>CM066040.1:59377560-60605589 GCA_033557465.1 Ichthyophis bannanicus
TCCAGGGTGGCACCTTCCTGCGGCTATCTCCCTGGCATCTTCAGCTAGGGAGTCCCCATACGTGAAGACTACATTCCTGCTTGTTCCTGGAGATAGCGTAGTTACTCACCTGTAACATATGATCTCCGGGAACAGCAGGAATTTATTATTCACAACCCACCCACCTCCCCTAGGAGTTGTCTTTATCCCTTTGTCTCTTTCCTCTCTCCCTCTATCCTTTTCAGTCAGCTACAAACTTAACTGAAGAGGGACAGTTGGAAAGGCGGGAAGGCAGCGCGCATGTGCTGAGGGATGTTCCCAAAAGCTTTCCTATTGGACGCTGGGGAGTGTTCCCGCGCAGGCTCCATCGGTACCGACGATACCCATATGTGAAGACTAAATTCCTGCTTTTCCCGGAGATCACCTGCTACAGGTGAGTAACTACGCTTTATTTACTGTGCACCACCTTTAGTATAAACAACAGGGCGGTGTACAATAAAAACAGATTGGTAAAGCTAGAAAAAAAATAAACTAAATGGATAGGAAAGAGGACAGATAACAGAAGAAATAGGTGACATAGGCTACATACAATTCCAAATAAAATTATCCTAACTTAAAAGAAGAAGAAAATCAAGGACAACAGACTAGATAGGCCATGTGCTCTTTGTCTGCCATCTTGTTTCTATGTTTCTATTCTCTGGAGCCACCTAAGACTGTTTTGACTTGGGCTTTACACGAGGGATTAAGAGAGTTAATTCTGTTTAATCCCCCTTTGCTTTTTTTATTGTTCCAGAATGAATATTAGCACTAATTGTGGGCTTGGTAATGAAATGACAGCACTTATAGGTTACCAAATGGCCTGGCTGTACATGGAAGTGCTGACAGACATTTATATTGGAAAGTTTAAAAATCACCACTTCTATGGAAGTATTGACATTTCCACTTGGAAGCTGCCATTTTAGGTATTCTTAGGTCTCCCATGTATAGATTTGTAAAATGGCTCCTCCCTTTGCACGTGGCGGTAAATTCATGCGCACTCCTGCACGTCCTTGGACATATTTTACAAAAGGCTCCACATTCAGCAGAACCTTTTGTAAAATACTGCCGGAGTCTATTGCATCTCAACCGCAGTGTCTCAACTCAGATCTCAACGTGCTGTGTCAAATTGGCCTTATTGGGTAGTTCATTGTTTCTGGCTCGTCACCGAAGTAAGTGACAGTTAATTCTTGTGTCAGCCCCTTAAATATTTGCTTTCTTTCAGGAACTTCTGCTTGCGGAAAAGTGGGCCAGAATGAACAAACTTCCGTTTCCAAAAATAGACCCCAATGTGTTTGATCGCGAAGGGCTGAAAGAGTGCTATGTCTTCAAACCAAAGAATCCGAATGTTGAGAAGCATTGTCCGACCATCATCCACTTTGTCCTGGCCAACATTAACTTCAGAAAATACAAAGCTCCAGGTAGGTCAGAACTGTAAATGGAGCCCGGTCTGGCATTGGAAGAACACTGTCAATGGTAGATAGTTTGCTTAAGCCAGCAGCGTTGGTTGATGATACCGTCTGGTTAACAGACGCTGTGAGCTGCAGTAGTTCTTGAGGCCTTCTACATTTATCTCATCCTGCTTGTGTCTGGCATGCACAGCATACAAAATTCATATTTTGACAAATTAGTACAAATACTAAAAGGTCGATATTCAGCCGAGGGGCGAAAGTAGGCTCTGAAACTGTAATCTACACATTTTAAAATTACGCAGCACTATTTGTTCAGGCAGCACTGCTGAATGTACTCCTATTACATGGGCCATCTGTGTTCCATGTTTCAGGTTATGTAGTTTCAGTGCAGCCCACTTGGCTGTCTGACTGAGACATGAGTAGGGTTCGTGTACCTGTAGTCATGTGTGCACTTGGCTTTCCTGCTTACATCTAGGCGGTAGTGCAAGCATCTTCTTGGACGAAGCACAGTTTCGTTCCGCCAGTGGACATCTGTAGGGAGGCCTCTTGGTTGTCTCTCCATACTTTCAGTAAGCACTAACGCCTCGATGTTCTGGCTGCTAAGGATGCCGTTTTCAGGGAGCCGGTGTTGAGATCCGGCTGGAAAGGTCCCTCCCAATGATTACTGCTCTGATACATCCCAGAGGTTGAGGACTAAACTGAAGGAACGATAAGGAAATAGGAATTACACTTACCTGGTAATTGTGGTTCCTTGAGTGACTCCAGTTTAGTCCTCATTCCCGCCCAGGGATGGGGTCTTAGCAGTGGTTTTTCTGTTGGGGGAAGTGCAAGGTTAAAAGTGGATATAAGCGTTCACTGGTGTTCAGTCGTTTTGATGCTTCCAAGCTGCAGGAGGTGGTTCTTAATTTGTGCAGCCCCCAGAGCACTCCAAACCCTGCCCCCTCTTTAGACATTTAGCATTGGCTTTACTTATCTGTTCAAGCAGTCAGGATTTTTTTTTTTTTTTTAGAAAGTACTTATAAAAGCCGACACTGCCACTGACCGCATAAATATGTGCTTTTAATCTCAGCATCTGAAAAGCCCATCTCTGTGGTGGGACTTTGAGACAGCAGGCAGACACTAGACATGTGCAAGCCCAAGATTTTCATCTTTTCATCACACACGAACTGAGATTGTTTTTTGTTTTCATCATAATTGCATAACTACTAGAACCAGAAGACTTCCGCTTGGCAATTCAAGCCCTCACCACCCCCCATGCAGACTACAGCAACATTATCTACCAGGGATTACCACAAACCACCCTCCTCCCCCTTCTATCTGCACTGCACACTGCGGCACATACAATCCATGGAGCCGCTAAATATGACCACATCACTGCTATCCTAGAACAACGTCACTGGCTGCCCCTCCCCGGCAGAATGAAGTATAAATCCTTACTAATAATGCACAAAGCACTACACTCCCACCCCGCCACTCACCTCCAAATCCTCCTTCAGAAGCTCAGTACAACTAGACCAAGATTTGCTACATTAAACAAACTCAAAATACCATAGTCTAAAACAAAATGCAATCAACAAACGGACTCTACACACCATCCCTGTGGAACTCCCTACCAGACACAATAAGGAACATCACCGATCTCCCCTCCTTCCATAAACACTTGAAAACCCACTTATTCTCTGATCACTTTGGTCCCACCACCTAGCCAGACAACTGACATGGCACCAAAAGGACAAACACCCTCAAGACAGATCCTACACCAATAAACAGCAAAACAAATAGCTGTCCTAGTGTATATAGTTCATTGATGTATATAGTTCATTGTCTGGAAATAACTGGCCATTAGATACTATGTAACTTGTCCAAGCAACTCTGTTATTTGTTAACGAAATGCTCTCTTGTTCTATGTACTTGATATTTTGTTCAATGTAAACTGTTTTGACCAGATGAAAAGCGATATATAAACCTAGCTAAATAAATAAATAACTGCTCGTGCGCTTGTATACCTCCAAATTTATGCATGTACGATCGATGTACACACACACACACACACAAGCGATATGCATGCATGCTTAATTTTCAGTACGCAAGCGAATGCCCAAATTAGTCCAAAATGCACAAATCTAGCAGACACATAGCATAACTATCTAGAACATTGAGTCTGTGGAGAACGTAGCTCATATGATTCGGGAAAGAAAGACATGAACATTCACATCATGGGAAACACTGCAGCTTTTTGGAAGGAAGCAGGAGAATAAAATGCAAACGTATCTATTAGCGAGGTGAAAGGTCCCAAAAAGAAGTGGCTTTTATTCTAAATCACAAAGCAGCAGGAACTTTACTCTGCTATCGTCCGTTTTGTGAAATAATAAGACATTAAAGTGCAAGAATAAACTCCCTGACACACATAGAAATGATGACACAGAAAGTCCATATTGCCTATCAAGTTTGCCAAGCCATAGCAACTACTACGCTCTACAATCCCCCCCCCCCCCAACCTTAGAAAGCCTCTGTGCTCATCTTATGCTCTCTTGAATTCACATACAGTCCTCATCTCTACCACGTCCACTGAGAGGCTGGTCCACACATCCACCATCCTTTCTGCAAAGAAATATTTCCTCAGTCTGTCCTCTTTCACGTTCATTCCTGGGCATTTATACCATGGAGTTATTTAAATGTCTATTATATCGCCCCTTTCCCACCTTTCTTCCAAAGTATATATATTGAGATCTTTAAGTTTCTCCCCATATGCTTGAGATGAAGACCACTGAACATACTCCAAATGAGTATCACCGGGGATTAATATAGAGGCACTATCGCCTCTTTCTCCCACTGGCCATGCCTCTCCCTATGCTCCCAAGTACCCTTCTGGCTTTTTCCATCATCTTTTGTAGCTGTTTGGCCAGTCTCTCTCTTTCATGCACAGAAGTACTTCATCCTCTAGTCTTTATTGCTTAAGAACATAAGAAATTCCCTACTGGGTCAGATCAAGGCCCATCAATTCCAGTATCCTGTTTCCAACAGTGGTCACATGTACCTGACAGGTTCCACAATGCTTATCCCGGGATGAGCAGTAGATTTCCCAGGTCCTCCTTAATAATGGTTTATGGATCTTTCCTCCACAAACTTGTCCAAATCTTTTTTTAAACCCAGCTACACTAACACCTTTTACTACATCCTCCGGTAATAAATTCCAGACTTTGATTATGCATTGAGTAAAAAAAAACATTTTCTCTTATTAGTCTTACATCATTGTAGCTTCATTGTGTGCCCTCTAGTCTTTCTTTTTGATGGCATAAACAACCGATTTATGTTTACCCCTTCCACACCATTCATTAATTTTATAGACCTCTATCAAATCTCCCCTCAGCCGTCTCTTTTCCAAGTTGAAGAGCCTCAACCTTTTACGCCTCTCCTCATAGGGGTAATCTGCCATCAGCTTTACCATTTTGGTGACTCTTCTCTGTATCTTTTCTAATTGTGCAATATCCTTTTTAAGATATGGCAATCAGAATTTCACCCAATATTCAAGGTGCAGTTGCACCGTGGAACGATACAGAGACATTATAATATCTGTCTTTTTATTCTCCATTCCTTTCCTTATGATTTCTGGCTTCCAAGAGTTTCTCATGAGGGACCTTGTCAAAGGCTTGCTGAAAATCTAGATACACTATATCAACCAGCTCACCTTTGGGTACCTGTTCATTCACACCTTCGAAAAAATATAACAGATTAGTAAGACAAGACTTTCCTTGGCTAAATCCATTTTGGCTTTCTCCCATTAAACCATGACTGTTTACATGTTAAGTAATTTTATTCTTTGTAATAATTTCTACCATTTAGCCTGGTATTGACATCAGACTCACCAGTCTGTAGTTTCCCGGATCACCCCTGGAAACCTTTTTTTAAAAAAATTTGCATTACATTGGCCATTTTCCAATCTTCCGGTATTTCCGATGATTTTAATGATTACTAATAGTAGGTCTGCAATTTCATATTTCAGTTCTTTCAACACCCTCAGATGTATACCATCCGGTCCAGGTGCTTCCTTGTATTTTTGCAGCCCAAATGCACAAGCCTGTGTTTTTTAGTATTAAATCATAGCTGCAAAATTCTCGACCATTCTTCAAGCTTCATTGGATCTTTGTTAATGGTATCCAAACCATCCACAATATCCCACCTCCTTCCTTCCATTAACATAAAATCCCATATTAGATGTTTTATGCAGGGTTTGATAACTGTTCTTTATGTGTTAAGCAGTTAACACTTAGTATTCAGTCATTAAACACTTAATTTGTCTTAATAATAAATAGGCCCTTAATCATTAATGAACGTTTCAGAAATGATATAAAAATGTAAAAAATCCAACCAGGGGCTAAAGGACTATGGGTGCTTTGTTAATTAGACAAAAGAGCAGCTAAGTAATGCTTCCATCTTGATGAATCATGTTTAAGTGATTGATCACAGTTCTTTCATAGTCTGCCAAATCTCTTATAGATAATAAACCTTCCCTATTTTAATTTCCAGGTGTTTGGAGGGAAACAGAGGAAGAGAAGGAGTTTGCAGACTTTGACATTTTTGATGATCCGGAAACACCATTTTCAACCTTCAATTTTCAGTATCCAAAGGAAGCCTTCACAAGACTGCATAATCTTATGGAATTCAATACCTTAAATAATATAGATGTACGTATAACAACTTTGTTCCTAAAGATAATGGTGTGGGGGGAGATATTCAAGCAAACCACCTAAATTGCACTTAGTTGAATATTCAACTGCTGTATCAGCGCTAGCTTCTGCCACTGAATATCCCCTCCCCCCCCCCCCCCATATAGAGTAAGGGAGTTTTAAAATAAGGTAAAGTTGTAATTTAAAAAAAACAACAACTCTGATACTAGGGTTGAGAATTGTGTGATATAGATGAGTAGTAGAGCGAAGGAACAAGTGTAAGAAAAGAACGTAAGTAGAGTTTAGGGCCTGAGGTCTAACTGGATGTTAGTTTTTCGCAGAAGCCTTTGCAGTCATCTGTGTCTTTAGACTTTTCTTAAATCATGTTTGATTTGTTACTCTCCTTAAATCCAGTAGCAAGATGTTCCATAGATTGGGCCCATAATAAGAGAATGCAGCTTGTTGTGTTATTTCCAAATGTATGTTGAATGGAAGTGCCAGGCGATTAATGTGTTGACTGCGAATTCTTTGAGAAGATGAGTATGAGATTAATAAGGTAGAAAGGGAAAGCAGTAGTGTAGTATGAAGCACTCTATGTATTAGATTGGTTTATAACTGGTTCTAAAAGAAATTGGTAACCAGTGTAGTTTTTAGGGTTGGTGTGATGTCTTATCTTGTCCCTGAAATGAGTCTTGGAGCACAATTCTGAAGTTGTGGTTCTGCCGTAGTAGAAAGAGTTACAGTAATCTAATTGTTTTAGGATTAAAGCACATGCAAGGATCTTAAGATGGTACTGGTTCAGTAATACCTTGATTGTTCTTATTTTTCTGAAGATAAAGTAGAATGATTTAATTACTGTGAATTACAGTCAAGTGTTATAAGCATTTCCCTATCCCTTGCAGGCTTACAATTTAAGTTTGTATCTGAGACAATGGAGGGTTAAGTGATGTGCCCAAGGCCACAAGGAATGCCAGTACGATTCAAACCCTGGTCTCTTTGTAATCAGGTCACCACTGTAACCACTAGAGCAGCTCCTCCACTCCTCCAAATGTTAAGTGTGCGGTCTATTCTACATCCTAAAATAGTGAAGCAATTACAAAGTGGAATAGGGGAGTTATTAATGCAAGGTGGAAAAGATGGAAGGCAAAGATGGGGGTTTGCACACATTGCTTTGCATTTAGCGAGGTTTAATTTCATTCTATTTCAGGCTAATCATTCTTCTGCCTTAGTCAGGTTATTGTTCAGTGAAATATTTATTTATTTATTTAACAGCTTTTATATACCGCACTTTTGATATCAGCGCGGTTTACATTTTAACAAATTTTGTACTTAAACATAAAACAAATGTTAAGTTTACAGAGAACAGGGAGTAAAAACATGGATAACAGGGATTAACAATTAACAGATATTTTTAATTATTTACAATAGGTTCTTAAATGCTAAATAAGATCCGGGAATTGCAATCGATGAAAGACTGTATATCATTTGTGAAGTAGAATCCGCTAAGCCCTAGAATTTGAATAGAAACATAGAAACATGATGACAGAAAAAGACCACATGGCCTATCTAGTCTGTCCTTCCATATCAACCACTACAAGAGTCCCCTTTTTTCCTTTAGAGATCAAACATGAGCCACAGCAGGGTCTTAAACCTGTGCCCCTCTACTCATATAATGCCACAGAGCTGCCACTTAAGCCACAGAGTGCCACTTAAGCCTAGAGCGGATATAAACAGATTGAAAAGGGTCACTGCTAGGATGGTTCCTTGAAGAAGGCTACTTGCAAGAGGGTCACGTGTTGAAGTAATTGTTCCAATTTTAATTGTATAGCTGTGATTGTAGAGATAAGTGAACCAGGCATAAACTGTGCCTTTAATAGCTAAACTGGCTAGGTGAGTGAAGAGTAAAGCTGCATCGACCAAACTGAAGACAGCATTGAGATTGAGGGATATTATAAGAGCTCACTGGTTAGATTACAGTTTGCATTATATTAAATTTAGAAAGCACAAGAATAGTGATCTGAACAGTAGCCTAGGCGAAATCCCACTCATCTTGGGTGGAGAGCATTGTTTTCACTGAGAAGTGTTGACAGCTGATGGTGAACAATTTTTTCCAAAGCTTTTGAGACAGAAGGGAGAATAGATACTGGGTGGTAATAAGCCTCAAGCAAGGGCCTAAAGAACTGTTTGAGGAGGGGCAGATTATGGTGTGTTTCCATAAGAATGGGAAAATACCTGGAGATAAGCTGCTATTTATGACTGCAAGAAGAAAAAGACAGTTCTGAGATTTGACTTATGGTTTATTAAAAACTTTCTATATCGCCCTTCAAAAGCAGAGCAGTGTACAATAACAATAAAATCATATTAGAAAAGGAAAAGAACACCATTAAAATGATAGGAAAGGAGAGACGAGCGAAAGATGGAACAGGACATAGTCATAGGGGGAGAGAGGAACCAGAGGGAGGGAGGTGCAGAATTCTATACCCAGGCAGAAGACTTCGGTATAAGAGCTGGTGGGATATCATCTGCCCACATCAATGGGCTTTTGATGGTAGCCAGTGCCTTATTGAGTGAAAATTCTGTTGCAGGGCTGAATGAGGACCATATCTGGGTTAAAGAGGTTAGTTCTTGGCTCGTTTGAGAAATATCTAGGGCTGAGGTACGCTTCTGTGTATTTATGGAAATTTTGAGGCAAGTATTTGATGAGAAGCAGTTGTCCTCAAAGGATGACACTTTATTTAGTTGGGGAAAAAATCAGAAAAAGTTTTTTCATCTGGGATTCACTGTCCTTGATAGTAGTATAGTAGTTTTTTTGGGCCTTGGAGATTTCTGCAAGATATTCTTTCTCTATTTATTCATAGGTTTAGAGGTTGTGTTGCCCTAAACGTCCTCCATTGTCTTTCAGCTTGACACATTTGGCGTCTGAATAACAGGAGTCCAGGATGCTTCCATGTATTAAGAGTGTTGTGAAAGTTGAATGGTTCAATAGGGGCTAGTGTATTTATAGCAGTGGTGATACTTGTATTCTCTAAGGAAACTTGGCCCTCCAAGTCCTGCTCTAGAAAGTAGTCTGGTAAGAAGGAAGAACGTGGATAGAGTTTCTTCTTAGATTGTGTCTGTTTCACATTCAAACTCAAAATTAATCGCATACAGTAAAAATCTCAACCTTGGACCCATCCAGGGCTACGGATGGTCAAATGGCAACTTTGCAAAATTTGATTATTATTTGGAAAGCAACATGGTCCATTGTAAGGAACAACAATTTTACAAAATCAGAATCATTGTAACTAAAAGATGATACTAATCTAAAAAGACTGATAAATCCAAAAACTGTGTTGGTGGTGTTAAGTGCTGTCGAGTCGGTGTCAACTCATGGTGACCCTCTGGATAGTTGTCCTAAATTGTGTTCGGTCTTCAGTCAGGCAGCTCATTGTTGACAGACAGGTACTCGTAGCTGCTGTTATTGTATCAATCCATCTCCTTGTCTAGGTCTTTCATAGCCATTCTGCCAAGAGCAATGTGTTGTCAGATTTCTTGACTGCTTGTTGCTTCTTTATTGATAGTTGATCCAAGTAGGTTGTTCACGATTTCAATTTCTTCTCCTTCAACGATGCACCTGTTGATTTTGCCAGTTGTCGTGATCTTTGTCGTCTTTACGTTAAGGTGCAGGCCCATTTTGAGACTATGTTCTTTGATCGTGAGAAGCAAATGTTTCAGATCATCTTCACTTTCAGCCAGTAATGTGGTATCATCAGCATAGCGAGTCTTCCACCAATCTTCACACCTCTGTTGTCTTCATACAATCCTGCTTCTCTAATGATTTGTTCTGCATATAAATTAAAGAGGTAGGGGGAAAGTATGCAGCCTTGTTGTACACCTTTGCTTATTTTAAACCATTCTGTTTCTCCTTGTTCCGTTCAAACTGCTTCTTCTTAATCAATGTACAGATTGTGCAAGAGAACGATCAGGTGTTCTGGTATACCCATGCTTCTTAATGTCGCCCAGAGTTTCTCATGGTTTACACGGTCAAAAACCTTGCTATAGTCGATAAAGCACAAATAGATATTCTTTTGGAATTCTTTAGTCTTTTCAAGGATCCATCTCACATCCGCGATGATGTCGCTCGTTCCTCGCCCTTTCCTGAACTCTGCTTGCACTAAAGGTAGTTCTTGTTCCAGGTATGGTTGTAGTCTCTTTTGAATAATCTTCAGTAGAATCTTGCTGGCATGTGGGATCAGAGCGATTGTGCAATAATTTCCACAGTCAGTTGGATCACCTTTCTTTAGTATTGGTATAAATACAGATCTTTTCCAGTCAGTTGGCCATGATGTTGTCTTCCAAATTTCTTGGCAGAGCCTTGTAAGTAAGGTAACAGCTGCATCAGATTGCTGTAATACTTCTATGGGAATGCCATCAATGCCTGGTGCTTTGTTCTTTGATAAGGCTTTCCATGCTGCTTCAACTTCTTCTTTCATCACCAAAAACTGTACCAAGCCTCTATGGTCTCCTCTCTGACCTCAGCATAACATAGTAACATACATAATATATGATGGCAGATAAAGACCAACATGGTCCATCTAGTCTGCCCAGCAAGGTGGCAAGAGTAGGTGCGCCCACTGCTCCGTACAGGTCACCCCTCCCCATCCCTTTGTTTAGGGTATACCCACCACTCCATGCAGATCACCTCGACCTGTTAAGATATCAGAGACAAATACGTTTATTTTGATTTTATCTTGTTTTTATAAAGTGATCCACTGTGCCTATCCCATGCCATTTTGAATTCTGTCACTGTATTTGCCCCCACCACTTCCATCGGGAGTGTATTCCAAGTATCCACCACCCTTTCAGTGAAAAAGTATTTCCTGATGTTGCCTTTCAGTTTGCCCCCTTGCAGCTTCATGTTATGCCTTCTAGTGTTACAGCTTCCCCATCTTTGAAAAAGATTTGTTTGTTCATTAATACTCTTTAGTATTTAAAGGTCTGTATCATATCTCCCCTGTCCCTCCTCTCCTCTAGAGGAGGTCGCCTTCCTCTGAACCATTTCCATTCTTTTTATATCCTTCGTGAGATATGGTCTCCAAAATTGAGCACAGTATTCCAAGTGAGGCCTCACCAGCGACTTGTACAGTGGCATTAGTACCTCCTCCTTTCTGCTGTTAATTCCTCTCTGTATGCAACCCAGCATTCTTCTGGCTTTGGCTACTGCCTTGTCACACTGTTTTGCCACTTTGAGATCTTCAGAAATAGTCACTCCAAAGTCCTTCTCCTGGTCCGTGCACACTAACCTTTTGTCCCCTATCTCATACAGTTCCCTTGGATATCGGCATCCCAAGTGTATGAGGCTGCACTTTTTCACATTAAATCTTAACTGCCAAGCATTAGATCATTCTTCCCAACTTTTGCAGATCTTTTCTCATGTTTTCCACTCCCTCAGGGGAGTCCACACTGTTGCAAATTTTCATGTCATCTGCAAAAAGACAGATTTTTCCATTCAGCCCTTCAGCAATATAACTCACAAGTACAATGAACAGTACCGGCCCCAGGACCGATCCCTGGGGCGTGCCACTAATCACCTTTCACCTGAGTGAGTTCCGTTTACCATCACCTTCTGTCGTCTGTCAGTCAACCAAATTCTGATGCAGTTCACCAACTTGTGACTCATCCTCAGGCTGGTCAGTTTATTGATAAGCCTCCTATGAGGAACAGTATCAAAGGCTTTGCTGAAATCTATTAGATCACATCCATGCCCTCGATCTAGTTCTCTGGTCACCCAGTCAAAGAACGCAATCAGATTTGTTTGGCATGATCGTCCTTTGGTAAAACCATGTTGCTTCAAATCATGCAACCTGTTGGTTTCGAGGAAGTCCACTATTCGCTCTTTCAGTAGCACCTCCATTACTTTTCCCACCACCGAGGTAAGCCTTACTGGTCTGTAGTTTGTCACTTCTTCCCTACTGCCACTTTTGTGAAGAGGTATGACATCAGCCCTTCTCCAGTCCTGTGGAACTTCTCCTGTCTCCAATGATCTATTAAAAACATCCTTTAATGGCCCTGCAAGAACCTCCCTGAGCTCTTTCAGTATTTTGGGATGTATCCCATCCGTTCCCATCCTCTGTCCACTTTCAGTTTTGCAAGCTGTTCAAACACATCATCTTCTGTGAATGGTTAGTATCTACTCCATTTCCATTTGTATATTTGTCAATTATAGGTGGTACTTCTCCAGGCTTTCCTTTAGTAAAACCAGAACAGAAGTATTTGTTTAGCATTTTCGCTTTTTCGACCTTACTTTTGTGTCTTGCCATTTCACCTCTGATCTTCCTCTTCTCCCGAATATACCTGAAAGTTTTTTTTATCACCACATTTTAGATCTTTCGCCATCTTTTTTCTAACTTTGATTTTGCTATCCTTATTTCTCTTTTTGTCTCTTTTAGCTTTATTCTGTATTCTTTTTGGTGTTTCTCTGTTTGCAAACTAATGAATTTTGTGAAAGTTGTGGTTTTTGCCTTTCTTTGTGCAGTCACTTCTTTGGAGAATCAAATATGTAAATAAAAACAAGAGGAAAAGAAAACCTATGTATATGTTGCCCCTTTTATTGCCTCCTCCCACCCTGCCAACTCTTCCTTCAGGCATGTGGCCATTTTACTGAAGTCAGCGTTTTTGAAGTCTTGGACTTTGAGCTTGCTGTGAGGAGACTCTGCCTTATTTATTTATTTAATTTTCTTATATACCGCGCTATTTGTCATCAGTGCGGTTTGAAGGCCCTAAAGGTGGTAAGGATGGCCTTATATTGGATTCTACAGTTTATTGGTAACCAATGAAGCTTCTCTAGAATGGGGGAAATATGCTCACACTTTGATGATCCACAGAGGACACGAGCAGCTGCATTCATGGCTAATTGTAGAGGATTAATAGTTATATTTGGTAAGCCATGGAGTATTATGTTAGCATAATCAAAGTGTGGCGTGACTAGAGCTTGAAAGATGGTGCGGAAGTCATCAGACGTCATCATAGGTCTCAGATGACGAAGGGTTTTTATCTTGAAGTAAACGGCCTTTACAGTGCGTTTTATATGTTCCTTGAAGTCTAACCTTTGATCCAGAATTACTCCTAGACTTTTATCTCATATTACACCGTGTGATGATTGCTGCTGCTCACATGGGCACCCATCTTGACGATCTACACACTAAAACCATCATCAAACTTTCCCTAGTTTGTTCCATCACCATTTGTCTAAGCAATGCATCTTGGAAGGCATCCACATTTTTTTTACTTCTTTCTGGATTTGCAGAAGGAATACTCCAGTCTACATTAGAGGGATTAAAGTCACCAAGTATGATCACTTTCCCCTTCATGGCTACCTTTGCAGTAACAATAACCAAGTCTCTATCCATTTCTTCAGTTTGAGTTGGAGGCCTGTAGACTACACCAGCATGGATGACAGTGCCATCTCCTCTGTCCAACACAATCCACAGCGCTTCTTCTTTTCCCAATGTTCCCTGCATTTTAGCAGCTTTAATATTGCCTTCTCTATCTCTCCTAAATAAATTATAGCCAGCTATGGCTATATCCCATTCATATGATCGTTAAACCATGTTTCTGTAATGGCCATAATGTCCAAGTCCTTTTCCACCATTAGGGCTTCCAGGTGAGGAACTTTGTTGGTTATGCTTCGAGCATTTGTGCTCATTGCTTTCCAGCATTTGTTGACTGGCTTGCCTGTATTTTGCATGGAGTTTGTTCTGCACTTGACATTGATGTGTTGTTTAAAACTGTGACCATTTCCAATGTTATTATGCTTTTGCTGGGAGTGACGTTCTGAACTTGTCTTTCTCCATCTGTCACCCCATTTCCCTAGTTTACATGCTTGGCCACATACTGCCTGAATTTTTCACTTAGGATCCTTTTCCGTGCAACAGAGAGATGTAGTCCATCAGCACAGTATAGTCTTTTTTTGATCCATCTGTTTCCCCAGTTGCCAATATATCTAAATCCTTGTTTGCACCAGGTTTGGAGCACTTACTCCCAAAACTCAATCAGCCTTCTTCCAACATCAACGACATGGTTGCTACCTGGAATGAAACCATCAACCAATACGCCATGCGGTCTCCAGCCCACAAAAACCCAACTACGAATAACCAGGTAGGAAAAAGACCATCTGCACCATGGTTCTCCTGGGAGCTAAGGAAGTCCCTTATGCATTTGAGGAAGCTTGAGAGAAAGTGGCGGAAAACACATAACCCGACAGATCAAACAAAATACTCAACCCACCTGCGAGCCCACCGTGAAGCAATATGGGACACAAGAAAAACCTTCCATTCTGAACTCCTCAACAAATCCTTAAACAAACCACGGGAACTCTTCAATCTAGTAAAAACTCAGAACCTTCACCACCACAACATGAACCTATACACCCCCAAAAGTATGCCAACTTTATACAGGCTAAATCCATCAGAACTACAACCTCATATTCCCCAAGTCCCACCCAGCATTATACCCACCAGTTTCCTCTCCTTCAGCTATCATCTCCCTCAGCAAAATCCGTTGAAGACATCATCATCAAAATGAATACCACCACAGCACCCAACGACCCTTGCCCAGCACACTGGATAAGAGCTATGCGTGCAGATTTTTAGCCCAATCATAGCAGAAATAATAAATATGTCCTTCTCAACAGGCATTTTCCCATCTGCCCTAAAGCAGACCTCCATAAGGCCACTGCTAAAGAACAACCAACTAGACCCAACAAAAGAAGAATCATACCGTCTGATCTCCAGTATTCCTCTACTATCCAAAATAATTGAGAAAGTGACCAAAAATAAAATCCAACAACACATATTTATTTATTTATTTATTTATTTATTTTATTTATTAACAATTCTTATATACCGCACTATTAGACATCAGCGCGGTTTACATTGAACAAAAAACATCCGACAATTTACATATGTCTGGTCAATTACATTTAACAGGAGATATAAACTTGGGAAATAGGGGAAACTATATACATAGACACCTCTTCACCGCTTGACCCCAGTCAACACGGATTCAGGGATGCCCACGGAGTTGAGACACTGCTGACCACCTTAACCAACACACTCATCAGTGGGATAGACGATATAAAAAAGGGCTTTGCCCTAATTTTCCTCGACATCTCCGCAGCATTTGACTCCGTGGACCACGACAAACTATTAACCCGACTATACGACAAGGGAATCCACGGGTTGGCATGGGAATGGTGCAAATCATACCTGGAAGACCGCTGGCAACAAGTCAGGACGGTTGAAGGCACCTCAGAACCATTCCAGCTAAAACAAGGAGTACCTCAGGGCTCCTCCCTATCAGCGCTGCTATTTAATATATACATGCAGCCCCTATGCGATATCACTCGCTCCTTTGGCATATCCTCCCTAATCTACTCAGACGATGTGCTCATCTTCACACCAATCAACGTTTCGCGCCCAGATTACACAACACTAGTAGATTGCTTTAACGCTATAGCAGACTGGCTCCTCACCCAGAATATGCGAATAAATTTCAAAAAACCCGAGGTCCTGCTCATCACGAAAAACAGAGAATTTTCACCACCAGTTACTCTAAAAGTACGGGACGCTGACCTCCCAATCAAGTCCTCCCTAAGATACCTTGGAGTAATATTGGACCATCGACTTGACTTCAAAGAACATGTCAACCGCACTGTAAAAACCATTTATTTCAAGATAAGGACCCTCCGTAACCTGAAAAATATGCTCAACCAAGACAACTTCCAGACCATATTCCAAACCATAGTCACACCCCACTTTGACTATTCCAACATAATACTCCATGGCCTCCCAAAAACCACCCTAAATACATTACAACTTGCCATGAATGCCGCTGCCCGTGTCCTTTACGGCGCCTCAAAAAGTGACCACATTACACCCATCCTAATGGAACTACACTGGCTCCCCATATACTGCAGGATTACTTATAAAGCCCTTCTTATGACCTTTAAAGCGATCAACATGATTGCCCCTTCAGCAATCTCAAACCTCCTCAATCACACTCCTAACATTAGATCCAGGAGATCCGTAGCTGCAAATACCCTAGCCACACCATCAGAAGCCACAAAATGCACGCGCACAACCACAGACTGGGCTTTCGCACACTACGCACCCAAATGTTGGAACAACCTACCACCTACCATTAGAGCAATCACGGACCTCAAGCAATTCAGAAAAGCCATAAAACACCACCTGTTCCTTCTACACTTCTCCCAATCCCAGTGCCCATCATCAACCCTCTAATACATTCCAAGCCCGCATAGAAAAATAGTAAATATATTATTTATACAAGATGTTAATAAAATCTCTATTCATTGTATATAATTTCATAACATATATGTACATAGTTTCCCTAAGTTGAATCCCAGTTGAATTTTCCTGTTTCATGTAAACCTGTTGCTTGCTGTGAGTATTCTTGTTCATTGTAAACCGCGCTGATGAAAAAGAGCGCGGTATAGAAAAGCAATAAATAGATAAATGTATTAAAGTTGTTTATGCGATGCAGCCTTTCTGCCCCTTACCATGAATAGGTAGAACTTTTGAAAATGCTATAGTGTTAGCAATGGGCTTGAGTTTCTCTCCCAGAGTCTGGAAGTCCCTTTGAACTGCAGAGGCACTGTTTCTAGCCAGGTCATTTGTAGTCAAGTGGAAGACAATGCCAATTTTGGAGTACTCACTTTCTGCACGAACTGTACCAACAATTTGGTTCATACTCCTGCTGGCTGAAGAGCCTGTGAGGTATTTGACCATCTTCTCTCCTTTGAATTGTGTTCCCAAGTTGGTGCCTCTGATGATGGAATCTCCAAATAATAGTTTTCTGTTTTGTGATTTTTTCATATTTGGTACATTGTCAGTAGATTGGGCATTGACTCTATCATTTAAGAGCACTTCAGTTTCCATGGATTGGACACCCTCATTTTCCAAGGTGGAGAAGGCATTATGCAGGGATATCTCTTGATGTAGAGGGTCTCTCCATGTTACAGGTCGCAACCTCCCAGAGCCCACTGTGATCCATTTGTTCCTAGGCTGTTTGATTCTTTGTGGGAGTGGTGGTAGATTTTGTTCAGTTTGTACTCTAGAAGAGGTGTGTTTAATTGCAGCTAATTCTTCCCTTAGTAGAGTCAATTCTTTATGTATAGCAGATAACTTGAGGCATATGAGGCAAGCTCTTAGGTTCCAAATGATTCTTCTCAGAATGAAAGCACCACAGTTATTGCATTGAATATATGACATGCTGATTAAGACTGTTATAAAGCTGTCCTAGGAGAAGGAGAAAATGAGAAAAGGTGGGTGTAACACCTAAAGGACAGATGTCAATGTATATGATGACTTTATAGGCAATTTAACCATGGGGTGGGTAGGGTGAGGGGTAGGATGGGTGGGAAGCTAAGTATCCCTGGCCAGTAGACTTTATATGAACTGAGGGCACACTCAGATATCTGATTTAAAAACTATGCAAAGAATGTAGGCAGTCTAAATATTCCTAAACTTATAGCCAAAAGTTAAAATTTGTATTTAAAAACCCAGTCTATTCGCCCAGTTAGTCAATAGCATCCTATATTTCAGTCCGTTTTTGCTTGGTGCCTTTTCCAGTAAAATCAAATATGTAGTTTTATATTAGCATAGAAAAGGCACAAAACCTGAGTGGAGGATACAGAACAAGCATGGGAGGGGCGAGAGAGATTTAGAAAACGTTTTGTTTTTCTAGTTTTTATCCAATAGACACCTATTTTAATTTTGTGCTTTGGGTATTTTTACTGTGTTTATTGGCTAAACTCTAAAATCAGAAGCCCTAATAATAATATAGAAATTGATGGTAGGTAGGGAAAATACTTTCATGTTTTAAGTTACAGCATACTAGGAAATCCATATCATTGAACGTTATGTAGGTTGGTAATAAAAGCATGTTTCCACCTAATGGCTCTCTCTGCTTGTCTGTTCAGCAGTGCTGTGAGTTGACTGTTTCGTTTTAGTAATTCCACAGGTTCCAGATTATAGTGAAACCGCACAGCATTTGATCAGCTGCAGAGGGGTTTCTCCACCCAGTCCTCGGGACACCCCCTGCCAGTTTGTTTTTCAGGATATCCACAATGAATATGAATGAGAGCAATCGTTATACGTTGGATGTGGGGGGGGGGGGGGGGGCAGCGCATGCAAATCCTTCTCATGCACATTCGTTGTGGATATCCTGAGACCAGATGACAGTCTCCCGTTAGCCAACCAGCTAAGGGTTTTGAACATCGGCTCATACATATTCATAGTTTGTAATGTAGATGGAAAGAAGGCGTACTTCCTTCTATTTCAAGAAATGATGTAGACGTGAATTCTTTTAGCTTGAAGTGTATCTTGATTACTGGTTGGTTTGCAATCATGTAATCAAGGGCTTTTAAAATAGATTGATTACATCAAAATAAGTGGATGACTTATAGGGGGTGATTTAATAAATTCAGCCTGGATTTCAGTTGAGGTATTTTAGCCACATATGTGCGTAACTGTGCATTTATGCATGCATATGAAGTGGTCACTATTCTGAAAATGCATGTGTCAAGCTGATCACATGTGCTTTCACTGTAGGCATGTACAGAGGCACAGTTTGGGTAGAGTGTGGGTGAAGTGCAAAGTTACACCCGTAAATTATAAAATACTATGATCTACGCACTTTCTTAAGGCTGGCGTAAGTGTTTGTGGTTTAAATTGACATGTGTTTGTGGCAGCTTATACCCCTCTTTTATAAAGTAAACTATGCATGTACCTTACTTTATAAAATAAACATGAAAAATGTGCATTTACATAGGAATCTGGGATATAGCACCTTTAAGGGTCTATTAAAGTGCACTAAACGGGTGGAGGGTCATTTTACAAGGCGTGCCTGGTTAATGTATGCTTTTACCCGTCAGTCATGTTTGTTGTATAAAGTCACATACATGCACACTTCAGTGTATAAAATAAGGGTGTAAGTGGTAGGAGATTTGTGTTGAATCGTGGCGTGATCACTTACATGAGCCCTATGGCTGGCACGTATCTTACACATGTACGCATAAATGTGCACTCCGCCCACACTCTGCCTACGTGAACACCCACGGTGAAAGTACATACTATCATTCTAATGCACATACTTAGAGAATAGCAGCTCAGTAAAGTAGTCGCGTAAAGGTCCGTTGACGCACATACGTCATTGAAAATACATAATTTACATGTGTTGATGGTGCCTTATGTTTCGTGGTACCTTTTAAAATGACCCCTATAATGCAGGAATTAGCAGGTGCTAACAGCACAGCAGCTTGACAGCGCACTCTAGTGGACAGGCAGTGGAATAGGACTGTGCCTCACCGTTAATATGGAGAGAGTTACCACGCATTCACTGCTAACACCACCTGAAGAGGTGAAGCTAAGTGTGTATTGTTTGTATTAACAATTTAGGAACACGCCAGCAATACCCCCAACAGTTAACCCAAAATGTTTTACAGTTACTGCACCTTAGCTTTCACAATTAACAGGCAAAACCTTACCAAACTTAACCTAGTGCTTAGAACAGCAGGCTGGAACTGGAAAGACCAGGGTTCAAATTCCACCGACGCTCCTTGTGGCCTTGGGCAAGCCACTCAACGCTCCATTGCCTCAGGTACAAACTTATAGGTCGATGTAGACACCCTGCTGTAGAGCCCAGTACTTAAAGTGCTAGCGCAAGGTTTCATAGTGCAACTTTAACGCTGACCCTTTGTGCTGGGATGCCATATGCAAATTCCCAGTGCGCTGAAGTCGGCATAAGTTTGGTATGCTGTCCCCGAGAAACAGGGTCATTTAAGGTGAAGTTTGACACGTTACCTTAGATGACCTAGGCATCAGCACACTGTCAGGGGGATAGTGCTTCCCCCAACAGAAACAAAATCCCCAGTGGCCCTCATTCGTCATCCCCCCCATCCAGTCAAAAAAGGCCCAGTGGCTCTGATTTCCCCACCACCACCCAAACAAAATAAATCCCTGGTGGCCCAGTGGCCCCTGAACCTTTGCATTCCCCCTCCCAGTATCTTTAATAATGGGGTGGGAGCATTGCCCACAGACTCCCACTATCTTGAAAAATGGTGGCACCTGACCCCGTGCAGTGCATCCTATCATTTCTTTGGTGCTTTTTCCGCTCATGCATCATGGGATGCACTGGGTGGGGTCAGACTGCCATGTAAGGCAAAGAAATGCCATATATGGCAGAGTGACCATCCCATGTTGCGTCCTCGGATGCACAAGCGGGAAAAGTGCCACAAAAATGCCAGACCAAGCTTTTCTGCATCAGTCTGTCAGATTGTAAGCCTTCCAGGGTCAGGGATATAGCTACTGTACTTGAATGTAACTTGTCTTGTTGACCTACTACTGGAAAGCTGTGAGATAAATACTAATATTTTGGTTATTGCAGCAACCAAAGCAGTAGAAATTTAGAATGTTCAGAGATGGTAATTAAAGCAAAATACATTTCAAGATGGATTGAAACTATCTTGTGTTGTTTGGATTTATTTGGCTACTCTGAGTTCACTGTTCTTTCATTTTAGTTATGATAACATGATAATTCTCATTTAACTTGGGGATATGTTTGCTAAAGTGCACTAGGGTTTTGCAGGTATCACATGTTAATGGTAGATATCAAGTGAGCAAAGTGTGCAACAGTAGTGCGCTACCTGTTGAGGGCATGTTCAGCATGGGCAGAGCAGAGCAGAGGGAGAAGTGGCCTAGTGGTTGGGGCAAGTTACCTCACGCTGGAAGGTCGGGGGTTCAAATCCCACTAGAGGACAGCAACCTTGGGCTGGAAGGACTGGGGTTTCTAGTCCCACAGGTGCTCCTTGTGGTCTTGGGCAAGCCACTTAACCCTCCATTGCCCATGTTCCCTATAAAATAGTTTTCTCCAAGTTATAATGTAATGTTCAATGTAATTTCAGTTTTTCAATGTAAACCGTCTTGATATCATGAAAGGCGGTATATAAGAAATGTTAAAGTAAAATAAATAAAGATACTGCACTTATTTGGACCGTAAAGCACATTGGTATCATCACAGATGCACTTAATGTCATCCAATGAGACGGCGTTAAGTGCACTCAAGATACCTGCAACATTGATGGTGAACATACGCTCTCAACACCCACTCTAACTGCGATGTACAAACACACCCACACTCCAATCCTACCCTTCCCATTTCCCTCTCTGTTACATGCTAGGCAGATAGTGCAAAATTTAACCCCATGCTCTCAGTTTATCACGTTCGCTAATTGTTATTGCATGCCATTAGCCCCCCATTAGCCATTAGCTCGCATTAACAGCTAGCATAGCTTAGTAAACATACCCCTTAGGCTGCCATGGTATGACCAAAATACAAACAGTATAATATATTGGTTTTCTCTGTTACAGGTGATCAAGCAAGCCATAATGGAGAGCATAGAGTACCGAAGACACAACCCAACCCGTTGTTCAGTGTCTCTGAACGACGTTGAAGCAAGAAAGTTCTTTAATAAAGATTCCCAACGTAAACTCCCAACATAGACTCTCAACATAGGCTCCATACATGGACTAGTTCAAAGTATATGGCAGCCTTGAGTAGTTCTGATTACCTTTAGGAACTGAATGCTTTTGCTAATGTGTGATGGAACTATCATCGCACTAATTCCATTATTTAATGCATCAATCCTTTAAACTTATTTTTAAAGTGGAAAATATTAGCTAGAGATTAACAGTAATATCTTAATTTTTGAGTAAGAATCCTCATGTGCATAAACATTTCTGAATGTCTGTGAAGTAGGCAGAATATTACTTTTTACATCTTTTTTGAAAAGATACTTATTTTTTTCTTAGTGGAAAGTTTTTGAATCAATAATGTATTACAGGAAATTGGAGGTATAGCATTATCTAGTTTAGTTTAAGGTATTCAGTTTGGTAAATGGACATTTAGGTCCATGCATGTAAACTTGCAAAAGCATTTTATAAAAGGCTTGTTGAATGTGGAGCTTTTTATAAAATATGCAAGGAGGGTGCATAGGATGAAGGTGAAAGGGGATAGACTCAGGTGAAATATTTCTTCATGGAAAGAGTGGTAAATGCTTGGAATAGTCTTCCAGTGGAGGTAGTAGAGATGAGGATTGTATCTGAATTCAGGAAAGCATGGGACAAACACAAAAGATCTCTAAAAGAAAAATAAAAGGGACTGTAGAGCTTAGTAGTTGGTATGGAAGGGCAGACTGGATAGGCTATATGATCTTTATCTGCCATCATGCTCCTATATTTCTACTATATGTATAATGCCAAGGAAAAAATTAATGTGTGACATCATGCACAGAAGAATTGACCATTTTTTAAAAAGAGAGAGTAGCATCCCATTTTGCATGCGCTAACAGCACAGAGCTTTGACTGTTATCAAATGCTAATTGCCACATTTCAATAGCTAATGTGGAAAATGCCATTCCATATCGTCCTGCTAGACTAGTCCAGATAAGTGGGTTGTGTTCCCCTATCAGCATATTGATGGAGACAACCAACGAAAAGCCCAGATTTCAATGACATCACTCCCATGCCTCTGTTTGCCTCAGCCACCAGGCTTCTCTTCAGTATTTCTTTGTCTTGAGCAGATGGTGGATGGATTTTCTCCTCTCCAAAGAAAATCTGAAGAATTGAGAGGAAAAGATTGATAAAAACGCTTGTGACTGACCACTTTGAGGGTGACTCACTTGAGCATGACGTGGGAGGCTCCACTAGACTGTGGTTTTTCGGTAACCGTAGGAGGAGGAAAAATTGTTTCAGTTCCACGCACTTACCCTGGATAAGAGCCTGTTGAGCAGCCAAAAATTGGAAGAATTTGGAAGAGGTGCAGCAGCCTCACACAACCTCAATGCCCCATCCATCCTCCTTTGCACCCCCTGTTCTCTCTCAAAGATTACAGAAGGCTCTCAGAGGGATCTGCCTGCCAGCCACCTTAACCACAATGCTGCAAAGCCAGTAAAACAGAAGAACCTTCTAGCCCTGCCGGCTGAGCACTTTGCCAGGATGGGCAGTGTGGAAGCGGACTTCCTCATCAGGCACTCTCTCAATCCTGGAGAGTGGGAGTTGAGTCAGTTGGCATTTCAGTTGATTCTGCACTGCTGGGGTCACCCTGAAATGGATCTAATGGCGACCTGCTCCAGTACCAAAGTTTTCTGCTTTTTCATTCACTACACAGTGTGTTTCCTCCATGGTCCCTGTCGGGGCATGTGATTCAGCGTATACCACCACTACTACTGATCATTTGTATAGCGCTACAGGGCATATGCAGCACTGTACAGAGACATGTAAGAAATAGTCCCTGCTCATTAGAGCTTACAATCTAGTCATAAAGCGCCAACTGGACAGGATTGTCCTGATGGCACCTGATTGGTTGAGAAGTGCGTGGTTCGGAGACCTGATGCAGCTCCTGCAGACGCCTTCTCTTCAGTTGCCTCTGTCTCTGGGCCTCTTGCAGCAGGGACTATTCGTTGTAGAGGACCTGGTTTCCTTCTCACTTACGGCTTGACTCCTGAAAGGAGACAGTTAGTGCTATTCTCTGGTGGGGGTCTCCACTCTGCTCAGAGCCCGGAGAAAGTCTACCAAGCTAGCATACGTGTGGGTCTGGTGCCTCTTTGAGTGATGGTGCAGCACTCGGCAGTTGACTCCTGAGGTGGCCAAGTTGCCATCTCTGTTGGCTTTTCTGCAGGATGGCCTGGAGAAGGGCCTTTCCCTTAACTCTCTGAAAGTTCTCTTCTCATGGCTTTCAGTACCATCTTTATGCTGATGACTCTCAGATCTACCTCACTACACCTGAAATATCTCAGGCAATCCAGACCCGGATCTCTGCCTGCCTTTTTGACATTGCTGCTTGGATGTCTCACCGCCGCTTGCAATTGAACATGGCCAATACTGAGCTGCTTATTTTTCCCCCTAAACCCACCTCTCCCCTTCCTCTTTTCTCACTCTCTACTCCTCCCTGTTTCCTCGGCTTGTAACCTTAGTGTCGTCTTTGACTCCTCTTGCTCCTTCTCCACACACATCCAACTGATAGCTAAGACCTGCTGTTTCTTTTTCAATACATCAACAAAATCCGTCCATTCCTTTCTGAACACCCTACTAAGACACTTATCCACTCTTTAGTCACCTCCCGTCTTGACTATTGCAACTTACTCCTTGCTGGTCTCCCTCTGAATGATCTCTCTGCCCTTCAATCTGTTCAGCACTCTGCTGCATGGCTAATCTTCCACCAGCCTCGTCATGCTTATAATACCCCTCTTCTCAAGTCACTTCATTGGCTCCCTATCCGTTTCTGCATCCAGTTCAAACTTGTTCTGCTGACCTATGTTGTTGTTAAGTGCCGTCCTAAATTGTGTTCGGTCTTCAGTCAGGCGGCTCATTGTTGACAGACTGGTACCCGTAGCTGCTGCTGTTGTATCGATCCATCTCATTGCTGGTCTTCCTCTTTTGCATTGACCTTCTATCATGCCAAGCATGATGTCTTTCTCTAATGATCTCGCTCTTCGCATGATGTGTCCAAAGTATGAAAGTCGAAGTCTTGTCATCTGAGCTTCTAAAGAAAGCTTAGGTTTGATCTCCTCTAGTACCGACTGGTTTGTTCTTCGGGCAGTCCATGGTATACACAGTATTCGCAGCCAGCACCATAATTCAAAGGCATCAATTTTCTTCCTGTCTGTCTTTTTCACTGTCCAGCTTTCACATCCATATGATGTTATTGAAAATATCATGGCTTGAACAAGTCGAATCTTTGTATGGAGAGAGACATCTCTGCTCTTGAGAATCTTATCTAGGTCTTTCATAGCCATTCTGCCAAGAGCAATGTGTCGTTTGATTTCTTGACTGCTTGTTGCTTCTGTATTGATAGTTGATCCAAGTAGGTTAAAGTTGTTCACAATTTCAATTTCTTCACCTTCAACGATGAACCTGTTGATTATGCCAGTTGTCATGATTTCTGTCTTCTTTACATTAAGGTGCAGGCCCATTTTGAGACTATGTTCTTTGATTATGAGAAGCAAATGTTTCAGATCATCTTCACTTTCAGCCAGTAATGTAGGATCAGCATAGCGAAGGTTGTTGATGAGTCTTCCACCAATCTTCACACCTCTGTTGTCTTCATACAATCCTGCTTCTCTGATGATTTGTTCTGCATATAAATTAAACAGGTAGGGGGAAAGTATGCAGCCTTGTCTTACACCTTTGCTTATTTTAAACCGTTCTGTTTCTCCTTGTTCCATTCGAACTGTTGCTTCTTGATCAATGTACAGATTGCGCAAGGGAACGATCAGGTGTTCTGGTATACCCATGCTTCTTAATGTGGCCCAGAGTTTCTCATGGTTTACGCAGTCAAAAGCCTTGCTATAGTCGATAAAGCACAAATAGATATCCTTTTGGTATTCTTTAGTCTTTTCAAGGATCCATCTCACATCCGCAATGATGTCGCTCGTTCCTCGCCCTTTCCTGAACCCTGCTTGCACTTCAGGTAGTTCTTGTTCCAGGTATGGTTGTAGTCTCTTTTGAATAATCTTCAGTAGAATCTTGCTGGCATGTGGGATCAGAGCAATTGTGCAATAATTTCCACAGTCAGTTGGATCACCTTTCTTTAGTATTGGTATAAACACAGATCTTTTCCAGTCAGTTGGCCATGATGTTGTCTTCCAAATTTCTTGGCAGAGCCTTGTAAGTATGGTAACAGCTGCATCAGATTGCTGCAATACTTCTATAGGAATGCCATCAATGCCTGGTGCTTTGTTCTTTGATAAGGCTTTCAATGCTGCTTCAACTTCTTCTTTCATCACCAATGGTTCCCGATCATAAGGTACAGGTTGAAACGGCTGTTGGTCCACTTGATCTTTATCATATAAAAACTCTGTATATTCCTTCCACCTTTTCTTGATCTTCTCAGCATCATTCAACATAGAACCTTGAGCATCTTGTAACATTCCAATTTGAGGCTGGAACTTTTTCTTTAACTCTCGTAGCTTTAGGAAAGCCGATCTTGTTCTTCCTCTAATAGTTTCTGCTTCTATTTCCTTGCATGCGTCGTCGTAGTACTTTTCCTTGTCCTGTCTTGCTGCACGTTGGAAATCTCTGTTGAGTTCTGCAATTGTCTTTCTTTCTCCTCTGGCTTTAGCTTCTCTGCATTTCTGGGCAATTTTCAGAGTTTCTTCCGTCATCCATTTTGGCCGTTTTTGCTTTTTCACCTTTTGTAGAGACTTCTCACTTTCTTCCAACACAACCTTCTTGATGTCATTCCATAACTCTTCCGGAGCTCTGTCATTTGTATCTAAAGCAGCAAATCAATTTTGCAGGCAGTCTTTAAATTCCAGTGGTATATTCTCAAGGTCATATTTTGCTGCATTTATGAAGTGGTTTGCTCTTTTTCAACTTTAGCTTGATTTTGCATACCAGTGCAAAATCTTTAAACGCCACGATCTAAACTATTTCATCTACGCAGATGACATCATGTTGTTCGCCCCCTGTGACATAGAAAACCCTAACTATGATAAAATCTCTACTTGTCTATCTGAAGCAGCTCAGTGGCTCAGCTCAATTCATATGGATCTAAACTTCTAAAAGACTGAAGCTCTTTTTGTATGCCGAAACTCTAACTTCACCCCCCCCCCCCCCTCATCTGTTGTCAACCTGATGGACATCACCCTTCCAGTCAAATCGGAAGTAAAATATCTAGGAGTTACTTTAGACAAAACACTAAGCATGTCACATCACCTAAAACAGACCGCTAAAACCATATTCTTTAAACTCAGAACCATCCAGCAACTCAGACCCCTCATTGACATTAGTGATTTTAGAACAATTGTCCAGGCTCTTATAATGCCACATTTAGATTTCTGCAACGGATTACTCCAAGGTACATCTAAGAAGAACCTGCACATTCTACAACGAGCTCAGAATGTCACAGCTCGGATCATTTTTAGAGCTAAACTTTCTGACCACATTTCCCCAATTTTATACGCTCTCCACTGGCTACCTATAGCCAGTAGGATTCAATATAAAACCCTAGTCACCGTTTTTAAACTCATTAATGACCTAGCCCCCTCACATCTTTCAACATTAATTCATACCCCCTTAGAAAACAGAATAATAAGAAGAGAAAACCTCAACATGCTTCTAATTCCTAACTCCACCTTTTCTTGATCATGTTGAAACAGCTTTTGGTCCACTTGATCTTTATTATATAAAAACTCTGTAAATTCCTAATTCCACCTTTTCTTGATCTTCTCAGCATCATTCAACATAGAACCTTGAGCATCTTGTAACATTCCAATTTGAGGCTGGAACTTTTTCTTTAACTCTCGTAGCTTTAGGAAAGCCGATCTTGTTCTTCCTCTAATAGTTTCTGCGTCTATTTCCTTGCATGCGTCTCTGTGAGAAAATTAAAGCAAATAACAACAAATTCTGCCTTCTCTTATTATGCACCCAGTCAATGGAACAAGCTACCACGCAACCTGAGAGAGATTAAAGATCTTTATTTCTTTTAGGAAGGAGCTGAAAACATATCTCTTCGCCCAACACTACTACAACTTACAGCCCACTCTTGAACACACAACACAAGAATACACGACTCAACTGACGCAAGTTTATCCTACCTAACTCAAAGTATCACTCACCACTCCAGTAGTACATTGTTCTCTTATATGATATTTAGTAATTTGTAAACCACTGCTGTAAATAGTTCTCTGTAAATAGTTAAACATGCTCCATGTATCATAGTTATTTTTGTGTTAAAATGTCCTATGTAATTCAATGTTTTCAATTGATTTTACTTGTTCTTTGTAAATCGCCCCTGATCTCTGGAAGGGGCGGTATAGAAAAGCACACAAATAAAAAAAAAAATAGTAGTTGATGATCTGTACCACAGTCAGCTCCAGGTTTTGTCTTTGTTGATGTTATAGAGCTTTTCCATCGTTGACTTCCACAGATGTAGTCAATTTGATTTTTATACAATCCATTGGGTGAAGTCCATGTGTACAGTCGCTGCTTGTGTTGCTGGAAGAAGGTGTTTGAGATGAATAGATCATTGGTCCTCCAGAATTCTATCAGTCTTTCTCCAGCTTCATTTCTGCTGCCAAGTCCATATTTTCCAACTACTTTGCCTTCTTCTTTGTTGCCAACTTTTGCATTCCAGTCACCCATGACTGTCAGGATATCCTGTTTGCATGTTCTGTCAATTTCAGCTTGTACTTGTTCATAGAACTCCTCAATTTCATTCTCCTCTGCAGCTGTTGTTGGGGCATATACTTGAATTATAGTTTTGTTGATAGGCAATCCTCGTAGACGAATAGAGATTAAGCGTTCGCTGACTGCATTGTATTTCATTACAGTTCTTGCAAGTTTCTTCTTTATTATAAATGCAACACTACATCAGCAGTCAGACTTCCCGAGGGCTTTGATCCAACCACATCCAACCACATAATAAATGCTGGCTTTACTCTGAAAAGTCTTCAGCTCTTCCCCAGTAGCTAGTTAAGTGCCTTCCGACCTGGGGGTCTCATCTTCCAGCACCATAGCACAATTTGTTTTGTTGTAACTTTCCATTGGGTTTTCATGGCAAGATACAGAAGTAGATTGCTGGGCCTTTCTTCCGCGCAGTTTAAGTTTGGTGTTGTTGCCGTTGTCACAAAAATATGATCCTCCGCCGTCAACACTATCCCATTCTGCTGCTGCCCAGATGGGTGGCCTCACAGCACGACAAGCTGTAAACCAAGTGAAACCTATAAGTTTTTTAAATTTTTTTTAATTTCTTTTTTATACCGCGCTATTTAGAATCAGTGTGGTGTACATGTATACTAACAGGTACCTTTTATTCCCTTGTCCCCAAAGGGCTCACAGTCTAAGCAATGGAGGGTTAAGTGGCTTGCCCGAGGCAATGGAGGGTTAAGTGGCTTGCCCAAGGCCAGAAGGAGTGGCCATGGGACTAGAGACCCCAGTCCTTCCGGCCTGAAGTTGCTTGTCCCCATGTGGGAATTGAACCCCCGGCCTTCCGGCCTGAGGTAACCTGTCCCAACCACTGAGCCACTCCTCCCTCCCTCCATAAGTGCATTCACTCTGCAGCTCCACTACCTTTCCTCTCTTATACCTCCCTACACCCCTCCCTGGAAACTCTGCTCTTCTAGCAAATTGCTTCTATCTATTGCTAACTCCAGACTTCACTTCTTTCACCTTGCTGCTCCTTATGCCTGAGTCTGTATGTCAGGCGCCTTCTCTGGCCCTTTTCAAATCCAGGTTGAAAACTCGTCTCTTTGCTGCCGCTTTTGGATCTTGACTCACCTGATCTTTTTGTTTCCTTATGTATCCCTAGATGTATCCCTGTCTACACCTATTATGTTGTCTTGACTAGATGGTAAGCTCTGATGAGCAGGAACTGTCTTTTACATGTCTGTGCAGCGCTGCATATGTCTTGTAGCACTATACAAATGCTCAGTAGTAGTAGTAATAGTTTGTGTGGCCGCTTTGGCCTGCTTCTGAAGTCTAGTAGCTGGTGAGTCTGTAACCTTGCACTCGGATGTCTCGTGCTTTCCCCAGGAGGTTCAGTGTCTGTGTCCTCTCCTCTGGTCTGTGATCCCTTCCTGGGTCCTGTGTCTGGTGCTCAGGACCCTGTTGTCAGCACCCTTTGAGTCATTGAAGCACACTACTTTGAAGGCTTTGATGCTCAAGATGATCTTCTTGGTTGTGATTTGTTCCATAAGGCGGATTTCTGAGCTGGAGGCTCTGTCTTGCTGAGATCCTTATTTGTCTTTTCAGCTTCCATTCGGCCTGCGCCTTCCTTCCTGCCTAAAGAGATTTCTTTCTTTCATGTGAACCAGGTGGTCTGCCTGCCCTCCTTCTCTAGAGCAGTGTCAGGGGAAGAATAAGGATCTTCGCCTTGTGGATGTCCAAAGGGTGTTTTTCCGGTACTTGTAGGTTATGAATTCTTTTTGTAAGTCTGACCATCTTTTTGTGCTGTTTGCTGGTCTGTGCAAGGGTGACATGGAGGTTTTGAGGCGCTGGCCTTTGCCTCGGTGTATCTGTTGCGGAACCAGTCGGTTCAGAAAGGTTTGTGCATCCATTCTTCCCGAGCTATGCGTCCTCATGGGCGGAACGGAGCTCAGTAGCTCCTGTAGACATTTGTTGGGCAGCAAAGTGGGCACCTCTTTCTAATTTTGCAAGCACTCCCGGTTGGATGTCCACGCGTGAGCTAACACAGCCTTTGGCTCAAGGGTTTTGTTAGCTGCTGAGTCTTCTTCCCACCCAGTGGAGTCGTAGCTTTGGTACATCCTACTTGTCTGGTCTAGCAGGATGATATAGAAGATGTAATTTTACTTACTAGGTAATGTCCTTTCCTTGAATCCTGTTGACCAGTCTAGGGCCTGCCCCTGAAACTGTATTTGCTCTATTCTTCTGCTGCCCTTGGGTCCGCTGTGATTTCTATACTTTGCTCCGCAGGTTCATCTTCTACCAACAGCCTTCTGTTTAGAGAACTATGTACAGGAAAATATACTGTTGATTAATCATCATTGAGGTTGAGGCTTGCCATATTTCTCTCATATGCTTTGGGACAAATACTGAAGAGACCTCTTGTGGCTGAGACGAATAGAGGCATGAGAGTAATGTCACCGAAACCTGGGTTTTTTCATTGGTCCTTTGTCTCCACCAATCTGCTGATAGGAACCAGCCACATCCACCTCCATGCAAAAGGAAATGGAATTGGAGGGGCGGAAGCAGGAACAGCACCGCCGCACTGGAAGGGATGGAAACCCTGTGCTGCCATTTTAAAAGTATTGGCAGTGCTGCATATCCTGGTGAGCAGCAGCGGCGGCGGCGGCGGCAACGGGCTGCCCTTCAACCACTGGTGCTCTAGGCAGTGGGGTGGAATCAGGAGGGCGCTAGGAATGCAGTTGACTAGGGTGCCTCATATCCTTGCGCGGGCTCCGTTTGTCGCAATGCATTAACTGTGACAATGGCAGATAATGCAGCTTGGCTAATGCCCCTCAAGAGTTATATCTATCTGCATCGTGTTAACAGCTGTGCCTTTAATGCGTAGAAGTGACTTTTTCTCTGTGTTAACTGTGCAGCAGTCCTCCCAAAAACGCTGACAGCGGACCTAACATTTAGGGCCATGTTTACTAATACTTGGTGCATGCCAATGCCCACTAGCATGCCCACTAGCATGCTCACAGGAGTAAAAGGGACCATGGTGGCACTTCACATGCCAATGCACTTTGTATGCAGTAAGCATTAGTAAACATGGCCCCCAATGCAAAGATTTTGCAGTTACCGTGCATTACATTTGGCTGTTAGCACATGGTAATTACAAAATCTTAGCACACTTTGGTAAATAGAGGCCTAAGTGAGTTATCTCGACTATTTACAATGCATGTCTTTACCATGTAAGAAAAGCCAAATGAACTATTTATAAGTATGTTATGTAAAATAACCATATTTAAGTCCTTTACAGGATTATAGCCATGCCACTCTGAGTTAGCCCTATCTTGGCTAATCGCAGAAGTTACGAAGGGTTGGGCCTGGTTGGATGAGAGACCACCTTGGTATACCAGGTTCTTTAGGCTTACTGCATGGAGAAAGGATTTGACAATCTACCTCGGAGTGCAGCTTGCCAAGAAAACCCAGTGATAGTTACATGGATGACTTATCCACAAGGTTGCCAGAAGTCTGTATACATAAATAACGAAAGTCCTTTACATTATGCTGGTATAAGTCTGTAGGGCATAAACTTTTTTTATAACATTAAACATGTCTAACATGCCTTCTTGTTCACTGAAAAATGATAATATGACATTTCAAACGTCATAGATCAAGAGGATTTTTATATTTGTCTATTCTTGGAAATATACTCTAAACTGAAGCTGAATTTGCGTCTATTGTTTTCTTTTCCTGGTTTATGTTTTTGCTCTTATGCACTTGCCACAAAGCCGCCCCATGGCTTATCACGGAGGAAACCGGGCATCCCTTAGTGATGAAAGCTCTCCTAGCTAGCCAGGCATGTTTTGAAATCTGTAAAAACAGGAAAGACCACCGTGGCTTTCACTTGTATGCTCCCAGCGCATTTCTTACAGTCTGAGCAGCTGGAAGGCAGAGCTTGCTGTATAACGTTGAAAGTTGACATTTATGAGGTACACGTAGACGGACAAAAAAAAGAGGGATTATCTTAAAGGGCATCTAACCCAGACAGAAACAGTATACAGTCTAAACCCAAAAGGCTTTTAGGCAGAAATAACTATTTTTCTTTTATTTAAAATGCCAAGTAAAGTTGATGATATAGTTTCCCAAAAGAAGTATATGCATCTTAGCTGCTTTTCTACTCCTTTTCTTGCAAATAATCAACCCCATGGCAGCCATTATTCCTCATGCCACACACTGGCACTCTCTGTAGCCCGATGCAGTATTAGGAAAACAGCAGGATGATTAACACAACAGGCAGACCAGCTAAATTATTCAATGTGTCACCACCTCAATGTCTTGACTTGAATCTACCACTGCCCTACATCACCTTAACTTTTTCTTGTGCTCATTCTCTGTTGCATAATTTTTTTAAAGTTTTTATTATGGTAATTTCTTTGCTTTATTGCATTTTTTTTCTTCTGAAATAGTTTGGGTTCATCCTCTAGCTTTTCTTGTGATTATACTATATCACTGCAGATAAAGACCAGTCTGATCTATCTAGTCTGCCCAGTAAGTTGGCCAGAGTGGTTGTACCTGCTGCTCCATGCAGGTCAGCCCATCTATTAAAAGATATTTAAGTTTGCTTTGATTTCATCCTCTTACTATAAAGGGATCCACACTGTCTGTCCCATGTTGTTTTGAATTCCAACACTGTATTTACCACCACCACCTCCATCGGAAAGCATTCCAAGCATCCACCACCCTTTCAGTGAAAAGGTATTTCCTGGTGTTGCAGCTTCATCTTTTACCCTCTAGTCTTATAACTTCCTCTTTTTTGAAAAAGGTTTGTTTGTTCATTGATACCCTTTAAGTATTTACAGGTCTGTATCATAGCTCCCCTGTCCCTCCTCTCTTCTAGGATATACATATTTAGGTCTTCAAGTCTCTTCTCATACATCTTCTGGTGCAGGCTCCGAAAGAGTTTGGTCACCTTCCTCTGAACCGTTTCAAGTCTTATGTCCTTTGTGAGATATGGTCTCAAACTGAACAAGGTACTCCAAGTGAGACCTCACCAACGACCTGTACAAGGGCATTAATATCTCCTCCTTTCTGCTGGTTGTTCTTCTCTGTATGCAGCCCAGCATCCTTCTGGGTTTGGCTACTGCCTTGTTGCATTGTTTCACCACCTTGAGATCCTCAGACACTAGCACTCTGAGGTCCCTCTCCTGATCCATGCATACCAACCTCTCTCCCCCCATTACATACATTTCCTTTGGATTTATGCATCCCAAGTGCATGACTCTGCACTTCTTCGCATCGTAACTGCCAAGTATTAGACTATTCTTCCAGTGGTATTTTTATCTTTCCTCATGTTGTCCACAACCTCAGAAGCAACATTCCCATCTGTTGTGCGGGAATATTGTTCGCACAGAGCCCTGAGCTTCAGGGGGCGCCGCACTAACTTCATCCCACACATGCTGTTTGGCTCCTGACCATTTGCAAGGCCAGCTTTAGAGGGAGCCAGGGAGGCCTGAGGGCCTGGCTCACCTCTGTACAGCCACTGGAGTGAACAGCGGCATTTTCCTTTACTACGGCAGCTGTGTTCCCATGCAGCGCGCCGGAGGTTAAAGGGCATTTTCTGTTTTTCAGCACTCGGCATGTTGTTGGGCTGCACAGGAACACAGCTGCTGGAGTGAAGGAAAACACCTCTCTTTACTCTGGCAGCTGTGCAGAGGTGAGCTTGTGCTTCAAGCCTTCCCGGCTAAAGCAGGTCTGAGAGACGCAGGGGCTCTTGAGGGGGGGGGGCTAGGACTGGAAATGGGCTGATGGGGTGGGCTAGGATACGACTGGAAAGGGCTAATGGGGGAGACTTGGACTCAAAATGGGTTGATGGGGGGCTAGGCGTGACATGGAAAGAGCTGATGGGGGGTTAGGACTGGAAATGGGCTGATGAGGGCTAGGATAGGACTGAAAATGATTGATGGGGGGGGGCTTGGACTGGAAATGGGCTGATTGAGGGCTAGGACAAGAAATGGGCTGATGGAGGGATGGGAGAATGGGACTAGAAGGGAGCGGATGCTGGATGGGGCTGGGGTAGTCAGAATGGAGAGGGGAAAAGATATTTTGTGTGGGTGGGAAGAAGAATCTACAATTGGCCAGGTTTTGAGAGAGTAAGTGGAGATTAAGGATGGAGGGGTGAAATTTGAGTGGATGAAAGGAATAAAGAAAGAAATGGAGGGAAGAGGACAAGGGCAAAGATCAGTATGTTGGAGCTGATGTAGAGAGAGAATGGAAAAAAACCAGGAGAGAGAAGAAAGGACAAATGGACAGCAGACAATGGAGAGATAGCAAAAGACGACGAAAATAGAAGAAAGTGAGGGGGGCAGTTGCGATGGAAAAATAAAATGCGCAAACAACAAAAAGGTAGAAAAATACTATTTTATTTTGAATTTATTAACTGGAATATCTCAGCTCTGGGAAATGTGCATCGCTAAGGTCTTTGCGCTTTAAGTACAAGAGGAAATTATAGTAATTTATAGTTTTATTTCTCTAGTGTTGTACATTCCAAGTTTGGCTTTTGGGATTCCCAGTTTAATTATTTTCTTCATAATTCTAAATTGTGATCCCTTGTTTTATGTTTGCTGATGGTCTGTGTTTTGCATGTGTAACCGAGCTGCAGTATTCTGTTCATGTAGGGCGCAATTTTCAAAGGCATTTACACAGGTAACTGCCCTAGCTACCCGTGTAAATGCCTTATCTGGGATTTTCGAAGGGCACCTACATGGTAGTGTCCTTTGAAAACCTGGATAAGTCCCTTATGCGCACAGAACACCATCAATGCCCGATGCTTTGTTCTTTGATAAGGCTTTCAAAGCTGCTTTGACTTCTTCTTATAAGGTATTTTATTTTATTTTATTTATTTAAAAGGATTTATATACCGCTTTATCCTGAAATCAAAGCGGGTTACACATCAAACAATCAAGTGGCAGGGTGCGTGGGTGTGGGCATGCAGTGTTAGATCGAGGCGTGTGGGTGTGAGGGTTAAGTTGATTGCAGGGTGAGCTATATACAGTATGAGCTATGTACGGGAACTATTTACAGCATAGGTATAAGTTGAAACGGCTGTTGGTCCTCTTGATATTTATGGTATAATGACTCTGTTCTTTACACCTTTTCTTGATCTTCTCAGCATCATTCGACATGGATCTTTGAGGATCTTATAGCATTCTAATTCTGGGCTAGAATTTTTTCTTTAACTCTCGTAGCTTTAGGAAAGCCGATCTTGTTCTTCCTTTAATAGTTTCAGATTCTTTTTCCTTGCATGCATCATATTGCCGCTTTTTGAAATACTGCCACTGCGGCCACCCGCCTCCCCTACCCCCCGAGACAGAATCAGCAGTTGGGGGTGCAGCAGTGGAAAGGAGGGGTGGCGGCAGCAGCAGGGGTCCTCCGCATGAGCTGGGGGCGATTCACCTGGGATTACTCCCCAGGGCAGCAGAAGGCCTTGAGCTGGCCCTGCTCCAAATCTTAGCCAACATCATTCTGGCCACTACAGTACACATCCAGACTGGTATCCGTGCGCCCTTCACCACTCCCAGCTGTGGTAGGTTCAAAAAATATGACTTCAGTCCAGGCTTCCACTGCCCTCCCCCCCCCCCCCCCTTTTCCTATTAGGGAGGCTACCTTTCTCCAAAATTTGACTATCTCTGGACACCCCCACCACATGTGGAAGAAGCTGCCTACCTGTCTGTAGCCTTTCTAATACCCCCCCTCCCCCAATCTTGCCCAACCATTCAGGGTCTCAGTACATTCAGTACAGCACTTTATAGGCCTATTGCACTCCAGAGGTAGCCACCGAGAACCACCTCATATGCTCATAAATAGAAATCCACGCTTGTTCTCCCAGTCTCCCACTGACATCACCCTCCCACTTAGAACAGCAACTGGGCTCCACCTTCGGATTCCTCAGTATACAATTATGCAGTACTGACACCAACCCCCTGGACCCCTCCAATCTATGGTACACTTTCTCAAACTCCATACCAGAGCATAGAGGAGTCGCCCTAGGCCGGCCTGTCTGGCTAGATTGCACATAGTGCCTAATCTGATTATAAAATAAGTCATGTCTTGCTCCCAACTCAAATTGAGCTCTCAAGTCCACGAAGCACACCACCTTACCCTCACTGTCCAACAATTGCCCCACTCAGTCTAGCACCATCACTCACCACTCCTGATAGGCTTAAAACCTGGGTTGAATAAAATGGGAGCATTCCAGTAGATCCTTCGCAACCCACAAAATTCCGCCCCGTATCGCTCCTACACCGTCAAGATGCTCCACACAACTGGGATCACCTCCTCCCTTACCTTCAAATTAGAAGCCAGCCATATTGAACATCCTAATGGAATGGCCCTCCTAATTCCTGCTCTGTCTAGACCCATTGCTTCCCCCCTGTCTCTCAACCCCTACTCAATCATCCCACTCAGCATTGTGCTAACACAGTACATCTGCGAGTCTGGGATACCTAACCCAACCTTCCAGGTTTCCTGCACCAGAACCTCTCTTGCCATCATCTGTGGGTGTTTTCGCCATATAAAATCAAAGATACATCTCTGCCATGCCTTAAGAACCTCATTCGGATAGGGAACACCAGAAACAAAAAGAGCATGCGAGGCAACACATTCATTTTAATAGTAGGGATCCTTCCCATCTAGGAAAAAGATACACTATCCCAGCACTCCAAGTCTCCCTTGATGGCTACCCACAGCTTCTCATGGTTAAGAGAAAAAAGTTCCTTCCAGCAGGTCCCCACCTGTATAACAAGATACCGAATGGTACCCCTGGCCCACTTAAAGGGGAAAGCAGCTTTCAACCTTTCCTCCATCCCCCTGGGGCAGCATATCTTCAAGATCTCTGTTTTAGCTATATTCATCTTATACCTGGTGAGATGACTATAGGCCTTGATCTCCTGTAGCAAGTTGAGCAGAGAAGTCAACAGCTGGGCCCAGAGTATAATCACATCATCTGCAAAGAGCCCGATCTTGAACTGCTGCTGCCCCACCCGTATTCCCACCACATTGTTGTTCATGCAGATCCTCTTCGCTAGGGGCTCAATTGCTAAAGCAGAGTAGCAGCAACAGGGGACAGCCCTGTCTCGTCCCTCTACCCAAGGGAAACTCCCCTGAGTACCCCTCATTCACCTGCACTCGGGCTCTCAGATTAGCATACAGAGCTCGATTCCATGCTATGAAGTGCTGCCCAGTCCCCACTCTTTCCAAGACTTGCAGCATGAAACCCCACTCTACCTGGTTGAACGCCTTTTTGGCATTGACTGCTACCAACACAGACTCCTTTCCCATCACCCTAGCCTGCCAAATGAGATGAAGCAGTTTCCGCACATTATCCTTCGCCTGTCGACCTGGTATGAATCCAGCCTGGTCCTCCCGTACTACCCGGGCAATCACCTTTTGAAGCACCTTCACCAATACTTTAGCATTTAGGTTAATCAAGGAAAGTATTGATTTAGGTTAATCAATACTTCAATCTGTAGGTCGTAACCTTTCCCGGTTTGGGGATCACTGTTATGCCCGCGGTATACATAGACTCAGGGACTCTGCCTGCCTTGTGAACATCATTAAATACCTCCACGATCTGGTCCACTAACTGTTCCTGAAATGTCTTGTAGTAGCAGGCTATATATCCGTCCAGCCCCAGGGCTTTATTTATTTATTTAGCCAGTTTTGTATACCACCTTATCCTTCAATCAAAGTGGTTAGGGTTATAACGAGGGGTCTACATTAAACATAGGTGACAAGACGTACATATATTCCTGGGTGTTCAGTCCCAGGTCTGGAATGTTGGTGTATGGTGGCTGTATCGGCAAGGCTGCGTGGATTGGGAGTTAAGGTTCTTGTTCATATGAGGCCATGAACAGGTGGGTTTTGAGGGGTTTGCGGAAGTCCTTGAGATCCTTTTGTGCTCTTAGTTCCTCAGGGAGCGAGTTCCATAGGTCCGGTGCCGAGAGTGAAAAGGCTCTTCTTGAGGTCGATTGCTTCGTTTTGTGGTATCCGGCCAGGGTGAGGAGTTTGTTGGTGCCTTGGGTTCGCCTGGGTCTGCTGCTTGTGTCTTTGGTTATTGTGGTCTGTAGAATTTCTGCTGAGCAGTGGTGTATGGTCTTGAGGATGTTTAGTGCTGCTTTGAATTTTGCCCGTGCCGTTATGGGTAGCCAGTGCAGCTGTCGGAGTACTGGAGTTATGTGTTCGTATTTGGACATGCCTGTGATTATGCGTGCTGCAGTGTTCTGAACCAATTGGAGTGTGTGTACTGAGTGTTTGGGTAATCCCTGATATAGTGAATTTGTACCAAGTGGATGACAACATCAGTTCTGGAGTGCTTACTTTCTGCACTGACTGTGCCAACAATTTGGTTTGTATTTCTGCTGGATGAAGAACCTGGGAGGCAGTTGACCATCTTCCATCCTTGGACTGTTTCCCAAGTCAGTCCCTCTGATGATGGAATCTCCAAGCAGTTACAATTTCCTGTTTTATGATTGTTTTTCTTCATTTCCCATTTAAGGCCACTACAGTTTTTACTAATTGGGCAGACCCCACTGTAATCCATGTGTTCCTGGTGTGTTTGATTCTTTGTGGAAGTAGTGGTGGATGGCTTTCAGTTTGTACTCTAGAGGAGGTGTGTTTCATTGCGGCTAAATCTTCCCTTAATAGAACCAATTCTTTATGCATAGCAGATAGCTTGAGACATATAGAGCAAGCACTAAGGCTCCAAATGATTCTTCTCAGAATGAAAGCACCACTTCAATTGCATTGAATATACAACATGTTGATTAAGATGATTATAAAGTAGTTTTTGCACAAAGTGCATGTTCCACCTAATTGGAGGACATATGTCTGTCTATGATATGAAAACTGTATAGACAATGCAACTTTGGAGTGGATGGGCTGAGGGGTAGGGCAGGTGGGGATTTAAGTGCCCCAAGCCAGTAGACCTTATATGAATTGAAGATACACTCAAATTTCAGATTAAAAAGGCTAGACAAGGAATACAGGCAAGCTGAATCTTCCTACGCTTATAACCAAAATTTAGTTTGTTTGCCACTAGACTGTGGATCAAGGCAACTGTGAATAGACAGAAATTTGCAAGAAAAAAGAAAAAAAAAACCCTCCTTTGCAAAAGGAATAAAACAGGAAAAGCAGAGTAGTTTTCGTTGCTTTTTTTTTCTGTGCAGCTACGCTAACACAACCCAGTGGCTAAGTACCATTATAAGAGTATAAAACGGGTAATAAATTGGCAAGGAGAATCTAGATAAAAAAAAAACAGTCAAAACGTTAGAGAGCTTAGCTATGTAGGTTTTCTTGAAGTTGTGCTGGAAGTTACTGGATCAAATTGTTTTGCAAAGATCTGTGTGACATCAGAGCGTGGGTGATCTGTTCTGGACTATGTACCTGTGAGGCAAGACTTTGAGTCCTAGAGTAGTTACCCACTCTATGCCTGTTTAGGGTAGTACCTGCCTCTCCATGCAGGTTACCCTTCTCCATGCCTTTGTTTAGGGTTGTACTGGCTGCTCCACGCAGGTTAAACACCTCTCTTGCAAAATTATTCAAGCATAAAACTACTCCCTTAGATGCGAGTTTTGGAAGTAAATGTAAGTTTGAATTTAAGGTCAGAATCTGAAGTAAGTATTTTTATATTAATGTATTTTGTTTTATAATATATTATAAATATATTTGATGTTTAATATTGTTCTAATATGTAGGTGCTGGGTGTGGGCTTGGCTCCTAAAAATGCATGAGAAAACTGAAATTAAATTAGATGGCCGTGGTTGAGGAACGTTGTCAACTTTCACTGCCTCGTGTCAGCTGTACAAATAGAAAGAACAGCAGGGTAGTACTGTATATGCAAAAGGTCTCTTTGCATTCTCCTAAATAGATTTTTAAGAAAACTAACAGTCAAATGAGTATCTTTTTGCTCTCTAGCTGGAGAGCCTCTCAAGCTGTAAATTGTCTCCAATGAGCTATAAATTGTTCACAGCTTTTATGATTTTGTTTTGAGTATATAGCTATTTGAGAAAGACCTTTATCTGTTTACAGGATTGTGCAGATAAAATGCCAGATGGTCTGAACAAGTAATAGACTTGTACTTTATGGTTCAAAATAAAGCTTGGAACAGACAGCACTAAGCAAAATATTTGAAGACTTTTTGGGGGCTTTTTCATGGAGAACCAATTAGGGACTTCTTATATTATCAAACTGTACAGTAATTCACTCTCCTGGTTCACTTCAAGAATATGAAAACGATGGATAAAGTTCAATGCAATTGAGAACAGAGCTGCAGGATAAGCTGTGACCTATGAGAAAAGGTAGAAGGAACTAAGGGGGATAGTCAAAGGCATTTGCCCGGTTTGCAGGCCTGGAAACTATGTAAATGGCACTGAATGTGATTAGCAGTTAGCAGTGGGACGTATTGGGTGTGTTCTGGAGCACAGCAAAGGTGGTAGCCCATTACTAACCAGGCTTCAACGATATTGAGCCACTGCCTGGTTAGCAACCTATGGATAAAGAAAGGCACGGCAAAGGCCGGTCTAAGTATCTGCGGAAGCTAACTCAATACTGCTGCTGCCTGGTTAGTGACAGGTGTCACCTTTGCCTAAAAATGCCCCAATGCTAACTGCTAATCCCATTCAGCACCCTGGTTAGTTTCTGGGGCTGGTGGCCGGATATGGCCCTGGCATTGAAAATATCTGGGGTTAGGCTTTGATGGCAACAGCTAGCTGCTTACAAGCACTAGCTGCCACTGCTGAACCCGCCCCCCCCCCCCCCAAGCTCCTTAGCCTAGATAAAAAATGATTTGATAGCAGTAATAAAATAGGTAAATGGGTTATGAAACAAGCAGGAGTTACAAGGAAGATGGTGATCAACTCTGTATCTTCCCTGAGGACTCAGCAATAAAAAAAATTGGCAAGGCCAGGCCAAGGTTATCTACAGCCCTAGGCAAACCATTGGCCATGCACCACCACCCCATCTTTCATAGCCCATCTGTCACTCCCCCCACTAGTCCAGCATTTTGCCTTTCCCACTCCCTCTCCCCAGTATTTCACTCTCCTTTCTCCTCCCTGCCCTTTAACCAGATCTACCTCCCCCACCCTACTTCTGCGGGAGGCCCAAAATTTGGACTTGGGGGGGGGGGGTCGCAGTTCAACACTGAACACTGGGAAAGCACTTTAAAATCACTCTCAGCAGTGGTCACTTTTGCTGTGTGCATGTGTACATGCAAGCTCGCACGTTCAAGACCTGTTGCGATGGGATGCCTCAAGCCTTGAGTCTGCCCAGATGTGCGCACAAAACAGCTACAAAGCCCACTGCTGAGAGACGTTTTACAGGGCTTGTCTGGCATTCAGAGCTGTACTGTCTCTCCCTGAAGCCCGAGCTGCAAAGGTAAGGTGGTAGGGGGAAGTGCAGTTTTGCTGTTTCTGAAGTTTACTGCCCTAGGCAGATATCTGCTCTACCTAGTGGCAAGGTTGTCCCTGGAAATGGGCTTAAAAGACAGCAGGGAGGACACACATTAAATACAAGAAAGAACTTTATAGACGGCGAATGGTTGCAATGTCTTGTAAGTCTTCACACCCATGTACGTTTTTTTTGCATTCCGCTGTCCAAAAAAGTTTAATTAAATGCATTTTTAATTGTAAGTTTCTATAAGAATATAAGAAATGCCATACTGGACCAGACCAAGGTCCATCAAGCCCAGTATCTTGTTTCCAACAGTGGCCAATCCAACAGTGGAAACAGTATCTTGTTTCCAACAGTGGCTAGTACCTGACAGGTTCCCAAAAAGATACATAGATTCCCCAATGCTTATCCAGGAGTAATCAGTGGATTTCCCTGGTCCTCTTTATAATGATTTATGGACTTTCCTCCAAGAAGTTGTTCAAACCGTTTTTAAACCCAGCTACACTAACAGCTTTTACTACATCCTCTGGTAGTGAAAACCTATTTTCTCTTATTAGTCTTAAATGGGTTACATTATAGCTTCATTGCATGTCTTTCTACTTTCTGAAGGAGTAAACAACTGTTCCACTCCATTCATTAATTTATAGACCTCTGTCATATCTCCCCTCAGCCATCTTTTTTCCAAGTTGAAGATCCCTAACCTTTTAAGCCTTAGGGGTATCCTTCCATCCCTTTTACCATTTTGGTGACTCTTCTCTGTACTTTTTCTAATTCTGCAATATACTTTTTAAGATATAGTGACCAGAATCGCACACAATATTCAAAATAAGGTCACACCATGGAACCATACGGAGGCATTATAATATCCTTGGTTTTATTCTCCATTCCATTCCTCATGATTCCTAGCATTCTGTTTGCTTTCTTGATTACCATTGCACACTGGGAGGAGGGTTTCAACATATCCACAATGATGCCTAAATCCTTTTCCTGGATGGTGGTTACTAAGGTGGAACCTTGCATTGTAGAACCATAGTTTAGGTTGTTCTTCCCTAAGTGCATAGCTTTGCACTTGTCCACATGAAATTTAATCTCCCATTTGAACATCCAGTCTTCCAATTTATCAAGGTCCTCTTACAATTGTTCACAATCCTCTTGTGTTTTAACAACTTTGAATAATTTTGTGTCATCTGTAAATTTGATCACCTCACTCATTATTCCCATTTCTAGGTCATTTATGAATATGTTAAAAAGCAACGGACCCAGCACAGATTGCCATGCACATCAATGCAATACCTACATTTAATATGAAAGAACATCTATAGAAATATTCAAAAAGCAATTAAGAATAAGAAACTAAATATCGCAATTGCAGAAAACGTCTCACCCTTAGTCATATCAAACCCAGATTTAGACCCCTTTTTAAAAATGACCTTAACATTTCCTATAACAAGTTAAATAGAGCCTAGCTGTGTTCAATCCCCTTTATTAAGTTGCTCAAATACTTCCAGATGAAGAATCAACATGCTTGTGTTGTATGAAATGAATTTGAAGCTAAAGTCTGAATATGTCAAGCACAGAGCTACAAAAATTTCTGTTATTCAAAGATACAGATTGAAGGAAGACTGTCAGAAAATTTTGTTGTGTGTGAATATGCCTTGAGGTATTGTTAGGTACATCACTATAAACTGGAAACAGGTTGGCACCGCTACAACACTACAGTTATTCTGTTCTACCCAATAGAACCTTCTTGTCGTGTCAACTAACCAGAAAGCATGACTTAAAATGACAAATCAAACAACATGGGGAGTAGCCCACGCTTTATGGAATAACCTACCTCTTACAATTTGACTAGACTTCTCATATGCAAAATTTAAAACAGCTCTAGAAACATTAATTTTTCTGGGCTGCCCACTGCTTGTAGCTGGCCAAGATGGGAGAACCTGCATCAGCCAGAAATAATTCTGACTTCACTTTGGGGGTTATTTTAGGAGCCTTATTTGCAATTTATACATGGAACATACGGCATTTACATGTGAAAATGGGATCCATGTGTAAATATTGATTTTAGAAAGGGCAAAATTTATACATGGATGCCCAGAAATTGCAAGGGGGCATGTTGGGAGCATGGTTAGGGTAGGTCCAAAATTAGCATATGCTTTTTCATTTCATATAGGGAATGCATGCATATGGTCAAAATTGTTCCCATTGAGAATTATGGCTTCTCCCTGGAATGTTTAATTTTTTTAAAAAAGTGCTTAGTTTAGATAGTACTTTTTATAGGAGGTATTTAAAGGGGTTATCTTCCTTAATCCCCGCTATATATTTCCTCCCCAAATTCTAATTAAATGAAGATAGTGATCGCTGTAGCCAATTGACAGCATTTACATGGATAGATTTGCAAAATGGCCTACATACACATGTAAGGTCTGTTACTTCATGTGGAAGTTACCAAGTTTGCTCCATTGATGGTTTTCCCCCATGTGTTGGATCCTCTGGTTCCATGTATTGGCACCTTAACATGCACTCCTGCATCTCCATGTTTGTATTTTAGAAAAGGTTCCACGTTTGGCAAAGCCTTTTCTAAAATATCACAAATTGTGAATGTCACGACCTTGACTTCTCAATTCCAATCGAGACGTACTATCTGAAATTTACCTTTTTCTCTTTCTGGCTTTGCTGGTTTCCTTTCTAATTTACTGTCTTTAATTTGACTTTATATGTATTTAAATTTTCTCTTTATCTTTTAATATTTTTATTTGACTTTAATACATATAGGAATTAATTAATAGGCACAATACATTGAACCTTGAACATCACCATGAGCCTGAGAGCTTTCAGGTTGAGAATGGGGAACCTGTTGATTATTCAATGATTTCAAATTACTCCACAAACATGGCCTATATAGGAAGGTGTCAAAACGTCCCAACAATCAGAGACCAAAGTATAAAATCCAGTAAACAGGTCCTGAGATAAGACAGCTAACATCTATAATTATTATTTTTGTCGGAGCTGTAAACACAAAAGAAGGCGGAAATCCCACCACCTCCTCGCTGTAACTGCTCCTTTTACTCGTGTTTAAAGTGTTTTAAAGTGAAAAAACCCCCCTAATGTCACTTAACTGAAGCTTTCCCGGAGCTTATCAAGGCATCAAATGCTTCCATCTGCACTCAAAGAACAGCAAGAAATGACAATGTGCCACGTTTTGGGTTGATCATTTTTAACCCTGCATCAGGTAAAAATAGGTTTGTGCCTGTGTTCTCTTCAAAATGATCTGGAATAACCCAGAACTGTCGATCCAATGCTTAAAAAATGGTGTCTGACATCATGGCTGAGAAAGACTGAGCCAGCCAATCAAAACAAATTGTTCACTTAACTACCAATGGGTACGGATAATCCCCACTGAAAATGGAACCTCCTAATCCCATTGGCTTAACAATACAATGATGAACAGGGGCAATTGCCAAGCACAAAATAAGGGCCAATCAAAATAAAGTATGCCATTTGAGCGCGGCATTCAGTCCTGGGGGGGGGGGGGGGTGTCACTGTTCCCAGATGAAAAATCCAACGTTGTTCCTTGAGCTGTAGTTTAGAGACCCGATCACTGCCCCGTGGATCCAATGGAACAAAATCCAAGATCCGCCAATGCAGTTGTTCAGAAGTATGATCCTTCTGGGGGCAATGTTCCACCACTGGGGCTGATAGAGTTTTAGCGCGTACACAAAATGCATGCAGCATTTCTTACTGGATATGTCATTTTCCAGTACAGGAGTGTACAGCTTTGCTCACTGTTTTGAAAGCTGTTTTAGTCAGTGAAATAAACCATTTTTCCCTTTTTAATTTATTTTCCCCAAACCCTGTGCTTTTACTAAAATCTTTCCCTCTGTAAGACTCCTGGAGGGGGTTTCATTAATATATGTACAATTGAGTTGTAGGGCATAAAAGGTCCCGATATTCATTTGTGATGGCTATTCGCCGCTGAACTTTAACCCCGGATATTCAATCTGGGGCTGTATCCAGCCACCAGCATTGAACGTCCAGGGTCATCGCACAGCCACACACGGCGCAGAAGCTAACCGTGCAGCAACGATATTCAGCCTCTGCCCAGTTAACTTCGGCGGCAAACGTTAGGAAAGCTTTTGCTGTGCTTAACTTTCTCCACTGAGGGATAACCGGACAGCAGCTGAATATCACTGCTGCACAATTATCCCCTGGAACGCCCCGATGCTAAGCACTTAGCATCGGGGCCTATAGCGGCATTACTCTGGGATATTCAGCGGCACTATGTGACATCCACTATAACTGCTGTATCCTGAGCTCACCATTTCAACTTTACACACAAGTGTGACTAGCAGAGCAGGGATGGAGAGAGCAAACTCCCATATTTCTCCATGTTTCTCCCTAGTTCTAGGTGATGCAGCGCTTCGTTTCTGGGAACCCTGTAAGCCCTGATGACTCTTCCACCATCTCCTCCCCTGTCCTTCGCAGGTTTTCACCTGCACATGCTTGGAAATGTATGCAGAAAACTCTCTCATTACATGTGTGCCCTTTTCAAACACTGGCACAAATGAAAAAGGACACAGCCTGATATAGTCATAAGATGCATAAGGCATTCTTATATTTACTGTAAAGAACGCCAAGTATACAGTAACTAAGACCCCTGTTTAGATAACACTGTATTAATAGACTTCAGCTGCTGGATCTGTCAAATTCTTGCATTTTTTCCAAATCCACTGTGTTAGTTTCATAGATTGTGTGAAGGACAGTTTTGCTTGTCATACCAGTGAAATGACTGATTTCCCTATTAAAACAGAGTGCATGTGGAAATGTTTGCATTCGTAAGGATACATGGTGCATGCTGTTAGCATTTTAGAAGATAGCATACAGTATTTGTTTTAAAAACATGGAAAATGCTGGCAGGTAAGGGCTATGTTATGCACCCAGCCTGCCTATTAAGGTCCTCTTAAAGTGCGGCCTGAAGTTGGTCTTGTTTGTTTTGTGATCTTTTCCCTTGTTCCTCGGGGCAGTTTTGCGCATACCATGGCAGTCATGAACCTCACTTCTAAGCTAGGGTATGTGGGGTATGATCTCAGTCTCTCAAATGTACTGCTAATGCGCGGTGTAGTACTTGCATCGTAAGACATAACATGGCATGGTTTGTCGAGATGTGTTCGGAAATTCTTCATCAAGCCTGTGGCTCCGCATTTCACCTTGCCACTCTAATTTCCATAATCCCAGACCGAGAAGCGGATGTACACAAAACTCCCTATCCACACCAACTGATTTCCGTAAAACAACAAGCAACAGAGCATTTTCATACTATGCACCAACTTTATGGAAATCCCTCCCACCAACAATAAGAGAAATGCAAGACCTTATGGAATTCAGAAAAAGAATAAAAACATGCTGGGTCAGACCAAGATCCATCAAGCCCAGTCAGGGGCGGCCCAAGGGGGGTGCAAGGTCATGTGCGGAGAGTAACTGTGGGGCCTAATTTGCATAAGGAGTCTCATTTGCATAAATATTTGCATAATGTTAACATGCATTTTTAGTAAACATGCTTCTTAATGAGTGTCTGAATAAAGAAAGACTAACAGATTTCTACGTCACTATATTCCAGTGCCAACCGCCAGGCCCATTAGGAAGTACTATAAACACAGACCATTTTGAACTCATAGCAAATCCACCATATCATAACAGCTCTGCCAGGACTCACAAAGCACCAAACCCTACCTATCAAAAGGCAACACTGCAAATATTAAATCAATACATCTCAGAGAATACCAATGCATCTCCTACTGGAGAAAGAGAACAAGAGACACGGTCAAATAGAAACTACATGAACAGAATACCTCAGCTTGGTTAAAAAGCAGAACATAGACCGTCACCAAAGAACAAGGGATCACAATTTAGAAATAGGAAGACAATAATTAAACTGGGAACTCCAAAAGCCAAACTTGGGATGTACAACACCACTGGAGAAATAAAACTATAAATTAATTTCCTCTTGTGCTCAACAAAACACAAAAGATGTTAACAATGCACATTTCCCAGAGCTGATATATTCCAGTTAATAAATTCAAAATAAAAAAGTTGCTTGTGCATTTTCTTTTTCAGTTGCAATTGCTCCAGTCACTTTCTTCTGGTTTCTTTGTGTCTTCTGCGAGCTATCCATTTGTCCTTTTTCTCTTTTAGATTTTTTTCCAAATTTTTTCTCTATATCTGCTTTAACATTCTGATCTTTCCCCTTTTGCTCTTTCCTCCATTTCTTTCCTTATTCCTTTATCATCCACTCAAATTTTACCCTTCCATTCTCAATCTCCACTTACTCTTCCAATACCCGGCCCATTGTAGACTTTTCTTCCCTCCCACACAAAATATATTTTCCCCTCTCCATTCTCATTCCCAATTCCTTTTCTAGTCCTCCCCCAAAATCAGCTCCCTTATAGTTCTAGACCCACCCAGCATCTGCCCCCTTCTAGTCCCAGTCTCCCAAGCTTCCACATCAGCCCATTTCCAGTCCTAGCCCCCCATATGCTCTTTTCCATTTCAGCCCATCAGCCCATTTCCACTCCAGGCTCCCCCATAAGCCCATTTCCAGTCCTATTCCAGCCCATCACCCATTTGCAGTCCACGTTCCCCCCATCAGCCCATTTCTAGTCCTATTCCAGCTCCATATCAGCCCATTTCCAATCCTAGCCCCCCATATGCTCTTTTCCAGTTCCGTTCCAGTCCCCCATCCGCCCATTTCCACTCCAAGCTCCCCCATCAGCCAATTTCCAATCCAAGCCTCCTTATCAGCCCACTTCGTCCTATTCCAGCCCCCATCAGCCCATTTCCAGTCCTAATCCAGCACTTCATCAGCCCATTTCCAAGGGTTGCAGAGCAGAGATGGCATCCATCTGTCCAAGAAAGGTCAACGCATCTTTGGTAGTAGACTGGCTAATCTACTGAAGATGGCTTTAAACTAGATTCGTTGGGGATGGGTGAAGAAAGCCCCCAGGTAAGTGAAAGCCCCCAGGTAGGTGATAAATTAAATACCTTTATGGAAATGGGTAACATATGGAAAGCAGTGTGTATTAATGTCCGTAGCATGGGAAATAAGATCCCTGAAGTTGAAGCTTTGGTGGGAGTGGCCGACTTGGATTTGGTGGCAGTTGCAGAAACATGGTTCACAGAAAACCATGACTGGGATGTAACTATACCTGGCTATACTTTATTCAGAAAGGACAGGGTAGGAAGAAGGGGAGGAGGAGTGGCACTATATGTAAAAACTACTATTAAAGCTTTGGAATTACAGAGCTTAAAAGGGAGAGAGGAGGCATTGTGGGTTAAACTAGAAAGAGGGAAAGAGAAATCTATTTGCATTGGTGTGATATACAGACCTCCCTCACAAGAGGAAGAGGTGGACAGAGAGTTAATTGAAGACATAAGCAGCATTGCTAGGAAAGGGGAAGTGCTACTGCTAGGAGATTTCAATATGCCAGATGTTGATTGGCACATTCCTGCTGCAGTATCATCTAGAAGTAAGGAGATCCTGGATTCTCTACAGGGAGAACTATTCAGGCAATTGGTAACAGACCCCACACGTGAAGGGGCCATACTGGACTTGGTGCTTACCAATGGTGAAAGTGTTTCTGATGTTGTAGTGGGAGATCATTTTGCATCCAGTGATCACCAGATGGTGTGGTTCAGTATTAGGACTAGGGCTGTTAGAATCCATTCCAAGGTGAAGATCTTAGACTTTAGGAAGACTAACTTTGCGAAAATGGGTCATTACCTCAGGGAGTCGTTAGTGGGATGGGAACAGCTGGGGGATGTAGAAAAACAGTGGGCAAAACTGAAAGGGGGTATTTTAAAGGCAACCAACCTTTTTGTTAAAATGGTAAATAAAGGCAAAAGGAACAGGAGACCGCTATGGTTTTCGAAGGAAGTAGCTGAAAAAGTGAAGAAAAAGAGGGAGGCCTTCATGAAATACAAGAGATCACAGAGAGAGGAAGACAGGCATCTGTATTTGGAAAAACTTAGAGAAGCTAGCAAAGTAGTCAAGAAGGCAAAGATTCAAAAGGAGGAGGAAATAGCCAATGCAATAAAATGGGGGGATAAGACATTTTTCAGATATATTAGTGAGAAGAGGAAGGGCAAAAGTGGTATTGTCAGACTCAAGGGTGCAGGGGGGGAATATGTAGAAGCTGATAAGGATAAAGCGGAATTGCTTAACAAATATTTTTGTTCTGTGTTCACAGATGAAGAACCAGGAGCAGGACCTCAGAAAACACCCACAAATAAGAACAGAAGCGAGGGACATCTTGAACAATTTTCAGAAGACTGTGTTCGTGAGAAACTAGCTCAACTTAAAGTAGACAAAGCGATGGGACCAGATGGGATACACCCTAGAATACTGAGGGAACTTGGGGACGTTCTAGCAACTCCACTGACTGACCTTTTCAATGCCTCGGAGTCGGGAGTGGTGCCAAAGGACTGGAGAGAGAGGCTCATGTGGTGCCTTTACACAAAAGCGGAAGTAAGGATGTGGTTGAAAACTACAGGCCGGTTAGTTTAACTTCGGTGGTGAGTAAATTATTGGAAACGCTGCTGAAAGAGAAAATAGTGAGGTTTCTGGAGTCCGGCGGATTACAGGATCCGAGGCAGCATGGATTCACCAGAGGCAGGTCTTGTCAGACAAATCTGATTGATTTCTTTGACTGGGTGACCAGGGAGTTGGACCGAGGGAGAGCTCTAGATGTGGTGTATTTAGATTTCAGTAAAGCCTTTGACACTGTTCCTCACAGGCGACTTATAAACAAACTGAGCACCCTAGGGATGCACCCTAAAGTTACTGCTTGGGTTAGAAATTGGTTGGGTGGGAGGCGACAAAGAGTACAAGTAAATGGAGCTCACTCTGAGGAGAAGGATGTTACCAGTGGTGTGCCCCAGGGATCTGTCCTTGGTCCGATTCTTTTTAACATCTTTGTTAGTGATATAGCGGAAGGGCTGTCGGGTAAGGTTTGCCTCTTTGCGGATCATACCAAAATCTGCAATAGAGTAGACACCCAGGAAGGTGTAGATAACATGAGGAGGGATCTAGCTAAGCTTGAAGAATGGTCTAGAATTTGGCAGCTGGGATTTAATGTTAAAAAATGTAAGGTCATGCATTTGGGCTGCAGCAATCCAAGGGAGCAATACAGTATAGGAGGTGAAGTACTTTTGTCCACTAAAGAAGAGCGGGACCTAGGCGTGGTTGTGTCTGATGATCTTAAAGTATCTAAACAGGTAGAAAAGGCGACGGCAAAAGCTAGAAGGATGCTTGGGTGCATACGGAGAGGAATGGCTAGCAGAAAAAAGGAGGTGATAATGCCTCTGTATAAGTCTTTGGTGCGACCTCATTTGGAGTATGGTGTGCAATTATGGAGACCGCACCTTCAAAAGGATGTGAACAGGATGGAGTCGGTGCAGAGGGTTGCTACTAAAATGATTAATGGGCTTCACTATAAAGCATATGAGGACAGACTTAAGGATCTTAATATGTACACCTTAGAGGAAAGGCGGGATAGAGGTGATATGATTGAGATGTTTAAATACCTCCGTGGCATAAATGTTCAGGGAGAGAGAGCCTCTTTCAATTGAAAGCAAGTTCTGCTACGAGGGGACATGGGATGAGGGTGAAGGGAGATAGATTCAGGAGTGATATTCGGAAATATTTCTTTACGGAAAGAGTAGTGGATCCGTGGAATAGTCTCCCAGTGGAGGTGGTAGAGATGAGGACAGTAACTGAATTCAAAAAAAGCATGGGACCAACACAGAGGATCTCTAAAGGTAAAAAGTGGACTGTTGTAGTTATGGAAGGACAGACTAGATGGGCCTTGTGGTCTTTTTCTGTCATCATGTTTCTATGTTTCTATTTCCAGTCCAGGTTTCTCCCCCCCACCCCCCCCCCCCACCATCACAGCCCATTTCGTCCATTCCCCCACCCCACCCCACCATCACAGCCCATTTGCAGTCTTATCCCCCCCAACATCACAGCCCATTTGCAGTTGGTTCCCCCCATCACAGCCCAATTGCAGTCCGTTTCCCCCTCTCACCATCACAGCCAACTTGCAGTCCTCCCCCCATCGACAGCCCAATTGCAGTCCATTCCCCCCATCACAGCCCATTACCAGTCCGTTTCCCCCCTACATCACAGCCTATTTGCAGCCCGTTTCCCCCCATACATCACAGCCCATTTCCAGTCCATTCCCACCCCCCCCACCATCACAGCCCACTTGCAGTCCTCCAACCCATATCACAGCCCATTTCCAGTCTGTTCCCCCCCCCCCCATCACAGCCCATCCAGTCCTAGCTGCCCCCCTCTGAAGAGCCCTGCACCATCTTAGGGGCTGCAGAGGGAGCCAGGGAAGCCTGTGCGAGGCCCCAGCTCCCTCTGCACAGCCCGCCAGCATGAAGAGCCTTTACCTTCACGCTGGCGGCTGTTTCAATGAAGCTGCGAATGCCGGGAAAGGTTAAAGGCAATGCCCTTTAACCTCTCCCAGCATTCACGGCTTCATTGAAACAGCCTCCAGCGTGAAGGAAAAGGCTCTTCACGCTGGCGGGCTGTGCAGAGGGAGCTGGGACCTCGCACGGGCTTCCCCGGCTCCCTCTGCAGCCGTCCATTGAGCGAGAATGTGGTTTGCACAGGGCCCTGTGCGAACAGCATTCTCGCTCAATGGACGGACTGGCCCTGAGCCCAGTATCCTCTTTCTAACAGTGGCCAATCCAGCTCACAAGTACCTGGCAGGTTCCCAAAAAGCTACACAGGTTCCATAATGCTTCTACTGGTGCCAAGCAGTGGATTACCTGGGTCTTCTTTAATAATGGTTTATGGACCTTTCCTCTAGGAACTTGTCCAAACCTTTATTTTTCCCTTGTCCACATTAAGTTTCATCTGCCATTTAGATGCTCAGTTTATTAGTCTCACAAAATCATTCTGTGGTTCCTCACACTCCTCTGCTATTTAATGACTTTGAAAAAAAAATTTTGTGACCTGCAGATCTGATCACCTTACTTGTTGCTCCTTTCTCCAAATCATTTATGAATATGTTGGACAGCATAGACCTCCACAGGTCATAGTAACATAGTAAATGACAGCAGATAAAGACCAGCATGGTCCATCTAGTCTACCCAGCACGATGGCAAGAGTAGGTGCACCTGCCGCTCCGTGCAGGCCACCCCTCCCCACGTCATTGTTTAGGGGTGAACCCACCACTCCATGCAGGACACCCCTATTTGTTGAGAAATTAGATGGTACAGTTTATTTTGATTTTATCCTGTTGCTGTAAAGGGATCCACTGGATCTGTCCCATGCCATTTTGAATTCTGTCACCGTGTTTGCCCCCACCACTTCCATCGGGAGGGCATTCCAAGCATCCACCACCATTTCTGTGAAAAAGTATTTCCTGACATTGCCTTTCAATTTACCACCTTGCAGCTTCCTGTTATGCCCTCTAGTTTTACAGCTTCCCCATCTTTGGAAGAGGTTTGTTTGTTCATTATTTCCCTTTAAGTATTTAAAGGTCTGAATCATACCTCCCCTGTCCCTCCTCTCCTCCAAAGTGTACATGTTTAGGTCTTCAAGTCTCTTCTCATAAGGCTTCTGACGCAGGCTCCAAATCATTTTGGTTGCCTTCCTCTGAACAGTTTCCAGTCTTTTTACATCCTTTGCAAGATACGGTCTCCAACACTGAACACTGTACTCCAAGTGAGGCCTCACCACTGACTTCTACAGTGGCATAAGTACCTCTTCCTTTCTGCTGCTGATTCCTCTTTGTATGCAGCCCAACATCCTCCTGGCTTTTGCCACCGCCTTTGCCACCTTGAGATCTTCAGAAATAATCACATCAAGGTCTTTCTCCTGATCCGTGCACACCAACCTCTCGCCCCCTATTGCATACATTTCCCTTGGATTTCTGCTACCCAAGTGCATGACTCTGCACTTCTTTGCATTAAATCTTAATTGCCAAGCATTAAACCATTCTTCCAGCTTTTGTAGATCTTTCCTCATGTTAGCCACTCTCTCGGGGGAGTCCACTCTGTTGCAAATTTTTGTGTGATCCGCAAAAAGACAGACTTTTCCATTCAGTCCTTCAGCAATATCACTCACAAATACATTGAATAGTGCCGGGCCCAGGACCAACCCCTGGGGAATCCCGCTAATCACCTTCCCTTCATCCGAGTGAGCTCCATTTACCATCACCCTCTGTCGTCTGTCAGTCAACCAATTTCTGATCCAATTTACCATCTTAGGATCCATCCCCAAGCTACTGAGTTTATTAATAAGCCTCCTATGAGGAACAGTATCAAAGGCTTTGCTGAAATCCAGGTAGATGACATCCATTGCATGCCCCTGATCTAGCTCCCTGGTCACCCGGTCAAAAAACTCAATCAGATTTGTTTGGCAAGATCGTCCTGCGGTAAAACCATGTTGCCTCGGGTCTTGCAACCTGTTGGTTTTGAGAAAGTTCACCATTTGCTCTTTCAGGAGCACCTCCATTACTTTTCCCGCCACCGAGGTAAGACTCACAGGCCTGTAGTTTGACACTTCTTCCCTGTCACCACTTTTGTGTAGAGGTATGACATCAGCCGTTCTCCAGTCCTGAGGAACCTCTCCTGTTTCCAAGGATCTGTTGAAAACATCCTTTAACGGCTGTGCAAGAACCTCTCTGAGCTCTTTCAGTATCCTGGGATGTATCCTATCCGGTCCCATGGCCTTGTCCACTTTCAGTTTCGCAAGTTGTTCTAACACATCATCTTCTGTGAATGGCATGGTATCTACTTCATTCCCATTTTTATATTTGGGAGTCACAGGTATTCCTTCTCCAGGACTTTCTTTAGTAAAAACAGAGCAGAAGTATTCGTTTAGCAATTTTGCTTTTCCAATGTCACTTTCCATGAGTCCATTCGCAGCACTTCTGAGTCCTGCAATTCCACCTCTGATCTTCTTCCTTTCCCGAATATACCTGAAGAAGGTTTTGTCGCCACACTTAACATCTTTAGCCATCTTTTCCTCTGCCTTTGATTTTGCTATCCTTATTTCTCTCTTTGTCTCTTTGAGTTTGATCCTGTATTCATTTCTGTGTTCCTCTGTTTGCGAGCTTTTGAATTTTGCGAAAGCTGTGTTTTTTGCCTTTATTTGAGCAGCCACTTCTTTGGAAAACCAAATAGGTTTTCTTCTCCTCTTGTTTTTGTTTACTTTTGTTACATATTTATTTGTTGCCCCTTTTATTGCCACCTTTAGTTTAGCCCATTGCAATTCCACTTCCCTTATCTCCTTCCACCCTGTCAGCTTCTCCTTTAGGTACTCGGCCATTTTATTGAAGTCGGTGTTTTTGAAGTTTAGGACTTTGAGCTTGCTATGATTGGCCTGTACCATGGCTTTTATCTTAAACCACACCGTGTGATGATTGCTGCTGCTCACAGGGGCACTCACATTTGACACGCTATGGCCGTTGGTGAGCACTAAATCCAGCGTTGAGCTTTCCCTGGTTGGTTCCATCACCATTTGTCTAAGTAACGCATCTTGGAGAGCATCCACGATTTTTTTGCTTCTTTCCAGATTTGCAGAAGGAGTAATCCAATCCACATCAGGTAGATTAAAGTCATCCAATATGATCGCTTCCCCCTTTGTGGCTATCTTAGCAATATCTATAATCAATTCGTTATCTATCTCTTCAATTTGTGTCGGAGGTCTATAGACTACAGCAGTATGGATGACAGTGCCATCTCCTCTTTCCAACGCAATCCAGAGTGCTTCTCCTTTTCCCCATGCCCCCTGCATTTCAGTAGCTTTAATATTGCTTTTGACATACAAGGCTACTCCTCCTCCTCTTCCATTTTCTCTGTCTCTTCTGAATAGATTATAGCCAGGTATGGCTATATCCCAATCATGTGATTCGTTTAGCCATGTTTCTGTAATGGCCACAATGTCCAAATCCGTTTCCACCATTAGGGCTTCTAGGTCCAGAACTTTGTTGGCTAAGCTTTGAGCATTTGTGCTCATTGCTTTCCAGCATTTACCTGGCTTGTGTGTATTTAGCATTGATTTTGTTCTGCCTACATCTTCCCACTTGTTTTTGATGTGTGGTTTAAAAGTGTGGCTGTTTCTGATTTTAATCTGCTTTTGCAGGGGGTGACGTCCAGAGCTTGACCTTCTACATCCATCACCCCTTTTTCTAATTTAAATGCATATCCACATATTGCTTGAATTTTTCACTTAGGATTCTTTTCCCTATGACAGAGAGATGTAGTCCATCAACACAGTATAGTCTCTTGTTGTTACATCTGTTACCCCAGTCGCCAATAAATCTGAATCCTTCTTGTTTGCACCAAGTCTGGAGCCATGTATTAAAGCTGTTAATGCAATGCAGCCTTTTTGCCTCCTTACCAAGCACAGGTAGAACCTCTGAGAATGCAACAGTGTTAACAATGGGCTTGAGTTTCTCTCCCAGAGATTGGAAGTCCTTTTGGACTGTAGAGGCACTGTTTCTAGCCAGGTCATTTGTGCCACAGTGGATAACATCATCAAGTTTGGCGTGTTCACTTTCTGCGCTAAGTAATTCAACAATGTGGTTTGTATTCTAGCTGGCTGAAGAGCTTGGGAGGCACTTAACTGTCTTCTCTCCTTTGAACTGTGTTCCCAAGTTGGTGCCACTGATGATGGAATCACCAAGTAGTAGTAGTTTGCTGTTTGGTGAGGTTTTCTTCATATTTGGTCCTTTAGCAGGAGATTGGACATTGTCTGTCTCATTTAAGGGCCCTTCAGTTTCTTTGGATTGGGCATCCTCATTAGCCAAGGTAGAGAAGGCATTATGCAGGGATATCTTTTGATGCATAGGATGTCTGTGGGTTACAGGTTGCAATCTACCAGAACCCACTGTGATCCACTTGTCCCTGGGGCGTTTGATGCTTTGCGGGAGTGGTGGTGGACATTGTTCAGTTTGTATCCTAGAAGAGGTGCACTTCATTGCAGCCAGTTCCTCCCTCAGTAGGGTCACCTCTTTATGCATGGCAGCTAGGTCTTCCCTTAGTACAGTTAGTTCTTTATGCATGGCAGCTGACCTGAGGCACATAGGACAAGTTCTGAGGTTCCAAATGATCTGTCTTGGAATGAAAGTACTGCAGTTATTGCACAATACACGACATGCTGAATAAGCAGTCCTAGAAGAAGAGGAAAAAGAGGAAAGGAGAAGAAGATGTGGGCTCTAACCCAAGTTAAAGGGATAGATGGCAAAGTATGCGAGTGCTATATAGGCAATGCAGCCCCTGGGGTGGGTGGGGCGAGGGGTAGGGTGGGCGGGAACCTAAGTGTCTCTGGCCAGTAGGCTGTTCCTGAGCTGGGGGCACCCACAGATATCTGCTCCAAGGCTACTCAGAAAAGCAGTCAGTCAGATTATCCCCGAGCTTAATTTATAAGCACAGTTAATATTAGCAATTCCCACAAAACAGACAGTTAAACTCTATATTGGTAGCTAGAACCCAGCAGAGATGAGAAAGAAAATTAGAGTCTTAGCTTTGTGAAAGATCAACAGCTCAAGCAGCCGGCCTCAGACCCGTAGGTCCTTTTGGCTCTTCAAGCTTCACCCTTTTCCAGTTGGAAAACTGACCATTTAATCCTATTCTCTGTTTCCTGTCTTTTCACAGTGAGTTTTGAATCCTCAGGAGGATATTACATCCTATCACACAACTTTTCACTTTCCTAAGGAGTCTCGCATGAGGAACGTCATCAAATGCCTTCTCAAACATCCAAATACACTGTAATGCAGATTTTAGTTAGTATGCAGAGAAGAATTTCACACATCTAGGCCAGGATGTGAAGAATTCTCCATAGTTTTCTACAAGAGGCTCTTCCAAATGTAAAGCTTCTTGTAAAATAGGTGCAGGACTGCATAGGTATGTCTGTGCAGATCCAATGAGAGCACCGATTTTAAAAAGCTGCATGTGGAGAAAACACCCATTCAAATGCCCTGTATATTTGCTGCTCCCATTATAGATGGACATTTGATCCTGCAGTGGCAGTTCCCACTTCACCAATTACCCCTAGAGAGTGGTGTCAAGGAGGGGATCAGTTTTGGAGGGGTGATTCAGAGGGTGGAATAAATGTTGGCATTGACAGCTGCCTCTTTCTGCAGGTACTTATAGTATGTGTCTTGGGGCAGCTGTTAGTGCTGACTGTATATTTTTCCCTGGACATGTGGATTCCCTATGTGAAATGCCTGATGGAACTAATCCATTTCCGCTCCTTATCTATGCCCCTTGGATATCTAAACATATTAAGCATCCCCACGTTGAAAAACGGCATTTACATGTGTAAGCCAATCTCTCCATGCAAATGCTGCTTTTTAAACTTGGGAATTTTTCTAAAATAACCTCTTGTATAAACAAACTCATCTTTTATCTACACATATATACACATCTTAAAAAAAGAAATTAATAAATTGCGGTCCATGTGTGCATGTGCCATTGTGTCAATTCTGAGTCCTGGCGACCCAGCCCCTAGGCTTTTGTGGCAAGGGCCAACCGGAAGTAGATAGCTAAGACATGCTAAACCAACGCTGACTCATTTCCATTAGGCATGTCTACAATATGGTCAGTAATTTAGTTATTTTGACCTGAATGCTGTACAACAAAAATGTCTGTCCTAATTGACCTAAGATATCATTTTGACTAGGGATGTAATAAATAGAACATTTTGCCAGAGTTACACTGGGACAAGTAACTAATATGTTCGGATAAATCTAAATATTTGCTACTTGACGTAAACCTCCCTATTTACCAGTTCTGGTCTTTATTTATTTATTTATTTATTTATTTAACAGTTTTTATATACCATCTTTCTACTAGTCAAGACGGTTTACATGAAACAATAGTACAGTATATTACAACTGTTTACAGGGAACAATTAAACAATGTAGGATAATTAGGATACATGTAAAACTGTGAAATAAAATTAAAATTAAGTTAAAATAACAAGTAACAAGTTAACAGGTTAACAAAGTAACAATATGCACTGGAACATTAGAGTTAATACATGGAGAGGGTAAAGGATAGCTAAGTGATTAGGATAATTATTTACATTGAGTAAATTTGAGTAACTTGGTTGCATATAGATTTGTGTTGAATTGGAGGGAATTGGGTGGTGAATTAGGTCGCGAGGTGAAGAGTTAAGGTGGAGAGGAAAAATGCTCTATAAAGAGATATGTTTTTAGTTTTTTGCGAAATTCAATGTGGCTCTCACAGTTGCGTAGTTCGGGGGGGAGGGTGTTCCATAAAGATGGGGCATAAAGGGAGAAGGCTCTATTACTTGTAGCTTGTTTACAGTACCTATTGATTGTAGGTATGGATAGCAAGTTTTTGGTGGAGGTACGGTGTGTTCTTGTGTTGCTAGGAAAGGCAAGGAGTGAAGTGAGACATGGTGCTGATTCATTTAAGATTATTTTATGAATAAGGGTGAGGACCTTAAATTTAGCTCTGTATTGTATAGGTAGTCAGTGGAGGTCATGTAGGACAGGTGTTATATGAGCTCATCTGGGTTTGTTAGTTATGAGCCTCGCTACCGTATTCTGGGCTATTTGGAGTGGTTGGATTGTAGTTTTAGGGAGGCCATGGTAAATTAGATTGCAATAGTCAAGTGAAGGAGTTGTGAGGGACTGGCATACAGTGCGAAAGGAGTCTGGGTTTAAGAGAGGTTTAAGATTACGGAGTGTGCGTAGTTTTGCGTATATTGTGTTAGTGGATCTTTTTATGTGTTCAGTGAAGGAGAGGTTCTGGTCAAGGGTAATTCCAAGATATTTTACTTGATTTTTTATTACAAGTGGGAGATTAGCAATGGTGAGAGTTGGGGAGGTGAGTATGTGATGTTAGAAAATACTTGAAGTACCTCTGTTTTTGCTTGGTTGATTGTAAGGTTATGTTGAGAAAGCCAGTGTTTGAGGGAAGTTAGACATTCATTGATTTTAGAAAAGTTGGGATTGGAGAGGTTAAAAGGGGTAAAGCACATCATGTCATCAGCATATATTTGGTACTGTATGTCATGATCTTGAAATATTTTGCAAGCAGGTTGAAGGAAGATGTTAAAAAGTAAGGCAGATAGGCTAGATCCTTGAGGTACACCCTGTTTTAGAGTAAATGGGAGGGAGGTGTCATTTCCAAGTCGTACCTGTTGAGTTCTGGAGTTCAGATAAGATTGGAACCATTTAAGAGTTGTACCATTGAGACCTATTTCTTGAAGTCTGGTTAGGAGTTGATTGTGAGGTAGAGAGTCGAATGCAGCAGAAAGGTCAAGAAATATGAGGACATCCTTGGGTAGGGCTTTGGGTATGTAAATACAGTGAATTTAGTAGAGAAGTAAGTAGTGTTTCTACTCCATGGTTTCTTTTAAAGCCATGTTGGTAGAGGTCAAGGGGGGAGTGGTCGTCAATGTGGTTCTGGAATTGGATTTAATTTAATTCAGTTCAAACCATCCATGTGGTGCCTAAGGTAACAGAGAAGAAAGGACTGATCCAAAGTCAAAAGGAACATGAGGGGGAGCAGCTGGGATTGAACCCTAGTTCTCAGGCTGCCGTCCTAACCACTAAGCTATTCACCAGCCCTCCTTTGAATAAATACTTAAATTCTTCAAAGAGAAACAATGAATATTTGCAATAAACCAAATCAATCTGAGGAAGCTTAAGCTGAAACATATATTACAAATTGAAAAGTGCATATTTCCAGTGTGAGAGGATGGTGTGCTCCTCCTTTTCTCCATTTGCAGAACTGGGTGTGGAACAGCTATAGCGAGGAGTATCTTATTAGAGCAGCAGAGGATATGTGGGGTGGATGGATGGGTAGAGTGGGTGTGTGCATGTCAGTGGTGTGGTGTGCATATTTTATAGGGAGAGTTCAGCTGTTTATCTGTAGGAATGTGTGGATGAGATGTCAGGAGGTTGGGGATGTGTTTGTTGAGTGGGCGTTGGGGTATGTGTGTATGTTAGGTGTATGTGTATCGGGGGATGTATGTATATTGTATGATGTGTTGAGGGTGTCTGGCTCTCAGCATGTAGGCTTTCCTCTGCCTTGTATTTCCCCTGTCCCTCGCTCACCCTTGTCTTCTCCCCGTTTACCTTGCCATCCTGCCTTTTGCAGTCTCTCCCTTTCTTCCTTGTCACCCTCTTGCACTCTTCCCCTTCCTTTCCTGCCACCCCTTCCATTCTCTTTCCTCTTCTTCCCCCCTTGCACTTTCCCTTTCTCTTCCATGGTACCTGCCATTGCACTCTGCAAAAGGGGAGAGAGAAATGGAGAAGAGGGGACAGTCTTCCCTATACCCATTCTTGCAATCTATCCCTCTCTCCCCTTCTCTGTCCTCCCTACCATCCCCTTTTTTTCTTTCTTCCTCCTTCTCCGCATTTGCATTCTACTCATCCCTTTCTTGGTACCACTTCTACTCTACCTTCCTCACCACTTGCATTCTTCTACTCTACCTTCCCTACCTCTTGCATTCTTCTACTCTACCTTTGCCCTTCCCCTTCCACACTCTGTTCTGTATTTTCTCACCTCTCTCCCTCCACAGCTTCCTCATTTCTCCATGTCAATGAGAGTTGGGTCCCTTTTCAGCACTTTACTTTTTTCTTTGCCATGGATGTAACTGGCCTCCTCTTTGGGTGGTTTGACTGGCCTCCTGGCTACTCATGATTCCTCCATTACTCCTTTGGCAGTTGTTTCTTCATTTAAGTGGTGGGCCCCACCTCCTTGCCACATGTGACTCAACAGTTCTTTTTTGAGTCATGCACGCAAATGTGTATGGACAGACAGGCAAACACTTCCCAACCTTCACCATTGCTTAAATAAAATGTGTCCAAAAATGTATATACACATACAGACATCAGATTCAAACCAAAATGAAATTGCCACTTGGTTATCCAAGGAAATGAAAGCAAAATATTTGCTAATCCCAACTTGGGTTTGAATGGAGGGTGACGGAGTTTCTGAATCATGCTTTCTCTAGAGATATGGCTATTTAACCAGCATTTCTGCTTGGGTTTTAAAAGTCAGTGGGCTCTGAGGCTAGTGGTATTGCAGAGAGTTTATTACCAGGGTACAGCTACCTACTGAAAATGGAGATAGAAAAGAGAAAATGTTTTTAGAATGCTTTTTCAGTAGTCAGAAGAAGGTGGTATTAACATGCATTGTATTTTTTTCCCCACATTCAGTAAAGTTGGGAATTAGTTTTTCTTTCTTTTCTTCTACAGATATTTTTTTTTACATCCTTCATAGCATTTATCTTTAGGCGGATCTTCAGTGTAGCTATGCAGGCAGGTCTGAATTTACACTGCTAAGAGATTTGGGTAAAGTTACCCTTGCTCTTTCTGCATTCGGACTTGAATACTTGAGTTACGCAGCTTGTGATAAGGAAGCTTATCATAGCTCAGGAAGGAGCTATAGAAAAGGTGAAGTGACTCTGAACAAGCAACCTGTCAGTTCTGGTAGAAATAAGAAAACAGAATTTTCCCATAAAAGACTACCAGTCCCAGAATGCACCAGGTTTCCAACAGCCATTAGAGGAGCTGAAGTGGGGAAACGTGTGTTCAATCAGGAGGGCTATGAGGTAATCCCTAAGCACTCATCTCAAAGGGCAGGGCCTGATTCAGCACAGCTGTGCTGTGTTAGGGAGGAGCACTCATCTAAGCAGAATAAAGGTAGAGTTTATTCTACAGAGAATCATCATCATCATCTTCATGATCAGCTTGGATATCCTCAGTTTCATCTGGAGGATCATCAGAAGCAGAAGCCAAACCGGACGGACAGAGAGGGCAAGAAACCCTTTGGAAGAAAGAAGAGAAAAGCCTTTGGGAGGTCTAAAGGAGTTCATAGCAGTACGTATACTGGAAGGCATTCCAAGGGCCAGCATACACCATTGGACTGGGGAAAGCCAGAGGAATGGTGCTGCAGAGCTAGGAATCTCCAGACGGTACCTGTGAGGGAGACGGCTGCACGTGGAAGGGACCCTAAGACCCATGCCAGAAGGTATGTGAAGAGAGATCCAGTGTCCAGGGATCTGGATTGGAAGGCTGGACATAGGAACTGGACTACATACTGGCCAGGCTATATAGAGAGGAACTCTTAACAGCAATGGGAGCTCAGGTATGAACACTGATCTATGCCCTAGCTATAACCTTGAAAGACAGCAGGGAAACAAGTATCCTCCTGAAAGTGCTCCATTGGGAGATTCATCTGTGCCAATCCATGATATTGAACCCATGATTGTTGAAGAAGGGGGAGGGATTGCAGATGAAGGATGTGTTTACATGGATTGCTCTCTGTCTAAACTCCTTTGGTGATTTTCTGTTACAAAGTACAGCAACCATCACAAAGAAATACAAACTTGTTCTTTAATCCAGTGTTTCCCAACCCAGTCCTACGGGGCACACCGGCCAGTCAGGTTTTCGGGATATCCCTAATGACTATGCATGAGATATATATGCATTAGAGAGATCCTGCCAACCTGACTGGTTTGTGGCCCTCCAGGGCTGGATTTGGAGACCCCTGCCTTACACCTCTGTCATTTAAGATTGTGAGTGGGCAAGGTGCAGATGTCCTAGACATCGAAAGGGTATATAGAATGTGACACATTCCTCCTCGATTCTCACCACCACCAAAATATTGTCTATTAGACAACCTTTTGGTGGTGGTGAGAATCGAGGAGGAATGTGTCACATTCTATATACCCTTTCGATGTTTAGGACATCTGCACCTTGCCCACTCACAATCTTAAATGACAGAGGTGTAAGGCAGGGGTCTCCAAATCCAGCCCTGGAGGGCCAGAAACCAGTCAGGTTGGCAGGATATCTCTAATGCATATATATCGCATGCATAGTCATTAGGGATATCCCGAAAACCTGACTGGCCGGTGTGCCCCGTAGGACTGGGTTGGGAAACACTGCTTTAATCTACTCAGAAAAGCTCCTGAGTAGGATTTCTAGCCACGCAGTAGAAAGCAAGCCAGCTAAGGGGTTTCAGCTGGGTAACTGCTAGCAATTGAGCCTTACCTAATTGCTTGTGAGCTCTGAGAGAATCACTTCTGAATCTATGTGGGAAGATATAAGAAGTTAACCTGAAAAGAACAGTTTTTCTTTTCTTTGTGGATTTTTGTTTGTTGTTTGATACACTGCTAAGAAAATATTAGCTAAAGCCTACAGAAAAGACCAGTTTGTTACCAACCAGGTCTTATTTCTTTTGCTTTGATTGCCTGACAAGTTCAAATGTTGTTTTCCTGATTTTGTTTTTCCAAGTTTAACACTGAAAGCAAGTAACCTGATTTATGTGCTACCAAGCATATCTGTGTTGGGAGAAATAACCCCATAAATAAATATCTTATTGGCTTAACCCTCAAGCACAACTAATTATTGTGAGCAGCTGTGTCTGGTGTGAATGGACTGCATTGCCCACAATCCCTTGCAAATCATATTGATATATGCACTTGCCAAGACTGTGAACATTCTCACCCAGGCAGCCGTCTGACAAGCTACAAGTAGTGGGTGGATATCACCATTATAGGAGCGATTATATAAAGGCTGTTATAAGTTCAAAACTGTTTTATGCATTTGATTGTTAGCGCCTCAAAACATTTAGTGCAAGAAAAATCAATTTAAAGTGTATTTACTGAAGAATGGACATTATTTGAGCCGATTTGCATATGTTGAAGGTTCTAGTCATGGCATAGAGTGGCTGCTTCATTGGGGGGGGGGGGGCAACGGGTGTGGCAACATTTGTATATTCATTTTCATATAATTTGCATGCTAATTATGTTTATATTTTGAAAAATACTAGATGGATAGGAAGAAAGCATATCAAACAAGTGAGGGATGGACTGGGCATTAAACTAGCAGATGATATTTAATGTGGACACATGCAAAGATATGCACTTGGGGAAGAACAATCCAAACTACAGTTGCACAATGCAGGGTTCCACATTAGGAATCACCAACCAGGAAAAGGCGTGATCATGGATAATATGTTGAAACTCTCTGCCCAGTGTGCAGTGGCAGCCAAGAAAGCAAATAAAATGCTAGAAATCATAAGGAAAGGAATGGAGAATAAAACAAAGGATATTATCATGCCTCTGTATCGTTCCATGGTGCGACCGCACCTTGAATATTGTGTGCATTTCTGATCGCCATATCTAAAAAAGGATATAGCACAATTAGAAAAAGTACAGAGAAGAGCCACAAAAATGGTAAAGGGAATGGACAGATACCTCTACAAGGAAAGGCTTAAAACGTTAAGAGCTCTTCAGCTGGGAAAAGAGATGGCTGAGGAACCAGCTTAGGTTGCAATGAAGGACTCACGAGCAAAACTTTGCTAAGGGCCTCTCATTGTTGTGGCGATAGGGCGCCCTGTGTGGGCCCCCCCCCCCTTCGTGCGGTGGGCCCCCATGTGGCAGCAGCATGGCAAACTTACTTTGTTGTGTTTGCCCACTGCTCTGCTCTTGTAAGGTCATCGCTGGGCTCACATTCTCCATGGCAAACTTATAAGAGCAGAGCAACATGGCAAACATGTTAAAGTAAGTTTGCCATACTGCTGCTGCCACCACTATGCGGGCCCCCTTTTTGCCTGCCCCCCCCCCCCCCCCTCTGCATTGCAAGGGCTGCTTGGGCAGAATTTATGTCAGTGGCCTGAAGGGAGATATGATAAAGGTCTACTAAATGAGGGGAGTAGAATGGGTAAATGTAGATCGGTTGTTTACTCCTTCAAAAAGTAGAAAGACTAAGGGATGTGCAATGCAGCTGCAATGTAGCACATTTAAAACTAATCAGAGAAAATATTTTTTCACTGAATAAGTCATCAAACTCTGGAATTTGTGGCCAGAGAATGTAGTAAAAGATGTTAGTGGAGCCAGGTTTTAAAAAAAGTTTGGACAAGTTCATGGAGGAAAAGTCCATAAACCATTATTAAAGAGGACTGGGGAAATCCACTACTTATTCTTGGGAGAAGCAGCATGAAATCTGTCTACCTTTTTGGAACCTGACCTGGACTGGGCACTGTTTGAAACAGGATACTGGGCTTGATGGACCTTTGGTCTGACCAGCACCTCTGATGTTTTTATGAGGAAGCAGAGGTTCTCATTCAGTGGCTTTGCTAAAACCCCCACCGAAAGCAACACATTCCCAGATTATATAATTCAAATGCAGCAAAAACTGTAGCTGTTTAATTATTTAGCCTCGCAATTTGAGGATTAAGAAACTGACACCAATAAATATATAATCTACAAAAAACAAAGGAGATGTAAGGTGCTCATATGCTAAGGGACAAAAAGAAGTTGTTCTCTTTCTTTTTGACCATCTATTTTGCGTCCACCAAAATCCCTCAAAGCAGAACTAGGACATTTCACCATAAAACCCAGCATAACAAGCAAAAAATAAATTTGATTCTGATGTCATCTCATTAACAGCCTCTCCAAGCAGATTGTGAACTAACACAAAACCCTACAAAAGTCACTAAAGACCTATAAAGCAAATCTACCATACCATAATGACACTAGCTTCTAAAATTAACATAATGAGGATCCAGAAAAGAACAGCACCAGAAATATTGCAGTGGATCTTAGAACATATTTATAGCTATTTGGAAAATTGAAAAAGCCAGGTTACTACAGATCCTACATAGAAACTCCATGCTAACAGAACACGTGGTCTCAGTTACACAGGCAGAACACAGTTAGACCCTCACTAAGTACAGAATAATTATGACAAACACAAAGTAGAAACATGTAAAAAAAATGTAATTGAAACCCCGACAAGGCTGACTGCATGCAGCGCAGCACGAGGAATAGAAAGTGATGCATTTCCCCCTGTACTATGCAAAATATAAAGATAGTATATATAAAATCCAAAAGCCGACATATTCAAGTCATTAAACGGAAAATGAATTCTTTACCTTTATTGTCTAGCAATTTTCTAATTGCCTTTGTCCTGGTAATCTGGTTTCTGCATCCTGTCTTCTCTTAACTCTTCCAGAGTCTGCAAGCCACCTGCCACTTCTCTCCACTCCTGTCTTCTTCACGTGCTCTCGTAAGCCATCTCTGACATTGTTTTTTCCCATTTGACTTTCTTCCATTTATTTTTCTCTTTTTATCAACCCAGATTTCATTTCTCCTTTTTATAGACAGTTCTCAATCTCCCTCTTTTTATTGTGTCAATCTATAACTTTTCAGCCTTTAACACAGCCCTCTTACTCCATCTCTCTATTCTTCCCCAGCTTATTCCCCAGGCTTCCACCCTCCCTGTGTTCAGCAGCTGTTCCCTTCTCTCCTGCCCTGTTTTGTCTCCCCCAATTTAATGCTTCTCCCCTTTTTCTCATCCTATCCCCGTGCAGTATTCCCCCTCTCTCCTTCCATGTCCAGCAACTCCTCTCTCTCTCTCTCTCACCCCATGTCCATCATCTCCTCTCTCTCTCTCTCACCCCATGTCCATCATCTCCTCTCTCTCTCTCACCCCAAATCCATCATCTCTTCTCTCTCACCCCATGTCCATCTCCTCTCTCTCTCTCTCACCCCATGTCCAACATCTCTCTCTCTCACCCCATGTTCATCATCTCCTCTCTCTCACCCCATGTCCATCATCTCCACTCTCTCTCTCTCTCTCCCCCCATGTCCATCATCTCCTCTCTCTCTCTCTCTCCCCCCCCCCATGCCCATCTCCTCTCTCTCTCTCTCTCTCTCTATCTCTCTCTCTCTCTCTCTCTCCCCCCATGTCCATCATCTCCTCTCTCTCTCTCCCCCCATGTCCATCATCTCCTCTCTCTCTCACCCCATGTCCATCATCTCCTCTCTCTCTCTCTTACCCCAAATCCATCATCTCTACTCTCTCACCGCATGTCCATCTCCTCTCTCTCTCTCTCACCCCATGTCCAACATCTCTCTCTCTCACCCCATGTTCATCATCTCCTCTCTCTCACCCCATGTCCATCATCTCCACTCTCTCTCTCTCTCTCTCTCTCTCTCTCCCCCCATGTCCATCATCTCCTCTCTCTCTCCTCTCTCCCCCCATGTCCATCTCCTCTCTCTCTCTCTCTCTCTCTCTCCCCCCATGTCCATCATCTCCTCTCTCTCTCTCTCTCTCCCCCCAATCCATCATCTCTTCTCTCTCCCCCCATGTCCATCATCTCCTCTCTCTCTCTCCCCCCATGTCCAGCATCTCCTCTCTCTCACCCCATGCCCAGCATCTCCTCTCTCTCTCTCTCCCCATGTCCAGCATCTCCTCTCTCTCTCTCTCTCTCTCACCCCATGTCCATCATCTCCTCTCTCTCTCCCCCCCCCATGTCCATCATCTCCTCTCTCTCCCCCCCCATGTCCATCATCTCCTCTCTCTCTCTCACCCCATGTCCATCATCTCCTCTCTCTCTCTCTCACCCCATGTCCATCATCTCCTCTCTCCCCCCATGTCCAGCATCTCCTCTCTCTCACCCCATGTCCAGCATCTCCTCTCTCACCCCCATGCCCAGCATCTCCTCTCTCTCTCTCTCTCTCTCCATCCTCTCTCTCCTCTCTCTCCCCATGTCCAGCATCTCCTCTCTCTCTCTCTCTCTCTCTCTCGCTCCCCCTGTACCTATCATCTCTCCTCTCTCTCTCTCTCTCTCTCTCTCCCCATGTCCAGCATCTCCTCTCTCCTCTCTCTCTCTCTAACCCCATGTCCATCATCTCCTCTCTCTCTCTCTCTCCCCCCCTGTCCCTCATCTCCTCTCTCTCTCTCTCTCTCACCCCCTGTCCATCATCTCCTCTCTCTCTCTCCCCCTATGTCCATCATCTCCTCTCTCTCTCTCTCACCCCATGTCCATCATCTCCCTCTCTCTCTCTCTCTCTCTCTCTCTCTCTCACCCCATGCCCATCATCTCCTCTCTCTCTCTGTCCCCATGTCCATCATCTCCTCTCTCTCCTCTCTCTCTCTCTCTCTCCCATCACTCCTCTCATCTCCTCTCTCTCTCCACCCCATGCCCATCATCTCCTCTCTCACCCATGTCCATCATCTCATCTCCTCTCTCTCTCTCTCACACCCCATGTCCAGCATCTCCTCTCTCTCTCTCTCCCCCATGTCCATCATCATCTCCTCTCTCTCTCCTCTCTCTCTCTCTCTCACCCCATGTCCATCATCTCCTCCCTCTCTCTCTCTCTCTCAACCCATGTCCATCATCTCCTCCTCTCTCTCTCTCTCTCCCACCCCATGTCCATCATCTTCTCTCTCTCTCTTTCTCACCCCATGTCCATCATCTCCTCTCTCTCACCCCATGTCCATCATCTCCTCTCTCTCTCTCTCACCCCATGTCCATCATCTCCTCTCTCTCTCTCTCTCCCCATGTCCTCCATCTCTCTCTCTCTCTCTCCCCCATGTCCATCATCTCCTCCTCTCCTCTCTCTCCCCCCCATGTCCATCATCTCTCTCTCTCTCTCTCTCTCTCCCCCATGTTCATCATCCCCCCCCCCCCTCTCTCTCTCCCCCCATGTCCATCATCTCCTCTCTCTCTCACCCCATGTCCATCATCTCCACTCACTCTCTCTCTCTCTCTCACCCCATGTCCATCATCTCCTCCCTCTCTCTCTCTCTCTCACCCCATGTCCATCATCTCCTCTCTCTCTATCTCTCTCTCACCCCATGCCCATCATCTCCTCTCTCTCTCTCTCTCACCCCATGTCCATCATCTCCTCTCTCTCTCTCACCCCATGTCCATCATCTCCTCTCTCTCTCTCTCACCCCATGTCCATCATCTCCTCTCTCTCTCTCTCTCTCTCACCCCATGTCCATCATCTTCTCTCTCTCTCTCACCCCATGTCCATCATCTCCTCTCTCTCTCTCTCTCTCTCTCTCTCTCACACCCCATGCCCAGCATCTGCCCTTCACTCCCCCACTTTGTGTCTAGTATCTGGCATTTATCCCTCTATAACCCCTACCCTGTGTTCAGCAGCCACTTTCCCTTCATCCCTTTATGACTTTTACCCCACGTCCGGCCTCTGCTCTCCACTCCATGTCTAGCATTTGCCCACCAACCTTGTCCTGTATCCACCCTCCACCCCCCACATTGTGTGTCCAGTATCTGCCCTGTGCCATCCCTTCTACACTTCCTATTCAGCATCTGCCCTCTGCCTCCCCTTTGTGTCCAATTATTTGCCCAGCATTTCCCTTCCGGTAATCTACCCTCTGCTTCATGTAAATCTGCCCAGCATTTCCAACCATTCCACAACCCCCCTGTCACTGCTGCTTTTGCTGTGCTGCAGCGGCAGAGTCCGATTTAAAAAGAGATGAAAAACCTGCAGTTCTATGTACTTCCGTGCTAGGAAGTATGGTCTAGTCTCGCCGCCTCTGATGTGAAGCGAGTGCTAGAGAGTGGCGAGACCCCACCAGCCTTCACAGCTTTTATTGGAAACTGCAACTGCAGACACAGCAAAAGCAACAGCAGTGCCATGGCTGGTGGGCAGGCTGTAGCCATTTTGGCATGAGAGGCAGCTTGTTATGGGGAGGGGCAATGTCCCCTGCCCGTCCAAACTACATGCACGGGGCCCGATTTTCAATTAGGCAGGCGAGGTGGCGCACAGCCTGCCTGCTGACCCCCTTAACCCGGGTTTCTCTGGATGGCCGGCAGCCGCCAAGGCTAAACGGGTAGAGGCGATTTTCGATGCTACCCGCTTAGCCCCTGCGCCTTAAAGATAGGCGAGGTTTTCCAACACCTATCTTTAAGGCGCAGAGCGCTAACCGTGTATCATCGAAAATCAGTGCTAAATCGGTAGTGTCATGGTCCACCTCTGCTCTGTCCCAAAATGCATAGCATTTGGGTGTGTTAGGGACCGATCCGGGATTTTCGAAGGGCAGGTGTAGGTGCCCTTCCAAAATCCCAGATAAGGCCTTTACACGGGTAACTAGGGAATTTATTTGTGTAAAGGCCTTCAGAAATCGGGCCCATGGTTTTTATCATAACAGATATATGAAATAAACCGAAAAAAACCCCATACAAAATCAGAAAAAGGCCAAAAATCCTAAAACAAACTATAAATGTTTGTCCTAGGCACATCCTTAGAACATATTTTCTACTTTGACATGTTATCTAGAAATTAGTCAAAAGATTTACTTACAGACTGCTTTCTTCTTATATGCCACAAGACCACATGCTTGAAGAGCAAAATGCTTTATCTGAACAATAAATGTAAACAATCTATAATCTTATGAGAGTACCTTAAACATAATGACAAAAATGCACAAAAGACCCTCTCCCGCTATCTTTTTTTCATGAGCTCATGTTTCAGGCTCCAAAGAGCCTTGCCTCAGGGGACAATTTGAAAAATCCAAACTTTTAAGAAAGATATTCAGCAACACCTTCCAAACTTCTTTTTTGGGTCACCAAAAAAAACCAAGAAATGACATCAGAATTTATACCAGGACTACAAGGCATGGACACTAGTGTCAGAGGCATCGCATTCACAACACTGTGGACCATTCAATTTCTTGATTTAGTCTGACAGGCGACACTGATTGTCGTTGGTGTATCCACTGCTGTTCATGCAAATTAAGTAATCGCTTCTGGTTTCCTCCCGTTCGGTGTTCCGATACCACATCAATAACTCGCCAAGTGAAGTCAAGAGCAACCTCCTCAAAAGGAGACAGCAAAGGAGCATTAACAGTCCTTGTATTAAGTCTGCTGTAACGTTCTGTTAAACATACATTGATCTGGCGCTTAACGTGACCTACATATATTTTGAAACAAGCACAAACAATGACATAGATAACACAAAAGTGGATGTACAAGTTGATCGATGATGTGATAGGTATGCTTCATTAGTTCCAGGATGAATCCATGTAGGTCCCATTGACAGTGTTGGGATGGCTCATGACCACAGTCCCCCAGAGGAAAGGGGCTGCAATCGTTCACTCATGTTACACTCACCATGATATGCTAACAGAGGGAGTTAGCTGAAGAGGGCCTTTCGTGACTTTTTGTAATCTGAACAATAATCAGACTTTGCTTTAGTGCCACATACGCCACCTGTTTTACTCCTGTTAGAATTCTGCAAACAAAATTTAAATTTCTGTGTCACAAGATCTGAATTATGCAAAATTCTACATGCTTTGTCAAAATAACAGAGCATATTGTTTTTGAATGATGCTTAATTGAAAATACAATACAGAAAAAAAGAATCACGAAAGTGCAAAATTTTGAGTTATTGAGTGCAGAATTCCAGCAGTAGTGATTTAGGTATGTGTTTAATGTGTCCGGCAAGATGGCAGTATAATACTACGGAACCCTAATATTTATTCAAACTTACCATAAGCATGATGAAGCACAATAGCTACAAAAAACAAAAACCCACATGGGACACACAAAAACATTCTGCTGTCTTTTCAACAGAATTTAAATACATGTTTCCTACAGTAACAGCAATTATAAATGAAATACAATGTGCCGTGGAGACCAATCCAGGAAGGGGCATGTCTGGGCCGTCCAGAGGTCCCAGACCAGGGCAGGCTCCATTGTACCTGATTCTGCACCGTGGGAGCCAGACGTTCCCGCGGGTGCAGGATCAGGCATGGAGATGGCCCAGCATGCCTCTGGATCCCCACGGGAGAAGTCAAACCCGCAGCATGGACACCCCACCACAGTGCTGGACACAGTTTCCCCACTGCCCGACCCTCGGCAGGGGCAGCAAGGGCAAGGATCGGGCGGTAGGTCCTCACCTTCCACTGCTTATTGCTCACTGAGGGCTGCCGGGCCAGATTGCATGGGTGCCCCGTGCTTATTCCACCTCCAAGGTGAAATAAGCTGGGCTACCTCCTGGAGACCGCTGGACGTACAGGGCTGTGACCTGAATCGGCCCTGAACATCCGGGTGCTTGGCCTGCCCCCGCACTGTCTACTCTCTGCCCCTGTTCAGCTCTCCCCGCACAGCAACTGTGTGCATGTGGGGAGAGAGTGTTGTGGCACATAGGCCAGACGGATAGCGGGGCTGCATGTCCCACTGGGACATACAGCCCCGCTATTCGCCTTTCAGAATCGGGGCCTAAGATTTACTGTATGTCTTGCACTGGGATTTTATGAGCTAAATAGTCACAGTAAATGCTAACAATTCAGGACTTTGGGGTCTTTTTATCCTTTGCAATTCTTTTGTAACTGGGTTCTAACAGAAGAATGTTACTTTATGATCAGATAACTCACTATGGGGCCCATGTAGGGAAGATGCTGTATTCTAAGTGCACGCCAAGCATATTTGCCTTGTTTCCTAAAAACAGTGTTGGTGATTCTATTGGAAGTGCTATGTATTATCATATGGAAGGCCTGGGCTGGATTCCCAAGGCAAGTTTCCAGTCCCTGGCTCAGCCGATAATGAAGTGGATATAGAAACAGGATTCACAGCTCCTGGGGGAGGCAGTATTGGAAAGGAACTGACAGCATGACGTGTCCAGATTTAGGATTCAGGTTAACTAGGTTCCAGAGTCAGCAGATCATTCCTCTTAAGCAAAGACTGTCACGCCGATGTTAGGGCTGAGATGAGAGGTGGAACAAAGGGGAAAGGAGGGCTCACGGTACCAAAGCCCAACAGAAGTCAGTCGCGATTAAGTTAGGGGGAAAAAGAGGCATTGAGTATCCATAACAGAGCTTAGAACTAAACTCTCCTGCGCCAATTTATCATTTTTGCACAAAGACTCATGTACTAATGTTCAGAATGACTTGCAAAAATGGGCTTCACCTGGAAATTTGTAAAGATGCCAAATTTCAAGTGTTTTGTGATATTTTTTTTTTGCATGGGAAACATTTTTACAAAGTGACTTTGTAAAAGTAGACTTTGTAGTAGAAAGCTTTCATATGAAGTTCACTTTGCCTGAAAGTTTACAAACATGTCTCATTAATGAAGTATGAATAAACAGGTAGATAAAGGTGAGCCAATTGATATAGTGTATCTGGATTTTCAGAAGGCCTTTGACAAAGACCCTCATGAAAGACTCTTGGAAAAATTAAAAAATGATGGGATAGGAGGCAGTGTACTATTGTGGACTGGGAACTCGTTAAAAGATAGAAAACAGAGTCTAGGGGTAAATGGTCAATTTTTTTAGTGAAGAAAGGTGAATAGTGGAGTACCCGAGGGATCTGTGCTGGGCCCACTGCTTTTTAACATATTTATAAATGACTTGAAAATGGGAATAACGTGTGAGGTGATCAAATTTGCAGATGACCCAAAATTATTCAAAGTTGCTAAAACATGAGAGGATTGTCAAAAGTTGCAAGAGGACCTTCAGAAACTGGGAGACTGTATGCTCAAATGGCAGGTGAAATTTAATGTTGACAAGAGAAAAGTTATGCACTTAGGGGGGAATACCCCAAACTAGAGTTACACAATATGAGGTTCTACATTAGGAATCACTACTCAGGGAAAGGATCCAGCAGTCTTCGTAGATAATACAGAAATACCTTGACTTACGAGTGCATCAACTTACGAGTTTTCTGAGATACGAGCTGTCGCTCGGTCGCTTTTTTGCTTTATGATGCGAGCCAAGATCTGAGTTACGAGTTACGCCATTAGTGAGCGTTCAGTTCACGTGGGTAGCACCTGCACATCTTTTAGGTGGTTCTTTGCTTTCCCTCAACTTTTCACGTCGCGTATTGAATAATCTTGTCGTTTTAACAACCATGGATCCTGACAAAGTGAGTGCCAAGATCAGTGCTGAAAAGAAGAAAAGGATGATGTCCTTGAATATAAAGAACGAAATCATCGAAAAACATGAGCGAGGTGTGTGTGTTGCCAACTTGGCAAGGCAGTACGATCGTAGTACTTATGCGATATGTACGATTTTGAAACAGAAGGAGTCGATAAAGGCTATAATGCCAGCCAAGGGCGTTAAGATTATTTCAAAGCTACGGACCTTTGTCAATGAAGAGATGGAGAAGTTGTTGTTGGTGTGGTTGACGGAGAAACAGCTCACAGGAGATACCATGACCGAGAGCATCATCTGTGAGAAGGCACGAGTTATTTACAGTGATTTGGTGCGTCAGATGCCAGGAACATCAACGGACGAGGCAACGGAAGAGTCATTCAAAGCCAGTCAGGGATGGTTTGATAATTTTAAAAAGAGGACCGGCATTCACTCCATCGTCAGGCATGGTGAGGCAGCAAGCTCAGATGTGAAGGCAGCTGAGGATTTTATAATAACTTTTGCAAAACTGATAGAAGCCGAAGGATACATCCCCCAGCAAGTCTTCAACTTTGACGAGACAGGGCTTTTCTGGAAAAAGATGCCGAGGAGGACGTATATAACGGCAGAGGGGAAGAGCATGCCAGGCCACAAACCTATGAAGGATAGGTTAACCCTTGCACTGTGCGCAAATGCGAGTGGTGACTGCAAGATTAAGCTGCTACTCGTATATCACTCTGAAAACCCCAGAGCCTTTAAGTCTCATAAGAGACTTAAAGAAAAACTGCATTTTATGTGGAGGGCAAACCCAAAGGCGTGGGTTACCAGGGAGCTCCAGCACACCCACCAAACCTCGAGGACGACATCCTTGAAGAATTTAAGTTTACTAAGGTTGTCTACCTTCCAGCCAGCACCACCCCTATCCTGCAGCCCATGGACTAGTAGGTGATTTCAAATTTCAAAAAGCTCTTCACCAAGCACCTGTTCCGGCGCTGCTTTGAGGTTACGGAGAACACAAACCTCACCCTTTGAGAGTTCTGGAAGGATCACTACAATATCATGACCTGCCTCAGAATTATCGACATGGCCTGGCAGGGTGTTACAAGGAGGACCTTAAAACTATGCATGGAAGAAGCTGTGGCCTGAGGTTGTGCCCGAAAAGGACGTTGAAGGATTCAAACCTGAAGAGTTAGTATTGGAGGAGATTGTGTCCATCGGAAAGTCCATGGGCCTGGAAGTGGATGAAGGAGACGTTAATGACCTCATTGAGCAGCACAACGAGGAACTGACAACAGAGGAATTAAAGGAGCTACAGGAGCAGCAGCATACGGAGGTTTTGCAGGCAATTAATGCGGAGGAGCCGGAAGCAGAGGAGGTTATCCATACTCTTTAAGCATTTAAAGGTCTGAATCATATCTCCCTGTCCCTTCTCTCCTCCAGTGTACATATTTAGGTCTTCAAGTCTCTTCTCATATGTCTTCTGGTGCAGGCACCAAATCATTTTGGTCGCCTTCCTCTGAACCATTTCCAGTCTTTTTATATCCTTTGCTAGACATGGTCTCCAAAACTGAACACAATATTCCAAGAGAGGCCTCGCCAGCGACTTGTACAATGGCATTAGCACTTCCTCCTTTCTGCTGGTAATTCCTCTCTGTATACAACCCAGTATCCTTCTGGCTTTGGCCACTGCCTTGTCACACTGTTTCGCCACCTAGAGATCCTCAGAAACAATCATTCCGAGGTCCTTCTCCTGGTCCTTGCACACCAATCTCTTGCCCCTATCACATACAATTTTCTTGGATTTTTGCATCCCAAATGCATGACACTGCACTTCTTTACATTAAATCTTAACTGCCAAGCATTAGACCATTCTTCCAGCTTTTGTAGATCTTTCCTCATGTTATCCACTCTGTTGCAACTTTGTGTGTCATCTGCAAATGACAGGTCTATAAAATAATGAATGGAGTGGAACAGGTAAACATAGATGGGTTGTTTACTCCTCAAAACATAGAAAAACTAGGGGACACTCAATGAAACTACAATGTAGCACATTTATGGCTAATCAGAGAAAATATCTTTTAACTCAACACATAATCAAACTCTGGAATTCGTTGCTGGAGGATGTAGTAAAAGTTGTTAGTGTAGCTGGGTTTAAAAGAGGTTTGGACAAATTCCTGGAGGAAAAGACCATAGATCATTATTAAAGTGAATTAGGGAAATCTATTGCTTACCCCTGGGATAAGCAACATGAAATCTTTCTACCATAGAGCTGACCATATGGAACATATTGACAATATTACACTAGACTCCTTTGATAAAATCATTACAAGTATCAACACCCACCATCTCACCACGTGACCCTTGTCCTGTTGGCTGGATCAAATTATTCCAATAATAATAAATATCATTCAACTATCATTACAACAGGGATATGTGCCTCCCAAATGGAAGACTGCCTCCATCTGTCCTGTAAGAAAGGGAACCTCTAATGACGTTAACCAACCTACCTCTTATAGACCCATAGCCAGTCTATCTTTCTTGGCTAAAATACTAGAAAAAAATGTCTACCAGCAACTCCAAAATCACATTGAAATACATCATCAACTTGACAAACAATATGGTTGCAGATCAAGTCATGAAGTTGAATCTCTTATGACTGCCTTGTTAGATAATCTAATCAAAGGCAGAGATAAGCCTTAAGCTGTTTTTATACTTAAATTCCTAGACATTAAGGGCCCGATTATGTCCCAGTGGGACATCCATTTCTCCGACATCGCTGCCTGGATGTCTCATTGCCGATTGAAATTGAACATGACCAAGACTGAACTCCTTGTCTTTCCCCCCAACTCCTCCCCTCCTCTTCCCCCTTTCTCAGTCTATGTTGACGGAGCTACTATCCTTCCTGTTCCCTCGGCCCGCAACCTAGGGGTTATCTTTGACACCTCTCTCTCCTTCTCCACACATATCCAGCTTGGAGCCAAGACCTGCCGCTTCTTTCTCCACAACATTGGCAAAATCCGCCCCTTCCTCTCTGAACACACCACCAAAACGCTTATCCACTCCTTAATCTCCTCTCGCCTCGATGGCCGATGGTGCTGAGCATTGTCCAACATACGATTGGTTTTGTGCCATATCTTTATTGCTATTTGCGCTATATCTAGTGTACCAATAGAGATCACCTGTAGTACCCCCTGATGAAGGCTATCGCCGAAACGCGTTGGTTTTTTTTCCAATCAATAAAGCGCATGTGACTTCCATATCTACTCGCTCCTGTGGTTCTTCAGTCTCTTTTGCGAGCAGTGCTCCTTTTTTGTGGTTCCTCTTCAAATCCAGACTGAAGACCCACCTTTTCACCGTTCTCTTCAGATCCTGACTTCTATCCTTATCTTATCTTAACTCCCGTCAACTCTCATGACCAAATTGTATAGACCATACTGTGCCTTGCACTAAACCGACCAATGCTCTGTAATGTTCTGACTAGATTGTAAGCTCTGATGAGCATGACTCTGATGGGCAAGGACTGTCTCTTGTATTTTGGCTGCCTCTTGTAGGTTAGCTGTACAGCGCTGCGTGCGTGGCGCTCTATAAGTGTCAAATAGTAGTAGTAGTAGTAGCTATTCATGCCCTCCCCACTGGCATCTATCTTCCCCACTGCTTGAACGGGGAAGTTAGATGGGGGTGGGAAAGGGTGGATGGGGGGGGCGGGTTAGGGCAGGCGGTGGGTGGTCATCGGCCCTGGACATACAGATTCTATTGTCTGCCCTGTACGTCCAGAGCCGGTGACTTGTGCGGGGAAGTTACTCCACCTCCGAGGTGGAGGCCAATCTAGGTACTTATGACCTAGATTGGCCACTGTTAGAAACAGGATATTGGGCTTGATGGACCTTAGTCTGACCCATTATGGCATATCTTATGTTCTTATGTTTTCCAAGCCATTCACTAACTAGGAAGCAACTTATTATGGGTGTGATATCTACATTGGCTGTGTTAATAGGGGTATGACCATATATTTCAAAAAAACTGAAGCAATGTTCATCACCAGAGACAATTTTAAACCACCGAGTTCTTTAACTGTAAACAAAATTCACATCCAAGTGAAGAACATAAGATACCTTGGAGTCACGATTGATCATAGCCTCACCTTTAAAACACATGTAAGGAACCTCACAAAAAACATCTATTATAAAATCAAAACAATTAGACACCTCAAATTTTTTTAGACAACCATGATTTTCGTTCTATCTTTCAATCAATCATTTTCCCATGCTTAGATTACTGCAATATCGTCCTACAAGGGTTACTAAAAACAGCTATGTAACCTCTCGAGCTTGCGCCCAATACTGCAGCGCGAATACTCCTCAATTCCAAAAGATTGGAGTATATAACACCATTGCTTAAACACCTGCATTAATCCAAAAATCATTTAATCGTGGTAGGGCACGAATTGGTGTGCTTGTTTTTTCACGATTGGATTTGGGCTTTACATTCACAATAGCCTACTTTTGATTAAAACGGAAGGGTGGCTACGAGAGGGAAAGGTCCCTCAAGGCCAATTTTCCAACAACAAAAAACACATTTTGGTTAAGCACTCGGCTATCTATTGGGCTGTATTTTTTGATTAGTGTATTTCATAATAAGGCTCTGTTATATTGGTTCTCATTTTGTAAACAACTGCATTGAGTGCATAAACTTCAAATCAATTTTCATGATTATTAACAACCTATTGCAACCCTACTTACTTCATACGACACCTTGTACCAGAAATCAACAAACAAGCTTACAAAATCTACTACATGTACTACTGCTGTTCACAAAAACTTCCTATTCCACCTTGAAAAGAGCTTTCTCCCTCTATGCACCGCAATTATGGAATTCTATTCCTGACGATTTAAGGAGTATTACTGATGCATCAGTGTTCAAAAAGGGCTTAAAGACATACATATTTAAAGACTACTACTTCTTGGACAATATGCCCTGACTAATTAGTACAAGTAAATGGAGCTCACTCTGAGGAGAAGGATGTTACCAGTGGTGCGCCCCAGGGATCTGTCCTTGGTCCGATTCTTTTTAACATCTTTGTTAGTGATATAGCGGAAGGGCTGTCGGGTAAGGTTTGCCTCTTTGCCAAAATCTGCAATAAAGTAGACACCCAGGAAGGTATAGATAACATGAGGAGGGATCTAGCTAAGCTTGAAGAATGGTCTAGAATTTGACAGCTGGGATTTAATGTTAAAAAATGGAAGGTCATGCATTTGGGCTGCAGCAATCCAAGGGAGCAATAGAGTATAGGGGGTGAAGTACTTTTGTCCACTAAAGAAGAGCGGGACCTGGGCGTAGTTGTGTCTGATGATCTTAAAGTAGCTAAACAGGTAGAAAAGGCGACGGCAAAAGCTAGAAGGATGCTTGGGTGCATATGGAGAGGAATAGCTAGCAGAAACAAGGAGGTGATAGTGCCTCTGTATAAGTCTTTGATGCAACCTCATTTGGAATATAGTGTGCAGTTCTGGAGACCGCACCTTCAAAAGGATGTGAACAGGATGGAGTCGGTGCAGAGGGCGGCTACTAAAATGATTAGTGGTCTTCATTATAAAACATATGAGGACAGACTTAAGGATCTTAATATGTGCACCTTAGAGGAAAGGCAGGATAGAGGTGATATGATTGAGATGTTTAAATACCTCCGTGGCATAAATGTTCAGGGAGAGAGCCTCTTTCAATTGAAAGCAAGTTCTGCTACGAGGGGACATGGGATGAGGGTGAAGGGAGATAGATTCAGGAGTGATATGCGGAAATATTTCTTTACGGAAAGAGTAGTGGATCCGTGGCATAGTCTCCCAGTGGAGGTGGTAGAGATGAGGACAGTAACTGAATTCAAAAAAGCATGGGACAAACACAGAGGATCTCTAAAGGTAAAAAGGGGACTGTTGTAGTTGTTATGGAAGGACAGACTAGATAGGCCATGTGGTCTTTTTCTGTCGTCATATTTCTATGTTTCTATGTTTCAAATTACTAATTAGCTAATCCAATCCAAATACTTTAAGTTTTCTCCTATGTTTTTTTAATAGATTATGTTGTTATTTACAGGTTTGCTTTCCTTGCTCTATGTAATATGTTCTGTTACAATGTAAACCTCTTTGACCAGTGGATAAAGTGGTATAGAAAAATTGTTAAATAAATAAAATAAATACCTTTTGGGAACCTGACAGGTACTTGCGACCTGGATTGGAAATAGTATATTAGGCTCAATGGACCCTTCGTTTAACACAGTATGGCATATCTTATGTTTTTAAGGCAAATAGAGAGGTATATAGAAGAAACCTTCAGAAACCTAGTAGAACAGTTCCACCTCAATTCTGATGGAAAGGTGACCTAGAAGGACAGCATCACCTTGGAGTAGCAGGACGTGATCCTGTAGCCAGGAGCTTCTCTTTGGGTCATGCAATCTCCTTTTCAAAGCAAGGATGTTTCCAGGGATATGTGTCCAGGAGGGGAAGGGTGGCCATTTTAGCTGGCTGTTCAATCATCAGGAATGTACAGTAGATAGCTGAGTGGCTAGTAGGCATGAAGAATTCTTTGTGACCTATCTGCTAAAGCAAAAGTGGCAGACCTCACACGTCACTTAGATAGGATTTTAGACAATGTTGGGATGTTGCTGGCTGTCTTAGTACATATGGGTACCAATGACATACAGAAGTGTAGGAGGGAGATTTTGGTAACCAAATTTGGACTTTTAGGAGGAAAGTTGAAATCCAGAACATCCAAAGTAGCATTCTCAAAAATATTTTCTGTTCTATGCATAGGACTCGAGGCAGACCAAGCTCAGGAATCTCAATGCATGGATAGACAACTGTGCAGAGAGGAGGGATTTACAGTAGATTTGTTCTGAAATGGGTAACATTATGGGGAATAAGCTCCATGTTAACTAGGTTAGAACCAGCCTGCTGGTGCTAATATTTAAAAAGGAGTTGAGCAGACTTTAAATGAGAACTTGGAAAAAATTTGACAGTCCCTCAAGAGTGCCTAGTTCCGAGTAAGGTATCTTCAACACATACTGGCAAAATGTAGAGGTTAGAATATCCCAATAGAGACAATATCATGAAAGCTGAAGTATCCCAGGAGTATTTAAATAAAGAACAGAAATTAATGAGTCCAGCAACAAAGCTATAACAGATTCCTATGAGTTGACACACTATAGACTGCACACACATTTTTATCAGGCCCCTTATGGGTAAAGAGACAACCTAACACAACTGCCAGTCCTTTAACTCTATGCAATGTCTCACGCATAACAGATGTGTGCCTGATATCCAGGGCTGGTGCAAGGATATGAGAAGTCCTAGGTGAGCCTTCAATCCTGCCCACCTCTCACTCCCTGTTTCTTTCCTCTCCCCTGCCCCCCACCCCGGACCTGCAGTGGCAGCAATGCCATTTTAAATGGCAATGTGGGACTTGCCAAACTCTCCAGCGATGTGTTGCCATTCCTTCTCTCTATGATCTGCCGCTTCAGCTCCCTCTGCCACAAAACGTGTGTGTCTGAGGGGGCAGATCTGGTATATTCAATAATGGGGTAGAAGCCAATTCTAGATTGGTATATATTTCTATAGCACCAAGAAAGACGAGATGATAATTAAATGGCTGCAACTTTATTGAATAGCGTGTCAAGGGAATCTAGCTGACTTTAAGTGATATCCCTCTCTTCCTTCCATCCTGACCCTAAGGAGGAATTGCCATCAGGAATTAACAATCTGTAGACCATGCAGTCCCCAGAACCTGCTTCATTTATATTAGCCTATATGTCATGGGGAATATACATGTAAAGTTTTGACTTGCCAAGGCCGCTCCTTAACCATTCATCAGCATATGAATTCAGCTCTTTCTGAAACTGTCACTTATATGTGGATGTCATTTGTGGTGGCGAAGGCACATCTGAGCCCATGGAATTAGGTGAAAAACAAACATTTTCCTCCAGCCAGAGGGATAGCCCAGAGAGCAGAGAGTTTCAAAGTGCAGCAAAAAAAAAAAAAACCACACATAGCTGCTGAGTGCAGGCCACACCCAAGCTCCAAGGCAACCAAGGGAGGTAATGGGAGGCACCTGGGGGGGGGAGGAAGAACCGGTAGGGCAGCTACACTCATTTAAGCTCCAGGGAACAGAAGGAAGGGAGACCACCAGGGAAGAGGAAGGAAAAGGAACCTTCAGAAGGGCTGAAGGGAAGAAACTTTCCAGGGATAGCCTCAGAGGGGATTCTCCAGGGTTCCAGCACACAGGAAGCCACGCTCCAGGAAGAGACCAGTGCTACTGAGGAAGTGCAGCCAGGTCTGGAGATAGGAGGGTTTTGCCTGGGAGAGTTGCTGACCAGGAGCAAGGTACACGTGCAGCAGTACAGGAAGCTGCTGGGAAATCATCAGCTCTGGACAGGACTGTGAGTAGAGCTGCTGTTAAGAATAATGTAAGCCAGTTAGACTCACTGAACTATCTAATGCAAGATAAGGATCTATAGCCTTGCTAAGATCCCTGAGGGTGGAAAAAGGTCTCGCTGGGAGAAGCTCTTAGAGTTACTGGAAGAGGTTAAACCTTCATTGGTACAAGCTGTGCAAAACCAGGAGTTAACAAACCTCGGATATGAAGACATATGAAGGGACCCAGGATATCAATGCTTGAACCAATACAAGCATTGTGGAACCTGTGTCCCTTGGGGAAACTGCTAGGTACATATGACCTAGATTGGCCACTGTTGGAAACAGAATACTGGGCTTGATGGACCTTGGTCTGACCCAGTATGGCATATCTTATGTTCTTATGACATGCAGACAGAGGGAGGGGATTCTGACCCCGAGTCTGTAGAGTTAATGGATTGTTCCCTTTGTGAGAAGATAAGCTAAGGAAGTTCTGGGTTTGAAACGAAAGGGAAGCCTAGGAACTAATGGCCTGAACAGCTGTGATTTAAATGTTAAATGCTTTGGCAAGAAGCAGTTCCAGTGCATATAACAGAGAGAAGCATTTAAAGCTGTGATTTAAATGTTGGACATGTTGAAAGAAGCAGATACCAGGGCTCAAACTGAGCAGGAACTGTGAAGGCCTTATTCTTGAATGCTGGAATTGTGAAGGAAAACCCATATCTCTGTATTAAGCTGACAGAAGCAGTATACTTCTAAGTTACTGGGGAAACTTGGACATAGAAGTTTTCTTTTTGTGTTGGAAAAGCGTCCTATTTTGTTTTGCATGTGTTGAGATTAAAATGCTCCTTGTTGCGAAGGAAGAAAAATAAATTCCTGTGTTAGCCTTCAAAAACCCTTGGCCTCAGTATTAATTTACACAACTACATATCCCAGAAGCCTCGGCTCTGGATTCCCCTATCAACAAGAGACACAAAAAAGCACACTCCTTGCCTCTAGGCAGCTGCCTAGGTGGTGGTGGGCGTGACACATGCCCATGTGTAAATGCCCAATTTTACAGTGGAAATTGCAAATAAGATTTCTAAATTAACCCCATTATCTTGCAGGTATTGGCATATTTTCCATTTGCAAGTGTAGGCAATCTACACATTTAAAGGTTGTTACCTACGCCTGGCGATAATCTTAAAATACCCCTCTAAAGGTAGGAAATCAAATTTTAATCAAATATATTTAGTTGAATTTTTAACTGTTTAGATTCAGGTAAAAATTTACCTAGAGGTAACTGCATAAAATTATCTGGTTATCTTGTCTGATCAACAGCTTTTTGGAAATCAACCTCTTAGTAAAAGTTTGACTATTTCAGCAAGCTTTCCCAATTTGATTTATCTGTTCTGCACTGAGGTGTAATTATTTTATTATATCCTGATTTTGATTTACTTTCTTTAATTTAGGGATCTCAGAATTCACTGTGAGTTTTTATGTTTACTATAGTTTATATAGCAATGTAAATATATAAATATTTCAACCTCTGTTCTTTGTAATATGTTGTGTTAAATATAAACCTGATCTCTGGAAGGGGTGGTATAGAAGAACCAAATAAATAAATATAGTTATAGGACTGTGGTTCCTTCATTTCATTCTATTATATAGCTCTGGTTTCTGGTTTTACTGCTTTGCAGTCAGTGGTGAAAATATCTTTGACTAAGGGGCTTGTTTACAAAGCCGCGGTAGCGGTTTGCGATCGTAATCGGAGCCGCGGCCCCATTGATTTCAATGGGGCCGCGGCTGCGATCGCGATCGCGAACCACTACCGCGGCTTTGTAAACAAGCCCCTAAGTTATGGAAGTGGTGTGGATCATAAAAGGGCAACTTTCTAGTGTTCGTTTTCAGAGAATGTGTAGTTGCTAATGCTTATGTTTATGACTAGTGAAGGCTGCCTTTGAAAGATACCCCTCTCCCCCAACACCTTTGGAGTTATTTAAAAGATTTATTCAGAATTGAAGGGCCACAACAGGATGAAAACCACTGCACGTGGGCAGTAAAATCCTTTGTCCCTTTCTCAAAAAACTGTAAGCTTGAAGAATGATCTAGAGTTTGGCAGTTAAGATTTAAAGCTAAAAAATGTAGGGTCATGAATTTGGGAGTAATCTAAGGAAATATTTCTTTGTAGAAAGAGTGGTGAATACATGGAATAGTCTCTCAGAGATAGTGGTAGGGTGGCAGAGATGAGCGTAATGTATCTAAATTCAAGAAATTATGATACAAACACAAATGATCTCTAAGGGAGAGGAAGAGATTATAGAGCTCAGTATTTGGAATGGATAAACCGTATGGTCTTTATCTGTGATTGGTGAAATGCTTACAGGTAATCAACTGCACTTTAGACACCAATGTAATGCAGAGCTTTCTTTGAAATGGCTTACAATGGAATTAAAGAGCATCGGGGTCAATATTCAATGGTGGCAGCTAGCGCTTTAAAAGTGGCTAGCCATCACCATTTTAACTTAGAAACATAGAAACATGACGTCAGAAAAAGATCACATGACCTTTCTAATCTGCCCTTACATACCATCTACAATATTCCCCTTTTTACCTTTTAGCGATCCTCTTCAACCCAGATATTCCATGCCAGGGTCATATCCAGCCTCGGGTATTGACTAAATTTAAAAGCAACAACCAGCAAAATCAATAAATTCATCATTGATGGAGAAGAAATCAAAATAGTTGACAACTTTAATCTACTTCGATCACCAATAAAGAAAGAACAAGCAGTCAAGAAATCCAACTATGCATTGCTCTTGGCAGAATGGCTATGAAGGCCCTAGACAAGATTCTCCAGAGATGTTTCTCTCCATACAAAGATTTGACTTGTTCAAGCCATGGTGTTTTCAATAATGTTATATGAATGTGAAAGGTGGACAGTGAAAAAGATAGACAGGAAGAAAATTGATGCCTGTGAATTATGGTGCTGGCGATGAATACTATGTATACCATGGACTGCCTGAAGAACAAACCAGTCAGTACTAGAGGAGATCATACCTAAGCTTTCCTTAGAAGCTCAGATGACAAGACTTTGACTTTCATACTTTGGACACATCATTCGAAGACCGAGATTGTTGGAGAAAGACATAATACTTGGCAAGATAGAAGGTCAACGTAAAAGAGGAAGACTGGCAATGAAATGGATTGATACAAAAAACATATAAACATAAAAACATGACGACATAAAAAGACCCCATGGACTAGCTAGTCTGTCCTTCCATATCAACCACTACAACATCCCCCTTTTTTCCTCTAGAGATCCTCTGTGTTTGACCCATGCTTCTTTGAATTCAGATACTGTCCTAATCTCTACCACCTTCACTGGGAGACTATTCCTCAGATCCACCAGTCTTTCCATAAAGAAATATTTCTGCATATCACTCCTGAATCTATCCCTTTTCACCCTCATCTCATGTCCCCTCGTAGCAGAGCTTGCTTTCAATCGAAAGAGGCTCTCCTGTGCATTTATGCCACAGAGGTATTTAAATGTCTCAATCATAACACCTCTATCCCGCCTTTCCTCTAAGGTGTACATATTACGGTCCTTAAGTCTGTGCTCATATGCTTTATAATGAAGACCACTAATCATTTTAATAGCCACCCTCTGTACCGACTCCAGCCTGTTTATATCCCTTTGAAGGTGCGGTCTCCAGAATTGCACACCATACTCCAAATGAGGTCGCACCAAAGACTTATACAGAGGCACTATTGCCTCCTCCTTTCTTCTGCTGACCATTCCTCTCCCTATGCACCCAAGCATCCTTCTAGCTTTTGCCATCACCTTTCTACCTGTTTAGCTATTTTAAGATCATCAGACACAATGACGTCTAGGTTCCGCTCTTCTGTAGTGGACAAAAGTACTTCACCCCCTATACTATATTGCTCCCTTGGATTGCTGCAGCCCAAATGCATGACCTTGCATTTTTTAACATTAAATCTCAGCTGCCAAATTCTAGACCATTCTTCAAGCTTAGCTAGATCCCTCCTCATGTTATCTACATCTTCCTGGGTGTCTACTCTATTGCAGATTTTGGTATCATCCACAAAGAGGCAAACCTTACCCGACAGCCCTTCCGCTATATTACTAACAAAAATGTTTAACAGCAGCTATGAGTGCTATTCTATCAACAATGAGCCGATTGTCTGAAGACCAAACACATTTTGGGTCAACTATCCAATGGGTCGCTGTGAGTTGATACCAACTCGATAGCACTTAACAACAAAAGTAACATCAGAAAATATATTTTCTCTGAAAGGGCGGTGGATGTTTGGAATGCCCTCCCAACACAGGTGGTGGGGGCTAATACAACGACGGAATTCAAAATGGCATGGGACAGACAGTGGATCCCTTTATAGCAAGAGGATAAATCAAAGCACACTTAAATATCTTTTAATAGAGTGGGGTGACCTGCATAAAGCTTTAGTTAGAACCCCTCTAGCCACCTTACTGGGCAGACTAGATGGACCATACTAGTCTTTATCTGCCGTCATATAATATGTTACTATCAAGGTTGCCTGGATAACAATCTAGATAACTGTTATCGATTGAATATCACAGACAACTGGTTATCTTTGGGTGCCATCCCATTCCACCCAGGTACACTCTGATGCTAGCTGGTTAGGTGTTGCTGAATATCCCAGTGAGCAGCTTTTATGCAGTTTGCAAGTCTGCAAACTACATAAATGCCTTGAATATGCCCTCCGTAGGTTAGCATGGCCATTTTGCTATAGGCATATCCGAGCTGGCTTAAAATTTTAGAAAATATGGACGAAAGATCACAATGAAACACATATTATATAAAATGAATTTCTCTCACTTTCTATTTTCTGTAAGCAATGAAGCCTCATTTTTCTTTCTTTCTTTTTTTTATGTTTAGGAACTAACTGTGTAGACCATTGAAGATGACATCTGACTAATTGAAACCTGTTTCTAGAGATCTTGTCCTCTACAATCAGCTGTTCCCTGATTCACTTGTCAATCTCTGAATCGTTTAAACTCATTTTTTCTACGAGTCTGAAATCAGTTCCCCATATGCAACTTTGTTTTGATTCTCTCTTTTGTGCCTGCCAATTTCATCTCAAGTATGTTTCTTTCATTCTAGATGCATTACATTGAATACCTGAAAGCTCTTCCAGAGAAAGGGAACATTGTTCTATAAAGTCTGGACCTTTGTCTCTGCTTAACATTTTGTACTTCATAGACATGAAATGCTTTCTTCCTTTGTAACCCTTTGATTTGTAGGCCTAGCTGGTTCAGTTTGACCTAGACGCACATCGCTGGGTCTGAAAGTAGTATGTATAAACTCGAAATCTGTGACTTGCTCACAAGTTTATTTCGTGACTACTTATTCTATTTGGTTGCTTGTTCAGTTTCTTCATGGTATAAATGAAGTTCTCTTATTTAACCTTTCAGTTACCTCACAGGCAAATGATCTAGGAAACACACTGTATTCCATTCTTGTAGCAACATCAGTGACAGTATAATATATGGTACAATAAACTGGGCATTTAATATGACCTTTAAGAGCAGGCTAAGACCCAGAGATATGACAAATATCTCATTCGTTTGACCTGTCAAGTGACTAATTTTGTTAGCAGTAGGGTAAATGGATATCATTGCATGGTATTTGTTAATTCTATACATTAACTTTTTGCATATTTGTTTCAGTATTCTACTTTCCTCTTTTTTTATTTTAACTTCCAATAGCTATTTGGGCCAACCAATGAAAAAATATTTTTTACAAGTCATTCGCAGACTAGAGTTTGTTAGGTATCTGTCTAGAGATGAGTTACATGCAAATGAACGCATAATAAAGAAAACCGTGCTCTTCTCGGCCAGAGCATGCATGAGCTGCTGCTTTATCGGTATAAAAACCTTATTGTTCATTACTGGATATGAAAAGTCATGAATATGATGTCAGACCTCTATAGAAAACAGAAGAGGAAATATGTGGCGCACACATAGGCCAAGGGGTCAATCAAAGGGCAGGAAGTCAAACATCAGTCCAAGCCTCAATCCATACTGCCTCATTTCTATGCTGTCTGATACACCTATTTACCACAGGTCTATAGAGATAACTGGGGGCAATATACAGTTGTGGTCAACATTATTGGCACCCTTGTATTTTAGGTATGCTGTGTATAAGATCTTGAGAAATAATTGAAAATAGTCCAGTTGTGTGTCATCATAATATTTTAATAGCATGTTCAAAGTTATGCAACTAAAAAAAAAAAAAAGAGATGATATCTGTGCAACTTGCAAATGCAATGTGATGTGCGCCTTCATGTCTATGCTGACTCCTAACGTGAAAAACAAGAACCCTATTGGATTAAATGAAAGACCAAACCAACTAGAAAATCCAATATATACAGAGAAATCCCCTTATGGCTGAACAACTAATTTTGTCGGAGCTTGTCAGCCCAGTGTCCGGGAACCATTCCACAGACACCACTGTGACCACTCACTTTATTTTAATCAGTTTTTATCAATTTTTTAAAATTGTGCAAAAGTGAAAAAGTAAGTCCATCAACTTAGCTTGTTACGCAGAGCACCGCCAGAGTGCCATTAGCAAGTAGGTAGACGACATGGCCCACGTTTCGGGTTATATTAAATTCAAACCCTGCTTCAGGTCCTGCTCCTCGGCAAATGGCGAATCTTCAGCTTACTCAGCCCAGAAAACCCTTTCTTTTTGTCGTTGGCGGCGTCTGACGTCATGGTGAGAAACAGATGATAAGCCAATCAAAGAGAGCCATCCTTCAAGTTCGTACATAGGGAAATCCCACATTACAGGGAATACCCTAAACGGCTCTTCAGATTAAAATACAAAGCAAAAACGTCACGTGATCGTATACCAGTCCAATTGGGAATTAAGCCCATCAGGGGCCACTGCATTAAGAGTGTAGATCCATCGTTGCTCACGTAGTTGAAGATGTTGTTCACGGTCTCCCCCACGGGGGTCAGAGGGGATGTGATCCAACACGCGCCAGCTCAACGAAGTAAAATCGTGGCCCCGCTGTAGACTATGCTCAACCATCGGGGCAGAGAGAGTCTTTGTACGTAGACGTGAGGCATGTTCAGCAAGTCTAAGTTTCACTGCCCGTTTGGTCCGACCCACATAATATAGGGAACAGGGACAAATCACCAAATAAACCACGAAATCCGTGGAACAATCAGTACGCCATCGAGCTGTATAAGTCCGGGATGTGTGGCAGTCCGTCCACTCAGGACCCTCAATAGTTAGGGAACAATACGTGCATCTCCCACATGCAGCATGGCCCCTATCTGCATGAAATCGCGGAGGGCGATCTATTTCTGAGACAGTGGACATCACTTTGTCCCTAAGATTAGCTGATCGAGAGTAGGCGATCCTCAAAGTGCAATCGCGAAAACAAGCGTGTGTCCCAACGAGGGGCCAGAATTGATGTAATAGTTTTGTGACAGCTGTAATTTGGCGCGTGTATGGTAAAACCCCTGTGATCACTGAAGTATCAGGTGTTGAGTTTGAAGGGAGAGTTAGCCATTCTTGATGCATATAGCGCGCCCTCTTATAAGCCCTTGATACCACCAGGGGAGGATAACCTCGCTGGAGCAATCGTAATTCAAGCTCTTGGGCATGCTTCTTGAATTCAGATACAGTCGAACAATTTCGGCGTAACCTTAAAAATTGCCCGAACGGGAGACCCTGCTTTAGAGCCTTAGGGTGAAAACTCTGATAACGTAAGAGGGTATTGCGTTGCACCGATTTCCGAAACAACGTAGTCTGAAAACCCATAGGTTTAGAGATAACTTGAACATCCAAAAATTGTAAAGCAGTGGTTGAAATCTGCGCCGTGAATTGTATCCGAGGCATATGAGAATTCAAGCGAACCAAGAACTGTTCAAGTTCAATCCGTGTACCACTCCAGAGGAAAAAAATATCATCAAGAAAACGTCTCCAAAAGGGCACTTGTGCAAAAGCTGGATCTGAGTACATGTATAGTTGTTCAAAAACTGCCATGTATATGGTAGCTAAAGATGGAGCCACAGTGGCCCCCATGGCAATGCCGTGTATCTGTCGGTAGTAAATCCCCTGAAATAGGAAAAAATTCTGATCTAATACCAGCCCCAGTAAATCCAACAGGAACGAACGAGGTATCCGATCAGGGAGATCTAAAGGATAATCAGATAAACAACGCAACATCTCCCCCTGGTCAATGTTTGTATAAAGAGACTGTACATCTAAAGACACAAGAAAATGGTAAGTATCCATCGCACCACAAGATTGTAATTGTGTCAAAAAATCACCCGTGTCCCTAAGGTACGACCTCACCTGTAAGGCCGCCGGCTGCAAAAAAAGGTCGCAAAACTGAGACAGGGGTTCAAGAATGGAATCCCGACATGACACAATCGGGCGACCCGGCGGGTCAATAAGCGACTTGTGCACTTTAGGGACTAAGTAAAATACCGGCGTTTTGGGGTGCTGCTTGAGCAAAAAGCTCTTCTCATTCCTGGTAATCCAATTGCTCAAGAACGCCGCCGAAACTATTGCTGATATCTGAACTTGTAAAGCCATTGTAGGGTTCGATGGGAGAATGATGTAATTGGTGCGGTCCTGTAAATGAACCTCAGCTTGGCGCTGGTATTGGGCGGGGGAGAGCAACACTATAGCTCCCCCCTTATCCGCCCGCCGCACCACCATATCCAAACTTCAAAGTTCATCCAATGCTTTAGTCTGATCCCTTGAGAAATTAGAATACCGTTGGCAGCGTTGCTTCTCCAATTCAGACAACCGCTGAAAAACAAGGGACTGATATGTCAAAATGGCATGATCCGGGGCTTCCGGGGGTAACCAACGAGAGGGATTTCTCACCAGAGAGATGTCTTGGGCCCCAGGGGTAAGGGATAGATGCTGTAACACCCTTAGCTTTCGAAAAAATTTATGTAAGGCCAATCTAGTGGAAAAACCATCATATCGAGAGGTAGGGACAAAGGACAACCCCAACTCCAAGACCCGACGTTGCTCCGTTGTCAGGGTCACCCCAGACAGATTTATGACAGACGACTCTTTGTCCGGGATCTGGTGTCCGGTCCCTGCCAAAAATCCTGTTGATAGTTTCTGCGGGATCTTCGACCCCTAGAGGCACGGACCCTGCCACGTTCAAAAGTATCAGTTCTGATAGTTGAGGGTTCCGACACTCCCAGTTCACCACTACCCGATTCAGTGGAATCTGAATCCCCCGTAAAGGTCACCCGTCTCCCTTGGGTAAATTTTCTCATAGAGGGCCAATTGTATACACAGTCATTATCATAGTCAGTTTTATCCCTTTTAAACTTCCGGATCTTCAAACTGCGAACATGCTCATGAAAGGAATCCAATTGTTTCTGAATATCCAGCCATTGGGTCTGAAAACTTGCTGGGGACATAGATTCCAAAACCTGTTTTTTGAGTTCCTCTGACTGTAAAGATAAAAATTCCTGTTCCTGTATGGACCGCTCGACTAAGAGGGCAACCAAATCAAAACCACACTTGTTTAAGATGGAATTCCATTTGTTCAAAAAACTGGTGTCGTCAGTGAACTGTTTAGGGGGTTTAATAACCCGTAACCCCCTCGGCAAGATAAGGGACTTCAGATATAGAGCCATAGCTGAGCCATGTAATTGAGCCCTGATCATTTTTTTATGTAAGTCTTTCAATTCGAAAATCGTAGAAGGTGGCTGCCCCGTGGATGAAATGGAATCATCCTCAAACAATGACTTATGCTTTTTAAGCTGAGAAATCTGTTCCTCTGTAAACGCAAACATTTCCGAAGACATAATTAAGTTGGTTCAAAAATGCAGCCAAACGTAATAAACAAGGTTCAATATATCAGTCCAGGCTCCGCTATTTTGTTTTCATCTTTAAGTTTCATACATTTATATGCTGGTAGTTTCTCCCACTTTTCAGCTGTGATTTGTTCCAGCTCATGATTGTTTCCAGGATTCCTTTTATCAATGGCAGATTTCAATTCTTTCCAAAGGTTCTCGATTGGATTGAGATCAGGACTCATTGCTGGCCAGTTTAAAACAGTCCATTTGTTCCTTTTTAACCATTCTTTTGTACTTTTGGATATATGTTTTGGGTTATCGTCCTGCTGGAGGACCCATGACCTCAGAGCAAACTTTCTGACATTAGGTAGCACATTTCACTCCAAAATACCTTGGTAGTCCTCTGACTTCATGATTCCTTTAATATGTTCCAGGTTTCCAGGTCATGAGGCAGCAAAACAGCCCCACAACATTATGGAACCTCCACCATATTTAACTGTAGGAAGAGTGTTTTTTTCCTTATAAGTTTTGTTTCTTCACCTGTAAATGTATCACTGGCCTGCATTGCCAAAGAGCTTGTTTGCTTTCATCTGTCCATAGAATTTTTTCTTAGACGGATTGTTGTTTCTCAAGATAGGTTTGGGCAAACATTAGGCATGCCTTTTTATGTCTGTCTTTGAGAAGTGGGGTCCTCCTTGGCCTTCGCCCATGAAGTCCTACTTTGTTTAGTGTGTGGCATAATGTATGGGTTGAAACCATCACTCCAGATTGCTCCAGGTCAGCCTTAAGCTCTTAGGATATTGCACATGGTGTTTTTCCAATGGTTCGCACTAACCTTCGAAGACTTCTTGGGTTAATTTTCTTTTTTCCATCATGTCCTGGGAGGTTCTTGACAGTTCCATGAGTAAAAACCTTCTTAGTAACATTGTGAACTGTAGACATAGACATCCCAAGATCTTTGGAGATGGCCTTGTACCATTTGAAGTTTGATACTTGGTGGTGATGGAGCAGTGAGTGAATGTGGCCATTTTAAACATTAGAACCATCATTTATTGGTTGATTTATGACATGTGAGTACTGACAATTGATCACAGGTTTGTCAAATTTTACTGCAATGGGGATGTAGTTCTTCTGTTCAAATTGATTTGAATTGCTTATAAGGGTGCCAATAACCATGTTCTGGCAATGTCCCAGTTTTTATACTATTTCCTAGTATTTCTTTTTTAAATTGTTTTTGTGTTATTTGATTCTTTTGTGTGTCAAATATGTGTGCATATATAGTCTGAAGCCATTTCACTGGCCATTTTGTTTTAGGAGCTATTGGACATTAAGGTGTTCAACTGCAAGGGTGCCAATAATGTTGACCACAAGTGTAGTACATAAACACATGGGAAAGCATGATAATTACCAGGCAAATATTACCATCAATAGCTTGGGAAGACACCAAACAGCATGCACTACAGTCTTTAACAAGCAAGCATGTAGATAAGCCCCGTCTTTATCATCTCTCTTTTGGACTTTGATTTTAGGATAAAGTGGGATATAAATCCTTTTAAATAAATAAATACATTGGACTAAGAGCAACCTTGGTCATAAAGTGGATAGCGCTCACATCTCAGATGGTCTTTGATTTATAGCAAGCACCATTCTACTTTTCTAGTGCTAGAGTAGTTAATATCTCTGAAAGTTTAAATTGGGGAAAACTAGCATTACAAAAGAGGGGCCAGAAAGAAAAGATCCCCTATCTACACCTACATGGCATTATAGGGCACCTTCCACAGAGAAAATCCTGAAGAAGAGGACAACCAAGTGTTGTCATAGAAGTATTTCTCTCCTCAAGTTTTTTTGAGCATCTTATTGTTTTACATCTATTAAATCTGGACAAGGTGACTACCATAACTGAAATCTGAAAAGAGGCATAAAAAGAAAAAAAAATCATACTGTATTTACAACACTCAGAATAAAAAGATGCCCACCCATAGCCTGATCCATATGGCTAATGATTCTGGTAATGATAACAGAGAATCTTCAAGCAACCTTGTTTATGTACCCAGTACATCAGGAGACAGACCACACCAATGAATGAAAAATAAGGAGAGTAAATATAGTTACCCAGATCCCTGAAGATAAAATGGAAATAATGTTCTGCTAGTTTAGTGTCACAAATCTTCCATTTAAATTTAATATTTATTAAGTTTACTCAAATAAAAACATACAAAATTATAATAAATCACTTAAAGAGTTAAGCAACTTACAGAAAAGGTCCAGTATAACCACCAGACCTAACAAAATACATAATGGAAGAGGAAAATCCCAATAAATAAAATAAGAAACAAAGATATAACTTAAGGGTTTTTAAACTAAGGGGAAAAAACCTTCATTTGATGCACCCCATCATCAAGTTAGCCTACTACAATACAGCAGTCTCTGCTTACCCAGTAGGAAACATAAAATTAAATCAAATCAAATCATATCACTCTTCCTGTTTCTCGTGGGCCTGAATTATTGCCAACAATTCAGCCAATTCCAAAAATATATAATCAATACCTAAATATTTCACTAAACATTTTCTAGGTACTTCAAATAGAAAGTCATACCTAAAGCTAATGCTCTAGGATTCAATTGAAGAAAGCCCCTCTGAATCTGTTGTGACTTAATAGAAAAATCAGGATATACACATCAAAATGGACTTTGCACTAATCTTTCTTGACATAGCCGCAGCATTTGATTCAGTCGACCACGACAAGCTATTAGCTCGACTTTACGAAAAGGGAATCCAAGGCTTAGCTTGGAAGTGTGTAAATCTTACTTACAAGACAGATGGCAACAAGTCCGGATTGGCTCAAACACATCAGAACCTTTCCAGCAAAAGCAAGGAGTTCCCCAAGGCTCATCCCTTTCTGCGCTGCTCTTTAATATATATATATATGCAGCCGATATGCGAAATCACCAGCTCCTTCGGTATATCCTGCTTAATCTACGCAGATGATGTGCTGATGTTTACACCGATCAGTGTTGTGTTACCTGATTACTCAACCCTAATCGAATGCTTTAATGCTATAACGGACTGGCTCCTTGGGCAGAACCTGAGAATCAACTTCAAAAAAACCGAAGTCCTAATTATCACAAAAAACAAAGGATTCGCACCCCCTGCTACCTTAAAAGTATGAGATGCAGAGCTTCCAATAAAGTCCACCATAAGATACTTAGGTGTAATATTAGACCGAAGGCTGGAATTCAAGGAGCACATAAACCGCACTGTGAAAACAATATACTACAAGATCAAGACCCTCAGGCATCTAAGACCTATGCTTGACCCCGGTAACTTCAGAACTATATTCCAAGCGATAGTGACACCCCACTTTGACTACGCAAACATCATACTCCAAGACCTCCCAAAGAACACCCTAAAACCATTACAATTAGCCATGAATGCCGCCGCCCGCATTTTATGCGGAGCAACAAGGAGTGAACACACAACCCCCATTTTGAGGGAACTACATTGGCTCCCGATAAGCTGCAGGATCTTATATAAAGTCCTACTCATTACCTTCAAGGCCATTAACAAAATAGCTCCCTCCTCAATCTCATCTCTACTCGACCACCCACCCAACAACAGACTCAGGAGATCAGCAGCCACCAACACACTAGCCATTCCAAGAGAAACTACAAAATGCGCTCTATCAACTAACAATAGAGCATTCGCGTTCTACGCCCCCAGATGCTGGAACAATCTCCCACCCCCCATAAGAGCATCCAGAGACCTCATGCAATTTAGAAAAACCTAAAGCACTACCTCTTCATCACACACTTCTCACAACCTGGAAACACCTCTCCAGCTCCGCAACACAGTTCAAGATTGAAATATGAATATGCAGCAGCCCTACATCATGATGCACATCACTATTATAGAATCTATTCTCTGTAAATAGTCTGCCTCACAATCTGTAAATAAGTTCCCCAAAGTTGAAATCCCAGTTGCCTTCCCTGTTCTATGTAAACTCAGGACAGCTTATTTGTCTGAGAGTCATTTTGTTTCATTATAAACTGCACTGAAAACAAATAGCGCGGTATAGAAGAACTGTTAAATAAATAAATAAATAAATAAATAAAATATAGGAAGGAAGAAAAGACATGCTCCTTATCAAGAAGACACTGAAAGGAAGCCACCTCAGTACCCCTGTTAAGTGTCTCCTCTACCGATGACTCCAGAAGCGCTGTCAGATCCCCCTCTGGCAGACGAACCAAACTACCCCACCTATATATTTTTTTTTTTTACAGAAGATGAAACATAATATGTATGTACAATCTCAGGGAGTTGATCGTCCAACAGATGTAGATTATTCAAAAAATAAGATTTAAGCATTTCCACAGCAGAAATCCAAGATCAATAAGGAAAATTAACAAATTGCAAATTCAATACTTTCAAAGAGTTCTCCAACCTATCAATTCTGTTCTCCATCAACAAATTACCCTTCAATAAAGAGTAATTAGGTCTTACCTGCTAATTAGCATTCCTGAAGGAACTCCAGTCCAGTCCCTTTCCTCTGGATTGTGCCCCCCTTCCAGCAGCATGGAGACTGAGCACGTCATCTTTTCTGATGACCCTGGGATATATATAGCACTGGCACCTCACACCAAATTCAGTTCCTATTGACAAAGCAGACTTAACAGAGACACAAATTTAACAATAATACTAACTATAACCAAACTATAAAAACACCAACACCTGCCTCCCCCGGAAAGGATTTCCCACCCCCCTTACCTGAGATCGTAATTGCCTTTACTTAGGCCCTTGCTCATCCACACTGCCTTGTCACCAGAAGCTCCTTCAGATAGATCTTCACCCCTCACTCTGCCTTGCCCACCTAATGCTTCAGGCCGGCAAAAAGAAAACCTGTCAGAAAAACCAACAACTCTGGGTGGGATCAGGGACTGGACTGGAGTTCCTTCAGGAACGCTAATTAGTAGGTAAGGCCTAATTACTCTTTCCTAAGTGTCCCTCCAGTCCAGTCCCTTTCCTCTGAGATGTAACAGAGCAGTTCAAGCCTGGGAGGGACCTGTAAGACCGGTCCGAAGCACCGATCCACCAAATCCTGCGTCTCCTACGGCCTGAATGTCCAACCGGTAATGCTTGGCAAAAGTGTGTAGTGAAGACCAGGAAGCGGCTCTGCAGATCTCCAGTGGCAGAACCAAACTAAATTCTGCCCACGAGACCACCTGAGCTCGAGTAGAATGAGCCCGGAGCCCGGCCATAACCTGCCTTCCCTTTAGGATATATGCCGAAGAAATGGCTTCCCTGACTCATCTAGAGATGGATGCCTTGGTTGCTGCTTCACCCTTACACCGCCCCCACAAACAAAACAAACAATCTCTAGGACCTGCGAAAGGAAGCTGTCTAACTCAGATAATGCTTCAAGACTCTGCGCACATCCAAAGTGCGCAAACTAGCATCGTGTCCCCCCCCCGTCCCGCCTTTGAAAAAGAAGGGAGAGAAACCGTCTGATTCACATGAAAAGAAGAAATCACCTTAAGCAAAAATGAAGGAACCGTCCAGAGAACCACCTTCTCCTTAAAGAAGGCGTGAAAGGGCAGACGACAAGACAGGGCCTGCCGTTCCGAAATATGTCTAGCTGAACAAATGGCCATCAGAAAAACCGACTTAAGCGTCACATCCTTCAGTGATGCCCGCTGCATTGGCTCGAAAGGCTCTGCTGCCAAGTTGAGGTCCCAAGGAGGAACAGGCGACCTCTGCTTAAATCTTATTTTTTGAATAATCTACATCTGTCGGATGATCAACTCCCTGAGATTGTACATACATATTATGTTTCATCTTCTGTAAAAAAAAAAAATATAGGTGGGGTAGTTTGGTTCATTCACCAGAGGGGGATCTGACGGCGCTTCTGGAGTCATCGGTAGAGGAGACACTTAACAGCGGTACTGAGGTGGCTTCCTTTCAGTGTCTCCTTGATAAAGAGCATGTCTTTTCTTCCTTCCTATATGTGTATATCCGGATGTTTGTATTAAGCCACAACAGATTCGGAGGGGTTTTCTTCAATTAAAGCCTAGAGCATCAGCTTTAGGTATGACTTTCTATTTGAAGTACCCTAGAAAATGTTTAGTGAAATATTTAGGTATTGATTATATATTTTTGGACTCGGCCTTCCTGCCTTCAGAAATCGACTTATGTATGCATGTTTACCCAAGGACTTTCCCTGAACCTTGCCCCTGTAACAAGAGATGGCTGCCAGACCTTTATCGAAACCATCTTGCAAGAAATCCAACATTTTGGGAACATACACCAAAGAGGCCTTTTTTGATGGTCTGCGCACCAACCCTCAAAAACACGCTAGACCCTTACATAGGAAATACAGGTCGATCATTTATGGGAACTCAGCAAGGTGGAAATCACTGCTCCAGAGTAACCCCGCTTCCGCAGCCGTGCCCTTTCAATAGCCAGGCCGTAAGCGAGAACCGATCCACCTGCGGCATGCGCACTGGCCCCTGAGACAGGAGATCGTCCCACGCTGGAAGGTGCCAAAGACAATCAGCCAGGAGCCGCATGAGATCGGTGTACCACGGGCACGGAGGCCAATCTGGGGGTATGAGAACCACCCAACCCAGGTGTGCCTCTACCCGCTGAAGAACCCTGCCTATGAGTGCCCAAGGAAGAAACACATACAGGACACCGGTCGGCCACTTCTGAACCAGATCATCTAAGCCTTCCGACATTCTTTCTTTTCTCCGACTGAAGAATCAACTCGCCTTAGTCAATTCCCACCATGCCATGAGGTCCATCATGGGGGCTCCCCAACAGCACACTATCTGCTCGTACACCTCTTGACAGAGCTCCCATTCTCCGTGGTCCACTCTGTTTCCCTTAGAAAGTCAACCACCTTGGACGTTGCCTTTTGACCCTCTTCCTCGGACTTCGCTCGAATCAACCAATCGTCTAGGTACGGGTGTACTAACACCCCATCCTTGCGCAGAGCCTCAGCCACCACCACCATGACCTTGATAAAGGTGCACAGAGCCATGGCCAAGCCGAAGGGCAACACCTGAAACTGGAAGTGTCCCCTTGGTACTGCGAACCGCAGAAATTGTTGATGAGACTCGCAGATGGGAATATGCAAATACGCCTCGGTAAGGTCTCCTTGCCTTACAGCTACTATCACAGATTTCAGAGTCTCCATCCGAAAATGAGGTGCCCTGAGGCAACGATTGATTCCCTTCAAGTCTAAGATTAGCCTGAAGGACCCTTCTTTTTTTGGCACCACAAAATAAATTCAGTATCGACCGCAGCCGCGTTGGTCCAAGGGGACCGGTAAGACCACCCCTAGCAACTGCAGTTGCGCCAGTGTCTCCTCCACCACTGCCACCTTGGCTGGAGACTTGACTAAGCTCCTAATGAGACCATACTGACTATCTGCCAAGTAGGCAGCCCCAGATTCAATTCTTGCCGCCTCCCCAGGCGATTCCCCCGAAGGGTCCCCTGCCAACTGGAGCTGCTGAGACCATCGTAAGCAAGCACGGGCTACCCAAGCCCCACATAACGATTCCTGGAGGGCTAGAGCACTAAGGCCTGCTTCAACAGGGTGTCCAACTTCCTATCCTGGGTGTCCTTGAGGGCAGCACTGCCCTCCACTGGTATCGTTGTCTTCTTTGTGACTGTTGATACCGCAGCATCTACTGTGGGTGAGCGGAGCAAATCTTTCTCCCCTTCCGGTAAAGGGTAGAGCCTCGACATAGACCGTACACCCCTTAGTCCGGACTCCGGCTGATCCCACTCTTCTTGAATCATCTGCCGAACTACCCGGTGCACCAGGAAAACCTTCTGAGACTTCCTGACTGCCTGAATTAGCGGGTCCTCCAGCACCTCCTCTGCCGCTGGCACCCCCGCCGACATATTGAAAACTTTAAGAGCTTCACCAATCAACGTCAGCAACTCTTCCTGGCAGAAAACGCGAACAATCCTAGTGTGCTCCTCCTCCGGGAGCTCACCTTCCTCGAGCTGTTCCTCGTCCTCCCCTAACTCCCTGTCCGATACCTTGCCTTCCAAGGTCTCTGACAGAGGAGGACAGAGAAGCTCCTCTTGGGAGAGCCTAGCCCGCTTCGGGGGAGGAGCCCCTGCCTCCTCCTGACCCCTGGGCTCGGACTGACGTGCTATCGCGCCCCCCCTGCGCCGATCCCTGCCCTTGCGACCCGTGCTGATGCAGGCAGAACGCCTTATTTATTATTTATTTATTATTTATTACAGTTGCTTATATACCGCACTATTCAGCATCAGCGCGGTTTACAGTATAACAAAGTGACCAAAACACACAGTCTGTTTGGTTTTACATCGAACGGGGGTACAAACTTGGATAACAGGGTTGAACTATATACATGCACTATATACATGAGATAGGCTATATACATGAATTAAAATTCTTATAATAGGGTTGAACTGTACAATAAATAATGAGTCCGTTGCGCTATATGTAGTACCATGAATATTTGAGACATTTTGAGTATGGACTGCGAAAAGGCGGTGTTTCTTAGGTGATGCTATCTAGATTCATCGCTGGCTGGGTAGTATTGGAGGAAGAGGTGAAATTTGATTGCCTTCCTGAATTGGGTCAGGTCTGCAATAGCTCGAATGTCTGGTGGGAGCTCAGCAGGACAAATTCAGGGGAAAACCCCCCTCCGATCTCTGTCTACAGCCCTACCAAAGAGGTGGAGGGGCCGAGTTGAGGCAGAGGAAGGGGCGGACTGCTCCAGGGGAGAGGGAAGGGCAGACGCAGCCAGGAACATCGCCTCCAGAGACTCTACCGAATCCTGAGAGGCATGAGGAAGCGGGTCTTGAGAGCTACCTGCCTGAATTCCTTGCTCCACCGAGGCTGCCTCCGCTGCACAGCCTCTGCACATGCCAGCTTCTGACATCGCCCCCCGGCGGGTTCCGCAGACCAAACACTGTGGTCTGGCCGGCATGGTGATACTCCCCAGAAAGTGAAACCTGACTACCTAATAAGTCCAAGAAATAAACTAAATAAAACAAAAGGCAAATCTTTTCCCCCTTTTTTTTCTTTTTTTAACAACTACAATAAATGAGGCCTAACCGCCAACGAACTAGGGCCCCAAACTCACAAGGAGCCCTGCCTGGCCGTTCGGGCTGCCTCAAAACGAACGCAAAAAGCGTGTGAAAAACAAAAAAGAAAAAAACAAAATGGAGGGTACCTTGAATTAACGCCGGCTGCTTCCTCCTCCATGGAACCTGGCAGATGCCTCTCTAACATTTATTTATTTATTTATTTATTTATTTACATTCTCTTCTATACCGCGCTATTCTGCATCAGTGCGGTTTACATTGAACAAACTGAAATTACATTGAACAGGGCATTATAACTTGGAGATAACTATTTTACAGGGAACATGGGCTATGGAGGGTTAAGTGGCTTGCCCAAGACCACAAGGAGCACCTGTGGGACTAGAAACCCCAGTACGTCCGGCCCAAGGTTGCTGTCCTCTATTGGGACAGAGCCTCCTGCGATTCGCCGCCATGCTCTGTCCCCCGCTGCCTCAAAACTTCTCGCGGCTCTCCTCCACACTCCTGCCTCCAGCATGAGTTCCTGTTCCTCCTGCGCTGGCTGGCTGGCTGGCTGGCTGAATGTGTGTGAGCTTTCCCGCCGACACACTCAGCCTCCAGAAGGGCTTTGGCAGCACGGCGAGAAGACAGCAAGGGCTCCTGCTGGGGCTGATCCCAGGAAAAAGACCTAACTTTTTTTTTTTTTTTTTTAAATTTTAGGCGATCGGACTGCCCGAAGCCTCCTCCTCCTCCAAGGCCCCGAGGCACGGTGGGCAGCGGGGAGGGGGGTTAATCCTTAAAACTAGCTCCTGCTAGAAGTGCAGAAAGAAAAAATAAATGCAGAGGAGCAAAAATAAAGACAAAATTCCCCACTAATACTAAGTCTCTCCAGTAAGCCTTCAGCTGCTTGGAGACTGAGAAAACTGGATCTGGTGGCAGGTGCCAGTGCTATATATATCCCAGGGTCATCAGAAAAGATGACGTGCTCAGTCTCCATGCTGCTGGAAGGGGGGCACAACCCAGAGGAAAGGGACTGGACTGGAGGGACGCTTATTATTAGCCCCCTCAAAAACAGACAATTTACTACTAGTATCCTCCAATAAACCCTGTTGGAACTGCAGCTCCCCCTCAAGGACAGCCACACGGTTTGCAGCCTCACCCGAGAACCAATATAACTGCAAAAGACAGCCAGATAAAGTAACATCCATCTTGGCTATAATCTGCCAGATCTCCAAATTTGTGACCTCCTTGAGGGGGGGGGGGGTCATAGGGATTGGTGATTCACTCCCCAAAGCCCCACTAAATACTACAGGCTTTAAGAGAGATGATGACCCAGATGGAACAATCCCTCCTATCCCACCCATCCCAGAGGATACTGGAGCAATACCCACCCAAGTGGAAGCAGACACAGAGATATTAACATTTAGTCCCTGATTGCCATTGAGGCTGGCTGGACTACATCCATTTCCTAAAGGAGTAGAAACCAAGCCAGGATCAATCTGACACCCTGCTGGATCAGTAGGCAGTGAGCGTGAGTCTGGGCTCAAAGACAGCATCTCAGAACTAATGGTGCTCAAAGCTGGAGAAGATCTCAGGCCCTCACCACCCTTGACCTGTAAAAGAGCAAAGGTGTCCAACAGTCACAGCTTGAGTACCCCCAGGAACATCTTTAAGCTTTGCCTTCCTCTTCCCCATCACTAAGGCAAACCCATAAATGTACCTGTACCAGATAATATCCAATGTGCTTCTCCTCTCGGCTCCTCAGGTGGCTCTAAAGATAGCTCCAAAGATAACTCCAAAGGGACACCAAAAGGGGCCTAACATGCCCCTTTGATCATACCCCTTAGATCACGTGACTGCTGGCTGCGTACTATGGTTCATGGAGGAATTTAAGATATGGGACCAGAAGTAGCAGTGATGCTTGGTTCACAACTTCCCCCAGAGACCAATGCAGGAAACAGCACAGGGTTCAAGCACACCTCAGCACAGCTTTCACCAGACTCCTCAGTGCAGATGGGTAGCCCAAATCTTCCATTTAAATCGAAAAGGTTAGCAAAGAATTCTGCCAAAAACTGAAAAGAAAAAAAATAGTATCAATGGAAATGTTGCAAAAAGCAACTCATGCAAACTTCAGATCACTGATTTGAAAAAAAAAGGAAAGAAATATCTATGCAATAATGCCTTAAACAACTTAGTAATGATGCAGAAAGAGAAATACATATAGAAAGAGGGTATCTTGTGAGGAGCATGATATGAAAGGGCTAAAACTCACAGAGCAATTTCAGAAGGTAATGGATGGCATACCAGTGAATGATGAGGGAGCAACACAGGAGGACAAGAACAATGTAAGTCAGAGTCAAGAAGAAAGGCAGGTGAGAGAAATGGAGATTAAGGAGCTGGGAGATGAACTCTTGGACCATGCAAACATGAGATAAAGACTACGTTTCTGAGGGAAGGTTGATAGCTTCTATGGGAAGCTGAACATTACTTTACTGGCAAATTTGGTGACTTAAAGCTTGAGATAGATGAGAGACTGTGGGCCCGATTCTGTAAGGAAACTAGCAGGGCTGTACGTTCCTAATGGCAGCCCCTCTTCCCACATGCACAGAGCTGCTGTGTGGGGAGAGCAGGTTGGGGGGGTATGGGGATGGAGCATGGGCAGGCCATGCACCCGAATGTTCAGGGCCAATTCAGGTCATGGCCCTGAATGTCCGGGGAGCACCAGGGTGACACACAGCTTATTCCACCTTGGAGGTGGAAAAAGCGCTGGGTGCCCGTGTGCCCGGCCCGGCAGCTCCCTCAATGCAACCAAGGGTTGGGCAGTGGGAAAACCAGTCTGGGGGGGGTGGGGGTGTAGGGCTGTCAGCACACTAGCAGGAGAAGGGAGACCAGGCCGTGCTCCTCCAAGATATCCCCACAGTTGCTGCAGGGGCATGCCGGGCCATCCCGTTGCCCTATCCTGCATCTGCGGGAGTGTCTAGCTCCTGCAGAGCAGAATCAGGTAAAATGGAGCCCGTTCCGTACTGGGATGTCTAGATGGCCTGGATGTGCCCCTTCCTGGATTGGGCTCTGTATGTATATTTGGGAAAGTCTGTTTTTGATTTTGTTGAAAAACAAGAATAGTCCTCAGTTTGCTTTAGAGCAGTGATCTCCAACTCCAGACTTGGAGGGCCGCAAACCTGTCAGATTTTCAGGATCTCCCTAGTGAATATGCATGAGATAATTTTGAAAACAATGGACGTAGTGCATGCAAATATATCTCATGCATATTCATGAGGGCCATCCTGGAAACCTGATTGGTTTGCAGCCATCCGGGACTGGGGTTGAGACTCCTGCTTAGAAGATTAAAATTAATTTCTGTTAGATTTAGGTAGACACTTATAGCCTTAAAAGAAAGCAGACAGGTACTTAGGTTTTTTTTCCCATCCATCCCATCCCTTAATTTATAGATGATTATCCTAATTAAGAGAGACACTGAAATTTGATACCACAGTGTATTTTCATTACCAATGATTAAAACTTAACAGATTATTAGCAGTTCATAAAGCAAACATAAAATACTAGTATAAAATATACCAAATAATCCTAGAGGCTTTTACATTAGTTTAGGTATCCCTATTCTTTTAGCAACTCGAAACAACTAAACTCACTAATATAGAGATGCAGACAGCAGTCCAGGAGCAAGACAGGGGCTATCTAGTCTTTTCCACTGAGTGCCAGATGTATGATTATTTCCCAGTTGGTGAGGCTGTACGTGTGCACTTGGTGCAAAGTGTTCCTGGCCCTCATAGAATGAGTTTAATCTCTGGAGACTAGAATAGCATACTTGAAAGAGCTAAGAAAGAGAGAGGTATAAAGAGGAAACCTATTAGTCTGGCAACTTTAGTTGTGTCTTGGAGTAGAGCAGTCACCTGGCAGGATAGCATTACCTTGGTGTGTCAGGAAATGATCCTGTAGCTAGGATCTATCCTCTAGTAGATGCAATATCCTCTTGCACTGAGGATGTATCTCCATCTTAGTTGGTGATTTGATCGGTAAGCATGTAGATATCTCAGTGGCTGGTGAGAACGAGGATCACTTGGTCACTTGCCTGCCCGATTCAAAGGTGGTGGACCTCACATGTCATCTAGATAGGATTCTAGACAGTGCTGTGGAGGAGCTCGCTGTCTTGGTACCAATGACATAGGAAGGTGTGGGAGGGAAGTTCAAGAAGCCAAATTTAGGCTTTAGGGATCCTTTTCTGAAAGGATGGGCTTCACCTTAACCAGGGTGGAACCAGGCTGCTGGCACTAATCTTTAAAAAGGAGATAGAGCAGCTTTTAAACTAGATAATGAGGGAAAGTCGGCAGTTACCCAGGAGCATCTGGTTCAGAATAATGTATCTTTGAAAGATACTGCCAAAAAAGGGAGGTTAGGGCATCCTGATGGAGAGGTTGCAATAAAACTAAAAGTAGTCCAGCAGACATTTCAGCAGACATTTCAAAGATTCCGAATTATCCCTATGAACTATAAGCAGGTTGTCAATATGACAAAAAAACCCAACATACTTTGAAATGCCTATATACAAATGCTAAAAGTCTAAGAAATTCATTGACAACCAAGCCCTCAAAACCCTGCTTCACTAGTTTGTAATGAACAAAATTGATTTTTGCAATTCTGTACTAATAGGTTCGTCCCAACGCCAATTAAAAAGACCACAAATAATACAGAACAGTGCCATTAAATTGATTTACAGTGCTAAACATTCTGACCATGTCATGCCCCTTCTACACGAACAACAATGACTTCCCCTTCCCTTTCACGTCAAATGTAAGATTCTTTTGCTCACGCATTGCGCTTGTATACTGGTCTACCCACCTGTCTTTATTCACATCTCATTCCCTATTGCCCTTTGATCCTCAACTGATAATTATTGGATTATTCTGACAAAGAATGTACTGCGTTTAGTCGCCTACAGATTGATGACCTTTATGTGTAAAGGCCCCTATCTATGGAATCCACTGCTGATGGAACTCAGTTTGGAATCTTCATACTCAAAATTTAAGACAGGACGGAAAACCTGGTTACTGAGTCAAGCCTTCAGAGAGATTAGTTGCTTTCCACTCCACTGTGCCCCTTCCTTTTGTGTCTGTACTCCAAGATCAACAGTTGTCATGTTTGAAATTGTTGTGCAGCCCCTCTTTTTCTTTCCTGATGTGTCCTAGCCATACTTTCCTTAAAGTCCCGTCCTTGCATAGTCTCTGTGTTACCAAAGTCAAACTACTGGGCTTCGTAAACCGCTATGATGCTTATGCCATTGTCGGTTTATAAATTCTGCAAATAAATAAATAAATCTAATGGAAGGAGGATAATAGCGGAACACTGTGTAATATCAGCATAAAAAATTATTAGGGATGTGCAGACCAAAAAATGTTGTTTTGTTTCATTTTGTTTTGATTTTTTTTTTCATTTTTGTATCTTTAACAGTGCCCCTATCCCGTCAATAGTGCGCACTCTCACAATAGAGTACGCTGTTCGTGCATGCACAAATCCCGCAGTGGGAACTGCCATTTTTAAAGACCACAGTAGTGCTGGGTGTCTCAGTAGCACACAACATATGTGAAAGTCATTACATGGAGGAAGCTGTGACTTTGCGAAGTTAATTGGTATTACTAATTTATTTTTGTTTCTTCTTCCTTTTTAAAAAATATTTGTCTAGCTTTATGTTTAGAAAGGAGGGCGGGAGGTAAGACAACTTTATTGTTTTAGACAATTTGGAGACTTATGATGCTGTGATTTGTTATATGCTATCCTTCAGTTGATGGTGTGGCATTGTACATTTATAGAGATGTATCCTTAGCGATTTAGTGCTGTTATTTAATAAGATTTGTATACTGATTATAAATGGATGACAGTATTATATATATTGTTTATTGTAGTATGCGCTGAATTACTGTATTTGCAGTTGTTTTGGGACTGATTCAGTATTATACAGTCGTGATCCTTGTGAGTGTGATTGATCGCCAAGTACAATAAATAGTTGTCCCCGTATACGGGCCACTATGCTGCTGAGGTAGAAATCCAGGCAGGGCTGAGAGCTGGAAGGGTTAAGTGAAAAGGACACACCCCTCTTGATGAAGTCATACCCTGGTACATGCTTGTCCCTCCCCTATTCCTTTGTCCTGCTGCTCTCTCTGCTTGTTAGAGATAACTACTCTCCCTCTGCTTCGCTAGAGATAAGAGTACAGTAGACTTTCTCCAGTCGGGACTATACTGTAATAAAGTGACCAATCATGAAGAAATGCTGTAATAATCTGATATGAGGTCTATATAATCTCTCTGAGCCCTCTGGTGGGGGCCCAGAATTTGGAAAAACTATTTTCTCTGGGTCTGTGCATGCTATTAAAACAGTTTGATTTCACGAAGGCCTCAGGTGTCTTTTCTTGATCTGGTAATCTACTACACTGCCTCTATTTACTAAGATAATGACACTGTTTGTGAATTCTAGAACATTTCTTTTATTTCATTGAAATTTGGAATTCAATACAATTTTCACTTTTTATTTTGTTTCAAGAAATACCTTATAACATCTGATACGTGCAGACGCTGAAACATGGCCTTGTAGGGTCCTTGGATATCCATTTCTTGTATTATTGGCCGATTGTAATTTAATTTATTAGCTCCATTAAAAGCCTTTATACACCTCTAATCTGTTGTTTTGCTTTGGGTGGTAATGCTCTTTTTTTGCACTGGAAGTGTGGTAGGCGAAGGCCTATGATCCATGGTGTCTGAAATAAGCAGACAGGCCTAACTAGCTTGACCTGTAAATGAAGCCCGTGGAGAGGCCCATAGGAATTGCACATTCCCCAGAATGCTGCTACAGAAGGGGGGGGAAGGGAATTGGATTTAGTTCATGCCTTTTCCCAGACATTCAAGGCAAGTTACATTCAGGTATGGTAGGTATTTAAGGTATTTTTCTGTCCCCAGAGGGCTTACAATCCAAAGGGTCTTTTACTAAAGGGCACTAGCTGTCAGCACGGGTCTGGCTCACATTAAAGGCTCACGCTGGACACCTATTGACTGCTAGCACAGTGCCCTTTTAGTAAAGGTGGCCTTAAGTTTGCACCAGAGTTAAGAGAGGGCTAAGGGACTTGCCCAAGGTCACAAGGGGTGGCAGTGGGATTCAAACCTGGCCTCTCTGATTTTCTAGACCCTTAGACTGCTCCTCCACTCTATTACTTTGCCTTTTTTGACATCCTTCCTAAAAGGAACACTAAGGAAAGCAGAAAACATCTGTCTGAATAATGACTAAAATATAAAGGAACTTAAGCAGGATGGTGCATACAAATATCTAGGAAGTGCAACAATTCAGAACAAATGAGTGAGAGATAAGATCAGCAAAGAATAGTACAGGAGATTAAAACTGATATTTAAAAGAGCTTTAACAGTAGTTCAATCAACTTTCAATCCCTGAACTTTCATACTGTACCTCATAGATTAGCCCCAGAATGATCTCGAGCAGATGGATGTAAAAATAAGAAAATTCCAGTAAACCTATCAGCAGAACCAACATATGCCAAGTTTATACATCCCAAGAACTAAAAATAATATACATTTCATTAAAATTGGACACAGATATACAGGGTGGCCCAAAAAAGTGAGAACATCTCATAAATTAAAGGCTTAAATAGTTTACTTGTTTACCTTTTTTAGCTATATAACGCCTTTATTTCGACAATTTCCAGTTGCCATCTTTTTTTTTAAATTTGTCAATCGTTTACATCTGTCTTTTTGAATTTTTAAATAACTTATATGCTACGAGATGTTCTCACTTTTTTTGGGCCACCCTGTAGAACTACTGCCATAGGTCTTCTTAATGACATCAACAGACGTGAATACTCAAAAATCACTAAAATATAGAAGCAATCTCCCTCCTTAAACCTGGAGAAACATTTCAATAAGTTGAAGGAAAGAATTAGAATTCATAAGCCCATGTGAAGAAAGAAGAAACAGCACTTGCAAAATGAGAGAAAAAGAAACTTTGGAGAGACGTTGAAAAGGGAGTACAATGGCAACTTCAGGATCATATTGACATGAATGCCCCACTGGACATCCATCAGCATGGCTTTAAATCCCAGCACGGTGTGGAAACACTACTCAATTCCCTAAGAGGTATAGATAACATAAAGAACGGATTCCTGCTAGTGTTCATGGACATCTCGGCAGCCTTTGACACAGTATCCCATGCCATATTACTGCAGCGCCTTCAACAGATAGGATTATGCAAGAATACCCTGAAATGGTTTACTTCCTACTTGGAAGATTGAACGCAACAAGTCAAATGTGCCCAAAAGAAATCATTGCAGTTCCCCGTCACGCAAGGAATACCACAAGGTTCAGCCCTGTCATCAATGCTCTTTAATATTTACATCCAACCCATATGCAACATTATCAAACGCCACAAACTCCACTATCACATCTATGCTGACGTCATCATGGTGTATGCTCCAATCAACCTACTAGCACAACACCATAACAATAACCAGATGCCTGCTTTGCTTGAGATACTTTGACCTGACTGTTGTCTGTGTCCACAAAGGTGTGTCTTGGATACTTTTGCTCTCCTGCACTCTTCTCTGTTCATCTTTCAAACCTATCCTGCACACCCCTTTCAAAGACCCCTGTACATCCCATCTCCCTCACCCCTTTTCCCCTCCCCCTTCAGCCATGCTTACCCCATACTCCCCATGTTTCTCTCCCTGCCCAGTTACTTGGCCCTCTCTGTGTGTGTCTCAGTATTCTTTTCTGCATCTGTGTCTCTGGGTGGTTCCGGTGTGTGTGCGTGTGTGACTGTAGGTACATGTTCAGTGCTGTAGGTTTTGGTGGAGGGACCAATTGGGTGTGGATGAAGGCAGTCACTGGATGTGGTGGAGGAACTCCGTGAGTTTGGATGGAAAAAGGCAGGAGCCATGAATGATCTGAACAGATGGTTTACACAGGCCATGCTACATGAGGCCTACAGAGAGCAGAGGAGGGCCACCAGGAGGCATCCCTTTTGGAGGGTATATAGACCCAAGACCCAGTTCCTAGACCTCACTGATGAGCAGTGCCTCCCCAACTTGATGTAGCTTTGGTCTGACCCAGTATGGAATATCTTATGCTCTTACTGTTGTCATGAGGAGCTCCCCTCAGAGGCTCCTCATCCATGGTGTCCAGCCCCTGCTGCTGTGGTCCAGTCAGGATTCTTGGCTGGCTATCTGGACTTGGCTCACTAGTCTTTTGCTCTGTCGATGACCTAATCAAATATGCTGGTGTTTTAGCACTTCTGTAACCAGCAACTTTACCCCTTTTGGGAAGAAGTTGTCTATCTGGTTGAGCTTCTTGCTCCTGTGTGGCATGACTAGCACAAGCAGCTCTAATTTCAGGTTTTTTTTAAAAAATGGGTGGCTTTCGGGGTTATTCCCAACAGTGAATAGTGGGGATATATGTCCGGTTTGGACATTACATCTCCCGCCAACAGCTTGCAGCCGATTCTGTCTCCAAAGCTCCCTGCATGTACAGAGGAGATATGTGGGGGAGCTCTGGGAGTGGGCGGGAGGGGGTAGGCCGGAGGAGGAGTATCGGTGGGGCAGAGGCGGACAATTCCGGTTGCAGCCCTATACTTCTGGCTTGGAAGAGATAGACGGGGGACTTATTCTAACTTGGAGGTGGAATAAGTCCCCCCTGACAATGGTGGATAGCGTTGGAGAACCCCACCAAAGTGGTGAGCCAACGTGAGAGGTTCCTTGCCGCCCGATCCCAGCCTTGGCTCCACTCAGTGTGCAGCAGTAGCCAAGAAAGCAAATAGAATGCTAGTTATCATAAGGAAAGGAATGGAGAATAAAACCAAAGGATATATATCGCTCCATGGTGCATCCACACTTGAAATGTTGCAATATCTTAAAAAGGATATAGCGGAATTAGAAAAGGTGCAAAGAAGAGTGACCAAACTGATAAAAGGGACGAGAGGATACCTCTATGAGGAAAAGTTTAAAAGGTTAAGGCTCCTTAGCTTGGAAAAGAGACGGCTGAGGTCTCATAAATAATGAGTGGAATGGAACAGGTAAACATAGATCAGTTGTTTACTCCTTCAAAAAATAGAAAGACAAGGGGACATGCAATGAAGCTACAATGTAGCACATTTAAGACTAATCAGAGAAATATTTTTTCACTCGAATAATCAACCTCTCGAATTTGTTGCAGAAGGATGTAGTAAAAGCCATTAGTGCAGTTGAGTTTAAAATAGGTTTGGACACATTTCTGGGGAAAAGTCCATAAATTAAAGTGGAGTTGGGAAATCTGCTGCTTACCCCTGGGATAAGCAGCATGAATCTGTCTACACCTGACAGGAACTTGTGACCTAGATTGGCCCCTGTTGGAAACAGGACACTGGGCTTGATGGATCTTTGGTCTGAATTTGATTCTGATGCCATTGACTTGGAGAATGTTGCAGGATTTTCTATTTTAAGAAAATAATAAAACCCACATTTTCTTCCTTGGGAAATGATGGATGATATTTGAAACAACGTGATATTCTTCATGGTTATTTCAACTCCAAAGAGAAGTAAATTTATTTGGGGATAAAGACCCCAGTGAGGCAAATTAAGTTTGTAGGCTAAATCACCTTGTAATGGAGACTATAGACTAACTCCATGTCCTACACATGAAAACTATTTCTTTAGGATACTCTGAATATTTTTTTTAAAAGTTTCAAAACACACTGAATAGTGGTGAAATATTTTTTTTTATGATGGGGACATATTTGGAAAAAACCCTGCTTTTTGGCTGCTATTAAGCAAAAGTAAGGAGTGGAGGAGTAACCTAATGTTTAGAGCGCTGGCTTGGGAATCAAGAGACCAGCGTTCGTTTCCCACTAGCACTCCCTGTGGTCTTTGGCAAGTCGCTTAACCCTCCATTACCTTGGAAGAAAGGCCTGGAAATCTGCTTCCTGTCACTCCTTGACAAGAAAACTCAAGAGCTGCTGGGTCACTAGGAGTCAGCATTGACTCGAAGGCACACAAGCAAATGTAAGCCCGCATCTTTAGAGGTTAATCAATAGCTGTCTCTTTCTCAATGACAGAATTAAGATTGATCCTTTAAGCAATAAGTTATAGGGTTTGATAGATGCTTAATAAAAATAGGGTGCATTCCCTTAACAGATGCTTCAATGTCAGTTTCAAGTTCAGTGGCTAAGATTTTGGCAAGGAAAATGAACAGCAGTAATTCAAACCAATAAAATAAATAAATTTCTCCTAATGATGTTAAAGAGCTGAGTAAGGGTCTGCCTACTGTGATGTATAACAGAGGCCAAAAATATTTGTTGGCATAAAGACCTTTGAATGACCTCATGCTATAAAATGGCCAGGACAAAAGGTGATATGACTGGAATAATGACCTTAAATCTACCGTATCATAGGTCATTGCTTAAAACTTGTCCTCTGTTGTGAATGCACAGACGCATAAGTGCCCAGCACAGTACACCTAGAATGACTACAGTAAACTCCCTTGGCAATCAGCATTTTATTATAGCAAGCTTTAATTCTGTGGCTTCCAGGATTCTTTTTAACAAAGTGGTTCATTATTAAATATAAAATATTTATTCTTAAATCCCACAGTATTCTAGACAGTTTTTAAAAAAATGGGGTTTTTTTTTTCAGATAATTAAAGAAGAATAAAATTTAAATAATAAAAAAATTTCTTTGTTGTACTTTTGTGGCGTGAATCCCAAAGTTGCTGGCCTGGGTAAATTCACCTGTCTGAAAACTGCATGTATTCAGAGCAACTGAAAGGATATCTGGGCCCCCACAGCTGGCTTCAAAATGCGAGCTCTCAGGGCATGTTTAAGTCAGAGGAGAAAAACAGAGTGTGCGCTTGACATTTTCAAAAATGTGCCTGCTATTCTTTTTTTATATTTTATTTTTTATTTGCAATAATACATCCAACCTATAATCCTAACAGAAGTATAAACTGGTACCAAAAGGGAGCAACCAGTACCTGCACACTAGATATGAAGACCAACCAAGCAGGTTCACAAAGACTGGCGACAAATTGATTCAGATGTAAATTCTTTAATGGGCCCATTAAAGAATTTACATCTGAATCTGGGGCCCATTAAAGAATTTACATCTGAATCAATTTGTCGCCAGTCTTTGTGCACCTGCTTGGTTGGTCTTCTAACAGCAGTATAGCCATTCCACACCAACTCTGCAAGACATTTTCAACAGTTTCTTTCACCATTTACCATCTCCCCCAATGCCCCAAGACCTCATTGTGGTTCCAGCAGTCTAGGACACTCTTCTTTCCCTAGAAAGGCCGGCAGCCTCTCTGAAGGCGTTTGGGGTGGTCTGTAGTCAATTTGGTGCTATTTTGGGAAATACATTGAATAAGTCAATCTGTCATCCTAGCTTTTAATATATCCCAGGAGGAAGCAGATCGACTTTGAACTAACTTTCCTTTCCAGTGGGGTAACACATCTTTTCAAAACCTGGGAGCAACAGTGCTCAATTGGTCTAGAAGATGGAAAGGGCTAGAATACCTTTGACATTGAAGGAGCTGGGAGGAATGTCCCTACCTAATTTTAAATGGTATTACTGGGCGATGCAGCTGTGAATGGTGGAAGGCTGGTTCTTGGCCAACCTAGAGGAGCACTGGGTAGAGTTAGAGAGCTGGTGTGTCCCTTTATGCTGGGGCGGCCTCTTTTCAGCATGAGAAGAGATTGAAGAGGGACATGGGTCCCATCTGATGTGGCTGCTATTCTACCTCCCCTCTGCTACCCATATAAATTGTGGGTGTCAAGCATATGCTCTCATTTCTTTATCCTAATTTAAAGAAAAATCACCTACAAAATGATAATAGTAATAGTACCCAAGTACTCCATGGTTATTTGCAAAGATGGTCATGTTAGAAGCCCTATTCGTGAATTGGACGTCTAAAAACGGGCATGTAGAAGTGTGAATCCTGAAGACGCCCACGGAGTCATTTTACAAAGCCGGCTAAATGAACGTCTCCAGGATGAACAGGTCCATGTCACATGAGGGCATGGAAGAAGCATATCGGGGACATTCCATGCAAGATATACATGTGTGCCCAATTTTAGAACTGGTGAACATGTTTAAACCCACCAGCAGTAACATCTATGTCAGTTCCTGTTCCAAGGCACGATAGGCATCAAAAAGCTCTTGTTTTGCCACCAAAATACCTGGAGGCAGTAGAGAAGAGGACACCGATATCCGCAATACTTTTCATTATAAAAATGAAAGCAGAAGGGAAATGTGGGCATGTTTTCTCATTTGCATGGCAATGCACGTCTCCACTTGCAAAATAGCAGGCAGGGATGTGCATTCAGCATGGGATAGACATCCTAACCTTTTATCACGGGAACATCAATATTCTGGGGCTGTCGTCCATTATGGGCATGTGCAAGTTTCTAAAATTGGGATAAAACTTGCATGTGGATGGCTGTTTTATTTATTTAGCAAAGCTTATATACCGCTTTTCACTAGGTGAAAGCGGTGTGCATTCAGGTACGGTATTATATTTCCCTTGTCCCTGAGGGGCTCACCTGAAGCAACAGAGGGTTAAGTGGCTTCCCAAGGCCACAAGGAGTACCTGTGGGACTAGAAACCCCAGATCCTCCGGCTTGAGGTTGCTGTCCTTCAGAGGGATTTGAACCCCTGGCCCTCAGAAATTAGACCCAACCACTAGGCCACGCCTCTCTCCTCCTTTTTACAGATGTTTTGACTGCATGTCCCAGATTGCACCTACATGTCATTTCTAAAGTGTGCCTTAAATGGTCCATTTTAAGGACCAAATGTATGTTATACGGCATCTGTTGGACAGGTGTAGTGTGCTTGTCTTGAAAGAGATATAGTGAGGCTAAAACAGCAGAACATAATGCTGGTGATGCAAAATTGCCAGTGCATTGCGGTTGTCCTATGGATTTCTAATAGAACACTGCCAATTTCCTGTAGCTTGGAACAGCGAGCTCTTTGAAGGCGTACAGTCAGAAATAAATGTTTGGAAAGCAGATGACTAGCAGTTGGTGTGTTTATGTTGTATAAATACCTAAAAGCAGGGAATCCATGTGTGTTTACAGTGGGTAGCCAGAAAAAAAACAGGAGCACACGGTTCAGTGTTCATAAAAAGAACCATTTTCTTTAGATGTGTTAGGGGACTGACCAGTCGAAGGAATCTTCAGCTGTACAGCAGATAACATCATTAAATAATTTTTAACACAATATGGAATTTCATGATACTCTGATTAAAGTAAGACGTCACCAAGGAGAACTGATTGTAATGGATCATCAGAAGTCTCTTTTCAGTCTATAATTGTGATTTTCTTTTTTTGGCTCATGCTATTTATATTTAAATAGCTAGGCAAGAAATATTTGGAAAGCCTATCAAATCAAAGAGAGGCCTTACAAACAAGTTGAAGAACATATTTATTTTTTAGTCAATGCACAAACAATGGAATTTTGTTACCACAGAATCTAATGAAGGCTAATAATATCCCTGCATTTAAAAATGGGTTGGGATATTTTTGGAGGACAGAGCCATTAAGAATTATCCATATAGAATGATCTTAGTTGCCAGACTCAGAGGCGGACCAAGGGCTGTGCAAGCAGTGCAGCCGCACAGGGCGCAAGTACGGAAGGAGCACGGACGTCATCAATGGACTTTTCAAAAGCCTGACAAAAGTGAGTTCCTGCATGCTGCTAAGTGGAGGAGGGTGGGGGGCACCAGGTTCAATCACACCATGCACATTGCTAGCTAGGTATGGTTCTAGCCAGAATGACTAGCATTGCATCACCTGGGGGTAATTGTATAAAGATTTTTGTGCACATAGGTGAGTGCATTTGTACATAGGAGGCCTCTTATAAAATACAGTGGACTTAAAAGTGCGCACATTGGCATGAATACATGTACTTTGCTGGTAGATGTTGCTAGGGCACAATCTGGATGGAAAAGTGGCAGAATTTGCAAGTGCCTATGTTGATCATGAAATATTTTAAATAATGTGTCCATTCCCATACTTTATGCATAGAAATGTCCAGCTGCTGATGGAAATGTCTGTGCCAGCATTGAAAGCACGATATCGGCCACTTAGGCACCTATGTATCTTTATAAAACTGTGCCTAAGTAGTTATCTCCTTGTCTTCTGAACCTAAACACCCAGTTATAAAGATCCAAATATAGCTTTTTTTGCTTAAAATTGTTTGGGTGCTTAATCTTAGTTTGACTTTTCAAAATAGTATATACCTGTGAAGTGGCATTTTTCAAACAGTGTCCAAGTACAATCTGGGACATTCAGGGCAAATGTGCAGGAAAACACAGAGGATGTATATGGTCCAGCCTGATTACAGATGTCCCTGACAAGGACACCCACACCAGCGTTCACAGATATCCCTACTACAGTAACTTGGGGCAGGGGTGTCTATCTCATGCTATGTTGCATTCAGGGTTGTCCATTGGTGTGGCAAAGTGAAAACAAAATCCCTCATTCCCCAGCAGTGTTCACTGTCAACATAGTGAATCTAGGGGATATAAATATACCTCCTTCTCCACAGCCCCTGGATGTTTGGCTGGCAAAATGAGCACTTTTCAAATGTCTATTCATGCCTGGAGCCAAGTATAAGCTTTGACGCAGCTTGGAACTTGCAGGTCGTATCCAAAATTACATGAGGACGTTTAAGTTTTTGGAAATGCTCTGGACACGCCTACTTTACGTTCCTGTTCAGGCTTGGATGTCCTCATGTCAGTGACATCTTTAAATCCGCTTTCTATGATGGCTTCGGAAAGGTCTGCATTCTTTGCATGTCCGAATGCCCACATTCAGACATCCAAAGCACAAATAGGAGTTTTGAAATAACTCCTATATCATTTGGTGGGTTACTCAAGTGAATTTCCATATTCATAGGGTATTGTATTTTTTGGAGGCACTCTTTAGAGAACATTTATTTATGCTTTCAAACCATATCATCACTGCTATTCAACATCTACATCCGCCCTCCCCTCCCCCGGCACAACCATCCAGAAACACAACATCAGGTATCTGATCTACGCTGACGACATAATGGTATACACATCGTTCTCCACAGCTGCCCCCGACTACTCCAATCTCTCAGCCTGCTTCGAGGAACTTGTCAAATGGCACGAGCTCCAAAACCCGGCAGTCAATTTCAACAAGACCGAGATCATACACGTCACCAGGGATCCCAGGTTTATGCCTCCAACATCTGTCAAATTCGGAGACACAGACCTCCAAGTCAAAACTAAGCTCAAATATCTTGGTGTCTTCTTAGACCAGCGCCTAGACTTTCAAGCCCCCATCCAAAACACCACTATGGCAATTTACTACAAGCTCAGAATACTATGCAATCTGCACCCCCTTCTCTCCTCTGACAACTTCCATGCGGTCTCTCAGGCCACAGTCACACCCTTGCTTGACTACTGCAACTCCATATACCATGGGCTACCCAAACACACTATCCATCTGTTACAGCTCACTCAGAACACCGCAGCACACAATCATCTGAGCACCCAGGCACTCCCACATCACATCCACCCTAATATCCCTCCACTGGCTACCTATTGCCTCTAGGATCAGATTCAAGGTCCTCACCATCATCCACAAAGCTTGGAATGGCCTTACCACCCAGCACCTCCAAATGGTAATCAGCACCCCCATTTCCACCAGGCCCCACAGGCAGTACACACTAAATCTGCTCAGCCTGCCAACGCAGATCCACAAAAGCACCCAATATGCCCACCTGAGGTCCTTCCTACTCTACGCCCTCACCCTCTGGAACATGCTGCCACCCACCCTAAGAAGTATTGAAGCAACAAAAGTTTTTTGTAAACACCTAAAGAATCATATCTTCCAGGAGCACTATGGCACATGCTAACCTTCTCAAGAAATTACCAGATGGAACCCCCCCACCCACCTACTGAATACCTTATACCCACTGCTGACTCCACTACCATGTTTCCCTCAGCAACCACCCTCATACCCAGCTCCCCATGATGATCAAACATTTGTCTTTCTATTGTTAGTTGTCCACCCTTTTGACTGGTAGAAAAATGGAATACCAAAATCAGTTAAATAAATAAAACCATGAGGACAAGGGGACACTCCATGAAACTAATAGGTAACAAATTAAACAAAAACTGGGGAAAGGATTTTTCCACTCGATAAATATTCAAGCTAAGAAATTTGTTGAGAAGACCTTCTAATCATTGGAGATTTTAACATTCACCTTCTAACCCCTATCAGGCCCCGCTACCACACCTTTATCCAGTTCCTTGGTGACCACGGCTTTCTCCAGCACATTCCTGGTCTGACGCATGCTGCAGGTCATACTCGATCTGATTTTTACACAGCAAGAATTTTTACCTCTGCCTTCTAAACTTACCTCTCACCCTCTCCCTAGGACAGATTACTTTCTTGTTGGGTTTCATCTTTCTAGGGCTGCCCTTTCCTACCTCTTTGTGAACCCCTCTTTTCGTTGACGACTCACTCCAAATGCTCTTGCACTTTTTCCTGCTGCAGACAGTCTTCTTCTCACCTCAATTCTCCTCTCTTCCCTTGGAACAAGCAGACCTATGGAAATCCAGCCTCTCCCATCATCTAGACTTAATCACACCCAAAACCCAATCCCATTGCTCCGCCCCCCGATACCACTCTGACCTCCACTTCTGAAAAGAAAACTCAGGGCTGCGGAAAGACTGTGGCAGAAATTACGTGACACGACTTCTCTCTTGATTTTTAAAGAGCTCCACAACCACTATAGGATCTAAATCTCTGCTGTGAAAAAGGAACACGTTTCATCCCTTATAAAGGCTTCTGCTTGTAATCCTAGGATAATCTTCTCCATCGGTGCTCGCCTCTCGACCCTCAATACATCCTCTCCCTGCCCTCCTTGTGGTTGGTCCTTCATCGGATGACCTGGCTGCTTTCTTTGGCATGAGAATTTCTTCTGTTCAGCTTGCCTTATCAGTACTCCCCCACTTTTGTTCCTTCTATACCTTCAGACTCTGCTGGTCCTGACCTTATCCACACTTGGAGCAAGTTTACCCCATTTAGTGTCAGAGCTGTGATAAAACTAGTCCTGGCCACTAGGAAAACTACATATGCCTCAGACCCTATTCCTTTAACCTAGCTGACTGAAGATACTCTGGGTCTTATCCCTATCATCCACTCCATGATCAGTAATAGCCTGACCTCCAGCTATGTTTCCCTGGCCTGGAAAAAAGCAGTGGTTTGCCTCTATCAAAAGGGCCCCTAAGCTGAACTCTTCTGACCCAATGCATTATTACCCTATTTCTAATTTGCAGTTTGTCTCTAAGCTGGTAAAGCATTCAATCCTGACAACTAACCAATCATTTGGAACATACTTTTGCACTACACCCTCACCAATCAGGCTTCTTTTTTTCTCCAGAGCACAGAGATTGTTACCTCCATTGTCAACGATCTCCACTGTTTTCTGGATCAGGGAATATTTGTATTGACTATTTCACTTGACCTCACGGCTGCATTTGATTTGGTGGACCATAAACACCTACACCCCACGACTGTTCAATATTGCCTCTGTGACAATATTCTTGTCTGGCTTTCCTCCTTCCTTTCCAAAAGGACACACTAGGTCAGTATGCATCACACCACACCACATCTGTCCCTTACTCCCTTCCATGTGGAGTCCCGCACGGCTCTGCTGTATCACCAGTACTATTCAATATTTTCCTCAGCCCCCTAGCTAACCTCATTCAATCCTTAGGTATCCTATTCTATATGTATATAGGTATCCTAGTCTATATTACCCAATGTTGCTCATCCATGTTGGCACAAATGATACTGCCAGGTAGCAATCTGAGCATATCAAAAGTGACTTCATGACTCTGGGACAAAGGATAAAGCAGATAGGATTTAAGAGAACACCACCTGTGCACCTCATTGTTGAGGGTTAAGGCTGAGGCAGAGAAGCTTGCATCCTGGAGATAAATGCATGGCCAGTACAAGGAGAGCAAACCAACTCCCGCAGCACCAACCAGAAAACACAAAGGGTGAGAGAGATGTGATGACACAGATGCTTGATCCAAAAAGCTTTATTTAATAAAGCTTTTTGGATCAAGCATCTGTGTCATCACATCTCTCTCGATAAATGCATGGCTACATGGATGATGTCATTGAAAGCGTTTTGGTTTCCTGGACCATGGGATGATGTTCCAAGGGCTGCAGAGCAGAGATGGTGTCCAACTGTCCAAGACAACCATGACTGGAATGCAATTATACCAGGATATACTTTATTCAGGAAGGATAAGGTAGGAAGAAGGGGAGAGGAATGGCACTATATGTAAAAAATAATATTAAAGCTATAGAATTACAGGGCTTGAAAGAGAGAGAGGAGGCACTGTGGGTTAAACTAGAAAGAGGGAACGAGAAATCCATTTGCATTGGCATGATATACAGACCCCACCTCACAGGGAGAAGATGGGGATGGAGATTTAATAGAAGACTTACGCAGCATTGTCAGGAAAGGGGACGTGCCTCTGATTTCAATATGCCAGATGTGCATTGGTACATCCCTGCTGTGGTGTCATCCTGGATTCTCTATAGGGAGAACTATTCAGGCAACTGGTAATGCAATCCACACATGAAGGAGTCATATTGGACTTGGTGCTTGCCAATGGCTAAAGTGTTTGAGGTTATAGTAGGAGATCATCTCGCAACTAGTGATTACCAGATGGTGTGGTTCAGTATTAGGACTAGGGCTGATAAAATCCATTCAAAAGTGAGGGTCTTAGACATTAGGAAAAGTAACTTTGCCAAGATGGGCCAATATCTCAAGGAATCATTAGCAGGATAGGAACAGCTGGATAATGTAGAAAAACAGTGGGCAAAACTGAAAGGGGATATGTTAAGGGCAACCAACCTTTTTGTTAGAAAGATAAATAAAAGGAAAAGGACGCTGCTATGGTTCTCAGAAGAGGTATCTGAAAAAGTTAAGAAAAAGTGGGTGGGGGGGGGGGGGTCTACATGAAATAGAAGAGATCACAGAGAGAGGAAGACAGGCATCCACATTTGGAAAAGCTTAGAGAAGCTAGCAAAGTAGTCAGGAAAGCAAAGATACAAAAAGAAGAAGAAATATCCAATGCAATAAAATAGATGTTAGTGAGAGGAGGAAGGGCAAAAGTGGTATTGTCAGACTCAAGGGTGAAGGGGAGGAATATATAGATGCTGATGAGGATAAAGCGGAATCGCTTAACAAATATTTCTGTTTTCTGTTCACAGACGAAGGACCAAGAGCAGGACCTCAAAAAACACTCACAAATAGGAACAGGAGTGACAGGGATCTCAAACAATTTTCAGAAGACTGTGTTCGTGAGGAACTAGCTAATCTAAAAGTAGACAAAGTGATAGGACAAGGTGGGATATATCCATCAATACAGAAGTAACTTGGGGACATTCTAGCAGCATCACTGACTGACCTTTTCAATGGAGTCGGGAGTGGTGCCAGGAGACTGGAGAGAGCCACATGTGGTCCCTTTACACAAAAGCGGAAGTAAGGATGTGGTTGAAAACTACAGGCCGGTTAGTCTAACCTCTGTGGTGAGTAAATTAATGGAAACATTGCTGAAAGAAAAAATAGTGATGTTTCTGGAGTCCAACGGATTACCGGATCAGAGGCAGCATGGATTCACCAGAGGCATGTCTTGTCAGACAAATCTGATTGATTCCTTAGACTGAGTGATCAGGGTGTTGGACCGAGGGAGAGCCCTAGATGTGGTGTACTTAGATTTCAGTAAAGCCTTTGACACCATTCTGCACAGGCAACTTATAAACAAACTGAGCATCCTAGGGATGGACTCTAAAGTTACTGAATGGGTTAGAAATTGATTGAGTGGGAGGCGGCAAAGGGTACAGGTAAATGGAGCTCAATTTGAGGAGAAGGAGGTTACCAGCACTGTGCCGCATTGATCTGTCCTTGGTCCGATTCTTTTTAACATCTTTTTAATGATATTGCTAAAGGGCTGTTGGGTAAGGTGTGGCTCTTTGAAGATAATACCAAAATCCACAATAGAGTAGACATCAAGAAAGAAATAGATAACATGAGGAGGGATCTAGCTAGGTTTGAAGAATGGTCGAGAATTTGGCAGTTGAGATGTAATGCTAAAAAAATGCAGGGTTATGCATTTGGGCTGCAAAACTCCAAGAAAGCCTTATAGTGTAGGGGGTGAAGTACTTCTCTCTATAAAAGAAGAGTGGGACTTGGACGTCATTGTGTCTGACGATCTTAAAGTAGCTAAACGGGTAGAAAAGGCAACTGTGAAAACTAGATGAATGCTTGGGTGCATAGGGAGAGGAATGGCCAGCAGAAGAAAGGAGGTGATAGTGCCTCCGTATAAGTCTTTGGTGCAAGCTCATTTGGAGTATTGTGTATTTCTGAAGACCACTCGCCGATCTGTCTTCTTTTTCCTAAGTCCAGCCCTCTGGAACTCACTCCCCGCACTCCCTTCGCCCAGAATCATCGTTCCCCCAGCTCAAAGAACTCCTTAAGACTCACCTTTTCCATCAAGCCTTTAACCACTCCCCACCTCAGACCACCCAGTTCCCCCCCCCCAGTCGGGGTCCTTCCATAAAATATGAGACCACACCTTCTGCATAGACCATCCCCCCTCCTCCCTCCCCCCATATCCCCCCTATTCATCTGAAAGTTGTGTTTAGTGTCGTCTTCTGTCTCTTTTCTATACATTTTTTTTCTTTTTGCTCTTCATTCTCTTTTTCCTATACGTTAATGGTGTTCCTTTCTCTCCTGTTGTCTTTTGGCAGCCTACATTTTAATGTACACCGCCTTGATGCTCAGGCACGGGCGGTATATCAAGCCTTGCAAATAAAGAATAAAGCAAATAAAGAATAAACATGGTGGAGTCGGTGCAGAAAGTGGCTACTAAAATGGTTAGTGTTCTTCATTATAAAGCATATGAGGACAGACTTAAGGGTCTTAATATGCATATTTTAGAGGAAAGGCAGGCAAGATGAGTTATGATAGAAATGTTTAAATACTTCTGTGGCATAAATGCACAGGAAGAGAGCCTCTTGATTGAAAGCAAGCTCTGCTATGAGGGGACATTGAATGAGGGTAAAAGGGGATAGACTCAGGACTAATATGTGGAAATATTTCTTTACGGAAAGGGTGGTAGATGCATGGAACAGTCTCCCAGTGGAGCTGGTAGAGATGAGGATTATATCTGAATTCAAAAAAGCATGGGACAAACACAGGGGATCTCTAAAGAGGGCTATTGTAGTAGTGGATATGGAAGGGCAGGCTAGATAGGCTATGTGGTCTTTTTCTGGCGTCATGTTTCTATGTACGTCAATGACATCCTCCTTATTTCCTGGATTTACAGTTCCCTTTCCTGATCTTTCTACTGTCAATGCTACCTTAGAGAGCATTTTCACCTGGCTTCACACGAATGCTTGGAAGCTTAATCCATCCAGAACTACGATTATGTGGATCAATGGCTCCAGCGCAGCTCCATCTCTGGCCCCATCTCTTGGCTCTACTCTCATTGCACTTCACCCTTCATTTAAATATTTTGGTGTCTATATGAACTTGGAATTCTCCTTTACTACACATATCAGTCATTTCTCCTAATCTGCTTTCTCTGCTCTGCACAGATTTCACGTGTTGCGCCCCTTCCTGGACTCTGCCTCACACGTATCCATCCTCCTTAGCACTGTAATCACGCGTCTCAACTATTGCAACATCATTTTAACCAGTCTCTCTAGCCATCAGTTGAAGAGGCTCCAATCTATTCAAAACACTGCCATTCGTGCACTACTGTAGTTCATGCTAAGAAATGCGACCATCTGACTCTGCTCTTCATTCATCATCATGGCTCCTGCTCCCTCAAAGTATCCAGTATGAAATCCTTACTTTGACTCATAAACCCCTTCATAATAACACTCCCCAGTACCTTTCACATCTCAATGTCCCTTATATTCTCCCTGCTCCCTTCATGACAACAAACTAGTACAACCTTTACCATCCCGTGCCAAATACGTGTCTACTAGGCGGGCTGCTTTTTTCTATGTGTCTCCGAGCCATTGGAATGGTTTACCTTCAAATATTCGCCTTGAACATTTGTTTCCCAAATTTAAATTCCTTCTGAAAACATATTTGCTTGAGCAGGCTTTTGACCTGGGGTCAGGCTAGAAGTGCTGTATATTAGCTGTGTGTATTTATATATGCGTGCATCTTTCTTCGTATATACATTTGCATATTTCATTACCTCCTTTCCTGTACCATACTCAGCATGTAGGTAGTCATGGCCTAATGGGAGATGGCCAACATGGCTTTAGACAAGGAAGATCTTGTCTTACTAATCTGTTATGTTTTTTTGAAGGTGTGAATAAACAGGTGGACAATGGTGAGTCGGTTGATATAGTGTATCTGGACTTTCAGAAAGCCTTTGACAAGGTCCCTCATCAGAGACATTTGGCAAAACTAAAGAGTCATGGGATAGGCGGCAGTGTACTACTGTGGATCAGGAACTGGTTAAAAGATAGAAAGCAAAGGGTAGGGCTAAATGGTCAATTTTCCCAATGGAGAAAGGTGAATAGTGGTGTACCCCAGGGATCTGTGCTGGGTCCGCTGCTTTTTGACATATTCATAAATGAACTGGAAAGTGGAATAACTAGTGAGGTTATCAGATTTGCAGATGACACAAAACTATTTAAAGTTGTTAAAACCCAAGAGGATTGTGGAAAGTTGCAAGAGGATCTTGATACATTGGAAGAATGGGCATCAAAATGGCAGATGAAATTTAATGTGGACAATTGCAAAGTTATGCACCTAGGGAAGAACAACCCAAAATATGATTACATGATGCAAGGTTCCACATTAGGAACCACCACCCAGGAAAAAGATTTAGGCGTCATTGTGAAAAACATGTTAAAACCCTCGGCCCAGTATGCAGCGGCAGCCAAGAGAGCAAATAGAATGCTAGGTATCATAAGGAAAGGAATGGAAAATAAAACAAAAGATATTATAATGCCTCTATATCGTTCCATGGTGAGAACGCACATGAATATTGTGTGCAATTCTGGTCGCCGTATCTTAAAAAGGATATAGCGTTATTAGAAAAGGTTCAGAGAAGAGCCACCAAAATGATAAAGGGGATGGAAGGATACTCCTATGAAGAAAGGCTAAAAAGGTTAGGGCTCTTTAACCTGGAAAAGAGACGGCTGAGGGGAGATATGACAGAAGTCTATAAATTAATGAACAGTGTGGAACGGGTAAACGTAGATCGATTGTTTATGTTGTCAGACTATAGAAAGACTAGGGGACATGCAATAAAGCTACAGAGTAAACTATTTAAGACTAATAAAAGAAAATATTTTTTCACTCAACATGTAATCAAACTCTGGAATTTGTTACCGGAGGATGTAGTAAAGGCTGTTAGTGTAGCTGGGTTTAAAAAAGGTTTGGACAAGTTCCTGGAGGAAAGGTCCATAAACCATTATTAAGAAGGAACCCAGGATATCAATGCTTGACCCAGTACAAGCATTATGGAACCTGTGTCTTTTGGGGAAACTGTATGACCTAGATTGGCTACTGTTGGAAACAGGATACTGGGCTTGATGGACCTTGGTCTGACCCAGTATGGCATATCTTATGTTCTTATGTTCTTATACTGGCATTCCTTTCTTCTTTCCGTTTTTTATTTTTAATTGATTTGTAAACCACCCTGTATGCCTCACAAATGGGCGATATATCAAGAGTCAATAAATGATAAAAGTGTTTTTAGCAAAACTAGGAGGTGGGGTGGATAACTCCTAAATATCACATTCTAAGCAATATTGTTGTAAGTGGAGTACATAGTACATGCAATAAATGAAAATAAATAATTAGTCAAGTAGACATCAGAAAGTTACCTCTGATCCCTTTGAGCTATTGCTAGGGAGGCAGGTACATCCACCCCCCTGCAGTTACCACGTTTTAGTGTGGCAAAACAGCTGCCCTAGCTATGTTGTGATGAGAACGTCCGCGTTCTGCCCAGTTGCCACCCCAATGTGCCCTACTGTGGGATTTGTGAGGCATGGTGCCAGCTACTGGGTAGTGCGCTTTAGCAAATATACCTCTTAGATTGTACCTCTGAGGACAGGAAATACCTACTGAGTATAACTCACCTTGATCTTCTGAGAAAGACATGAAGCAAAACTGTATGCATGCATTTTTATGTTGAGAATTACCTAAGAAAAAAAACACCCACACAACCCTTGCATCTCCCTTTTGGCGTGGCTACTTTGTTGACTAAAAAATATTATGCACACGCTTTTGAAAATACAAAAGAAGGAAGCCAATAATGTATTTTACTCATTGCAGGAGGATTAGCAGAAATTATTCACGGCTCTTCGGGCTACCGATAGGGCCGGCCTCAGAGCTGGTTCAAGCTATGGGCACCCTAGACAAACCTTAAGCCTTATGCTTCAGCTGGCTGTCAGAATCTATAGTTTAGTTATGAATGCCTTGATCTGTGCCGCCACCCCTCCCCCACCAAAAGATCCCGCCTTAGGTGAACGCTTGATTTGTCTGATGGTCAGGCCAGCCCTGCCTACCAAATTTCAAAGCTCATAGAGTTGGGTGAGTATGTTGTTGGCTGAATTTTTATTTTTCAGAGAATTTTAACGGACGAATTCCTTATGGTTTGTAGGAAGTATTAGCGTTTCACATGCAAAATGACTAACAGCTTAGAACTCCCTTATTCTACACATCTTCTGGCTTTGTCTTAAATTTTATTGACTTTTATCTTTAGGTAAACGAGCATGCCAGTTTTCCAGATGTTAGGCATATCAATTCAGTTTACTCTTAGATAACTGTGCATTATAAGAAAATGACAGTAGAAATATCTCAAAGGTCTGATCTACTAACGCACTTCATTTCAGTTCCCAAAAAGTCATTTGCAGTTTATTCCCAAAGGTAAAATTCTTTGCAGCAGGTTTAATGAGATTTTTTTGAACCTTTGAAAAGAAAATTCCAGTAATCATTTATTCATATTTCAGGTTCGTGTATTCACAGTGACTGTGAAAATGAATTCTTAAAAAATGCATCAGATGTTCTTAGTAATAAAATGTCCCATCTTCCTTTATACTAATGTAACTGATAATCTAAAACTAATCAGGCAGCCAGATAATGAATAACAGACAATTAGAGGCAGAAATAAGAGTAAGAAAGATCCGAGTGCAAGTGGAAATGCAGCTTTAAAGAGTTGTACGAAGGCTAATGCATGACACAGGGAAAAAATATAGCACATCTGCTTTGTTAAGCCAAACAGTCCCTTCACGTTGAACAAAGCACAAGGAAAAGAAAAAAGACATCCCATTACTGTGATTTATCATATAAGGCTTAATTTGCCCCAATTATTTTTTGGCCTCTGGAACCACGGTCAAATGCTCAGGTTTTACTGAAAAACAACTCTTGTGTCAAAGGCCTTATTATCTCTCTCTCTATATCTATATATATACACACATATACATATATAGAAGTGCATGGGGAAAGTTATTTTACAATGTGATAGTGAGGCTTGCCATCCTTTCTCAATCCAACCTGCCTGAAACTTGATGGCAAAACATAGAAGATGAGTGGAACTCAAAAAGAAGAAAGCTTCCCAAAATGATGGTGAAAACCAAAATTTTTTTTTGTTGGACCAAATGTCCACCCACCTAAACAAGAGCTAATCAAAAGCTCCGGCAGGAACCAGACCTGTCCATTTTATTCAGAAAAGAAGCAGTTAAGCATGATGGCCCAAAAATTTAAACGCCATACTTTAAATATCAAACTTGGAATGTATGTAATGTATTTAAAGTCCAGTACTTAACTGCAGAAACGGCGAAGTAACATCCAGCAAGGGTAGTCAAGCACAACACAGTCCTGTTTCGGGTCAGCGATTTAAAGAACCTGTTTCAGGCAAAACACTTGTCCCCGCTAAACAAAGGACGCCTCAAACAAAACTTCCAGGAAGCCATTTTAAAAACCGGCGTCTGACGTAAAAGACCAAATCACCTGCTCACTGCTTATCCAATAGGGGCTGGAAGCATGGGATATGCTACCACACATGCATGGCCCCCTTCCCATCTAAGGGTGCCAACTTTATCAGTTACATGACATAGCTAGAATAGTAGTGAAAAAATAAAACAAGGTAGGGAGGCAACTCCCAGGGGAGGAGGAGGGAGGGCTGTGAGGACCGATTCCTGTTGTTCCTGGAGAACACCTGTTACAGGTGAGCATCTACGCTTTCTCCAGGAACAAGCAGGAAGTCAGTCATCACATATGGGACTGCCTAGCTCCAGGCTGCCAACGACTGAACCACGATAGCACCAATGCAATCAATCGGTTAGCCATGAGTTGCAGAATGTGAGCCCCCACTGAGAGACTCTGCAAGACCCTAGCGTCCAGCGATACTAACACTCCAGTAGCCTGAACACAGAAGGGTTGGAGGGCCAGTAATATTACGGAGTACTGCCTGGTGAAAGGCACTGTCCCTGCGGGACTCACTCTCCAGGCAGTAGTGAGCTGTGAACATATGAATTGAAGACCATGTGGCAGCCTTGCAGATTGCCATCACTGGTACTGAGCAGAGGCTGGCCACCAAGGTGGCCATCGCCCTCACGATGTGCTGTGATCCAGTGCTCAAGGGAGAGGCCAGCTCACTTATAGGCGAGGATAATACAGTAAGCCACCCAAGTGGACAGAGTTTGCTTAGTCACAGGGAGCCCCATTCTGCTGGGGTCATAAGACAAGAAAAAGTGAGGAGCTTTTTGATGGGCCTGAGTCAAGTAGAAGGACAGGGCCCACTTGCAATCTAGTGTATGAAGTATTAGCTCCTCCCTGCTGGTGTGAGGCTGCGGAAAGAAGGTGGGAAAGACCACCTCTTGGTTGAGGTGGAAAGGAGATACCACCTTTGGGAGGAATTTGGTGTGTGTGCAAAGCACCACTCTGTTCTTACAGAACCTCATGTATGGTGGATCTGCCACTAGGGCCTGGAGTTCACTCACCCTACGAGCAGATGTGAGGGCCACCAAGAAGGCCACTTTCCAAGACAGCAGTCTTAGGTGGCAAGAGACTAGGGGCTCGAATGGCGGTTTAGTGAGCTGGGAGAGCACCATGTTTAATCTCACTCTGCCGACGGAGGGTGGAGGGGTGGCTTCGATAGCAGGAGGCCCCGAGGAACCTGGAGACCAGGGGCTAGCTTGAGAGGAGTTTTCCCTCAATAGGGTGGTGGTGCACAGCTATGGTGCTCAGATGCACCCTTACAGAGTTGGATTTCAGCTCAGTGTTCAACAGGTGCAGTAGGTACTGAAGAACCAGTTGCACATGGCAGGAGAAGGGATTCTCCTCCTTCTCCGCACACCAGGTGGAGAACCTTCTCCACTTAAAGGCATAGGCCTATCTGGTGGGGGGTTTTCGGGAGGCCAATAGGATCTCCTCAACTTTCCCTGGAAGATTGAAAGGGGCCAACGCTACCCTTTCAGCAGCCACACCGTTAGCATTAGCAACCCTAGATTGGGCGCAGGAGGGAGCTCTCCTCCTGGGACAGGAGATCTGGGGCCCAGCCCAATGGGACTTAGAGTGCCACTGTTAGGGAAAGCAACAGAGAATCAGGGCTGCCTGGGCCACCCGGGGGTGCCGTAGAGTGCTGCTTCCTGGCAGAGGGAGTATGAGCCCGTGTCCCCCTGCTTGTTGACATAAAACATGGCAACCTGGTTGTCTGTCTCAATCAGCACAGGTCAGTGTTGTAGGCAGTGGCGGAACGCTCGTAGGGCCAAGAAGATTGCCCTGAGCGCCAGGAGATTGAACTGCAGGAGTGACTCCTCCTGAGACCAGCTGCCATGTGTGTAGCGGTCCCTGCAATGCGCCCACCAACCCAGGAAGGAGGCATCTGTGGTCAGGGTACTCTGTGGTGAGGGTGCCTGGAAAGGCATTCCCGTTTGGATGTAGTGCAGGTTTTGTCACAAGTTGAGGGATTCTGCCAGATGGTGGTTAACTCTGACCCTGTCCTGCAGCCTGCCCATGGCTTGGGTCCACTGTGAGTGCAGGCACCATTGGGCTGTTCGCATGTGTAGACAGTCTAAAGACGTGATGTGGACCATTGAGGCCATATGGCCCTAACTGGCCTTGTATCTCTCCCAAACGTTGCTTGAAGCATACTGCCTACTCTTGGAAGAGGATGGCCTTGGCTTGCAACATGTCCAACTGAACACCTATGAACCCCAGACTTTGAGCTGGAGAGAGATGAGATTTGTGGTAGTTGATGACAAACCCCAGATGCTGCAGAAGGAGGATTGTCCAGTCTGCAACCTGTCTGGCTTCTGAAGCCATGCTGCCTCTGATGAGCCAGTCGTCCAGATAGGGGAAGATGAAAGTCCCATGTAGGTGCAGGTGGGTGACTACTACCGCCAGGCACTTGGTAAAGACCCTTGGCGAGGAGGCCTGGCCAAAGGGGAGCATCTTATACTGGCAGTGCCCTCCTCCCACTACAAACTGTAGGTACTGCCTGTGAGATGGGGGGGGGGGGGGAATCAGATTGTCCAAGGAGCACAGCCAATCTCCCTGGTGGAGGTAAGGCAGCAGTATTCCAAGGGAGAGCATCTTGAACTTCTCCCTCACCAGAAACTTCTAGAAATATCTGGAGTAGAAGCCCTTTTCTCATAGGTGTTTGGGGACAGACTCTATGCGTTGTTCCTGAGTAGACCTGAAAGCTACGAGAGCAGGAGGATCTTGTGAAGGAGAGGTCGCACCGGCTCTCCTGGAAAAAAACTTGGGTGGTACCTGTTGTAGGTGGGGAAGATATCCTTTTCTTCTGTGGGCAAAGACTGCCAGGCGATCCCCTGTGGGCTGTGAGGGTCTCCCGGGAGGAGGAGAGGTCCCGCCCCGGGAGTCAAAAGCTCCCCCCAGCTTGGACAGGAGCTGGGGCCTGAGGCTTCTGTGCCTTTGGCTTTTGGGTTCCATGGCCCTAGCTTTTGGGGTGAGAATCCTGCTGCGGGCCCGAGAAGGGCTGGTAGTGGTGACTCTGATAAAAGTGACCCTTTTTCTTTGGGAACAGGGGTCATTTCCCCCGAGGGTTTCTTTCGGGGGATGAGGTCTTTTTGGAGAGCCTCTGCTGAATCAGCACATTGTCCTCTATGGCAAACCCATGGCTGACAAGGCAGCCACGAAACAGGTTCTCCCCATTGCAGGGGACAATCGAGCAACTTTTCTATTGCTCGAGGTCCAAGGTCTGGTGCCAGGCCTGGCACTGCTACTCAAGCCACTGACTGTTGCCTGGGAAAGAAATTTGGAGTAGTCTTTGATCCCGGAGGTTAGAGATAGGAACCACTGGAGGGGTTCCCTGATGAGCCCTGCTGAAAACCCAGACAACTCCTGGGTCAGGGTCTTGAGGTACATGCGTATGTACAATTCAAAAGCCTGCATCCAACACCCCAGCATCAAGCCCTGGTAGCACTTTCGCCTGAGGGCATCGAGGTCTCTGGCCTCCCTACCAGGGGGGATGGAAGAGTAGGTCGTCTAACTCTTCAATTTTTGCATGGTTGACTCGACAACCATGGAGTTATGTGGGAGTTGGGGTTTTTCAAACCCGGGCCCTTTCCTGACACGGTACATGGCGCTGAGGCATCGGCTGACCACCGGCACAGACGTTGGGTCTCCCACATCCTAAGTAGCAGCCGCTCAAGGATGGGCTGCACCTGCACTGTGAGAGTCTCCTTGGGTGGGGACTCATACTGGAGGATTTTCAGTTCTTCAGTGCGCGGGTCCTCCTTTGCCTCTGTTTGCACTGAGAGGGCTCAGGCCATATCCATGACAAAGTCGTGGAAGGCCATGTCCTCCAGAGAAGAATGGTGTCGGGGTGCTGGGGGAGAAGGCTCCGAGAGGATGTCTCTGTGTTGAATAATATCCAGGGAGGCCTTTTCATTGGTCTCCCACTCAGAGTCGAGGGGTGACAATGAGTCCAAGGCCTTGTGAATCCTTGCCTCGAGGCCCGCCCCATGGGACCAGGGCCTCTTGAGAATTTGGAGGATTTGGAGTCTGAGTCCCGGAAACTGGCCAGGGAGAATCAAATGCCTGAAGAATGGGATCAAGACCTCGACCGGCGCCGAGGGCTTACCAGAGGACAATGGTACTCTAAGCTCGGCTCGACGCCTGGGGACTTCCTTGCAGTTGGGGGCAGATGATGCAGATGAACCAGCCATCATTGCCTGCTGCAGGGCCAGGATAGCAGATTTATTCTGCTTCAGGACCGCCATTCTGGTTTACAAGTCAGAAGGCTCTGCAGCTTTCGGCACGGGCACCAAGGATATCGGGCTTGGCGCCAGCACTCTCGTGATTCCATCCTCGATGAGGACCTTGCACGGTCTCCACCGACCAAGGAATCCTTTTTGAGGACCTTGGTAAGGAGCTGCTCAGAGCCGCCAGAGTCCTTCTGAGGGTTTTTTCCCCTGAGTTTCTCTGGAGGCACCTTGGACTTTGAGGACTTTTTCTTCTCTCTCTTGGAGTCTGGGGTCTTCTCGGAGGAGCCACCATTTCGGGACTCCAAGAATGTCCAGGCCTCATGGGAAGTGCTGGGCTTGGAGTTTGGCGGAGAGGCTGGTGCTGAGTCAGACCTTGGGAACAGTTTCTCCTGCAATTCCGACCTCTTTTTGTTGATTTTCAGAGTCATGGCCTGGCACAGGTTGCAGGAAATGCTATCATGGTCCGGTTCCAGGCAGCAAAGACAGCAGTCATGGATGACGGTTACGCAGTTACTGACATGGTTTGACCACATGGGTCACAATTTTTGAACCCACTGGGAGACATGGTGGGAGGCACCCAGCTGGGGTCAAGGACCCCTGGGCAAAAAAGGACATGAACACCGGTCAAGGCAAGCCTTGATCAAAAAAAGGGAAGGCGCTGGTCCCGACGCTGCCTCAAGGTGGGTAGAGGAACAGATACACAGCCGGGGAAAAAACAACTTTTAAGGATTCAGCAAGGATTTTTCTGCGGAAAAAGGACAGATCTCTGTTGGGCTCTGTGGAAAAGAGGAGACTGAGCAAGATGACACCCTTGGGTGGCAAGGGGACCATTCATGCATGGTAGAATATCCCAAAGGCTTTCTTTAAAAGCTGGGGAAATGCTTTGTGTGGGCTCTGTTGGTACTGATGTTACCCATATGTGAGGGCTGACTTCCTGATTGTTCCTGGAGAACCTATGTTTTGTACCTGAGGCAATAGAGGATTAAGTAGCTTGCCCAAGGCTACAAGGAGTGGCTGTGGGACTAGAAACCCCAATCCTTCTAGCCCAAAGTTGCTGTCCTCTAGTGGGATGCAAACTCCTAGCTCTCTGGCCTGAAGCAGCTTGCCCCAACCACTAGGCCACTCCTCCCTCTTCAACAGGGCACTGACATCAGCTGGACATAACACACTTGGAAAGCCAGTACGACAAGCTAAAAGGCTCTAAAACACCTAAAGGATGCCCATGGTTGGCCCAAGGGTTTCTGTTACTCTAGGCAGAAACCCCAGCTTCGCTGCACACTCCCCCTCCCCAGCTGCTGCTGCCCGCCTCCCTCCAAACAGAAGAGGCAGCAGCTGAGGGGGTGGTGCAGCCAAATATGTGTGCAGCTGCTGCCACCCACCCAGGCTGGCTGCCCTAGACATCCGCCTAGCTTGCCTTGTGGATGGGCTAGCCCTGAGGGTGCCATGACAGTAGCAAGACAGACTCAAAGACTCCCAAAAAGCTGAAGAGCGCCAACACAGCATCTTGATAATCTGTAAGACCCTAAAATACCCAAAGAGAACAAGCACAGCCCCTCAATTGTCTGTAAGGCCCTAAAACATATGAAAGAGCAGCATAGCACCTTAATTGGCTATATAGTCATAAAACACCTGAATCCCAATACACACTAGAATGATCTTTAAATTGTTAGGAGCGATTTAAAATTTGATATGGTTTTTCCAATCCAAAAGTTACCATTCCAAATATACTTTGAAAATGTGAACTAACTGCAGAATTCCAAGCCACTTCCTGAAGAGGTAAGAAAGGCAATTATAGATGTTTTAGATGCAATACAAAAACCTGGCTATTTTGGAAATAATATGGTAGTGCAGAAACGAATGTGATATTGATTCATGAAAGATCATATGGTATCGATCAATATTGCTCTTCATTTTTTCTTGTGACTATTAATGTCACTGTTATATTCATAACTCTCTCTTCTGTTTAATTTGATTGCAACCCGCCTTGAACTCTTCTTGTGTTAAATGGACTAAAAATAACAAATTTAAATGAAAATTAAATTAGGGAATTGTGAGAGGATCCCTATCTTTCTTCCCCGATTAGGAGTCTTTTAAGCAAAGGGACAAGGGCGAGTCCAGGGAGCCAGCAGAACTTGGGATGGGGAAAGCAGCACAGGCATGACACTGCAAAACCTTTCCAACAGGGCTAACTGGGAGGAGCAGCAGCAGTTCCCCTCACAGTCTGCGGGGGAAGAGTGCGCCCTCCAGCCGAGCCTGCGCAGTGGGAATCAGCAGAGACAGAGGAAGCCGAGGAGAGTATGGAAGTGGATCCTGATCGTCTCAGCCTAACCAGATGGAGTTTCTTGAACAAGGTACCTGTCGGCATCGATGGCTAACTACCGAGTCTGTACCATTAAGGTTTTGGGGCCTGATATTCAAAGGGATTAACATGGCTAGCAGACTTGCCCAACTATATTAATCCCCTTGTCCGGGATATTCAGTGGCACTAACGTGGTTACTGCCACTGAATATCTGCAGGTGACGCCGCTGCACGTCCAGATGCTAACTGGGTAGCAGTGGGGGCGTCACCAGGCAGTGGTGATATTGAGCCCTGTTATTGCAAAGCAGCGAAAGTCAGCTACAGTAAAGGCTGACCGTACTTTTGCCATGGAAGCTAACTGGGCAGCAGCTGAATAGCGCTTCAGTACTATCCAGGCAACCCAGATATTCAATGCTGTGACCCGGATATGGCTCTGGTACTGAATATCCGGGTATCAGCACCCCTTCTGAGCTTGTGCCCGCACCAGTCACACAGCTCTTGGTATGGCCCTGCAGGCCGAATCTAAGCAAATAATGCGTCTTATATAGATTAAGTTAAATGGTGGTGCTGATATTTAACTTAAGCCAGTGTCCCCACAGCTGAAGACTTACAGTATGAGCTGCACAAATAGGGTAAGAGCGCCAGGAGGAGGGGGAGGGCAGAAATAGCAAAAGTTAACTCAGAGGGCCATAGCCCTCCTGATCAAGCCCTAGTGGCAGTCCACAGGCATTTATAGAATTACTCACACTGTGCCTTAATTTTTGCACCTAATGTGCAGTAATGGAAGTGGTGGGGGGCAAATACAGTGATAGAATTCAAAATGGCATGGGACAGACATAGTGGATCCCTTTATAGCAGATATAATCAAAATAAACATAACTATCTCTTATATCTGAACAAATAGGGGTGACCTTCATGGAGCGGTGGGCACACCCCTAAACAAACGCATGTGGAGGGGTGACCTGCATGGCGGTACACCTACTCTTGCCACCTTGCTGGGCAGACTGGATGGACCATGCTGGTCTTTATCTGACACAATATGCTATGTTACTATGTAAATGCAACACCTCCCCCCAAAGTAACATGAAAAAAAAAAAAACACCTTACCACACTTCAATAAATGGACCTCTACATTTTTAAGGCATGCTAATGTATCAAATACATACTAATGAATACACATTCTTACAACTTAATCACATAGGAAAAAAAAATAAGAATAAGAAGAAAAATAAGAACAGACGATATGTCATACTGGATCAGACCAAGGTCCATCAAGCCCGGTATCAAGTTTCAAACAGTGCCCAATTCAGGTCACCAGTACCTGGCAGGTTCCCAAAAAGGCACACAGGTTCCCCAATGCTTGTCCTGGGGTAAGCAGTGGATTTGCCTGGTCCTCTTAAAAAATGGTTTATGAACTTTTCCTCCAGTAACTTATGCAAACCTTTTTTAAACCCCATTACACTAAGAGCTTTTACTACATCCTCCAGTACGAATTCCAGAGTTTGATTACACATTGAGTGAAAAAATATTTTCTTCAATTAGTCATGTTAAAATTTTGTTAACTTCCCCAATTTCTGTTAACGTTTCACTATTCATCTGTTCATTCTGGCCAGCTGGATGGTAGTAACCCCCCACTACCCTTCCCTTCCCCTTTTTACATGGAATTGCTATCTATAGAGATTCTACAGTATATTTTGTTTCCTGCAATACCTTTATTGATGCCTTCTTTAACATAAAGAGCCACCCCTCCACCAATCTGATTTACCTTGTCTCTTGCGATATAGTTCGTAGCCTGGTTTCACAGTATCCCATTGGTTATCCTCCTTCCACCAGGTCTCCGAGATGACAATCATATCTAACCTTTCATTCAGTGCTATTTATTCTAACTCACCCATCTTATTTTTTAGGCTTCTAGCATTTGCATACCAGCACTTCAAAGTTAAAAGGAGCAATTTGGAATCTTTCAACTCTGCTCTTTACTTAAAGTAACCCGGGTTACTTTTACCTTTATTGGAACCTCTCTATCAGGATGCCCTAACTTCCCTGTTTGCTGATATTCTTCAAAGATATATTCTGAACTATGCCCTCTTGGGTGACTGGCAATGTTCCTTCATTCTCTAGTATAAAAGCTGCTTTGTCTCCTTTAGAAAGGTTCATGCCAGCAGTCTGGTTCCATCCTGGATAAGGTGGAGTCCATGTTTTTGGGAAAGATGTCCCCCCCCCTTCCCCAGAATGTTGCCCAGTTCCTAAGAAATCTAAAACCCTTATCCCTGTGTCATCATCTCCTCCACGCATTGAGACTCCAGAGCTCTGTCTTCCTCTTGGATCATGCACGTGGAGCGGGAAGCATTGTTGAGAACGCTACCATGGAAATTCTGGATTTCAACTTTCAACCTATATTTGTCTTCCAGATCCTCCCTCCCTCCCATACTTTCCTATGCCATCAGTACTAACATGTATCAAGACAGCAGACTCCTACCCAGCACCATCTAAAACGTTATCTAGCTAGTGTGTGAGGTCTGTCACGAGGCAGACAGGTTTCCCAGCCATCCAGCTGGCTATTTTCCTGGCCATAATTGGATTATTCCTACAGAGAAAATTTAATCAGCCAAATATACAAAATGTATTCAAAGCATAAGAAAGAACAATGCTGTTGTAATATTTAATCGACTTGTTCTTGTACCTCCAGAGAGCTTATCATTTTAGCCTTTTGTCAGCCTTCTTTGGTGTTATTTGATGTGAGACAAATAAGAAAATCCAATATAGTAATTAAACAGCAAAACAAAAACTAGTTGCATTCTTGAAAATTAACATATTCCTTTTTCTTTCTTTCCCAGACAAGTAAGAAATTACATATATATTAAGTACAAAAAGTTATTAGCTTTTGAGACTCTGCTCCATTCATCAGGTTGATGCAGGATCAACTGAGGTTACCCGAATATACAAGCAGAGTACAGATATGATCAGGCAACTTTAGGCCTAGCTCATTCAGTATCAACCTATAGATGGATATGTGCATCCGTCACAAAGACAAAGACAATCTGATACTCTTACCCAATCTCACACATTTCTTGATGAAATTTAAGAACATCTCAACCAATGTGGAGCAGGTTGCTGTCACCAATGTTTACAAATGAGATAGAGCAGTTAGTCTGACCTCAGCGGTGAGTAAACTAATGGAAAGGCTGCTAAAACAGAGGATAGTGAGGTTTCTGGAATACAATGGATGAAGGGTTCGAGGGAGTGGAGAACATGAGGAAAGATCTACAAAAATTGGAAGAATGGTCTAATGCTTGGCAGTTAAGATTTAATGTGAAGAAGTGCAATGTCATGCACTTGGGAAGCAGAAATCCAAGGGAATTGTATGCGATAGGGGGCGAGAGGTTGGTATGCACGGACCAGGAGAAGGACCTCGGAGTGATTGTTTCTGAGGATCTCAACGTAGCGAAACAGTGTGACAAGGCGGTGGCCAAAGCCAGAAGGATGCTGGGTTGCATACAGAGAGGAATTACCAGCAGAAAGGAAGAGGTACTAATGCCATTGTACAAGTCACTGGTGAGGCCTCACTTGGAATATTGTGTTCAGTTTTAAAGGATATAAAAAGACATGAAACAGTTCAGAGGAAGGCAACCAAAATGATTTGCAGCCTGTGACAAAAGACATACGAGAAGAGACTTGAAGAACTAAATCTGGATAACCTAGAGGAGAGAAGGGAGAGGGGAGATATGCTACAGGCCTTTAAATACTTGAACAATAATAATGAACAAACAAACCTTTTTCAAAGATAAGTAATCTGTAACACTAGGCATGACATGAAGCTGCAAGGGGGTAAACTGAAAAGCAACGTCAGGAAGTACTTTTTCACTGAAAGGGTGGTGGATGCTTGGAATGCCCTCCAGATGGAAATGGTGGGGGCAAATACAGTGACATAATTCAAAATGGCATGGGACAAACCTAGTGGATCCCTTTATAGCAACAAGATAAAATCAAAATAAACTTATCTATCTCTTATACAGTATCTCAACAAGTAGGCGAGACCTGCACGGAGCGGTGGGTGCACCCCTAAAGAAAAGCATGGGGAGGGGTGACCTGCACAGAGTAGGAGGTGCACCTACTCTTGCCACCTTGCTGGACAGACAAGATGGACCATACTCGTCTTTATCTGCCATCATATACTATGTTACTATATTACCAGAGGTAGATCTTGTCAGACAAACCTAATTAATTTCTTTGACCTAGTGACCAGAAAGTTGGACCGAGGGAGAACTCTTGATATGGTGTACTTAGATTTCAGTAAAGCCTTTGACAATGTTCTGCAGAGGTGACTGATTGATGAATTGAGTGCCCTAGGGATGCACCCTAAAGTGGCTGAATGGGTTAGAAATTGGTTGAGTGGGAGGTGACAAAAGGTACAGGTATATGGAGCTCATTCTGAGGAGGAGGTTACCAGTGTTGTGTTGCAGCGATCTGTCCTTGGTCCAATTCTTTTGAACATTTTTGTAAGCGATATATAGAAACGATTGGGTAAGATTTGCCTCATCTTACCAAAATCTGCAATAGAATTGACACCCAGGAAGGTGTAGATAAATGAGATGGGATCTAGCAAAGCTTGAAGAATGGTTTAGAATTTGCGAACTGAGATTTTATGCTAAAAATTGCAGGGTCATGCACTTGGGCTGCAGAAATCCAAGGGAGAAGTACAATGTAGGGAGTGAATTACTTCTGCCCACGAAAGAGTAGGATATAGGGGGATTAGGTTTTTAGTGAGATCTAATTTAGAGTATCATGTGCAATTCTGAGGACCACACCTTCAAAGGGATAGAAACAGGATGGAGTCAGTGCAGAGGGTGGCTACTAAAATAGTCAGTGGGCTTGGTTGTAAGGAATATGGGGGACAGACCTAGAGATCTCAATATGTATGCTTTGGAAGAAAGATGGGAGAAGCGAGATATGATGGAGACATTAAAATATTGGGAGTGGAGGAATGTCTTGCACCAGCTGGTGTTATGGGAGGGAGAGGCCTCCAGACGACATGCCCGAAGCAGAGCAAATTTCTTGATGATTTGGTCCCCATATTTAGAAGGTCTATCGGCTAGGACGAGGAATGATATCTTAACAGTATAAGTTGGCTATACTAGATACAAGGACCCTGTAACAATAAAAGGGGGGAGGGAAGGGTTAGAGGGAAGGGAGATGGGGATGAATGGAAGGGAGGAGGAGGGAGGATACAATAATAAAGTGCTAGACAATGTTCAAAATACCACTGTATAAATGGATCATTTGGGGGAGAATTGACAAGATCAGCACGATTGTCACAGACTTGAGTGTTACGAGCCTCTGGGTGGTGGTTTGGAAAAAATCTTTTGAGTATGGCATTTCTGTTGGGTAGAAGAGCAACTGCTCGCCGGAAAATGCTAAGGAGAATGTTAACACCATAAGTTAAAGAGACCACTATAGGTGGGGGGAGGGGGAAGAAGGGGGGAGGGAGAAGGGAAATGGGGGGAGGGGGTGGGGTAAATATAAACCTGTAAATGGTTTGAGTATTATTGGTTGTGTTGTCTGAATATTTTCAAAGATGTATTTAAAGCCAATATATTAGAACGGTGGAATGTTCTGGTTAATAATAATAAAAAAGATTGAAACATAAATACCTCCGTGGCATAAATGCACAGGAGGAGAGCCTCTTTCAATGAGGGGGAGGGGGCATAGAATGAAGGTGAAAGGAGGAAGGAGTACGTTTCTGAAATGTTTTCTCTCGGAAAGAGTGGTAGATGCATGGAATAGTCTCTCTGTGGAGGTGGTAGAGACAAAGACTCTATGTGAGCACAGATGATCTCCAAAGGACAAAAAAAAGAAAAAGGACTGTACAGCTTAATAGTTGGTATGGAAGGACAGACTGGATAGAGCATAGGTTCTTTATCTGCCTCCATGTTTCTCTGTTTCTGTTACTCGTTCACACTGCCCATGCTCTTTGCAAACTGCTCTTATGCACGCCCATAGTGAAAGGGATGGAAATTAAGTGCATATTTCCATACTACTGTAAGTAGTTTGTAAGAGGTCATTTACGCACATGTCCCCTTATGCATGCAATTGATTAAATTACTACCGTGGATGTGCCTACTTGCCATGTAAATCTAGGTGGCATCTTATACAATGATCCCCTGTACTGTATGTCTCATGGAGAGACCTGAAAGCCAGGGATAAATCAAGTGATACGAGTGCTGAGATTCAGCACATCCACATATAATCTAGACATAGAGGTGCTGATATCCGCTGAAGGTATATATTACAAAGACGGTTTATGTGGCTGCAGGGATATCCAAGTAAAAATGTCTGCAAATCTACATTAATCTTTGAAGAGAGGGTGGGAACATGCAAGTCCAATGTAAAATCAACATATCTCCACCTTTCACCATGGGCGTGTGTTTTAAATCAACGAAGGAAGCGCAGGACATCCCCCTGCAGCAAGAGATGCCGTTTCACTAAGAGGAACGTGGGAAAAACTGGCATGGGAGTCCCAGCAACTTAAATGTGTATCTTGGCCATTTTGCAAACCTGGACGTGCAGCCACTTTTAAGCATCACAGAGGACTTGCTCTTTACCCCACCTCAATTTGGTGGGGGAAATAAACATTGAAGTATTAAGAGATATCCCCCTTCATCCATCCTGTCAAAGGCTACCCAAAACAAGCACTATTCAAAATCCATTTCTGTGCCAGGGTGCAGGTGTAAATCCAGACTGGACAATTTCCATCTTCCATGCGCATCCCCTGTTTGAACGGGGGGCTACAGATGGTGCTTTTTGTCTCTTCAGACCATGCCCTGGCGCACCCCCTTGTAATACAGACGTGGCTGAGGCAGAAACCATCTTTCACATGTGGATACAGCTTGCATATTTTTCTGCCACCGCATCCATATGTAAAACTCAAATAAATCTAAACTAACCTTCATAATCTATGGGTCCGATATTTAGTGGCAGCGGCTAGCATGATTTCATTATTGCTAAACCTGAATAGTCAATGCTGGGGCCATATCGAGCCACCGGCAATGAACAAACAGGTTAGCCGCACAGTCCATAAGCTTTTGCCATGCCTGCCTTTACCCGCGGATCGCTAGCTGGGCAGCAGCTCAATATCACCGCCGAGTGGTTAGCAAGGGGCACTGACACTGGAATGCCCCTTGCTAACCATGTAGCCTCAGGGTATATAGTGGCAAACTTGTTGTTGTTGTTGTTGTTGTTAAGTGCCGTCGAGTCGGAGTCGACTCATGGCGACCCTCTGGATAGCTATCCTAAATTGTGTTCGGTCTTCAGTCAGGCTGCTCATTGCTGACAAACTGGTACCCGTGGCTGCTGTTATTGTATCGATCCATCTCACTGCTGGCCTTCCCCTTTTGCGTTGACCTCCTATCTTGCCAAGCATAATATCCCGCTTAGAGGCAGTTACACACTTCACAGGTCCTATACTTATAGTGCAGCATCTATGTTTATCAGTATTTTGGGCAGCACTTACTAAAGTCATAGCACTGCTGAATATATGAATCATTGAAACGTCTAGATGAGAGATTTCATATGATTCCCTTGATGGCCTGCTCGATATTGCACTCTGCAGCTGAAAGAGTGGAGGGAGGCTCGAGGCGGCCCACAGAAAGGCAAACAAAATGGTCTGCTGCCAAAACTATACAAGATGAAAAGGATGGACCCGATATTTAAAGGGTTAACATGGCTAGCGGACCCTTTGCTGGGATATTCAGCGGCACTGAATATCTAGATCTAGATCTAGAGATCGAAAATGAGCATGCGCTGGCGTCCCGAATGCTTGGGGAAGCTGGGCGGTAGTCTGCAGTTAAGCAAAGCGTTGAAACAGGGGACTAAGATTGCTTTGCCTGAAACGCAGTACTGTGTACTTGGTCAAAAGCTGCTGACACTTGTGGAGTTGTAACAGAGTCTTGAAAATTATCCAGACTCAGTTTCATCCGGACAACAGATAAGTAATTTTTTCGATTCTGTGTGGTCCTATTTTTGGTGTATGTGTGAACTTGGAAGCAACATAATCTTCAACACGTTTGGTGTAGGGTACACTATTTTTATGGTGTTTTTACCTACTTTTTAAGCTCCGATTGGGGCTTCTTAATATTGAGTAAAACAGAAGCATAGCTACCAGAGGGTGTTGGTTTCCTCACGGCTTATCTTCCAACATTAATACATTCACGTACACACACTTTAGCTCATGATTCTAGGATTTTTGCTCTATTTTTGTTTATGAGTTCGAGAATAGGTCAAAAAGGAGCCAGCTTTCTTTGGGACAATGAAATAAATGGAGTACCGACCTGCACCACATTGGTCTGTGGGCACTAGTACTACCACTCCTAGTTCCAGGAGCCTCTTGAGTATCTCCAGCACCCCCTGGCACCTTCCGGCGTGCCTTTGAGGGGGAGCAAATGAATGCCAGCGTGAGTGGTCTGGTGAACTCCAGCGCATAGCTGTCCCGGACTACCCCACTGGTCTGATGTGAGTTGGGCGCAGGCAGGGTAGACGTTCCGCAGATGACTTCCCACAGGCTGCACCCCTGACGGGGCCCTTCTCACTTCACTGTGGGGTTTTTTTGGGAGGAGGAGGAGGAGGGGGAGGAGGTCAAGTAATAGCCCCTACCTGCCCCCGAAACCTATGAAACGGTTCTCCCTGAGGTGCAAATCACCTTTATTGGTACAACACAAAACGCACAGTTCAAAAATGCTTAAACTCACGGGACTGACCTCTCCCTGAACCAGAGCAGTTCCCTGTCTTCTGCTTATCTTCAGGAAGGCATCCCCCTTTGGACTCGTCTAAGTCCTTTACCAACTTATCGAGCCCCTCTCCAAACAAGAGTTTACCCTCGAAGGGCAGCTTACTCAAACAGGCTTTCGAAGAGCCATCGCCAAGCAGTTGAGAAGCCAGAGGTAGCGGCAAGCCGCCACCACCGAGGCCATGCGTCGCCAAGTAGGCTGCCCTGGACTCAAGCCTTGCTGCGGCCCCTTGTTCCTCGGACTCCCCCGCCGACTCGGGGATGCCCTGCACCCAACACAGACATGTGTATGCTACCAATGCTCCACAAACTGATGCCTGTAAGGACAACCAGTTATCTAGCTTTCTATCCTGAACATCCTTGAGGGCCAGACAGCCCTCCACGGGAACCAGAGTCTTCTTGGTTACCACCGACAATGCGGCATCGACCTTTGGTGAACAGAACATCTTTCTCCTGTTCCAACAATGGATATAACCAAGTCATGGTGGGAGATCCCCTGAGTCCGGCCTCAGGAAGGTCTCATTCATCCAGGATCATCTGCTTAATGACCCTATGTAAGGGGCCTGAAGTATTGGATCCTTGAGGGTCTTTTCCTTGGTCATGTCCCCAGTTGTCATATTGAGTGTCTTGAGGGACTAGACAATTAGTACTGCCAACTCCTCTCTATGGAAGACTCTGACTATTCGAGGTTCTTCCTCCTGCGGGATCTCCCCCTCTTCCAACTCATCAGGTTCCAACCCTTCCTTCACCTCAAACTCCGAGGGAGGGATCCGGTTTTGTCTGCTGCCTTGCATTCCAGCCGTCCCTTCGTCATGGGCTGCCCTACCCCTGGCTCAGCCCCCTGCAGCTCCTTAGAAGCCAGTCTTCCTGTCATTGCCCACCTGGCCCACTTCCTGCTGCTTCAAGCAAAAGGCCCTGTGGAGCAACAATACAAACTTGGGAGAAAAATCCCCCAAGACCCCTTCCCCCAGCCCGGAGATTGTAGCATGGCCTCCACAGATGGCCCCACTTCGCCCTGCATATTCCGCTCTGCCATGGGCACCTCTGTGGCACACCCAAGGCAAACCCCTTCAGTGGTAAACATGCTCTGATAGGCTCCACACACTACACAGTGGGGCCTTGCAGGCAAGACCCTCCTGGCTCAATAAGGGAGACCTGACCTAACCTAGTAACCCTGTTTCTCTCTCTCTCTTTTTTATTGCATCAAGCAAAAACCTTACAGGGAGTTGCAAAGAAAAGCAAAGATGGAACCAATCAAAATAAACTGAAACTAAAAGAAACTGAGCTGAACTTGAAATCAGAACCAAAAAAACAAACTGAAAAACGCAGAAATGCTACAGGTTTCCTGCCTGACCTGAAAATGGTACAGCTGCCTGCCACGCTGCACCTGGGGTCTCTACCACACGGTTTGCAGGCTGCGCACTACCCCACACTGAAAAACAAGAGATACCTGCCGCAAAGCAAGGTCCCTCCCACCCAGCACACTCACTAGGTGGAAGATTGAAGGGAGCTGCCTGTTCTTATGCTGACTCCTGCTTGCCTGGCCCCTCCTCCTTAGTAGTTCCTCACTGAGACGGGTTTGGGAGCTGCAACGGCTGCACACCAAACAAAAAACCCCAGCAGCACTCTGTCCTTTTGATTACTCAGCTTAGCCCAATACGGGGCCCGCAGGAGCTGCACCTCTTCGGCATGCACCCAGCCGGGAGGAGGTAGGGGAGGGGCAACTACCAATCCAGAAACCAAACAATGAATAAAAAAAGAAAGAAATACTCCTTAGGGCAAAAAATACCCCCACTTAAATTAAAAGGCTTCCCAGTTGTCCCTTCGGTGAATCCAGACCACTAGGATCACCTGCTCCAGCTGCTTGAAGACTGATCTTTCTGGGGCTGGTGGGTGGGGCCAGCTGCCTAAGTATCCTGATGTCATCAAGATGCGACATGGTCAGTCTCTAAGCTACTGGTAGAGGTTGACTACCCTGAGGTGTGGGACTGGACTGGAGGAACAATAAGGAAAAATACTTTCCAAATTGTAGTGCCAGAGGCAACTGCCTCTGTTGCCTATGCATAAATCCGGGCCTGATCTGCATGCAGTTTAGCATGGTGTGGGACGTTACTAAGATGCTAATGGCAAGGAGGACATTAGCATGGGCCTCTATGATAGTTTGCTGCTCAAATGCATGCTAGGGCCTCTGTGATAGTTTTGCTGCTCAAATGCGTGCTATTTAGTAAACATGCCCCAGAGTGTTATATCATTTTAGCACGCAATGAATTAGCAAATTAACTGGACCAGACAGTATGCATCCGAGGGTGTTGGAAGAACTGAAATATGAGATTGAAGACCTATTATTTTTAATTTGCGAGCTATCATTAAAATCATCCTTATTACCTGAAGTTTGGAGGATGGCCAATTTAACACCAATTTTTAAAAAGGGTTCCAGGGATAGAAACAGAGAAAAAGACAGAAAAAGACCACATGGCCTATCTAGTCTGTCCATCCGGGAAACTACAGACCAGTGTGCTTGACGTCAATATCAGGAAAAATGGTAGAAACCATTATTAAGAACAAGACTTCTGAACATGTGGATAGTCATGGTTTAATGGGAGACAGCCATCATGGCTTTAGCCAGGGAAGGCCTTGTTTTACTAATCTGTTGTATTTTTTAAAAGGTGTAAATAAAGAGGTAGACAAAGGTGGGTCGGTTGATGTAGTGTATCTGGATTTTCAGAAAGCCTTTGACAAGGTCCCTCATGAGAGATTCTTGGCGAAATTAAAAAGTCATGGGATAGGAAACAGTGTACTACTGTGGATCAGGAACTGGTTAAAAGATAAAAAGCAGAGGGTAGGGCCAATTTTCCCAATGGAGTAAAGTGAAAAGTGGAATACCCCAGGGATCTGTGCTGGGTCCGCTGCTTTTTAACATATTCGTAAATGACCTGGAAATGGGAATAACAGTGAGGTAATCAAATTTGCAGATGACACAAAATTATTCAAAGCTGTTAAAACTGCGAGGACCTAAATAAATTGGAAGACTGGATGTTCAAATGGCAGATGAAATTTAATGTGGACAAATGCAAAGTTATGCACCTAGGAAAGAACAACCCAAACGATAGTTACATGATGCAAGGTTCCACAATAGGAACCACCACCCAGAAAAAAAGATTTAGGCATCACTGTGTATAACACGTTGAAACCCTCTGTCCAGTGTGCAGTGGTGGCTAAGAAAGCAAATAAAATGCTAGAAATCATAAGGAAAGGAATGGAGAATAAAATGAAGGATATTATAATACCTCTGTATCGTTCCATGGTGCGACCGCACCTTCAGTATTGTGTGCAATTCTGTTTGCTGTATCTTAAAAAGGATATAGCACAATTAGAGCCACCAAAATACAGAGAAGAGCCACCAAAATGGTAAAGGGGATGGAAGGATACCCCTAAGAGGAGAAGCTAAAAAGGTTAGGACTCTTCAACCTGAAATAGAGACAGCTGAGGGGAGATATGATAGAGGTCTATAAATTAATGAATGGAGTGGAACGGGTAAACGTAGTTCATGCCATCAATATGTAGAAAGACTAGCGGATATGCAATAAAGCTACAATGTAACCCATATTTTTTCATTCAACATGTAATCAAACTCTGGAATTTGTTGTCGGAGGATGTATTAAAAGCCATTAGAGTAGCTGGGTTTAAAAAAGGTTTGGACAAATTCCTGGAGAAAAGGTCCATAAACCATTATTAAAGGGAACCTGGGAAATCCACTGCTTACCTCAATACAAGCATTGTGGAACCTGTGTAAATGGGGAGACTGCTAGGTACCTGTGACCTAGATTGGCCACATTTGGAAACAGGATACTGGGCTTGATGGACCTTGGTCTGACCCAGTATGGCATCTCTTATGTTCTTATGAATTATTTGTTTTGTATTTTATTTTTATTGTAGGGAGGAGTGGCCTAGTGGTTAGGACAAGGTACTTCAGGCCAGAGGGCCGGGGGTTCAAGTCCCACCTGGGGACAGCAATCTCAGGCCGGAGGGACTGGGATTTCTAGTCCTATAGGCACTCCTTGTGGTCTTGGGCAAGCCACTTAACCCTCCATTGCCCATGTTCCCTGTAAGTATTAGCGTATGTGTGTCATATCCCCTCGTGTTAAATGTATCTCCCAATTGACCGCTTTGACCCGGTGAAAAGCGGGATATAAATACAGCTAAATAAAATAAATAAATAAATAAATTTGCTTCTCACAATAATTACATGCTAAAATGTACAGAAAATACAAAAGTAAACCACATAAAGGGACGCTAATACAAAGAACAAAGGTCACGGCAAATGTTCCTTACCCTAGATACTAAGTCAAAAAACAACAAAAGGAAAAAATCACCCGTTCCCCTGAAGAAAAGTCTCCAATTGAGCTATTTCCAAAAAAATATATATCTAATACCCTGATATGTTATCAAACAATTACAGGGAAATTTTAACACAAAGTAGGCACCCAGGGCCAAGACTTGAGGTCGTAGCCCTATGAAAGCCTTCCGCCGCTTCTGTGTTAATCTAGCAATATCCAGAAAAACCCGAACAGCCTGACCACAAAACTTTTCATGTCTCTTATTAAACTACAGAACGCAAAATACAGTCTTTATCCACCAGTCAAAAATGTGACCACTAAAGTAGCTCACCCTGGGATCTCATCTAATAGATGACTCTAAATAAGCGGAAAGATCAAGACTATCTGGCAGAATAGTATCTAAAACTGCCGTAGACCCATCACCGCTCTCCACTGAAACCTTAACACCTGAAATAATATAGTAGATTGTGGAGAACCGTATAGCAACAGCATCAGGATGCTGCAAGATCTCCTTCAAATATTTAACAAAAAAGAATTGATGGGGAGAGAAAATGGAAATGGGGGTTGTTCAAAAGTCGCAGATATTTACACAGTTATACATTTTCCAGGGCTTCTATCTGCCTTTGAAGAAAAAAATAATCCTGTTCGAGGGGTGATGAGGCCTACGAGTTTTCACCAGGGATTTAAATTGCTGAAAACGCTTATCTATTATACCTATCTTGGTGTCATGCTCAGCTAGCTTCACAACCACCTTTTTTGAAAAATCAGAAATCTTGAGTAATGAAGTCTGAAGGGAAAGTTCTGTATGTGTAACGATCTCCCAAATATCTTGTAAGGAAACCTCCTTGGGAGACACAGGTTTATCTGGCATAGACACAATAGGGTCAATTGGAATTGGCAAAAGAAACTAAACTCCATAAAGCGTCTGGAGTTCACAACACTACTGGAGGAAGAGATCCTTCTGAAACACCCTGTTTCATTGGTGACGAGGACAAAGTACTCACTGAGAGAGAAGTGAAACCATCTTGTAGTGACTGAGCCTCAGACACAGGAAGCACAACCTTAAACTGAGAGTCCATCAGTCCAACCACCTTAACTATTTTACCTGTAGAATTAGGAAAAGTTCATTTTCCGCTTTCCCATGAGCACACAGTGTCCCCTTCAGCACTCCACTGTGCTCTAAATGGGCTCCAAAGGGACAGCACGTCCCCCTTTGGAGCACGTGCCCACAGACACGCACCTGTGGCCATGTCTCACAGCAAGGTTCACTGTTAAAGCCCTCTTCAGCACATGTCAGCACTAACATACCTGGTCACATGGGCCTGAAGAGCCAATGAAGATGCAGGAAACAGCCGGTAGCAGAAATGAGCATCCAACAATGGAATTTTTTTTAAAGGGCCGCAAAGAAATTGAAAGCACACGAACAAATGCAGATCTCTACAAGATGAGATGACCAAATATGTATATCCTAGATGAGAGAATGGGAGCTATGATACAGACGCTTGGGTTGGGCTCACCCTCACCCCCTCTCAGTTATTTTTTGTACATGGCTTGGACAGTCCCTTAGCCATTGTAGAGTGTATTCCCCCCTTTGTGTGAGAAAGGGGTTGGGGGAACTAGATCCAGAGAATCTGGAAGCCAAACACAATGAGAACACAGATTTCAGGGGGAGGGGACGGTACGATAACATCATATCATCTGGCCACCCTGCATGTGTAGCATGGGGTACCTTCTATCCAGAGGTATGACTACAGCCCACCATATGGGACACCCACCCTTGTGGCCTGATTTCTATCAAGGAGGCACTCCTCGGAGAGCACCCATACTCCTCTCCAATAGGAAGAGCTCAGGGGAAAACTGCAGTGCAAGCTGGACACCCATATGAAGGTGGCCAAAACCAAATAGCTCCCAGATTGACCACCCCAGCTTTAATAAAACCAAAAACCCACAGAACCAGGAAAGCTCACAAGAGCTTCCCAAGTCCATGAAATATGTCATTCCCCGGACATACGAAGACACAAACTGGAACTCCAAAAAAGCAAGTCACAGTCAGTATTGGAAATGTTAAGATCTGCACAGAGCCACTCGGTCTAAGTCAAATCTTCCCACGGTCAGGGTGAGGGACCATCTGTCCACAGGAACAAGGCCTCTGGCAGCGACATGACCCCCTCCAGGTGCATATATGCACCACTACATGCCCCCCTCCCCGCCCCCATGCAGGGGAGGTGGAGGTCAGATAGCACATTTTGATTGGCAAATTGCCATGTTGCTAGTATATTAAACACCTCATTTTCATGCCCCACCCACCACTGTACTCTGCTGGCTCGAATTCTGACTGTGTTGCCAGTACTGACTGAAGCACAGAGCACAGGCCCTATCTCCTGACATCCCCACAACACAACACCGGCAGTCTTCTGACAACTATCCAGTGCATATGCAGATATGAACAGCAGTCAGTCAAGACAAAAATGGAAGTAAGAATGTGGATGAAAACTGCAGGCCTGTTAGTCTAACCTCTGTTGTGAGTAAATTATTGGAAACTCTGCTCAAAGAGAAGTAAGGTTTCTGGAGTCCAATGGATTGTAGGATCCGAGGCAGCATGGATTCAGCAGAGGCAGGTCTTGTCAGACAAATCTGATTGATTTCTTTGACTGGGTGACCAGGGAGTTGGACTGAGGGAGAGCTGTAGATGTGGCGTATTTAGATTTCAGTAAAGCCTTTAACACTGTTCCACACAGGCGACTTATAAACAAACTGAGCACCCTAGGGATGGACCCTAAAGTTACTGCTTGGGTTAGAAATTGGTTGAGTGGGAGGCGAAAAAAGGTACAGGTAAATGGAGCTCACTCTGAGGAGAAAGAGGTTACCAGTGGTGTGCCCCAGGGATCTATCCTTGGTCCTATTCTTTTTAACATCTTTGTTAGTGATATAGCGGAAGGGCTGTCAGGTAAGGTTTGCCTCTTTGCGGATGATACCAAAATCTACAATAGAGTAGACACCCAGGAAGGTGTAGATAACATGACGAGGGATCTAGCTAAGCTTGAAGAATGGTCTAGAATTTGGCAGCTGAGATTTAATGTTAAAAAATGCAGGGTCGGAATCAGGGGGAAACCAAGGACGGAAAGACAGAGGCAGCTTCCTCTTGACGTCATTTCCTTATGCCGCGACGGAGGAAGGTACGGTTTGGGATAGCTCCCCAGACTCCCACACCGCCCTCTTCCAATTTGCCTCAAAGGGCGGTGGTAAGTGGCACATTGGATTCTTTTGTTCGTCGGGAGGGCCAGTCACAACTAGAGGAGAGGAGCCTGGCTACGAGTACGCTGGAGATGGTGAGCTCGGCGTCCTTTTTGGGCAGCGACCTTACCCCCTCCAAATTGAGGAGACCGCCAAAGCTAGCGTGTCCTGGGGGTCAGTTTGAAGGTGACGACACTGGGAGGCCATGTTTGGGTTCCTCTCCGGAGTTGCTGGGATTGCCTCTGAGCATAGTGACGAGTGCTGAATTTCCTTTGCGAGCTTCTTCTGACCCAGGGGTGCCTGGATATCATCTGCTGTCGGCGGAAGTAAGTGGAGTAGTTTTACCACCGGTGGAGGCTCCTGAGATGGCATCTGTTTCGGTTGAGCATTTACCTTTTGCCTTTGAATTGCGGAGACCGGAGCAATTTACATTGGAAAGCCATCTGGTCGGCCATCAAGCAATTGGGTGAAGTTGTGGTTCCTCAGGTTTAGAGTTTGCAAGCTCAGGTGGTGAAGGCTCAGAAGGATTGTTCTTCGAATTCTCAGAATATAAATGCCATGCAATCTACTATGGCTGAGTCAACTGGTCATGTGGAGCGTTTGGAATCCTAGACTGAAGTCTTGATGAAGGACTTTAGTAATTTGAGAACTCGGATGGAAGCCTTGGATAACCATTCAAGACTGTCTAATTTATGTATGATTAATTTTCCAAAAGTGGCTGGTATTTCTGCAAAAGATATGTTTAAAGGTTATCTATCAGAAGTGCTTGGGGTTTCCTCTGAGCTATGCCCACCATTGGTTAAGAAATATTATATTCCTATGGGACAAAAGGTGTCTTCTGACCGTGTTGTACCTGGTCTACAAGATCTAGATGCTTTAAATATTACAGCTATTTTAGAGTCATCAGATAGAGGCCGCTACTCCAGCTACTTATGTAATAACCTCTGCCTTGGCATCTGACAGGGAATGGCTTCTAAAAATGTTTTTTAAGAAGATAAATGTGGTGTTTAAAGGTTGCCTGATCCGCATGTTTCCTGATTTGGCTAGAGAAACCCAAAGATGTAGAAAAGAATTTTTAATTCTGTGCCTTAGGGTTTCTCAATTGGGTGGGCTCTTCTTTTTGAAATATCCATGTAAGTGTCTTGTGACATTAGAGGGAAATTCTTATATATTTTTTTATCCGTCTCAATTGATTCCTTTTTGAATGCCCGTGGGGCCCTTACTGGTGGGTCTATTTCTTGTTTCACTCCCTCATGATTAAATTGTGCTGTTATGCCCCTGTTTGATTCCTATTAGAGTATCTAGTTATAGATTTCCTTTTTCTTTTGGTATTCTCCCATATTGTGGGCTAGAGTGGGAATTTCAGTTAATGGTATTTCTTCTGGAATTTTTTTCTTTTTTGATATGTGTATTCTCTGTTTTCCCGATTTCCTTGCAAGTGTTGTATCCTTGTAATTATTTGAATATTCTATAAATAAAAAAATAATAAAAAATGCAGAGTCATGCATTTGGGCTGCAAAAATCCAAACCTGTGGTACAGTGAAGGGAGTGAAGTCCTTCTGTCAACAAAAGAAGAGCGAGACCTGGCATGGAAACTGTTCAGAGGAAAGCGACCAAAATGATTTGGAGCCTGCGTCAGAAGCCTTATGAGAAGAGACTTGAAGACCTAAATATGCACACTTTGGAGGAGAGGAGGGACAGGGAGATATGATTCAGACCTTTAAATACTTAAAGAGAAATGATGAACAAACAAACCTCTTCCAAAGACGGGGAAGCTGTAAAACTACAGGGCATAACATGAAGCTGCAAGGTGGTAAATTGAAGGGCAATATCAGGAAATATTTTTTCACTGAAAGGGTGGTGGATGCTTGGAATGCCCTCCCGATGGAAGTGGTAGGGGCAAACACGGTGACGGAATTCAAAACAGCATGGGACAAACACAGTGGATCCCTTTACAGCAATAGGATAAAAACAAAATAAACGGTACCATCTAACTTCTGAACCATATAACATCTCAACAAATAGGGGTGTCTTACATGGAGTGGTGGGTTTACCCCTAAACAAAGACATGGGGAGGTGTGGCCTGCACAGAGTGACAAGGTGCACCTACTCTTGCCGGGCAGACTAGATGGACCATGCTGGTCTTTATCTGCCATCATTTACTATGTTACTATGATTGTGTCCAATGATCTTAAAGTAGCTAAACAGGTAGAAAAGGCAACGGTAAAAGCTAGAAGGATGCTTGGGTGCATAGGGAGAGGAATGGCTAGCAGAAAAAAGGAGGTGATAGTGCCTCTGTATAAGTCTTTGGTGCGACCTCATTTGCAGTATTGTGTGCAATTCTGGAGACCACACCTTCAAAAGGATATAAACAGGATTCCTGCCATGCTATGTTACAAGCTAATCCTTCCTTTCTTGTACCTTGCACTTAATTCTTTGATATGTGCAATAAGACCAAAGATAACTATTTAGATTTTTCAAGAGAAAACCGATTGCAAGATGAATTCTCCGTTGGCAGTTACTACGGTAATAATAACAGAGTAAGAGAACTGACAATGCCTGAGAAGCAGAATTATTTTAACCTGATACTGAAGAGGATCTGAAATATCACTTATTTTGTAAGCAAAAAGAGTACAACATTAAAAAAATGTGGTGATCGCCCTTCCTTAGGAGACAGGGTTGCCAATTCTGTTGAAACGTACTGTAGGTGATGAGTACATTCGAGATTAACTGACATAGATGAGCCCCCAAAAAGAACATTTGCTATGCCTAGATCATCCACCAGATGTCAGTGTTGCCCTGCAGAAACACATTATTGCTAAGAAAACCTTCATGTGTTAATACCATCTGACTACCAGCCTGTGAAAACACAGGGAAAAGAGGTAAAGAAAGAAACAAGACATTGAAGCAGGTAATTTTAAAGTGTGACAGACGTAAATGAAATGCTCATTTTTGAATTCAGAACGATATGACACTTTTGTCAGCATCTACTGTGTCTGCCGTTTATCAATCTAAACCATCCAAATGCTCATTAGTTTTGTTCAAATAAACAGAAAATAAAAGGGTGTACTTTTTTCTCAAGTTTTGGGCTTTGAAGAGAGAGGTCTGCCATGCTAAAGTTTATGAAGAAAAGTAGAAAGAAAATAAAAATATCTATCTATAGTGAAAGATCCATAGCTTTGTTGAACATATCTTCTCTGCATTAAAAGAATATGATCCCTAAGCAAAACATTTCATAAATGAGGTGAACGTAAAATAGAAAAAACTGCTTCCTAGGCATACGATTTACAGCTGTGAAATGAAGTTTAAAGTGCCCATGCAATCCTAATTTGTTTTCTTTGGTAATATTTAAATAAAGATTTCTTAGAAGAGGGTTTATAATCATCTTTTAATTTTCCTTTTCTAGTGTTTGCAATGTCGCTGCTTCTCCTGAGACTTAACATTTACAGTTAACCCTTTCTATAGGCTCTCACAATCCAGTCCTCTTATAGAGTGTACGGCAGGAAAGACACCTTAGTTCCAGGTATGAGCAAGAATATGCATGGAAGAGGGAAGAGGAGTCATTACCCTGCCCCCTCCCCGCACTGAATCCCACAATGGCAACAATATTACTTCCATGTAGACAGATCGACAGAGAAATGGAAACAGTGATGCATTTCCCCAGCACTGTAAAACATATAAAGATAACGGATGTAAAACCTGACGTTGCTGGAATGGGGTCAGGAGGCTGCCAAACAGGTGGGAGACAGGGACACAGCTCTAATATCGGGAACAATCCCTGAAAATCAGGACCAGCTGGTAACCTTATCCAAAGATCTATAGACCCAATATTGAAAGCGATTAACGCCCTTAGATTTTTAAGCTGGTTCTGAACGCCATAGTTCTCTCAATCACTCCTCTAAAGCCCTTGTTCCAACAAGCAGGCGTAAATACCAATGGGCGACATTTTTATTCGCATATATGCTTTGGAAGACAGGAAATATATGTACATTTGTTAGGTCTGCCCAGAACACCCCCCCCCCTTGAAATCTGAAAACGACAAAAGCACAGGGTACTCGCAAAGTCCAAGGGAACACAGCAAGAGCGAAGTACTGAAAGGATGATTTATTCAAACCAAATGGTTGCAGGTGGAAACACAAACACCGCTAGACCCTACATGAGCCATGTTTCTGCAGAACCTTCTTCAGTCATCAATACTCTGATATAATTCCTTCCACCTAGCAATTCTGTGGTGTGGAGTATCTCTCTAGCGTTCTTTAATGAGGTGCGGCACGGCAAAACCTCCTAACCAGTACACAGCAAAGAAGGAAAAGCAATGTTCGCCGGATGTTATTCTATAAATTGTCACAGCCCCTCCTAGTGGCAGCGTGCAGAAAGGACTTATTGTTGATTGAAGAAGGAAAAACTTTTCTAGACCAGGTGCATCATGGTCTTTGTAGTCCCACTTCATAAAGAAATAGTTGTGAGCCTTGTGCAGGGTTAAACTTAAATGGTTTTTATTCCCTTTGTTGCGCAAAGGTTCTCCAGGAAGACAAAAACAGAATGTACCTTACTTCAGGGTTTATGCCAAAATATTTACAAAGTCAGTAACTGTTACAGGCGCTTCACAGTTCTTTGCATTCAAACAGGTTTTCAACACCAAGAGGAAAAACAAAATACAAAACTTCTTCTTTCAGCTTAGCAAAAGCAAAAAGATATGTTAAAGCATCTCCTGCCGGTTACAATTCTGTGAGAGACTCTAGACTCTTGGAAACACAGAGTGAGCAGTCCATCGGGTGCTCTAACTGCAACGGCTCTGGTTCTATCACCTCTATTTGCATAGGTTCCTGTTCAGCCGTGTTGTCAGCTAGTCCTGAGCTGTCCCTGGATAAGGCAGGTTGTAGTTCAATAGATCTCTCCAATATTCCCCAGCCTTGCTGGTCTTGGTTTGGCAAATAACTGTTATGGCTTTTTACTATGCCTCTCTGTAGAGGTTTCCCAAGCCCTTCCCAGCTTTGTTTCCTATCAGTACGGTTCTCTGGGTTATAAACTTTTCTAGGAGCTGGCTCACATCTTGGAAAGGAAATATAACGGTACCTTGGATCTTTGAGACATGCTCTGCTGGTATTTGCTCTACCCAGCAGTCTCCTTCTATAACCATCTTCCCTGAAGACTGGCTCCTGGAGCTTTCTGGAATGGGCTTGTCCTCCCTAGAACTTAGCTCTTCCTTGTAAGTACTCCAAGCTTCTCTGCCTTTCAGTATGTGAGGTTCCTCTCTCAGGTCCCCTCTCAGTTCCTCTCTGAACTTGTGTTCCTCTCCAAACTTGTGGTCCTCTCTGAGCTTGAGGTCCTCTCTCAGTTCCTCTCTCAGCTCGTAGTCCTCTCTCAGTTCCTTCCTGAACTCGAGATCCTCTCCCAGTTCCTCTCTGAATTCGAGATCCTCTCTGCTTTCTTCCTTCTGAGCACTGTTTATAAAGCTGTTTCTCCACTGAGCTTCCTGGCTTTCTACTCAGGTGTACCTGATTAGCTCCTGCATTCTCAAAACCTGGGTGGGTCAGCTTAGCTTCTGCAGCCTCGTGCCTGCTCCCTCTAACTGTACTTTTAGGTAACTGCACCCTCTGTGAGTCAGTTGCTTTATAATAAACAGTGTTTTTTCCTAAGTGTATAGCTTCAATGGCTTCAGCTTCATCACAAAGTATATGCATAAGACTGATCACCTGTACTTTAACTGTGGGTGCGCAATTGGGTGGAGCACAAATTTACACATGTATGTTATAAAATACTAGAACGCACACGTTCTTTCAAAATCTAGATACAGATATTTACACCATGCCAAGCGCTGATGTAACTGCGCCTACTTAAAGTGCATTTTCTGACACTTCCTCTCCTCCTTTTATAAGAGAAGTAGGGGCCTGATTTTCCTTATAAAACAGGTTCAAGACAGGTTCTGGGTGCCTAAAACTAGAGCCCAGTTATAAAATTCCCCTGCATGAGTCTAGGTGAGAAAAAGAAAATAATTAGAGCTGGAAGAAAAAAGCAAAGTCTGGTCTTTGGGTTGTTGTAACTCAGGGCACTTGGGTTAGCCGAAGTGCTCTTTTGGAGGATTAGATTACGTTTTAATGTTTTGGCAATAATTTTATCCCTCAGCCTAGGAAACGGTTTATCAAGTGCAGGGAAATCAGAGGAGCATACAGAGACAGGGCTGTCAGGATCTTTCTTTCTATGGTAGCAGATAAAAGCAGCCTTGGGATCGGGGACTTAGATGGCTCTGTCCTATATTCTTCAAGATTTTGTGACCTGAATATTTTACAAAATAAATATAATTCTTTTAATAAAAAGCTTGTTTCAGTCTTTGTTTGTACCAGTAACATCTTGCTATCGAGATACAATTTAATCCCAATAGATCTTTTTCACCATTACCTAGGCAACTCGGCTTTAATGAAAAAGTAGCTTTACTTTTGGAGCATCAGTGAGGCAAACAGAACATTTGAGGTATATTAAAGAACTTTTCAAAACTGTTTCTTAACTTGTAGTTGTTAAAAGCACACAGCTGCAAGAAATATACTGGTTTTATTTTAAAATGTACAACCGAAACATCACCAAGGCATTTTCCAGAAATCCATTTGGTTTTCGTGTACAGGAAATGCTTCACACACAATCTGGTTTATTTAGAACATTCTACCTCCGTTATCTTTTAATTCTAGTGTTTGCGCCATCATTGTGTTCAGTGCGGTAGTTTAGTATGTAAAAGTCTGCCTGTCTGTACATGCCACACTCCTGATGGTTTTTCTAACTAAAGTTCATTCACATTAAGGGGCATGTTTACTAAACAGCGGTAACGGCTTCCATGCGATATCTGAGCCGCAGCCCCGATATGGCACGGAAGCCGCTACCGCCGTTTAGTAAACATACCCCTAAGGGGTATGGTAGTTGGGAGCGTGGGGCTAATGCGCATCTTTGCTGCATGGTAGCTGGGAGCTTACAGCCCAGAGATGCCATGCTAAAAATGCCGTGCTACCCAAGCAGCATACAAATAGGTGGGGTTAAGGTGAAGAGTGGGTGGGGAGAGGGCAGAGAGGGGGTGGGCAGCTGGGATGGGTGCTTTAGTAACGTGCTAGCTACACAAACATGCCACTAGCTAGCACAGGTGCAAGTACCACTGCCTCTGACCAGGTGCTGGTTGCAGTCACCGTGTTCATGCATTCCGAAGGAACGGTTCAGCTGTGAGTGTTAGGAAACATAAAGGGCAGAAGAAGGGCAAACACTAGAAAAATATAGGGCAAACACCCCTGCCTAGGCCATCTGTTTGGAGGGGCTGCATGGTACCACAAAACCAGGGCCTGCAGATTGGGAGTGACCCTACTGGGACAGTGGGCAAACATCCACAGAAACATCAACAGTTGTCTTGACTGACTGTTGGTCACGTCTGTATATGCACTGGAGGACTGCTGGTGCTGTATGCTGTAGGGGTGTCAGGAGACAGGGCCTGTGTGCTTCAGCCTGTACTGGCCACATAGCCAGAGTTGGAGTCAGCAGAGTATAGTGAGGAGGGGTGCATGCAGATTTAGTGTTTCAAGTACTAAAAGCATGAAGGTGTGGCATCAAAAGGTACCTTCCAACCCCTACCTCCTCTGAGTGGAGAGGGGGACTGTAGTAGTGCATAAATGCGCCTGGGGGGACATGTTGCTGCCATGGGCCATGTTCCTCACCCTGATCAAGGGAGGATATGGCTGAGGCCTATCAGCTCTGAGCAGCTGATTAACAGTTTTAGTACAGATTGTGGGCTTGTTTGTTGAAGCTTATTGCTCAGTGGTATTTTCCTGCTTGGGAATGAAGTTTTCCATGTGTCTGGGGAGCTATCATGGGCTGGGCCTTTGATTTCCTCACAGTTGGGTGTGCTCAGCTTGCAGAATGGTTTGGCTGGGCTATTGTGGTGTGCCCCCAGAGTTCTTCTGGGGGGTGGAGGTGGTGTGAGACAGAGAAGAAAGCATGGGAGGCCAATAGGCGGACTGCTTTACACCTCCCAGTGTAGATGTCAGGCTACAAGTGATGTTGCACTACATGGGTGGGGGCAGCCCCATGGGGGTGCTTCTTAGCCCTATGGACCCCGAGTAGCAGAAATGCTGGCTGCCTGCAGTATGTGTGATGATTGTACTTGGCCACCAGACCTACTGGCTCTAGTACCCCCTTTCTCCCCTCATGGAGTGGGAGGAGGATAGGGCATTACACTTCACAGTGGCTATGGTGACTGAGAGAGAGATTTCCTTACCCTACACCAGAGACCTTGTACTATGTGCCCTGCAGCCTAGGTGAGCAGGTATCCTGGGTGCCCCAGGGTGAGGGGGCTTCATCCACTTGCCCCACATGATGGACACTGTGGACCCACTGCTTGAGCCCATAGAAGGCTCCTGCTGCATCTTCAGACGCCACATCTGAACCTTTTCTCTCACATTTAGAGATGCAGAATAGATTCGCTGCATGAGTTTGCTTTCCTGATTTGCCTGCCCTGCCCTCATGTACTTAGCCCCATTGCTCTGAGCTTTGCAGTCAGTTATGTCTATTCCTGGTCATCCCTCTCTATTCTGCACTGACCAGTTACTACTGTCCTGTAGATGGGTTGGGGCACATTTCTTACTGATTGCAGTGGTTCTGTAGATTACTGCTGCCCTACTAACATATTTGTAGCTTACAATTGCGCCCATTGACCGCGTGTTCACAGTGTGCATGCACTATAGCTGTGCATTCGGAACCACCACAGGGTTGACACAACTATCGCAGCAGTACATCCCTACCACAGCCACACACTCCACATCTACCACGGCTGTTAAGCCTCACCATGGTAAAAACACATGCTAATCATATGTTTGCCCCACGCTACTTGCTGCACTGTAGTAAACATGCCCCTCTGATTGTTGTGGTCTGTCCCACCTAATTTTTGTGCATCATCCTGTTCATGCAACACTAGCGGCTGCTGTCTGGTGTGATCAGCTGCCCTACCATGTTATTTTATCCACAAGAGTATTTTGTCCCCTCCAAAAACTGAATGAAAACACACAAAATAAATGTTTTCCTCTAGTGTTAGTGTCTTAGGGCCAGATATTCAAAGGCATTTACATGCCCATAAGCGGGATAGTCAGTGGCACTAATAAGGTTAGTGCCGCTGAATATCCACAGGTATATTTATGTTTATGTCAGGGCGGTGTACAATAAAAGGAACAACGCATAGAGGGGAAAGAAGGAAAGGAATGCCATATTTTGACAGGAAAGAGACCAATCATTCAGGAGAGGGATCAGGGGTTACAAGAAAAGGGTCTCAGTATGATCAGGGAGAGGGTGGGTCAGTAGCTGGCAAATCAAAGGCTTTCTGGAAGAGATGTGTTGTGAGTAGTGATTTAAACCAGATATGAGATGGTTCAAGATGGAGGGCAGGAGGTAAAAGTATTCCAGAGGGAGGGACCAAGAAAGTAAAGTGCAGAGTGGTGGATTATCTCTAACCAAGCTTGAGTAGCAGGGAGTAAGTGAAGGTGGCTAGCATGGATGGAGTGAAGTACCTGGTGAGGAGCGTGCAGATGGATGATGTTGGAGAGGTATAGGGGAATGCTAGAGTGAAGGACCATGTGAACTAGGGTGAGAATCTTGAAGTGAAACTGGGAGTCAGTGAAAGTGAATGAGAACGAGGGTGAAGTGCGAGGCGTGAGCAAGAATCCTAATGGTGGTGTTTTGGATGAGCTGTAAACATTGCAGTTGATAGAGGAAGACCGGCAAAAGTCATATTGCAGTAGTCTAGGCAGGCCACAATGATTGTGAGTAGTAGAGTGGCAAAGGAGGAAGTGGAGAGAAAGGGATGCAGGGTTCGAATCTGATGGAGGGAGTAGAAGGAATGATGAACAATGGCAGAGAGGTGCTTCTGAAAAGACAGAGAGGAGTCAAATATGATGCCTAGATAGTGAAGTGAGAGGACCAGGGCAATAGGTGTATCTTGCAAGCATTGGAGAAAGTGAGGGGCAAGGGCTATTACCAGATAGCCAGATGGTAAAGGTTTTCCCGGGGTTCAGGAGGAGATAGTTGGTGGACATCCAGTTGGCGATTCTGGTGAGGCAGGTGTTGAGGGGTGAAAGATCAGGGGAAAGTGGATCAGTATGGAGACGTAGTATAATATTATTGGCATAATATGCAGATGGCCGTACTGCTGCACCAGGAGGGTGAGAAGGACTAGGAAGACATTGTAGCTTCATTGTGTAATTCTCCACACAGTTCATGCTCCACCCAGACTCTACTTATTTGCATGCCCACAGTGAATGCGCACGCCATGCACTTTGCACTGGTCAGTATTAATAACAGGTCACTTATGTATATATGTCGACACTTATACATGTAAATGACCAAAATACTGATGTTTAGCACATTATTGGCACCTAAAAATAAGCGCTTCCTGACCTCCCCCACCTGCACCCTAGCATTACCTCCCAAACAGGCACTAAACACTTAGCATGGTTTTTTTACCATAATGTTTTACTGCTCATCCCTCTGTTAGTAGTGCCTGTCCTGTAATCTCACAGTAAAACCTGTGCTAAGTGCTTCGTTCACTTTAATAAAGAAACACCAAAATCTCGTTACATTTTTTAATGTCATTTCAGAAATGTCACAAAACGAAACTGGAAATATCAACGATGTTTCCACTTCCTTATGGAATGACAACATATCCCTAATAAACGTATCCTTGGCGTTTTCCCAGCAAGATAAATGAGTGCAGTGACTTTCTCCTGCTTGGGTTATGGACGCTATCTTGTATTTTCACAGTCTGTTTCTGCATATTTGTTTCACATATTCACACTCAATTATAGCTATTAGTAACTTTTCCAAAGGTGTTGATTGCTCATTTAATATTTCAGAAGGATTGGTCAAACTGAGATTATTGTAGATGAGTGTTTTACATCTCAGGTCTAGAGCAGCTGTTGCTGAGATAACAGATGAAAGCATTCAACACCTTTAGGTGAGCAGAGGACATCGAGAGCCAAGGGCAAACAATATTAGAGCTAGCATTGATGAATTACTGAACATTAGAGGGAGAATGTAAGTTCATATTTTTGTTAACATCTATAGTATCGTTTCAGTTAAACTTAGAGTTCCAGTTTTATATACTTCCTTAATATTTTGGTACCTGAAAATCCATGTAATTTTAGTCATTATTGTGTACATATTTTATCTGTTTTATAATGCTAAGTAAGGACAGAAGTCATAGGAATGATTTTTTTAAGAAGAGGCCTCTCTAACTAATGTTACATACGGTATAAAATTAATCATTAGGAACATGAGGGCAAAAAGTTTTGTTTTGGTTTGTTTTCGTACACGTTTCATCTTCTTTTTTTTTCATTCATTTTGGGCCACAAAAAGCTTATTCCGTTCATACAGATCCATTAAAGTCCAAGAGAAAAGCAATGCTTTCTATTTTGGACTCTAACATTGGGCTTTTCCATTCAGGTTTTGTGAATTTTTGTGAAACCTGGATGGCAGGCATCAGCAGATAAAGTGACATCACCCCAAAGCATGAACAGACTAAAACAGCAAAAGAGGAGTAAAAGAATGGTAAAGGGCACCACAATACTTGTGTGAATATCCTAAGGCACCACCGAGGTTCAAAGAAGCAGGAATGGAAAAAGGCATTTATGCATTGAAAATATTCCTTTTTAAGGTTCAGTTCAAGATGACTGCATGTGAGTCCAAGAATATCACTGATTTGGCTCAGTTTGTCAGTCTTGTTTATGTCAGACATTAAAATGAAGCACGATTTGCAATCCAAGTTCCTCTCAATGATATTGAATTTTTATCAGTTCTTAAGGCTTGCCAAAATCAGGCTGTTGCATTTTCAAGGCACCTCTGGATTTTGTCTGAACATTTGGCAGGCTTAGCCCTTTTTGATGACAGAGTCTCAGCAGAAACAAAGAAAAAGATGGTGCAGAACCTTTAGCAGCCACTGTTACCAGACAGGCCAGTTGTCTGCTGTTTAGTTCAGATAGTATAAAAACTGCCAAATGGGGTGACCTCTAAATGTTGTTTATTTTCATTAAAATTTTGCATGTGGGTGAGTATAGGATGGATACATGTGTGGGTGAGAGATGCAGATTAGATTAGTAGTCCTGGGACCCCATGCCATCATGTTATAATAGCTATTTTCTAGAGGTTCAGGGCATCTGTATTGTAGATGTATGTTTTGTGTGCCTGCAAGTGAAAGTGTGTGTGTGTGGTGTCAGACGGCTGCCTGGGTGAGAATCTTCACAGTCTTGGCAATGCATATATCTATATGATTTGCAAGGTATTGTGGGCAATGTAGTTCATTCACACCAGACACAGCTGCTCACAATAATTTAGTTGTGCTCTTGGGTAAAGCCAATAAGATATTTATTTATGGGGTTATTTCTCCCAACACAGATATGCTTGGTAGCACATACATCAGGTTACTTGCTTTCAGTGTTAACTTGGAAAAACAAAGTCAAAATCAGGAAAACAACAAATGAAAAGCCACAAAGCAAGAAACAAATTGTTCTTTTCAGGTTAACTTCTGATTACTTCCCACATAGATACAGAAGTGATTCTCTCCTAGCTCACAAGCAATTAGGTAAGGCTTAATTGCTAGCAGTCACCAGCTGAAACCCCTTAGCTGGCTTGCCTTCCACTGTGTGGGTCAAATCCTGCTTCAGGAGCTTTTCTGAGTAGATTAAAGAACAAATTTGTATTTCTTTGTGATGGTTGCTGTACTTTATAACAGAAAGTTACCAACGGAGTTTAGATAGAGAACAGTCCATATAAACAGGATCCTCATCTGCTATTATTCCCCCTTGTTCAACAAGCATGGGTTCAATATCATGGATTGGCACAGATGAATCTCTCAATGGAGCATTTTCAGGAGAATACTTGTTTCCCTGCTGTCTTTCAAGGTTATAGCTAGGGCATAGATCAGTGTTCATACCTGAGCTTCCATTGCTGCTAGAGTTCCTCTCTATATAGCCTGGCCAGTATGTAGTCCAGTTCTTATGTCCAGCCTTCCAATCCAGATCCCTGGACACTGGATCTCTCTTCACATACCTTCTGGCACAGGTCTTAGGGTCCCTTCCACGTGCAGCCGTCTCCCTTACAGGTAGCCTCTGGTGATTCCTAGCTCTGCAGCACCATTCCTCTGGCTTTCCCCAGTCCAATGGTGTATGCTGGCCCTTGGAATACCTCCCAGTATACGTACTGTTTTGGACTCTTCTAGACCTCTCTAAGGCTTTTTTGCTTCCTTCTTCCAAAGGGTCTCTTTCCCTCTCTGTCCATCCGGTTTGGCTTCTGCTTCTGATGATCCTTCAGATGAAACTGATGATCAAACTCAAGCTGATTCTCAGGATACTGAGGACAATTCTCTGGATATCCAAGGTGATCATGAAGATGGTCATCTGTAGAATAAGCTCTATTCTTATTCTGCCTTGATGAGTGTTCCTCCCTAACACAGCGCAGCTGTGCTGAATCAGGCCCTGCCCTTTGAGATGAGTGCTTAGGGATTACCTCATAGCCCTCCTGATTGAACACACGTTTCCCCACTTCAGCTCCTCTAATGGCTGTTGGAAACCTGGTGCATTCTGGGACTGGTAGTCTTTTATGGGAAAATTCTGTTTTCTTATTTCTACCAGAATTGACAGGTTGCTTGTTCAGAGTCACTTCACCTTTTCTATAGCTCCTTCCTGCGCTATGATAAGCTTCCTTATCACAGTGGTTAGAGGAATGCATGGGAGGACCAGATGTGCCCAATTGCAGTTTTGGGGGGACATCAGTTCCTGGCTAGTAACTGGTCCATAGGACTGAGCGAAGCATGACCAGATGCCAGTATGATTGGTTAGGATAAAGCAGAACGGGGTCTCTATGGCTAAATGTCAAAGCATATCCCAGCAATAAGGGACTCTCAGAATGAGTGTATGCAACAGGGCACTGTGATGCAGCGGAGGCTGATGAGAGCCCTGAGGAGAGAAGTGAACCTGTTTGTCAGCAAGGAAAAGATGTGCACAGAGTGCAATATTCACTGGGACCAGCTAGAGGGAGCAGGAGTGCAGTCAGGAAGACTGAAGGGCCATGCCTAGCTGGTCAGGAGCACATGACAAACATTTCACAAACCTCAAGGAGAGGAGTCCTTTATAAGGAAGCACTACCTAAAGAGAAGGAGAAGGAGAAAGAGAGAGAGACACAGACACAGACAGAGACACGGACACAGAAGGAGGAACAGAAAGAGAAAGCTGTTTGCTGGCAGAGGGGGAAGACTTATACGGATTGCAAGCAAGAAGCAAGGAGGAATCAGCTGGGAAAGAAAAGCCAGGCTGAGCAAGGAAGCCAGGATTTGGGCTGTTGCAAGAGCAGGCCTTTACCAGAAGAGCTGTTCCCACGGGTGAGAGAAGAATCAGACTTTCAGAGGAAAGCTTGGCACAAAGCTTCTGAAGGGAGGAAGTCAGCCCAAGGGAAAAACCATTCCTCATCGTGCTGCTGCAATAAGAGGTATGAGAATTATATTCCTACAAAGAAACCTTTGCCCTGTAAAAGTTCTTGTGGAAGAAGTGTGGAATCTCTAAGAAGAGAAAGCCCAGTTAATACTAAGGGGACACGTGGCCAGCGCTCCAGGGTAGGCCCGAGGCACTGGAAAGTATTAAGGGAAATATACAAGGCTCCAGAATACAATATTCCAGAGACTGTTAGACATACCAATTCCTGAGCCGATGCAAGTGGAACTGGTGGAACAGTTGCCAGACCCAGAGGAGATGGATTGCTCTCTCTGCATTTCCCATAGCACAGAGTCTTTGGAGGACGTATGAATGGCTTGTGGTATCTGCAGAATGTCTATTATGTGCTGAGCAGAAGAATTGTACAAATGTGCTTTAAAATGGAAGTTATGTTTGTGCCCTGCTACAACTGTGAAGTTAACAGTTCTCCTTAAACCTTGTGTTTTCTTTTGTGCCTGAAGTTAAGGACATTATTTTCAGTTGTGACCAATTTATGACCCCATGCGTAAAGGGAATAAAAGCCTTTTTTCATCCCTACCGCTCTGTTTTGATTGTTTGCTTTAAAGGATTGGAGTTTAAAACCACTAGACCAAGTTTCTTGGTTCTTAAAATGGACTCTCCTATCTAATAATAATAATTTTTATGCCACTGTGTGACAGCACACAGCACCATCAGCGGACTCACAGATGTGCACATTTGTATAGACAGATGCTGGTGCTCTTGGGCATCTATATAATGCTGTTTGCACGGGTGCAAAACACTCAATCTAGGGTCCCTATTTAATGCACTACAGTTTTTCTGTATGTATATGTTTGTTCCATGTAAACCGCGCTGATGATAATAGTGCGGTATATAAGAGATGTTAAATAAAAAAATAAAATAAATAAAATAATGTTATTCTCTGATATTTAGCTGTAGAGGACCATATTTTATTGTTATAATTTTTTCTTATTTGTTAATGTCTTCTCCTTCTAATTTTTCACACTTTTGCCCTTTTACCTAATTTAATATTTCTTATTGTAAACCACTTTGATTGAAGGAAAAGGTGGTATATAAATCTGGATAAATAAATAAATACATTTCTGATTTCTTCAGGTGCATACATAGCATTGTACAGACTGTTGTCAGAGATGACCAATGCAAGCACAACTAAAATGTTTACCACCCCTGGAGCCCTTTTTTTTTTTTATAAAGTTTTTTTATTAACCGCAATGAAAAAGAACAGCCATCAACAAGCAGCCCACAAAGAACAAATCCCCGAGCAGGGTGCACTCTTATCCCCGCCACGGGGACGTCAAATAACATTACATGGCAATGGTAAACAGTTCCATAACAAATACAGTTTTGGATTTATTCTTATACTACTACACAATGAGAGAAAACCCCCCCCCCTTCCCACCCCCCCCGCGTCACAGCCTGCAGCCCCCACCACAACCTTATACCACGTGGACCATTAGGGGCCCACATTAAGCACTTCGTTCCTACAGTATGGCCCCAAGTTCTGAATGTAAGGCTCCCAGATTAGCAGAAAATTGGACCACCGTTTTACCTGTCCTCGGGCTCTCCATCGTTCAGTCAGCATTAATTGATGAAAATTATTGCGCCATTCCAGGAAAGTGGGTGGGGAGGCATCCCGCCACCTATGCAAGATCGGGCCCTTCCCCACAAGGCAGGCCTTATGAACCAGCAGGCGCTCCCCCCTCCCTGACGGTAGGGCCCGATTTAACTGGTCTAACAAGACCAACGTTCCCGTCCAGGGGAAGGATTGTCGGAACAATCCCTCAAGATAATGATGGATGCGGGACCAGTAGGAGCGAATACGTCCACACGACCACCACATATGTGTAAGATCTGCCAGGGGCGCCGAGCACCTAGGGCAGGAGCCGTCTTGGGTAATGCAGCTGCGCAAAGCCCGCCGTGGGGAGAAATGGACTCGGGTCAACGCTTTGTATTGTACCTCCCGCCAGCGGGCCCCCTCCACCAGTATGGCGATACGCCTCAGGGCTACCATAAGAGTCCCGGGGGAAATTTCACATCCCATCTCACGGGCCCATGCCTGTTCCACCCGGGTGTAGTCCGGCACAACACCAAAACATGTTAACCTGGATTTCAACCGCGCTATCGACGGTGGGGCCTCCCCTGCAATATCAAAAAATTCCAAAATGTGCGCGGAACGCTCTGCAGTAAGCTCCCCTCGAGGCAACGAGGCTACATAATGGGCCAATTGCAAATAAGCAAAGTGTTGACGAGAGGAGAGCCCATAATCCTCACACAACTCCAAAAACGTTTTGCATTTACCCGTGAGATCCACAACATGGCCTACATTCCGCACTCCCTATACTCCCCATGACTGAAAGACTCGAGTTTCAGAGCCCGGAGTAAAATGCACATTACCACGCAACGGTAGCCAACTCGATACCCGCCAGTCTCGCCTCCAATAACTATTCAATTGCTGCCATGCGCGCCGCGCTGTGCTGAGTAAAACATGTTGCTGAAGTTCACTAGGCTAGAAACCACTCTCTACGTGTAAGATCCCCAACAGGGACAGGGGGGCCACGACAGCCATCTCGAGCTCTCTAGGTGTGTAAATATCTGTTCCCCCCAACCAATCACTCACATGGCGCGCCTGGCAGGCCAGAGCGTATAACCACAAGTCGGGGAGACCTATACCGCCACTACGCCAAGACCCAATCATACGATTCAGTGATATGCGAGCCCTAGCTCCCCGCCAGAGAAATCCCTGTATTTCCCTTTCCAAACGACGTACGTCGCGGCGCAGCAACCAAACGGGTAGCGTCTGCAACCAATACAGAATACGAGGCAGGATCACCATCTTTATCGCGGCTACCCGTCCCAGAAGAGACAATGGTAGCGGGTTCCAAGCCCGTAGTTGAGTTCGTACGCCAGAGAAGACTCTTTCCAAGTTCGTGCGGTACAGCTCCTTAGGGAGGCTAGTAAGGATAATGCCAAGATAAACAAAGGACATGTCCGCCCATCTCAATGGGAAGGACCCACTCCACCCACCCCGCAGTCGGCCGCATACATCTAAGGCCTCTGATTTGTCAAAGTTGATACGTAGGCCTGCAAACCTACCATATTCTGCAAACTCATTCATCAGCCGGGACAATGAGTCTCGGGGAGACAACAGGTGCACCAACATATCATCGGCGAACGCCGAAATCTTAAAACCGTGTGAACCGATATCCACCCCGCAGATCTGCCTATCAGATTCAATTCTACAAATGAGAGGGTACAAAGTGAGAACAAAGAGCAAGGGAGATAAGGGGCAGCCCTATCGAGTTCCTCTAGTCAATGGGAAGGGGTCTGAAAGGACCCCGTTGCAAAACACCCGGGCTGTCGGATGCTCATATAGACTCCACACCATCCTACAAAAAGAAGGACCCAGACCATATCGCGGTAACAAATCATGGAGGTACTGCCAGCTTACCCTGTCAAACGCCTTTTCAGCGTCAAAGCTCACCAACAAAGACGGCAGTTGTCTCGCATGTACCCACTCTAAGGATGCTAAGATGCGACGCAGATTGCGAACCGCATAACGGCCTTTAATGAAACCCACCTGGGAGGACCCCTCCGCTGTGTATAGTCGTTTGAAAAAATTGCGAAATACCGCACTTATCGCCTCTTTCTGGTTCTGGAGTCTACCCCGCTCGTCACGAAGAGCGGCCACAAACTGCCCACCACGCGGTCCCCTCAGACACCTGTCCAGCAGGGCCCCAGGTTTATCGCCAAAGCAATGTAGCTTGTACTTGTAATACATGAGAGACTTCTTAGCCCGCTGGTGCAACAATTCGTTCAAAGCAACCTGTAGCTCCCACAGCCGCTTTCTATTAAAGGGCGTGGGGGAGGTCCCACAAAGCCGGCGGGCGCGCACGACTTGCTTCTCCAGGCGGATTATATGTTCTGCCAGCATTCTCCGCTTCCGGGCTACATAACTAATTATCTCGCCCCGCAGGACCACCTTGGCCGTTTCCCACACCAACTCTGGATCCCCCCTATGAGCTTGGTGATTCTCCTCAAATTCCTGCCAGCGGTGGCGCAAAAATTGCTGGAATTGGGTATCCTTGTAATATTCAATGGGAAAGCGCCAGATACGCACGAGACCCGCTACTCCCCCCCCCCCCACTGCAGCTCCAACCAAATCGGAGCATGATCTGAAATTTCAAGCGGACCGATCTGAGCGTCCCCCACACCAGCGAATTGGCTCGCGGAGAGCAGGAGATAGTCAATACGCGCACTTGTGCCATGCGCTCGCGACGAATGAGTGAAATCCTTTTCTAGGGGGTGCAACAATCTCCACGGATCGACCAGCCCCAACCGGGTCCGAAGGCTCTGCAACAACCGAGCAAGGGACCTCCGTTCCCGAGTGCCGCTGCCAGACGAAGTATCCAGATCCACGTCGAGGACCCCATTAAAGTCCCCCCCCAGGAGAAGTGGCACATCAGGAAGTTGTTCAACCCTAGCCGCTAACCGGCCAAAAAATGTTGGATCACGCGTATTGGGGCCATATATGTTACCTAGAATAATCTCCCGATCTTCTAGCAGGCCATGTAACAACAAATATCTACCCTGTGGGTCTGCAACCTGCCATAGCAGCGTAAAGCGCACTCGTTTATGAACCGATATGGCCACCCCTCCTTTTTTACCCAAGGCGGGCGACCCCCAGACCTGACCCACCCAATCTCTGCAGAGTTTGGCATGTTCCTCCGCAGTCTGATGGGTTTCCTGGAGTAGCGCAATGTCACAATGATGCCTAGCCAATGCTTTCAATATTTTATATCGCTTGATAGGAGTGCCTAAACCACAGATATTCCAGGAAAATACCTTCAGTGTATCTCTACTGTCTTAGGGCCACTACAGACACGAATAACCACCTAAGCCACCTATAGGTAGAGGGAACCCCCCCAGCCCAGGGCCCCCCCTCATCGATTACGCCAGAAGGATAACCCAGCGTGGTTAGGGACTGCAGACCGCGACGATTCTCCCCAAACTCCCCCCACCCACCCCCCTCTAATCTCCCCCCCTCTAAACCCCCCCTCCCCACCGCTATCCACTCCACCCAGTCTAATCATAGACTAACCTCCTCTCGTGGTATTTCAGGCCATCCCCTCAGTTCTAAATCCCCATCCTTCACATTGTGATAGTATTATTAGGCTGCGTGCCCAGAAAAAAAAAAGGGAGGATGAATACCAGTACAGCACACAACAACATTCACAATTTTATACTGGGAAATGTGACCACACGTCACAAAACAGCATGTACCCCACCCTATTTTCAATCAAAGCAACGGAAAAGAAGTGGTTACTAAATGAAGTGGGAATCTCAAACAGTTGCCATCAGAGCCGGTACATTTTGTGACATCTGCGTGGTTTGTCTATCAGGATCCGTGCCGCAACCTCTGTGCGTTGCGCTGCAGGGTAGGCGTGCCCCCTCAGTGAGGAGCGCGCTCATGCAACAAGGAGCGCGCCCGCTCAGCGAGGAGCGCGCGTGCACACTCGCACCCAGCCCAGCAAGAACATTATTCTCCAAATATTCAATTATGCAATAATAAACTAATTTTTAACAAAAGTATTACATACTGACTGAACACCCTCCACTGTGCTCTCCAGTTTGATTGCTTTATCTTCCAAACTGGAGAACTGAGACTCAACTTGATTTAACACTTGTGTAGCCCCCTTTGAGAAGGTACACAATTGAGTTAATGTCCCCTTCAAAACTTCTTCCATCCGGGATAAAATTAACCAAACATCTTTTAAGGAAATATCCGCCCCTCCCCCACCCCCCCACGGCTAATACCGCCGAAGCAGGCATCCGAATACTGTTGCAGAGGAGTAGAAGCAGAAGGAGGTACAGCAGGGAACTCAGTCACCAAACGACCAGATTTATCAACATTGGTCTGATAAATGCACGCATCCCGGGGGGTCAGCGCTCGTCGGCACGTATTAGCTCTAGAATTACCACAGTTATCCAAGTAACGGATGGAGCGATCAAAGGGACCATAACTGATTTAATGAGCCATTCGCAGTTTGACTGTACCGGCTGTGTATACTTACATGTGCAATGCTTAATCTTTGAGACAAGCATATGCTACTGCTAGGATCAACCAGGTAGCCGCGCCAAATGGTCGGTGGTGTGTGCGTGCGTGCGTCTCGGTCGGTTGGGGGGGGGAAGACGTGACGACGACGACACCATGGCCCGACTTCCACTCTGCACGGCGGCACGGGCCTTGGCACAGCCAGGAGAGAGGATTCGGTGGGGTGTCTCGGAGGAGCGGCTGCCGGAGGAACGCAGACACTTCGGAGGACGGGAGCACCGAACCTCCACCCAGGATGCGAGGTGGGGGGGAGACGCTCGCGTGCCCCTGCACGACGCGGGCGGCTGGGAGAGCTGAGGGACGACTCGGACTCGGGCGGGATGCGCCGCCGGCCTTGCCCAGAGAGGAGCGGGAGGTCCCGAAAGGGCAGGGAGGAAACACCTTGCCTGAACACCGGACGTGCCGGTCCACAAGGGCACTCCCTCCCTTTAAACCATTATTAAGAAGGGACCCAGGATATCAATGCTTGACCCAGTACAAGCATTGTGGAACCTGTGTCTTTTGGGGAAACTGCTAGGTATGTATGACGTAGATTGGCCACTATTGGAAACAGGATACTGGGCTTGATGGACCTTGGTCTGACCCAGTATGCCATATCTTATGTTCTTATAACATTCTGAACAGTCTTGGGAATGGGTTGAGGGGGAGGGGTACACCCCCCCAAACTAATAGACGCTTCCAAGGATGAAAGACCTTCCTCAAACAACAAAGCAGAAGGTATACCTTCACGACATGCTTATCCTTCGTTCCTTGAACAGTGTGATCCTCCCCCCTTGCTGATACCCGTAGGTATGTAGGGTTTAAGGAGGTTAAGTTCCTTCCTGAACCAAAGTTTCACTATTTCCTGAAGCAGTGCTTGTAGGGAAATGTAGTTTCTTTAAGAGTTCAATGAAGGGTAGTGTGACTCAAATGTTTCAAGCAAAAGGATTTATTTCCCCTCCCGGGGTGGATTTCACAAGGAATAAAGGTAACACAAATATCTTGCACTTTGGCAGAAAAAGGACAAAATAAGATATCCAACTTAAATAGCTTCAGTCAGCGTTAAACATTTTTCTTCCAGCAGAGTAAACACCACAGTACTGTTTCCTACGGCTCTGTTCCCTTCTCACAGTAAGCCTGTATTTTCTTCACAGCACAATTTTAACATAGAGATATTATCTCCTCAGCCAGTGAAATCGTACAGTCCATTTCTTCCATAGGAGTATTTACACAGGATGGCTCTGTTTCCATAAATTCTACCTCTGGGGTAGGAATTGTTTGCCACGCTCCCTCTGGAGCCGCACCCTTTTCTCCAACCCTAGGCTTTATGGTAAACTCGGGGTTTAAGTACTGTTTGAAACAAGCACTCCCATTATAGTCCTTTCCACCATAGTCCCAACCTTCCAGGTCAATAAACTCACAATTATTATTATGATTCCAGCCCTTAGGCTTACCTTGGAACCTGGCTGTGGAAGGTTTTCTCCGTGGCTTACAGATAGCTGTTGGTTCCCAACCTGACTTGTGCAAAACAGAGTTCAACTGCCTTCCTGGCTTTTCCTTCCGTTTATAATCCAGAGAGTATTTCAGCTGCATTGGTCTGCTCCTGCTGTATCTTTGACTCAGAGCCTCTGACCTTTCCTCAGCTAGAGACTCAGTCCACCTCCTTACTGAAAACTGGCTTTCCTTCCTCCAAGGGGACTCTGCTCATCTCTCCTCTTGTTCACTCTCTCTTTCACTCTGGCTTTCCTCCTCTCCCTTCTCTCTACCTACTGAGACCTCTTTATGAGTCAGCTTTCTCGAGTAGGGCCTGACTCCGCCTCCTAGCAGGTGTTCTGAATTACTTTGTAACTCTCTGTTAAACTGGTAGCAGGTTTCTTTCTCTGGGGCTTGGTTTCCCTGACAACCAGTAGCCATGTGCTTTTGTTTATATTGCAGCCCTGCACTTTTTACCTGGTTTTTGGGAGTTTCCACAGGGCTAGAAGGACTCACTATGTCACAACAGCCACAGAATCCATTGATTTAACTTTCACTTTATGCTTCCCCATACTAACCAAATAGGGAGGACAAAACCCCTCAGTTCCCTCAATGCTCCTCAGGGGCTCCCAAGGGGCCAAACAAGTCCCTTGGTACACGCCCCTTAGGACACGTCCATGTCTGCGTGCCGCGGAAAACAGGTGGTTATCAAGACCGATCACTGGGGGGAGGAGCAGGGACGTACCGGCAACACAGCTGATGATCAAACACCACTAATCAGCTCAACTCTAGGCAAGGCAAGCCTCCAATGTCTCAGCTTCTTCTCAGCACAGCCAGGTTTTAAACTCAATCACCGTGGGAGGAGCAGGGACGTACCGGCAGCACAGCTGATGATCAAACACCACTAACCATCTCCAAGCAAGGCAAGCCTCCAATGTCTCCAGCTATATACTTTTTAAAATATGGAAAGCAGAATTGCACACAATATTAAAGGTGCAGTCGCACCATGGAACGATACAGAGACATTATAATATCCTTTGTTTTATTCTCCATTCCTTTCCTTATGATTCCTAGGATTTTATTTGCTTTCTTTGCTACCGCTGCACACTGGGTGGAGGGTTTCAATGGATTATCCACAATGATGTCCAAATCTTTTTCCCTGGTGGAGGTTTCTAAGATGGTACCTTGCATCATGTAACCATACTTTGAGTTGTTCTTTCCTAAATGCATAACTTTGCACTTGTCCACATTAAATTTCATCTGCCATTTGGATGTCCAGTCTTCCAATTTATCAAGATTCTCTTGTGTTTTAAGAACTTTGAATAATTTTGTGCAATCTGCAAATCTGATCACTTCGCTCTTTCTTCCTATTTCCAGGTCATTTATGAATATGTTAAAAAGCAGCGGACCCAGCACAGATCCCTGGGGTACTCCACTATTCACCTTTCTACATTGAGAAAATTGGCCATTGAGGCCTACTCTCTGCTTTCTATCTTTTAACCAGTTCCTGTTCCACAAAACTACATTGCCTTTAATCCCATGACTTTTCAATTTTGCCAAGAGGGACCTTGACAAAGGCTTTCTGAAAATCCAGATACACTATATCAATCGGCTCACCTTTGTCTAACTATTATTCACACTTTCAGAAAAAATATAACAGATTAGTAAAACAAGACTTTCTTTGACTAAATCCATGTTGACTTCCTCCTATTAAACCATGGCTGTCCTCATGTTCAGTAGTTTTATTCTTTATAATGGTTTCTACCATTTTGCCCTGTACTTAAGTCAGGCTCACTGGTCTGAAGTTTCTGGATCACCCCTGGAATCCTTTTTTAAAAACGGAGTTACATTGACCACTCTGCAATCCTCAGGTACTACAGATAACACAGGTACACTACCAAAAAACTGCCTCCAGTTTTGCAACTGATTCCTATAGATTTTGGGGTGCTGAATCCAGGAAAAATTGCCAAAATGTTCCATCACGTCACGTTTTCTTGCAAAATTAGATTTCTTACCCATATAAGGAATGTTCACATAATTTCTTTTTAGCCGACTGCAGTTTATTTTCTTGGCCCAAAATAGAGGTTGTAATGGTTAACTAACTAGAAACACTCCCTCATGATATTTTAGAGTGTTTTGTATTCATTTTATACATTAACAGGACAATTGGGAGGCGGGGGGCTAAATCCAGTACTCGCGCTGGCGCATGTTCTTTCCTGTTCGCCTCGCCTCGTTCGCTCGCTCAAACACGGTGGTTGCGACATGAACGTTCCTGTCAAATTTCAGTTTCTTGCAAGTTCATTATTACCTTTTGTTTGCTCAGTCGTAATCCAGCTTTATTCTGAAGTGGTTCACTACAGTTGTAGTTTGCAGTGCTGTGTATTTGTGATGGCTCACAGAGCCAGAGGTTGCGTCAACTCTCCGGACAGTTTTTGTTTTATTTGTGGGGAATATACCGTGAAAAAGCGGCAGAGGAACATTTCTGCATTTATTAAAAAGTATATTTCGCCTATTTCGGTTTGAAGTTAGGCGATCAAGACAAACCGTGGGCTCCTCACAAAGTGTGCAAGACATGTGAGGAAGATCTACGCTTATGGATGAAAGGTAAAAAACAAGCATTTCGTTTCGGAATACCTATGATGTGGCGTGAACAAAGAGACCACAGCAGTGACTGCTATTTTTGCTCTTGCATTGTGAAGGGATACAACTTAAAAAATAAGAACGTAATAAGTTACCCCAACCTTCCCTCAGCAATTAGGCCTATGCCTCATAGCAACGAAGTACCTGTGCCTGAACCACCAAAATCTTTGGATCATATTTGTGTGGACGGTTCTGATCATGATGAGACTCATCAGATGGCTTTTCCCGATGAGTCCAGTACTTCCGAGTTTGAAACTGAACCAGATCCGAAACCTGAACTTTTCTCTCAAGCTGAATTGAATGATTTAGTCCGGGATTTAGGACTCCCAAAAGATGCTGCCCAACTGCTAGGTTCTCGGCTTAAACAGAAAAATCTATTGTCACCAGGAACAACTTTTTATTGATACCGCAACCGCGAGACACAATTTTTGAAGTATTTCAGCAAAGAGGAAGATTTGGTATTTTGCAACGATATATACGGAGTGATGGAAAAGTTTAAACTCAAGTATGATCCTGCTGAATGGCGGCTGTTCATTGATTCGTCAAAAGACAGCATAAAAGGTGTTCTTCTTCATAATGGCAACACATTCGCTTCAGTTCCTATTGCTCACTCTGTTATTCTCCAAGAAAAATATGAGAATTTGGCCCTGATTCTTCAGAAGATTCGTTATGATGAGCATAAGTGGATGATTTGTGGAGACTTTAAAATTCTATCCATGCTATTAGGGCAGCAATCCGGTTTCACCAAATATCCCTGCTTCCTTTGCTTGTGGGATAGCCGGGCCCGCGACCTACACTGGGGGAAAAAAGACTGGCCAATTCGGGAGTATTTGAGACCCGGTGAGAAAAAAGTTCTTCATGAGAGCTTGGTACCTCGTGATAAAATTCTATTACCACCTCTCCACATTAAGTTGGGTCTCATTAAGCAATTCATCAAGTCCCTTCCAAAAGATGGTGAGTGCTTTCGGTACCTTTGCTCAAAGTTTCCCCGACTTTCTGAAGCAAAGCTAAAGGAAGGAGTGTTTGTTGGCCCTGATATAAGGAAACTCATTTCAGATGGAGCATTCGCTGAAACGATGTCTGAGAAGGAAAAAGAAGCCTGGGATTCCTTCAAGGATGTTGTTCTCAAATTCTTGGGGAACAGGCAGGATGAGAACTATAAGGATATTGTTGCCAGGATGCTCAATGCCTTCAAAGAACAAGGCTGTAACATGAGCCTGAAAGTCCATTTCTTGCACTCCCATGTGAACTACTTTCCCGAAAACCTGGGGGCGTACAGTGAAGAACAAGGTGAAAGGTTTCACCAGGACATCAAGGACGCAGAGAGAAGGTACCAAGGAAGATGGAACACCACTATGATGGCTGATTTCTGCTGGTTGCTGCTGCGGGAAACCCCAGATGAAAAATACGCCAAGCAGCGCACCAAGAGAAGCATTCGGGGGAAGAAGAAACGGGCCCACCAGGAGATTGATTGACCCAAGAATGACTTTAAAATCTAAACTGGAATAAACAAACCTCTCGAAGGAGCACATCTCCCGACCCTAGCCATCCCTGCATCGTATCACACACCTGAATCCACACACAGGGTTTGGGGGGTGTTATACTGTTGGATTTATTATGGTTGTCTGCATTGTATGTGAAAAAACGTTAATAAAAATGATTGCACTTAAAATCTAAACTGTGTTGACAAATATCGTGTTTTTACTAAACTTTGTGGTAATAACTAGCAAATTTTTATTTCAGTGTCGGATCTCATTTATTAGAATTTTATTTTCACACCATCGGGTGTTTGTCTTCATGTATTGCAATGGTGCGGTTTGCGTTTTCTATTCTTACATACATACCTGTACAACATTTTTTGCACATTTCTTTGCTTTGCTTTGTGTCTAACCTCGCTCTTATATGCTCAATGTTTGTGCATATGTATGTGGCTGTTTTAAGTGCAGACAATTTTGCTAGCATCACAGTGTGTTTTGTTGACATTACTCTATTCTTATGTGCTGCCTTGTTACAATTTTCTTTATTCTTATTTGAATAACTACTAAACAATTAGTATAAAGAATTCATCCAAGAAACTTTTATCTCGATCGCACTCAATCTGAAACGTTCACCTCAAACTGCTAACCCAATGTAGCAAAAAATCTGTACGTGATGGAGCAAATTGGTTACCAGATTTGGATTCAGCGCACCAAAAAACGTAAAAATCAATCGAAACATTAGAGGCAGTTTAAAAAAAATTTTTTTTAGTGTACCTGTGTAATTTTAATGATAGTTGATAGATTACTAATAGTAGGTCTGCAATCTCATATTTCACTTCTTTCAACACCCTTGGCTGTATAACATCCAGTCCAGGTGATTTGCTACTCTTCAGTTTATCAAATATTTGTAATATATATTCCTGGTGTATCGATATTTCTTTCAATTCTTTGGCAGCTCTTCTTTAAATACCATTTCAGGCATGGGTAACTTCCCTACATCTTCTTCAGTGAACACCAAAACAAAGAATTTATTCAGTCTCCCCATTATAGCCTTGTTCTCCCTTTGCGCTCCTTTTACCCCTCTTTCTTCCAATGGTCCAACTGGCTCTCACAGATTTTTTTTTTTGCTATGAATGTACTTTAAAAGGGTCTTATTATACATTTTTGCTTCCATGGCAAGCTTCTTTTCAAATTCTCTTTTTGTCTGCCTTATCAATGCCTTGCATCTAACTTGCCTATGCTTATGTTGTTTCTATTGTTTGTCATTAGGCTCCATTTCCTGAAAGATGCTTTTTTGGCCACAACAGCCTCTCTGACCTTGCCTTTAAACCATGACAACAGTTTTTCAGACTTCCTTCCACTTTTCTTAAAGCATGGAATACAGCTGGTCTGGGTTTCCAAGATAGTACTTTTAAACAATGCCCATGCTTGATGTGAATCTTTAACCTTTGCAGCTGCTCCTTTTAGTTTTTTCTTAACTATTTTCCTCATTTTATCATAGCCTCCCTTTCGAAAGTTAAAAGGTAGTAATGTGGATTTCTTTTCTGTCTTTCTTCCACTTATTAAATCAAATACAATCATGCTAAGATCACGAAAGGCAGTAACAAATACTAATAATTAAATAAATAAAATCTCTTGCACAAAATCCTGTGTTCCACTCAGGACTAGGTCCAAACTAGCTTCCCCTCGAGGTTCATGAACCAGCTGCACCAAGAAACAATCATTTATTTCATCTAGAAACTGGGCCCAATTTTCGAAGCCATTTACATGGTTAACAGCCCATGTTAACTGTGTAAATGCCTTAATTGGGGATTTTCAAAGGCACCTGCATGGCTAGTGCCTTTGAAAATCCTTGATTAAGTCCTCTGCGCACCCCAATGCTATCCAGTTAGCATCACGGTGTGTTGGGGGCATTCTGGGGTGCAGAGGTGTGGAATGGCATTAACTGGGTAGCAGCGATTTTGGATGCTGCCTGGTTAGCACTCTGCGCCTTAAAGTTAGGCGAGGAAAACCCTTGCCTATCTTTAAGGCACCAGGGCTAACCGGGTAGCATCCAAAATCACTGCTGCTCGTTTAGGCTCGACAGCTATGCTAACAAAACAAGTAATAAATACCCTCTATAAATATCGAGAATCTTCTGATGAACTCCGCACTGCAGTAAGTTTAACCACAGACTGTTTCTACAAGAAAAGTGAATAATGGTCTCAGACTCACATCAGCAATGCTTAAAACTTGCTTAAAGCAGTTTGCCTTCTCGCATCAACGACCATAAAACATTCACTTGTTAAATTGAAACTATTGTGCTTTTATACATTCATCAAATTGTTCTCCAATTTTTTCCATTTTTTAAAGCAGGTTTTGTATATTAAAGAATGTGCTTATCTGAAAACTGCTGGTATAGTTCCCCGACGCCACCAAAGGGGTCCCGCTTTTGCGTTTCGAATGCTTCTTCAGGGGGATAAAATGGTAATCCAGCACAGTCTACAAAACAGCCAGAAAGTTTTTGAATAAAGAATATACCACATTGCAGTGATATTTCAGAGATATCAAGCTTAGTTAGTAAATCAGCCCACCTTTTGTCACACAGCGAAACAGTACACTCTAATTTCATTCACAGCAAATTGTTAATTCATCCAAACTTTGTCAGTGTGTCGTGAAACGCCGTGCATGCGGACACCCAACCGCGCGCGAGTTTTAAATAGACAGATGAATAAACGTCACACTGATGCTGCTTCCAATTGGTTGTCAATCTTCACTCCGCTCGAAAATGGAGCTGGTGGGTGACCAGAAACTACTCATGATTCAGACGCAGACACACCAGTCTATAGAGTTGTTTAAGCCCGTTGATCCCACTGTCGCTAATCTAAAAATCCATTTCTGTTCCTGGATCAATAGTGTCTGGGCTCTGGACTTGTTGTTTCTACCCACCAGTACCCTCTCAATCACAAAACAGCGCAACTCATCGAAAGTGTGGTTTTTATTGATGCAGTGTGCTACAATCAGGGCTTCCAATACAGCTATGCAGTAAACCCCAGATTTTCAATTCCATCACCAAGGAAAGTGAAAATCCAGGGATAAGGGGTCATGAGCAGGGCTACACGGTTATGGTGCCTAACACTGCCCAACTGAAAATCGGGCCCTTTATCTCTCTAGCATATCCTGCTGTGACATTGTCCCATTCGATATCAGGGTAATTGAAATCACCCATTATTACCGTGCTGTAACTTTGTTAGCTTTCGTTATTTCTTTTAGTATTTCATCATCCATTTGTTCATTCTGGCCAGAATTACACCCCACTGCCATCGCCTTCCACATTTTACATGGAACTTCTATCCATAGAGACTCTACAGTGTATTTTATTTACTGCAAAACTTTAATCCTCTGTGACTCAATGCCCTCTCTAACAGAGCACAGCCCCTCCACTAATTTGATCTACTCTATCATTGCGATATACTGTAGTTTGTACTCAGGTATCACAGTGTCCCATTGGTTGTCCTCCTTACACCAGGTCTCTGAGATGCCAATCATATCTAACTTCTCATTTAGAGCTATATATTCTAGCTCTGCCATCTTATTTTTTAGGACTTCTAACATTTGCATACAGGCATTTTAGATGTTGTAGTTTATTCTTATTAATCTGGTCATCATTTGATAGATGTAATTTGGAATCTTTCAGCTCTGTACTGAAGGGCATCTGGTTTACGTTTATCTCTGTTGGAACTTTTCTGTTGGGATTCCCTAACTTCCCTGTTTTGCTAGTATCCTTCAAGGATACATCCTTCTGAACCATGCGCTCCTGGGCGACTGTCGGCTTACCCCTACTATCCAGTTTAAGAGCTGCTCTATCTCCTTTTTAAAGATTAATACCAGCAGCTTGGTTCCATCCGGGGGACAGGGGTAATCTGGAATCTCTCACTCTATCTGATGTCGATTTAAAGGCATCTAGGTTCTCTTTACCTTTATTAGAACCTCTCTATCGGGATGCCCTAACTTCCTGTTTAGCCGTTTTGATATGCATGTACACATGTAATTTCTGCACAATCTTAATTTTTAGGCACGCAACTGAATGGCTAAATGGGCCTGAAATGCGCATGTCTAACATCCTTTTTGTTTTCATCACTGCCTTAACTATGGCAGCAGCACTTCTGGTGGTGATACATGCAAAAAGCATTACTTCTACTTGTCAAGTACCCCATAGAGTCCAACTACCCATCTACAACTGTGAGGTTCTGTCATCAATATGCAAAGGGCTCGGCATTTGTGAAAGTTTTGATGGGGTGAATTTTTGACCTCTTATCAAGCATGGCTGCTATTTCCTGCCAGTAACCATCTTGTGCCTGCCTCGATACCTATATAAACTTGGTCTTTGGTTTCCTTAGTACAGCTTAGTCTGTGCTTGCTTGTGATTTGGTTGCCTTACCACATTCCAGAATATGATTCTCCTTACTGGAAGCTTCTTCAGTTCTTACCAGCTGCTGCTGTTCTGGGCTTTTATTTATACTGTGCTTTTTGTGATCCTGTTTCCAGTCCTCTTCCTGGGTTTCCTAGGTATCTGCCACTTCTTCAGGCCTGGGTTCAGGCTGGTAAGATCTGGTAGCCACCAGCATGAGAGGGCTCAACCCAAAGGGAAAGTGGCAGCTGCAGAAAGAAGACCCTACCCTATCATCCCCTGGACCTGGGGTGCAATGTCCTGTGGAGACCCTGTCTGTGGGCCTCACCTGCTCACTATTACCTGGTCCTCCTTATTGATGGGAACTGTTATAACCAACTAGTGCAGTAGCTTCACTCCAGGTCCTCTAGGTTCCCCATCCATCAAGTCAGTAAGAGACCCATCCTCAAATCCTTATTCCATTCCTCCCTTTTAACATTCAGTACCAATAACAGTCCACGTTCCCATACTATATCCATACGTTGCACAGGCTCAAGTTCCCTTCCATCTCTGTACCCTGTACTGGCCCAGGTTCCTCTCTCATCTCCATACCCTGTGCTAGTCCGGGTTCCCCTCCTATCTCCATACCCCAATAACCAGATAAAGTTGTTCTGGAGAGCCAGCTTGGATAAAACCAATTGCATGGGTTAATATGATTTGTGATCATCCATTTGAACACAAATAAGCTGATTTTGCATTCATTTTCATATAAAGTAGATCACTAATATTTTCCTATATTATGACAATGTTTTTCAATAACAATAAAACAAGTGTGTGCATTACTACCAAGTATGTTAACAGAGTCTTTTAATGCATTAGTATTCTATAGTAAATAGAAACCAAAGTCTGTGCTGCCTATTGTAATGAAGGAATTTAATTCAAAAGTTCAATCACATTTGTGTGATCCTTTTTAGAAACTTTAAAGGCACAGCAGATTTCTCACTGTATTTAAAAGATAAAAACAGTAATTAAAAGTTTCTTCTAATGTATTGTGCACTTTCTTCTAACGCAGAAGCAATAGTGCTAGTCTTAGTGAATTTAAGGTAGCATTCCGTCCTCAACATACATTCCCTGTGACTTTTTCTCTATATTTCCTCTTTGCCAGTGTTAACCCCTTCTGAACATAAGAACATAAGATATGCCATACTGGGTCAGAACAAGGTCCATCAAGCCCAGTATCCTGTTTCCAACAGTGACCAATCTAGGTCATACGTACCTAGCAGTTTTCCCAAAAGACACAGGTTCCATGATGCTTGTACTGGGTCATGCATTGATATCCTGGGTCCCTTCTTAATAATGGTTTATGGACCTTTCCTCCAGGAACTTGTCCAAACCTTTTTTAAACTCAGCTACACTACATCCTCCAATAACAAATTCCAGAGTTTGATTACAAGTTGAGTGAAAAAATATTTTCTTTTATTAGTCTTAAATAGTTAAATACCCTGTAGCTTCATTGCATGTCCCCTAGTCTTTCTATATTCTGATAACGTAAACAATCGATCTACGTTTACCCGTTCATTAATTTATAGACTTCTATCGTATCTCCCCTCAGCCGTCTCTTTTCCAGGTTAAAGAGCCCTAACCTTTATAGCCTTTCTTCATAGGAGTATCCTTCCATCCCCTTTACCATTTTGGTGGCTCTTCTCTGAACCTTTTCTAATAACGCTATATCCTTTTTAAGATACGGCGACCAGAATTGCACACAATATTCAAGGTGCGGTCTCACCATGGAACGATATAGAGGCATTATAATATCTTTTGTTTTATTTTCCATTCCTTTCCTTATCATACCTAGCATTCTATTTGCTCCCTTGGCTGCCGCTGCACACTAGGCCGAGGGTTTTAACATGTTATCCACAATGACGCCTAAATCTTTTTCCTGGGTGGTGGTTCCTAAGGTGGAACCTTGCATCGTGTAACTATAGCTTGGGTTGTTCTTCCTTAGGTGCATAACTTTGCACTTGTCCACATTAAATTTTATCTGCCATTTTGATGCCCAGTCTTCCAATTTATCAAGATCCCCTTGCAATTTTCCACAATCCTCTTGGGTTTTAACAACTTTAAATAGTTTTGTGTGATCTGCAAATTTGATAACCTCACTCGTTATTCCACTTTCCAGGTCATTTATGAATATGTCAAAAAGCAGCGGACCCAGCACAGATCCCTGGGGTACTCCACTATTCACCTTTCTCCATTGGGAAAATTGGCCATTTAGCCCTACCCTCTGCTTTCTATCTTTTAACCAGTTCCTGATCCACAATAGTACACTGCCTCCTATCCCATGACTCTTTAGTTTTGCCAAAAGTCTCTGATGAGGGACCTTGTCAAAGGCTTTCTGAAAGTCAAGATACACTATGGGGTATGTTTACTAAACCTTCTTAACGTGCGCGCTGTGCAATTATCGCGCGCTAAGGTACCTTAGCGCACGATAATGGCGCTTTATGGGGCACAAAGGTGCCTTAGCACGCGCTAACGCGCGCAGCGGCGCAAACAAGCGCTGAAGGCGGGGAAAGGCTCCCGGAGGGCGGAGGAAGGCTCCCCAAGGGCGGAGAGAAGGGGTCAATGTGTGGAGAGTGGGAGGGGAGAGGCTCCCCGCACACTAACGATATGAAATCCGAGGCCAAAACTAACGCCAGTGAAAACCTCGCGTTAGAGCTGATTTAAAGGGAAAAGAAACCATTTATGTCAGCAATGTACAGCAAAACCAGGGAAACCTACAAAAAAGTGATAAGTGTGATACATGTGCACAGAACAAAAGTACAAATAAACATTGAAAAGGACCCCAACAAAATATACAAAAAACATAACCAAGCTGGGCAATAGTGATAGTAATGGGAAACATCAAAAAACACTCCCAAGAAAGCTCCAAAAAAAAGATATGAATTTTGGAAGGGTCTACGCTCCGTCCCCACAAGGTGAATGATCCCACAGTGAAATAGCACTGATCAGGGTTTCCCTCTCCATTGGACAGGTTTCCTATGGCATGCACATGTTCCACAACAGCAGGGCGGGCATGTCGGAATGGGAAACTGGACAGATGCTGGGAAAGGGGATACAGAGGGCTGCAGGCTGCACATGCTGTGGTGCAGCTGGGGCACAGTGCGGACTAGGCAGATACCTAGGTGGCACTTAGGAATGCTGAAACTGTACAGCATACAAAAAATATGGGTCTATTTTTATAGAGTAATATAGTACCACTAATTCTATGAAAATTACTCCAAACAAAAGTGACTACTGCAGTGAAAACCGGAGGGTTTCTTTCAAAATTCAGTTAGGATGCTCGGAAATCGTCTCAGACTAGTCGGCTGCCTTATGTTGGGTATTGAATGCTCAAAAATAACCAACGGCGCCTGTTGGCATCAATGACTTATTCCGGCATATTTTTTAACTGTTCTTAACACCCTCTCCCTGTTGCATATTCTTAACTCAATCTTTTCTCTGATGAAGGTGAAACAAACACTTAACCTTCATTCTTTTTTCTGCATGTTTCAGGAAATTATCCTAAGATGGTATTTTCTTCTTTCTCCCGATAATATTATCTTCTTTCTCCCAACGCCTCACTTACAACGTTGTGATCGCGTTTCTCTCAACATTTTGAGGTTCTTCAGGGGATAGATTACAATCAGCCAAGTGTTTAACTGAAAAGGAAACCATTATTAAAACCAGTCGAACTCCATTGCTCTATTACTGCTTGAAGTCCAGTAAACCAAGATAAAATTGTAACTTCAACTATTTTTACTGCTAAAATCATACCCAGTATTAGCCGATGCTCTGTGCGGCTGTCTTAACCAGACATTCTGACCTTTTTCAACTTTTGTTGGATACTCTTCAATCCTTTGTTCGCTGAAAGACGCCGCGCATGTGCACTCTGCGTCTCTCAGTCTTTTTTATATATATAGCCCTCCCCCTTCATTTACCGAGCTATCGCCAATCAGCTCAACAACAACTGCCCCATTCTATTTCTAAATTCAATCCTTTAGGTGTTAGGGTCTGTAACTGAAAAATCCAACGTTGTTCTCAGATTACCAAAGTTTGTGCTAAGGATCTCCCATGCATCGGAATTGTAACTTGTTCAACACAAAAACATTGTAACATCTCAAAACTGTGTTGCAAATCTTGACAGTGTGAAACTAATGGCGCTTGCAACACTTTATGTTTTAAACGGCTCTTGTGTTCAGCAATCCGCGTCTTAAAAGCCCTATTGGTCTTTCCTATATAAAGGAGACCGCAGGGACATACTATTGCATATATCACATTTTGTGAACTACAAGTGGTTCGATGACGTAAAACATATTCCTTCTGTTGATAAGTGAATTTCTGTAATTCTTTAGTAACAAAACATATGGAACATTGGCCAGATTTGTAGTGGCCCAAAGGCTCAGCCTCACTTAAAGGCAAAAGTACAGGTCGCAGAACCGCTGGACTTAACCGTTCTTTCAAGTTTCTATTTCTCCGCCAAACGCATCGAATCACTTTATTCTTTAAACTAGATGCTGTAGTTACAATATTGGTGTGGCGAGAAACAATCTTTTTAATCTTGAAACTGAATGGGGAATATTGAGTGATGAAGTTGATTGTATCTGAATCAGGTTTCTCCCGGGCTCGCGTAGTGCTTAGCAAGGCTGATCTGTCATTGAAAAGTGCTCGGTGATATGCTCGTGTCACTACCTTAGTGGGATATCCCCGTGCTGCAGTAGTCAGTTTTGTTTGGAGTAATTTTCATAGAATTAGTGAAACTGTACAGCAGCCAGACAGCAACTGATGAGGGCCCAACATGGGCACAAGTGTGTTTATCACAGTGTCACAGAGGATAGTACCCAGCAGGTACCTCCAAGGGCACAGAACATTGGCAGGCGGTGTTGGGGGGAAGCGTGGACGTCTATGCAGGCACCCCTACCCCAGAACACGCACCATAGGCAGCCTCCTACCTGCACACTGGATGGCTTGAGACTGCACACCACCAGCACCAACAGCAGAAGGGCATGTCAGCATGGTGGCAGAGGGGTACTGGTGGTGGAGGGGGGCAGTGGCAGCTGCCCAGAGCAGACCATGGCCTAGCCCTGTGTAGGTGGGTGCCATGCACTGCAACAGACAGGCCCTGCCAGACAAACAGTCATGGTATCACCAGGGAATGCACTGTCTCTGTGGCAACACAGTGGTGCAGTGCACACAACCAGTGTGTTTGGAGGCAGAAGGTCACAGGTTCAAGTCCCAGCTATGGTGCCTGCCAACCCAGTCCCCATATTTTACCCACTACTAAAACGTGCTAATACAGACAGAACCTTTATTGCAGATGACGTAAACATGCCCAAAACACCTACATTTTACCCTACAGAGCACAGACACCATAAACAGGCGCATTACCTAGAGCAGAGTCTCCCAAATGCAGTCCTGGAGGGCCAAACACCATTCAGGTTCCATGCTGCCTGTAATAAAGATGCCTGTGCTGCACCGCCCCCATGGTATGCAGATGTATCTCATGCATATTGATGAGTGACAGCATGAAAACCCGAACAGTGTTTGGCATACCAGGACTAGAGTTGGGAACCTCTGCCATAAAGCAGCAGCCAAAAGGGGCAGACACACCCACACCCACAGGCTCCATTAGCCAATGCCTCCTGGAGAGGCAGGACATTGGGCCCTGCGTGCATCTCCCAATACTAGCACTTGCATACGTTAGCAATGCCATCCTAAACCTGGGAATACGGTACACAGCTATCAAAAGGTTGCTATGATTACTGGCAGATAGCACTTCCTAAGTTAAGCACTATTTGCTGATTGAGCTGCACCATAGCAACCTTTCTGATGTCTATGGAGTGTGCTTCAGGTCTGGTGTCTGACAGTGTTTACTACCCTGGGGAGTGACCCCCAACAGTATTGCGTACCATATCCATGCCTGCACTGTGCCCAGGACTGGTGTGGTGGCCAGGGCTGCCAAACACCTCTATAGTAGCACAATGCTGGCAGAGGTGTGGGAGTATGTGTCTGTCTATCCAGTGTGTGGTGGCTGCAAACACCCTCCACAGCCCACACTGCCAGCACTGTTGCCAGTATTGGCCTGCCAATGTGCATAATGAGGAGCAAGGTACCATGGGTATAGCCCGGACAGGGTGGCCTGGCCAGGATGCATCTGCACAGGGCATAGGGCAATGGCTGGGACATTGTAGTGTCCAGCCACCACCTGCACAGACAGGGTAGCCACAGCATGTTCTGCTGGGAGATCACTCTCACCCTGACTGAGCAGTGACCACGGCATGGCTAGGTTCCCCCATAGTGCTATATAGTATTTTTCTCATGTGATATTTATGGGTTCCCTTTTGGGGCCCAGTCACTAACTTATCTGCTTGGTGTGTATGCTGACATCCCAGTTCTGGGTGCATGCATTTCCACCAGGAACATGCACTATGGACTAGCTAGCAGACTGTCTGCAGCTGGTATGTGTCTTGCTGGAACACCTTTCAGGGTGCAGCGGCTGAAGGCTTGCTGCAGGGGAATATCAGATAGTGGTGGGGTGCAGCTTAGCATATCCAGGCCTAATGTCTGTCTGCTGTTGCTTTATGGATGTGTACAGAGCTGCATTGACTGCCCTGTAGGGTGTCTGTTTCCCAGCAGGACTGGGGTTGATGGTCCCCTCTACTGCCACCATTGCAGGGAGGTAGAATGTGGATCTGTTGGTGGGAGACCCTGTTTACCACCCTCAGCCCCAGAGGGTGGTGGTACATAATACTCCTATGGGTCCATAAAGGCTAAACCTGACTGAGGAATACAGATGTATCCAAGGTGTGTCTGCAGAGACTACCTATCTCACACATTAGCAATGCTGGGGACCTGCAGCATGGCCTATTTCTGCTGTGGACCTGGTGCTGGGCGCCCCATCTCACCCTCAGGGTGAGTACGGTACCTGCACAATGTGACGGTGTGTAGCTACTCTGTGCCAGTACCACACACAGTCAGTTCACCCTACCAGGCCGAGGTGCTCTGGGGGTGCATACTCCATCTTGTGATCATCTGTAGACTGCTGATTTGCATGTGCAGTGCATCATGGGTATGGGTGGGTTAACCCTATCCTGGTGACCACAGCAGACTGTTTGTGTGGTGACGTGCAGTCCTTCTGCAGCCAACCAGGGGTTTGCTAGCAGCTATGGAGCTGTAGCCCACTGGTTACTTCACTGCATGTGGAGCCAGAGGTCATGGGTTCAAACCCACAGTGGGGTTATTTGATAGGGCTGTCCAAAGCATTGTCTATTTTTAATGTACATTAGTGCTGCCAGCAAAACACCCTCAGGGTACTGTAACAATAAGATACCTCAGAAGGCACCCTATAAGGCGCCTTATAGGGCACCCTATAAAGCGCCTTCTGAGGCACCTTATGGTTACAGTCCGTATAAGGTGCCTTATAAGGTGTCCTATGGAGCGCCTTATAGGGTGCCCTATAGGGGACATTATAGGGTGCCGTGGCGGACAGTGCACTTTATAATGTGCCCTATGGAGTGCCTTATAGGGTGCCTTATGCAGCACCTTAGGTTACTGCACGTGAGGGTGTGTTTGCTGGCAGCAATAATTAAAATACAAATAAAATGCCTCAGGAAACAATACTTACATGTCAAAGCTGATGCTTCAGCCAGCCTTATGCATTAGGCACACTGGGGGATTGAACTCATGACCCCTGTATCATCAGTCAGTGTATTAACCATTGTGCTACACTTCTGTTTCTATGTTTGGATGTCTGTGCGCCTACTTAAGATTACCACGCGTTAACGCGCTTAGCGGCGCTTTGCCCGATAATGTGCGCAGCAGCACGCATTATCGCGCGCTAATCCCGTTTTGCTTCTTTAGACTGAAACGCTCACTCCTTATATGGCAGCCTGCACACTAACGCCGGGCGCACATTAAGAAGGTTTAGTAAACATGCCCCTATATCAACAGACTCACCTTTGTCCACCTGTTTATTCACACCTTCAAAAAAACATAACAGATTAGTAAGACAAGATCTTCCTTGTCTAAAACCATGTTGGCTGTCTTCCATTAGGTTGTGACTATCTACATGCTGAGTAATTTTATTCTTTATGATGGTTTCTACCATTTTTCCCGGTACTGACGTCAGGCTCACCGGTCTGTAGTTTCCCGGATCACCCCTGGACCCCTTTTTAAAAATTGGTGTTCCATTGGCGATCCTCCAATCTTCAGGTATTAGAGATGATTTTAATGATAGTTCACAGATTACTGATAGCAGTTCTGCAATCTCATATTTCAGTTCTTTCAACACCCTTGGATGTATACCATCCGGCCCAGGTGATTTCCTACTCTTCAGTTTATCTAATAGTTGTAAGACATCTTCCCGATGTATCGATATTTCCTCCAATTCTTCCGCACCTTTAAATACCACTTCAGTCATGGGTAACATCCCTACATCTTCCTCAGTAAAGACCGAAGCAAAGAATTCATTCAGTCTCTCCGCTATCGCCTTGTCGCCTCTTAGTGCTCCTTTAACCCCTTTATCATCTAATTGACCAACTGACTCTCTCACAGGTTTTTTGCTACGAATGTACTTGAAAAGGTCTTTATTTAGCGTTTTTGCTTCCGCAGCAAGCTTCTTCTCAAATTCTCTCTTTGCCTGCCTTATCAATGCCTTGCATTTGACTTGCCAGTGCTTGTGCCAGTGCTTGTGCTGTTTCCAGGTTTCGTCGTTTGGTTCTTTTTTCCATTTCCTGAAAGATGCTTTTTTGGCAACAACAGCCTCTCTGACCTCACCTTTAAACCGATTAAAACATCATATGAAGAGCATGGTTAGGCATTGTAATGTGAAAAATGGATAAGTAATAGGAGGCGTGTCAGGCTAAATTCATTAGCCTGACACTCCTCCTATTACTTATCCATTTTTCACATTACAATGCCTAACCATGCACTTCATATGATGTTTTAATCTTTTACCTACATAACACTGTACATAGTTTTCCTCCCCTGTTCATCCAAGTTTGTATCCCTTGTTTATTGTAAACTCAATGTACCATGTTACATTGTTGTATATTTTGTTCAAATGTAAACCGCACTGATTGTAATAGCGCGGTATATAAGAAATGCAAATAAATAAATAAAAATAAATAAATAAATAAACCATGCTGGCAGTTTTTTGGACTTCCTTCCACTTTTCTTAAAGCGTGGAATACAGCTGGTCTGGGCTTCCAAGATAGTATTTTTCAACAACACCCAAGCTTGATGTACGTCTTTAACCTTCGCAACTGCTCCTTTTAGTTTTTTCTTAACTGTTTTCCTCATTTTATCATAGTCTCCCTTTCGAAAGTTAAAAGGTAGTACTGTGGATTTCCCTCCTCCACTAATTAAATCAAAGGCGATCATGCTATGATCACTATTGCCAAGTGGCCCCAACACCCTTATCTCTTGCACTAGATCTGGTGTTCCACTAAGGACTAGGTCTAATATGGCTTCCCCTCTGGTCGGTTCATGAACCAGCTGCTCCAAGAAGCAGTCATTTATTTCATCTAGGAACTTTATCTCCCTAGCATGTCCTGCCGTGACACTGACCCAGTCGATACCGGGGTAATTGAAATCACCCATTATTATTACTGCGCTTTAACTTTTGTTAGCTTCCTTGATTTCTTTGAGCATTTCATCATACATTTGGTCATTCTGGCCAGGTGCTCGATAGTACACCCCCACTGCCATCGCCTTCCCCCTTTTATATGGAATTTCAATCCATATAGATTCTACAGCATATTTTGTTTCCTGCAAAACTTTAATCCTTTCTGACTCAATGCCCTCTCTAACATAGAGCGCAACCCCTCCACCAATTTGATCAGCTCTATCATTACGATATAGTTTGTACCCAGGTATCACAGTGTCCCACTGGTTGTCCTCCTTCCACCATGTCTCTGATATTCCAATCATATCTAACCTTTCATTTAGTGCTATATATTCTAACTCTCCCATCTTATTCTTTAGACTTCTAGCATTTGCATACAAGCATTTTAGAGAATGTATTTTATTCATGTTAATTTGGCTATTGTTAGACATGGGTAAATTGGGATCTTTAAGCTCTGTCTGCTCCATACTTGAGGGCATTTGGGCTACTTTACTCTTTTGTGGAACCTCTCTGCTTTTGGTATCCTTCAAGGATACATTCTTCCGAACCATCCGCTCTTGGCGACTGTCAGCGTTCCCCTAATATCTAGTTTAAAAGCTGCTCTATCTCCTTTTTTAGAGGTTAATGCCAGCAGCCTGGTTCCATCCCGGTTAAGGTGAAGCCCATTCCCTTCGGAAGAGCCCCTCCTTTCCCCAGAATGTTCCCCAGTTCCTAACAAATCCAAAACCCTCATCTCTGCACCATTGTTTCATCCACGCATTGAGACTCTGGAGCTCTGCCTGCCTTTTGGGTCCATGGCAGTTAAAGCCCCGCCACAAGATCCCAGGCCTGGCAGGTCCCACCATGGATCAGGCGGTGGGGAAATGAAGTTTGTTGCTGCGGCAGGATTTCAGGGCTCCTGCTGGGTGTCCCAGTGCCATGGTGTTGGGATGCCATGGCACTAGCACACAGGCTGGAGCACTGAGCAGGGGAGACAGGCAGGCCCTTAGACGTAGACCAGTGTGCAATGCTGTCCATGCCGGCCCGTCCAAGTGCCCCAATTCTGCCACCTAAGGAACGTGTAACTCCTGTGGTGGCAGAATCAGGTTTTTCTCTGAGTTGAACATTTTCTGCACGTCTGGATGGCCCAGATGTGCAGAGATCTGAATCAGCCTCTTTATGTGTTAGATAAACATATTTCCAATGTGAATAACTGGATGACTACCAGTAGATAAAAACTGAATTTGGCTAAAACTGACTTAGGGATGTGATTACTAAACAGCACGAAGGGCGCAAAGATGCTATTAACAGGCGTTATCAGCACCAGCTAACATAAACGCAGGCTTAATGGCTGGTAGTCTGTTAACAGGCGTTAAGGTACAAGGGGTGGTGAAGGGGTATTAACTGGGTGGAGTGTGGGCGGAGACAGCATGTGTTCCCTTAATAGCAGGTGCTATTAACGGGCATTAGAGACACAGCCACTGGGAACCTTAATGGCAACTCAAAACTAATGTTAAGAGCTCATTTTGGAGGGAGAGAGGCATTCACAACTGTTAAACACCACACGGGGAGCTCATTTACATATTAGTAGTGTGCAGCAACCAGACTGGAGCCCTGAAATTAGTGATAGTAGTGGTCAATTGGCAGCCAAAGCATGGTGCCCTTTCAATAAAGGATATTACGCTGTTGGTGCCAAAGTTGTAAAGGTGGTGCCATGGGAGTGATTGAGTGGGGCCAGTGAGTCTGCTAGGCGGACCAGGTGGCCACCTAGGGTGTACATCTGTGATGTCTGGTGAGACTCTGGTGTGACAGATCGCTGCAGTCTCCATTGGGTAAAAAGTAGTGTATAGGTGGTCAGATTTTGAGGTGCATCCTGGGAAACAATGGGGCTAACCAATACCTGCCTACATAGCCCACATTTCAGCCATAGTGGCGACCCTGATCACTGGAGCATTGCCCAATACCTGCATGTCAAACAAGTGTACATGTCCCACCTGGAGCTACTGTTGCTGTGTTTCTGTTATGCAGCTGCAGTACTGAGTGTCCAGTGCAGTCTGTCCTGCATGTGTACCACCATGGGTAGGCCCTAGGTATGGTTTGCATCTCTCTCAGAATGTTGCTCCCAGGTTGTATGATTTCCGGGGTTTAAATGTATCCCCCAATTGACCGCTTTGACCCGGTGAAAAGCGGGCTATAAATACAGCTAAATAAAATAAAATAAAAATAAATAGGCCAGTGCAGGCAGGGACCTGTAGTCTGGTGTATTCTAGAGCACAGGGCCGTACCGAGGGAAGATCGCGCCCTGTGTGACTTGCATGTCGGGCCCGTCCCTCCCCTGCGGCGGGAGAGAAGAGGCGCGCCCGATGTGCAAGTCACCGGCATGCTAAGCAGATCTTTCCCTCCCTGCTCCTGCTCTTGCTCTTGCAGGGAGGGAAAGATCTGCTTAGCATGCCGACAAGAAGGTTTAAGGGGTGCATTTTAGCTGTCCTGCCATTGCCTGCCGCTGCTGAGAGAAGAAAAAGTGGCAGCGGCAGGCAACGGAAGACAGGTAGAATGCACCCCTTAAACCTTTGTGCCCTGTGCGTCCGCACCGCTCGCACAGGACTAGGTACTGGCCTGCTAGAGCATACTATAGAAATCCATGTGGGGCTGTAGCTGAATGACTAGAGCACTTTTCAGTACAGAACAGAACAGTGTTCAAATCCTCCTTATGGCCTTGGCACAGTCACTTTATCTTCTATTACCTCTGAAGTACTGCCTGCCAATATATTTATGACCCTACCAAGAAAACCCAGGAACCTGCTGGGTCACCAGGAATCAGTATTGACTTGTGGGCACCCATTGTTATTAGTATTATTCTTTTTTGTGTGTTTACATGCATGTTTACAGAACCAATCATAGCCATCTAACAGCATGACTTTATTGCCTCTGCTGCAGCACATTGCAAAGGGTCATTCATCTGGACCCTGTAGATGCATAACATGAGTTGTACATGATTGAAGACTATCATGCTAACTGTGAATGAACATCATTTGCTCCAACACATATATGCAGTACATACAGACATGTTCCTGGGAAGCCCACCTGCACAGATCATCCCACACCCCTACTTGCTACATATGGGCAATATTATAGACACATCAGTTCAGAGACATGAGTGGATGCCAGGTGTGTAGCATCATGCAGATCACCACTGCCGCCCAGGCATTCTTTCGGTGCCTACATCATGGCCATAGTGGCTACTCCATGGCACCAGTTCTACCTACTCCTTTGCCACCCACAGATATACATGTGCGCTCTTACTGCTACAGTCCAACTGCCTCCGAACAGTCTCCTCCCACTCACTGTGTCACACGCAAGGGACATATGGATATGACGTTCATCAGCTATTAACTTTGCTCCCATCTAGCAGCTCAAATGTGAAGTGCAGAAAGGCTCCTTTATCCCACGTTAAGGCAACCGGCCTTAGCAGGGCATTAGTGCGCATACTGGGCACTCCTACCACCCGCTGTCCACTTACTGCCTGCTAACCTGCAACTAACACCCTTAACGCTGGAATGCCTACTCCTCACCCCTCCTTTACCGCCATTGGGACCCTTAACAATGCCTTTTACTGCTTGAAAATGCTGAGCTTTTCAGCGCTGTTTAGTAATCATACCACTTATTGTAGTAGGCAAAGACGGGAATAACTCGCTCATTAATTTAAGGTTCAAAGTCTGGGCATAATCATAGATTCTGCCTTAACTATGATAAAACATGAATGACGTTAAAAGCAAACTTTCAATACCTTCAATTGGTTAGAAAAACTGTCTTTTCGCTGTCACTTTAATATACAGCAGGTCATCCATGCAGTGGTTTTATTATCTTTAGATCACTGTAATGTCATGTTTAAGTTTATTGAAGAAATCATTAGCCAGACTAGAGTTATTTCAGAATACAGTCGTGAATGTAACTATAGAAAATTGCACAGGGCAACTCTGCTAATTTCCTTTCACTGTGGCCTTTGAGTTTTCAGTTTGCTTTAAAAAGTGTAGTTACTCACCTATAACAGGTGTTCTCCAGGGACAGCAAGAATCAGTCCTCACTTACGGATGACATTGGCACCGACGGAGCCCACGCGGAGCAATTCCCCAGCTTTCAAAGAAAGCCTTTGGGATTGCTGCCACACATGCGTGGTCCCCTTCCCACCCAAAAGGTGTCCTCTTGTTCAGTCAGGTCCCATAGCTAGAGCCCTACTCAGCAGATGGAGGTATGAGGAAGCTGGGTCTTCCAAAACCCTGGGCTGTGCTGGACCCTATACATGGCATCAAGTTTTATACTGACAATAGGGACAGAGGTGGGTGCTTTCCACACGCAGAGGAGCAACCGGGATAGGATAGACAGTACCAGAACCGTAAGAGACTCCCCAGTTGAAGACTCATACTGTAAAATGTCAAGTTCCTCTGCCCTCGGCTCCTCCTCGGTTTGAGTCAGCAGATTGAGGGCCCAAGCCATATCCCGTACAAATGCCAGGAAAGAGGTGTCCTCGGGAGGCGACTGCCTTTGCAAGGCAGGCGGGGACGGATCAGAGGGTATATCCTTGTGGGTTTGGATCTCCGGGGAAGTGTCCCCATCCAATTCCCAGCCCGAGAGGTCCGAGAAGGACTGAGGCTGATCCCCCTGGCCCCTGGCCAAGGCCCGCTTGGAGCCAGAGGCACTGGCTCTGGAAGACCTCACCCCCGAGGAACGGGACGGCAAGTGAGACCGGTGCTGAGGACCTTCAGAAGGCCTGCAGCTCTCGGGGGTTTCCAAGGCAGTTTTCGGGACCTCAGTCAGGTGACCTTCGGTCTCGGGGCGTGAGCCAGCCATGCTGGGCAAAAGCGCCTGCTGGGCAGTGAGGAAGGCAGAAATTCTGCGCTCCAGTGCCAGCATACAGGACTTCCACTCAGGAGTGGGTCCCTGTGATGCTGATGCCGGGGTTACTGGGTCTGGCGTGGAGGAGAGGGGGCCCTCGCCGGGATGACCCCTCAGGAGACCAGGTGCCATCACTGGAGGCCTCCATGTCCATACGAGGTACCTTTCGAGGCTGCTCCTTGTCTGACTCTTGGGAACACCTGGGGGGGAGCTAAGGGAGCGAGTGCGAGACCGCTCGCTCTTGTCTGGAGCCCCCGACAGCGATTTTGAGGTCTTTTCTTTCCATTCCACCTCGGGCGAACCTTGATAGGAGTGATGCCTGGGGCGCGGGGTCACTTCGGGGGACCCTGCAAGCGGTGGATCGGTAAGGTGAGGTGCCACAGGGGATCCCGGGGCTGCCTTGCAGAAAATATTGTCAGATTTCCGCTTGCGGCTGAGCAGGGCCTTAGCGGACATTTTCTTACAAAGTGAGCAGAGCTCCAGATTGTGGTCAGCCCCCAGACACTGTAGACAGCAGTTGTGGGTGTCCATGAGCAACATATTTTTGGAGCATCTGTCACATTTCTTAAAGCCATTAACCATGGGGACAAAAAAGGGCCCCTGCGAGGTCGAAAACCCTCAAGGCCAGCGGTTGGGAAAAAAAGGGCGGGAAAAGGGCCCAAAAAAAAAAAACACTAGATAGAGACACACAAAGGGGCTCCCTAGCCCACAGCTGAAGCAGGGGCGAAGGGGGGGGGGAGAGGAAGAGGACCGATGCTACCAGAAAAATGGCCGAAAGGCCAAATCACGAAAACCTTTTTCCGAGGGACGAGGACGTGCGTCCGAAGGAAAAAAGGGAGACTGAGCAAGATGGCACCTTTGGGGGGGTAAGGGGACCACACATGCATGGCAGCAATCCCAAAGGCTTTCGTCATCCATAAGTGAGGACTGACTTCCTGCTTGTTCCTGAAGAATGATTGCAACTGCCTTCAAGTTCAGGGATTTAGCTTCCCAATATTTGAATCATGATAGTCAGAAAATGTTTGCTATTCTATTTCTGGTTTAAAGTCATGGGGGTCAATATTCAATGGTGAAGGTGATGGGAAGTGTCACGCCACCACCACTCGCCTCTAGGTTAGAGGGGCGTGGATTATTAGAGGAACTTTCTGCTGTGTGTTTTTTCAGCTTTTTTTTTTTTTTAACTATTTCCCTGCAATGCCCTCTGGGAAATGTAGTCCTTATTCAGCTGTATGGGTGCAGCATGCAGAAAGCTGTAGTCAGGCACAAGTAGGTAAAGCAAATGACAGAAATTTATTATTTTTATTACACAATGGTTCGATCCTATCACACATAGGATTGTTGGTTCAGGACTCTATGAAGCAAAAATTGTACAAAACATATCCAACCACAAAATGCAGTTTTAAAGGTTCTCTCAATTGCAGGATACACAGTCTTTACCAGAAAGCTGATTGTATTTCCTTCTCAGCCTTGCTGGCTAAAGCATCAAACAAAAATCACATTTAAAGTCTCTGGTAAACTTCCCCTTTATAAACACAAGGGAAACACAGCCACCCTGCTTGTAGAATAAGGGTACCTTTCTCCTGGATAACCTTCTTTCAGGACTGGCTTGCTTTCTCTATGTTCCCCAGGTTTACAGCTTGGCATAAGGAACAGTCCATGGGTGTGTCTTCCTCAATCAGCTTCACCTCAGGCTCTCCCAGCTGCATAGGCTCTAGCTCCTCACCTTGCTCACAGTGCTCAGCTAACAGCCTCCCGGGGAATCTTGGAGTCTCTCTTGTTCCTGGCTCCAAACTCTCCTGCAGCCGTGCTACATGCCAAATAGCACTCTCTCCAGCTGGAAGCTCCGTTCCTCTGCTCTGCTCAGTCTGGCTTCCTCCTTCTCCTCTCCTCCGTCTCTCTAAGTCATACTCTGCTCTGGGTTTATACTTCCAGGGCTCTAGCTCCAACCCCACCCTACTCAGGTGACGGCAATCAGCCTGACTCCGGGCACCTGAGTGCTTGAAGCATTCACTGCCTAAGGGATTCTGAGCCTTGTATCCTCTCCCCTTCATTCCACTAGGGGGAGCATGAAATGTGGTCCACGTGGACGTTTTCTGATTCCTGGAGGTGTTTATGGCTTTCCTACCCTGATTTGGTGAAAGGAGGCCCTTTACTAAGGTGAATTCCCTGTTTCTTTGTCCTCCCCCAGACTCTGGATAGGCCTCCTTGCCACAGAAGACATTAAACACCAGCCATTATATGTTTAAATTAGTCTTGCTATTCAGCAGATCTAAACTAAACACGTGAAGGCACATTTTAGATAGAACATAGAGATCAGAATTAAGATTCTGAAGTCGGGACACACTCAGTTCTGATGGTATTTTAGAAATGGCTCTGCTAGATGTAGAGCTGTTTCTAAAACACTATACATAGAAGGAAATGCAGGAATGAACGTGGCTTGATAACCACGTGCAGCGAAAGGAGCCACTTTACAAATTTATAAGAAAAATCAAAAAGGAAACCTAGCAACTTACACGTCTAAGTGCCAGCATTTCACAACATGCATGTTGTCACAGCCCCACCTGGAGGCAACGTGCTGAAGGGTCAGGGTGGACATTTATTATTTGTTGAAGTAGTCTTTTCCATTCAAGCAGGATTTTTCAATACAAACAGGTTAAATAAACACAAAAACTTCTTCTTTTCAGCTCAACAAAACAATGACATTTTAGAGCATGTCTTATGCTATAACTCTGTGAGAGATTCTATACTCCCAGCTACACAGAGAGTACAGTCCATAGGGTAATCAGGCAGCAATGGTTCTGGTTCTACCAGGTCTATTTGCATATCCTCTTGCCCCGATATGGTGTCTGCTAAGCCTGAGCTTTCCCTAGGCAAAACTGGTTGTACTTCAGTAGTTCTCTCCCAGACTTTCCAGCCTGGCTGGACCTGGTCTGGTAAACAATTAATATGACTTTTCTCTAGGACCTTCTGCACAGGTTTCCAAAGCTTTCCACAGCTTTGTTTCTTATAGCTATGGCTCTCGGGTTTACAAGCCTTTCTAGGACCTGGCACACATTCAGGAAAGGAGGTGTGAATGTACCTTTGTTATCTGAGACGTGCGTTGCTGGTATTCCCTCTACCAGGCACTCTCCTGCTTACTCTGTCTTCCCTGGAGACTTCTTTCTGGAGCTTTTCAGCATGGGCTTGTCCTTCCTGGAAGTTGTCCCTTCCTTGTAAAGACTGCAAGCTTAACTGCCTTTCCTTCTATAGTTGGAGCTTTCCCCTTTCTCTCTCCTTAGTAGCAGGGGTTTCTGTTGCTCTCTGTATCTGTGGTCCTCTCTCTCCTTCTGTGGTCCTCTCTCTCCTTCTGTGGTCCTCTCTCTCTTTGTTTCCTAACCCAGCACTGCTTACAAAGCCGTTTCTCTAGTGAGCTTTCTGGCCCTCTACTCCGGTGTGTTTGATTAGCTATTACATCATTACAATCTGGGTGTGTCAGCCTACCCTCTACAGCCTCATGTCTACTCCCTCTAGCTGCACTTCTTGGTAACTGCATTCTCTGTAAATCAGTTTCTTTAAAAGAAACAGAGTTTTCTCCTAAGTCCATAGCTTCAGTAGTGTCAGCTTCATCACAATGTGTAAATGTCAGTGCTTACATATGCATGTGAGAAAGATGGCATTGAAGTCATGCGCTATTACCTGCACGCATAATGTCGTAGTGCATGAGTACTGCAAAAGTTATACACTGATAGGCAGCAAGGGAAATACATGCAAATGAGGTATGTGCAATACTTTGGCGTAAAGTGGGAAGTGAGGGGCAGTGCATGAACAGATAATAGATGCCCTACTGGCGGCGCAACATGTATTTGCATAGATTTCACGCCCTCATGGCGTCACAGTGGTATGCTCAGAAATGTTAATATAGTGAACATCTCCAGCCTGGTATTGCAAAGGTTGGCGGCACAGTAGTTTTCCTTATTACTCAGGGAGTCGTTAGTGGGATGGGAACAGCTGGGGGATGTAGAAAAACAGTGGGCAAAACTGAAAGGGGGTATTTTAAGGGCAACCAACCTTTTTGTTAAAATGGTAAATAAAGGCAAAAGGAAAAGGAGACCGCTATGGTTTTCGAAGGAAGTCGCTGAAAAAGTGAAGAAAAAGAGGGAGGCCTTCATGAAATACAAGAGATCACAGAGAGAGGAAGACAGGCATCTGTATTTGGAAAAACTTAGAGAAGCTAGCAAAGTAGTCAAGAAGGCAAAGATTCAGAAGGAGGAGGAAATAGCCAATGCAATAAAATGGGGGGATAAGACATTTTTCAGATATATTAGTAAGAAGAGGAAGGGCAAAAGTGGTATTGTCAGACTCAAGGGTGCAGGGGGGGGGGGGAATATGTAGAAGCTGATAAGGATAAAGCGGAATTGCTTAACAAATATTTTTGTTCTGTGTTCACAGATGAAGAACCAGGAGCAGGAACTCAGAAAACACCCACAAATAGGAACAGAAGCGAGGGACATCTTGAACAATTTTCAGAAGACTGTGTTCGTGAGAAACTAGCTCAACTTAAAGTAGACAAAGCGATGGGACCAGATGGGATACACCCTAGAATACTGAGGGAACTTGGGGACGTTCTAGCAACTCCACTGACTGACCTTTTCAATGCCTCGTTGGAGTCGGGAGTGCTGCCAAAGGACTGGAGAGAGGCTCATGTGGTGCCTTTACACAAAAGCGGAAGTAAGGATGTGGTTGAAAACTACAGGCCGGTTAGTTTAACTTCGGTGGTGAGTAAATTATTGGAAAGAGAAATAGTGAGGTTTCTGGAGTCCAGCGGATTACAGGATCCAAGGCAGCATGGATTCACCAGAGGCAGGTCTTGTCAGACAAATCTGATTGATTTCTTTGACTGGGTGACCAGGGAGTTGGACCGAGGGAGAGCTCTAGATGTGGTGTATTTAGATTTCAGTAAAGCCTTTGACACTGTTCCTCACAGGCAACTTATAAACAAACTGAGCACCCTAGGGATGGACCCTAAAGTTACTGCTTGGGTTAGAAATTGGTTGGGTGGGAGGCGACAAAGAGTACAAGTAAACGGAGCTCACTCTGAGGAGAAGGATGTTACCAGTGGTGTGCCCCAGGGATCTGTCCTTGGTCCGATTCTTTTTAACATATTTGTTAGTGATATAGTGGAAGGGCTGTCGGGTAAGGTTTGCCTCTTTGCAGATGATACCAAAATCTGCAATAGAGTAGACACCCAGGAAGGTGTAGATAACATGAGGAGGGATCTAGCTAAGCTTGAAGAACGGTCTAGAATTTGGCAGCTGGGATTTAATGTTAAAAAATGTAAGGTCATGCATTTGGGCTGCAGCAATCCAAGGGAGCAATACCATATAGGAGGTGAAGTACTTTTGTCCACTAAAGAAGAGCGGGACCTAGGCGTGGTTGTGTCTGATGATCTTAAAGCAGCTAAACAGGTAGAAAAGGCGATGGCAAAAGCTGGAAGGATGCTTGGGTGCATACGGAGAGGAATGGCTAGCAGAAAAAAGGAGGTGATAATACCTCTGTATAAGTCTTTGGTGCAACCTCATTTGGAGTATAGTGTGCAATTCTGGAGACCGCACCTTCAAAAGGATGTGAACAGGATGGAGTCGGTGCAGAGGGTGGCTACTAAAATGATTAGTGGGCTTCATTATAAAGCATATGAGGACAGACTTAAGGATCTTAATATGTACACCTTAGAGGAAAGGCGGGATAGAGGTGATATGATTGAGATGTTTAAATACCTCCGTGGCATAAATGTTCAGGGAGAGAGCCTCTTTCAATTGAAAGGAAGTTCTGCTACAAGGGGACATGGGATGAGGGTGAAGGGAGATAGATTCAGGAGTGATATGCGGAAATATTTCTTTATGGAAAGAGTAGTGGATCCGTGGAATAGTCTCCCAGTGGAGGTGGTAGAGATGAGGACAGTAACTGAATTCAAAAAAGCATGGGACCAACACAGAGGATCTCTAAAGGTAAAAAGTGGACTGTTGTAGTTGTTGATATGGAAGGACAGACTAGATAGGCCATGTGGTCTTTTTCTGTCATCATGTTTCTATGTTTCTACTTTCATATGCAGCTCTAGCCCATACAAAGAGCAAAGCAGCAAAAGACATTTCTATCTTCTCTGACACGCCAAACTTTCCTCCTATACTCACAAGCTCCACAATGAAGATTTTTCACACCAAAGGAATGACTTCACGAGAGCACATGCCATAACTGTCTTCCTAAGCATGCTAGACCTTTACATCACCTCTGATGAGGTATAAAAACAGCTATACTGAGCTTTGCATTCCACCTTTTAAATCAAAATTAGACTTTCCTGCTAATTGTGGTTCCTTGAGGAACTCCAGTCCAGTCCCGCACTTCTGTGTAGTGTACCTCTTCCAGAAGCTTGGAGACTTAGCATGTCATCTTTTAATGACACCAGAGTACTTATGTAGCTGGCACCGCCTACCAGCTCCAGTAACCTATTGACAAAGCAGACTCACAGGAGCAACAAATAAATAGTGAAACATTATAAAGAACATCTACATGACCTGACCCCCTCACTCCCTGGGAAGGAATCCCTCGACCCCCTCCCCCAGTCTGCCCCTATCTGCCTTTTATTCTTCGGGCACTTTCCCACCAAGGACACCTGCTTTAGGGCCGAGTAACCTACCTGTGTAAAATAAAAGCACTCTGGGAGGGATCCGGGACCGGACTGGAGTTCAAGGAACCACAATTAGCAGGTAAATCTAATTTTTCTCTTTATTGTCCCTTCAGTCCAGTTCCATACCTCATGGATGTAAAAGGAGCACTTAAACTAATGGGAGGGACCCATAAAGCCGGCCTGAATCACCGCCGCACTGAAACAAGTGTCCCCTGCTGCCTGGAGATCCAGGCGATAATGTTTTACAAATGTATGAAGCAAAGACCATGGCGCTGCCCTGCAGATCTCCACTGGTGGCACTAGATTGTATTCCACCCATGAGGCCGCCTCAGCTCTCGTGGAATGCGCATGCAACCCCGCCAGTACCACCTTACCCTTCAAGATGTATGCCAAAACGATTGCCTCCCTGATCCATCTGGAAATGGAGGCCTTTGCCGCAGCCTCACCTTTGCACAGCTCCCCAAACAGAACGAACAAATGATCTGATTTCCTAAAGGATGATGTCCATCTCAAATACCATTGCAGGACTCTCTTAACATCCAAGAGGTGTAACAGTGGATAGGCCAAGTTCCCTTCCGCATCCGTCAGAGCCGGTAATGAAACCATCTGGTTCAAGTTAAAAAACAAAACCACCTTGGGCAAGAAGGAAGGAACTGGCCACAGGAACACTTTCTCCCTTGAGAACAAAAGGAAGGGCTCCCGTCAAGATAAGGCCTGAAGCTCTGAAATTCTGCACGCTGAACAAATCGTCACAAGAAAAACTGTCTTCAGAGTCAAATCCTCAGCGAGGCCCGGCTCAGTGGTTCAAAAGGCTCCCCCATGAGCACCGTCAGTACCAGATTAAGATCCCAAGGCGGTACTACCGTCCTCCATGGAGGACAAAAGGTGGCTACCCCTCAGAAACCTTAGGATGTCTGGGTGTGATCTTAACGCCACCCCCTAAATCTTTCCCCAACAACAGGAAATTGCCACCACTTGTACCCTCAAGGAACTAGCGGCCAGGTCCTTATTGAAACCGGCCTGCAAGAATATCAAAACATCCAGGACTGAGGCAGTGGATGGGAGAGTCTTCTATCCGCACACCACGAATCAAAAAAATACGCCAAACTTGGATATACGCCAGACAAGTAGACTTCTTCCGGGACTTCAGCAAGGTTGCGATCACTGGACTGGAATAATCTTTTAGCTTTGCCCTTTCAAGAGCCATGCCGTAAGCAAGAATCATGCCACCTGTGGCATGCGAAGCTGCCCCTGCATCAAGAGATCCTCTTGAACTGGAAGCCACTACATCCGGTTTGCCAGAATCTGTACTAGGTCGGCATACCACGGGCACCTTGGCCAATCCGGGGCGATCAAAATTGCCAATGCCCGGTGAGCTTCTATCTTCTGTAGGACTCTATGAGTGCCCATGGAAGAAACACAGAGAACACCTTCCACGGGCCACTTCTGCACTGAGGCATCTAGGCCCTCTGACATTCATTCTCTTCTCCTGCTCTAGAAGCGGCCAGCTTTCACCATCTTGAATGTTGCCATTAGGTCCATGACCAATGTGCCCCAGTGGCGCACCACCTGTTCAAACACATCCTGGTTTAACCTTCACTCGCAGGGGTCCTCTTGCACCTGACTGAGGTAATCCACAGTCACATTGTTGACACCTGCTATGTGTGCCGCCAACAACGCCTGGAGATGATTCTCCGCCCAGTCGAACAATATTTCAACCTCGTCCTCCAGTGTTGTGCTGTCTGTGCCTTCCTGATGATTTATGTAGACTACCATAATTGCGTTGTTTGAGAAGACCCAAACTGCCTTCCCATGCAACCAGGGCTCGAATCTGTGGAGCGTGAGGCCCACCACCCTAATCTCCAGCCAGTTGATGGACCACAAGGACTCCTGCTGGCTCCAATGTCCCTGCATCGGTCATCAACAGGATCCATACTGGAGAATCAAGGGGCATGCCCCCTTCTAGACTCCCCAGGTGAAGCCACCACCTGAGGGCATTCTTTGTGCTCCTCGGCCAGGGAGTACTTGGGCCAAGGGCGGACTCTGCCGAGGCCACCGATGAAGCAGAACTCTCTGTAATGGCCTCATGTGTACTTTTGCCCATGGAACCAGTTTGAGAGTGGCTGCCCTGGTCCCTAGGACTTGCAGATAATGCCAGGCTGACAGCTTTGCCATCTGCAGAAACTGACATACCAATCTTTGCAACCCCTGCGCCCGCTGCTCCTGCAAAATGACTTTACCTGCATAGTTGTTGAAGTGTGCTCCCAAATACTCTAACTCTTGGGATGGAGTCAAGTGACTCTTGGCCACGTTGACCATCCAACCAAGACTTTGTAGGAACTGCACCACTTGCATTGTTACTCTTTCACTTTTGCTCCTGGACTTTGCCCAGATTATCCCATTGTTGAGGTACAGGAGCACCAGGACTCCTCCTTTGCGGAGTGCTGCCGTTACTACCACCATCACCTTGGTGAAGATATGAGCAGCCATTGCCAGACCGAATGGCAATGCTCGAAACTGAAAATGACCCATCGGTACCGCAAAGTGGAGAAACTGTTTTCAGTATAGTTGCAACCTGTGGCTGTGATGCTGTAATACATTCCAAGTTATACCATCCTGACATATACCATCGTTAACGCCCATCCCCACAGCATTCCCCTACTCTTATCTCCGAACATCACACTGCTGTGCAGCTCCTATATCACCTGCTGGTTTGACTGGAGTGAGCAGGGGGTAAACATGTTTGTGTGTTGCAACCCTCCCCTCTGACTGAGCCTCCATTTTCATAGGTGAGAGGCCCGAATAATGCCAAATGCCATAACAACTGTATCCATGGCAACACTGTCAGCCCACTTGGCACAGCTGCAGCCTATAGGGAACTAGGCTCAAGTGGAGGGCTGGCCTCTGTGAATGTCCAGTTCATTCACTTAATTGGCGACAGGGGGAGGAATCTGTGCTGCACCTGCATGCGCGTTGCTCTTGTCCCATGCTGCATTCACAGAGTGCAAGTGAGGGGATTCTTTGCTCCATGCAGTGTATGCAAATGCAGGCAGGCTTGTATCAGGCAAATGTGCATGCAATTAACACCATTTCAACACTGTCTACTCAGCATTGGACAAAGCATTCAGCAGTACATTACATATTACCCCTAATGAGAATCCAAATGCACATGTGTGCCTGATTGTGACAGTGGGACACGGACCTCAGAATGGTGTGTGCACAAGTCCAGTTCCTGAAGTGTGGCACATGTTGGCCTCTGCATCACCTGCCACCATATGGGAAGGCAGTGCCCAGAGGTGAATGTTGGGGTGGGGGTAGAGGTAGGGGTCGGGGGGGGGGGGAGGGGACAGTACAATACATGTTGAGAATGTGCCCTTTATAGGTAGCATTGCTGGCCAAAGCCCATGTTCACATGGCCAGAAGCTATGTGGGCCTGTTCAGTGTCCGCGTGTGTTACATCAAAGGGGCTACATGACAGCCTCACAGGCCTCCGAAGGCCACAGAGTTGGATAGTTACAAGGATGGGGTTAGAGTACAGAGTCAGGAAATGGTGGCATGTGTGTCACCAGCAACTGTTCAACATCCATCTCAATGTCCAACCTGCCATGCTTCCACGCACTCTTGGGGGAGGAGGACAATGTGTCTACAGCATGGGAGAGTGCATGTGCTGCATTGGCCAGTTTTGCAGTGTCCATTGCTAGTGATGTGACATTATATGGGAGTACAAGCATGGCACTATGTTCAATGCTTACTGCCAAAAGCTGTGCAGAGGGGACACCATATTTGGGTATGTGACAGATGTAGGACACTGTGGGCCAGCATGTACCCGCTGCTCGTCTCTGGTCCACTTTCCACTGTGTCTCACATACCATAAGCTGTCCAGAGGTCCAAAATAAAAGGGTACATAATGAGGAGCAAAGGATTCTGGTATTCCCCTAGAACAGAGCGGTTTGCACAAGATGTATTATGGTGCTGGCGAAGAATACTGGGCCCGATATTTGAAAGACATTTACACGGCTTACAGCCCAGTAAACAGTGTAAATGCCTTAAATCGGGATATTCAACGGCACTTACACAGTTAATACCGTTGAATATCCCCTTCTAACTCCTACGTGCCCCGGTGCTATCCAGTTAGCATTGGGGTGTGTTGGGGGTGTTCTAGGGCAGAACTGAAGCAGCGACAAGCGATAACTGGGCAGCAGCGATATTGCACGCTGCCCGGTTAGCGATCTGCGCTGAAAAGATAGGCTAGGAAAACCCTCACATATCTTTAAGGCGCAGGAGCTAACCAGTCAGCATGCAATATCACTGCTGCCCAGTTAACTTCCATGGTTTTCGGTGCATACAGGATCCCCGGATATTCAATGCTTTTGCTGTGGCATTGAATATCTGGGTCAGAGGTCAGTGGGGAGGGCTATGCACCAATGTGGCACATAGTCCTTTGAAAATGAGCCGAGCTCAATTATCAGGCAGGGGCGGCCCAAGGGGGTTGCGGGGCCATGTGCGGAGACTCAGTGCGGCGCCTCATTTGCATAATGCTACCATACACTGACTTTTAGTAAACATGCCTCTTGATGAGTGTATGGATAAAGATAGACTAAAAGATTTCTACTTTACTATAATCCAGTGCCAACCGCCAGGCACATTAGGAACTACTACAAACACTGCCCATTTAGAACCCATAGCAAACCCACCGTATCATAACAGCACTACCAGGACTCACAAAGCACCATACCCTACCTATCAAAAGGAAACACTGCAAATATTAAACCAATACATTTCAGAGAACAACAATACATGACCTACTGGGGAAAGAGAACAAGTGGCAATGTCAAATAGGAATTACATAAACAGAATACCTCAGCTCAGTTACACATGAACAGAACATAGACCATCACCAAACAAGGAATCACAATTTAGAAACAGGAAGACAATAATTAAACTGGGAACCCCAAAAGCCAAACTTGGAATGTACAACACTGTAGAAATAAAACTATAAATTAATTTCCTCTTGTACTAAACAAAGCGCAGACGTTAATGATGCACATTTCCCAGAGATGACATATTCCAGTTAATAAATTCAAAATAAACAGATATTTTTCTACCTTTTGTGCATTTTTTTTCAGTTGCAATTGCTCCAGCCACTTTCTTCTGGTTTCTTCGTGTCTTCTGCTAACTCTCCATCGTCTGCTGTCCATTTGTCCTTTCTTCTCTCTTCTAGTTGTTTTCCATTCTTTTTCTACATCTGCTTTAACATACTAATCTTTCTCCTTTTGCTCTTTCCTCATTCCTATTTCATCCACTCAAATTTTACCCTTCCATCCTTAATCCCCACTTACTCTCCCAATACCCGGCCAATTGTAGATTTGTCTTCCCTCCCACACAAAATATTTTCCCCTCTCCATTTCACTCTTTCAGCTCCATCCCATTCTAATCCTCCCCCAACATCAGCTCCCTTCTAGTTCCAGCCCCACCCAGCATCTGCTCTCTTCTAGTCCCCGCATCAGCCCATTTCCAGTCCTAGCCCCCCATCAGCCCATTTCCAATCCAGTCCTAGCTCCCCCATCAGAGTCCCTCCATCAGCCCATTTCTAGTCCTTTCCTAGCCCCACCATCAGCCCATGTCAAATCCTAGCTCCCCTCCACTCAGCCCATTTCCAATCCAAGCCCCCCATGAGCCGACCTCCAGTTCTAGCCCCTCCACAACTCCATTTCAATTCAAGCCCCAACCACAGCCCATTTCAAATCTTAGCACCTCCCAACAGTCCATTTCCAGTCCTATCCTAGCCCCTCCACCAGCCCATTTCCTGTCCTAGCTTCCTCCCCTCACAGCCCATTTCCATTCCAAGCCCCCCTCCCCATCAACTATTTGCAGTTCAAGCCCCACTTCCACTCAGCCCATTTCCATTCCAAGCCCCCCTCCCCGTCAGCTATTTGCAGTTCAAGCCACCCCTTCCACTCAGCCCATTTCCAGTCCTAGCAACCCCCCCAGCCCATTACCAATCCTAAGCCCCCTATTAGCCCACTTCCCGTCCTAACCCCCCATCACCCCATGTTCAGTCTTAGCCCCCCCATAGCCCATTACCAGTCCTAACCCCCCATCAGCTTATTTACAGTCCTAGCCCCCCCATAGCCCATTACCAGTCCTAACCCCCCCCCCATCAGCCCTCTTCCAGTCCTAACCCCCCCATCACCCTATTTTCAGTCTTAGGCCCCCACCATAACCCATTACCAGTCTTAACCTCCCTCCCCCCTATCAGCCCAGGTAGAAAACCAGAATCAAGTGTCCCACGGGGCCTCCTCCCCCCCCCCCCCCGCCCAGCAAAGCCCTCCCTGCAGCATCAGCTCCCTCAGCGCAGGCATTTCAGAGCCGTGAAGTGAGAGTTTCCCTTTCTCGAGGCTCTGTTAAGCCCGCCGGGGCTGATGGGAAACAGGAAATGCCTGTTTCCCATCAGCCCTGGCAGGCTTAACAGAGCTGTCAGAGAGAAACTCTCCCTTCGCGGTTCTGAAAGCCGATGCTGAGGGAGCTGATGCTGCAGGGAGGGCTCTGCCGGGCAGAGGGGGGGCCCCGCAGGACACTTGATTCTGCTGCTGTCACGGCGGCAGCGGCAGCCAGGTTTCTTTTTCTACCTGGCTGATACAGAATGTTTTTTGCGCGAGGCCCTCTGAAACACGGGGCCCTGTGCAAAAAACATTCTTGCTCAATGGACGAGCCGGCCCTATTATCAGGCCCACTGTGTATACCATGGATTATCCAAAGAGCAAATCAATCAGAAGAGATCAAATGTAAGCTTTCCTTAGAAGCTCAAATGACAAGTCTGACTTTCATCCTTTGGACATATCATGTGAAGTGAGAGATTGTTAGAAAAAGACATCATGCTTGGCAGGGAAGGTCAGTGCAAAAGAAGTAGACTTTCAGATTTTAAGAAATTTTAGTTCATTTCACACTTGCAATTTAAAAAGAATTTTTTTATCAAGCATTATTTATTTATTTATTTATTTATTTATTTATAGACTCTTATATACCGCACTATTAGGCATCAGCGCGGTTCACAAAAAACAGTGAGATACACAATTCAACAGTACTTTGTGTTTACAGAAAACAGGAGAATATAACTCGGATAACAGGGTATATAATTAATAAACATTAATAAACATTAGAACTTTTAATGCTCACTACTCCACATAATGTGTGTTTAATGCATGTTAGTCCATGAATTAATAAATCTAGCATGCCCCAAATTTTCTAAGATATGCTAACAAACCAAGGAGCCAAGTTACTAAGGTGCACTAAAACGCATGTTAAGTCACCTTTAACACATTTTATTAGTAACTGTGTACCATTGAACAACATGGGACCTGTGCTGACATAAGGCTTGTTAAAGTTAGCACACCTTAATAATTAGCCCCTCAAATGAGCTAATGAAAGCACATCTGGATTACCTGCTATGCTGCCTCTCAGATAAATTCTTCGCTCAGTGGTAGGAAAAATATGGTCTGTGCACTAAAAATGACCCATAGGTGCCTTTTCTTCAGCCCTCGGTAGTCCTATATGTCCCTGCCCTTGGCTATTTCTGGTTTGTTCACTTTCTTCCAACCTTTCCCCCACTTACATCCTGCTGACCTCAGCTCAAGTGTAGCCGCTGCCTTAGGAAACCCTTCAACCATGTGCCCCGAGCAGCTCAAGGCCCTCCTTCCTTCCCGCACCCCCACATTCCAGCTTTTCCCTTCCCTTCCTCCAGAGATGTCCAGCTTCTCCCAAGTGTTCCCTTCTCCCTGTCACCACTTCATGAATGTACTTATGTCACTATGTTGTCGGCCCCAGCCAAGGCTGCACAAAAAAGTACACGGTGGCGGGCCGTCAGGCATTTCGTGGCTGCTCATGTCCTGCTGGTCCTGCCTCCTTCGGCATAAACTTCCTGTTGGAGGGGGTTGAGGGTGGCATGCCATGAGTACTGTCAGATGGCTGCCTGGGTGAGAATCTTCACACTCTTGGCAAGTGCATATTTCTATATGATTTGCAAGGTATTGTGGGCAATGTAGTTCATTCATACCAGACACAGCTGCTGACAATAATTTAGTTGTGCTCTTGGGTAAAGCCAATAAGATATTTATTTATGGGGTTATTTCTCCCAACACAGATATGCTTGGTAGCACATACATCAGGTTACTTGCTTCCAGTGTTTAACTTGGAAAAACAAAGTCAAAATCAAAATCAGGAAACAACCTTTAAACTTGTCAGGCAATTAGCTAATGTTTTCTTAGCATATATCTAACAAAGGAAAAGCCACAAAGAAAGAAAAAAACCTGTTCTTTTCAGGTTAACTTCTGATTACTTCCCACATAGATTCAGAAGTGATTCTCTCCTAGCTCACAAGCAATTAGGTAAGGCTTAATTGCTAGCAGATATCCAGCTGAAACCCCTTAGCTGGCTTGCTTTCTACTGTGTGGGTCAAATCCTGCTTCAGGAGCTTTTCTGAGTAGATTAAAGAACAAATTTGTATTTCTTTGTGATGGTTGCTGTACTTTATAACAGAAAGTTACCAACGGAGTTTAGATAGAGAGCAGTCCATATAAACACAATCTTCATCTGCTATTATTCCCCCTTGTTCAACAAGCATGGGTTCAATATCATGGATTGGCACAGATGAATCTCTCAATGGAGCATTTTCAGGAGAATACTTGTTTCCCTGCTGTCTTTCAAGGTTATAGCTAGGGCATAGATCAGTGTTCATACCTGAGCTTCCATTGCTGTTAGAGTTCCTCTCTATATAGCCTGGCCAGTATGTAGTCCAGTTCTTATGTCCAGCCTTCCAATCCAGATTCCTGGACACTGGATCTCTCTTCACATACCTTCTGGCACGGGTCTTAGGGTCCCTTCCACGTGCAGCCGTCTCCCTCACAGGTAGCCTCTGGTGATTCCTAGCTCTGCAGCACCATTCCTCTGGCTTTCCCCAGTCCAATGGTGTATGCTGGCCCTTGGAATACCTCCCAGTATACGTACTGCTTTGGACTCTTCTAGACCTCTCAAAGGGTCTCTTTCCCTCTCTGTCTGTCCGGTTTGGCTTCTGCTTCTGATGATCCTTCAGATGAAACTGAGGATAATTCTCTGGATATCCAAGGTGATCATGAAGATGGTCATCTGTAGAATAAACTCTACTCTTATTCTGCCTTGATGAGTGCTCCTCCCTAACACAGCGCAGCTGTGCTGAATCAGGCCCTGCCCTTTGAGATGAGTGCTTAGGGATTACCTCATAGCCCTTTTGATTGAAGGAGGGCCTAGTGGTTGGGGCAAGGTACTTCAGGCCGGAAGGTCGGGGGTTCAAATCCCACTAGAGGACAGCAACCATGGGCCGGAAGGACTGGGGTTTCTAGTCCCACAGGTGCTCCTTGTGGTCTTGGGCAAGCCACTTAACCCTCCATAGCCCATGTTCCCTGTAAAATAGTTATCTCCAAGTTATAATGCCCTGTTCAATGTAATTTCAGTTTGTTCAATGTAAACCGCACTGATGCAGAATAGCGCGGTATATAAGAGAATGTAAATAAAATAAATAAAATAAATAACACACGTTTTCTCACTTCAGCTCCTCTCATGGCTGTTGGAAACCTGGTGCATTCTGGGACTGGTAGTCTTTTATGGCAAAATTCTGTTTTCTCTTTTCTACCAGAACTGACAGGTTGCTTGTTCAGAGTCACTTCACCTTTTCTATAGCTCCTTCCTGAGCTATGATAAGCTTCTTTATCACAGTACGTCCAGGTGCTCACAGGCCACCACCACATTGCTTTCTTTTTCTGTGCAGGTTGTTTCTGTTCTGGTACCAGAGCTGTGCTGCTTTCTCCAAGGTTTGTTGCCCCTAGATAAATGTCTAGTCTGCCAAGTCCAGGCCTATCTGGCCTCACAATCAGCTGGTCTTACAGTTGGTGTTATTTTTTTTTCTTTGCATTGGCCGGGCCCAAGTTCGAGGTCATCACTCTGGATAGACAGAGCGGTGAACCTGATATTGGCCCCATGGTGACTAACAAACAAAATAAGACCCGTTGTTCACAAGATTAAAAGGAACGGAATAAAAGTGGTGGGGGTGAGAGGAAGAATTGCAGACAGGGAGGTAGAGGCAAAAGAGGGAGGAATAGACATTCAAACGGGGGAAGCTCTGGTTTAAAGCAGGGGTTCCCAAAATACAAGGAGAATGAATTTTCATAACAAAATATTCACTGGAGTGTTGTGTCTGCTGCCAGGCCTCATTCTGGGCCTAGTGCTGCCGTCTTATTAAGCAAGCCATTCCCACAGCAACAATAGCAGCAGTGCCCCACTCAGACTGGAAGAATATATTTGTGTAGAAAAGGGCTTGAAAGATTTACAAAAAAATCCTATAAAATTCCCAGTCAAAGTGGTCTCAAGTCTCTGGTTTTGATGGATATTAGAATGCTCCTGGGTAGCTGCGAGTAACTACATTTTAATAGGAATCAGCTAGCATGAAATTTGCATAAGAGACTAATCAATGCAGGAATCTAAGGGGGATAACATGTGGATTGTGAGACGGTTCCACTGGAAGGCGCTCTGCATGTTTAGTATTAATCGATGAATTCCTCAAAAATATTTTTTTTAGTAAATAGAATACATTCTACGGCACACTGAAGAGCAAACATCAGACGTAGCAATTCCCCTAATGAGGTGCACAGCAAAGCAACCCTAGGGCACAGCTAGCTTTGTACTAGGATTTGGCACCGACTCCCTGTCTTTTAAATATTTTCATCAAAGCTGACACAGATGGTCAGTGATGCACAGTCTATTAATAAACTTGGAATAAAAATCTTTTCTTGTCCCAAATAATTAAAAGTCGAGGTAATTCTATACTTTGGTTGCTTGGTGAAAATCTCTCACACTCTCTTGCATGAGACAACAAACAGATTATTGCGCTAAGCTTGGACTCTATAGTGCCTGCCTTTAGGGTCCTGTTTAGAAAACCATTGTGGGTTGACGGCTTGTTTTCACTTAAACCCCTGAGTGATGTGCTTTGTTTTAATCTTATTTTCATCACAGCATTGTGCTTTTTAGAATTCTACCATTGACTGATGCACTTTCATGTAGCTTTGCTTGTGCCCTTTGGGCATCTTGTGGATGGCTGTTAGAGCAGATTTGGCTGCTCTAGATGAAAGGAATGCCGTTGTTGCTCTTTCTGTTAAAATCATAATGCAGTTTGTGATTTTAGCAGACAGACAATCTCAGGCTCCAGAAAGATAGTGCCCTGTACCTAATGAACCAACTTGGGTGCACTTTAAAAAGATTAGTGTCTGAAACCTTTAGGGGCAAATCCAGCGATGTGGTGGAAGCGAGATCCTGCGGAACTGATCATATTTTCAGTTTCTAAAACTGGCTCTTTTATCTTGTCATTATGCTTAAAAAGAAAAGGCAAAAAGTTGTACTCCTCAGGATCTCACTCACTGCTTTTGGGTGCATGGGCTGGGTTCGTTGTGTAGCAGCAAAGCGCAGACAAACCAATGATACCAGGAGTCTGTTCAAAAGGTCCAAATCATTTATTTGTGCACAAGTCTCGAACCAGTCAATTTCAAAATGGCTGAGCAAAGTTTTCAAGCATTACAACAACTTTTATAGACTTCTGTTCCATTCTAGGTATAGAAAAACATTTCATTGGTCCCGGTAATCTCCCGTACCTCCCGTACCTCTTCTATTGGTCCCGGTACTGATAAGTTTATCCAGTTATGTCCCTTCAGTGGGCATGACACCTGCATACCCCCCTTCTAGTTCCATTTACAATGGTCAGTTCATCAACTTGTTACTTTCACACTTTCAAGGTTATAGAACCAATTTGTACGTGCAGAGGAGCTGGGCTCTGCAACTCATCTGTCAGCACTCCCAATTATTTCTTTGCAGATGTACTTTTTCTTATCAGTAACTTTTAAACATGTTTTTCTGTATTTTTTCCATCTTTCAATACTACAGTTCTGCTTACCTAAGCTAATTCAATACTTCTACTGAGTTCTATCTTACAATAGCAGCATATTGGGGGATGTGCAATCCTATATGCCTCTCCACAGGCCTCATTTACAGGTCAAGCTAGCCATGCTGGCCTGCTTATGTTCGGACACTGTGGGTCACAGGCCTGCACCTGCCACATTCCCCCCTTTGATTAATCTCACCCTATTACTTAATAAGGTGTGAGAATTAAATCACTTTCTGAAGAATCACATCCTGGCTAAAGGATTTCTACCAGGACTGGCTGTATATAAAGCCATGATTTTTGTTGCGGTCTTCCGCTCTACTGTACTATCAATAGTGTTATGAATGGAACGCATACAACATGGGATTAAACATGGTAATAAGAAGATAACAGCAACAAGGATTAGTACCAATACGATGAAAGTCTTAAATCCTCCCACCCATGAAAAGAGGTTAGCAAACCAATTAGGAAATTTCAATGAGTGCCACATCTGTACTGGCACATAAGCATGTCTTTGCATATCTTTAGCAATTTCTTCAACTACTTGACCTTTATCATCTATTTTCAAACAGCAATTGGTTAAGTTCAGCTTACCACATACTCCTCCTTCAGCTGCTAACAAATAATCAAGTGCTAAGCGGTTCTGATATATCGCAGTGCGCATCTGTGTACTTTGTCTAGCTAAAAGCGTGAGAGCATGACTAGTTTCATTGGTTATTATTTCAACTACTGCTTGTAAGCGAATAATACGATTAATCATATAAATTGGGGTACGATAACCATACATACCATCATCATTCCAAGTGGCGGGTCCATAATATTCAATGATTCTTTCTGGTGGCCAATCATCACCTTGCCATTTCTCCCACTTGCCTATCTGTAAGGCCTCTCTCTTCTGTCTTAGTGCTCTTTTGTGTCGGTGGGTAGTGTATACTGGGTATCCTAATTGTTCTCCATGCTCAGTGTTTAACAGGAAGAAAGAAAGAAGGTCTGATGGTTCCTAAGACACATGCTCCTCCCCAGTGTGGTGGGAGTTGTGCATACGCTCGGTTTCCCACAGATCCAATATAGGCCAGGTGGGGCCTGCCAGGCTTGGATTTCAGCAAGGTTAGTCCATAGACCTGCAAGTTCAGGAAATCTGGCTAATGGGTTAGGAGGTTCAGGATGTCCAATTCCTGACCACCATGCTATCTTCTTGGTTGTGGCATTATAGTACTTTTGGCTAAGACAGACCAGCTGTCCTACCTTTTGGGTGAACTGGGGTCCAGTTCTGGCATAGCAAAGACGTCCAACGATTGAGTGCGCTAACACCCATTCACTGGTAGTCTTGTGTAATTCAGTCTGATTGTAAATCATGGAATAATTCAATTCTTGGGCTTCCCATGGCCACTGATCTCCCATTTGGGTTCCGCCACAGAAATAACAATCTGCGATCTTAAGACTAGATACTACTGCTCCGGCTAATTCTAGAAATAAATTCTGTGAGGGGTGAGGGATCTCAAACTTATTTACATGCATGGCTTCATAAAAAGTATTATGAATATGATATTTAGATGACTTGTGGGCTTGGGTATTCAATCTGATATACACAATGGTCCCTGGATCTATTGCTCCTCCAGCAATACGTAAACCAAACTTATATCCTTGTTTCCATGCATGGGGATTGTGTATACGTAAGTGTAAGGGGTTACAAGCATCTTTCTGACATTTATCATTTGTGGTTGGCTTGGTTAAAGTAGCCATTCGTTTATCTATTTTCTCATCAGTTATACCAGTATTCCAGGTAGCATAAAAAACACATCCCCAATACGGGCAATAGTAGTCTGCTGCTGGGGCAGTACTATAGCCTGGTTCCTTTTTACCTGTACACTTTCTCCATCCTGTGGCACCTTCTGGACACATATACTTATGGTCATTTCGATACGCTTTCTCCCATGTACCACAGGTGGAATAACTATCTCTATTAATAGCATTGCATGCATCAAAATTCAAAACAGCAGGTTTAGTAATGTCCTTAAGTGGCGGCGTTGCAGCTAATATAGGTCCATCTGCATCCTTCCATCTTATTTCCATCGTGTAATAGGATGGATTCTGATGCGGATTATAGCATGTTTTAATTTTTCCATGAGTGCAAACATTTAGTTCAGTGGTGTTATAGATACACCGAGTTACTGTCCCCTTGCAGGTATAGTAAGAATGATAAAGCAAAGTCTGAGTTACTTTCAGTCCAATTCTAGTAGAAGTAATGCAGGCAGTGCATGGAGGTAAAGCATGAGTCTGTTCAAAACCTCCAAAGAAGGCAACCAAAGCAAAGCAAAAGTAGAGATGCATGTCGATGTTGATTGGAGTTCTTCTGAATCCTCAGCTTGCTGATCTTGATCACGACGTTCTATTATTCTTCGTCCCGTCTGCTAATGAAGCAATTTAACGGGTGCTGAGTGTTGATTGAAGATCCTCAAGTTGTCCAGTACACATTGACCAACTTAGCAATTCAGTTGGCTTGTGGAGTCTGGCTTAGTCAATGTAGTCTCTAAGTAGTGTGTCAAATCACACACAAATTGGGTTCGTTGAAACAAAACTGTTGCTGCATAGAAAACAGCAATCCTCTTCGAAAGACTTGGCTGCTGCAAAGCACTTGTGATGAAGTGTCTAAGCTGCTGGTTGCCGTCTCAAAGTAACTCGCAAGGGTACATCAGGGTGCTGTTCTGCTGTCCACTGCTCTGGTTCAGGATCGGCGGCGGGCTTGACTCTGCTGTGGTGGATCCAGGCGTCGATCTCGGCTACCTTTACTGCAGTTGGGGTAGACAGGATGACGGTGTACGGTCCCTTCCAATGAGGTTCCAACGGTGTCTTCTTCCAATCTTTGATCCACACCGAGGTACCAGGCTGGTAGGGATGCAAGGGTTCCGTCAAGTTGATAGGCAACTGGTCTTGGATCCACGTATGGAGAGTCTGCAGAACAAAACTAAGAGCTAGAAGTTCTTGTCTGGTTATTTCTGAACCAATTTGGGCTAGACTTCCTTTGATTCCCTGCACTATTGGTGGGGGTTTACCATACAAAACTTCAAAAGGGGAAAATCCTGTTGACTTTACAGGAGATGAGCGTATTCTGAATAAAGCTATGGGAAGCACTTGGGGCCACTTCAATTGTGTCTCCTGACAAAGCTTAGACATTTGGGCTTTCAAGGTACGATTCATTCGCTCAACTTTCCCTGAACTCTGGGGTCTGTATGCAGTGTGGAGTTTCCATTGTATCTGCAAGGCTTTTGCTAACTGCTGAGTAACTTGGGAGACAAATGAGGGTCCATTATCTGACCCTATTACTGCTGGAATTCCGAATCTGGGGACAATCTCTCTCATTAAGACCTTGGTAACTTCTCGGGCTTTCTCAGTTCTGGTTGGGAATGCTTCTACCCACCCAGAGAAAGTACATACTAATACTAATAGGTAATGATACCCATTGGCTTTTGGCATTTCGGTGAAATCAACTTGGAGGTTGTGCATGGGGGTCACACCTCTTGACTGAACTCGGGGTGCTGTAATAAGGCCTTGCTTGGCATTATTCTTGGCACAAGTTTGACATTGTCGTGCTACTGAAGCTGATATGGTTGTCATCAGAGGGATGTAGAAATGCGGTCTGAGTGCTTTTTCCATAGCACTTTTCCCATAGTGAGTAGCTTCGTGGAAAGCTTTGACAAAGGATGGTCCTAACAGTTCAGGAATTACTATTCGTCCTGGAGGTTGACTGCCCTCTTCTGGTGGCAGCTCAATCCATCCGTCTTTCAATACTCCATTTTCTTTGTCACAATAGTAGTCCAATTCTTTGGTGGTATATCGTGGGGTCCATAGATTCAAAGGTACTGGAAACAATGCTGCTTGCATTGGCATAGCTTGTGGGGCAATTTGTCCTGTCATAGCTGCTTGTCGTGCTGAGGCATCTGCAAATCTATTTCCTCGGGCAATTTCTCCTTTTCCTGCTTGATGTCCTCTGCAATGCATGACAGCTACACGTGTTGGGGCCCAAACGGCATCAAGTAACATCAATATTTCGGGACCATATTTGACTGATTTTCCTCCGGATGTGATGAGTCCTCTTTCTTTATAGAGAGCTCCATGGGCATGCAGGGTAGTGAAGGCATATTTGGAATCTGTATATACATTCAGTATAAGTTTTTCTCCTAACAACAATGCTCTGGTGAGTGCTATCAATTCGGCTTTCTGGGCTGATGTGCCTGAGGCTAGGGCTGATGATTCAACTACTTCGTGTTGAGTGACGACTGCATATCCGGCACAGCGTCGTCCATCAAGGATGAGACTGCTCCCATCAACATAATAGGTTTGGTCAGGATTGTCTATGGGCACATCTGTCAAGTCAGGTCGGCTGGAGAACACAGTCTCCATGACTTCGATACAGTCATGTTCTGGGAGTTCTTCACTGATGGGTATCAAGGTGGCTGGATTCAGGGCATGGCTCACTTCAAGTTGTATCTGTGGGTTTTCACATAACATGCTCTGGTACTTCAACATTCGGGAATTGGTGAGCCAATAATTTGCTTTTTGTTCCATAAGGGCAAGGACTGCATGTGGCACAGTGACTCGTATGTTCTGTCCTAGTGTGAGTTTGTCTGCTTCACTCACTAGTAGCGCTGTAGCTGCAACTGCTCTCAAGCAAGGTGGCCATCCTTTGGCCACAGGGTCCAATTGTTTCGATAGGTAGGCTACAGGTCGCTCCCAATTTCCCAATTTCTGAGTCAACATGCCCAAGGCATTTCCCTGTGCTTCATGTACAAACAAGTGGAAAGGTTTGTGTGCATCTGGTAGTCCAAGTGCTGGTGATGACATCAATTCTTCTTTTAACTTTTGGAAGGCTGTATCCTGCTCAAGTCCCCACTCCAGTGGCGACTTTTCTTCTCCTTTTGTGACTTCATACAGTGGTTTGGCAATTTGGGCAAAGTTGGGTATCCAAATTCGGCAATATCCTGCCGCTCCCAGAAAGGCTCTGACTTGCTTTCTGGTTGTTGGAGTTGGAATTCTACATACTGCTTCTTTTCTTTCTCTGCCTAATCTTCTGCTCCTTGGGTAATACGAAAACCCAGGTATTTCACTTCTTTTTGGCATAGCTGTGCTTTGGCTCTGGAAACTTTGTATCCAGCTTCCTCTAGTAACTGCAAGAGATCTTTGGTGGCTAGTATACATTCACTTTCTGATACGGCAGCTATCAACAGATCATCCATGTATTGGAGAAGCACTCTCTTCCCCGGGGCTACTGGATAGCTTGAAAGGTCTTGATTCAGTGCGGCACTAAAGATGGTAGGCGAATTCTTGAATCCTTGGGGTAATCTTGTCCAGGTAAGTTGGCCCCCTCTTCCAGAGATGGGGTCCTGCCATTCGAATGCAAACAATATTTGGCTTACAGGGGCTAATCTTATGCAAAAGAATGCGTCTTTTAAATCCAGTACAGTGAAATGGGTAGCTTCAGCAGGTATCAGTCCTAGGAGGGTGTAAGGATTGGGTACAACTGGATGTATGGTCTCAGCTGCATCATTTACTCTTCTCAAATCTTGCACTGGGCGATAATCATCTGTCCCAGGCTTCTTTACTGGCAAAAGTGGAGTGTTCCATGGGGATTGGCATACTTTTAGTAGGCCATACTCAAGCAATCTTTGTAGGTGGCGATGAATGCCTTCAATTGCGGCTCTTGGGAGAGGGTACTGTTTGACGTGCACTGGTGTAGCACTAGGCTTAAGGGTTACAATCACTGGAGCTATATGTTTGGCTAGGCCTGGGGGGCTGCCTTCTGCCCATACTCCAGGTGGTGCATCAATACTTTTCAAAGTTTGTTCAAAATAGGTATCTTGGATCGAATCATCAATGTAGTATCTCCATTCTTCTTCTCGGGGAACTGTCAGCAGCATCACTCCTGCTGGTTTGGTTTGGGAATTTACTGTCATTTGCATTTCTCCTTGTTCAGAGAAAGATATTTGTGCTTGAAGCTTGGCTAACATATCTCGTCCCAGTAGTGGCACTGGACATTCGGGCATGTAAAGGAATTGATGAGTTACTTGCTGTCCTCCCAGACTGCATATTCGGTTTTGAAGAAAAGACTTTGTGGCTTTGGCACCAGTTGCTCCTATGATGGTGACTGCTTTTGTAGTGAATGGGGCTATCTTTTTGTCTATTACTGAATGTTGCGCTCCAGTATCAACCATAAAGTCCATAATTTGGTCTCCTATTTGTATTCCGACCATAGGCTCCTGGAGACCTAAAGCAAACTTGGAGCCCGGTCTGTCCTAATCCACATCATTCTCATCATGGGCTGGTGTGGCCAATGCTTGAATGGTTCCTCCTCTTTCTCGCTGGAATTGTTCTCGATTGGCTCCTCCTCGGCTTCGGGGATAGCTTCGTCTTTCTTCTCGCCACTGATGGCTGCTGTCGTCATCATGCTGGGCGTCTTCGAGTTGCGGGCACATATCTCTCCAATGTCCTTCCTCTCTGCAATAGGCGCATTGGTTCACGCCTAGTCTCTGGGTCCGGCCTCCGCCTTGACCCCGCCCTCTTCCTCTACTCCTTCGACTAGGGACACCTCCCCTTTTCTGTTCCACTATGGCCGCAGCCAAAAAAATCAGCTTTCTTCTTCATCTTTCTATCACATTCTCTCTGTCTTTCAGTATCACGATTCACATACACTTTATGAGCGACTTCCAGTAACTGTGTTGCATTCATGCCCGCAAACCCTTCTAACTTCTGTAATTTGCGTCTAATGTCTGGTTGAGACTGGTTTACAAAAGCAGAATTCACCATACATAAACTTCCTGGTGCCTCGGGATCATAGGGAGTATACATTCTGTATGCTTCAGTTAATCTCTCATAAAAATCTGCTGGGCTCTCATCTATTCCTTGAATTACTCCTGCAACTTTGGAAAGGTTCATAGCTTTCTGGCCCCCCCTTTTCAGGCCTTGTAAAAAGCCTTGGCGAAAACGGGCTAGGGCTGTGGATCCTTCATCTGTATTTGGATCCCATTGGGGGTCTTCATTCGGGAATTCTCTCTGAGCTGCTTCCCTACGGTCTATTATATTCTGCCCCTGTACCGGAGCTGCAGGGTTTTCTGCCATCCATTCAATAGCTGCTTTTCTAATTCTTGCTCGTTCTTCTGTAGTGAATAGGGTGGTCAGGAGCTGACGGCAATCTGGCCAAGTGGGTTGGTGAGTTTCCATAATACTAGTTACTAATTCTGTCAGCTCCTGGGGCTTACTAGTATAGGAGGCGTAATGCGACCTCCAATTTAATAAATCAGTTGTAGAGAAAGGGATATACACATAAGTTAGGGGTCCCGCTACCACTTCATCATTATCATTCTTTACGGGCACTCCCGGGACTTGCCGTAAGGGAAACAGTTTAGCTGCTATGGGTGTCTTTTGGGATCTAAGGGTTATTGTCGTTGCCTTTGCAGGAGTCACTTTCTTTTTCTCAACAGGTTTTGCTTTGGGTTTCTCTCTCACTGGCGTGCTAGTGCTAACGCTAGCTTTCTCAATTATTTGTACATTTTCCTCCTCATCTGGGGGATTCTCTCTTTCTCCTTCTTCTGTCTCCACTTCTGACTCGCTTTCTAGGTCCTCCTCTTCTTTTCTCGCTAATTCTTCCTTTTTCTCTTCTCCAGGAGGGGGATCAGTGGTTGGGTCCGCCTCGGCTCTGGCCGTCTCTGGGTTTCTGGGGCAGGACGCCGGGCTACTCTTACTGGACCTGGGGTTCGGGGCTGCCTGAGAGTTATTTCTGGGGAATCAGGATCTGCCAGGATGGGCTTCTTTCTGGCTTTCGTATCCTGCTCTTTCATTCTAGGCTGTTCCGTTTTCTGTCTAGAATCTGTTTTAGCTAACATTATTCTGCACTGTTCCTCATAACAGCGCTGCGCCCAGGGGGCGGATCTTCACAAATACTTAACCAGGAATCTATATAAGGGTACTGATCAGGGTGCGCTACCCGCACTCTACGGTGTATTGACTGAATAATCTCTACTTTGAACGTTCCCTCTCGGGGCCAGATTTATTTATTTATTTTTATTTATTTAACAAGCGCTTATATACCGCAGCTTTCAGAGATCAGCTGCGGTTCACAATTAACAACAGTCAACAAAAGCATAGTTTGTTTTACATGTAACGTCATATAACTATATACAATGTAAATTTAACAGAAAATGTTGAACAAATTGGCACATAACGGTGCAACACTTTATACATTATATATACATATATTTTATGTGAGGTATAACCGTATTGAGTTCTGATTCAATTGGGGGGGATTATCTTTTCTGATATAGTGGGATGTTGAGCATAGAGTTAGTGATTATCCATTATCTAGTTCTTTTAAGGGTTGGTCTATGCTATTGTAGTGAATTGTGAAAAGGTGTGTTTTCAGTTTTTTACGGAAATCATTAATCTCTGTTGACATTCTTAGTTCAACAGGGAGGGCATTCCAGGCTATTGGGGCTGCATGAGAGAACGCTCTGTTGTTTGTTGATTTTTTTGTTTTTATGAAGTCATTGGGGGTTTTGAGTTTATTCAGATGACCTTTTCTTTGAGTAGGTTTTGGATTTTCTTTGGTAATTAAGTTACTTAATGTTCTTGGTGCCATGTCAAATAGTGTTTTAAATGCAGTTATTAGTGTTTTGTATGTTATTCGGCTTTGAATTGGTAGCCAGTGAAGTGAAGCTAGTATTGGTGTTATATGTTGATGAGAGTGTGTTTTTGTTATAATCCTCGCTGCTGAGTTTTGTGCAATTTGCAGTCTTTTAATGTTATGTTTTGATGTACCTAATAATATAAGATTAGCAAAGTCAAAGTGGGGGGTTATGGTGGCTTGGATTATACTGATGAAATCATGTATGTATACAAGCGGTCTAAGTTGTTTCAGTGTTTTGAGTTTGAAATAGATTTTCTTTGTGGTGTTCCTGATATGGGTATCTAATGTGAGGTGTTTGTCTATAATGACCCCTAAGTATCTCACTTCATTTTTTATTTAATTTCTTGGTTTTGAAGTGTTATATGTGTAGGTGGGGTGTAGTCTTGATTTTTAGTGACAATTAGCACTTCGGTTTTTGAATGGTTTATTTGAAGATTGTGGGCATTTAGCCATAAAGTTATTTCATTAAAACAATCTGATAGTAGCTGCAACGGTATGTTAGGAATTGTGAAAGGGATGTACATCATAATATCATCTGCATATAGATGATAGAGTACACCATATTTTTTAAAGATGTCGCAAACAGGTTTTATATATATATTAAATAGCAGAGCTGAGAGCGCTGAGCCCTGTGGTAAACCTGTTTCAAATTTATATGATTCCGATGTTTGATTGCCTATTCTGACATTTTGGGTTCTATTGCTCAGATAAGACGTGAACCATTTATGCACTGTAGAGTATATTCCTATGTATCTTAAGTTGTTCAGTATTATTGAATGGTGAACACTATCAAAAGCGGCTGATATGTCTATAAATAAGAGGATGAAAGCTTTTTTGTGGTTGTCAATTCCTCTTAGGAGTGTATCGGTCAGAACAGTCAAAAGTGTTTCCACTCCATGCTTAGGACGAAATCCATATTGTTGGTCGTCAAGAGGGTAGGATGAATCAAGGAAATCTTGTGTCTGTATTTGTACGGTTTTTCTATGACTTTAGCTAAGAAAGGTATGCTTGATATAGGTCGGTAAGATTTCGGGGCAGTTTTGTCAAGTGAGTTATTCTTCAGTATTGGTCTGATTTGTACATGTTTAAGTGATGGTGGGAGGTATCCTTGGAGTAGTGATAGATTAACCATGGAGAGTATGAAGGGTAGAAGAGTTGGGAGTGTGTTTTTTATCCAGGTTACTGGGCAGGGGTCGAGGTAAGAGGTTGTGGTATTGAGGTTGAGAATGATATTTTTTAATGATGTTTTGGATATGGAGTGAAATTCTGGCCATTCATTTAGCATGTGGAGGGGTTTGTAGATAGGGTCTAGTGTCATTGGTGAGTGTTTTGTTTTGTTTTGGTAATAATTGGCTAGAGTTTGTACTGAGATGTCAGTGATTTCCTTGCTAGTATTTTGGGAAGTGTTTGTTAGGTTGTTAACAATTGAAAAAAGTTCCCTTGGTCTATTATATGATTTTGATAGGATTGTAGCGTAATAATTTTTCTTTGAGGTATCGATAGCATCTTTATAAAGTGTAAGGTGGTTGTAGTATATTTCCTTTTCGATGGTAGATTTAGTTTTACGCCATTTGCGTTCAAGGTTTCTAAGTTCTCTTTTCATTTGTTTTAATGTGCTATTAAACCATGGTGTACGGTTGGTTTTTGAGTGAGTTTGTTTTTTATTAAGTTGAGTTATTTTGGCTGCATTGTTTATGGTAGTGTGCCAGGTTTTGACGGCTTCATCCAGGTTTGTTGGGGATAAAGTAAGGTGAGGGATTGTGGAATCTAGAAACTCAATTTCATTAAATTTCTTAAATTTTATAGTCTGGTCATTTCCTGTGTGTTTTTTGATGGAGTTAGTATTGTAGTTGAGATTTAGTTTGATCATGTGATGATCAGACCAAGGTATTTGAGAACATTCTAATGAGTCTGGTTTAAACAGATTATAGATTGTGTTGGGTATTAGTACAAGATCAAGAGTGCCACCCTTGGTGTGGGTAGGTGTATTTATTACTTGATGGAAGTCTAAATCAGATATCGTTTCAAGAAAAAGATTGGATTCATTTATTGGTAGTGAGGGAAGGTTGAAATCACCTAGGGCAACTAGTGGATTCTGTTCTGAAGATGAGTTGAAGAGTTCAATTAGTGAGTGGAGGCTGTTTGCATTTTGGTTGGGGGGTCTGTAAATTAAACATATTCTAAGGTGGTCTATTTTTATTATAAGAATGTCGGTGTTGTTGTTTGAGTTAGTTAGTATTTTTTTAGCTTTTAGTGTTTTATTTGTCATAATCAATGCACCACCTCCTTTTCTGTTGGCTCTATGTGAATAGAAGATATCGTAGGTGGCGTTGTCAAGTTGATTTAGAGTAACTGTATCTGTATCAGAGAGCCAAGTCTCTGTTATACATAGTATATCAGGCTTTGAGTCGGTCAGTAGATCATTAATTATAGGGATTTTATTTTTTAAAGATCGAGCATTTATAAGGGTGCATGATAAAGAAGTTGATTTGTAGTGGTGGTCTAACTGAGTGATATGTTGTATTTTAGTTTGCTTTATTTGGATAAGTCTGTGGTAGTTTATTTTAGTTTGGTTATATGGGGAGTAATGACCAATATGGGGGTTGTTCCGGTTTGTTGTGTGTATGATTGGAATTGTTTTATAGTTTTTACTGTTAAGTGTTAGAGTTAGGTCAACTAGGATTGTTAGGAGGATGCAGGTGTAGGTCGCTTTTAGTAACATAGTTGTTGTAGGTGTCATTTGTGTCAATGAGGTGAGATTGAATAGTGTTTGATTTGCTTATGTAAAGTAAAATGTGTGTCAGTCTTATACAATGAGCAAGGTTGTTGTTTAAATTGGGGAGATTGAGCATCAAATTCGCCCAGAGTTAATGCTGGTTGATTATCTATCTATAATGAGGGGTTGTAGTATTAGTAGTAGTTATTAATTTATGGTTTTAGTTTGTTAGATGTCACACTTGTCAATTCCTGGAGAGGTGAATTAAGTGTAATTATTTATATTTCAGTAATTAATTTGTGTATAAGAGTAGTAGTATCAGCAAAACATGTAATGTAACATTAATACACTAGAGAATATTAAGACGATAATTTACTGACAACAGTAAGTATCAGGCATTAAGTATCAGGCAGTAATTATAGCTGATTTACTGGCGACAGTAAGTCAGCTAATGGTTCTTGAAGAGGTTACTGACAACAGTAGCAATGGTTCTTGAAGGGGTTACTGACAACAGTATCAATTAAACAGTAATAAATGATTTACTAACAGTAGTAAGAATCATCCGGTAGTGTATTATATGAAAAGTCTTAGCAGTAATATATTGGATGACTAACAACATTAACATGCATGTTACTATAGTTGCTAGTGAATACAGATGTTAAATATCTTAGTAATTAGCTAAATGTGACGGTGCAGTAAATTCTAGCATAAATACACAATATGCTTGTTACAGTATACTAATGGTTATGTATTTGTATCAGATGACTCAATGTCCACTTGGTTAGTGATACTAGTAAAGCAAGTTGATGGTAGTGGTAATAAACTAGATGGGGTCTAGATGGGGTCTAGATGGGGTCTAGATGGGGTCTAGATCGGGCCACTCCCTAGTACACAAAATTTGCAAACGGGCTGCTGTCATTTTAATACCATAATCTCCTGAATATCCCTCTTTAAAATGTGCGATCATACATTCTAATGGAGTGTTTCTAGTAGACCCCGCCCCTCCCATTTCGATGTGTGCGCGCAACAACAGACAGAAGGGAAAAAGGAGGGCGGACCGTGGGTAAGGGGTCCTCACGGCCCTGGAAACGTATAAGGAGTACAAATAACAAGACAAGACGACAATCGCTTCCCCCTTTTCGCGACCTGAACGCGGTCGCCCGGTCAGGAAATGCGCTACTCAGGGGTCCGCCTTCACTTGGTCCGTGCTGCCAGACCTCTCATTCACACTTCGTTCACACAATCATGCTAGCAACGTATCCCAGAATGCATTCGTTTCTATCTATTCTGACTAGTCTTTTCCAATTTCCCAATTACAAAAAGGATGAGGGTTTCACCCAGCGAATTCCCATGCCAGGCTACTCGGCTCTTCCTTGAGAGGTGATCATGCTCTCTTACCAATTCCCAATATCTCGAGATTACAAATTCCAAAGTTCCAAGTTCCAATGGCAGTACTGCGCTTTCTATTTCTGTCTAGACCCAAAATCAAAACTATACTCACCGGATCCGGTCCTCAAACTTCCCAAGCAGGCGCATGAGTTGGACCTCGGACTCCCCTCACTCGGGTTCGAGGCGTTGACTCCAGCCGGGCTCGTCACCCGCCGAGGTCCGACCAGCTCCCTCCGATACAAGGGACCGGTGGCGCCAGGGAGCAGCCCTCGTCGGAAGGGCGCGATCCCGGCAGGACCAAGCCTATAGAGGCGGAAAGTCGTGGTATATTGCCCTATATACACTTTGATTCCACAGATTCCCGGCCAACGCACCAAGGAATATGTAGCAGCAAAGCGCAGACAAACCAATGATATCAGGAGTCTGTTCAAAAGGTCCAAATCATTTATTTGTGCACAAGTCTCGAACCAGTCAATTTCAAAATGGCTGAGCAAAGTTTTCAAGCATTACAACAACTTTTATAGACTTCTGTTCCATTCTAGGTATAGAAAAACATTTCATTGGTCCCGGTAATCTCCCGTACCTCTTCTATTGGTCCCGGTACTGATAAGTTTATCCAGTTATGTCCCTTCAGTGGGCATGACACCTGCATACCCCCCTTCTAGTTCCAATTACAATGGTCAGTTCATCAACTTGTTACTTTCACACTTTCAAGGTTATAGAACCAATTTGTACGTGCAGAGGAGCTGGGCTCTGCAACTCATCTGTCAGCACTCCCAATTATTTCTTTGCAGATGTACTTTTTCTTATCAGTAACTTTTAAACATGTTTTTCTGTATTTTTCCATCTTTCAATACTACAGTTCTGCTTACCTAAGCTAATTCAATACTTCTACTGAGTTCTATCTTACAATAGCAGCATATTGGGGGATGTGCAATCCTATATGCCTCTCCACAGGCCTCATTTACAGGTCAAGCTAGCCATGCTGGCCTGCTTATGTTCGGACACTGTGGGTCACAGGCCTGCACCTGCCACAGTTGTGATCGTTCCTGGCATCCAAAACGTGGGAAGTTTTGCAGGAGTGGCTAGCAATGAGTGCAGTCCTGCCTCAGAAATAGACACATAAAAGAAGCAAGTACAGCATGGCTACCATCCCCCCCATGCCAAGAGGTGCAGCACGGCATGGGGAACAGACTGCCCTAAAGCTGGTGCAGCAACTGTGGCAGTGAGGGAGGCACATTTCATGGATGAAGAGAGATGCTTGTTGGTATAATGTCTCAATAGAGGAAGTCATAGCACCACAAACCAACTGGACAATAGAGCTGGAGGATGTGACATCATGAGGGTTGAAACAGAATTCTCTAGGACAGGTCATTGAAATTGGTTTTCCTGTTGAGTCCCCGGCAGGTAACCTCCATAGCCCCAAAGGGGGAGTGCACTATCCAAACCATAGACAATCGTTTTAAATGAGATTTGGCTGGCTATAACAAAGCTAGAATAATCTCAGAAAGAAAAAGAAATATAATTTGAGATTGAGACACATGATGCCATTCTGAAGGATGATGTTATAAAAATTAGGATTTTGCAGGACCAGATGTCCTCGTTAGAAATGCTAAATTATCAAATAATCAAGGATCTCTCTTTCCTTCTTCGGATGACAGTGGGCCTTACAAAATACAACCGAGAAATTTAATCTGAAGTTTATCAATATTCTAAAAAATCTTTTATTTCATTTCTCGAGTGAATGATCATGGTGTTTCAGGACATGAGCAAAGCTGCATAGGTAAGGATGTATTTGGGACTTCAGAGAACACCAGCATTGATTTCCACCTCAAATTCACACGGAAATGCTTTGTAACCTCTCAGGGGTGCATTATGTTTTATTTGATCCCTTACATTTAGGGATCTTTTTCAAAGATATAGTTGGACTTCTGGTCTCTCTCCTCCTAAATTTTGGGCTTTTAGGTTGGACAGGGGTTAGTAAATCTTTTTAGTGCGACGTTGACTGCTTATTCTATAATACAGAATACATGAACAAATTTTCTAATTTCATCATTCCTTTTTCGTTTTGCACCACGTAATAGTGAAGTGACCACTTCCTTCTTTTTCTTATCTTAAAAAAAAATATTATGCTTTAATTTTTTTTATTGAGTGGTTTGCTAGTATTTTGGAATATACAACATTTTAAAATTTCTTTTTGCCTTTAAAGAAAAATATGTGGACATATATTTCTGTAAATTTCAAATAAAATACGGTAAAGATGACAGAAAAAAAAAAGATCAGTGCACCTACATAAATTCTGCCAGGTTTCTGCTGGGTTTCTGGATATTCACCATAAGAGATACGAGTGACAGGTATATATGGCATCGGCATGTCTTTGTGTGAAAGTGCTCTAAAAGCAGTTTTCTCTTTTGTCTTGGGATGGGCTATGTAGATAGGAAGAGAGTAAGGACCTGTGGAGAGGCATTTTTGAAAGGAAGGCCAAGTACAATCTAGGACGTCTAATCCAGAATGTTGGGGGGAAAAAGCAGGCACAATGAGGCGACGACACAATTTCACAAATGTGGATGTGCCTGATATGGGCATATGTGGGGGGTCTACATGGAGTGCTATTCTACGGATGTCTAACGCCTGGACATCAGGGAACAGCCTAATGGTTAGAACAATGGGCTGGGACCAGGGAAATCCCACCGCTGCCATCACTTTCCTGATGCTTATTTGTGCATGGAGCAGGTCTAAACTTACAAGCAACACCAGCCATTCAGCTTCCTGGGAATACCCCAGCCCCGCCAGAGCTGGACGTCCTCAAGCTGAGGATTTCCGCAGATGTTTCTGTGCTTTGGACAGGTCTGTTTGTTTTCAGACATTGCAAGCTTCCAAAATAACCCCCATACTACATACAATATAGCCCATACACATTCAATATTCTCTCCCTAGAGTAGGGGTTCTCAACCCAGTCTTTGGCATACATCCAGCTAATCTGTTTGTAAGGATATCCATAATGAATATGCATGAGACAGATTTGCATAGATTGCCTCCATCATATGCCAATCTCTCTCATGCATATTCTTAAAGGATATCCTGAAAACCCAGCTGGCTGGGTGTGTCCCGAGGTCTGCATTGAGAACCATTGATCTTGAGATCACACATACAGTAGGAACCTCCTGCCACTTAATAGCTCATAGTCAAATTACCTATGAACCTCTCTAAATCCAAACATACCTATCAATATTCACAGAGGGCCCGATTCTGACCTGGACGTCCCAGCCCTCTGTGCGCCCATTCGGAACTGGACACACAGAGTTAGCCGGGATTCTGATCCCACAGGGCACACCTAGCCCTACGTGATCGGAATCGCATCCAGGCCTGTACGTGCAGGTTGGGGCCATGATTCAGGTCGGCCTGCACATACAGGCCTTGCCTGAATAGCTCAGTCAGGCCTTTGAATGGAGCCACGGTGTCATGGTGTCCACTTGTCATGGCACTGTGGCTCCATTCAAAAGCTGCGATCCCCAGCCACCGGACTGCAAACTGCATTCCCTGCAGCCCAACCCCGGATCTGGCCTCCCAAGGCCAGGGTCAGGCTGTGGTGAATCTCCTCTGTCAACTCCTGCCACTTTCCAGCCCCAGTCCTGCCATCCTCTGCTGACTCGGGGAACTTATTCCTCATCAGAGGTGGAATAAGTTCCCCGTTCAGGCCACCAGCCCCAGATATACAGGACCGACATTAGAATCAGCCCTGTACATCCAGGGCCGACGACCATTCACTGCCAGCCCTAATGCCACCCCCAATCTGCTCCTTTACCGCTCCCTGTCTAACTTCCCTGTACAACGAGCGGGGAAGTTAGTCGGGGATCAGAAGGGGCCCCAAATAGCAGAAATGGATGTCTCAATGGGACATCCATCCCCGCTATTTATGCCTCTGAATGACCCCAAGACTGTATATAAATTACGACACCAGCTTCTTCATCTAAACTGGACGAATACCTGTGTAATCCTCCCTTGTCCTAGAGCAGCAGGTTGGTCCTGCCGGGCAGATGACAGACTGCTCTACAGTCCGGGCTCTTTCCCTCTCCTTTCACTCAATCACACTCTTATCTTTAGGGAACAGATCCTCCGCAGGGGGAAGGAAAATCCTTAAAGGCCCTTGGCCTGGCTTGAACTCAGGATTGAGTGCTCCAATTCCTTTACTGTAAAAAAATTTGTCTAATTTCAAAAGAAACAAATAAATTTCTTGCTTAACAAATAACAGTCTTTCAGAGCGATGCAGAAAGCTAGCGTGGGCTTTACGAGTCCCTAAGGCCACGCTTAAGCACTTAACCATCCTGAAAATGCAGCAAACGGACGTAAAGGCCGGTGGGAAAACTAGCGCTCAATTAATGCAACACGTATTTAAATGAACTTGAATTATTTAAATCTATTGTAATCAGCTGGGCTGGTATACAGATCATAGCTACGCCCAATGCAGAGACAGGCGTAGAGGATTTCGCAACCAGCCACAGCACCAAAATTTACACTTCAGGGTCCGAGTAGAAGCAAACTTCTAACCCGTGCCCCCGATAGTATTTTGATGGCACTGGTTGCTTTCCCCGATGCCTAGATCATCTCCTTCACAGAGGATCAGGCATCAGGAAAAGCCCCTGATGTCTTCAAAATACTGTTGGGGGTCATGCCCCACAACAAAATGATTCCTGGTGGTCTAGTGGCCGCTTTCCCCCCGACCCCCCCCCCCATTAAAAAAGAACCTGGTAGTCTAGAGGCCCCTACCTGGTGATCTGGTGGCCCCCAAATTACCTTAAGCAGGAGTGCTGCCTATGCACTCCCGTTCTGCGTTGGCCATCTTGCAAAATGGCAGTGTCTGGCCCCACGTGGTGCACCGGGTGAGGTCAGATTGCCATATAAGGTAGGTTATGCCTTACCTGGCAATCTGACCTCAGCCGGTGCTTTCCAGGATGCACCATGCAGGGTCAGACACCACCATTTTGCAAGATGACAGCGCTTCCACTTAAGGTGAATTGGGGGCTGCCAGACCACCAGGTAGGAGCCTCTAGACCACTATTTTTTTTTTTAATTTAATGGGGGGGGGGAGGGGGAATGGGCCACTAGATCACCAAGGCTCATTTTATTGTGGGGCACTGCTCCCGACAGTATTTTGATGGCATCTGGGGTTTTCCCGATGCCGCAATCATTCCAACACCATCAAAATACTGTCAGGGCTGCTATGCAAACTAGCCACGCAGTGCCCAGAGATTCAGCCAAACTAGCGCAGACTTCTTGTGCACATGTGTTTGGCTTGCTCTCCCAGTTTAAGTCTGCGATGGCTCATTTGAATGTACACGGTTAATGCAAGGGTCATTTGCATGCCCTATCTTTGCTGCATCCAGCGTTAAAATATATGCTTTGTCAGACCGCGTTAAAGTAGTCTTCAGCGCGCATCTAGTGGTGTTTTTCTGCATCGGCCTGTTTGTTAGCAATGGTTATATTATATCCTGAATTATTTGTGTCCGTGATCCCATTTGAAATATGTAACCTTTTCCTCTGCTTCTAATAGCAGGATCCTGGGTTAAGACGCTCCTTGCAATTATCAGAATAGATAATATTTACTCCTTCCTTAGGATCCATGCTAGATCCATGAAAAATAAACTCCCCATCTTCACCGATCTGCTAAACAACATTAAACCTGATATCCTCTGTGTTACGGAAACATGGCTCTCCGACACAGATGTGGTTTACTTAAACCAATTAAATAAGAACGACTATGACATTTATCATACGCACAGAAACAATAAAAAAGGAGGAGGAGTACTTATAATGACTAAAAAGGCCCTAAATGCTAAACAACAATCCTCAGAAATCATTAACAACATTGACACCCTCATCATAAAGATCGACTATTTCAGAATCTGCTTGATATACAGACCACCTGACCATAAAACAGAAAATATGGATGCCCTAATAGAACTTCTCAGTTCATCCACGGATCTAAGTCCAATAATAATGTTAGGAGATTTTAATCTCCCATCTCTACCCATCACATATTCAACCCTTTTTCTTGAATCTATATCTGACATAGGCTTCCACTAAATCATTAATACTAAAACTCATAACAAAGGAGGAACCTTAGACCTTATATTTCTCCCAGACGTATTCTACAAACTCTTTAATCAGGAATCACTGCAGTGCACATCGATCCCATGGTCAGATCACTACCTGATTAAATTCAACCTTATACACACTGACTCAAATAACAAAAGCAGCATGCAAAAATCCACACCCCCTAGATTTAAAAATTTTAATGCATTAGATTTCCTCGATTTAACAATCCCTCACCTCTCCTCATCACCTTCCAACCTTGATGAGGCCATTACAACTTGGCATGAAACAATTTCAAAAGCAGCTGCATATAATCAAACAAACAAGAATACCCGTCCCAGAAATGGTGATGCCCCTTGGTTCAACAATACCTTAAAAGCGATGAAAAGAACACTCAGGAAAATTGAGTTAAAATGGCGCAAAACTAAATCCACATCATACAACGAACTATATCATACCTATCTTAAAAATTACAAAGATGCTACAGACAGCGCTAAAAAAAACTTCCACTCAACTATTCTAACCAAATCTATCAACAGACTAAGGGAATTATTCTCCATTGTCCAAAACCTAACCAAGAACACATACAACTCCAGTTATGAAGCCAATGATATATCTGCTCAAACCTTAGCAAATCACTATATAAATAAATCAAAAATAAATAATGGCCCACCAATTGCACAAGCCATATCTTATCAACCTCTACCAGACTCTTGGAACAAATTCTACCCCATAACTAAAGAAACACTTAAGAACATTATGTCAAACCTAAATACCACAACTTCTCACCTAGATCCATGCCCCATAACTTGGATAAAGGATACCCTCCCAACATTATCCCCTTTCATTCTACCACTAATTAATCTCTCATTAAATCAAGGCTACCTCCCACCCATACTAAAACATGCACAAATCCGACCTATATTAAAAAATAATACTCTGGACAAAACATCACCGAATTCATATAGACCCATCTCTAGTATACCTTTTATGGCCAAACTCATAGAAAAAGTTGTTCAAACCCAGACACAGGAACACATTGACACATCAGCTCCCCTCGATGACCAACAATATGGCTTTCGCCCTGGTCATGGAGTAGACACACTCTTAACAGTACTCCTAGACACCCTAGTACAGCGATGGCGAACCTATGGCACGCGTGCCAGCTGTGGCACGCGAAGGCCTTGCAGCTGGCACGCGGGAAGGTCCGCCATCGAAAAAAAAACAACAACCCTGTCTGCTGCCGTTGTCGGGGCCGCCGCGGCAGAATCGAGCGTGCCGCGGGGCCCCCCTGTACCCACCGGCAGAGCCTGTCCTCCCCGTAGCAGCTCTCTCTTTGGAGCTGCAGTCAGACTCGCCGGCTTGCAGAGCGCGAAGGGAAGAGTTTCCCTTTCGCGACTCTGTTAAGCCCGCGGGGGCTGATGGGAACTTCCCATCAGCCCCCGCAGGCTTAACAGAGCAGCGAGGGAACTCTTCCCTCGCGCTCTGCAAGCCGGCGCGTCTGACTGCAGCTCCAAAGAGAGAGCTGCTACGGGGAGGACAGGCTCTGCCGGTGGGTACAGGGGGGCCCCGCGGCACGCTCGATTCTGCCGCGGCGGCCCCGACCGCGGCACCAGCCAGGTTTTCTTTTTTTTTTTATTTTCCCGGGGGGGGGGGGGGGGGGGGGGGGGGGGTTAGGAGTGGTGATGGGCTGGGCTGGGGGGCTTAGGAGTGGTGATGGGCTGGGCTGGGCTGGGCTGGGCTGGGGGGGGTTAGGAGTAGTGATGGGCTGGGCTGGGCTGGGGGGAGTTAGGAGAAGTGATGGGCTGGGGTGGGGGGGTTAGGAATGGTGATGGGCACTGGGCTGGGGGGTTAGGAGTGGTGATGGACACTGGGCTGGCTATGGAGGGTTAGGAGTGGTGATGTGCACTGGGCTGGCTGGGGGGGTTAGGAGTGGTGATGGGCGCTGGGCTGGGGGGGGTAGGAGTGGTGATGGGCGCTGGGGGGGGTTAGGAGTGGTGATAGGCGCTGGGGGGGCTTAAACTAAAAATTGAGTGATGGGGGATTAGGACTGGGAGTGGGCTGATGGGGAGGTTAGGACTGGAAATGGGCTGGTGGGATTAGGACTGGGAGTGGGCTATGGGGGGCTAGGACTGGTAATGGGTTGGGGGGGTTGCTAGGACTGGAAATGGGCTGAGTGGAAGGGGGCTTGAACTGCAAATAGCTGTTGGGGATGGGGCTTGGAATGGAAATGGGCTGAGGGGAAGTGGGGGGCTTGAACTGCAAATAGCTGATGGGGACGGGGCTTGGAATGGAAATGGGCTGAGGGGAAGTGGGGGGCTTGAAGAAGGGAATGGATGCTGGGTGAGACTGGAACTAGAAGGGAGCTGATGTTGGGGGAGGATTAGAATGGGATGGGGCTGGGAGAGTAAAATGGAGAGGGGAAAAATATTTTGTGTAGGAGGGATGAAAAATCTACAATTGGCCAGGTATTGGGAGAGTAATTGGGGATTGAGGATGGAGGGGTAAAATTTGTGTGGATGAAATAGGAATGAGGAAAGAGCAAAAGGAGAAAGATTAGTATGTTAAAGCAGATGTAGAGAGAGAGAGAAAGGAAAAAAAACTAGAAGAGAGAAGAAAGGACAAATGGACAGCAGACGATGGAGAGTTAGCAGAAAACATGAAGAAACCAGAAGAAAATGGCTGGACCAATTGCAACTGAAAAAAAATGCACAAAAGGTAGAACGATATCTCTTTATTTTGAATTTATTAACTGGAATATGTCAGCTCTGGGAAATGTGCATCATTAACATCTGCGCTTTGTTTGGTACAAGAGGAAATTCCTATTTGACGTTGCCACTTGTTCTCTTTCCCCAGTATTCACTGAAATGTATTGGTTTAATATTTGCAGTGTTGCCTTTTGATAGGTAGGGTATGGTGCTTTGTGAGTCCTGGTAATGCTGTCAGGATACAGCGGGTTTGCTATGGGTTCTAAATGGGCAGCGTTTGTAGTAGTTCCTAATGTGCCTGGCGGTTGGCACTGGATTATAGTAATGTAGAAATCTTTTAGTCTTTCTTTATCCATACACTCATTAAGAGACATGTTTACTAAAAGTTAGTGTATGGTAACATTATGCAAATATTTATGCAAATAAGACCACTTATGCAAATGACGTGCTGGCACTTTGAGGAAATTCTTTGGTTTTGTGCGGCAGTTTGGGCACTCGGGCTCAAAAAGGTTAGCCATCACTGCCCTAGTAAGAGGAATAGACAACTCTAGAAATGCCTTCTTACTACTTTTTCTGGACATATCTGCAGCATTTGATAGTGTTCACCATACACTAATGCTCAATAGGCTCAGACAAATAGGTGCCAACTCAATAGTTCATAAATGGTTCACATTGTATCTATCTAACAGAACCCAAACTGTCAGGATCAACACCCAAACGTCTAACACATACAAACAGGAAATAGGCCTCCCCCAAGGATCTGCCCTCTCTGCACTCTTTTTTAATATTTATATACAACCAATTTGCAACATCTTTAAAAAATTCAAAATCCATTATCACATATATGCAGATGATATCATGTTGTACATCCCTTTCACAATCCCTACGCTTCCACTTCAATTATTAACAGATTGTTTCAATGAACTAACAACTTGGCTTGAAGCCCACAACCTTTATATTAACCATTCCAAAACTGACATATTGATTGTAACTAAAAACAAATCTTACACTCCCCCTACCCACTTTACACTTCAGAAACATGACATTCACATAAAAAATGAGATAAAATACCTAGGGGTTATCTTAGATACACACCTTAGTATGAACACCCACATAAGAAATACTACGAAGAAAATATACTTTAAACTCAAAGTATTAAAACAATTACGCCCACTGGTACACCTGCAAGACTTCCTGAGCATCATTCAAGCAATTATCACACCACATTTTGACTTTGCCAACCTCTCTCTACTAGGCACCACTAACCAAAACATCAAAAGGCTCCAACTGGCCCAAAATGCTGCAGCCAGAACCATAATGAAGGTACACCCATTTGAGCACATTTCACCCTATCTAGCCAAACTACACTGGCTCCCTATTCAATGCAGAATAAACTATAAATTAATAATAACCACCTTTAAAGCTTTAAATAACACCGCCCCAGCTACACTAAATAAACTTCTCACTAAAGAAACACCCCAATCTACTTAGAGAAGAGGCAACGTCAATAAATTAAGGATTCCAAAAGAGTTCACAAAGACTAAAAAAACAACCAATAAAAAAGCATTTTCCCATGCAGCCCCTATTCTCTGGAACTCACTACCTGATGAAATCAGAGCCTTAACCGATCTTAAAGATCTACGCAAAACATTAAAAACTCACCTCTTTATCTCCTACTATGGTCCACTGGCGAATTCCCAACACCAAAATGAAAAGGGATAACTACATAACACATTGAGCCTAATACCACAATGTCCCATGATATCATGACCTTTAACACTGCCTAAGATGTTTATATAACTACCTCTCTCGTTGAACTCACTTTTGTTAACTGTACATAGTTGATTGTACATAGTTCACCTAAGTTAATTGTTTGAGTTAAAATGTACATAATTCCTGCAATGTTTAATGTAAAAACAGATATGTTATCCTGTTTCCTTGGCTGTTTTATGTAAACCGCACCTGATCACCGGAAGGTCGCGGTATATAAAGATGTTTAAATAAATAAAATAAATAAATAAGTAAATAATATTTACTCCTTCCTTAGTGGCATCATTTTTTCCTCTTTCTCTTCTGGTACTGCATTCACAGATAAAACCCACTGTACCTTTCTTCAGCAAGTCAAGCTTCTGCAGTTCTGCAATCTCCTGTTAGGCTTAAGGCAATTCGTCCTCTCTCTCTACTCTGGCAGAGGGCTGGGGAAAACCTCGGACAGACGTGCAGGTCTTCACACTGACAAAACTTAAACCTGAATCCAGACAGACAAGTAAATTAAGACATGGAAGCCTCTACACACAGCACAGCAAATGGAAGCCAAGCACAAAACCTGAACCACACAAGACCACAAAATCCCCCACACCTTGCATTCTGTACACTGAGGTTATACAGATATAGGCAGAACCAAAAACAGCCATCCTAAGAGGGAGATGTTAGAGAAAGATGGCTGAGGCTGGAAATGGTATGGTCCTGCTCAAAGAATGAAGGATTGGTGAGGGTCCTAGAGGGATCAGTTAGCTGCTCCAAGCATTTGGCGATTTATACAAAGCCATGATGGATGATAAAGGGGTTAAAGGGGCACTAGGAGGCGACAAGGCGATAGCGGAGAGACTGAGTGAATTCTTTGCTTCAGTCTTTACTGGGGAAGATGTAGGGATGTTACCCATGACTGAGGTGGTATTTAGAGGTGCGGAAGAATTGAAGGAAATAGCGATACATCGGGAAGATGTATTACAACTATTAGATAAACTGAAGAGTGGCAAATCACCTGGGCCGGATGGTGTACATCCAGGGGTGTTGAAGGAGCTGAGGTGTGGGATTGCGGACCTGCTGTTGGTGGTCTGTGAACTATCATTGAGATCATCTCTAATACCTGAAGATTGGAGGATCGCCAATGCAACACCAATTTTTAAAAAGGGTTCCAGGGGTGATCCGGGAAACTACAGACCGGTGAGCCTGACATCAGTACCGGGAAAAATGGTAGAAACCATCATAAAGAATAAAATTACTCAGCATGTAGATAGATAGTCATGACCTAATGGGAGACAGCCACCATGGCTTTAGACAAGGAAGATCTTGTCTTACTAATCTGTTATGTTTTTTTGAAGGAGTGAATAATCAGGTGGACAAAGGTGAGTCGGTTGATATTGTGTATCTGGACTTTCAGAAAGCCTTTGACAAAGTCCCTCATCAGAGACTTTTGGCAAAACTAAAGAGTCATGGGATAGGAGGCAGTGTACTATTGTGGATCAGGAACTGGTTAAAAGATAGAAAGCAGAGGGTAGGGCTAAATGGCCAATTTTCCCAATGGAGAAAGGTGAATAGTGGTGTACCCCAGGGATCTGTGCTGGGTCCGCTGCTTTTTGACATATTCATAAATGACCTGGAAAGTGGAATAACGAGTGAGGTTATCAAATTTGCAGATGACACAAAACTATTTAAAGTTGTTGAAACCCAAGAGGATTGTGGAAAATTGCAGGAGGATCTTGATAGATTGGAAGACTGGGCATCAAAATGGCAGATGGGATTTAATGTGGACAAGTGCAGGGTTATGCACCTAGGGAAGAACCACCCAAACTATGGTTACACGATGCAAGGTTCCACATTAGGAACCACCACCCAGGAAAAAGATTTAGGCGTCATTGTGGATATTTCACTGTATATACCTGCTCTGTTAAATGTTATTTATGACATGTCTCTATACCCACTCAAGATCTCTAGTCTGATGTAATTGCTTTTATTTAATTATTCATATGCTATTCCCCAGTTAATCCTTGTTTTATTCCCCTGTTACCTGTAACTTGGACAAGTTCTCTAAATCTGAGTGTATTTTGTTTAATGTAAACCGCACTGATGTCAAATAGCGCGGTATATAAGAGCTGTTAAATAAATAAATAATAAAACCCTCGGCCCAGTGTGCAGCGGTGGCCAAGAGAGCAAATAGAATGCTAGGTATGATAAGGAAAGGAATGGAAAATAAAACAAAAGATATTATAATGCCTCTGTATCGTTCCATGGTGAGACCGCACCTTGAATATTGTGTGCAATTCTGGTCGTCGTATCTTAAAAAGGATATAGCGATTTTAGAAAAGGTTCAGAGAATAGCCACCAAAATGGTAAAGGGGATGGAAGGATACTCCTATGAAGAAAGGCTAAAAAGGTTAGGGCTCTTTAACCTGGAAAAGAGACGGCTGAGGGGAGATATGATAAAAGTCTATAAATTAATGAAAGGAGTGGAACGGGTAAACCTAGATCGATTGTTTACCTTATCAGAATATAGAAAGACTAGGGGACATGCAATGAAGCTACAGGGTAAACTATTTAAGACTAATAAAAGAAAATATTTTTTCACTCAACGTGTAATCAAACTCTGGAATTTGTTACCGGAGGATGTAGTAAAGGCTGTTAGTGTAGCTGGGTTTAAAAAAGGTTTGGACAAGTTCCTGGAGGAAAGGTCCATAAACCATTATTAAGAAGGGACCCAGGATATCAATGCTTGAACCAATACAAGCATTGTGGAACCTTGTCCCTTGGGAAAACTGCTAGGTACATATGACCTAGATTGGCCACTGTTGGAAACAGAATACTGGGCTTGATGGACCTTGGTCTGACCCAGTATGGCATATCTTATGTTCTTATGACGGCAGACTACTGTTCTAATGGTAGAACAAATAAATGAGTCATGACTGCATATCTGAAAAAAAATAATTTCCTTTCATTTATTTAATACTTCATCTGCCCTTTCAAATAGCCAGGTGCAGAGTACAATAAAACATACATACAGTTGTGGTCAACATAATTGGCACCCTTGCATTCAATCCCTTAATGTCCACTATCTCCTAAAAAAGTGTCCAGTGAAATAGCTTTGGGCTATGTAGGCACACATATTTGACACATAAAAACATGAAATAACGCAAGACCAATTAAAAAGGAAATAGTAGGAAATAGAATAAAAACTGAGACACTGCCAGGACATGATTATTGGCAACCTTATAAACCATTCAAATCAGTATGAACAGAAGAACCACATTTCCATTTCAGTAAAATTAGATGCACCTGTGATCAATTGTCAGTACTCACATGACTTGAATCAACCAATGAATGATGGCTCTAATGTTTAAAATGGCCACATTTACTCCCTGTTCCATTTTCACAATGGTGAACACAAGAGAGCTGCCAGAGGCTGTCGGAAAAGCCATTAGCACCAAACATCACAATTCAAAAGGGGTACAAGGCCATCTTCAAAGATCTTTGGATTCCTGTGTCTACAGTGTGCAGTGTTAAGAGGTTTTCTGTTCATGGAACTGTCAAGAACCAACCAGGACATGGTGGGAAGAGGAAAGTAAATTCTAAGAAGTCTTCAGAGGTTAGTGTGAACTGTTGCAAAAACACCATGTATAACATCCAAAGAGCTTAAGGCTGATCTGGAGCAATCTGGAGTGGTGGTTTCAGCCCGCACCATATGCCATGCACTAAACAAAGAACTTCATGGGAGAAAGCCAAGGAGGACCCCAATGCTCAAAGACAGACATAAAAAGGCACGCCTGATCTTTGCCAAATCCATCTTGAGAAACCACAGTCCTTCTGGGAAAATGTTCTATGGACAGATGAAACTAAACTTGAACTCTTTTGCAATGCAGATTGGTGATACATTTACAGTCAAAAAAAATGAAGCTTATAAGGAACACCCCCCCCCCCCCCACACACACACACACCCTTCCTACAGCTAAATATGGTGGAGTTTCCATAATGTTGTGGGGCTGTGTTGCTGCATCAGGAACTGGAGGCCTGGAACGTATTAAAGGAATCATGAAGCTTTAATCACCCTTCTTAAACCCAGTAAATCATTATTTTGTTTGTCTTGAAAAAGAAGTTATTTTCCCACCCCTTGAAGTGAAATACCTCCAAAGTTTTCATTTTAGAGGCAGAAAGTGAATACAGACTTGTCCTATGCATGCAGAAAAGACAGCAGAACACCGTACCATAGATATTTGCTTACTCAAATTGTTCTACAGTTCATACATCCTTTTGTTTTTTTGTTTTATATTGTATATTTAAATGGCATCTACTGAAATACACTGTTCTGAAGACCACACTTTCAAAAGGATATAAACCAGATGAGGCAGGGGTAAAGGTTTTGATGAGGTGTCCCCAAGCAAAATTTGGCTGAGGGCTCCCCATTGTTGCCCCCCTTCCCCAACTTTAATTTGTTTACCGTGCTGCCTCCACTCAAGGTCAGATGGGTGTTCCTCCCAGGCCGATGTCTCGCAGTGCAGCTGTTATCGAGAGACTTCAGCCCCAGAGGTAATGGCTGCCGGGCCTGGAGTAGAGGTGATGCAGCAAAGAAATCAAAGGACGTTACTGCACTGCTCTGTGGACCCCTTTGTTGCCCAGGCCCTCTCCCACATTTCAGAGGCTGCTTGGGTGGAATTTACACCTCCGAGATGAGGTCAATTCAAAAGGCAGCTAACTAAAATGGTCTATGATCATCATAAAAAGGCACATTTTAGATAAGACGTGCACATCAGAATTGAGAAATTAACGTCAGAGCGTGTTCAGTTCCGACGCTGTTTTAGGAACAACACTGCTACAAGCAAAGCTGTTTCTAAAATACACATCCACATACAATGGAAGGAATAATTTCCACAATATACACATTGGAAAAAATGACAGGGGAACCCTACAACTTAAATGTGTATGTGCCGGCATTTCACAGTAAGCATGTGTAAGTATCTGCAGTTACACATCGGTCTGGGGCATTTTGTGAACATGAAGGGAGCAGATGCTCCTAATTAAGTACAAAAGACTTTTAACCCCTTTTCAGTTTGGAGAGGTAAATAAACAGCCATTCATGTCAGCGAGCAGGTGTAAATCCGAACATGGGCAATTTTGGGCTTACACGCGTATACCCTATATGAAATGCGGAATACATGTGTAGAGTTTTGTCCAAAGTGCATGTCCCTGATGCACTCCGACACACCCAGTCTACTTTCATTTTGGTGAAGTCAGCCACATGTAAATGTCCTCCTTTCTAAAATGGCATTTTACACGTGGATGTGATTATACGTGTTTAAATGGCAAAAGATGAGAGGGGGAAGACAACAGAGGCATTTAAATACCTCCATGGTATACATGAAGACGCAGGCATCTCTCAATGGAATGAAAGCTCTGAACGAGGGGGCAAAGATGAAGTGGAAAGGCAACGATTCAGGAAATATTTCGCTATCAAAAGGGTGGTAGATGTGTTGAACGGCCTCACAGTGGAGATGGTGAAGTTGAGGACAGTATTTGAATACAAGAAAACATGGAACAAGCACAGAGGATCTCTCAGGGAGAGGAAGGGGTCATGGAACTAAACACTTGCTCGGATGGACTGAGATAGACCATATGGTTTTTATCTGCCATTATTCTGTGTTTCTATACAGAGAGCAGCGGTCAAGCAGCTCAAAAAACAATACAGGAGTATTAAATCTCACCAGTAAAGTCTATGTTTTTTTTTTTTACATTTCTTTCCATGTTACGTCCTATATTTCTGCTGACAGTCACAACAGATTTAATAGGCCAATGCATTAACACCTGAAGGGAAGTGAATACAATGGACTGCAACTTTATTTTTATTCACAAAACTGACACTGTTCTTCTTTAGCAGAAATACCGTATGGTAGTGTAAATATTGCTTATTAAGGGGTCTATTTACCAAAGCACATTAAGATGCATTATTGCACTTTTATATTAATGGAGTTAATGCTTTAATGCCTTTGGGTAATTAGATCTCTATGTTATTTGTCACCATGCAATAATTACAAAGGATGTAGTTTCGATGCCAACTTTCTACAATATACTACCCTTACTGTAAACCCTTCTTACTCAGCCAAATCACAGCTCCAGGAGACATTTTAGAAGGCTTGCACGACTTTCACACCTTTAAATTGTGGCATTTAGACACAGAAAAGCCCTACATATGTAAATAGCAATTTTAGAAAGCTGCTATTTAGACATGTAAAAGCGACAGCGTGTACAGTTAGGAAGAGGGTGTGCTAGGGTATCTATTCGGCAGGCTAGAACATTATGAAGACATTTCTAACTTTACATTGGCAGTATATGAATACTTTAAAAAAATATGGATGTTGGCATTTACACTTGCTCTCAGACAGGCATAAGATTCATGTAAATTCTTATTTGGATCTAGGGCTTGGACTAGTGATGGGAAGGTAATTGTGCCTTCTTTTCTGATGTAGAACTCTTCTCAAAAATGTCATAGAACGTTATTTTGTTCAGCTCCTTAATAGACTCATTCTAGATGTCCAGTTTTGTGAAATCTGGTACTTAAATGTTTAAGTGTCGATGTGTACATGACAAGGTTGAAAAATCGGCAAGTGAATATGTGACTGTCGGCACTTACATGCCCAGAACTCAGAGTAAAGTCACCCTTCTTGTGAAGCTGTTCATTTACACAATTGCTGATCCTGCTGGATTTTCTGCACAATCCACGCAATCTCTTGGAAAGTTCTTATGTCTGTTCTTCAGAAAGTTCCGTGTTTAGGAAGCCTTCTGTAAAATAGCTGCGGAAGTTCGAATGTTCTGACTTTGATGTCCCTTTTCTAACTTAGATGTCCTGTGCAAACTCTGCTTTGAAATATTGTTAAACTCATTTTATTTAAAATCCACCAGTTCAATAGCATCCAATTCATAGCTACTGTGTATGAAAAATAAATTTTTTACCTACTTACTAAAAATAGAGAAAATGATGGCAGATAAAGACCATATGGTCTGAGTCTGCCATTGCATCTGCTCCTCGCCCTCAGAGATTCTCTATATCGGCACTATGCTTTTTTGAATTCAGAGTTTTCATCTCTATCGCCTCCACTGGAAGGCTGTTCAACGCATTCACCACTCATTCCATAAAGAAATATTTCTTCATATTACCCCTGGTCTATCCCCTCTCACTCTCATTTTATGACCTCTTTCCAGAGCGTCTTTTCAACTGACAGAAGGCAACATCTTGTACATGTATTCCAAGGAAGTATTTAACTATCTCTATCATATCACCCATCTCCTGCCTGTTCTTCAAAGTATACATATTGAGATCTTTAAGCCTATCCCCTGTTTATAGCCTTCTGAAGGTGTGATCTCCAGAACTGTACACTGTACTCCAAATGAGGAGTTAGAGACTTGTAGAAAGGCATTACTACCTCCTTTCTCCTGCTGTCCATTCCTCTCCCTATGCAACCAAGTGCCCTTTTTGCGTTTGACATTGCCTTATCTGGGGGGACATATAATAGGGGGTCTATAAAATAATAAATGGAGTAGAACGGGTAAGTATAGAAATACTAGGGGACACATAATAAAGCTACGATGTAGCACATTTAAGACTAATCTAAGAAAATATTTTTTTCACTCAATGCATAATCAAACTCTGGAATTCACGGCCAGAGGATGTAGTAAAAGCTGTTAGTCTAGCTGGATTTAAGAGGTTTGGATGAGTTCCTGGAGGTAAAGTCCATAACCATTATTAAGGAGGGCCAGGGAAATCCACTACCTACCCATTGGACAAGCAGCATGGAATCTGTATATGTTTTGGGAACCTGCCAAGTACTTGTAACCTGAATTGGCCACTGTTGGAAACAGGATACTGGACTTGATGAATCAGTGGTCTGACCCAGTATGGCATCTCTTATGTTCTTATGATCTTATGTATCTGTTTGACTAATTTAGGATCATCCAATAAGATCACACCCAGGTCCCGCTTTTCTTTTGTGTGCCAAAATACTTCACCCCCTCTACTGTATTGTTCCCATGGGTTTTTGCAGCCCAAATGCATGACCTTACATTTTTTTTAGCATTAAATCTTAATGGCCAAATTCTCAACCATTCTTCAGATTTCACTAGATCACTCCTCGTGCTATTTACACCTTCTAGAGTGTCTACGCTGTTGCAGATTTTGGTGTCATCTGTGATGAGGCAGCACCTTTTCCAATAGACCTTCTGGAATATTACTTACAAAATTATTAAAAAGAACAGGACCAAAAACTAATCCCTGAAGAATACCACTGGTAATGCTCCATCTTCAGAGTGAGCTCCATTAGCTACTACCCTCTGGTTCCTCCTACTAAACCAGTTTCTTACCCAGTCAGTCACTTTAAGGTCCATCCTGAGGATCCTCAGTTTATTTATAGGTTATTGATGTGGAACGCTGTCAAAGGCTTTGTTAAAATGTAAGTATACAATATCCAGCGCTCCCTCTATACTGTTCTCTGGTCATCCTCTGTTTCCAGGAATGGGACCTCAGAAAACTAACAATTAAGATTGGAAGTGAGGAACTAGCAAAACTAAAAGTAGACAAAGTGATGGGAGCCAGAGGACTGGAGATGGATGAATTTGGTTCCTGTCCACAAAAGTAGAAGTAAGGAAGAGGTTAGTAACCACCAACCACTAACTCTAACCTCTGTGGTGTATAAATTAATGGAAGTGCTGCTAAAGCAGAGGATGGTGCGGCTTCTGGACTCCATGGGCCCAATATCCGAAGGGCAGTTACAGAGTTTATGGCCCTGTAAACCGTGTAACTGCCGCTGAGAGGGATATTCAGCGGCACTAAACACGGTTAGTGCCGCTGAATGTCCACCGTTATCTCCCTTACATGCCTCGATGCTAGCTGCTTAGCATCGGGGCATTCTGGGGAGAAGCGGAGGTGGCGACAAGAGATAACTGGGCAACAATGATATTGCATGCTTCTGCACCTTATAGATAGGCGAGGAAAACCTTCTCCTATCTTTTCGGCACAGGTCACTAACCAGGCAGCATGCATCCTTCAGGTGCAGGAACATGCAATATTTCCGCTGTCCAGTTAACTAATGTGGCTTCCAGCATGTGAGACAAACCCCAGATATTCAATGCTGGGGCTGCATATGACCCCAGAATTGAACATCTGGGGTTAACAGGAATGACCATGTGCCATAGCAGCACACTGCCTGTCTAATTGAATATCAGGCCCCCAGGGATCACAGGATCCAAGACAGCACGCTTAACTAGAGGTAAGTCTTGTCAGATCTGATTGATTTGTTTAGGTGATCAGAGAATTGCAATGTTGAGGAATTCACATCCACTCACTAGTTCTTGTCACATAGCATCTCCATCAAATGGGCAGTAGTGAACGATGTAATTACCAAGTGCAGATGTGCTTTAAGTCCTAAATATTTGTTGGTTCATCTGCAGGAATCTACCATCTCTCGCTTGTTTAAGCTCCCTATGGTGAATTTGTTTTCCTCAGTAAGAATGTGGGTCAGGGCACACTGTCGTTTATGTGGAATAGTCTTCCATTAACCATTCATTTTATTGACAATCTTACAGATTTAGGAGAGCGGTGGAGACATTTTTAATTCCCCATGGTCACCGAGTAAGTTCTTTGTGCTGCTACGAGGATCTGTGGGTGCCACCACTGCATGGCCCCATGCTAACCGGTTATGCTAGGGGTTTTCCGGGGGCGGCACTCGCCAACCATGGAGCAGTGGCGATACTGAGCCGCTGCCCAGTTAACATGTGGAAAAAGTCAGGTGTAGTAAAGGCTGGACTAACTTTTGCCACAGAAGTCAACCAGGCAGTTGAATCTCTCAGCAATCTAGACAACTCAGATACCCATTGAATATTCATGGAAGTTTCAGCAACAGTAGCTAACTGCTTTAGTAGCACTAGCCGCCACCGAATATCAGGCCCTATGTTTTTGTTATGTTTGTTTTATTATAGCCTGCCTTGGCCTTTTGTAAGGGCACATAATATATCTAATAAATGAACTGGCCAAATGAAGTCACCAGTAATTAGGGAAAGCACAAGCTGTCAGATCTGGCCAAGGCTGCACAGCATTTCCTTTGCTGTCCTCCAACCAGTACTCACAGTGAACAACTATACAGGCAGGGAATAGTGTGACAGCCCATCATTCACAGCAAGTACAGGAGTTCATGGAAAAGCTAGCAATTTTGAAGACAATCCTCTTGTTTGGAGGGGGCACTGTGGAGTCGCCTGATCCCATACTCCACGGGACATAGAAACGATTACCCACCTTTCTGATCCTGTCGGCCTTACAGCAGCTTCCAAAATTTGTCTATGACTGAGAAAAAAAATAAATCACAAACGTCTGAGGCACATCTCATTAGTGTTGGGGTCAAAAAGGCATTAAAAAAAAAAAGCATCTGCCAATGACGCCAGACTATGGACAATGTTAAGAGATCCAGGCTTTGAAAAACATGATGGAGCAGCAGATTGTAAGGCTGGGAATCCAAAAGGATTCAGAAACATTAACAGCACAATTAACACTTTCACAGCAGCAGCTAGATAACCTGGAGGATTGGGTTACTGTGCTCCAGCAGAAAGCCCCACAGATTGCAGTGAATGCATAGTCTATACTTCAACTGCAGCAAGATTATGAAGACACCGGAGGATATAGTAAAGGCTGTTAGTGTAGCTGGGTTTAAAAAAGGTTTGGACAAGTTCCTGGAGGAAAAGTCCATAAACCATTATTAAGAAGGGACCCAGGATATCAATGCTTGACCCAGTACAAGCATTGTGGAACCTGTGTCTTTTGGGGAAACTGCTAGGTACGTATGACCTAGACTGGCCACTGTTGGAAACAGGATACTGGGCTTGATGGACCTTGGTCTGACCCAGTATGGCATATCTTATGTTCTTATGACACGCTCAACTTCAACAAACATCAAAATGTGCACCTAGTAGGGCTTCTGGAGGGTGCAAAAGGTGAAAACTTGATGAGTTTCTTGGTCACGTTTTTAGCATGAGTGTTAAATCACCACTTCAAGCCACCATTGGAAATTTATCAAAAGCATACCATCTTCTGTCACAACTGCCTGCAGCTGGTCAAAACTATCCGAGGTCTATAATGCTGCACTTTAATTGTTTCTCTTAGGCCTTGCAGGTCCTAGCAATTGTCAGGGAAAGAGCAACAAACTTGAAACCTGAAATATTCTGACCAGAAGATCTACATGGTATCGGATCTGGCCCGGCAACAGTGCAACACAGGAGAGGTTTCTTGGCGCTGTACATATTCTAAGGAAACAAACAATTGAGTATAACAATAGTAATTTACTATCAGAGTTGAAGGCTCTTGAACATAAAGGTGACCAGCGCTGCCGGTTCATGGTGGGGTAGGCTGCTCACCATTAAAATGATGATTTTGCTACAAGTAGTCTATAAGTTGAGTATGCTCCCGGGTTATTATAATGTGAGGTTTTTACTTACAGCTAGATAGCTTGTTGACTACATTTTTATGGAAAAATAAAAGACCACGAATTGCTGTGGCAAAACCTAAACTGCCTCGAACGAGGGGAGGGGCTGGGTTCTCTGATTTTTGTACTTACCATACTGTGGTAGTGCTATGGTTGCTGGAGGGCTTGGCTCCCCCATGGTTGGAGACTGAGAAAGTACTTGTGCAGCCTTTTCCTGTTAGATCATTCCATACTATGTCTATCTCTAGATCCTGGCTTGATGCCCTGCTTATTTCCAGTACTATTAAAGCATTGAAAAAACTGGATGGGGGCTGCTCAGTTCCCTACTCCGGCTCTGGGGCAACTTTTTTTGGCACAATCCAATGGTATGAGTAAATAGGCAAAAGATATAATGGAAGGGTGGTTGGCAAAAGATGTTTGGAATGTTGGTCAGCTACTTGAGAATCCGGCTTTCATTTCATTTGAGCGCTTTATGAAGAAGTTTGGCATGGCACGTTCCCAGGCTCTTAGGTTTGATTGCTTGGCCATGATCGTGACACAGAACTTGTTATGGTCTGAAGGGATTTGTCCTCTCTCAGACTTAAGAACCATTTGTGAAAAGATTTTAGTGAATGGTAGAATAATTTCTGGATTTCATGCATTCCATGATGCAAAGTAAATATCCCTCCCTTGTTGGACTGCAACGCACATGGGACTTCGATGCTGTGTTACTAAATGATGGTATTAACTGGACTACCTTTTGAAGCTTCACGATATGTCCGAATATGTCAAGTAGCTTATCTCAATCTCTCTACTTTGTGGCTCCGAACAATTTGGACACCACTGTGGCTACAAAGGACAAATCTACTTCCATCCACCTGTTTTGGCATTGCTCCTCTGCAGTTGGGACACTAATGCATATGCTATGTGAGTGTGCATCTGTGCAGAGTTTCTGGGATGGTGTATGGTCCTATATCTGAGATGTCTACAACTTGCATGTCAATTTAATCTTGCAGATTGTTCTGTTTCGGTCACTTAGCTTACAGGAAGATCTTACAAAGTATGAGAAGGAGCTGTTTGACATTCTTGTATCCATAGCTCTACAGCATGATTTTGCAGAACTGGAAGAATGTATCCTTTTTGAATGTCACATTTTGGTGGAATTCTGTTTGTTTGAACTGTAAAATGGAGGGGGCTGCATCAAAACCTGCTAATTGCATAGAAAAAGTCAAGACAATTTTGGAAAGCCCTTGACTACCATATTCTGCTGCAAAGAATATCTGATATGGGAGTTACAGATCTGGTACTTGCTTCGTTTAAGTCGTTCCTGACTGATAGGTGCCATTATGTAGCAGTGGGAAACATGATTTCTAATTCCAGGACATTGAAATACAGTGTTCCACAAGGGGCAAGTGGAGTCAGGCTCCGGTTTAACTTAGGTATTTCATACCTACAAAATTTGGTGCCCTAGGCAAATGCCAATGTTACCAATGCCTAAATCCTGGCCGGGGTCTGATATCATATTTCTAGTGCATCCGTTTGGGTGTACATAGCAAATCTCCTTCCCCCTTCAGTCTGCCACGGCTACGTGTATCATTCTGTTGGTACTGCTCTCATGGCTTGCCTTGCTGCTGCCTTTTGCCCCTCCCCTGCTGATTTGGGTAGTTGATGCATGGTTCTGCAACCAGGATGTTTTGGCTCTTTTGGAGCCTCTCCTTATCCCACTCCTGCTTTACATCTTTATGGGAGCATTAAGCTGGCCATTATAAGATTTTCACCCTCTTTTAATGCCATGTAGGTTAGTCACCACTCTATCTGTGCAGCTCTGCGACCAGTGTGCGTTGGCTTTTTCTTGGCCACCCCTCATCATTATATCTTTGTGGGTTTATTTTGCTTGTTCTATGCCTCTATGGAATTCTGCTATCTGCTTTTGTATGCAGTTCCTAACAGCCCAAGTCTGGGAGAAACTGAACCCGGAGTGTTGGGTGGACACTACCAGCCTACTGTAAATGAGCTTTCAGCTCTATGTTCAAAGTTCTTTTCAAATTTTCATTACTGTACTGTACTTGGGAGGTTATAGCAGGGCAGCAGATACTATTCTTCAGCCAAGGGTATAATGGTATTTCTATCAGGAGAGTTGAGCATGGAACTCTGATGAAGGAGAAGGGGACACCCATTTAGCCTGCATGATAGCCGAATCAACCTTAGCTATCATGGGGTGACAGACTGTCCTCGCATACACCATTACCATACTTGCTCTTCTGGCCCATCTCTGCTAATGCTGCAGGCCCATACCTCCTGCTTTTTGGGAGGGATGGTATCTCCTTAGAGTTTTATTTAAATCCCTCATCATGTCATCTAAACGGTTTAGGGAGGGGGGAAGGGGAAGTGAACGTTCTCCTGTTCCTTTGCTGGGACCCAAGTCCTCAGTAACAGGACTCAACTTGTGGGCACATAGCTTAGCTGAACTAACCCTGATTTTGCAGCGTGGGCTTGTGCCATCTCTTCTGCTGTTGGGGTGGCTCTCTGATGTTTAAGGACCTTATAGCTGATGAGGGTGTTGTGCTGGTTCTCCTGGCATAATTTAGCACCTTGCAGCCCCACTTGGGTTATGTGAACATAAGAATATAAGAAATGCCATACTGACTTCCGGTCTGGGCAATGAGCTGATCGGACGGCTTACGATCAGCTCCGGGCAACCGCCCCTACAAAACAGCTACAAATCTTGCAAAAACTAAAGAAAACTCCCTCTCTCCTACCAGTGCTGATTCTTCCCTGCCGGGGCTCTGATCCGCTGCCGCTGAAGCGATTCGCGGCCATCCGGGGGAGGAAAGGTCAGCGGAGAGGGGAGCGTGTGGAGGCCACTCGGGCACTTCCCCCACCGCCATCCTCGGTTCTCCTTGTGCAGGATCCGGGGTTTGAAGGCACGGAAGGACCTGCAGCCATTCCTACCCGAGCGGAGAAGATCGTGGGCTATCCTGCAAGTAAGCCCGGGGTACGCTTGGGCATCCTTGCCACTGCTCACCTCCGTCTCGGATCAGCACGTGGTGGCCTAGCTCGCGCGATCCGGGCAGGCTACTTCTTTTACTAAGAAGCGGGACGAGGTGCGCCCGGACAGTCCCCCGCCGCTAGTAGCAGCGCTACGCTCACGGAGGGCTGAACTCGCAGCCGAGGAGAGACCAGTGACTGATTTAACCGGATCGGACCAGGGGGGAGGAAATCCGAGGCGCGTTTGAGCGCTCCCGTCCCTTCTCCCGCCTCCACGACTGGTTGTTCCTTCTGGGGGCGCTGTGTATTCGGCGGAGCGGAGGCCTGGGATCATCTTTGCCAGCACGAGGAGAGTAGCTGCCGCCAAAAGCTACGGAAATTAAACACTTCTTACGCCGGGGCACAGCGCTCCCCACACTAGTTGAAAGACCTCGGGCGGCGAGGAGATCGGCGGCCCCCCCCTGCCTGACAGCAGCGGGCATTGGTGTCTAAGAGAAAGCACGCCTGAGTGTGGTAAGATACTCCTTCTACTGCCCCATCCATCAGTATCCTCCTGGGGTATTGGGTCTATGGGCTCACGGCCGTCCCTGCCTGGTTTGGGCAGATATCCCTTCAACAGCGTCCTCAAATCCTTGCAGCTGTGGGTTTGCACTGCACAGCTCTATCTTTGCTGTTCTGCGAGAGCGGGGCCCTGCGTGGGATGGGGTGCATATAACACTGCTAACCCAATGGCATCTAAAGCTCCGCGAAAAGAGAGACCCCCGCCTTACGGGGGGGAAAACGGCAGAAGACCAACCATCCAGCCCGAAACCGGACACACCCCGCCAGACTTAGTGGCCGAGGTCAGTGCGGCAGTGGTGCAGGCGCTCAGCACACGTTTCCAGGACTTGGTAGAGCAAATCCAGTCGCTTGGACAACGTTTCACGGCGGTGGAGGAGCGACTGGAGCAAGTTGAGACAAGGGTGTCAGATGTGGAAGACACGCAAAACTCGGTGGTGGCCAAAGTGGCCGCCCTAGAGACTTTGGTGAAGCAGCAAGGGGATAAACTCGATGAACTGGAGAACCGAGGTAGGCGAAAAAACTTGAGATTCATCGGTGTTCCTGAAAGTGTCGCTGATAGTGCCCTGCTTGAATATTTACAATCCTGGATTGGAAGCCTCCTGCCAAATCTGAGAGGTGAATCTCTCAAGCTGGAGCGGGCACATCGGCTAGGCCAAAGACGGGAGCAGGCCAGGAAACCTCGTGCAGTAATCGCCCGCTTTCTCGACTACAGACAGAAAGAGGAGGTGTTAAAGGCGGCAAGGGGCCGACGGCGGAATCAACAGGATATCGAGCCGATCTTAGTATTCCAAGACTACTCGGTCCTCGTCAGTCAACAGCGAAGGGCGTTTTCGGGGATCTGCACCCAGCTGTTCAACCGCGGCATTCGCTTTTCACTCCTCTACCCGGCCCGGCTGAGGATTGATCACCAAGGCCACACTCGCATTCTAGCGACCCTGGAAGAGGCGACTACCTATCTGGACTCCCTGCCTGATCAATCGGCTCCCTAGCTGCTACATGATGGACTGGAAGTGAGTTACGCCTCCCCTTGTGTAGTGGGGGGGTTTGGAGCCCCCAGGGGCCAATTGGCTCCTGGCGGCTTCCTGGCAGCTTCCATTGTCATGGGAGAACTCCTGGTTTTGCCTTTTATATAGTGTATTAAGCTGGGATGCAACGTCTCATTGCCTTGGTAACATTGTTAATGCCAGGAGAGACATTGTATCCATGTTATTTTGTTGCAAGGATTACTTTGTTATAATTGTTGCTGCATTGCTGGCTCCCTGGTTATTTCCCTCCTTGCATTGTCTCTGCCCTTGTATTCCTGCTTGACCCCCCCTCCTCTCCCCCCCCCCTTTTCTTCCCCTTACAGGTGGGGTTCGATTTGAGGCAAGGGGGGCAGCCGGGAGAGTAGAGAGGATTGGCCTCGATAAAGCAGGGATGCATGTATTGATGGGGGGGGGGGAGGGCGGAGGAGTTGGGAGGTCATCTGGGTGGAGGTGGGCAGGGACAACGTGGGAGCAGGTGAGTGGGGGGTGCTAGCACCGAATGTGGGAGCCCCAGTACCGGGGCTTGTAGCGGAGACTCTGTGTCTCCTTTCTCTCTTTATCCTACTTGTTAGAGAGGGGGAAGTGTTAGAGGGGCGAACCCGTCTGCCATAGGAAGTAGTCCAGGCTATGACTGGACGGGAGAGCGTGGAGGGGTGGGGAGATGGGGGGGCGGGGGGGGGAGGGACCGGGGGGGAAGGAGGAGGGAGGGACAGGGGGAGGGGAGGGGGTACACTCCATTGAATGCTACTAGATGGGATAATTGCCTACATACAGATGGGGGGGGGATGCCAGGCTGGGGGTGTCCCTCTGCAGTACCTGGAAGTGATTCTGTGGTGGCACCTTGGCACTGCCCCGGCGCTTTGAGAATAATCACCTGGAATGTCTGTGGACTGGGAAACCCTATTAAGAGGCATAAGGTATTGCAAGCACTGGCTCGACATAAGTGTGACATTGCACTTCTTCAAGAAACCCACCAGACGGCCGCTGAACATAGCAAGCTTTGTCGGAATTGGGTGGGCCAAGTGTGGGGGTCCCCCGCCCAGGGGCATAAGGGAGGCGTAGCGATTCTGATTCATAAACGCATACGATTCGTAGAGGAGACGGTCCTTGCTGATAATACTGGTCGATCCCTGGTGATATATGGTCACTTAGACGGTAAACCGGTGATTCTGGGAAATCTCTATGGTCCCAATGTGGTTGACCCGGGTTTCTACAATGGCCTAGCATCAAGGGTGGAGCAGCTTCCGGAGTGCCTGGTGATTTTGGGTGGGGATTTTAATGGAGTCCTGAATGTGGATCTGGACACTTCTAGGAGAGGAGGCGGGCGGGAGAGGATAGCACCTTCCCAGACGCTGTTGCGGTTCTGTCGGAGACTAGGTTTAATTGATCCTTGGCGGGTCCTGCACCCCTCCGAAAGAGACTATACCCATCAATCTCGAGCGCATGGTTCCAGTGCCCGTATTGACTATGTAATGATCTCGGGGACTTTGTTCACACACACCGAGGATGCACAGATTGGTCCTTCCGAAATATCAGACCACGCGATGGTGTGGCTTGACTTACATTGGGGGCGGGACACTAATCGGTCACGCATGTGGAGATTCCCCCTAGAGCTTTACTCGGATGGGCAGTTTCGCCAGTTTATCCGTCAGAGATGGGCAGACTTTCTTGGCAATCACCAGGTTCATGTAGACGACCCCGAACTGGTCTGGGAAACGGCAAAAGTGGTTCTTCGCGGGGACATCATAGGTTATGCCGCGAGACGGCGCCGGCTGATGGCAGAACGTATAGTACAACTTGAGCGTCGAGTCACCATACTACGGCGGCGATGTGCCCACACGTATACGCTGTCTAATTAGAAGGCGCTATGGGAAACCCAGACCGAGCTTAACGAGCTCTTGCATCAGCGAGCAAAGAAATCGGTTCTGTTTTATCGGTTCTGTCTGCACTGCTATGGTGACAAACCAGGCAAGTTGCTGGCACGATGTTTGCGGGCCCGACGGCGTCCTGCCCATGTAGCGGCGCTAAAGGACGGCCAGGGACATATGCATAAAGAGAACAAAGGAATCGCGGAGATTTTTCGCACCTTTTTTCAAAACTTATATAAAACCACGGCTGGTTCCCCTGAGGGGATGCGGGACTACTTTGCGGACTTGGAACTGCCTCAACTTACTTCAGCCCAGAGGGAGGTTCTAGACTTACCTATTACCATACAGGAAATACAATCCGCAATATCTGCGGCCCAGTGTTATAAATCACCAGGGCCGGACGGATTCGGGGCCGAAGTCTACAAGATCTTAGGAGACGGGGTAAGCACACTCCTGCGAGAGGTCTATGCCACCAGGGCAGAGCAAGGGGCGTTCTGCTGGGGGCGTAATCACACATATATTACCTTGATCCCGAAGCCGGGTAAAGATCCGATGCAGGCAGCTTCATATCGACCCATATCCCTACTCAATTTCGATCTTAAACTTTTGGCGAAAGTTCTGGCTGACTGCCTGGCGGGGGTCTTAGGCGATCTAATACACGAAGCACAGGTGGGCTTTGTGAAAGGCCGCCACGCCGTACGAAACCTCCGGAAGATTTTGGCCTCCTTGGAGTGGGTGCACGCTCACAATATTCCGTCGTTGTTGATTAGCTTTGATGCAGAGAAGGCCTTTGATAGGGTGGACTGGCGTTATCTATGGAGGCTGCTACCGCGCTACGGCATTGGGGAGGATTTTTGTAAAATGGTGCAAAGTTTGTACATCTCACCGACGGCGGGCATACTGTGCAACGGCCTCATCTCGGACGACTTCACGTTGGGAAGGGGTACAAGGCAGGGCTGTCCTCTATCGCCCTTGCTCTTTGTTCTTTCCCTGGACCCGTTGATTCGTACCATAGTAACTTCGGGAGAGATACAGGGAGTGGGGCTACGGTCGCAAACCTTCCTTATCTCAGCCTTCGCTGATGACCTGCTAGTCCATTTGACGTCTCCGGCCACCTCCTTACAATCGCTTTTAGACGAGTTCCAGCGGTTCGGAGCAATTGCAGGCTTGCGCATTAATAAAGATAAGTCGGAAGTAGTAGATGTCTTGGGGCATTTCCGAACTTCTTGGAGGGGATCCTTCCCTTTGCGGTGGGCAGACAAAGAATTTATCTATTTGGGTATAACATTGACTAGAAACCCCCAGGACTTATACCGGCGTAACCTAGATCGGATACTGCGGCAGTTGGCGGTGCAGTTAAGTGCGTGGGGACCCCTCCCGCTGTCACTGGCAGGGAGGATAGAGGCAGTGCAAATGATAGTTTTACCTAGAATCTTGTACTGGCTGCAGACCCTGCCAGTTTGGTTGCTTCGACGGGACTTGTGTAGAATGGAGGCTCTGCTTAAGCGCTTTCTTTGGTGAGGGCGGCGGGCGCGGGTCTCATGGAATCGCATGCTTGGAAAATGGCGAGAGAGGGCGGTATGGGCCTTCCAGACTTGAAGACCTATGCATTGGCCTGTCAAGCGAGACACCTGGGTGATTGGCTAGGGGAGACGGAAGTATATACGCCTAGGTCCTTAGAGGAGTGTTTGGTGGCCCCTGCGACTCTCCTGGCATCTTTGCACGGCACATCCACGGTTTTCACAGGTACTAGCCGACAGAGTCCATTAGTGGACTCGGCTCGACGCACATGGCAACAACTTAACAAATATTGGCGGGAAACGTGGAAGGTGTCTTGTTGGTTGCCACTGCAGGGCAATGCTCAATTCACTCCAGGGTCAGAGACTGCGGTGTTTCGGGACTGGTGGCTACGTGGCCTCCGGTGGATAGGGCACTTGGTAGACCAAACGGGAAACTGTAAATCATTCCGAACACTCAGTCGGGAATACGATCTCCCCGACACGCATTGTTTTGCATACATACAAGCCTCCCACTATGTGGCTGCACTGCCGTGCGCAGCGCTACAGGCTGAGCGCTCGGCTCGTATTTTGGAATTTTTTCAGCTGGGAGAGGAGCGCCCGGCGTCGATTTCCAATTTGAAACATAATTTGGAGTGCTACCGCCCCCTCCCTGACTATAGTGGAGTCGAAAGAGCTTGGGCGACCGAATTGGGAGTGGACGTACAGCCGGGATTGGTATTGACGGCATTGAAACGGATTAGCCGACTAGTTCAAGGAGTGCGTTGGCGTGAGATTCAATTTAAGTGTGTGACTAGGGCTCATTTTTCGCCGCGGCGGGCATTGCGCAGTCGGCTGGACACGGATGGCTCCTGCCCACGCTGTTCGGAGTCCTTAGCTACTCTCCTACACATGTGGTGGGGTTGTCGGGGACTACGGGCATACTGGGCATGGATATGCAGATTCCTTTGCACGCTGCTGCAGCGAAGGCTACATTGGACCGGCCTATTTGTGGCACTTGACCAACTGCCGACCCCTGGACCAGTGAAGGCTGGTGAGAGCTTGCTGGTGCGGAAGGCCTGTCTGGTGGGTAAAGGGCCGATTCTCCGGCTATGGCGGGAACGCCAATTGCCTACTTTTAGTGAATGGCGGAATAACTTTCATCAATTAATGCTAACGGAGCGTTGGTTGGCGCGGGGCAGTGCCAAGCGCTGGACAGTCTTTCTGTCAGTGTGGGAGCCATATATTCAGCAGTTGGGACCCCACAGCCGTAATGCAACCCTCCAAGGGGGGAGTTGAATGATGGAGGTCTTGAGTAGTGGGTAGGCGATAGCTGCTTTACAGCTTTTGATGATAATTGGCTTATGCAGTCGGTAATGGAGTGAGGGTGGGTGGGTGGGTGAGGGGAGGGGGACGGGAGAAGGGGGGTTGGGATATAATGTAAAATGCCCACCTATTGTATTATCTCTCTGTTGGCACCCGGGGGGGCGAAGAGTTAACCCTCCCCGTGGGGCCGTCTGTTGATATGTTGTTTGGATTTTATGGTGGACTAAATAAAGCTTTCAAAAAAAAAAGAAATCCCATACTGTGTCTGACCAAGATCCATCAAGCCCCGTATCCTGTTTCCAACAGTGGCCAATCCAGGTCACAGGTACCTGATAGGTTCCCAAAAAGGCACACAGGTTCCACAATGTTCGTCCCGGTGTCAGCAGTGGATTTCCTGGGTCCTCTTTAATAATGGTCTATGGACCTTTCCTCCAGGAACTTGTCCAAACAGTTTTTAAACCCAGTTACACTAAACTACTTTTACTACATCCTCCGATAACAAATTCCAAAGTTTGATTACACATTGAATAAAAATAATAATTTTCTTTTATTAGTCTTAAATGGGTTACATTGTAGCTTCATTGCATGCCCTCTAGTCTTTCTACTTCTTGATGGCGTAACAGTCGATCTACATTTACCTGTTTTACTCCATTCATTAATTTATAGACCTCTCTCATATCCCCCCTCAGCCATCTCTTTTCCAAGTTGAAGAGCCCTAACCTTTTAAGCCTTTCCTCATAGGGGTATCCTTCCATCCCCTTTACCATTTTTGTTGCTCTTCTCTGTACTTTTTCTAATTTCGCTATATCCTTTTTAATATATGGTGAACAGAATTGCACACAATATTCAAGGTGCGGTCACACCAGGGAATAATACAGAGGCATTATAAAATGCCATTCCTTTCCTTATGATTCCTAGCATTCTATTTGCTTTCTTGACCACCGTTGCACAGAGGGCGAAGGGCTCCAATGTATTATCCAGGATGATGCCTAAATCCTTTTCCTGAATCCATGTAAAATGATTCGGTCTTTTTTCTTGAACGTAGAACTTTCTAGTTAAATAATATGATGACGTTCAGTAGAACTACAGGGAAATACTTTAAAACTATGTAGACCTGCAATCTACTCCATTTAAATATTGTAGAAAAAAGCTTAAACAGGTGTACTATAGTCTTAATCTTCTTTTAATTGTCCAACAGCATTCTGCTAGCCACCGGTGGTGCTCCCAACGTAAAAAAAATTTTTTCTTTTTTATTTTCTTAATTTTTAATTACTTATTTATACTCTGGTAAAAACCACTAGTGCTCATCTTAAAAATAATATCGAGGGGTCATAAATTTTCTATTTTGCGTCGTACTCCTCAAAACTCGACTCCCGTCTTTGAAATGAATGAAACGATCTCTCAAAGACCATCTCAATGTGAAATTCTGAAGTCCGAAGTTACCAAAACGTTCAAAAATGTTTTGGTAACTTCGGACTTCAGAATTTCACATTGAGATGGTCTTTGAGAGATCGTTTCATTCATTTCAAAGACGGGAGTCGAGTTTTGAGGCGTACGACGCAAAATAGAAAATTTATGACCCCTCGATATTATTTTTAAGATGAGCACTAGTGGTTTTTACCAGAGTATAAATAAGTAATTAAAAATTAAGAAAATAAAAAAGAAAAAAAAATTTTTACGTTGGGAGCACCACCGGTGGCTAGCAGAATGCTGTTGGACAATTAAAAGAAGATTAAGACTATAGTACACCTGTTTAAGCTTTTTTCTACAATATTTAAATGGAGTAGATTGCAGGTCTACATAGTTTTAAAGTATTTCCCTGTAGTTCTACTGAACGTCATCATATTATTTAACTAGTAAATCCTTTTCCTGGCTGATGATTTCTAAGGAGGTACCTTGCATCATGTAACCAAAGTTTGAGTTGTTCTTTCCTAGGTGCATAACCTTGCACTTGTCCACATTAAATGTCATCTGCCATTTGAACGTCCAGTCTTCCAATTTATCAAGGTCCTCTTGCAATTTTTCACAATCCTCTTGCATTTTAACAACTTTGAATTAATTTTGTGTCTTCTGCAAATCTGATCTCACTCATTATTCCCATTTCCAGGTCATTTATGAATATGTTAAAAAGCAGCAGGTGCAGCACAGATTCCCGGGGTACTCCACTATTCACCTATCACCACTGAGAAGGTTGACCATTTAGCCCTACTCTGTTTATCTTTTAACCAGTTCCTTATCTACAATACTACACTGCCTCCAATCTCATGACTTTCTAATTTCACCATGAGTCTCATGAGGGACCTTGTCAAAGGTTTTCTGAAAATCCAGACACACTATAATAACTAGCTCCCCTTTGTTTATTCGCTGGTCCTTCTGGCATTAGATAGGGCCTTGCAGGTGGTCTACGTGCTGTGATGGTCTTCCTAGCAAAATTTAGGCTTTGCAACTTCTCAGCGCAGTGTTAATCCTCTTGGCATAATTTAGGGCCTTGTAGCCAATGTAGGTGCTGTGCTGGGCCTCCTAGTATAATTTAGCACCCTGCAGTTTCACCAGGGTTCTGTGCTGGCCCACCATGCATAAATTTGGGACTTTGTAGTTGTCCTTGCTAATTTAGGGATTTCCAGCCAGCCAATTTGGATGATTTACTGCTTCTCCAGGCATAATTTAGGGCCTTCCAACCAATTTGGGTGCTGTGTCTGGTCTTCGTGTAGCTGCTTTGCCCTCTTTCACTATTCTGAGGTATTTATTGCACCACTTTGGCCTTCTGATAGTGGTTTCTGGTACTTATCCTGCCTCTGTACATATTCTTTGCCCCTCATCTAGTGCCCCTGCCTGTTTTCTAGCACTCTTAATACCTTGTAGGGTTATAGATGCCAGCCATCAAACCTCACTGTTCTACTGTAAAATACAGTTGTGGTCAACATTATTGGCACCCTTGCATTTTAGGTATGTTGGTACAATATCTTGAGAAATAACTGGAAGTATTCCAACTGTATGTAATCATATTTTAATAGTATGTTCAAAAGGTATACGAGAAAAATAAGATATCTATGCAATTTAGATGTAGTAATTCTGAGAAAAAAAAAGTGACCTGGACAAGATTAATGCCACCCTTCACTCATATTGAGTTGCACAACCCTTGACAGTGATGACAGCCAAAGAAGAGAGGATACATTGTCCGCAAAGAGACAAGTCCAACTGTAAAGCAGAGAACCACCACAGCCACACCAAGGTATTCTTCAACAGTCGTTGACAGCCTCTAAAGGTTTCTTGTAGTCATCTGTCAGTTTCACACATCCGTTTGTTGATAGTTTCTCACACTCTTCAACTGTATTGGTTCCAGCTCATGAATGTTTCCAGGATTCCTTTTACCAATGACAGATTTTAACTCTTTCCAAAGACTTTTGATTGGATAGAGATCAGGACTCATCAGTCCATTTGTTCCTTTTTAACCATTTTGTACTTTTGGATGTTTTTGTTGGGTCACTGTCTTGCTGGAGGATCCAAGATCTTCAACCCAAACCTACCTTTGACATTAGGTAGCACATTTCACTTCAAATACATTGATAGTTTTCTGACTTCATGATTCCTTTAATACGTTCCAGGCCTCCAGTTCCTGAGGCAGCAAAACAGCCCCACAACATTATGGAACCTCTACCATATTTAACTGTAGGAAGGGGTTTTTTCTTTATAAGCTTCATTTTGTTTTGCCTGTTAATGTATGGCTAGTCTGCATTGCCAAAGAGCTCAAGTTTAGTTTCATCTGTCCACAGAACACATTCAGAAGGCTTGTGATTTAAGGTGGGTTTGGGAAAAGATCAGGTGTAGATTTTTGTGTCTGTCTTTGGGCAGTGGGGTCTTGCTTGGCCTTCACCCATGAAGTTGTTCTTTGTTTAGTACATGGCGTATGGTGCAGATTGAAACTACCATTCCAGATTGCTTCAGGTCAGCCTCAAGCTCTTTGGATGTTTGTGGTGTTCTTCTAAACAGTTTGCACAAACCTTCAAAGACTTCTTGGATTAATTTTCCTCTTCACACCACATCCTGGTAGGTTCTTGTCATTTCCATGAGCAGAAAACATCTTAACATTGCGAACTGTAGACACAGGAATCCAAAGGTCTTTGGAGATGTCCTTGTACCCCTTTGAAGTCTGATGTTTGGTGATAATGGCTTTTCTGATGGTCTCAGGCAGCTCTCTTATTTTCACCATTGTGAAAATAGAACAGAGAGTGAATGTGACCATTTTGAACATTAGAGCCATCATTCATTGGTTGATTCAAGTCATGTGAATACTGAATATTGATCACATTGTCTAACTTTACTGCAATGGGAATGTAGTTCTTCTGTTCAAATTGGTTTGAATTGTTTATAAGGAAGCCAATAATCATGTCCTCTAAACTGAAATGATTTTCTGAAAAATTATTAACAAACAAAACCTGAAAAAAATCAAAAAATAGTTTTTGGTCGGATCACCCAACATGAGTGGAACTCCCCTCTTGCGGTGGGTCCTCCTTTTAATCAATTTTATAGAGACCTATACAAAGGTCTGTAATGAGGTCTTCCAACTATTATTATGGAATGGCATGCTTATGTGCAGTCAATTCCCCGATTACAGACCTTTGTATAGGTCTTTATAAAATTGATTAAAAAGGAGGACCCACCGCAAGAGGGGAGTTCCACTCATGATGGGTGATCCGACAAAAACTATTTTTTTAGGTTTTGTTTGTTAATTATTTTTCAGAAAATCATTTCAGTTTAGGGGGTATATATATTGATGATTTTGTTAGGTTTATTTTGGATAATAATAATGTCCTGGCAATGTCCCACTTTCTGTACTATTTCCTTTAATTGTTCTTGTTTGATTTTTTTTGTGTTAAATATGTGTGCATATACTGTATAGTCCAAAACCATTTCACTGGCCACTTGTTTTTTTAGGAGATATTAGATATTGAGTGGAACTGCAAGGATGTCAATTATATTGACCACAGCTGTAGCTTGTCATAGACTTTAATGGGGATGAATGGAACAAATGCCTGAATATTTTGGTTCCCAAAGACTAACCAAATGGGTATATTCTGATAAATAAAATAAAAAAAAAATACGAGCCCAAGAATCTTTGGCACATATGTGCCTAAAGGTTACCCTACATTCCAGAAAAGGTGATCAATAAAGGCAGATTTCTGGTTTTATTCAATCAATTCAGGTATACAGCATGTGGATGAATTTTTTAATTGTTACTGTGCTGAGTAAGTGCATTCAACTTTCTGGAACCAACTATAAAAGATGTTAGACTTTAATATAGCTATTCCACTCACCAGTGGTGAAAATTATTTGCTTGCTTTGTGACAAAGATTAATTACTCAATAAGTACCCTTTATTCTAGCTCATGTTTTATCACCTAATGCGTATTCAGCACTCTGCTCACATGCCTGGAAATATCTGGAAAGAGATGTTGAAGACATGTAGCATTTGCCTGTACTGAAAAGACAAAAAAATAGCTGAGTCAGTTTCAAGTACTGTGGCACCATCTTAAAGTGAATGTACACATTGGAGATGGTCTCCGTTCTTTGAATTAACTGATCAAACTGAGGCAGAATTCAATTAATATCATCTAGATAAGAGACAGGAGAGGAACATCTCAAAAACTGTGAATTCTGAATAATTAGCACAGCTGATGAGATCTGAAATTGCTCCCTTCATCAAAGAGGTGTACGTACAGGGATTCTTCTAGGCCTTTGCAAATTGTCTGTTCCTTATTTGTGAATTGAGTTGCATGCTCCTCGGTTCATTATGCAGACCACAGGAATTCAGACCAATAAGAGATAGTGGCTGACACTTTGTAAAACTTGGATCATGGGTTTTACATCAGCTCGTTATTACCCTACAGACTATGGAATTTTGTTGTAACTTAGTATTCTGATTCTGTATAATGTCAGTTGGTTAAAAGTCTAGTTTAATGCTCAGTTTACATAGGGCTTCCAAATGGCAAGTATTTAGAACATAAGAATTTAGAAATGCTATGTTGGGTCAGACCAGTGGTTCATCAAGCCTGGAATCCAGTCTCCAGCAGATTCAAATGAGAAAGTCCATTCCACAGTGCTCTATTCCCAGAAGTAGATGGTGGAGATACCCAAGTTGAACAGGTTTTTTTTGTAATCCACCTCGAAAGAGCTGTAGGTTGATTTGGTGGATATTCAAAGGTGCTTATGCAGTTACCAGCACCTGATAAAACACAGTTACTTACCTTTAACAGGTGATCTCTGGGAATAGCAGGAATAAGTCTTCACATATGGGTACGTCGGTACCGACGGAGTCTGCGCGGGAACGCTTCCCAGCGTCCAATCAAGAGATTTTGGAAGCATCCCAGCATGCCTGCGTGCTGCCTTCCCGCCTTTCCCAACTGCCTCTCCTCAGTTAAGTTTTAAAGCTGAGACAAAGAGAGAGAGAGAGAAGAAAGGAAAGATAGATAGAGATACAACTCCTGGGAGGTGGGAGGGTTGTGAAGACTTATTCCTGCTGTTCCCAGAGATCACCTGTTACAGGTAAGTAACTGTGCTATCTCCAGGAACAAGCAGGAATGAGTCTTCACATATGGGGACTCCCAAGCTGAGATGCCTGGAGTCCCAGCATGTCATAGGTTGGAACATGCTATCTCCCAGAACACCAGGCATCCTGAGGATGGAGGGTAGGAGTTGAAGAAAGAAGGATGCTGTGGAACAGCTAACCTAGCATAGGACTGCAGAGAAGGAGTCCATGTGTGGATGATGATTGTCATCAATAATATTGCAAAGGATATTACAATATGGACCTCCCCTGACAGGATTTCACAGAAGTATGTAGGTTCATGGATCTACTGGGAAACCCAGTAGAGGAACCTTGAAGAGGACCTCACTGTAAGTGGAGGTAATAAACCTGTAGGAAAAACAGTGGAGGTCAGAATCCTGAAAGGTAACAGGTAACCCCAGTAGGAAAACTGGGGTAGTACAAAAACGGTGGGCCTTCAGTGGAAGGCTTTATGACAAAAAACCTAGCTCTTTTGGTGGCAGAGTGACTCACTCTTAGGAGCAAAAAGAGAAAGGCTAACCGATTTGGACAAACAGGCACAGTCCTTGTGGGAAGAAAGGGTATGGGAACCCCTTGTATCCCAAAAAGAGAGGACAAATGCCTGAAGCGTTATAGCCTGTGATTAACTGAAGATCCACAATGTCTCTCCTAACTGGGGTAAGCTAGGAGAGATATTGGGCATGGAGAGCTTCAGAGGTACCTAAACCCTTGGGTTATGGTATAAAAATTGTTGACTACCACAGGAGTGGTTGTGTGCGTAGAATCCCAAACCTGCTGGATAGCATAGGTATGGGTAAAGCCCCTCTGTCAGAATCATATAGCTATATGAGCATAGACAGTCAGATAGATATGTATCCACATACTTATCTATCTATAAGAAAATATCTCGACAGATACATATATATATGTATATATATATATAAATATATATATACTGTCATGATGTGGGTATTGATAAAGTTGAAAACTTGAAAAGAAATCCTGTTTCTTTTAAGAATTTAGATGTGCAATTACCTCCAGGCACAGCTAGAGGGAGCAGGAAGGAATATTCAGGAGATAATGAGCTTGAGAAGCCTAATGACTTGCACCTGGAAATGACCCCGGAAGTCAGGCAGGAAAGATTTCCTTATAAGCCAGAGCTGAATGCTTACACAGGGAGGTCCAGCTGCATTAAGGAAGAGGTGCACGGCTACACAGGGAGGTCCAGCTGCATCAGAGAAGAGAAGCACGGCTACACAGGGGAGCACGGCTTCACCAAAGAAAGAAAAGGACCTGAGAAAGAACAGAGGCAGAGGGACGTCTTCCCAAGGGGGAACAGCTCTATCAAGAGGTTCATCTCCAAGAGAAGGAGTAACTGAAGAAATCCTAGAGGAGCAAGCCCACAGGTACAGGGTTCACAGGGGTGAAATCCAGAAGGGCCAGGCTGACTGTGCAGCTCTCCCAAGAAAGTTTGTTAGAGCCAGCTCTGAAGTTAGAGGCTGTGCCACGCCCTGTTCTCACAGCGTTCCTGACTCCAGAACAGAGAGACCTAAGCAAAGAGCCAAAGGGAATGGTTTGGAGAGAAGCTTAGAGTCTCTGAGAAATAATTATCCAGTTTTACCAAGCAAGAAAGGAAAGGCATTTTATAATAAACCTGAGTTCTTACCAAGGGAGAGAAGAGAATTCATACCAGGTTTCACCAAACTGCCAAGAAGCACAGCCCTGCCTAAAGCTGACAGGCAGAGAAATTGCTACAGCAGGAAAATTGCTAAAAGGGAAAACACTGTGGATTCAAGCCAGCAAAGCTCCAGGTATGGAACCTTTATTGATGATATTGAATGTTTGAATCCTAAAGTCCCTGTTAAAATAAGTCCTCACTCTACAAAGAAGGAGAAACCATACTGGTTTAATAAAATCCCTAAAGCCCTGAGAACAGACTGTTATTGGAGACAAGGCCCGAGAGGCATAGCACACCGACCCGAGTCAGACAGGGACAGTGTTTATTCCCCTGTTGATTCTAGTGAAGAAGAATGCATGGAAACAGAATGCACAAATACAGTTTCCCTATCTCCACCAGAACAGATGGAGTGTGACCTGTGCACAGCCTCATGTCAAGAGTCTGTAGTCTCTGAGTAACATAGAAGAGTTTATAGAATGTTCATGCTTTTGGAATGAACTGAATTCCTGTTACCCAAGCTCTGCATTAATTGTGAAGTGTAACAATTAAGCACATGTTTATGAATACTGGTACCTTTTGCTACAAAGGACTTTCTGTTTCATTTTCCATCTCTTAATTTTGAACCCTTGCATTGACGGGGAATAAAAGCCTTAATTCCCTCCACTTGGTCTTGTTACTGAGTTCTTTTAGGCAGCCGGAATTGGTAAGGCCATTTTACTACGTCGATGAACCTTACGTTCCCTGTGGCTCTCTAAAAATAATCTTTGCCGTGGATTGCCCATAGGCGTAGGGGGCACTCCCCACGACAATACATATAGATATATAGATAGACATATAAGAATATATCTATAGTGAGATATGGAGGGGCATAAAATACACACAAAAGATAAATATGAATATGTAGGCCTAAATATGGGTGTCTGCAATTAAACAGACAGAGATATGCCTACAGCACGGTATTCACATAGGAGATGTGGAGAGGAAAGATTCATCTAACAAGGAGGTGGAACCTACTTGAGAAGATATATAGAGAATCTATTCCCCCTGGTTATGATCTGCAAGGATGCTAGCAAGTGAAATAACCAGGACGGTCACGTGAAAAACAGATGATAATATCAATCTGCAGCCAGCAAGTCTCGAGTCTTCCAGGACTCTAGCATGGTAAGTAGACAGAAGACACAGAGATGAGATACCATGTTGACCTGCGTAAGGGCAAAAAGTATCATGTGTTCTTAGCATGAGGACGAGCTGCAAGGAGAAAGAGCATATCCCCGATTGGGAATGCTATGGACCAAAGCAGGGAATTGGCAACTCCTTAAGCTTTCACGTAAGAGAAGGCCTATGTCCTTTATATCAAAAAGGAGATAGTAAAAGAAGGGAGAACCTTCTAGTCATGGGAGACATGACTGAAAAGCCTTTTCCAACCATCTAGGATAGCTGTTGGAGAAAAACCCCTCATGCTCTCTAGCAAGGGCCCATAGTGGAAAGCTTCTCTGTAGAATTGCAGAGAGCATGATGCAGGAGAATGAGATGATAGAACTGGCTGTTAGAGAGCCAGTATCTCTGCCAACTATGCTGCCAAAGCCAAGAGAATGGAGATGGCAGAAATAGCAGATAATCCAGAAAGCTTGTAATGAGATAATCTCCAAGATAGATGAAGCACTGACTTGGAGTCACTACTAAGACTAGACAGAATGTAAGTGGAGGACAAATCTGGTTGTTTGTGGACAAGAACCAGTGGTCCAAATATTAAGGCTCCTGCATAGGCAGCGGCTAGCAAGAGAGCAGAAAGAATCTTACTGTTGAAAAACAGAAAGAACAGACAGAACAGGAGTAGAAACTCTGGACATGTCTGATAAGCTGCCCCAAAGTAAGATTGAAACAGAGGAGGTAACTCAGAGAGGAAACTCCGCACTGGAAAGTGACAAAACTAGAGAGGCTGAAGAAAAAGCCCCCTAGTAAAGTAATTCCGCTCTTACAGAGGAAAAAGCTTGGTAAGAGGGTGAAGAGAATGGAGCTGAAGAAGACTTACCAAGTAGTAAGTCTATAGAAAGGAAAAAATACATGCTGGCACAGGAACTCTCATTTGATAGTGGTTAGACCTCTTTCCCTAGCAGGAAAAAGAGGAGAAACCTGTGACCTATAGGCAGGAACATTCTGACAGCTCGCAGAAATATAGAAAAAATGGATATCTCTTGGAAAGAGATCCATGTGTAGGGGTTAGAATGAAGCAGAGGATTGCCTCTATTGAGAAGATGCAACTGTAGATTCTAACCCCAAGAGTCACAAGCATCTGATGATGAGTGATCAGAAACCCTGCAGGTGCTGGGTTTGCTGAGCCTGGTGAGAGGTTGGATTCTTCAGACCAGGACGATGCCTCCCCTGTTGGGGAACATCTGTATGATGGGCAAGTGATGAATAAAACCTTCTTCTCCTGTGGGAAGAAAGTTTGGTAGGACATTTCCTACCTACTGGGACAGAAGAAGGTGTAGAACAACCCTTAGGAACAGGTAAATCAGTGGACAACTGAGTAACCTGACGTAAAGACTCCTTGTTGAAAAGATTTTCTCCAGTGCAAGGAGTATGTCCCAGCCGTTGTTGTGCGCATTTGTCCAAGTCTGAAGCTTGGAGCCAGGCTCTACGTTGTGCCCCTATAGCAATAGCAGAAGTTCTGCTAACAGACTCAAAAGAGTCTAGGGAAGCACGAGAAAGAAACCAAGAGATATTCTGGATATGCTTAAGCAGTCTGTACTCCTAGAATCTGGAAGGAAAGGAGTCAAAAGATGTAACTGCTTTGTGAACTCCTCAAGAGAAAGACTCATATAAAAAATATATGAGAGAATTCTTGCAGAAAGCATAGATATCTGGAAGGTTTGACGTCCAAAGGCATCTAGTGTCTTAGACTCACGACCTGGCGGATAAGAAGAGTGCTTTTTCTTACTCTTTACCCGCCTCATTGCTGATTCCATTACTATGGAATGATGAGGAAGTTGAGTTTTTTGAAACCCTGGAGAGGGGGGCACCTGATATAAGAGATCAGTTGCCCTGGGAGGTGGGGATACCCTAAAAGGTGTTTCCCACATTTCTAGAAGGAGATCCTGCAAGGAATGATGCAAAGGAAGCATTATGTTGTCCTTTGCTTTGGTAGAAACAGAGCCTTGTGCAGGATCATGTCCTGGAATAGGAATGGCAAGGGATCTTGCTATATCCAGGAGGAAACTCTGAAAAGAGGGATCCCAAACAGGAATCTCCCTTGGGCAGGGTAGATCTAAAGAACTAGCCTGAGCACCTACAGAGTTATCCAAATATATAGGAATAGAAGATCCTGCAGAGTGCAGTGTGGAATGCTTAAAGGATGGTTGCTGGTACTGGCTGTCAGGAGCAGCCACTGTCCTTACCACATTGTCCATGCCAGGTATCGACTCCAAGCTTGGTATAGAATGGAGTGATCCTTTTGAAAAAAGCATGGCAGGAGTTGGCCACGATGCTACTGTGGATACCGGTACCGATGCCAATACCGGTACCGATGTCGGAGTCGAGCCCGACAAAGACATCGGAGCAGTCATCGGTGACAGTTCAATCGGTACCGAGATAACCGAAAACCTCTGGCCGCTATCCTCGGTACCGAAGCACCAGTATCAATCGGTGTCGGTACCAAAATCTATTGGCACCCAGTCTTCTAGACTAGAGATCGATTCCAAACTCGGCATCGAGGGCAGAGAGCCTGATAAGTGAAGCATGGAAGGCACCGACTGTGAGGGTAATGAGGACATCGGTACCGACTTCGGTACCGTGTCTGATACCAGTGAAGGAAGGTCAACCAGTGGCAACTCAATCGGCATCGGGGGAACCGAGAGTTGCGGATCCGAATCATCGGAACCGAGCCTTCGGTACCGTCGAGAGCTGGTACCAAGGCGAGTCGGTACCCAGTCTTCCAGACTGGAGATCGATTCCAGACTCGGCATCGAAGGAAGCGAGGCTATCGATGCACATCTGGAGGGTACCGACGTCGGTGGTAGTATCGGTGTTGGTACCGATAATGGAAAGTCAATCTGGAGCGTATCCACCGGTCCCGAAGGTACCGAGGATGCCAGACGACTATCCCTGGTGAGGCGTGTTTCATCCAACACCAGTGCCGATGCCGGGGTATCGGTACCGCTCGAAGCGGATGCCACCACCGTACACGGCTTAGGTATGTTCTGTGGGGGGTAAACCCCAGGAACAACCTGAAACCCCTTATAGGCTTTGGAGACCGAAGACTCCTGCCGGGGTTTTGAAGCCAGTGGGCCCTCGAGGGCAAGGCCGGAGCCGTCTACATGCTGTGCATGAGACCTACCACTTGAGGACTGGCTAGTCTTAACAGACTGTTTGTGGGTTACCTGATCCTGTGTGGAAGAAGAAGGGGATGGTGCCCCGAAGTCGGAGGGCAACCGTGTATCAAGGGAGCCTCGATGTTGAAATCCTCTTCTTACCAAACTGTTGTCAGGACCTAAGCAGGTTAGACACCGACTTCGAGGGTCTAAAAATAAAGTTGTACCGCCACAGTCTGAACATTTCTTGGAGAAAGTGTCTGGCAGTTCCATGAAGGAAAAAGAAGAGGCCTAAAAGGCCTAAGAGACCGTGGAACACTATGAAGAAAAAATATCCCGTGGAAAAGGAAGATTTTACAAGAAAAGAAAAGAAAACACCGGCGGTACCGGTGGCGTCGAGAAGACAGCCGCGACCACAAGAAAACAGAAATAAAAACAAGAATTTTCTGCGGTGACAGGAGGACGTCCTGCCGGCTCCGCAGAAAAACGAAAACTGAGGAGAGGCAGTTGGGAAAGGCGGGAAGGCAGCATGCAGGCGTGCTGGGATGCTTCCAAAAGCTCTTGATTGGACGCTGGGAAGCGTTCCCGCGCAGACTCCGTCGGTACCGACGTACCCATATGTGAAGACTCATTCCTGCTTGTTCCTGGAGATCTGGATTAAGTGTCCTTCAGAGGTATATATTCAGCAACACAATTCGTATAATATTGCTGAACATCTCCTATAACTGCTGTGGAACTATTCGGCTAGCAACTAGGTGATCTGTGGGTAGGGAGAGACATTTTCTGCTCAGCACGATATGCAATCCACTAACCAGATTACAAAACACTTAAAGTTAGGCCACAAAAGAAAGACAGGCAAAAAAAAAAAAAAAAAAAATCAGAACAGGTTTTATTCAATGCCAGAGGAAGTGTGGATTCCGGCACCAAATATCTGGTCTCGCTTTAATCACCACAGCCTACACAGTAAAATTGATTAAAAAGATTTATTTTAAAAAAAAATAATTATTGGGCTAAGAAGTATTTACGGAACTGTCCCCCAGCAGCTTTTGAAACCTTTATGTTCATTTCTGCTACTGGTCTGGATAGGGTAGCCAATTGGCTCCAGATGCGCCCGACAGATTTGATCCATTCCTGGGTTTACCCCATTGCATGCAGGGACTTGTCTTGCTTTTCTAATGGAGATCAATGGGGAAATCAGAACTACATATCCCTGCATGTAATAGGGTAAACCCAGGACTGGATCAAGCTTGTCAGACGCATAATGGAGCCAGCTGGCAACCCTAGATCTGGATTACACTGGCTGTCAACAAATTCCATAGCATGAGAGCGCACCGTCCTTACCTTTGTAGAGTGCAAGTAGGAGCAGACTCAATTTGAAGATTCCCCGACGTCCTCTTAAGGGAAGCTATGCACACAGGGGCCAATACCAAGCTGCTGTGCAGATAGCCTAAGGTTAGCTGGTTTACACAAACTATCCAGTGACTGAAGGTCACCATTGGCCCCCAGAATGCCCTGATGCTTATCAGGGCCAGTTCTAGGGTCTCTAGTACCCCCCTACAAGTTATACTTCCGATCCCCTTCCCAAAGCTCCTTTATGAGCTCTGTTCACGTGATGCTAGTATTCAACTCAAATGTTGTAACAAGCAAATTGCAGTGAAGCGGCAGACGCATAGCTGGAATTAACACAAGTACTGAGGAATAAATATTTAACATCGTATGAACAGGCTGTGATAGTGAAGGGGGTTAATGTGATCAAAGCAAACAAAATCAGTATATTTAAAAAGATCTACAAGGATTACAGCCACTTAGCTTTTTGTGTCTCTTCTCCCCCTGTTATTATTGCTACGGATACTACCGCCACTTTATCTCTGAACGCAAAGTAACGCAACTCTTTTATAAATCTGACAAATGAGGTGATAAAAGCAGTTAGTGTAGCTGGGTTGCAAAAAGGTTTGGACAGGTTTCTGGAGAAAGTCAATAAACTGTTATTAAGATAGACTTGGGGAAAGCCACTGCTAGCCCTGTGTGGAAGCAGAACGGCAGCTACAGTGAGCACTAAGAGGCAGGACTCAATCCCACAGCCATGTCAGCAGCCCCATCATCGAGGTGAGAACCACCACTTGGCTGGATTTTGGGATTTCTCTGAGAGAACTGCTTTGCTGCTGCAACTGTGAAACATACAGAGTCTTTGCTGGCATTGCAGTCCGGCTGGACAAAGTGGAAAGATCACTCTGTAGCCTCCCATGAGAGCCAGCAGTATTGCTCCTTGTAGTGGGCATGCAGTGATGCTAGCCACAAGCCACAAACCACAAGCCCTGTGCTGTGGCACTTGCATCTGACCCTGATGAAGCAACTCATTACACCAGAAGCTCCCCCCACTCCCTCTATTCTCTGTGGCTGGCTACCTGACTGGGACATAAAGGTTAATATCACCCTAACAGTCTTCCAAGAGAGGGAAGAAGGGAGATCTGGCACATTTGGTGCCCTGCAGCACAGCTGAAACAAGTAGAAAAGTGCAAACTTTACAGTGTGACACAATGGCGTATTTTCCTTGCTCATAAGATCAGACATTTGGCGACTTCATCTATAGGTGTCTTAGGACGTGCCAGGGAGTATGGTCATGTGTGTGTCAGGGGGTATGTGTGCTTGTGTCTGTGTGTCATGGAGATTGCTGGAGACTACATATGCGTGTGGGGGGGGGGTCACCTGCCATGGGGAGTCGGGTGCTACATACATGTGTGTGAATGTCTGTCATGGGACCTGTTAGAAGCTACATTCGTGTCTGTCATGGAGAGTGTCAGGAGTTGCATGCGGGTGTGTCTGTGTGGCATGGGGAGTGCCCTGGGTTAATATCTGTTAGGGACTGTATGCGCTTGTGAAGACAGCACAGTTACGGTGTGACAAGGCAATGCATTTCTCCTTCCGTCATGTACAAAATCATATATCTGTTTGTGTGCATGTGTAGAAGAGTTCAAAGAGAAATGCTACAGTGTCTCTCATTATGGTAGTAGGAGCTGTATGAGGAATCGTTATAACTGATGCTATCTCAGGGATGACCAAGGAGATGAGGTGCCTTCGGTGAACCTCATCATTTGCCGCTCCCCTCTCTCCCCTTCAATGACGCCCATTGCTGTCGCTGTCGCCCCTCTCAGGGACATGCAACGCAGTGGGTTTGGGAAAGTTAGATAAGGGGAGGGCAAGGAGTGAATGTACTTTTACATCCTCCCTGTAGACCCTCTCCTGCTGCCTCCCCCAACTTTGTTTCCTTCCCAGCTTCTATAACCTGTCTCCCTCCCCCTCTACCTCGTATTCTCACTCCTTGCCCTCCATTCTCCTCCCCCTATCTTTCTTTCCCAAACCCACTGCCCCTTTAAATTTTGTCCTACCTTCTGTGCTCTCTGGCCCCAGCTCCTTTTCTTCCAGCATGCTTCTTCTGGTCTTTGGCCCATGGGAGCAGCTTGTCCCACAGGTAAAAAACAGAACAGACCATGATCTCTTTGGCCTGTGGGACAGGCTGCTCCCACAGGCACAAAAGCTGCTGGCCATGATCGTGGCTATCTTCTTTGGCCCATGGAAGTACCCTGTCCCGTGGGAAAAAAACATAACTACTGGTGTGATCCTGTTGGTCAGTGGGACAAGCTGCTCCTGCGGGCCCACTGCATCACTGGCCATGGCTGCAGCCTTCTACACTTTTGCAGCCCACAGGAGCAGCCTCTCTCGCGGGGGGGGGGGGGGGGGGGGGAGGGGAGAGAAGCAGAACTGCTGGTGTGATCCCTTCGGTCTACAGGACAGACTGCTCTTGTAGGCCCACAACATTGCTGCTAGCCATGATTTTGGTGCCTTTGAACAAGGACGCCCCCTGCTGTGCTTACACAGCTTACTGGGTAGCACCAGCCCTGATGCTATGCAGTTAGCCTCAGGGCATGGAGTGTGATTAGGCGGGAATATTTAGCTGCGCAAAATGGCTATGTGCCACTGAATATGTATTCTGACTGCCACAATTAACACAATTAGCAGGTCTGCTAGCCACATTTATCATTTTGAATATTCCTCCCCCCATTCTTTTTATGTATATGCACAGTGATAAAATTACTATATCCTCAAAAAGGCCTGAATAGTGGAGGTTCAAATTATATCACATTTAATATGAGGGTACTTAACAACATTTAGACAGTACAATTGGAGGGTTACATTGAGCATGAGGGTACTTAACAACATTAAACAATGAACTCGTATGTTTAATTGGGATGAGTAGGTATCGAGTTGGCGGAGGTAGTTACATTACCGTTCCGGTGGAGCCTGTTGTCTGTCTGTTCACAGGCTTCTGTAAAGAGCAGGGTTTTAAGGGCCTTGCGGAAGTCTATGATGTCATTTAATGCCCTCAGGCTCGTTGGGAGGGAGTTCCAAAGTGAGGACACTAGTAGGGAAGGAGCTCTTCTTGAAGTTGTTTGTTTAGTCTTGTGATATCCTGCAGGTCTGCCGATCATGTTGCCATTATTGGTCCTTTTTGGTCTATTGCTGTTATTCCTTATTATGATATCTTGGAGTGAGAGATGGTGAATGATTTTAAAGATGATCAGGACTGTTTTAAATTTTGCTCTGGCCATCATTGGGAGCCAGTGCAGTTGCTGTAAGACGGGGGTGATGTGCTCAGCTCTTGGAGTGTCTGTAATGATACATGCTGCAGTGTTTTTGCACCATTTGGAGTGGGTGTAAGGTCTGCTGAGGGAGGCCTGGATATAACGAGTTTCCATAATTAAGCAGAGGTGGACATGGAGGCTGTGGCCCGATTCTAATCAGCCGCATGCCCAGTAGTTCCCCAGCTACCTCAGCCTGGCTCCTGAACGAAGCCGCAGTGCCATGGTGCCCCATTGCCATGGCACCGTGGTCCATTCATTAGCTGCGTTCCCCAGTTGCCAAACAAAAGGCTCTTTCTCCGCAGCCTCATCCCCCAATCTGGCCATGGTCAGGCTGCAGGGCTTCTCCTGTACCCCCTCACCTCCAAGATCATTAGGCTCTGCAGTCCGACATTCGGGGGGCTTATTCCACCTCTTGGGTGGAATAAGTCCCTCATCTACCCTGCCGACCCCAGACATATAGGGTTGACCTCTGAATTGACCCTGTATGTCCAGGGTCGTGTTCCCACCCACTGCTGCTCCTCCCATGCCCTCCCCCTCCTGCCTACGAACAGAGTTCCCTGCACAAATTGGTAATGTGTGGGGAGCTCTGTCGCTGGCAGCACAATCCTGACATTTAGTGGGTCTGGATCAGACGTTCAGACCCACTAAACTAGGATCAGAATGACCCCCTTAGTTTTTAGAAATTTAGGTGCATGTTGCTAAACTGCTGGTGCCTACCACATGTTCATCCCTAAAAAATGAGCATGGGGATGGCACTGGACCCATGCTAAAACAGAATCATATCCAGCAAGGCCCCATGTAGTCAATGCAGGTTTCATGCCACCCTTGTGCCATGCTCTTTGGCACAGTCAATGCAGGTGCACCGAATGCCACCCATTGAGGTGGCATAAAGTTCACCCACACTAACTGCAACATTGCTGGTTAGCACACGCTAATAATGTCTGCACTAATTGCGATGTGCACAATCTGCAGCTGAACCACCCAGTCTTTGGCCCAGTCTGCGCTATGCAGTTAGTGTGGGATTTGTAGTGCGCTGAATTTTTGGTGCACAGTATCTGTTGCTGTGATGCTCTTGGCCCATGCTAAACCTTATGCTACCTGTTCGGGCAGTTTAGTAAACATGCCCTTTAATGCATGCTAAATTTGATTTAATGCATGTAAAACTACAAACGCACACAAGTGCAGCTGATTAACAGATATAAAGATTTTAACAACAGAAGTTAGAAATATCCAAAGCCAGAAAAAGCCTGAAAATGGCCTAGAAATGAACCAAACGTTTTCCATGAACGCCCCTAGTAACTGATAAAAAGAGCAGGTGGAGATGTACCATGAATTTTACACCAAAATAAAATTTAAGCTGATTATTTTTCAAATGCCTTATCTCCTCCAGAGGAAAAAGTTACAGCAGAAAGGCTGGCCTATGCACCGAAATCCACATTAAAAAAAAAAACATTTTGCTGAAATGGCTCTTAATGGACAGTGCTGTAAGTAGTTTTGTAAGCTGGCTAAAAGTCTGATGCTATTGCAGCATGGAAATTTAGTGACACCCAAAAAATGTAGTGGACATGCCGGCTGCATTTCAGAATCACCATGCAAGGAGGAGGGGCACAGTCGTCATCCACAGTTGTAAATGACATCAGCAGGAGCACAGAGGAGGTCAAGAGTACGGAGGAAGCTGCTGGGTGGAAGTGAACGGTGCTGATTTAATCCAAAAGCACCTTTACAACCCTCTTGACAGTGCAATATGCAGCCATGCAGCCATAGTCATGTGTCCAAGTGGATGTGATCAGAAGACTCCCCCCATTTGGAGCCTAGTTGGAGCTTGGGTGGAGTCTGAAGTGGTCTGGCATGAATGTCTCATGTCCCGATGTCCTTGTCAGACTACAGAAGTAATTGCTGCCCTATTGTGGCATAACTGTGGAATTTTGTAATGGGGAAGTGAAAGGGGATAGTTAGGGCCGGTGCTAGGTTTCTAGCACCCCCCCCCCTGCAACTACAAATTGGCACCCCTCCCTCATTATGAATGTTTGCTGCACCCTACCCCTCCTTTTTCCACCAAACCGCTTTGTGAACTCTTTTCAAGCGATATTTCTCCTTCATATCCAGTGTTGTAAGAAAATTGTAGCGAAAGAGCAAATACATAGCCAAAATAAAAATTCTTAGCAGTAAAGACGTGTCATATAAACAGGCTGTGACAGTTAAAAAAAACCCCTCTCTCTCTGATTCTGGTCATCTCACTAATGTTCTCCAGTGCCAGGCATATTGTGAACTAATATAAAAAACTGCAAGTCACTGAAGATCTACAAAATCAAATCTACCATACCATACCATACCATACCATACCAGCATACACTTACAAAATTCATACAATAAAGGAGCCTACCCTGAAAAAAAAGCTGCACTACAAATACTGCAATGGTCCCCAAAACATCCATACACCTATCTGAAAAGCTGTACGTGTCAAATTACTACAGTACAGATCCCTTCGTACAAACTCCATGTTAACAGAACACCTGGCCTTGGTCACACACTCAGAACACAGCCCCTCACCAAGTACAAAATAAGTGACCACAACCTAAATCAAAAATAATATATAGACAAAAATTAAAATGAAACCCCAAGAAGCCAGACTCCGCATGCAGAAGTAAAAGAGACTGACTTAATAAATATTTCAGTTATAATCTCATTGTCAATAGCACTCTCCTCTAAAGCAAATGATAAATTCACTCACACCTCTGCAGATCAGGTTTAAGTGCAGAATGCTATAAGTCATATGAATTTGAGATCCCCTGAAGAAACGCGTCATCCGTGAAACGCTACGGCGCTGATGTCTGGCGCTGGGAAGATCTTCAATATTTCTCAGATAAGCATTGCTTCGAAACCTTTTGAAATTAAATTCTGAATAATAGAGTCTAACACAGGTGAAACTAAGGATTACAATCTGATTACCGCCACAATTTGAAAGCAACGCATTGGGTCATTGATGCAACAGAGAGCACTGACCCTAAACAAACATGTTGGTTCAATAAGTAGCCTTGTTCTAGTCTGAGACCCAGCTGCTACTTTCAAGAGCTATTTTGTTGAGGTACTTTCATTGGGAAATTGTTTCACTCTAAAACAGTTATAGTTTCAAAGTTGAATAGTGGAGCTGACCTAATAAGACTACTGTGAAGTTTATGAAGCTCTGAAAAAGTAACAATATATTAATTTGTTCATTTCTAAGGAGACAAGCCTATATTTACGTGAGAATATAAAGGGGATTAGTAATAGTAGGCTGTGGAAACCTGTTCCTGTCAGTGAGCAAAGTGCTGAAAAGGGTGGGATAGCAGCAACCAGGGTCCCCATGTGACTTAAAGGTTTAGATGTGAGGAGCAGCTGCAGCTCACACCCAACATAAGCCAGGTTTGCCCTGGAGATGACCCATCTGTGATCCTTATTCTCTAACCTCTGCAGTTGTGGACAAGACAGTGTGGTATTGATTTCTTGAGAAATTGCTTCAGTACTAATAGAGGTAGGAAAAAGACTAGAAGGCTAGGTGTCTAAAAGGCTTTCCTACATGCCTAGACCTAGAGCAGTGGTTCTTAACCTGGGTTCGATCGAACCCTAGAGGTTCGGTGAGTCAGTCTCAGGGGTTCGGCGGAGGTCAAGACACAAGACACGCACCCGACTCATATGATTCGTGATGAGAGTCATATCCAGCATGGGTGAGACAGCCGTTCACGTTTGGTGTTGAGACAGCAGATGTCAATGATGAATACCTCGACGAAATCATTGAAATTCAGCAGAGCCAGGTTCAAAAGCAACTCTTCAGAACAACAATGCTCTCAACGTTTTGGTGTCGACAAATGGTAACGTATCCTATTATTGCTAGGAAAGCCCTGGAAATTTTTATACCATTTGTTACAACATATCTTTGCGAGCAATCCTTTTCGAGGATGCTGGACATAAAAACGAAGAAAAGGAACAGACTTTGCTGTGAAAATGACATGAGAGTGGCACTTGCCAAGGTGAAGCCACGCATTTCTGAACTGGTCTCTCAAAGGCAACAGCAGAAGTCACACTGATTTGCAGTAAATAGTCATTATTGTAGCAGTGCAGCCTGATGGAAATTAGGTGATGGGTGTGTGTTAAAATGTTAAAAATAATAAATAGCATAAATACAATAAGTTCATTATTGGAATACATAAGGTTAAAAATTAAAACCATTTCAGTGTGGTAGTATTAAAAAAGGTCATGTCTTTGTGAAACGTTATGTATGTAATTTGTTGTGAGTTCATGCATTGTATTGGTTTTGTTCTTTGAACACAGTGATGTTAATGCACGATTCATTTTGTGAACCAGTAAAACATATACCTGGGGGTGTGGCCTTTTCAAGATGGCGACAGTGGAAGACTAACCAACTGATTATGCCTAAGAGAAAAGGTAAAGCTAAGGCTAAAGCTCTTCCCGCGGAGCTATTACCTTCTGGAGAGGGGCCCATGGACCGTTATGTGCAGTTGACCAAGGAACAAGTTCAGGGGATTAGAGTGGGCTTGGCGGCTTCAATGGATTCGGAATCAGCGTCTTCAGCCCATGACACCATGCTCTCCCCGGATGGACGGCTTCCCCCGGTGCCTCCTGGGTCCTCAGCTGCTCAGTCGTTGAGTGACGACGCTTGCTCACCCAAAGTGGTAGTTATTGCGTCTTCAGCGCGGGACTCGCCCCCAGAGTTGGTTCGAGGCCAGAAGGGAGGATTGCAGGCTGGCGCTTTGGTTTCTGCAGCGCTGCTGGACACCGGGGTCTCTATGTTTGTAGAGGGGGGTGTTTCATCTTCTGTTGGTGTTCTAGATCGATCCTCATCTGGTATCCCTGGGTTTACTTTTGCATTGACTCGACCTGCGTCTGTGACCTTGGATAACATCTGGGACCAGGGGCGGCCCAAGGGGGGTGCGGGGCCATGTGCGGAGACTCGGTGCGGGGCCTCATTTGCATAAGGGGCCTCATTTGCATAAATATTTGCATAATGTTACCATACACTAACTTTTAGTATACATGCCTCTTCATGAGTGTATGGATATAAAAAGACAAAGATTTCTACATTACTATAATCCAGTGCCAACCGCCAGGCACATTAGGAACTACTACAAACACTGCCCATTTAGAACCCATAGCAAACCCACCGTATCCCAACAGCACTACCAGGACTCATAAAGCACCATACACTACCTATCAAAAGCAAACACTGAAAATATTAAACCAATACATTTCAGAGAATAACAATACATGACCTACTGGGGAAAGAGAACAAGTGACAATGTCAAATAGGAATTACATAAACAGAATACCTCAGCTCAGTTACACATGCAGAACATAGACTATCACCAAACAAGGAATCACAATTTAAAAACAGGAAGACAATAATTAAACTGGGAACCCTAAAAGCCAAACTTGGAATGTACAACAACAATGTAGAAATAAAACTATAAATTAATTTCCTCTTGTACTAAACAAAGCACAGACATTAATGATGCACATTTCCCAGAGCTGACATATTCCAGTTAATAAATTCAAAATAAAGAGATATCTTTGTACCTTTTGTGCATTTTTTTTTCAGTTGCAATTGTTCCAGCCACTTTCTTCTGGTTTATTTGTGTCTTCTGCTATCTCTCCATCGTCTGCTGTCCATTTGTCCTTTCTTCTCTTCTAGTTTTTTCCATTCTCTCTCTACATCTGCTTTAACATAATAATCTTTCTCCTTTTGCTCTTTCCTCATTCCTATTTCATCCACTCAAATTTTACCCCTCCATCCTCAATCCCCACTTAGTCTCCCAATACCCGGCCAATTGTACATTTTTCTTCCCTCCCACACAAAATATTTTTCCCCTCTCCATTTCATTCTCCCAGCCCCATCCCCTTCTAATCTCCCCCAACATCAGCTCCCTTTTAGTTCCAGCCCCACCCAGTATCCGCTCCCTTCTAGTCCCCACATCAGCCCATTTCCAGTCCTAGCTCCCCCATCCATTTCCAGTCCTATCCGAGTCCCTTCATCAGCTCATTTCCAATACCAGCCTCCCATCAGCCCATTTCTAGTCCTTTCCTAGCCCCACCATCAGCCCATGTTAAATCCTAGCTCCCCTCCACTCAGCCCATTTCTAAACCAAGCCCCCCATGAGCCTACTTCCAGTTCTAGCCCCTCCATGAGTCCATTTCAATCCAAGCCCCCACCACAGCCCATTTCCAATCTTAGCTCCCCCCAACACCCAATTCTCATTTCTATCCTAGCACATCCATCAGCACAGTTCCTTGCCGAGCTCCCTCCACTACGTGACCATTCCAAGCCCCCCTTCACCTCCTTTATTTGCAGGTCTCGCCCCCTTCCACTCAGCCAATTTCCATTCCAAGTCCCCCTCCCCCTCAGCTATTTGCAGTTCAAGCCCCCCACTTCCCCTCAGCCCATTTCCATTCCAAGCCCCGTCCCCATCAGCTATTTGCAGTTCAAGCCCCCCACTTCCCCTCAGCCCATTTCCATTCCAAGCCCCATCCCCAACAGCTATTTGCAGTTCAAGCCCCCTTCCGCTCCGCCCATTTCCAGTCCTAGCAACCCCCCCAACCCATTACCAGTCCTAGCCCCCCCATAGCCCACTCCCAGTCCTAATCCCACCAGCCCATTTCCAGTCCTAATCCCCATCACCCAATTTTCAGTTTAAGCCCCCCATAGCCCATTACCAGTCCTAACCTCCCCATCAGCCCACTCCCAGTCCTAATCCCCCATCACTCAATTTTTAGTTTAAGCCCTCCCATAGCCCATTACCAGTCCTAACCCCCCATCAACCCACTTCCAGTCCTAATCCCACCAGCCCATTTCCAGTCCTAATCCCCCATCACCCAATTTTTAGTTTAAGCCCCCCCAGCGCCCATCACCACTCCTAACCCCTCCCCAGCGCCCATCACCACTCCTAACCCCCCCAGCCCAGCACCCATCACCACTCCTAACCCCCCCAGCCAGCCCAGTGCCCATCACCACTCCTACCCCCCCCAGCCAGCCCAGTGCCCATCACCACTCCTAACCCCCCCCAACCAGCCCAGTGTCCATCACCACTCCTAACCCCCCCCAGCCAGCCCAGCCCATCCCATCACTACTCCTAACACCTCCCCCCCCAGCCCAGCCCAGCCCAGCCCATCACAACTCCTAACCCCCCCCCAGCCCAGCCCAGCCCATCACAACTCCTAACCCCCCCCCCAGCCCAGCCCAGCCCAGCCCATCACTACTCCTAACACCACCACCCAGCCCAGCCCCGCCCAGCCCAGCCCAGCACCACTCCTAACGCCCAGCCCAGCCCAGGGAAATTTAAAAAAAAAAGAAAACCTGTCTCCTGCCGCTGTCGGGGCCGCCGCGGCAGAATCGAGCGTGCCGCGGGGCCCCCCTGTACCCACCCGGCAGAGCCTGTCCTCCCTGTAGCAGCTCTCTCGTTGGAGCTGAAGTCAGACGCGCCGGCTTGCAGAGCGCGAGGGAAGAGTTTTTCCCTCGCTGCTCTGTTAAGCCCGCGGGGGCTGATGGGAAGTTCCCATCAGCCCCCGCGGGCCTAACAGAGTCGCGAAAGGGAAACTCTTCCCTTCGCGCTCTGCAAGCCGGCGCGTCTGACTGCAGCTCAGAAGAGAGAGCTGCTACAGGGAGGACAGGCTCTGCCGGGTGGGTACAGGGGGGCCCCGCGGCACGCTCGATTCTGCCGCGGCGGCCCCGACAGCGGCAGGAGACAGGTTTTCTTTTTTTTTTCAATTTTACTTTTACAAAAGAATGTTTTTTGCGCGGGGCCCCCTGAAACGCGGGGCCCTGTGCAAAAAACATTCTCGCTCAATGGACGGGCCGGCCCTGTCTGGGACACTATCTCTCATCTTGGTAACATGGTGGCTACTCAATTTTCTGTTCTATCGGATCGGATTGCAGCCCTTGAAACGGCTTCTCCTTTAGTGCAATCAACTGATGGACTTAACACGAAACAATCTGATATGGAGCAACGGTTGGTGAAGATCTCAGATTTAACTGACGCTTTGGTAAAAGATAATATTGCTCTTCATTCCACAGTTGAGACTTTGGATAATGCAGTTCGTGCATCTAATGTGCGCCTCTTGAATTTCCCAATTATACCCGGGACGGCTCCTTTGGAACTTTTTAAGAGCTATCTGCGTGATATCCTCCTGGTTCCCGCGGAACTGATGCCTCCGGTCTCTAAAGCTTACTATCTCCCTTTGGGAAAGAGACCACAAAGTTTCTGTAGGTCCGTTGGAGATGGACATTTTAAACGTTACAGATTTGCTTAGTACTCCTAAAGTTGAGGATGTAGCTGTATCCACGTTGATGGTCACTTTAGCTCTGTCTTCAGATAGGGAGTGGCTGTTAAAATTGTTTTATAAAAAGCGTGATAGTTTGTTCCATGGGAAAAAAGTTTTTCTTTTTCCTGATGTGGCCCGAGAAACGCAGAAACGCAGACGTGCTTTTCTATTATTGAAACATGGGGTGCTGCGTATTGGTGCTTCCTTTATCCTAAGATTTCCCTGCAAATGCTTAATTACCTTTAAAACACAGAAATATGTTTTCTTTGCTCCTGAGGATCTCTCTGCCTTTTTAAGTTTGCATTTACCAATCACCTCCTCTCCTGATGTATTGACTCCATCTGGTTAAGTAAGTTTCCTTGGGCCACTGTCTCCTCTTAATTTCCTGTATTATTGCCGTATGGAGTATTCTCTCCTTTCTTTTGGTTAACTCCCCCCCTTAGGGGACTACTTATATAATTCTTGCATTATTTTATTTTTGTTTAATATTTCTTGTATAAGTATAATTACGATTGCAAGTATTACTTTCTGTCCAGGCTTTTTGCTTGATTTATTGGTAAAAATTCATAAATAAAAAAAACCCCCATATACCTGTCTTGAATTTGAAAAAAAAAATCATATTTTATTTTTCAATAAAGAAGGGTTCGATGAATGTGCATATGAAACTGGTGGGGTTCAGTACCTCCAACAAGGTTAAGAACCACTGACCTAGAGTAAGCCCCAGCCCAACTGACTTTCCATGTGCATATATATCTTGGGAACATCCCAGAGGTATACCCAAGGAGATCCATGGCAAGGAGAAGGATCTACATGAGAGAATCCTTAGGGAATTCAACTTCTTATAGGGATCTCATCCTCTGATCTTCTAGATGACAAACTTGTGTGAAGGCTAATGGGGCTTGATAAATGCCAACAAGACACATTTTTGGAAAAACTGTTGTCATAACATTATTAACAGTTTTAAAAACTGGGGAGGGGTGGAAGTGGGGGAAAGGAGCCAAGGAAGGACCCTGGGAAGATAAGGAGCCGAGTTACAAGTAGACCAAGAGAGACTGGGATGCAGGAATGGAAAGGCCTTCATGCTCCAGAGCAGATGTGATCAGAAACATTAGATCTAACTCCTGAGTAGACAACATCCTCCCCACTGTCAGCCCCAGACCCATGACCCCCCCGCCTTAGCTGCTATAGATCAAGCACCACTGCTGGACCCAGCAACAGAAGCCATAGTTCCTCTGAATACCATAGGAGGTGCACTGGTTGCCTTTAAGACATAGTGGGACATGATTACCAAGCCCTGCTTCAGTAATGCATTTGTGAGCTGTGTTACTAGCGTGGGGGGCAGTGCTAACCTTAGGGAACATGTGCTTCCGTCTCTCTGTCAAGAGTGCACAAGAGTATGAAATGAACATTTTTAGGCTGCACATCTGTAATGGCCACCACCGCTGAATATTGGCCCTACACTACTTCCTATCCTGTGTTTGACTTTAAGAACTGCAGCACAAAGGAGTCCTTTTACTGAAGCACATTAACAGTTAATGCGCAAATTAGCATGTGCTGTTAGAGCATCAGCATAGTAGCGGATATCATGCTGGCAGGACAGCGGGCGTGCTAATAAGTGCATTAACTATATAACAGGCAAAGGGCCGGGGACTGGACAGCTTATGGGCGGAGACTGGGTGTGGACTGCACACTATAATTAGCAAAACGGTAATTACTGTGCACCTTCCACACTAATTGCGAATGAAAATGTATTGCTCCTGACAGTGACTGCACAGTATTTGCACGTTACTAAAAGGGGCCCAATTTTAGATCTGTATCTAGATAGAGCAGTTTCAGAAAGTAAAGCCATTACAATTTCTAGAGCATTAAACCTGAAAATAAGCACACAATTAAGACACAGATCCAACAAGCAGAGTTAGGTGAAAGATAGAAAACAGTATTCTGAATTACTGTGTGTAGATGCTAACTTGTTATCAGGCTTTTAGTTTAGTGCAATCAATTAAATAATAAATTCTGTATTTGGATCAATTAAGCATTGCTTTATGCTGTGACAGAGAGCTAAATGGACTCGCAAGAAATCGCTACCTGAAAGGTCTTCCGTAATAAGGCAACTTCATTTGATTAGATCATTTGTACTCATTGGCACCATGTTGATTACATTTTATTCTGAAGGAAAGTCAACATAAAAGCTCTAATGAAAAGTCTTCCATAGAGGACTTCTCGAATGTGGCCACAAGTCTGCAGTGGAATGGTACAAGGAGGTTAATTTTTGAAAGGCACTTATATGTTCTGTGTGGCTGTCCACATGTTAAGTGTCTCTTTAAAAAAAAAAAAGATGGCATTGTATATAGAGAGGGTAATTTTATAAAAAGGCACATGGTTTAAGAGGAGAAGTAGGGCCCTACCTAAACACTATTTTGAAAAGACGCAAGGAGTCTATGGGGTTTGTTTATTTGAGGTTCATTTGCTGGATGAAAATAGACCTAGAGCTAAAGGGGTGTGCTCAGAGCGTTCCATGACAGAGCTCGATATAAGCAGAAATTATATGCATATGTGCCAGTTTTTGGCTACTATACATTGTCACACCGCCCCCTTGGTGGTAGTGGCGCAACCCAACAGAAAGGGGGTGGACATGGAAGAAGAAAGTTTGTTTGTGGGGGAGCTTAGTTCAAATGCAGGGCCCAGGTTCTTATAGGCCTGGTAGCCTTCTGGTTAACCAAGAGCTCCCAAGAAAATAACAGTCCGAGGGTAGGGAAATTATAAGGCTTTTATTTCCCACGTTGCAAATAGGTTCCTAAGCTCAGAATACAACAGCACACACAAAAGAAATGTCCTTGCTCCAGGTTAAAGGAAAAACATGAACTGAAAAATCTGTTAGCTTCACAGTAATGTCAAAAACGGAATACAGCATCAAACTTTACATAAAGGCCACAGCTATTCCTCTGCTAGGCTCAATCCTTTCGGTCAGGCAATAACTACAGTCCATCGGAATATCCGAGGGCTCCTCCGGGAATTCCACCTGCATGGGCTCGGAGTCCGGAATGTCTGAGGACCCTCTTTCAGGCCTTCTGTGTAACGCTTGTATGATGCGCCAATGGTCAGCATTAAAAGGTAAGTCCTTGCATTGTATACTTTTATAACAGGAACAGTCTCTCCTGCACTGTTTCTTCTCTAGCAAGTTTCCTGTTTAATGCAGGTTTGTATCTTGTCTCATGAATGCCTCTAGAAGGACAGCATTCTCTAGTGCCCTGCTCCTTCTGTATCACATCATTCCTAAAATCATAGTTATTAAAATGGCAATTACCTTTTCTTCTAAGGTTCTCAGATTGAGGTGAGGGCTGAGGCCTGCTCCTGCTGGGTCTTGGTTTCTCAGCTGTCCAGGTAGGCCTTTGGTTCTCAGGTCTGCCTGCTGCTGGAGTTAGGCCTTGTTTGTGCCACAGCTCCTTTCTCCCAGGGCTTTGAAAGTTACCCTTCACAATTCTCCTTTCACCTCCTTGTTTGCTATTCCTTGTTGCACCTTTCAACAGTGGCTGGCCCTTGTTACTCTCAGGCCTTGGACTTTCTGGTATAGTCCTCCTCCTTTCAGGGTCAGCTTCCTTATGGTATCTTTCCTTCCTGGAAAGTGTATCTTTTCCTCTTTTAAAACATTTACAGCAAGTTTCTTCACCTGGCTCTGCTGAGTCTGCTAGGCCGTTTCCCTCGGTCAGGACTCCTATTCCTGGATCCTCCGAGTATCCATGCAAAGCTGGAACTGGAACTCCTTGCACCACTCCTTGCCAGTCTCCTTGGCAGTCTCCTTGCCAATCTGCTTGCGAATCTCCTTGCGACTCTCTTTGGCACTCTCTTTGCCACTCTGCGTACCGGTCTGTTTGCCTTTCTCTTTGCCACTCTCTTGGCCACTCTGCGTACCGGTCTGTTTGCCCTTCTCTTTGCCACTCTGCATACCAGTCTGTTTGCCCTTCTCTTTGCCACTCTCTTGGCCACTCTGCGTACCGGTCTGACTTCCTCCAGTCATCTGAGCTTTTAAAAGGAATTCTTCCCTTTCTACATTGGGTGTTGGCTGGTATTGCATCATTGGCTCTAGGGCGTGGTTCCTCAGTCCTCCAGAGGTCTCTCTGGCTCCCCCTATATGGCTCCTCGTGATGCTGCAGCCGGTGTTTACCTCTTTTTTTCTGGGTTTAAAACCTTTCCTTCTGCCTGCAGCTGGTCTGCAGTGCCACAACATATAGGGGCCGATATTCCATGGCACTGGCTGTGCTATTTAAAGCAAATAGCTGCTGCCACACTAATTAATGCCAGACATTCAGCATAGGCACACAGCACTGAATATCCGTGTTCATCTGACAGCCACGTCGCTGTTTGGTTAGCAGTGATATTGAGCAAAAACCGGCTAAAGTTAAATTAGGCCATCTCAATAGCTGTCCTAACTAGTTCAGCCATCCAGTTAGTGGTTGAATATCGCAGCTAACCTTTGACTGGCACCATCCCTGATCCACCCATAGACTGCCCCGGCTTTGACTGGGCATTTTTATGCGGTCAGTGGGGATATTCAGTAGTACTGGGCTCACTGCATTTTAGCTGGCTAGCAGGCCTGCTAATTGGCTAAAGCGCTTTTGACCCCATAGGCTATACTTCTGGCTCGGCCACAGAAAGAAAAAAACAGGAACTGTATAAATGAGCAATGGGGCCAATCTTTAAAGGATTTGATATTTAGACGGCACAATCTGGATAATTCAGATAGTGGTGAGGGTCAGTCACTATCCAGGTACAGTAAGTTATCCAAGTGGCAATTTGGGCCACCAAAAAAGTTACTTGAAAAAATTATCTGGATAGTGGCTGAAAAATGACCACGTTCTGGATAAGCGTCAAGATTACTGGCTTCACAGCCTCACCACCTTCGCTCCAAGGTGGTCCGTGGAGATACTCAGCGGCACTCTGAGCCTTTATCCAGATAGACATATAAGAATCCATTTTCTAAAGGCGTTAAGTGCTGCTACTCGGTGCTTATCTGTTATAATCCCTACATTTAGCAGATTGTATCAACAGTAAGCACCATTGTCTGTACAGTGTTGCTGAACAGATAGTTCATTTGAAGCATCTAGATTAGTCGTTTCAAATGATTTTGCAGACGTTTTGCTGAAAATTGTCTTCAATATCTATGTTGTCCTTTGTTGCCAAAACCAGGGAAGGAGGGTATAAAGGATTATTTAAATAATTCCTTTTGTGTCTCTGCTTGACAGCCTTTTATGCTTTGCACAAGCACATTGTGATCTATTTTTTCAAACATTAATATATACTTTGGAAGCCTGACAGGAGAGAGAGAGAGAGAGAGAGAGAATTTAAAAGCTCTTCAAATCCTGAAAGTGTATTATCATTTATAGACGTGAAATGGTAGACAAATCTGCTAAGTACTTTGATGACATGTTCCCTAGATAAATTTCACTAGTTGGTAGGTCCATAAAAATGATACTTTTTGGTCTTTGTACAACTCACAGAAAGTCAGCATACTTAAGTTTTTCATATGTTCACATCCATACGGCAGCTTATGTTGTTAAAGAAACCATCTCTTCATATTATTTAAACAAGTCAGTAATGTGATCTATCCTGTTTGTAGCTTTTTGTGTGAAAAATGTCCTCTGCAAATAAATATTTGAAATGTTGAATATTTGTCTCTTACTTTTCCATAGAAATTCATCGTCAACCATTTCATTTGTCTTCAAAGCAAAATTATGTGATATCATTCTTTTGTTTAAAAGGAAATATTTTTTGATACCGGAAAAAAAAGACTGAAGAAATGCCTTCCTAATTCAACCTCTTTCAGTGCTTACATGAGTTTTCCATGCGACAGGAGACAGAAATATGAGCAACAGACTGAGTTCTGGGCCTGTAGCCAAGTCTTAAGATAAAATGAGCCTGTGGGGTGGATTTACTAAAGGGTGTTAAGGGAGCACTAGATAATGAGCATAAACGGCAGCATTAAGGGTGTATGTGTGCGATAAAGGGTGGGGCATGGAGTAGGTGTTCCAGCGGTAAGGGCACTTGGCTCCACTCATCGGGCACTAATAGGACATCGGGCGCTATGGTGTCAAGTGTGCACCTTAATGCCTCAAAAGGGCAGTCAACTTAACACAGGATAAAGGAACCCCTGCAAAAGTCGTATTTTGGATGATGGTGCAGCTTGTCAGTGTAGCAGCTGAGTGTGCGGACTCTTGCTGGACCAAATGTTGAAGGTTGCACAAGCTAAGTTCTGGAAATGTCGGTTAAAGTTAAACACACCAGGACATGCATTTTCTGATCTAAAGGCTAGTCTTGAACCTGTGACCTCTCTCATACACACACTGGCCATGTGTTTGGAGCCACAGAGCAGCCATGTGAGCTCATCATTCCATGGATATATATGTTCATTGTCAGGATGCATGGGGGGTATGTGTTGAGGTATGCTTATGTCAGCTTAGATCTCTGGTCTCTCTGCCATACTTGTCTGACAAGGTATGTTTGGCAGACGTGGGAGAGGAACATCTTAGGTCCATATGTTGCACTTTCTTGCTATGCTGCTGGTTCTAATGACATTCACGTCTTACAAATGGTATCTGTCCAATCAAAGGAACAGGTCATGATACATGAACACACACACGCGCGCACACACACACACACACACACACACTGCAGACCATGGGTGTACCAGAAGTACCCTAAAAACCCAGCAAATAGCAAACCACATAGAAAAAATTTTTTTGTCGGATTGACCAACACAGTACACAGGATCAATGCCTGTTACCGCAGCGGTCCTTCCTTTTTAATCGTTTGTATGACAACTTAAAACAGCTCCTCTTAGAAACAGCTGGTACTTAGCTTTGTGCAATTAGGCTGTGAAGACAGATAGGCAGTAGGCGTTCAGTGCCTAATTCAGCAGGTCTTGTCACTACGACGTGTCACGTTTCGGGGGTACACTCATCCACCCCCTGCTTCAGGTCAGACCTCCGAATAAGAATGAGAAACTTCAGCCGTAAACACCCCGCTATAAAAGTGGTTTATATATCCAGCCGCCATTGCAGATCCGGGAAGGGACACGCCCCCCCTATTGTGATAGGCCCAGGAGTAACCTATCCAGTCAAAGAAGTGAAGCCACCAAACAGGTTCCACCTCTAAACATGGAGGGTTAATAGATGATTAATTAATCATGGTGTAAAGAAGAGAAAGCATATCAGCATGTAAGTATAAAATTTAACGAATAGTGTGCCAGTCAATCTGTTGGTTGAGACCGTCGGGAGCAACTGAATGTAAACGGAATATCCATTGTTGCTCTAAGTTTTGTAAACGTTGGATCCGATCGCCACCACAGGGATCCAAGGGAACGTAGTCTAAAGCCCGCCAATGTAGATCCCCAAAAACATGCGAATGTTCAAGGCAATGCTCGACCAGGGGAGCTGATAGTGTTACAGTCCGTATCCGGGAGGCATGTTCTGTCAGGCGATGTTTTAAAGGTCGTGACGTCCGACCAACATATGGTAATTGACACGGGCAAACGATCAGGTAGACCACATGGTCCGTATTACAATCAGTGTGCCACCGGGTGTAATAAGATCTATGGGTACGTACATCCATCCAAAGAGCACCCTGTAATGTACCCTGACAAAAAATACATGACTGGCATGAAAAATGACCCGCCTGGTCATGACATCTGGGCGGAAGGTCAAGAGGAGACTTGGTCCTGACCAAGAGATCCCGTAAGTTGGACCTTCGGGAATAGGCAATTTGTAGTGGCTTCTGAAAGCAGGAGTGAATCATTAGAGTAGGCCAAAATTGATGTATCAGGCGAGTCACTGCCGACGTCCCTTGCATATACGGGAAAACCCCTGTGATCTTATCCTCAGGGGGTGCAGCAGCCTTTGGGATCAACAGCCAGTCAATCCGACAAAAAAATTTTTTCTATGTGGTTTGCTATTTGCTGGGTTTTTAGGGTACTTCTGAATTTAATTTGACCCAGTTTCGAAGTATTTGGAGTTCACTTTGGTATTTAAACAATCTTCGGTTTTATCCATGGCTACCGCCACTTTCGCCTACACGGAGGAACGTTTATCTCAGTTAAAGAAATATAAATCATTATTTGATGGGGACATGGTGATCAACACGGTAGGGGATTTGCCTCCTACCATTTTGGAGTTGAAGGATTTACACAAGAAAAGCATTAGATTTCAGTTACATGGAGAGGCTATGGCCCAATACCTGAAATCATCGGTCATCCCTAGAGGGCTGCGGGTCTTAAAACCTCCTAAACAATTTACGGGGGATGAAGGTTTTTTATCCAAATGGAATGCCATATTGAACAAGTGTGGCTTGGACCTAGTGGCATTGCTGCTGGAACGGTCTTCTCAGGAATTAGAGTCCCTTACATTGCAGACGGGGGCTCTAAAAGGAAAAATTTTGGAGACATTGCCTCCTTTGAGTTTTGATACGCAATGGGCTGAAATTGACAAACAGCTGACTTCTTTTCGGGACCACGTTCGTGGGCTTAAAATTAACAAATTTAAGCGAGACAAATTAGACTACGACAATAATTGTATCTATAATTGGCCTTCTCGCAAGCAATTTCGCAAGAAGGTATCCTTTGCACCAGGGTCTGATGACTTTTCGGACACGGATTCCAGTGAGTCAGGTCAAACGATAAATGGCAGGAAACCGCAATCACAACCACCAGCGGAGTTTTCTAGGGGCAACACATATCGGGCACGACGTTCCCGGGGGTCTTACCAGACGGATTTTTGGGAGGGCCCAGACACTCGGTCCCGGACGCGGAATCGTCAATTGTGAACATCTCTGGCGTCTCCCTCACACAACAACAAATTCAGGTTTTGGACATGGGCTTATCTTTTGTTCCCTCGCCACGATACAACGGATTTGAGATGCGAGTAGCCTTATATAAATTCTTCCGCAAGTTAAGAGTCTTACATCACATGTCCGTCAGTGGACCTTCGGTGGATGTTTCTTTAGTTAAAAATCCCTCTTATTGGCTACCATCGGGCCCTATTGATGCAGTCATCTCCACATTTCAACAACTAATTTTGCGGGGTTTGGATCAATTGGAGCATTCCAGATTACGGGGATTTGACAACTTCACCATGGACCATCGTAAAGCAGTGCAGGAATTGTCCCAGTCGGGTCTGGTGATCAGACAGGCTGATAAAGGGGGAGCAACTGTGCTACTGTCCATGGACCAATATGACCGTGAAATTCATGTTCACTTGGATAATCGGGTTCATTATACTCCCATTGATGATCCTACAATTCAGCTTAGAGATCATATATCCCAGCTTATTTCACAGGCATTTCTTTGCAATTGGCTGACCCGGAAGGAGGCTGATTTTCTGATTAAACGAAGCCCTCGGACACCTATTTTCTATCTTGTGCCCAAGATTCACAAATCGTTGGACAACCCCCCGGGACGTCCGATAGTTTCCTGCAGGAACTCTTTACTGGAACCCCTGTCTCAATTCTGTGACCTTTTTTTGAAACCGTTGGCCGTGACAGTACCATCATACATCAAGGACACAGGAGACTTCATGCGTCAACTAGCGGCCTATTCAGACATCTCAGTTTGTGCGTTTTTGGTCACGCTGGACGTTCAAGCCCTATACACAAATATTGACCAAGGGGAAGTCATGGCTGGTCTCTCACAACTGTCTATCCCACTGCCGGATCGCATACCTAAACAATTTTTTCTGGACCTACTGACCTTAGTATTAAACAAAAATTTTTTTCTGTACCGGGGGCAATTCTATTTGCAAACTTTTGGCATTGCCATGGGGGCGACAGTGGCCCCCTCCATAGCAACAATATATATGGCCTGGTTTGAGGATCAGTACGTCTTTTCTCATCCACTTTTTACTCATGTCCAATGCTGGAAACGGTTTTTGGATGATATCTTTTTTATTTGGTCGGGCACCCGAGGGGATTTAGACATATTTTTGATCTCCCTAAATTCCTTTAAGTCTAATATTCAATTCACTTCTCAGGTGGAAACCCACAAGATCCAGTTTTTGGACATAACAATAGAATGTGGCCCCACTGGCCTTGTGACGTCTCTCTACAGAAAACCTGTTCAACGCAATACGCTATTACGCTTTGACAGCTATCATCCCCCGGCTCTAAAACGGGGTCTGCCCTATGGCCAGTTTTTGAGACTCCGTAGGAATTGTTCTGAGTTATCACAGTTCAAGTTTCATGCTAGGGATTCAACTACTCGTCTCCTTTCTCGGGGATACCCTGCCAAAGTAGTTCGTTTAGCTTATAAACGGGCATGCCACACACATCGGGAGTGGCTGTTGATCCCAAAGGCTGCTGCACCCCCTGAGGATAAGATCACAGGGGTTTTCCCGTATATGCAAGGGACGTCGGCAGTGACTCGCCTGATACATCAATTTTGGCCTACTCTAATGATTCACTCCTGCTTTCAGAAGCCACTACAAATTGCCTATTCCCGAAGGTCCAACTTACGGGATCTCTTGGTCAGGACCAAGTCTCCTCTTGACCTTCCGCCCAGATGTCATGACCAGGCGGGTCATTTTTCATGCCAGTCATGTATTTTTTGTCAGGGTACATTACAGGGTGCTCTTTGGATGGATGTACGTACCCATAGATCTTATTACACCCGGTGGCACACTGATTGTAATACGGACCATGTGGTCTACCTGATCGTTTGCCCGTGTCAATTACCATATGTTGGTCGGACGTCACGACCTTTAAAACATCGCCTGACAGAACATGCCTCCCGGATACGGACTGTAACACTATCAGCTCCCCTGGTCGAGCATTGCCTTGAACATTCGCATGTTTTTGGGGATCTACATTGGCGGGCTTTAGACTACGTTCCCTTGGATCCCTGTGGTGGCGATCGGATCCAACGTTTACAAAACTTAGAGCAACAATGGATATTCCGTTTACATTCAGTTGCTCCCGACGGTCTCAACCAACAGATTGACTGGCACACTATTCGTTAAATTTTATACTTACATGCTGATATGCTTTCTCTTCTTTACACCATGATTAATTAATCATCTATTAACCCTCCATGTTTAGAGGTGGAACCTGTTTGGTGGCTTCACTTCTTTGACTGGATAGGTTACTCCTGGGCCTATCACAATAGGGGGGGCGTGTCCCTTCCCGGGATCTGCAATGGCGGCTGGATATATAAACCACTTTTATAGCGGGGTGTTTACGGCTGAAGTTTCTCATTCTTATTCGGAGGTCTGACCTGAAGCAGGGGGTGGATGAGTGTACCCCCGAAACGTGACACGTCGTAGTGACAAGACCTGCTGAATTAGGCACTGAACGCCTACTGCCTATCTGTCTTCACAGCCTAATTGCACAAAGCTAAGTACCAGCTGTTTCTAAGAGGAGCTGTTTTAAGTTGTCATACAAACGATTAAAAAGGAAGGACCGCTGCGGTAACAGGCATTGATCCTGTGTACTGTGTTGGTCAATCCGACAAAAAAATTTTTTCTATGTGGTTTGCTATTTGCTGGGTTTTTAGGGTACTTCTGAATTTAATTTGACCCAGTTTCGAAGTATTTGGAGTTCACTTTGACCATGGGTGTACCAGCAGAATGCCAATGTTCCCATTTCCCGGTGAGTATTTATGGGGCAGTCATGGGATAAACTCATATCTGGCAGACCAACAAAGCATATTTGGATTCACATGGCTCAGCTGGTTGTAACTGACTATGAACTTATAAATGGAAGGGCCACAGATTCATGCACAGATTGTGGTTATTTGGCAGGTGAGGGGCAGGGTGGGAATTTTTGCTCTGACATGGGCCATTTACATATTGCATACTCTTCCTGCCTCTGTGCCATGTTGTCTCTCCGCATGCACATAGCCACTTAATATGTGCATGTGGGGGCATCCTGATCCCAGGGCCAGCCCATCCACTCTGAATACTAGCTGGGTGCCAGGGCCCACCGATCATGGACAGCATGCTGGCCAATCCCTCCCTTCCTGCCATCATGGCATAGCTGCCGCTTCATTGTTGCAGGCAGGCTTATTGAGGTTGCACACGTGCAGTCTGGCACACTTTGCCCCCCCCCCTGCCTCCCTCCACCTGGAGATATGGGCATGCATGCTGCTGCTTTAGACCTCAGGAGGGAGGGATCGCCATGTGCTCCACTGTACCTGCCACTGACATGCTTGCCATCCAGCCGACGGTGGCAATTGCAGCGTTGCAATGGACAGGGCTGAAACAAGGTTTTGTCTGCAGCAGGCCATAGTTGCTGTGACTGCCACCCCCACACAATGCTGGCATGGCAGCATGGTGGCAATGGGAGTGGCACTCCTTTTTGACTGCGGCAGCATGTATGTGTGCTGCCATTGTCAGTAGAGTCATACCAGACATCAGATTTACACATTAGACAGCAGCCTTGTCAGTCTAGTGGGCCAGCCAGCCCCACTGCATCACCCACATGCCATCTCCTTTGCCAATTTGGCATCAACAACATTGTGCTCTCTTTATGGGGCACCATGCTGTTGCTGCCAATGGAGCACTACCATCACATTTCTGGGATCTCCGGTGGGTGAATCACATTGCATATGTTTAAATAGGCCCTCTCCCCTCAGAAAGAGCCCTTTCTGCGAGGTTTCAGCTTGTGTTAAGTTTCCCAGCACTGGGGTACCATAACCCATATCTGCCCACTCTCTGCCCCATTCATGCCCACTCTCCACTTTAACACTGAGGGCCCTGCTTCTGATCATTAATCCATCGTTGTGCTTTCTGCAGTGTTAACTGCTCACGGGCGCCGATAACACGTTAACAGCACACTTGCTCCCTTACCGCCCTTTAGTAAACATACCCCCAAGTTTGGAACACAAACATCTATTCATAAAACAGGAAAACAAACAATACCTGGCTTCAAACTGCATAACATTATCTTTAAACCTAAATAGCATGGACAATGTTCTAGAGATCTCCCTCCTCCTAGTTTGGGCCTTCTCCTTCTCCCTGGGCCTGCGGTTTTTAATTTCCTACCCTGGGCCCAATCTCTGAAGTTGCGCAGCTGGGTTGGTATTTAAGGTTGACTGGAGCTGGTCTGAGCTGTTTACGCTTTCACAGAGATGTCTTGTTGTGAATTGGCAACTGGTTAAAAAATAGGAAGTGAAGAGTTGAACTAAATGATCAGCTTTGCTTTGGGAAAGGGGAAGGGGAAGCAGTGGAGTGCCTTGAGGATCTGTATAGGACCAGTGCTGTCTATCATTCATTAATGATCTGGAAAAGAGCAATGAGCGAACAAATAATTTTTAGACAAAAATATTCAAGAGTGAAAACCACAAGTAGACTGAGGAAATGAAAAAAAGGAGAGAACTATACCGGAGAACTGGCCATCTAGCTGGCAGACAAAACTGAATGTGGACAACTAGCAAGTGATGCACATAGGGAAAAACAATCCTAACTATAAGTGTTTGAGTCACCATCCAGGAAAAGCTTTTGGAGTTATTGTGGACAATGCACTGAAATTCTCAGAATGGTTTGAATGGCTGTCAAAAGACCACATAGACTGTTAGAAATTATTCAGAAAAAAATGGAGAACAAAACAGGTTGGGGCATTAAACATCTGTTTTTAATTTAAAGTGGCAATGGCCAGCTGCTTTAATCATGCTGGCTGTCACTGCTGAATATGTCCCTCAAAGAGTATAATAATGCATCTTTTTATATTTATGGTGCAACTGCACCAGAGTTCTGTATGCCATTCTGGTCAGCCCATCTCAAAAAAGAGACAGACCGGGAAAGATACAGACAAGGACAACAAAAAAGAATAATAAGGTTGGAAGGACTCCCTTAAGAAGAAAGGCAAAACAGGTTAGGGCTCTTCAGCATGGAGATGAGACAACTGTGAGAGAATAAGATAGAGACTTAATTCATGAGCAAAGTGGTGCAGTTAAATGCTAGGAACATCTCATCCTCAGGGCCAGCCACAGAGCTGACTCAATGGGTTGGAACCCTAGACAAATCTTAAGCCTTATGCCTCACGGCTGTCAGAATCTATTGCTTAGCTTTGAATGCCCTCCTCTTTGCTGCCCCAGGAAACCACCTCATTTGCCTACTGGTTGAGCCAACCTTGCTCATCCTTAGGGAACATGTCATGAAACTAACAGAACTAGCTAAAAGAAGGAGGAAGTGACGTCACCGGGGATGGCAGCGATGTAAGGGCACTGCTCCGGCAAACCCTGCCAGATAAATAAAAAAAATAGCGATCCTCCGGCACACCCACATCAGATAAATAAAAAAAATAGCGATCCTCCGGCACACCCACATCCCGCTGACCGTAAGTGTGCTGGCCGAGAGCAGCGGCATGGCAGAGGCCGGTGCGGAGCAGCGAGCCGCGACGGGGAGTGCTGATATAGTGAGGCGTGGAGGAGGAGAAGGGAGCAGCAAGACGAGACGGAGCAGGCTGCAGGCACAGCACCAGAGCAAAGGAGGCAGCAGAACGAGCGGCGGTGAAGGGCGGAGAGGAGCGACAGCTGAGTGAGTGGCACCAGTGAGTGGAGAGTCTGAGAGTGCGGCTGGGCTGGGCTGCAGTGAGGCTGTGCGGTGGAGCCCCATAAGAGCACGGAAGCGTGGAAGCCGCATGGAAGACAAGATGGCCGGCTGAGTAAGCACATGGAGAGGAGTGCATGGCAAAGTTGGAGTAAGACACCCAGTCAATAACACGTGGTGGTTAAACCGAAAGGATACTTTTATTCAATAATTCAAAAACCTGAGAGAGGGGAAGGGAAAAGGAAAAGAAGAGACAGAAGAAGGAAAAAAAATTTTTTTCCAGGAGACAAAAGAGTACTGAAGGCCAGAGACGGAAGGAGGAGTAGGAGGGTGCCCCGCAGCAGGAGAGTCTGGATACGCGGAGGAAAACAATGGACTTGAGAGAATATGCTTTTCAAAGCAGGGGGGGGGGGCACTGGTGATCATACTACTGTGGAGAATAAAAGTACCGCAGCAGAACAGATGGCGCCGGGAGAGGGGTCGACAAATAAAGGGCCCTGGGGAGCATGGAAAAGAGTCGCTCAAGGATATTTCCCGAACGGAGCTAAAGGAATGGTTTCTGGAAATAAAGAAAGTGCAAGCTGTGAAAACTGAGCTTGGTGAACTTATTGGGACTTTGAAAGATGAGATACTGGAATTGACACATACAGCGGGGAACATGAAAACTGGCTGCAAAGGTTGGAGCAGCAGCAAGACGAAAACCAGCAGGTGATCAAGGAATTAGAAAATAGACAAAAGGAGATGCAATATAAAATGGAGGACTTGGAAAATAGATCGCGTAGGAACAATTTGCAGTTAAGAGGAGTACCAGAGGATATGGAATTCCAAGACAGCGCAAAAGTAGCAGCCTCCATCTGTTCGGAAATACTCAGGAAGGGGGGCGAAGATGTGGCCCCTGAGGAAATTGCTTTGGACAGAGCGCATAGAGCTTTAGGAGTGGTGAGAGTCAATAGACCCAGAGTCATTATTATCTGCTTTACTGGATATAAAATGAAAGAATGGGTGGTGACAAAAATAAGGACCTTGGGAGCATTCACTTGGCAGGGATATCCTGTCTCGATATATGAGGACTTGTCTATCGGAACATTACAAAGGCGGAGAGCTATGCAACCTGTGACACAGACCTTGAGGAATAGGGACGTTCGGTATCGGTGGCTGCACTCTTTTGGGCTCTCATTCACCATAAAAGGGAAAACTTGGAGAGTACAAATGATGGAAGAGGCAGCAGCAGCGGCGATGCAGGAAGCTGGGATGGGGATTGAGAAACATCCCAATGGCACGAGAGTAGACCATACCGAAAAAGAGGTAGAAAACCGGCTACGTGGAAATGAGCAGCAAGACCTGAGGAAGGGTCGGAGTACAGACCGCAAAGAAAGAGCTAAGAGATGATGGACAACAATGGAAGAGAGCAAGTAAATGGCCGTGGGGGAAGGGAGGGGCTGGATTGAAGAGGTTGATGGTTAATGAGGGGAGTGAAGTGTACAGTTTATCCATTGTTGTAATTGAAGGTTAAGTGCTGATAATGATTGTAAATTGTTTATTAAGACTTTTGGTAATGTTTAAAATAGAGGAATGGGGGAGTAGGGATGTTGGGGAGGTGGGAGGGTGAGGGGGTGGGAAGTAGTGAAGGTATTAAGGGACTGTAGCAGAGGGGGTGGAGGGAAGGGGAGGCCGAAGGTGTAAGAGCAGGTGGGGGGAGCAGGGGATGCACTACTCTAATTACTCCTGGTTAAGGAGGGAGGACTTGGGGGGGGGAGGGAGGGATGGGAGAAGGAGTGGGGGAGGGGAGGGGGACGTACGAGGAAGACGAGGAGTAGGTGGGTAAAGGGCGAGGATACGGTGGGGAGAGGGAGGGAGGGAGGGGGAAGAGGACAGGAGGCTAGAGGTTTGGGAGGTGGCGGATGGGTTAAGCAATTGGGAATAACCACTCTTAATGTCAAAGGCTTGTGGACGTGGCAGAAAAGAAGGATGTTGGAGTACGAGGGCAGACGGGTGAATGCAGACATCATTTGTGTACAGGAGACACATCTAAGAGTGGGACAAGAGTATTTGTTGCAATCTAAAGCGTACCCTAAGGTGGTGTTGGTGGGGCAGAGGGCAAACCCTTGAAGGGGGGTGGGAGTAGGGATTTTGATGGGGGAGGATTATAGTCATTGTTTAGTGGAGGAGAGGAGAGGGAAAGAGGGGAGATGGGTAGGGGTGAGACTGCGAATGCGAGAGGAAGAGGTGTGGGTGATAAGTGTGTATAGTCCGAATAAGGGGCAGGGAGCAGTATTTGGTAAAATTACACAGGAATTGGAGGAGCTGGGGGATGTTCAGGTCATACTAGGGGGGAGATTTCAAATTAACTAGCAACCCCAGACTGGATAACAGCGGAGGGCAGGGGACTGGAGGGAAGAAAGATAGAATGAGCTTGAAACAGATGCAGGAGAGACTCGGGGTCATAGACTTGTGGAGGGCTAGGCACTCAGGGAAGCGTAAAGACACATTTTATTCACAAGTACATGGCACATATAGTAGTTTGGACATGATTTGGGGAGGTGGTAAATGGGCGTCAAAAGTGGAGGAGGTTGAAATAGGTGACATTACATGGACAGACCATGCACCTGTAACTGTGATTTTCAATGTAGGGGACGAGGAGAAAGAGCTGAAATTAGAAGATGAGGGTATTGTGGGAGAAATACGAGCAGATATTCAAGAGTACCCGGACTTCAATGATATAGAAGTACAACTGAAAATGGTATGGGATGGCTTAAAGGCTGTCATCCAGGGAAAGCTAATAAAAATAGCAACAAGAAAAAAGAAGGAAAAGCAGAAGTTGGAAGTGGAATTGGAGGCAAGACGTCAAAGGATTAAGGATAATGGCGTAATACCTAAGTTGATAAAAGTGAGAGCAGAGCTCATTCAGCTGAGAGAACAGGAAATTGCATTCCAGTTCAGGGTATTGAAGCAAAAATATTTTGAAGGAGGGAATAAAGCAGGGAAGTTATTGGCCAGTAGGATGAGGACACAGTGGCAAGCCGCATATATCGAGGGGATTCGGGATGCTAAGGGGGTGATGGTGCATGACATGAAAGAGATCAGTCAGGTGTTTTGGGAGTATTATAAGAAGCTATATCAAAGTGAGCTACAACAGGAGCAGGTGGCGATTCAGAAGTATCTGCAGGAGTGTGGGTTGGGTAAGGTTGAACAAGCAGACAGGGACAAGATAGGGGGACCGATAACGGAAGGAGAGGTGAGGGTAGCTATTCAGTCAATGAAGTTGGGGAAGGCCCCGGGATTGGATGGGTATACAGTGCAGTTTTATAAGAAAATGATAGAACATATTACGCCATTACTGACGAGGGTAACGAATAGGGTGTTGAAGGGGGAAGGGATTCCACAGTCTATGGGAGAGGCGGGTATTACAGTGTTGCCTAAGCCAGGCAAGGACAAGGGAATGTGTAGTTCCTATAGGCCCATCTCACTGATAAATTTAGATGTTATAATATTTGCGAAAGTACTGGCAAATCGGATAAAGGAGATCCTGCCTAAGATTATCCATAGAGATCAGACAGGGTTTGAAAAAGGGAGACAAGGGAGTGACAATATTCGAAAGGTGATAAATATAGCATGGCATCTTCAAGGTACAGGGGAGCAGGCAATACTGGTCACGGTGGACGCTGAAAAATGTTTGACCATGTTGAATGGCCATTCATGTTCCAGGTTTTAGAGGAAATGGGCTTTGGGGATAACTATATAGCATGGATAAAGGCATTATATGAACAACCGAGGGCGCGGATACAAATAAATGGGGGATACTCTGAGCAGTTTAATTTGGGGAGGGGGATGAGACAGGGCTGCCCCTTATCGCCACTCTTGTTTGCCTTAGCGATTGAACCGTTAGCGGAAATGGTTAGGAAGATGGTGGACATCAAAGGTGTAGTTGAAGGGAGGAGGGAGGAGAAAATAGCACTGTTTGCGGACGATATGATATTTACATTAACTCAGCCCCTAAGTATGCTGCCGGTACTGATGAAATTGATAAAGGGATATAGTGGGGTGGCGGAGTACAAAATCAATTCTAGCAAAACTGAAATCCTAGGGTATAATCTGGCAAGGGATTTAGAGGAAAGATTGAAGGCCCATTTTAAGTTTAAATGGGTGCAGCAGCAATTTAGATATTTGGGGATACAATTGGGGCAACCTCTAGCTCAGATTAAGCAGTGGAAGCGGGTGCTGAAGGAATCTTGTGTCTCTTGGGGAAACTGCTAGGTACATATGACCTAGATTGGCCACTGTTGGAAACAGAATACTGGGCTTGATGGACCTTGGACTGACCCAGTATGGCATATCTTATGTTCTTATGTTCTTATGAATCCATCAGGGTGGACTTGGGGAGGTGGGGGGAGAGGGAGATACGGTTATCCTGGTTAGGTCGTATAGCGGCGGTGAAAATGAATGTCCTGCCGAGATTGTTGTTTATGTTCCTTTCCCTGCCGTGTAGGGTATCCAAGAAGGAGATAGGGCGGTTACAACATATGATAATGCAGTTTATATGGGAAGGGAAAAGACCCAAGGTGGAAAGGGAGACGTTATATCAAGTGAAAGAAGAAGGGGGGTTGGGGTGCCGTGTTTGTTGAAATAATTTGAAGTGGTGCAATTGAGGGTGCTATTTGCCTGGTGGGAGGGGGCGGATGATTTAAATTGGGTACAAACAGAGGCAGGGTGGGAGGAGGTGAAGGAACGGAGGATTTGGGACCCAGGGGATAGGAGAGAGGGTGGGGGCTGGGAAACCCATCTAGGGAGCTCATGATACAGGTGTGGAAAAAATGGAAGGAGTTTCTTTTGGGGGGGGGGGGTGAAACTATATTCCCGGAATACACTTCTTAGCGTGGTGAAGAATAAGGGGATGGGAGTGGAGGATAGGGTAATACAGGACGGGAGCAGGAACGGGTTGGAGAGGTTAGGAAAATGGTTGAGAAAGGGGGGGGGGGCGGGAATTAAAACATTTGAGGAGATGCAGCATTAATATAAGTTTGGGAAAAAAAGATGAGTATGCGTATATACAGATGTGGTATTTCCTGAATAATAAGGAGGTGAAAACGGACCTGGTAAGCGAGCCTACGAAATTTGAAGAGATGCTGGGGAAGCAGTGGACACAAAAAGGGGTGATGTCAAAGATTTATCTCCTGCTCCTATCAAGGGGGAGGGGGAAGGGGAGATGGCAGCAACGGTGGGAAGAGGAAATCCCGGGAGAGTGGGATGAAGGGCGATGGGCAGCTATATATAGGCGAACATACCAGTTGGCCAGGGGTACTCCAATGTTAGAAAATAGTTTGAAGCTGTGATATGTTTATGTTTATTAAAACTTTATATACTGCCCAATACGAATAGCATCTGGGCGGTTCACAATACATAAAATCATTAAAAGAGAGAGAGCTGCGAAAAGAGAATCAGAAAAGGAACGCCATAAAATCTTAAGGAAAGGAGATAGAGGCAGATAACAGTTGGGGGACACAGAAGGCTAACATGAAGGGAGAGAGGGAACACATTGACAACACAGGAGGGTGTAGGAGAGAGGGAATGAGGAGCTAGCGTGGTAATACTAAGGAGGGGAAGAGGGCGGAGCTGGGAAGGGGAGGTTGAAAGCAGAACAGAAAAGGTGGGTTTTCAGTTTAGCTTTAAAGGATAAGTAGGAGGATTCTAGACGTAGGGAGTGGGGAAGTGAATTCCAAAGCCTTGGACCAAGAAAAAAGAAAGCTGAAGATCAAGTTGATTCTAAGTGAGCTTGGGAGGGAGGGGGAAGAAACATACGGTTGGCGTGGATGGAATGTAGGGGACGGTGAGGGGTATGGAGGTGAACTTGGTCTGCAAGATACAAGGGGATACCAGAATGGATCACCCTGTGTACATAAATAAGGACTTTAAACTGAACACGAAAGAAAACAGGAAGCCAGTGAAAATGTATTAACAAGGGAGTGATGTGATCGAAATGTGAAGCGTGAGAGAGAACACGAACGGCAGTATTTTGAACCCATTGAAGGTGACGAATTTGGGATTGGGGAAGCCCGGCAAGACAAACATTACAATAGTCGAGACGAGACATGACAAGAGAGATGTACTGGACACCAGTGAGGATTCAGACCCTATTTTCAGAGAGTCCGACTGAGTGTTGAAGAAATGTGCAGCGAGAGGGGATCTCCTGCATATGATATGGCAGTGTCCAAAAGCGCAGGAATATTGGGGGAAGGTAGGATGTCTGTGCGAGGAAATTTTGGGAGTATCAATTGACCTCACGCCTGCAATGGTAATGCTTAATGAAGAGGGGAGGGAGGGAGAAGGAGATCGTTCATAGGGTACAGTATTTTGGCAGCCCATATGAGTCTCCTGAGATGGTGGAAGAATGTGGAAGAACTGCCATTGAAGGTGGTGGTGAGTAAGTTGGAGCAGCTGTGGGGTTTGTGTGTAATTGAAGAACATCAACGCCAAACGGTCCACAAGCATCAACAGGTGTGGCAGTGGTATGAGCATTGGGGAGGGCAGGGAGTGGAGCGAGTATGGGGGGGGGAAGTTGAAGGGGAGGAGGGAAAGAAACGAGGAGTATGAGAAGGGGTGGAAGGGGGACAGAGTTTGGGGGGACTATGGGTGAAGTAGATAAAAGGGGGTAAATGGATAGGAGTGATTAAAGGTGTAAGTACGGAAAAGAATTGAAATGGGGTTAAGGGGGGAGGGAGGGGGTCAAGGGCGATGATGTTGTTGTAAGGGTCTGGGTTGGGGTTTAGATGGGTGGGGGAGGAGGGGGGTAGATATCTGTTAAAAATGGTACATTGGTATGTAACAGTTGCATCATTGGAGTGTAAATGTTTGAAAATAATAAAACTTTAAATTGCAAAAAAAAAAAGTACTAGCTAAAAGAAACTGGAGAAAGTCATTTTTCTCTCACTTATCAAATGATGGAATCGGTTGCTGGAGAATGTTGTCAAGGCATCTAGCATAATTGGGTTTAAGAGATTTGGACAAGTTCCTAGTGGAAAAATTGATAGACACTTATTAGCCAGATAGACTTGGGAAATTCATCACTTATCCCTGGGAGTGAGCAGTGGATCTACTTTTAAAAGTAAGTTTTTAAGGAGCCATGTTTATGTGCGTTAATCATGCCTATTTTATCAAATCAAATCCACACTCAAAGTCGTATAAATTTACCCTGCTAACGATGCTGCGAATGATGGCACATCTCTTACGCATGTTCACAAGTACTCCATAATTGACATGCATAAATGCATGACGTGTCCTCCATGCTGTACCCAAGCTCCATGATGCTCGATGGGTTCCAGATTCATACCCACAGACTTTACTCATGTCAGAGCTCACAAAAATATCAGAATATATGCGGCTCCTTATAGAACTATGCTTGTGGATAAAGTCCCACCTAGATAATGCACTTTTCCTGCATATACTGTATTTCACACCTGCTTTGTAATGTAAAGTGAACACATGCTTTATTCTACAAACTAAGGGCCAAAGAGTTAGAAAACAAATGTTAAATATAGGCGCAATCACTTACACAAACAATATGGCTGGTGTAAAAGCCTTTGCCTATATTTCTCAAAAATGCCTGTGAATCATAGTAGGATATAATTTACATGCCTTCTTGTGCATGCTCTGCCCACGTGCCATCAGTCTTACACACAGTTATAGAGTACACCTTCTGTGTTGTCTGTCTTGACTAGATTGTAAGCTCTATGAGCAGGGACTGTCTCTTACATGTCTGTGCAGCGCTGCGTACGACTTCTAGCGCTATACAAATGCTCAGTAGAAGTAGTAGCAGCAGCTAGCTAGCTAGTGTGCGCATATAAAGGTCCACTTACGAGCACGAGTTCCTCAAATTCCCTGATATGTGTGTGTAGATGGTGTGTAACTTTTCAAGGCTCCTTATAAACACTTATCCCTTTAGAAGCTGCCAGGAATTCCCTAGTGACTGGGACTGGCCACTGTCAGGGAAAGGATAGTGGGCTGAGTGGACCTTAGGAGCAAGGCCAGTGCTACCATTAGGTGAACTAGGCAGTTGCCTAGCACCAGCCTTCTAGGAGTGCCCATTGCCACCTCTGCTACCCCTCTCTGGGGCCTACACTTGCATTAATGGCTCAGAAGCCATGACAGTGCTTACATAAATGCTTCAGCACTGTATCACGGTTTCTGTCTTCTATCTCTTGCGTCTGCCCCCTCCAACAAATTTGTGGTTAATTCTATTATATCATGCACAGGCAAAGCAGGTGGCCGCATGTGTATCGGGAGCCTATCTTATAAAATAAAGCATGTGTGGGCTTTACTTTATAGAATATGGGGTATACAGACATGCCTTAACCTAAGTGTCACGGTTACACAGATGTAATTGCCCATGCCTAGATTGCTATAAAACTTATACACATCACTGTGCCATTCTATAACATGCAACTCTCTCACTTGGTTTGCAACTTGTTGTGCTGCGAGGGCTTGTGTGCATCCGTGATGCTGAGGGCTACTGGCAGGGTCTTCCAAGATGGACAGGTCTCAGCTGAGGTGCCAGACCAAGACAAAGCACCCATCTGGGCAACAGCAGAATGGGATGGTGTTGGCGGATCACATTTGTGACAATGGCAACACTAAAATTAAACTGCATGGAAGAAAGACCTGGCAATCTACTTCCATATCTTGCCACGAAAACCCAATGGATATAGTCACAACAAAACAAATTGCACAATAGTGCTGGAAAATGACACCCCCAGGTCGGAAGGCACTCAACTGGCTACTGGGGAGGAGTTGAAAACTTTTCAGAGTAAAGCCAGCATGTATGATGTGGTTGTATCAAAGCCCTCAGGACGTCTCTGCTGATAGAGCTATGCATGAAATGAGTCAGAAGCTGCAAAGATGTCTTACATATTGGGACATGGAACATACGAAGCATGGACCAAGGGAAGTTGGAGGTGGTCAAGAATAAAGTGAAACATGTACAACTTGATCTGCTGAAATGAAATGAAATGGCATCCGGCACTTTGCATCTGATGATCACATGGTCTACTATGCTGTAAATGAAAGACAAAGAAGAAATAGCATTGCATTTAAAATTAAGAAGAAACTTGCAAGAACTATGATGAATAATGCAATCAGTGAACACTTAATTTCTATTCGTCTACAAGGAATGACCATCAACACAACTGTATTTCAAGTATATGTCGCAACAACTGCAGAAGAGTATGAAGTTGAAGAGTTCTATGAACAAGTACAAGCTGAAATTGACAGAACATGCAAACAGGATATCCTGATAGTCATGGGTGACTGGAATGCAAAAGTTGGTAACAAAGAAAAAGGCAAAGTGGTTGGAAAATATGGACTTGGCAACAGAAATAAAGCTGGAGAAAGACTGATAGAATTCTGCAAGACCAACGATCTATTCATCTCAAACACCTTCTTCCAGCAACACAAGCGGCGAATGTACACATGGACTTCACCCAATGGATTGTACAAAAATCAAATGGATGTGGAAGTCAACAATGGAAAAGCTCTATAAAAAAGACAAAACCTGGAGCTAACTGTGGTACAGATCACCAACAACTAATATGCAAACTCAAGCTAAAGATGAAAAAAGAGCAAACCACTCATGAATGTAACAAAATATGACCTTGAGAATATAATCACTGGAATTTAAAGACTGCCTGCAAAATAGATTTGCTGCTTTAGATACAATTGACAGAGCTTCAAAAGAGTTATGGGATGACATCAAAAAGGTTGTGTTGGAAGAAAGTGAGAAATCTCTACAAAAAGTGAAAAAGCAAAAACGGCCAAAAATGGATGACCAAAGAAACTCTGAAAATTACCCAGAAACATAGAGAAGCTAAAGCCAGAGGAGAAAATGAGGCAAATCGCAGAACTCAGAGATTTCCAATGTGCAGCAAGAAAAGACAATGAGAAATATTACAATGACGCATGCAAGGAAATAGAAGCAGAAACTATTAGTGGAAGAACAGGATCTTTAACACTCTTGTAGCTTTTCTAAAGCTACGAAAGTGTTAAAGAAAAAAATTCCAGCCTTGAATTGGAATGTTACAAGATGCTCAAGGATCCATGTTGAATGATGCCAAGATCATCAAGAAAAGATGGAAAGAATATAGAGTTATTATATGATAAAGATCAAATGGACCAACAGCCATTTCAACCTGTACCTTATGATCTGAAGCCATTGCTGGTGAACGAACTCAAAGCAGCATTGAAGGTCTTATTAAAGAACAAAGCACCAGGAATTGATGGCATTCCCATTGACATATTAAAGCAATCTGATGCAGCTGTTACCTTAATTACTTACTTATTTCCCTGCCAGGCAATTTGGAAGACAAATTCATGGCCAACTGACTGGAAAAGATCTGTGTTTATTCTACCGAAGAAAGGTGACCTGATTGACTGAAAATTGCACAATCGTTCTGATCCCACATGCCAGCATGATTCTACTCAAGATTATTCAGCAGAGACTACAACCATACCTGGACTGAGAACTGCCTGAAGTGCAAGCAGGCTTCAGGAAAGGGTGAGGGACATCTTCACGGAGGCAAAATGGATCCTTGAAAAGACAAAAGAATACCAAAAGGATATCCATATGTGTTTTGACTACAGCAAGGCTTTTGACTGTAAACCATGAGAAACTCTGGGCCACATTAAGCATGGGTAAACCAGAACACCTGATCGAACTGTTGCTTCTTGATCAATGTAAAGGTTGTGCAAGAGAACTAACGGAACTAGGAGAAACAGAATGGTTTAAAATCAAAAGGTGCACAATAAAGCTGCATACTTTCACCCTACCTCTAATTTATATGCATAACAAATCAGAGAAGTAGGACTGTATGAAGGCAACCAAGGTGTGAAGATTGGTGGAAGACTCAACCTTCGCTATGCTGATGGTACCACATTACTGGTTGAAAGTGAAGACCATCTGAAATATTTGTATCTGAAGACTGAACAAGGTTTAAGTCAACTATCCAGAGGGTCAGCAGGAGTCAACACCACCACCTGCCTAGATATAGACCCCACCAATGCTGTATCCAAGCTCTGTCCTGTGCACACCCCAACTGAAGGTACACACAATGGGATGACCGCCTTCAAGGGCACACAAATGCCGATTCACACGTGTAAGAATGATTGGTAATTGTCTTTTAAGAGAGGGACTTATGTCTGCACATACTATCTAGTGCTCTTTATAAAAAAAATCAACCCCCAAGTGCTGACACTTGCTGTTTAGATCAGAAAACCCAATACTCGCATGTGTGAACACTGCCACTCTTTTGGAATGGCTCTTCCTACTGTAGGTGTTTTTTTCCTGCAGCCTGAATTGTGAATGCTCTGATTTGGAAGCCCCTTTTCTGAATTAGATGATTTATTCAAAATTGGGATTTTTATATCTATTTCTGTTTGAAAGAAGAAATATATAGAAAATGGGTATTGTTAACATCTCAGAAATCAGACAACCAGAAATGCACCAGACGTACTGTGTACACCACAGATGAGACTTTTCAACTCACGCCTGGCATACCCCTAATCCCACCCCCATTTTATCCATATTTTGAGGGGACAGAGCTGGCACAAGGATTGGAGACACCCTAGGTGGGCCCCCCATCATGACATCCCCACCCCCATTGCTCCTGCCCCCAAATCATGACACAACACTTACTAACGCTGCGGCACTGTGTTGTGGTTGCCTCCAGTTCACAATGTGCCATTTCTGCCCTCCCTCCAATGCCGATGATTGTGTTAAATTAGTGAGCACTTAAAATACTCACAGCTTGATGAAGCAAACTGCACTATGCTTTTTACTGGAGGAGATTTTGCTATGCTAGTCTTGCTCCCTAATGTGAGAACAATCTAGTGCACAAAAATGGCCAGTGAAACCACTGCACTAAAGCATAGTGCAGAGAGATTGCCAGTTGCATGCAAAAGAATTCTTAATTGCTCTCGATGAAGAAAATGCACTGAAACAGTGTAGTTTACTCTTGTCTTGATGCTGGATCTTTATGCCAGCTTTGGGCAGGCATAAAGATGCAACGGGGAGCAAAAGGATCATCTGAGGTGAAGTTTGACCTCTGCAAGACAGACCACCTCCCCCCCCAATTGCATGTTCCCACACATCCCCAACCCAAACACCACTTAAATTTCACTGGTGGCTCTGTGGGCCTGGCCCCCACCCCTCTGTTCCGATCCCCCCGGTACTCTAATCATTGGGGATAGGAGCAATGCCCACACTCTCCTGCCCCTGTGCCTCCATCTTGGAAAATGGCAGTTCCTCACCCCATGTGGTACATTCTGGAACCCAAAGTATGGAGTCAGTCTGCCGACTCCTCACTGGATGTCCCGGGATATATTTTGTGGGTCAGTCTGCCTTATATGGAAGACTGTTCCTGCTGATGCATTAGAGAATGCACCGTATGGCGTCAGGCACTGCTGTTTTGCAAGATGCTGGCATCGCTCCTGCCCCCCCCCCAACAACTGGGAGGGGGATCAGACTAGGGTATGAGGCTAAGGCCATTGGGCCACCAGGGAGTTTTTGGGAGGTTTGAGGAGGATAGGGGCCACCAGGGAGAGAGTGAGAATTAGGATCTATCAGGCCACCAATGATATTTGAGGGTTGGGAGGGGTCTGCCTTGGTCATCTGAGGTAATAGTGTCAAGCTTCACCTCAGATAACTTTTTTGGCAATCCAATACATTTACATAGGTGAGATTTCTAAGATTATTGCATGCATGTGTCTGGCTTGCTCTACATGTTTAACGCAGGCTTTTTATGCACAGCTCATTTGCATTCGGTTTTCTTACAGCATGCGTGAACAAAACGTCTGCATTAAACATGCATTAGGCCATACTGTGTTCGAGTTTTAGCGCTGGGATCTAGCATAGGCTTTCTGCATCAAGCTATCAGGTATTTTTCTCAGAACAGTCAGTGATGAGCAGGATATAAGAGTTTAATATAAAAAATATCAAAGAACATTGGGGACGATATTCTCAGCGATTAACACGGTAGGCAGACCTGCCAAGTGCATTTATCGCGGCGACTGGGATCTTCAGTCGCACTAATGCTGAATATCCCTGGGTGTGACCACTGAACAAGCATCTGAGGCGGGGCAGATGCAGCACCCGGGAATGACTGGGCAGCGATGATATTCAGCCACTGCCTGGTTATCCCTAAGCGCTGAATACTCCCGCTGCCCAGTTGGTTTTGTCGCTAGCCAGCCGACCCGGATATTCCATGCCAGTGGCTGGATATGGCCCTGGTATTGGATATCTGGGTCTAAAATTCAGCAGTGACAGCTAGCTGCTTTACAAGGGTCAGCGGCCGCCACAGAATAGCCTCCCATTCTTTCCAAAATTGTGGTCTGCAGTGTGCATTCAGTTTATTAGCATGCTTTAAAAACTTTAGTGCACACTAAATTTAATGTGCATTAACGTACTAATTAACTCATTAAGCCAATTAGACTGTGTTAAAAAGTTTTGCATGCATTCAAAAAAAAGAGTATTTGTGAAACAAACAGGAAAAAAGACTAAACAAACTGAAAATAAATCAAAAATGTTTGCCCTGTGCACATCATTAGTGTTCCAATTTGCTTGAATATATTTTCTAAGGCTGCAGGTCATGATAATGGAGCAGTCATTCCTTTTCCCACCCTAGATGTTCTAACGAGGGCAAGCAATATTCCATCAGGATCACACTAATTGGTGGTCAACGTAGCATCTGCCAGATACAATGAGTGACTTTTCTTATTTGAAAGCAATGGGTTGCTCATTCTACTGTTTTAATTGCGATTCTTTCCAACCCAATGGAAGTTGGAAAGAATGATATAAAATGGATTGAGAATGTCTGACAGGGGCAAAATCTCTCTAAAGTTTTAGTGGGAATGGAATAAAATCTGGCATGTGGGAATTTTTTTTTTTTTAACTAAAAGATACGTTGATCTTGAAAATGGACCAAATCCAGAGAAAAAAAGCCATCCTCCTCCTAAAATAACCTAGCCCAATGTATTTCTATGACAGAAGGAATTTCAGGTTCTGCAGAACACCCTGAAACATAGAAGTTAGGGAACTGCTCCTTTCAAACAACCTCTCCTGTTCTCTCCTCTCCCAGTTCCTCACAACTGCTCCACCACGCCATACATGCCCTGCCTCCTCAAAACCTGCAAACTACTGCCACCATAAAAATCATCCCCCCACAACTACCTTGCCACCCTGCAAACTGCCCCACCCCCAAAAGCTACAACCCCACAACTGTCCTATCACACCTATAATGGTCCCTTCTCAAAAAAAAAAAGAAAACCCTATAACTGCCTTACCTCATGCTTGTATGCACATAGGCTGAATATTCAAAAGGGTTTAGTTGGTTAGCAGGATCTGCTAACTGGCTGAACCACAGCAATCCCAATATTCATCGTCACTATCCCAGTAATGCCACTGAATACCACCACCACCCCCCCCCCCCAAGACCGCAGAAAAGAGAAATTAGAATTACCTGATAAATTGTCCCTTGAGGAACTCCAGTCCAGTCCCTCACCGCTGGGTAGTGCGCCTCCTCTCGCAGCTTGGAGACTGGGCATGTCAGAATTCTGAAGCCACTTGCACATATACTGCTGACACCTCCCACCAGCTCCCAGTGATCTAATGACAAAGCAGACTCAAAGGAGCAACACATAAGTAGCTATACTAACAAGTAAATACAACCACTAAACCTTGGTAAATTTAACTGACCCTCCGAAAGAGGAGGATAACTCCTCCACCCCTTCATGAAGGAAGTTGGATAGAACAAGAGAAAGTGCAAAGAATGCGCTAAAGAGTAGAAAAGACGACGAGTATTCATTGCGTGAAAAGAGGAAATACTTACAGTAATATGTCGCCTCGGCCGGCCAGCCCGCAACTAACTCCGCGATAGCCGATAAAGCCTCAGGTGGGAATCGGGACTGGAGTTCCTCAAGGAACAACAATTAGCAGGTAAGTATCTTTCCTTATCGGTCCTCCAGTCCAGTCCCTCACCTCTGGGATGTAACAGAGCAGTAAACTAATGGGAGGGACCTGCCCAACCGGACCGCAAAACTGCCAACCCAAAACAGTAATCCACCGCCACCTGGACATCTAGCCAATAATGTCTACTAAAGGTATGCAAAGAGGACCACGTGGCTGCCTTGCAAATTTCAATCAGCGGAACCAAACTATGTTCTGCCCACGAAGCCGCCTGAGCCCTTGTAGAATGAGCCCGCAACCCTAAGGGAACTTGACGACCTTGCAAGATATAAGCTGATGCTATCGTCAACCGGATCCACCTAGAACTGGAAGCCTTGGCTGCCGCTTCACCCCTACATGGTCCTCCAAAGAGAACAAATGCTCAGATTTGCGAAAAGACTCCGAAGCTTTCAGGTAACGATGGAGAACTCTTTACTTCCAACAAATGCCAATTACGATCAGAGACACTGTCCCCTAAAGTCCCCAACACTGGTAAGGACACCGAATGATTTACATGAAATGGCGAAACCACCTTTGGCAGCAAGGAAGGAACGGGACGCAAAACCACTTTCTCCCGAGAAAAGGTCAGAAATGGTTCCCTACAGGACAAGGCCTGTGAGCAGATTGCTACTAGAAAGACCGTCTTTAGAGTCAGATCTTTTATGGAGGCCTGATTCAAGGGTTCAAATTGTTCTCTCGTCAATGCCCCCAAGGCCAAATTGAGATCCCACAGAGAAATCACCACCCTGCGTGGGGGACATAAAAGAGACACCGCCCTCAGGAAAAACAAGTCATCCGGATGAGACCCCATGAATCTTTTTGCGATAACAAGAAATAGCCATCAACTGCACTCTCAATGAGTTGGCCGCTAGACCCTTATCAAAACCATCCTGTAAGAAACTAAAAACCACCAGAATTGACACCGTGGAAGGGCGCGCCTGTTTGACCACACACCAATCTTCAAAGAATAAAGTAGGTATTACTGAACTAGAGTACCCTTTCTTCCTTAGCATCGCCCTTTCAATGGCCAAGCCATAAGCGAGAACTGATCCATCTGAGGCATGCGAAGAGGACCCTGCAGGAGGAAATCCTCCCGAGTCAGAAACTGCCATGGCTGCCCGTCGAGAAGGCGCATCAAGTCTGCGTACCACGGACAACGCAGCCAATATGGAGTGATTAAAACTACGCACCCCTGATGAGCTTCTATGCATTGAACCACACAGCCTATCAGAGCCCACGGGGGAAAGACATATAGGAGACCCTGCGAGGGCCATTGTTGTAGTAATGCATCCAGATGCTCAGACATCCTGTCTCGTCTCCTGCTGAAGAAGCGGCTGACCTTGGCCGATTGGAAGGATGCCATGAGATCCATAATGGATATTCCCCACTTGCTGACTAACTGAGCAAAGACTTCCGGGTGAAGCTCCCACTCTCCAGGATCCACTTGAACTTGGCTGAGGTAGTCCGCCATCACATTGTCTGATCCTGCAATGTGCACCGCTGACAGAGCCTGAAGTCGAGGCTCTACCCATTTGAACAGGACTTCCGCCTCCTCCTCCAGAGCCACGCTGCCCGTGCCCCCCTTGTCGATTGAGGTATGCCACCATGGAGGCATTGTCTGAGAGAACTCAAACTGCGTGACCCCGCAAATTGGACTTGAAGGCGCGAAATGCCAGAGCAACCGCTCGCAACTCCAGCCGGTTGATCGACCACTGGACCTCTTGAATGCTCCATTTCTCTTGCGTGAAGAGCACCCCGCAATGAGCTCCCCAACCCAACAGACTGGCATCTGTCAACACGGGAGCCCACTGCGGCTGCTCAAGAAGCATGCCTGCTGCCAAATTCTCCAGACGAAGCCACCACTGAAAAGATGCCCGGACCCCCAACGGACAGGGCAGACGTTTCGTCACAGAATCTCTCTGGTGAGACCAATGATGGAGTAGAGACCTCTGCAAGGGACGCATGTGCGCCCTGGCCCATGGCACTACTTCCAATGTAGCCGCCATCGTTCCTAGAACATGAAGATACTGCCACACCAATGGTGCTGGATGCCTCAAAAAACTGCGCACCAAGAACCGCAGTCCTTGGGCCTGGAGCTCTGGTAGAAACACCGCTCTGACTCGCATGTCGAACCGAGCTCCTAAATATTTCAGACCCTGAGAGGATACCAACTGGCTCTTGGCAACACTGACCACCCAGCCGAGACTTTGTAGGAGCTGCACCACCCTGGCTGTAGCTTGCACACTCTCGGCTCTGGATTTTGCTCGGATCAACCAGTGGTCGAGATAAGGGTGAACCAACACCCCCTCTCTGCAAAGAGCTGCCGCCACCACCACCATTACTTTGGTGAGGGTCCGAGGAGCCGTCGCCAGGCTGGAATTAAAAATGTCCCCACGGCACTGCAAATCTTAGGAACCGTTGATGATCCGGTCTGATTGGAATGTGCAGATAAGCTTCGATGAGATCGAGACACATCAATAATCCTCCATGTCGCACCGCCACTATTACAGAATGCAATGTTTCTATGCGGAAATGCGGTACTCGAAGACAGCGGTTCATGCCCTTGAGGTCTAGAATTGGGTGAAAGGCACCATCTTTCTTTGGCAGCATGAAATAAATGGAGTATCGACTGCAACCGTACTGCTCTTGCAGAACCGGAACGACCTCTCCCAGCTGCAGAAGGCGCAACAGAGTCACCTGTACCGCCAACGCCTTGCTCCGCCTCCTGCAAGGGGAGAGAACAAAGGAGTCGAGGACCGGTCGGGCAAACTTGAGGGAATATCCTTCGCGAATGACCACTAACACCCATTGATCGGATGTTATCCGGACCCAGGTTGGGAAAAAAATCCCAAAGCCAACCCTCTACGGGCTGAATCCCTACCTGGGTCCCCCTCGCTTCATTGAGTTTTCTTAAATCCGGCGGAAGAGGGACTGGCGAACCCTCTGCCTGCTCCTCGAAAACCCATAAAACCTTGACCTCGAAAGGGATACCTTCCTCTCTGGAAATGCCAAGCGTGAGGTCCGAAAATGTCTAAAGTCCGGAGAGTGACCCAGCGAAACTGCTCTGGTCTGCCCCGGCTTTGACTTATCTTCAGGCAAGTGACCCCCTTTTGACTCCCCCAAATCCTTGACCAGCTTGTCAAGATCTTCTCCAAATAGCAGCTTTCCCTTAAAAGGAAGCTTGCTAAGTCATGACTTGGAGGAACTATCCACTGCCCAATTCCTTAGCCAAAGATAACGGTGTGCTGCCACTAGCGAAGCCATGCTATTGGCTAATCCTCTGATCAGGTCATAATGGACATCAGCTAAGTAAGCCGCTCCGGACTCCAACCTAGTTACGTCCGCCAACTGATCCTGCGACTGCTCCCCTGACTGTTACAAGCATTGCGACCAGCGAATACAAGCTCTTGCCACCCACACTCCACAAACAGAAGCTAGTAACGAGAGCACATTGACCGCAAAGGCCTGCTTCAATAACGAATCCACCTTCCGGTCTTGACCATCCTTTAAAGCAGCACTACCTTCCACCGGAATGGTAGTCTTCTTTGTGACCGCCAAAACTGCTGCATTTACACAAGGCGAACGAAACATCTCTCGCTCCTGGTCAGGTAAGGGATAGAGATGAGTCATAGACCTTATGCCCCTAAGTCCTGCCTCCAGCAAATTCCACTTGTCTTGGATCATCTGTTTGACCACCCTGTGGACTAGAAAAACGCCTGGGATTTCTGTACCGCCTGAATGAGAGGATCCTCCAAACCCTCATCCTCTGTCGGAGCGACTACCAAGAGGTTAAGAGCCTGAGAGAATTTGTAATAAGAGCTGTCAGCTCTTCTCTCCTAAAGACTCGGATAATCCTCGCCTGGTCCTCAGGCTCCTGAATCTCACCTTCTTCAAGCTCTTCCACACTGGTCTCCGGTTCCATGTCGAATTCGTCACCTTCTAGCCAATCCGACCCAAGAGGTTGCTCGTCTAGTGACCGAGCCCTCTTAACAGGTCTCGCCTCTGTGCTCCCAGGCTTCTCCGTGACTGCTTAGACCACCACGGCTCCCAGAACTGAGAGGTCCGGAGCAGTCCCCTGCTGAGAAACAGTAAGCCTGATGCAATAACACCACAAAGTCCGGGGAAAACCCCCCCAGAGCTGTTCCACTCACCACTGGAGGGCCAGAGGGACCCAGTCACGACAGGCTCGCAGCCAACGGATAGCCAGGAGGCTCTATAAGAGACCCCACCTCCATAGCAACCGCAGAACCTTGCGCAGCTGAAGGAGCCACCTCTTTAGTTTTGTCCTGGAGCCACCTCTTTAGTTTTGTCCTGGAGCTCCTGCTTCTGTTGCGCAACCATGACACACGCCTGCATCTGAGACCGTCCCCTGACATGTACTACAGACTAGACACTATGGGCACGTAGGCATTAGACTGCACTACCTACCAAAAGTAAAGAGACCCCTTAATAGAAGTAACAAAAACAAATATTGAAAAAGAAAACCAAAATGAATACCAGCAGTTTTTTTTTAACTCCTTTTCACTGCTTAATTAAAAGACCAAAAAGTTCTGTGGACCCTTAAAACAAAACTAACCAGTATTCCTGGCCAAACAATTTTGAAAAGGGACCCACTCCAACAGAAAGGCACTACTGAAGAAAAAACGTGGGAAAAAACAGAAACCGCTAAGCTAATCACACTGAGGAAAGCCTACCAGGGCTTCACACGAGGCAGCAGGCTGCGATCTGACAGAGACATGAGACTACTGCGATCAGGGACTCACCTCCTCAAAACGGGCTCATCATCGGTTAAAAAAACGTCTCCAACGAAACTGGACACCATCGCTGCCAGAAAACTCAGTGGAAGTGAAGGAAACGGCAGGCAGTGAGAGAGCAGGCAAAACCGTCGACGGCTTCTCCCCCGGTAACGAGAGATCGGGAGCCGTCCGGAAGGCAGAGCAAGCAATGAAAGGCACAGCTCCCCTCCGTACAGACAAAGAGGAGAGTGTAGCAGGGCAAAACAGAAATTGGGTGAAAGAGGGAGCAGCAATCCTCTGTAAAATGTTCCTTTCAACTGCCCTCGGCTCTCTCCTTTTGTCTGTTCTTTTTCTTTTCCCCCCCAAGAAGCTTTAAAGCACTGAACCCAAAGAAAAATAATTTACAAGGAAGAAACAAAGCCTAAAAACCACTAGCTATCCTATCTAATGCTCCTTATATGTTCCTCTAGTGAGCCCAGCACCTAGGCTCACTACCCCCTCCAGCTGCTTGGAGACTGAGCACACTGGGAGCTGGTGGGAGGTGCCAGCAGTATATGTGCAAGTGTCTTCAGAATTCTGACATGCCCAGTCTCCAAGCTGCGAGAGGAGGTGCACTACCCAGAGGTGAGGGACTGGACTGGAGGGACAATAAGGAAAGACTCCTGGTTAAAACCAGGATGGTCTGTGGGCAGAGCAGAAGCAGTCTCTGGCATGTCTATGCTTAGCAGTGATATTCAGCCACTAACCAGATTGCTAAACTACATAACGTTAGGATAGGCCAATGGCTGTCCTAACTATCTTTCAGACCCCCCAACCCCCAAAATACCACTGGTGGCTCCTAATTCTTACACTCCTGAACCTCCCTGTTGGCCCCTATCCTCCTAAAAAAAAAAAGCACCCTGCTGGTCCCTACCCCTCTCAAACCTCCCAAAAGCTCCCTGGTGGCCCAATGGCCCGTGCCCCCTACCCTAGTCTGATCCCCCTCCCATAATTTAATTGTTGGGGACAGAAGCGATGCCAGCATCTTGGAAAGTGGCAGTGCTTGACCCCACATGGTGCATCCTGGAATGCACCAGCAGGAACAGTCTGCCATATAAGGCAGACTAACCCACAAAGTATATCCCGGGACACCCAGTGAGAGGTTAGCAGATTGGCAGTGCCTCACTCCATGTGGTACATTCTGGAACACACAATATGGAGTCAGTCACTGCCATTTTCCAAGATGGAGGTACAGGGGTGTGTGGGCATCGCTCCTACCCCCGATGATTAGAGTACCAGGGGGGATCAGAACAGAGGGGTGAGGGCCAGGCCCACCAGTGAAATTTAAGTGGTGGGGGGGGGGGGGGTCTGTCTTGCAGAGGTCAAACTTCACCTCAGATGATCCTTTTGCTCCCCGCTGCATCTTTATGCCTGCCCAAAGCTGGCATAAAGATCCAGCATCAAGAAAAGAGTAAATAACACTGTTTCAGTGCATTTTCTTCATCAGGAGCAATTAAGAATTCATTCTTTTGCATGCAACTGGCAATCCCTCTGTGCTATGCTTTAGCGCAGTGGTTTCACTGGCCATTTTTCTGCACTAGATTGCTTTCACATTAGGGAGCAAGACTAGCATAGCAAAATCTCCAGTAAAATGCTGCACTAGAGCATAGTGCAGTTTGCTTTATCAAGCTATGAGTATTTTAAGTGCTCACTAATTTAAGACAAATCGGCATTGGAGGGAGGGCAGCAGTGGCACATTGTCAACTGGAGGAAGCCATGACGCAGTGCCGGAGTGTTAATAAGTGCTGTGTCGTGATTTGGGGGCTATTGTCACTGCTGCAGGAGCAATGGGGGTGGGGGGGGGGGTCTAGGGAGTTGGCAGGATGGAGGTCCCACCTAGGGTGCCTCCCATCCTTCTGCCAGCTCTGTCTACTCAAAATGTGGATAAAATGGGGATGGGATCAGGGGTATGCCAGATGTGAGATAAATATCACCACAAACCAGATAGCTAGGAGCTTTGTCTGGTGAAACCAGATATTTGCTACTGGGTGATATGTCCAGAGGTGTTAACATCCTACATTTCCATACCTCCCCATCTTGGTCAGCATTGAGAAGCTGTACCAACTCCTGCTGTATGGCACAACACACTAATAGCACCCACACACTGAGTAGGCCTTAATGTGTGCATACACATACAAAGTATGTTTAGCAAGTCCAGACATTAAAGGAGCCCTAAGGGCCAGCTTACATCTCTTTTGGACAGTGGAGTCATGTGTATGCATTCCCAGTTAAACCATCGCCAAGGCCTATGTCCACAGCATGCCCCTACACCTATCTCCCAACATGGTACTGCTGTACAGCTCCCATATCATCTGCTGGTTTCACTGTAGTTTTACCAGGGAGAGCTCCATCACGTGTGTGTGTGTGTGTGTGTGTGTGTGTGTGTGTGTGTGTGTGTGTGTGTGTGTGTGCAGCAAACCTTACCTCTGACTGAGCATCCAAGTTCCAGGATACACCTGGCTGCACAGCTGAAAGACCTGTTTAATGGTAAATGCCACAATAGCTGTATCCATGGCAACACTGTCAGCCCTCTTGGAGCAGCTTCAACCTTTTGGGAGCTAGGCTAACGTGAAGGGCTGGCCTCTGTGAACATCCAATGGAGTGACTGAGTTGGTTAAACAGGACAGATTCTGCCATGCAGCTGCGTGCACCTTTCTCTTATGTAAGCTGCAATCGGAGTGCAGTCTTGGGGTTTCTTAGCTCCATGCACAGTATACACATACAGGCATGTCCATGTGTTTGTGTACATTTTATGCAGATGTGCCTCTCTCACTGTCTACTATTCGGTGACTACAACAGGCAGCATGACATTGTGTACCACTCCATAACCACAACCAGCCTTATGTTACAGAGGAGACAAGCATTGGTTTTCCCAATTGTGTCCCTCTGTCACAGACCTCTGAATGGTGCATGCACAGTTCCAGCAGGAGGAATGTGCCCCAGAACATCATGTTGGTCTCTGCATTTCCTGGCACCATGTGAGAAGCTAGTCCGTGGAGTTGAATATAGGGGTAGAGGCGAGGGGGGAACAGTGCCATACCTGTTTTGAATAGACCCCTGGTAGGTGGCATTGCTAGCCAGAGGCTCTATTCAGATGCATAGAAGCTCTGAAGGCTTACCCAGTCTATGCATGCTTCACATCAAAGGCCCTGCATGACAGCTTCACCCACTCTCTATGGGTGCTAAGTGGGACAGCCACAAGGACAGTGTTAGAGTTCAAAGAAGCTATGGATGGCAGCATATGTGTAGCCAGCTACTGCACCAACATCTAACCCCATGCGCAACCTGCCATGCTTCCACAAGTTCTTAGTGGGGGGTAGAACTGCATACGAAGTGTGGGAGAGCATATGTGCTGCACTGGCCATTTTTGCAATGTCCCTGGCCAGGGACATGACATTATATGGGAGTACGAGCTGCCACTATGTTCAATGTTCACTTCCAAAAGCTGTGTAGGGGGGACACAGACCTGTTATGTGACAAATCACTGTGGACCAACATGCACTCGCAGCCTGTCCCTGGGTCAGTTTCTAGTGCTCTTGGTATTGTATTAGCTGTCCCTAAGTTCAAACATAAGGGGTACACAAATGAGGAGTAGAGGGTTCTGGGTAATGTCCACAAAAGAGCAGTTTGCAGGGGATGTACATGAGTCAGAGGTTTGATAAACGGCCGAGCCATCAAAACATGGTCCGGCACGAGCATGGCCTGACTCCACACAGCTGTTCATGCAGAGAGGCCACCCTCGCTGTGACCATGTCATGTCTATGTATCCATATAGTGCTATATAGGATTAAGCTGCAGTGACCAGTGTGCTGTAATTTTTGTACAGTGCTCCAATCACTGGTCAGGTTGTACAGAGCCGAGATCCTCATCATGGCTATGTGTACCTGCAGTGGGTGGTAACTAGCCAACCTGGCAGAGATGGTGTGTGGGTGGCTGACTCTGATAGATCTAGCTAAATCAGTTTCTCTGAAGGAGAGGAAAGCTGTTTTCCTGAGCTGCCTGTAACCTGCTGATTGGTTTCAGAATCCCTTTTCCTGCCTGGGCACCACTCACTACATTCAGGTTTCTTGGAAGCAGCTGCCCAAGCCCTAGAGCATTACACATGCTGCTAAATGAGAGTCTCTGGCCACTGGGTTTGGGCACAAGAGCCAAATGAGACATGCTACTCCCACATGCTGCCGTTGCATGAGGTACAAAGCACTTAGCATGACATACCTCACTCAACATCTGCAGCATTCTGGTAGTAGAATAGATCTGCTCCAGAACCTAGAGAGACCATCTATTGTGTTGCTTGGTCTGGGGACCAGGTGTCGGGATTTAAAATGAATGTTGATAAGATAGAAGTGCTGAAGGTTAAGGGGGCTAGGGAAGTGGAAGAGCAATTGAAAAGGGACTATCCTTTGAGCACTGGGTAAAAAGTAGTGTATAGGTGCTCAGATGGTGAGGTGCATCCTGGGAAATGAAGTGGCTAACCAGTACTGGCACACCTAGCCCACATTGCAGTCAGTGATAAACCTGATCACTGGAGCATGTCAAGTACCTGCATGTCTTGTATGATGAGGGCGCAAGTGTGCATGGCCCTCCAGAGAGGGCAGGGTGTTTGTGTTTGGTGTATGTGCAAAGGTACTTATCTTGTAGTATACAGCAGGTCACAAGGGAATGCTGCCTCATATTACTGCAACACTGCAGACCAGTGGACCTCTATGTGCAAAGGTTGTTTGGCTTAGGAGGTACAGTACTGTGGAGGGAAGTGTTTCTTGCCCTCACAGATTGTTTAGTCTTTGCACAGGAGATTACTACTGCTGCCGTGTCTATTATGCAGCTGCGGTACTGAGTGTCCAGTGCAGTCCATACTGCATGTAGACTGCTGCAGGCAGGACCACAGTGGAATGACCCTTAGCAATGTGCTGCAGCAGAGGCAACAAAGTCATGCTGTCAGATGGCTATGATTGCCATGTGCATGCTTCCAGAACCAATATGCATAACACATAAAAAGAAATACTAGCAATCAGCCATCTGACAGCATGACTTTATTGCCTCTACTGCAGCACATTGCAAAGGGTCATTCCACTTGACCCTACAGATGCATAACACAAGTTGTAATGACTGGAATACGACATAACTGAATGAACAGCATCTGCTCCATCACATATATTCAGGCATGTTACACTCCTGGGATGCCCATCTGCACAGCACATCCCACATCCTTACTTGCTCCAGATGGGCAATATTAGAGACACATCAGTTCAGAGACATGAGTGGACGCTAGGTGTGTAATATGCGAGTGACCTTGTTCCAGACAGCATGGGGTCTGATCTGAACCACAAATAGAGGGGATACATCCCCTCTATTCGTCCACCCTTCCCATCCCAACAAAGTATGAACAAGGAATTTGTATGGGGAGGTTAAAACGGGGCAGAGAGGGAGCAGGGCAGAGGCAGAGTCAGGGCGAGCAGTGGGTGGTCTGTGGCCCCTGATGTACAGGGCAGATTCTGATGTTGGCTCTGTATGTCCAGGGTCGGCAGACTAGACGGGGAACTTATTCCACCTCTGAGATGGAGTAAGTTCCCCTAGACATCAGGGGATGGCAGGCGATTCCCCACAGCCTGACCCTGGCCATGGAAGGCCAGATTAGGGGTCAGGCTACAGGGAAATGAAAAATTAATGGAGCCATAGTGCCATGGCAACTGGACGCCATAGCACCATGGCTCCATTCAGGAGCCTAACTGAGTTAGCTGGGCAGGAGCATGTCAATGCAGGCTGACCGGAATTGGGTCCCAGCCTGCACGTACAGGCTTAGATGTGATTCTGATCCTGCGGGAACTAGATGTGCCCCGCGGGATCAGAATCACATCTATCTCTGTGCATCCGGTTCAGACTGGACGCACAGAAACCAGGATGCACATTACAGGATGGGCCTCTATGTGTGTAGACCTTATCTGTCCAAGATCACTTTGCATTTGCATGCAGCTTGTACAGATGTATGGCTTTTATGTTTTTGGATCACAGCCTCCTTACTTGTTCAATAGTTATATGTATATGTGTCAGGAGAATTGTATGGTGGTTAGAACAGCTGAGACCTCTGTGAAACCTAGACAGATGGTATTAGCCCTTCCCTGTGGCCCAGCAACTATATTTCACGCACACTACAACTGAAGTTACTTGCATTTGTGAAGTCACATTGGGGCAGCAAGACCATACAGCACTCGTCTACCCCCATCCATCCTTTGGCCCATTCATCAGCATATATCCATCATGATCAGTCATGTATTCTCCTGCCAGCTGCTATATCCTAGCCCACGTTGGCATTTTACTCAATGGGGCGTATCATTTCGACCTCACCTGCAGCTGCCCTGGTATTTGTTCTATGCCTACACCATGGCCATCGTGGCTACTCCATGGCACTTGACTGTGGATGGCATAGGAGTGGGTAGACATCACAGTGGATTACATGTACAGCACTTACTGCTACAGCCCACCTACCTCCTACATTCTCCTCCCACTTACTGTCTGTGATAAGGAAGCTTATCATAGCTCAGGTAGGAGCTATAGAAAAGATGATGTGACTCTGAACAAGCAACCTGTCAGTTCTGGTAGAAGCAAGAAAACAGAGTTTTCACATAAAAGACTACCAGTCCCAGAATGCACCAGGTTTCCAGCAGCCATGAGAGGGGCTGAAGTGAGAGAATGTGTGTGCAATCAAGAGAGCTATGAGGTAATCCCTAAGCACTCATCTCAAAGGGCAGGGCCTGATTCAACACAGCTGCGCTGTGTTAGGGAGCAGCACACATTAGGACAGAATAAGAATAGAGCTTATTCTTCAGATAACAGTTTCAAGAACAGCTTCAGGAAGAGATACAGAGGGGAGAGCTTCAGCAACGGCTACAAGCACCAGTATCACCTGGAGAAACAGAAGCCAAGCCAAGCCAAGCAGATAGAGAGAGAAGGAAACTCTCTGGAAGGAAGAGAAGAAAGGCCATTGGAAGGTCTGGGAGATTCCAAGGCAGTACTCATACTGGGAGGTATTCCAAAAGCCAGCAGAGTCCATTGGACTGGATTCAGCCAGAGGAATGGAGTGGCAGAGATAGGAATCACCAGTGGCTATCTGGAAGAGAGAAGACTGCATGTGGAAGGGACTTTCAGACCAAGGCCAGAAGGTATGTGAGAGAAGATCCAGTGTCCAGGGATCAAGATTGGAAGGCTGGACATCAGAATTGGATTACATATTGGCCAGGCTATACAGAGAGGAATAATGATAGCAGGAGAGGCTCAGGTATGAACACTGATCCAGACCCTATCTATAATAGAGAATGGCAGCAAGGGAATAAGCATTCTCATGATAGTGCCTTAATGAAAGACTCATCTGTGCCAATGTATGATACTGACCCTATGATTGTTGATGCAGGGGGAAATACAGCAGATGAAGCTATTTACATGGACTGTTCTTTATCTAAATGCTATTGCTAGTTTTCTCTGAGCAAACACATCAGCCATCACAAAGAAACCTAACTTTGTTCTTTATTTCCACTGCAAACAGCTCTTAAAGCAGGATTTGGGCTCACACAGTAGCAGCCAGCCAGCTAAAGGCTTTCAGCTGGTCCATTGATAGTAATTAGGGCTGCACCTGATTGTGTGGGTGAGCAAGGGAGAATCACTGCTGAGATCTGCGTGGAAAATAAGCAGAAGTTAACCTAACCAGCAAAGTTTATTCTTTTCTTTGTGCCTTTGTATTTGGTAATTATTTGCTAAGAAAACATTAGCTAATTGCCTGACAAGCTGAAGGTTGTTTCTGGTTTACTTTGTGACTTTTTGTTATCCATTTTAAACACTGCAAGCAAGTAACCTCATTTATAGTGCTATCAAGCATACATGTGCTGGGTGAATTAAACCCCATCAATAAAAGAAGTATTTTATTGATCTTACCACTTGGTTTCACAACTCAAATTATTGTCATCAGCTGTGTTTGGGAGTGAATGAACTACAATACCCACAATATGTCTCACATCAGGGACATATGGAAGTGACAAGTTCATCAGCTATTACTTTTGCTCCCATCCAGCAGCTCAAATGTGACTTGCAGAAAGGCTCCCTTATCCCACATTATGACAACGGCCTTAGCGGGCATTAATACGCACACTTGGCACTCTTAACATCCGATATCCACTTACCGCCCACTAACTGGCTGCTAGCACTCTTAATGGCAGAACGCCTTCTCCCTGCCCCATCCTTTAACACTCGTAAATGGTTTCTTTATTTATTCATTTGGATTTAATACCGCTTTATCATTAAATCAAAGCGGTTAGCACAGCAAACAATCAAGGGGGTGGGGGGTTATAGTGTGAAAACATGCAGTGGAAGCATCGTCATGAGTGGGGTGGGAGGGGTGTGAGAGATTAATTTGAGTGCACACCTTTAACACCTTTTAGTAATCATGTCCCTAAGTGTAGCGGAGTCCAAACATTCAGGAACAGGATTGAAGACTCAGTCTTCCTTCCTGTCCACTCTTTAGCTTAGTAAACTGCTTCTCAGGTTTAGACCCAAAAGAGCCAGAGGTAGAGTTGATTCTGGAACCTATAATTATTTCAAAGAAACTTTGTAACACATGTCCTTAGGAACAATTGTAGGTAACTTAGGGAAGTTAGGAAGTCTCAGTTTTCCTCCTAATTAAGCTTTCCATGTTTTCCATATGCCGAGACAACCAAATCAACCTTAACCATCTGTGCTTGATTTTCTTAAATTGGACAGAAGATTCCAGTGCTAATACTTTGCCTTCAACTTGTTCAACTACAGTTTCACAATATTTAATCCCTTCAAATTTGAAGCATTATGCTTGAGTTTCATTTTAGCAAGTACCACTGATGCCAACCAGGCAAAAGCCTGCAGTATAAATTGCACTGAATAACCAGCTGTAGGTAATACCAGAAGATTACAGGCTGTTTTGGAATCAATTGCTAGCTGGATAGGTGCTATGGACTGGCCTTGAAGATCCAAAAAACCGAGCTGCTTTTTGTGAGCAGGAGCTCTTTGGACCTTTTTCCTTCCCATTTGTCCATTGTAGATTGACTTCTTTACAAACCTCAAGAGAGCAAAGGTTTAAGGGTTATATTAGACTCCAATCTAGCTTTTCGGAGTCATACTTGCCATCTGATAAAGCTTTGGTTTTTTGAATTACGAATGTTAGGACAAGTGAAGAATCTGTTTCCTGCATCAGATGTTCATATAGTGGTTCAAAGTTTGATCTTAAGTGGACTGTATTGCTGCAAATCTCTTCTCCTTGGTTTGCCAGCATATAGGTTAAGGGCATTGCAAGTGATCCAGAATGTGACGGATTGATTACTTGTGGTTTGCTCGATATTAGTTCATGTGTCTCCCTTCCTAAAACAGCTTCATCGGTTGCCAATAGTGCAAACAATCTGATAAGATCTTATTTAAAATTTTGCATGGAGCTTCAAGTTATCTATCCTCTGTGGTTGAAATATGAGGTGTGACAAAAGAAACTAGATTGTGGCAGCGATGTCCATGACTCAATATCAATTGGCTAACTGCTTATGTCACTGTGTTGTGCAACATCACCACTATTCTGCTATAATATTTCTCATCTCTCACTGTTTTTCCTTTTCAGTTTTTTTTGTAGCACACATCACTTTGTCACGCAACTGGAGGTGGCAGAAATATGGAGCAAAGAATCAACTTGAAATTTCTGGTTAAGTTGGAGAAGTGCCCAACTGAGTGTCTCCAACTTCTCCAAAAGGCTTATGGAGAAGATGCAATGTCAAGGCCGTGAGTCTTCGAGTGGCACAAATGCTTCAAGACTAGCCATGAGCAGGTGGAGGATGACCCCAAGTCAGGATGTCCTTCCACAACAAAGACGGCTGAGAACACTGACAGAGTGAACCAGCTGGTATGGAGTGATAACAGATTGACGGTGCGCATGATAGCTGAGGAGCTCAGCCTAAACAGGGAGTCAGTGCGGACCATCTTGGTGCAGGAGCTGAGGATGTGGAAGGTGTGTGCCAAGATGGTCCCCAAGCTTTTAATGTGATGACCAGAAGGAGCACCGGATCAATGTTTGTCGAGACTTGTTAGAGAAGATCAGAGAAGATCCAGAGTTCGTTGGCCAAGTCATCACAGGAGACGAGACTTGGGTCTTCCAGTATGACCCTGAAAGCAAGAGACAGAGCCTGCAGTGGAAGACTCAACTATCACTCAGACCCAAGAAGGCGTGCATGTCCAAATCAAGGATCAAGGTCATACTGATTGTATTTGTTGACCAGAAGGGAGTGGTCCATCATGAGTTTGTTCTTGAGGGTCAGAGAGTTAACCAGCACTTCTGCCAGCAGGTACTCAATCGTGCCCATGACCGGATTCGGCAGAGCAGGCAGGCTCTGTGGAGAGACAATTCATGGCTGCTCCACCATGACAACGTACCTGCACACACCGCGCTCAGTGTGAGGCAGTTCCTGGCCAACAAACAGATCAAAGCTCTCGACCATCCTCCTTATTCCCCAGATCTCACACCGTGCAACTTCTGGCTCTTCCCCAGTCTGAAGACTGTGCTCAAAAGGAACTCATTTCACCTCTGTAGAAGAGATCAAGGCCACTGTGACGAGGGAGCTGAGGGACCTCAAGGAGGAGGACTTTACCAAGTGCTTTCGTACATGGCAGAATCGAACGCAGAAGTGCATTAACTCTGGGAGGGGATTACTTTGAAGGGGACAATGCATAATTTCTCTGTAGATTTTGTAATAAAACATTTATGGGACAGTCTCATTTCATTTTTGTCACACCTAATATATACACCTGCACAATGTCTTTGGCCTCTGATAAGGATAAAGCGGAATTGCTTAACAAATATTTTTGTTCTGTGTTCACAGATGAAGAACCAGGAGCAGGACCTCAGAAAACACCCACAAATAAGAACAGAAGCGAGGGACATCTTGAACAATTTTCAGAAGACTGTGTTCGTGAGAAACTAGCTCAACTTAAAGTAGACAAAGCGATGGGACCGGATGGGATACACCCTAGAATACTGAGGGAACTTGGGGACGTTCTAGCAACTCCACTGACTGACCTTTTCAATGCCTCGTTGGAGTCGGGAGTGGTGCCAAAGGACTGGAGAGAGGCTCATGTGGTGCCTTTACACAAAAGCGGAAGTAAGGATGTGGTTGAAAACTACAGGCCGGTTAGTTTAACTTCAGTGGTGAGCAAATTATTGGAAACGCTGCTGAAAGAGAAAATAGTGAGGTTTCTGGAGTCCGGCGGATTACAGGATCCGAGGCAGCATGGATTCACCAGAGGCAGGTCTTGTCAGACAAATCTGATTGATTTCTTTGACTGGGTGACAAGGGAGTTGGACCGAGGGAGAGCTCTAGATGTGGTGTATTTAGATTTCAGTAAAGCCTTTGACACTGTTCCTCACATGCGACTTATAAACAAACTGAGCACCCTAGGGATGGACCCTAAAGTTACTGCTTGGGTTAGAAATTGGTTGGGTGGGAGGCGGCAAAGAGTACAAGTAAATGGATCTCACTCTGAGGAGAAGGATGTTACCAGTGGTGTGCCCCAGGGATCTGTCCTTGGTCCGATTCTTTTTAACATCTTTGTTAGTGATATAGCGGAAGGGCTGTCGGGTAAGGTTTGCCTCTTTGCGGATGATACCAAAATCTGCAATAGAGTAGACACCTAGGAAGGTGTAGATAACATGAGGAGGGATCTAGCTAAGCTTGAAGAATGGTCTAGAATTTGGCAGCTGGGATTTAATGTTAAAAAATGTAAGGTCATGCATTTGGGCTGCAGCAATCCAAGGGAGCAATACAGTATAGGAGGTGAAGTACTTTTGTCCACTAAAGAAGAGCGGGACCTAGGCGTGGTTGTGTCTGATGATCTTAAAGTAGCTAAACAGGTAGAAAAGGCGACGGCAAAAGCTAGAAGGATGCTTGGGTGCATACGGAGAGGAATGGCTAGCAGAAAAAAGGAGGTGATAATGCCTCTGTATAAGTCTTTGGTGCGACCTCATTTGGAGTATGGTGTGCAATTCTGGAGACCGCACCTTCAAAAGGATGTGAACAGGATGGAGTCGGTGCAGAGGGTTGCTACTAAAATGATTAATGGGCTTCATTATAAAGCATATGAGGACAGACTTAAGGATCTTAATATGTACACCTTAGAGGAAAGGCGGGATAGAGGTGATATGATTGAGATGTTTAAATACCTCCGTGGCATAAATGTTCAGGGAGAGAGCCTCTTTCAATTGAAAGCAAGTTCTGCTATGAGGGGACATGGGATGAGGGTGAAGGGAGACAGATTCAGGAGTGATATGCGGAAATATTTCTTTACGGAAAGAGTAGTGGATCCTTGGAATAGTCTCCCAGTGGAGCTGGTAGATATGAGGACAGTAACTGAATTCAAAAAAGCATGGGACCAACACAGAGGATCTCTAAAGGTAAAAAGTGGACTGTTGTAGTTGTTGTTATGGAAGGACAGACTAGATAGGCCATGTGGTCTTTTTCTGTCATCATGTTTCTATGTTTCTATGCAGTTAAGAACGCCTGCATTTTCCTCCGTCCACTATGAAGAATTTAGGCAGTGAATATTTGCTTTTGCTGGCCTTCTGCATTGGAATCAGCTTCCTGGCTATCTACGTACTGAAGCCAGCTTGATGATTTTTCAGAGTTACAAATATCAGAGCCAGAGACACCCTAGGTCAAAAGGCTTCCAAAAAGATGAGTCTTGATGTATTTCTGGTTATGCTGTTTGAATTTTGGTCTTTTTATTTGTTTTAATTATGGTTTTGTATTGGCTGTATAAACCTAGTTGTTGGTGGTATAAACGTTTTGCAACCATTAAACCATTTTGATAAACAGATGTAAAAGCTTGCTGATTGGGAATCTCTAATATGATCAGCTTTCGTTCAGAAGATGAATGCAAAGGATTACACAAAGGACCAATAGATTCACTAGTATCAGAAGAATCAGTAATAGCGCTTGCAATTTTCTCAGGAGAAGAAACCTGTGGCAAACTGGAAGAGGATCCCAACAGTTTCACCTCAGAGGCTGTTCCATGGAGTAGTCAAATTCTTTATACTCGCCAAAGAGGGAGTAGGAAAGGATTTACCCTAATGATTTGCAAAGCTCATGTTGCATTCTCATCTAACTCCAGACAGTCAGTCAACAGACCAGCAGAAGCAAGAGAACCCTGTGCTGCCCTACTACTACTACTACTACTACTACTATTTAGCACTTATATAGCGCCACGCACGCAGCGCTGTACAGGTATACATACAAGAGACAGTCCATGCTCGTCAGAGCTTACAATCTAGTTGAGACAATACAGAGCAATAGTCAATTCAGTGCAGAGCACAGTAGGGTCTTTACAAAAGAAAGAAGTCAGGATCTGAAAGCAACAGTGAAGAGGTGGGTCTTCAATCTGGATTTGAAGAGGGCCATGAAGAGGGCCAGGGAGGGTGCCTGACGCACAGACACAGGTAAGCTGTTCCAGGCATAAGGTGCAGCAAGGTGAAAAGAGCAAAGTCGGGAGTTAGCGGTGCGAGTGAAAGGCCTAGATAGAAGTGATTTGTTAGCAGAGCGAAGTTCCTGAGAGGGGGTGTAAGGAGAGATGAGAGGTATTGAGGGGCCGCAGAGTGAATGCATTTATAGGTCAGCAGGAGAAGTTTGAACTGGATGCAGAATTGGACAGGGAGCCAGTGAAGCGACTTGAGAAGAGGAGTAATGTGGGTATGGCGAGGTTGACGGAAGATTAGTCGAGCAGCATGATTTTATATAAATTGAAGGGGAAAGAGATGGCTAGTGGGAAGACCAGCAAGACGTAGGTTGCAGTAGTCGAGGCGAGAGGAGATTAAGGAGTGGATAAGGGTATTTGTAGTGTGTTCAGAAAGGAAGGAGCGGATCTTGCTAATGTTGTAGAGAAAGAAGCGGCAAGTCTTAGCTACGTGCTGGATTTGTGTGGAGAAGGAGAGAGAGGAGTCAAAGATAACTCCCAGGTTGCGGGCCGAGGGAACAGGAAGGATTAAAGAACCATCCACAGAGACTGAGAAGGGGGAAAGAGGAGGGGAGGAGTTGGGGGGGAAAGACAAGGAGTTCAGTCTTGGCCATGATCAGCTTCAAGCAGCGATGAGACATCCAGGCAGCGATGTCAGAAAGGCAGGCAGAGATCCTGGTCTGGATTACTGGAGAGATATTAGGTGTAGAGAGGTAGATTTGGGAGTCGTCAGCATAGAGATGGTACTGAAAGCCATGGGAGGAGATAAGTGCACCAAGGAATTGGGTATAGAGAGAGAAAAGGAGGGGGCCCCAAGAAGGATCCTTGGGGTACACCAACATGGAGAGGGGTGGGAGAGGAGGAGGATCCACCAGAGCATACACTAACGGAGCGATGGGAGAGGTAGGAAGAGAACCAGGATAGTACGGAGCCCCTGAAACCAAGTGAGGAGAGGGTGGTGAGGAGAAGATTGTGGTCAACAGTGTCAAAGGCAGCGGAGAGGTCGAGAAGGATGAGGACTGAGTAAAGGCCCTTAGATTTAGCCAGGAACAAGTCGTTGGAGACTTGTAAGAGCCGTTTCAGTGGAGTGTAGGGGACGGAAGCCGGATTGTAGTGGGTCCAGGAGGGCCTGGGAGGTGAGGAAGTCGAGGCAGCAGCGATGGACTGCCCGTTCTAGTAGTTTAGATATGACGGGACAGAGGGAGATGGGTCAATAGTTAGAAGGACAGGTGGGATCAAGAGAGGGTTTCTTGAGGAGAGGTGTGACAACAGCATGTTTGAAGTCTATGGGGACAGTTGCAGTGGATAGTGAAAGGTTTAGAATGTGAGAGATGGGGGGGATAATGGTGGGGGAGATGGGGTGTAGGGTGAGGATAGGGTCAGTGGAACAGGTGGTGGGTTTTGAGGAGGAAAGAAGGAGAGCGGTTTCCTCTTCGGAGATCATAGAGAAGGAGGAGAGGGTAGCAGGGGAAGTATGGATGTGAGGGTAGAATTGAGGAGGGGGAGAGGTAGATGAGGAAGTGGGGATTTGGAGGATAATCTGGTGAATTTTGTCGTGGAAGTAGTCGGCTAGGGTTTGGGCAGAAAGGGAGGGCGGGAGCAGGGGCGGGGGCACCTTGAGGAGAGAATTGAGAGTATTAAAGAGGCGGCGAGGATCGGAGGCAAGGGAGTTAGTCAGATGGATGTAGTATTCTTGTTTGGCAAGGAGCCAAGCATGAATTTGAAGTGTAGAAGCAATACAGTATAGGGGGCAAAGTACTTTTGTCCACTAAAGAAGAGCGGGACCTAGGCGTGGTTGTGTCTGATGATCTTAAAGTAGCTAAACAGGTAGAAAAGGTGACGGCAAAAGCTAGAAGGATGCTTGGGTGCATACGGAGAGGAATGGCTAGCAGAAAAAAGGAGGTGATAATGCCTCTCTATAAGTCTTTGGTGCGACCTCATTTGGAGTATAGTGTGCAATTCTGGAGACCGCACCTTCAAAAGGATGTGAACAGGATGGAGTCGGTGCAGAGGGTGGCTACTAAAATGATTAGTGGGCTTCATTATAAAGCATATGAGGACAGACTTAAGGATCTTAATATGTACACCTTAAAGGAAAGGCGGGATAGAGGAGCTTGAGATGATTGAGATGTTTAAATACCTCTATGGCATAAATGTTCAGGGAGAGAGCCTCTTTCAATTGAAAGCAAGTTCTGCTACGAGGGGACATGGGATGAGGGTGAAGGGAGATAGATTCAGGAGTGATATGCGGAAATATTTCTTTACGGAAAGAGTAGTGGATCCATGGAATAGTCTCCCAGTGGAGGTGGTAGAGATGAGGACAGTAACTGAATTCAAAAAAGTATGGGACCAACACAGAGGATCTCTAAAAGGTAAAAAGTGGACTGTTGTAGTTGTTGATATGGAAGGACAGACTAGATAGGCCATGTGGTCTTTTTCTGTCATCATGTTTCTATGTTTCTATGTTTCAGGGGAGCAGGATTTGGTACAAGCACATTCAGCAGAACAGGCACAGGTGTGTAAATAGCGGGTTGTGAATGAGAGCCATGGCTGGGGAGTAGAACGCCTGACAGGGCGTGGGGTGAGTAGGGCAAGAGTGTCAAGAGCCGAGGATAGTGCAGCATTATAAGAGGAAACTGCTTCATCAACGGATTTGGAGGACATAATGGAGGAAAGGGATGGAGAAATGGTGGAGGAGAGAGTCAAGGGATCAATATTATGAAGGTTTCTAAATAGATTGGGGGAGACAGAACGAGGGTGAGACAGCAGAAGCTGAAGATTAAAGGTTAAAAGGTGATGGTCTGATGAGGGAAGGATTGAGTTGTGGAGGTTTGAGGGAGAGGAATGGGAGAAGAGTATCAGGTCAAGGCAGTGGCCATGCAGGTGGGTGGGGGCAGTGGAGCAGAGTTGGAGGTCGAATGAGGAGGTGAGGGTGAGGAACTTTTAAAGCATGGGGATCGGAGGGATTATCGATGTGAATGTTAAAATTGCCAAGAATAAGAGTGGGGGAAGAGGGATCCATAAAGACGGAAAGTCAAGAGTCGAAGTCAGTAAGGAAGGTCGATTTGGATTTGTTGGGTGGACGATAGATAACAGCTACTCGGAGGGGAAGTGGTATGAAGAGGCGAATGGAGTGGACTTCAAAAGAGAGGGAGGAGGAGTGTGACTGAGGTAGCAGGAGGGGTTGGAATTGGCAGAAGGGAGAAAGTAAAAGCCCAACACCACCACTGCGGCTAGTGGATCGAGGTGTATCAGCTGGTGCTGCGTTGGTCAGGTAGAGCCAAGGGCGCCTGTGGTTCCTGCCTAAGGGCCACGTCCAAGGGCCCTTCTTCCAGTGCGAGGAAGCTTGGCTGCTTGGACCAGTTGAGGGATGGGGGCCAAACCAAGCCCAGGTGATCAGGCTGCCGCAGCTACAGCCTTACCTGAGGTTCCGGCGCTACCCTTCAGCGAATCTCACTTCAGAAGGAATGGGAGAATTGAGGTCTGGCATGTATCCAGCAATAGTGCAGGCGATTTCTCCTCCCTTTTGCCATGTATATGTGTTTAAACAGAGAAACAGCCAAGGAAAAAGCAAAAGTACAATGGAGAGAAATGTCAGAAGAAAGCTACAGTGTGGCCCTCATATCATTTTTAATCCAAAAAGGACACTGAAAAATCCAAAAATTGGTTTTCCCCTCCAGTTTCATCACCGACTGGCCTCAAACCAATAACTCTAGGGTTGGAAGATAGGCTTCTTGCTAAAGAACAATCAATTCTCCATGGGGGCTGGCTCCAGCTAACCTGCTCTTAACTCGGCTGGTGGTCTTCCTTCCTGTTTCCTGATTGGCCCAAAGCTTGCCCGATATTAGTGCTCTATGGAAAATGCTAACTGGAATTTTTGCTTGTGAGAGTCTATTGACTCCTGCTGTAAAGGTTTTTTTTTTTATCATATTCTTGTGCCAGAAATTCTGTGAAACTATGTCCAAGTATACTCTGAGACTTTTCCCAAGCTTAATCTAGATCCTGGTTGTCCAAATAGTGATGGTCAAATAAGATCTGGGTTAGACTTAGTAAATGTCTCTGACTGACTAGCTAGGATCTTTGTGTTTGTCAGGTGGAGATTGGGAGCTGTCTGGAGGAGGGGGGGGGGAATGATGATGAAGGGAGGCATTTTTTCCATATTGTCAGTACCGTTTATGAGCTCTACACCTGATTGTGGTAAGTACAAGGGAAGGGTGGGTAGCAGAGACCCACAATACCTTCGTTGGCAGGAAGTGCAGGACTTCCCAGCCTACCTGCCAGTACAGGTATCGTGGGTGCCCATGGTAAATCCAACAGCTCTACAGTATCTGCAGGGGTTTTGGACTTAGCTGCAAGAGGCTACTATGGTTTAGTAGACAGGCTCCTAGGCCTTTTCTCCAGAATGGCGAAAAAGCCTTTGTAAATCAGGCAATTATATACGTAATCAAAGAAGTCTATTGTTAGTTGATCATATATCTTGGTACTACTGCCCTACTCTTCTTTGGAATTCATGGGCCTTGGCTGACTATTCTCCAACAGGTTGCTGTTTTCTAAAATAAAACCAACTTGTTTAACGTGAGTGAAGTTTCTTGTTGTGATAAAATAAGTAACATTATATATCGCTTAACTATTGGCATAGATAAAGGCTTTCACTATTTCTGGTCCATCACATACTGGATGCATGGCTTTCAGCAATTAGTGCTTTAATTGTATTAATATTTAATGAAGTGCAATTATCTTTAGTTCTCTGAATGTTTCAGTGCAGCAAATTGCTTCAGAATGTTTCATTAAGAAGGGTGAGACTGCAGTACGATAGCTGGAATGTAGCTGCCCACTCCCAATTTATAATACTTAATAATCTCATTATATTCCTTAATCTAATTTAAAAATGTTTCTGGTCACTCATTTCTTAATTAATTCAAATGTATTTTCCAATTTCTGTTTTCAGTACTCATAACCTTAGTTATTAGCATGCTAGAATATTTCACGCAAAAGGGTTTCTAAATAAAACGTCCACTCTTTGATAATAAACATCTAAAAGATTCTTCTATCAACTGTCCCTTTTTCTGACTCCCATCCTTGTTTAATATGTGTCCTCACAATCTATCATCTCTATTTTTTATAGTGTTGGATTTTGCTACACTGGTATACTTTTATATTTTTACAGTGTTTTAGGATCAAAAGGTGAGTCTCCACCATAGCCACTCCTTATTCTGAAATATTTGTTCTGTGAAGTTATGTTTCATTTAATTCACGGTGTATGCCTCCATCAGCAGAGGTATGTTAACTGTATGGGGATGTTTGTAGCTGAACCCATTCCTGTTCTTGACCGTATAAACTGCTAGTGTGAATGATGTCTTTAAATACTGATTTTACTCAAGAATGAAATACAAAATAAGAAATGGGGTGTTTAATGACTGCTCGGTCATAACTGCTGAGCACCGAAAAAGGAAACTGGCCCTACTGCGTCTTTAAAGGAAAAGTATTTGTTCGGGTTACTATAAAGAGTAGAGTGTATTCTAGTCATTTGATAATGAAAAGTTATATTATTCTTGCAAGACCCATTGAATGGAATGCCTGGGTAATTTTATTAAACATGTTCATATTACAGCAACAAATACACTTTTCCGACTATGGTGTTAATTTGCTCAAGCCCAGGACGTTGGAAGACTTTCTAGTAAGAATCTATTCACTTTTTTCAAATAAAAGTTAATCATCTCAAGTTTGAAAAAGCTGCTCCTGCACGTCTCAGAAGCTCTAGACAGGGACGGTGCTACCCTTAGGCAAACCAGGCAGTGGCCTAGAGCAGCATGCTCACTGCTGCTCCTCTTCAGAAAGTGCAGTTGTGGCAGCAATTTTATAACAGCACTGAAGTGCTGAACTTACCTTCAGCTCCAGTGCTGCAGTGCATCCACCCCCTTCTAATTCCACTTCCTTTTGTATGGAAGTAGAAGCGGCTTCTGCCCCCATGCAAACAGGAAGTGGAAATGAAAGAAGGTAGAAGCTGGAGCAGCACTGCAGAGCAGGATCGGAAGGTAACGGGGGATTTGTGCTATTCTAAAACGATTCCTGCTGCTGCACATTTGAGTGGGCAATAGCGGCTGCAAACTGAGCAGGAGCTGGGGGGGGGGCACTTGAAATGAGATTCACCCTGGGCCCCTCATTATTTCATCAGCCCTGGCTCTAGATAAATCCTCTTGATATGGGGTTCTAGACTTGCTCCTAACTTCTAGTACATACAGTAATTCATTAATGCATTATCAGACATGCAAAGCTCGATTAATGATATTACTGACACCTGGACCAGGACGGAAAAAGGAGACACTAAATGCAAGAAGCCCAAAATCTGCACACTTCAGCCCACCACTCTGCATTATTTAATTTTCTGTTTATCAGTTTTACACTTTGCAATTGTGCAGGTACACTGGCATTCCATAATTCAGAGGAAAAATTGAAAAAAAAAATCATCAATTCTAACAAGTCCCTTTAGCTAGGTTTATGCCCTCGACAGCACATGAGGAGATGTGACACATATTAAAGTAAATTGCACAAATCACGAACGAACAGAACAAGTCACCAAGAGCACCAAGCCACTAAGCGGAGCTATGCAGTTAACACCAGAATTAGCATGAAGTAACAGTGCGGCGGCTTAAAGATAGTGCATCAGCCTTTCGGCATTACTACAGAACGAGGTAAGCAATGGGTGGGGATTGCCCGTGGAGGGAGTTATTGCACATAACCTATTAACACAGCTAGCAGTGTAAATTCCGCACAAGCAGCCCCCATAATGCATGGGGATGGGACCTGGACAGGAAGGGGACCCACACGATGGCAGTAAAGGGAGAGCAGCAAATTCACTTTAAAATGTTTGCCAAGTTGCCTCCACTCTTAAGCTTTGAAGCCCAGCAGCTGTCATCTCCCAGTCGCTGCCGGGCCAAAGTCTTGCGATAACAGCCACACCATTAAACGTTGGCCTGGCAGCACCCGGGAGGAGATGACTCCTGGGCCTTAAAACTTAAGAAGAGAAGAGGCAGCATGGCAAACATTTTAAAGTGAGTTTGCTTGTGCGGAGGATGGGGGGGGGGGTGCCCTCGCCATGACAGTGCGAGGCTCTGAGCAAACCTTTGCTTGGGGGACCCTCAGAGCTTATGCCACCGAACACAGTAGATAATGCGGAGTGGTTAACATCCCCTTAACAGCACCACTTGATCCTAGGTGACTCCTCAGCTTTATAGCTCCTGCAATTAACTTTTAGACCCCTGCCCCCCCCAACCAAGAATTTGATAATTAAGGCAACTGTAATAACCACCCCAATACCAGTTATACTGCCTTCAGAATAGCGCAGCCCATATCCTCACCCATACCTCACATAAAGATCATATCACTCCTCTGCTCATACATCTCCATTGGCTTCCCATTACGTTTCGGATCCAATTTAGAATACTCATTCTGGTCCACAAAGCGAGCCACACCAGTACTCCCCAATACCTTTATGATCTCATCCACCACCATGCTCCTCACCGCCTCCATTCCGTTCACACCAACCCCATGCATCTCCCCTCCGCCTCACAAGCCCAGCTGGTGATCATACAACGCCACATTTTTCTCTCGGCCCTGCTCTTTGGAACTGCCTCCCATCTGCACTCCATCTGGAAACCTCCTTCCAGAGATTCAGATCCATGCCAGACTCACCTTTTCCACAACGCCTTTAACCTCCCTCCTCCCCATACTTGACACTGCTCTCCCTCTGTGAGATTGGGTTTCTCTCCTATCAACCATTGCCGTGCCTTTCCTCCTCCAGCTCTGGCAGCAAAATTGTTTACTTATTGTAAACCGCCTTGTTTCTTCAGTCTGGGCAGTATATGAAATGTGCGAATAAAGAAAGATAAAACCGGCTCTCTCGCAACAAGCAAGACACCAGGCAGAAGCAGTAGAGTGGCGGGGCAGCTGATTGCAGTGGTAGATTCACGTAGAGCGAGATGAAGATGCCAATGCACCAAAGGTGGCACAGAGTAGCCAAAGAGACTAATCTGTGGGGTTTAAATATTGACCCACTTATTTATAGGTTCTCTTGAGAATAGCATCAACAAACTGGGTAAGACAATGAGAGGTGGCTACATGGCTGATGCCCTTGATAGCCCACTGTTTGCCACTAGGCATCATAGGCCAGTGGCCACTTAAATCCATGTACAAGGCATGGATTCTCAGGCTTGAACTAACAATACCCCTTAAATCCTGAAAGCAATATACAGCTGTTTTGTTAAATATATAGCCAATAAATACTTCTCAGATAACCACAAAAACGTCAGTAGTTTACAATTGTTTAGAATACGAGGGAATCAATAACTCAAAAGTTCAAAGAAAAAGCCTGTGTCCTATATTGCCTCAACCTCCTCTACCTGTTATAGTTTAGTACTTTGCACCCAGGAGCTTAAAAGAGATTTTGGTAGGGAAACTCCCCACAGATCTTCCCTGCAAAAATCCTGCAGCAGCCCAGAGCTGCAGAGTGAATTTCCACCATGTACTTTGCAGGAGCAGAGTGCACAGGATAAAGCAGGTGTGGTGATTTCAAAATGATATTTCGGTCTATACTTCCATGGAGCTGCACCAGCCTTATCTCCCAGCATTGCCCTTCTTCCCCATGTGGGGGGGTGGGGTGGGGGGGTGGGGTGGGGGGGTGGGGGGGGGTGGGGTGGGGGGGGGGGGGGGGGAGGGGGGGGGGGGGGGTGGGGGGGGGGAACTCTTGCAAGTTTCTTTACCCTTAAAAGTAACAAAATCATTCCCATAGACTAGGTTGGGAAACTGCACAGCAAAGATACTCCTGCTCAAAAATATTCCAGATTAATGACCTTGGGAGGCAAACAAAAGCCACTGGGCCAATAGTCAGTCAGTGCAGTCATTGCATTAAAGAACATACACAGTGGGACTCCCAAATATATCTTACCTAAAGTTCACTATCACACATACATATATCTAAATTACTCTGTATAACAACGTCATATATTGCTTGCTACCAATGCTGGGAACTCAAACCATGGACTTTATTGGTTCAGGTAATCTGTAACCACAACACCAGGTACATCTCATCATTGTTCCCTTAAAAAATCCTGAATACCTGATATCAAACCACAGCACAAAAGCTGCAATTAACAAAAATGAAGATAATGTTAACACACTGCCTTCTTTCAAAGAACACCTTGATACTCTGCCGCCTAAGTAATGTATTCAAAATTGTATCCATTCATCTTAAGGTTGCCAACTGGCTCCAGATGCGCCCAACAGGCTTGATCCAGTCCTGGGTTTACCCCATTGTATGCAGGGACATGCAGGCTTGCTTTTCTTATGGGGTGCAATGGAAAAATTCAAACAACATGACCCTGCATGCAGTGGGGTAAACCTAGGACTGGATCAAATGTGTCAGGCGCATCTGGAGCCAGTTGGCAACCCTAATTCATCTAATGCAGTTTTATATCCTGCGGTGTTGTATCTGACCACGGTTGTTGGTTTACTGCAGTTTTGTCAAAGAACTCCTCCGCAAACCGCGGTTTCTAAATTCATACTCTGCACACCCAAGAAAAATGCTCCAGAATCCAAACACACCTACAATATAATAACACATATCTCAAATATCACTCAACTGCTATTCGCTTTAAAATCACTACCAATGCCATCTCTTACCTTCTAACTTTTACATCACTGAACAAACAGCTGATCCTTCAGTTCACCAAGCAAACACTAAAGAACACACCCTGCTTTGAAAACCTGTAACCTCCTCCTCAGAATGGCTCCTCCAATCACCAACCTTCTGGCAACACCTTACTCATTCTAAAAAAGAGGCACAGTCCTACCGTAATACACCTAAAAATCAAGACCCTATAAACCAGCCAAGCGATCCTTACCTATTGCAAATTTTAAAAAAATGAAAATGAAAATGAACTCCAAAAATATTCCTACAGCAATTCACCCCACACAGAGGGCTCGATAGAACCAATGCCATTCCATCATTGAATTGAGTCCCCGCGGAACCACTGTCTGCCAGCGAAAAATAAACACTTCTTCACGCTTCAATAAATGACGATTTATTAGATTTATTTATTTGGAGTCATTGCATTAAGAGCCAGCTCCAGTGCTTAACTGAATGAGAGTCATTTTGGAAGCCCTATTCATGCTTTGGCTGTCCAAATGCAGGCCTGGAGAGGTCCAAAGCACTGAGACATCTCCAGAGCCTACTCTGTGGACATCCCCAGTATGAAAACGTCCAAGTCTGAACAGAGGTGTTGCTAGGGCATTCCCAGGAATATGGACATCCCTCTAAAACATTAGACTATTCCTAGATGTCCAGGTTTTGAAATACTATTCTGAGGACACAGAAGTCCATGTATGCATCCGGATGTACCTGCTTTTTTTTCAGATGTTCTGGCTTAGACATCCCAGTTTGCACTTGTACATCCTTTCTAAAAACCGCCTCAATATGTATATTCAATGCTGCTATCTGTAGAAGTAATAGTGTGGCTTATGCATGATTAGTGGTGACTGTGTTAACACTATGGGGGTCATTTCAGAACATGAATAAGGGTTTTTACGTGCAGCAGGGACATTTATGTGCCAAAGACGTCCCCGACTATATTCTGAAACACAGCTGACATGCACATCGAGAGTGCTAGCACGGGGGCATGCCAGCTGTGGAGACATATAAAGCATATTCAGGAAAGTCCTGTGTATGTATTGTTTTTCCCAGAAACGTCACGTTTATTCCTGCTGAAACGTGGATTAAGGTCAGGACTTAGAAAAAAAATCTACTCTTCTCTGCAATGTGTCCCATATTGAGGAATGGTTGTAAACGTATGTTTTGAACTGGTGTGACTGCAGTCTGGAAAAACACAAGATGCATTTTTAAGGTACAGAGAGCAGAGGTGAGGGAATGTTGGAAGGTATAGACGCATTAATAAACACCCTTACAGAAAGGAGGAGGAGTGGCCTAGTGGTTGGGGCAAGTTACCTCAGGTTGGGGGGTTCAAATCCCACTAGAGGACAGCAACCTTGGGCCAGAAGGACTAGGGTTTTTAGTACCACAGGTGCTCCTTGTGGTCTTGGGCAAGCCACTTAACCCTCCATTGACCATGTTCCCTGTACGTATTAGTGTATGTGTCTCATATCCCCTTGTGTTAAATGTATCCCCCAATTGTGTTGTGACCACTTTGATTGAAGGATAAGGTGGTATACAAAACTGTCAAAATAAAAATAAATAAATATTAAGAAGAGCAATAGTGTTTATTCTGGCTATGCTTAAATGTGCTGTTTGTGTTCAAGGAGCCAATTTAGGGGACCTGAACAATTCCCATGTTCTGAAAAATGGGACTGCTGATGTAGGGATAGTACGGGCATGACTAGGGAAAGGATTCTTGTTTTGGTGAGAAATGGAGATCATATATTTAGTCCTGCTACTATGGTATATCATAGTCGTTATGTATATGTTAAGGGCATCTTTTTGGCAGAATTATGTTTTTGTCACAGAAAGTGAAAGTGTGTGTGTGTGTGTGGTTTGAAGGGTGCTTGGGGGGGATCTGGTGTGCTCATCTGCAATTCAGGAGGGACATGAAAGCCTAGCCAGTAGCTGGATCGTATGGATGACCACAGCATCACCAGGTGCCAGTGTGATCGGGCAGAGAAAATCAGAGAAGGTTCGCTATAGCTAAGTGTCAAAACATATCCCTGTCAATAATAAGAGACCCTCAGAATAAGAGCATTCAACAGTGAAAACAGCACTAAGACATGCCCATAATGCACATTTTGTGGGACCAATGGTGTTGCTTTTGAGCATGTGTTAGTGCTGTTTGCACTGCTGAATGCTCTGTTTCTGAGGGTCCCTTATTATTGACAGGGATATGTTTTGATAGGGAACTTATGCTGAATCCTTCTGGATTATTTTTCAGAGTGTACTTTACTAAGATCTGATATTGTTGGCAGTGTGATAGGGCAGCCGTACATCTGCTGTGTCAGGCACTGGGAGACATGGCTGATGTGGTGCCAACATTCCCCAGATTGTACTGTGCGGCCACATCCCTACCCAGGCCAGGATGAATGAGAGCTGCGAGAGTGGTGATATATCTGGAGGCTGGCTACTCGGTGTGATGGCACAGGGATCTCCCCTCCCATGCCGACACAGCCCTGACCAGGAGAGCAGTGCCACAAAGCTGGCTATGGGAAGGCAGACAGGGTTGCCCCACAGATAGCAGATATATAGAGACCAACATATTCCACAGTGGGACAGGTGTAGCTGCTGTGAGTAATGCCAGTACCCAGAGAGGTGGGCCTCAGATGCCATAGCCAAAAGGTCACACTACTACTACTACTCATCATTTGTATAGCATTACAAGGCATATACAGGGCTGCACAGACACATGTAAAAGATAGTCCCTGTTCAGCGGAACTTACAATCTAGTTAAGACAGACAACCACAGCAGCTGTGGACAGGGTTCATCGAGGGGGAATGGTCAGGAAACACAAGAGAGCTCAGGCAGATCAGATCCAAAAGCAGCAACGAAGAGGTGAGTGTTCAGCCTGGATTTGAGAGGGGCCAGAGATGAAGCTTAATGTACAGACTTAGGTAGTTTGTTCCAGGCATAAGGAGCAGCAAGGTGAAAGGAGCGATGTTTGGATATGGCAGTAAAAGAGAAGGGCACAGATAGAAGCAATCTGACAGAAGATCAGTGTTCACAGAGAGGGGTGTAGGGAGAGATAACATAAAGAACATAAGAACATAAGATATGCCATACTGGGTTAGACCAAGGTTCATCAAGCCCAGTATTCTGTTTGCAACAGTGGCCAATCCAGGTCATAAGTACCCAGCAGTTTCCCCAAAAGACACAGGATCCACAATGCTTGTATTCAGTCAAGCATTGATATCCTGGGTCCCTTCTTAATAATGGTTTATGGACCTTTCCTCCAGGAACTTGTCCAAACCTTTTTTAAAACCAACTACACTAACAGCCTTTACTACATCCTCCGGTAACAAATTCCAGAGTTTGATTACACGTTGAGTGAAAAAATATTTTCTTTTATTAGTCTTAAATAGTTTACCCTGTAGCTTCATTGCATGTCCCCTAGTCTTTCTATATTCTGATAATGTAAACAATCGATCTACGTTTACCCGTTCCACTCCGTTCATTAATTTATAGACTTCTATTATAGCTCCCCTCAGCCATCTCTTATCCAGGTTAAAGAAACCTAACCTTTTTAGCCTTTCTTCATAGGAGTATTCTTCCATCCCCTTTACCATTTTGGTGGCTTTTCTCTGAACCTTTTCTAATAACTCTATATCCTTTTTAAGATACGGCGACCAGAATTGCACACAATATTCAAGGTGTGGTTTCACCATGGAACGATATAGAGGCATTATAATATCTTTTGTTTTATTTTCCATTCCTTTCCTTATCATACCTAGCATTCTATTTGCTCTCTTGGCTGCCGCTGCACACTGGGCCGAGGGTTTTAACATGTTATCCACAATGACGCCTAAATCTTTTTCCTGGGTGGTGGTTCCTAATGTGGAACCTTGCATTGTGTAACCATAGTTTGGGTTGTTCTTCCCTAGGTGCATAACTTTGCACTTGTCCACATTAAATTTCATCTGCCATTTTGATGCCCATTCTTCTAATTTATCAAGATCCTCTTGCAATTTTCCACAATCCTCTTGGGTTTTAACAACTTTAAATAGTTTTGTGTCATCTGCAAATTTGATAACCTCACTCGTTATTCCACTTTCCAGGTCATTTATGAATAAGTCAAAAAGCAGCGGACCGAGCACAGATCCCTGGGGTACACCACTATTCACCTTTCTCCATTGGGAAAATTGTCCATTTAGCCCAACCCTCTGCTTTCTATCTTTTAACCAGTTCTTGATCCACAGTAGTACACTGCCTCCTATCCCATGACTCTTTAGTTTTGCCAAAAGTCTCTGATGAGGGACCTTGTCAAAGGCTTTCTGAAAGTCCAGATACACTATATCAACCGACTCACCTTTGTCCACCTGTTTATTCACACTTTCAAAAAAACATAACAGATTAGTAAGGCAAGATCTTCCTTGTCTAAAGCCATGTTGCTTGTCTCCCATTAGGCCATGACTATCTACATGCTGAGTAATTTTATTCTTTATGATGGTTTCTACCATTTTTCCCGGTACTGACGTCAGGCTCACCGGTCTGTAGTTTCCCGGATCATCCCTGGAACCCTTTTTAAAAATTGGTGTTACACTGGTGATCCTCCAGTCTTCAGGTATTAGAGATGATTTTAATGATAGTTCACAGATTACTAATAGCAGGTCTGCAATCTCATATTTCAGTTCTTTCAACACCCTTGGATGTATACCATCTGGCCCAGGTGATTTGCTACTCTTCAGTTTATCTAATAGTTGTAATACATCTTCCTGATGTATCGATATTTCCTTCAATTTTTCCGCAGCTTTAAATACCACTTCAGTCATGGGTAACATCCCTACATCTTCCTCAGTAAAGACCGAAGCAAAGAATTCATTCAGTCTCTCCGCTATCGCCTTGTCGCCTCTTAGTGCCCCTTTAACTCCTCTGTTTAACAATTACCATGCATGTGTAATGGGTGACACAGCATCAGTGTCCAATCCCTCCAAAAATCCTCCAAGATCCAAACTCTTCTATAGTCATATATTAAAAAACATTTATATTCCAGCAATCTACCACTCAGTGGTTTACAAAAACACAGAAAAGCTTAATCGTAATACAATAAAGCACTATATGAAAAAAGTATGACAGGTGGAAATTAAAAGCCACTCTTTACTATAGCATCATAATCCCAAAGGCTTCAGGAAACAGATGCACTTTAAGCTTCTTCCTGATTCACAAATAGTTTTCCTTGGGACAATTTCTCCAAATGGATTAGTTTTGCACATCCAACCAAACCACCTGAATGTGACAAGAATAAAGCTGCAAGAAGTGTTTCCTTATTACCCTTTCACTGAAACAAAGATGAGAAAAACACCCAATATTTTATATTTTATAAAAGAAGGGGAAAAGACCTCAGTATTGCCCCAACAAGAATAGCTTAGAACCCTTATTTAGGTTTAGGGCACTCGTCCTCATAGGTCATAAAGACCCCTTCAACATACTTATTGTTTTATTTACTGAAATATTCACTATGCACAAAATTCAAAAATTCAACTTATATGTATGTATCTTTCAGCTGGCGCTACTACATCCAATGTTGTTATACTCGATGTGGCTGCGTTTCACAAATAAGCTGCTTCAGGAGCCTAGCCAACAAACTCTGGCCCTCTTAGGGGTATGTTTACTAAGCAGTCTTAACGTGCGCCCGGCGATAGTGTGCAGGCTGCCATAAAAGGAGTGGGCATGTCGGTCTTAACGTAGCACTGAGCACATTATCGGGCGAGAAGCTGCTAAGCACTTTAATACGCGATAATCTTAAGTAGGCACACTGACTTGCAAACAGAGCAACAGAGGTGTAGCACAATGGTTAATATGCTGACTGATGGTACAGGGGTCATGAGTTTGATCCCCCTGTGTGCCTAATGAATAAGGTTGGCTGAGGTGTTACCCTTTATGTTCAAGTACTGCTTTTTGAGGCATTTTATTTTTATTTTAATTAGTGCTGCCAGCAAACACACCCTCACAGTGCCGTAACCTAAGGTGCCGCATAAGTCACCCTATAAGGCACTCCAGAGGGCACATTATAAAGTGCACTGTCCGTCAAGGCACCCTATAATGTCCCCTATAGGACGCCTTATAAGGTGCCTTATAGGGTGTCTTATAAGGCACTTTATAGGGCGCCTATTAAGGCGCTTTATAGGGCACCTTATAAGGCACTTTATAGGGCGCCTTATAAGGCACTTTATGGGGCGCCTTATGAGGCACCTTAAGGTTACAGCACTGTGAGGGTGTTTTTGCTAGCAGCACTAATTTACATTAAAAACAGACAATGCCTTGGACAGGCCTATCAAATAACCCCACTGTGGAATCAAACCCATGACTGCTGGCTCTACAGGCAGTGAAGCAACCAGTGGGCTACAGCTACTAACACCATTCCTGTAACAGTTCATAAACTGCTGCAGCTTGATTCTCGCCCGTTCCTGATGTCAGTTTTGGTACACCAAGAAGTTGTGTTTCTCCAGTGGAGACAGCCGTTATCAAAACTGGAAGGCAGTCAACGGATGTGGTTGAACAGAGGAGAGATGGCAATAACTTGCTATCCCAATGCACAATGCATGTTTTGCCTTCGACTTTGAATGCGTTGTGCAGGTCCGTCCATTGTTGCTGACGGTGCTTTTCTCTATGGCGCTTGACGCTGGAGCGGCTGATATTGAGCTCCCCAGGATAATGTCCCAGACTTCTGGCGGTTTCAGCTACCACAAACAGAGCATTGTGATCCGTTGTCCCTGTCCGATCCAGGGCTGCTGTAAGCTCTGGGGTCCAGACATTGTTAGGTCGATACTGCTTCGTTTGTGGAGTTGCTTTCTTCTGTCCGTTATCTGAATCCGCAGAAGTCGACGAGTCTTCGCCTGACTCTGCTGAGGAAGAAGATCCTTCCAGCTGAACTTGGCTTGTAGTTGCCTCGGCTTCGGCAACATGTTTTTGTCTGCGCCTTTTCAGTTCTTCTTCTCGCTGTTGCGATCTTGCTTCCGTGTTGGCCAGTTTCTTGTCCATCGCGCACATTGAGCCGCGGCGCCCTGGTTCTCGTTGCGCTATTAAGAATTCTTTGTCTTCTTGAATATGAATTAAAGACATTGCATTGGCATGCGCCACATCAAATAGGTTTTTCATTGCAACCTGGAATTCTTTTTCATTTGCCTCTTGTTTCCCTCCGCGCCCCTTTGTTTTTCTTCAAAAGTTTCCACTGATTGAACAATTTCTTTACTTTTTCTTGAATTTTGTCATTTCTTTGAACAGGAAGCCTGGCCTTTTCCCAGTAAGCTTCTACTTCACTTGTTACAATAGATGCACTTTCACTAACGCCTTTGTTTAATGTCATATGGTGATGTAAAAATACACTTAACACTTGCTCCTTGCTGGGGAGCTTGGCCCCCAGAATTGTGGTGGACATTTCTTCAATGAGATAAAAACCACGTTTTTTCGCCATCTGAAAAGAATAAAGATACAAAGATAATAGTACAATGTCTTTGCCACCTCTCAGAGACGAGATTAGTTCAAATATGGCTCAATCAAATGTAATCAGCGTGGAACTGAGTGGATGATACTAGATGATGCAACATTTCGTCATCTGCTCCCAGGGGGAAATCTCAAGACTTGTTGAGCCACCCCTAAATATTATTTGATTGGCTTCAAACTTTGTACACAGTGTTTTCTACCTAAATGGAACCAGAATCAGGCAAGGGAGCAAAGGAATTCAGGAATTCATTTTTATGGACTACCCTAATGCTTTTTTGGCAACAACAGCCTCTCTGACCTCACCTTTAAACCATGTTGGCAGTTTTTTGGACTTCCTTCCACTTTTCTTAAAGCGTGGAATACAGCTGGTCTGGGCTGCCAAGATAGTATTTTTCAACAACACCCAAGCTTGATGTAAGTCTTTAACCTTTGCAACTGCTCCTTTTAGTTTTTTCTTAACTATTTTCCTCATTTTATCATAGTCTCCCTTTCGAAAGTTAAAAGGTAGTACTGTGGATTTCTGTACTATCCCTTCTCCACTAATTAGATCAAAGGTGATCGTGCTATGATCACTATTGCCAAGTGGCCCCAACACCCTTATCTCTTGCACTAGATCTGGTGTTCCACTAAGGACCAGGTCTAATATGGCTTCCTCTCTGGTCGGTTCATGAACCAGCTGCTCCAAGAAGCAGTCATTTGTCATCTAGGAACTTTATCTCCCTAGCATGTCCTGCCGTGACACTGACCCAGTCGATACCGGGGTAATTGAAATCACCCATTATTATTACTGCGCTGTAACCTTTGTTAGCTTTCTTGATTTCTTTGAGCATTTCATCATCCATTTGTTCATTCTGGCCCGGTGGTCGATAGTACACCCCCACTGCCATCGCCTTCCCCTTTTTACATGGAATTTCAATCCATAGAGATTCTACAGCAAATTTTGTTTCCTGCAAAACTTTAATCCTTTCTGACTCAATGCCCTCTCTAACATAGAGTGCAACCCCTCCACCAATTTGATCAGCTCTATTATTACGATATAGTTTGTACCCAGGAATCACAGTGTCCCAATGGTTGTCCTCTTCCACCATGTCTCTGATATTCCAATCATATCTAACCTCTCATTTAGTGCTATATATTCTAACTCTCCCATCTTATTTTTTAGACTTCTAGCATTTGCATACAAGCATTTAGAGACTGTATTTTATTCATATTAATTTGGCTATTGGTAGACATGGGTAATTTGGGATCTTTAAGCTCTGTCTGCTCCATACTTGAGGGCATTTGGGCTACTTTACTCTTTTTTGGAACCTCTCTGCTTTTGGTAGTATCCTTCAAGGATACATTCTTCCGAACCATCCGCTCTTGGGTGACTGTCAGCTTTCCCCTATTATCCAGTTTAAAAGCTGCTCTATCTCCTTTTTAAAGGTTAATGCCAGCAGCCTGGTTCCATCCCGGTTAAGGTGAAGCCCATCCCTTCCGAAGAACCCCTCCTTTTCCCAGAATGTTCCCCAGTTCCTAACAAATCCAAAACCCTCATCTCTGCACCATTGTCTCATCCACGCTTTGAGACTCCGGAGTTCTGGGTCCTGCACGTGGAACGGGAAGCATTTCGGAGAACGCTACCCTGGAATTTCTGGATTTCAACTTCCTACCTAAAAGCCTAAATTTAGCCTCCAGAACCTCCCTACCACATTTTCCTATGTCATTGGTACCGACATGTACCAAGACAGCAGACTCCTCCCCAGCACTATCTAAGACCTTATCTAGGTGGCGCGTGAGGTCCACTACCTTCGCACCAGGCAGGCATGTTACCAGGTGATCCTCACGTCCACCAGCCACCCAGCTATCTACATGCCTAATGATCGAATCACCAACTATAACGGCTGTCCTAACCCTTCCCTCATGGGCACATGGCCCTGGAGAAACGTCCTCGGTGCGAGAGGGTTTTACATCACCTGGAGGACAGGTCCTAGTTACAGGATCACTTCCTGCCACACCAGGGTGATGCTCTCCTGTCACGTGACCTCTCTCCTCCATGGCAACAGGGATGCTGCCAGACTGGAGGTGGGACTTCAGGACTATATCCCTGTAGGTCTCATCTATGTACCTCTCTGTCTGTCTTATGTTTTCCAAGTCTGCTACTCTAGCCTCTAGAGAACGGACTCGTTCCCTGAGAGCAAAGAGTTCCTTGCACCTAGTGCACATGTAAGACCTCTCACCAACTGGGAGAAAATCATACATGTGACACTCAATGCAAAAGACTGGAAAGCCCCCATCTTGCTGCTGTCTGCATCTTAATTTTAAACTTGTGTTTAGATCTTTAAGTTCTTTACTTACTAAGGGTTGCCAATAAAACTGTACCTAATTCATTTAATATACCTTGTTCACCTGAAGCTTAATTAATCTCAGGTCCTTAGTGTATGACTGATTTGGGTAACGAGCTTCACCTGAGAGCACCTCCTGTCTGTTAAAGTGTGTAAGTACCTATAAAGCTACGATTATCCCAGGGGTGGGTGGGTGTGGGGAGGGAGGGAGGGAAATAACACTTATTAAAAGAGGGCTGCTACACAGTACCCTGTCCTGTGCTGCTGAGGTAAACTATATTCTTATTTGATTTAAATTATAGCTCTTTGCTGCTGCTAGGCTCTAACTTATTATGAAATTTAAACTACAAGCTCTCTGCTGGGTTCTAAATTTAACCAGAAAGCTCTCTTCTGTGTTTTAAATTTAAACTAAAAGTACTTTGCTGAAGCTAGGCCCTGAGTGACTATTAAATTTAAACTACAGGCTCTCTGCTGGGTATGAAATTTAACCAAAAAGCTCTCTGCTGTGTTTTAAATGTAAACTTAAACTGCTGCTACTAGGCCCTGACTGATTTAACAAAAAATAGTGTGTTCACAGATTAATTAGCTTTAACAAAAAGAATTCCTTTTAGAAAATTCCCAGAAGTATATACTCACAGTTGCAGATCTCTCTCCAGAAGTAACAGTCCCCCTTTCCAGTCTTAAGGGACCCAGGATATCACTGCTTGACCCAATACAAGCATAAGCAATAAGGGACCTTTCCTCCAGGGACTTGTCCAAACTTTTTTTAAACCCATCTAGGTCATAAGTACCTAGCAGTCTTCCTAAAAGACACAGGTTCCGCAATGATTGTATTGGGTCAAGCAGTGACATCCTGGGTCCCTTTTAATAATGGTTTATGGACCTTTCCTCCAGGAACTTGTCCAAACCTTTTTTAAACCCAACTACACTAACAGCTTTTACTATATTCTCCGGTAACAAATTCCAGAGTTTGATTACACGTTGAGTGAAAAAATATTTTCTTTTATTAGTCTTAAATAGTTTACCCTGTAGCTTCATTGCATGTCCCCTAGTCTTTCTGTATTCTGATGACATAAACAATCGATCTACATTTACCCGTTCCACTCCGTTCATTAATTTATAGACCTCTATCACATCTCCCCTCAGCCGTCTCTTTTCTAAGAGGGGAATGGTAGTGCAGAGCAGCAGAATGAGTGCACTTATAGGCCAGAGGCACGGAAAGAGCATACATATGTTGCTCAGCAATATTATGTAGTCTTTGGGGAACTGCAAGATCAGTTCAGGGTTTTGTGCACTTGGTGAGGGTCCATCCCTAGTAGTTTAAAATGTGTTTGTAGAGATGACTAGGGCAGGAATCACTGGGGTCGGTTCCTAATGCCACTTACCATTTGGTGCAAGGTATGTCCTGACATGCATGTTCAGATTTACATTCTCGTATAACATATTGGTTGCCACTGTTTGCATTTTGCTCCATGTAAACCGCTTAGAGTATCAGATTTGCGCTATAGAAACCTAGCTAAATAAATAAATATTGGGGTGCACTGGGCTTACCTAGCACTTTTCAGGACATGAGGAGGATTCATATATGGTCTAGGTTGCAGCAGCTGACATTCCTCATTGGTTTTTATGTTTAGTATGCATCAGCAAACTAGTGTCTGTGATGAGCAGCTTAGGAGATGCACATTTTTCCTGAGGGGTGTGGTGTCCGTGGGTATATCACGGGGACAGGCAAGACCCGAAATGTGTAACTTATCAGAATAAAGTAGGTGCGGGGATGTCCAAAACATTTTCCCGTGTCTGATTATATTGACGGGACATGTTTCTCCATTAGATTGCTTGCGCTGTGCCTGCACCCATGCGTAGACCGCGTCCCGAATGCGTGCATGGACTGTCTTAATAGTGCTTGCACGTGCCACACTGAACACGTCTATCTCTCCGATTCCAGACCCGCGGGCACATTCAGACTCTTGGATGTGGAATTAGGTTCAAAGGGGGCCCAGTTTTAATTTAGAGGTGTCTGCTGGCCGGACGTAGATGTTACAGAATTGGGCTCCACCTGTTTAGTTTAGGCCTGTTGTTCAGCTGAATGTCATTGCTAAATGGATACGTTCTAATGCTCCTAACTATACAGATAATATATGGCCTTTCACCAATTTAAACAGTCCATATAATTTTCAAAAATATATGGATAGGGGACTTATGCATAAGTCCCCTTGAATATTGGGCCAAGTATTTGCGAGAGGAGGGTTGTGGCTTTACTGTGAACACAATGGAGTCTAAATGAAGATGGCAGAATAGAGCTAGTAAAAAAAATGCTAAATTTCAAGTTAGGATTTAGTGTAATACTTATATTACATTGTTCCAAGCTACAAACATTTTCACAATGCATTGCCATATTTCAGCAGCAATGTAAAAATCCTAACACTACAGGTACATTTACATATAAAGCAGCAATTTAAAAACATGTCAAGTGTCATTATATAGTATAGATAGAAGCAATGAATAAGTTCCTTGAGGGTGAGGAAGGCAAAGGAATGACAATCTCAATAGCACGGACATGCTGAGGTTAGGTAAAGGCAGCATTTGACGCAGAAGAAAACAATTCAAGGGAAACAGAGTCAGTCTGGGCTTCTGGCCTCAGCATACAACAAAGACTAAAGTCTACCCACAAGTATAAGGGCTACTGAAGAGCTATTGAAGGTTAACATAGCCCTCTCCTTAAGACACCTCAAGAACCACAGAACTCAGTAGAGCTTCAGGCTGTCTGAGAGAGAGAGAACCAGCAAGAGGGACTGTATACAGGTAGAAATCTCTTTTTATTCATTAGATTCTCTTTTCTGACCCTCTTCTTTCTATGGCTTCCACAGGCTTTTCCAGGGCAGAATAAGGTGTGACTGCACCAGTCAGCATTTATTTATTTAACTAGGTTATATACTGCTTTTCTAGCAGTGTATATTCAAGTACTATAGATATGTTTTTCCCTTGTCCCCAAAGGGCTCATAATCTCTGTTTTTGTACCTAAGGCAATGGAGGGTTAAGTAGCTTGCCCAAGACCACAAGGAGCTTCTGTGGGACTAGAAACCCCAGTCCTTCTGGCCCAAGGTTGCTGTCCTCTAGTCTAGCAGGATTCAAACCCATGGCCCTTAGGTCAAAGGTAACTTGCCCCAACCACTAGGCCACTCCTTACTGCTGATCCTGGTGCAAAGGCTCTCCATATGTACAGCAATGTTGTACGGGGAGCTTGTGACGGGGGCGATCTGGAGGCAGAGCGAGGGCAGGGCGTGGGTGGGCTGTGTCCCCTGATGTATAGGGCCAATTCTGAGGTCTGCCCTGTACGTCATGGCTCAGCCTGTTAGGGAACTTATTCAACCTCAGAGGTGGAATAAGTCCCCCTAGATGTGGGGTGACAGCAGCAGCTGGTGGCGACAGACAGGTGAGGGGTGCAGGAGCATTCCCACAAGTTAATATTTCTACTCTAATTAAAATATTGGACTATAATGATGACACTATAAATTAAAAAATCCCTCTGAGAAAGGTGGTTGCGCTTCCCCCTCATAGAAGCAGTGGAGGTGAGAAATTCTAAAGTCTGGTAATTTATACGTTGGTGGTGGAAAAAGTAACGGAGACACTTTTGAAGGAAAGGGTTGTGAATTATCTACAATCTGGGTGCTGCAAGATCTTAGGCAATGTGGTTTTATCAGAGATTTTACCAAACAAATTTGGTTTCAATTGACTAGAGAGTTAGATCAAGAGCACCTGCTGGTGTTCTTGGATTTTAGCAAAGCCTTTGATATTGTTGCCCATAGGAGGCCCATGAATTAAGTAAGTAGCGTGGGGGCAAATCCTAAAGTGGTGAACTGGATTAGAAATTGACTGACAGATGACCAAGTGGTAAATGGAAATAAATTGGAGAGAAAGGTGAGTAGTGAAATTGTATAGGGACCAACACTCAAAACCTACCTCTTCACCCAATACTTCCCAGACAACCTTTGAGACTGGATATCCCTCTCAAGAAATCACCCCTTATAGATGCCCCCTTACTCATGATCTGACTCTACCTATCCTGCAGTGTAAATAGCTTATGTATATAGTTATGTATATAGTTAACCCTGTTATCCAAGTTTTATTACCTGTTCAATGTAAAACCAGACACCTTGTCACCATGGTAGTTATGTTATGATGTAAACCGTGCTGATGCCGAATAGCGCGGTATATAAGAAACTGTAATAAATAAATAAATAAAATAAAACTCATTCACCTTGTGTGAATGATGGTGAAAAGTTAGAAAGGTTTGCCTTTTTAGTGATTGCGTGAAGATGTGCAACAGTGGATTTGTCAGCGTGAGTAGAGAACATGAGACGTGATCTACAAAATCTGGAAGACTAGTTCAGTGCTTAGAAGTTCATCTTTGATGCATTTGAGGTGCAGAAATTCAAAGAAGCTGTATGTGATGGGGGGCTGGGGAAGAAAGGGGACACTGATGTACACCAACCAGGATGGAGACCTTAAGGCAATAGCATCTAATGATCTCCAGCTAATTAAGCAATATCACAACGTGGAGGCTAAAGCCAGAGGGATGCTAGGATGCATAGTGGCATAATCTGCAGAAAAAGAGAGGTGACACTACTTTTGTACAAGTTGCAGGTGAGGTCCCATCAGGAATACTATGTTCAGTTATGGAGGCTGCATTTCAGCAAAGACATGTGATACCTATTTTAAGGCAGCCAAAACGTACCTATCTTAATCTATTTTATAAAGAAAAGAGGAAGCTGAATTTCTTTTTTCTCAAATGCTTGTGTTAAGAACATAAGAACATAAGAAATGCCATACTGGGTCAGACCGAGGTCCATCAAGCCCAGTATCCTGTTTCCAACAGTGGCCAATCTAGGTCATACGTACCTAGCAGTTTCCCCAAAAGACACAGGTTCTGCAGTGCTTGTACTAGGCCAAGCATTGATATCCTGGGTCCCTTTTTAATAGTGGTTTATGGACCTTTCCTCCAGGAACTTGTCCAAACCTTTTTTAAACCCAGCTATACTAACAGCCCTTACTACATCCTCCGGTAACAGATTCCAGAGTTTGATTACACGTTGAGAGAAGAAATATTTTCTCCTATTTGTCTTAAATAGTTTACCCTGTAGCTTCATTACATGCCCCCTAGTCCTTCTATATTCTGATAGCGTAAACAATTTATCCACGTTTATTATCCGTTCCACTCCATTCATTAATTTATACACCTCTATCATATCTCCCCTCAGCCGCCTCTTTTCTAGGTTAAAGAGCCCTAACCTTTTTAGCCTCTCTTCATAGGAGTAGCCTTCCATCCCCTTCACCAATTTGGTGGCTCTTCTCTGTACTTTTTCTAATAACTCTATGTCCTTTTTAAGATACGGTGACCAGAATTGCACACAATATTCAAGGTGCGGTCGTACCATGGAGCGATACAGAGGCATTATAATATCCTTTGTTTTATTCTCCATCCCTTTCCTTAGGATACCTAGCATTCTATTTGCTTTCTTGGCCGCCGCTGCACACTGGGCGGAGGGTTTTAACATGTTATCCACGATGACTCCTAAATCTTTTTCCTGGGTGGTGGTTTCTAATGTGGAGCCTTGCATCTTGTAACTATAGTGTGGGTTGTTCTTTCCTAGGTGCATAACTTTGCACTTGTCCACATTAAATTTCATCTGCCATTTGGATGCCCAGTCTTCCAATTTATCCAGATCCTCCTGCAGTTTTCCACAATCCTCTTGGGTTTTAACAACTTTAAACAGTTTTGTGTCATCTGCAAATTTGATTACCTCACTAGTTATTCCCTTTTCCAGGTCATTTATGAATATGTCAAAAAGTAGCGGACCCAGTACAGATCCCTGGGGTACTCCACTATTCACCTTTTTCCATTGGGAATATTGGCCATTTAGCCCTACCCTCTGCTTTCTATCTTTTAACCAGTTCCCGATCCACAATAGTACACTGCCTCCTATCCCATGACTTTTTAGCTTCGCCAAAAGTCTCTGATGGGGGACCTTGTCAAAAGCTTTCTGAAAGTCCAGATACACTATATCAACCGACTCACCTTTGTCTACCTGTTTATGCACACCTTCAAAAAACAGATCAGATTAGTAAGACAAGATCTGCCTTGTCTAAAGCCATGTTGGCTGTCTCCCATTAGGCCATGACTATCTACATGCTGTGTAATTTTGTTCTTTATGATGGCTTCTACCATTTTCCCTGGTACTGACGTCAGGCTCACCGGTCTGTAATTTCCCGGGTCACCCCTGGAACCCTTTTTAAAAATTGGTGTTACGTTGGCGACCCTCCAATCTTCAGGTATTACAGATGATTTTAATGAAAGTTCACAGATTACCAATAACAGGTCTGCAATCTCATATTTCAGTTCTTTCAACACTCTGGGATGTATACCATCCGGTCCAGGTGATTTGCTACTATTCAGTTTATCAAATAGTTGTAATATATCTTCCCGGTGTAGCGATATTTCTCTCAATTCCTCTGCAGTATCACCTTTAAATACCACTTCAGTCTTGGGTAACACCCCTACATCTTCCTCAGTAAAGACCGAAGCAAAGAATTCATTCAGTCTCTCTGCTATAGCCTTGTCTCCTCTTACTGCCTCTTTTACCCCTCTATCATCTAATGGTCCAATTGACTCTCTCACAGGCCTTTTGCTACGAATGTACTTGAAAAAGTCTTTATTTCGTGTTTTTGCTTCCGTAGCAAGTTTCTTCTCAAATTCCCGCCCGCTTTGCCTGCCTTATCAATGCTTTGCATTTAACTTGCCAGTGCTTGTGCTGTTTCCAGTTTTCATCATTTGGCTCTTTTTTCCATTTTCTGAAGGTTGCTCTTTTGGCAGCAACAGCCTCTCTGACCTCACCTTTAAACCATGCTGGCAGTTTTTTGGACTTTCTTCCACTTTTCTTAATGCGTGGAATACAGCTGGTCTGGGCTTCGAGGATAGTATTTTTAAATAACACCCAAGCTTGCTGTAAGTCTTTAACCTTTGGAACCGCTCCTTTTAGTTTTTTCCGAACTATATTCCTCATTCTATCATAGTCACCCTTTTGAAAGTTAAAAGGTAGTACTGTGGATTCCTTTACTATCTGTCCTCCACTGATTAAATCAAACATGATCATACTATGATCACTATTGCCAAGTGGTCCCAACACCCTTATTTCTTGCACCAGATCTGGCGTTCCACTAAGGACTAGGTCCAGTATGGCTTCCCCTCTGGTCGGTTCATGAACCAGCTGCTCCAAGAAGCAGTCATTTATTTCATCTAGAAACTTTATCTCTTTAGCTTGTCCTGCTGTGACACTGTCCCAGTCGATACCGGGGTAATTGAAATCACCCATTATTACTACTCTGTTGTGGCTTTTGTTAGCTTCCTTGATTTCTTTGAGCATTTCATCATCCATTTGTTCATTCTGGCCAGGTGGTCGATAGTATACTCCCACTGCCATCACCTTCCCCTTCATAAATGGAATTTCAATCCATAGAGATTCTACAGCATATTTTGTTCCCTGCAAAACTTTAATCCTTTCTGACTCAATGCCCTCTCTAACATAGAGCGCAACCCCTCCACCAATTTGTTCAGCTCTATCATTACGATATAGTTTGTATCCAGGTATCACAGTGTCCCACTGGTTATCCTCCTTCCACCATGTCTCTGAGAGTGCAATCATATCTAACCTCTCATTTAATGCTATATATTCTAATTCTCCCATCTTATTGTTTAGACTTCTAGCATTGGCATACAAGCATTTTAGAGACTGCATTTTATTAATATTAATCTGGCTATTGGTAGGCATGGGTAATTGGGAATCTTTATGCTCTGTCTGCTCCTTACTCAAGGGCATTTGGGCTACTATACTCCCTTTTGGAACCTCACTGCTTTTGGTAGTATCCTTCAAGGATACCTTTGTCCGAACCGTGCGCTCCTGGGTGACTGTCGGCTTTCCCCTATTTTCTAGTTTAAAAGCTTCTCTATCTCTTTTTTAAAGGTTAATGCCAGCAGTCTGGTCCCATCCTGATTAAGGTGAAGCCCATCCCTTCGGAAGAGCCCCCCCTTTCCCCAGAATGTTCCCCAGTTCCTAACAAATCCAAAACCCTCATCCTTGCACCATTGTCTCATCCACGCATTGAGACTCCGGAGCTCTGCCTGTCTTTTGGGTCCTGCACGTGGAACAGGAAGCATTTCGGAGAACGCTATCCTGGAAGTTCTGGATTTCAACTTCCTACCTAAAAGCTTAAATTTAGCCTCCAGAACTTCCCTACCACATTTTCCTATGTCATTGGTACCAACATGTACCAAGACAGAAGACTCCCCCCCAGCACTATCTATGATCCTATCTAGGCGGTGCGTGAGATCTGCTACCTTCGCACCAGGCAGGCATGTTACCAGGCGATCCTCACGTCCACCAGCCACCCAGCTATCTACATTCCTAATGATTGAATCACCAACTATAACAGCTGTCCTGACCCTCCCCTCATGGGGACATGGCCCTGGAGAAACATCCTCGGTGCGAGAGGGTTTTACATCACCTGGAGGACAGGTCCTAGTTACAGGATCACTTCCTGCCACACCAGGGTGATGCTCTCCTGTCACGTGACCTCTCTCCTCCATGGCAACAGGGATGCTGCCAGACTGGAGGTGGGACTTCAGGACTATATCCCTGTAGGTCTCGTCCATGTACTTCTCTGTCTTTCTTATGTCTTCCAGGTCTGCTACTCTAGCCTCTAGAGAACGGACTCGTTCCCTGAGAGCAAAGAGCTCCCTGCACTTAGTGCATATGTAGGACCTCTCACCAACTGGGAGATAATCATACATGTGACACTCGATGCAAAAGACTGGAGAACCCCCATCTCGTTGCTGGACCTCTGACTGCATCTTAGTTTAAAGCTTGTGTTTAGGTCTTTTAAAGCGGTATATAATAAGGATTGGTGTAGATGCTTATACTAATAAAAGTGTATCTAATACCCCTAATACACCCTGTGTACCTGAAACTAATTAATCACAGGTCCTCTGTGTATGACTGATTTGGATTAAGAGCTGCACCTGAGAGCAGCCCCTTTCCTCTAAGATGTCCAAGTACCTATAAAACTACAATTTCCCCAGGGGTGGGTGGGTGCTGGGGAGGGAGGGGGGGAGATAAGTCCTATTAAAGAGGGCAGTTACAAGGTACCCTGTCCTGAACCCTCAGCAGGGGGATGGGGGTACCACACAAGGCCCAGTTAATTGAGAGAGGCAAGGTAAGTACAGCTGAGAAGGCTGAATTAGCACACCACTAAGACAAACACTAAATAATTAAACAAACAACAGTTAGACAAACAGTAAATAATTAAATAAACAGCTAGAACTCACAGTAAGATGTCCCAGGAGGCAAAAATCCACTCACTAGCAGAGCTCTGTAAAAGTTCAGCCTTTCTCTGATCAGAGAAAAGCAAACTAAAACAGCCTATGCACACGTGGAGAAAACAGGAACAAGGTTACAGGATACCTCAGGGGGAGGGGGTCAGGGGGAGGAGTCACTCAGGCAGGCAAGGACAGGAAAAAGCTTAATAACAGCAGGCTCTGGGGAGAGAGATTAATTCAAAATGGCTACCACACACACCGGGGGGGAGTCACTCAGGCAGGCAAGGACAGGAAAAGCTTAACAGCAGGCTCTGGGGAGAGAGATTAATTCAAAATGGCTACCACACAAGGCCCAGTTAATTGAGAGAGGCAAGGTAAGTACAGCTGAGAAGGCTGAATTAGCACACCACTAAGACAAACACTAAATAATTAAACAAACAACAGTTAGACAAACAGTAAATAATTAAATAAACAGCTAGAACTCACAGTAAGATGTCCCAGGAGGCAAAAATCCACTCACTAGCAGAGCTCTGTAAAAGTTCAGCCTTTCTCTGATCAGAGAAAAGCAAACTAAAACAGCCTATGCACACGTGGAGAAAACAGGAACAAGGTTACAGGATACCTCAGGGGGAGGGGGTCAGGGGGAGGAGTCACTCAGGCAGGCAAGGACAGGAAAAAGCTTAACAACAGCAGGCTCTGGGGAGAGAGATTAATTCAAAATGGCTACCACACACACAGGGGGAGGAGTCACTCAGGCAGGCAAGGACAGGAAAAGCTTAACAGCAGGCTCTGGGGAGAGAGATTAATTCAAAATGGCTACCACACAAGGCCCAGTTAATTGAGAGAGGCAAGGTAAGTACAGCTGAGAAGGCTGAATTAGCACACCACTAAGACAAACACTAAATAATTAAACAAACAACAGTTAGACAAACAGTAAATAATTAAATAAACAGCTAGAACTCACAGTAAGATGTCCCAGGAGGCAAAAATCCACTCACTAGCAGAGCTCTGTAAAAGTTCAGCCTTTCTCTGATCAGAGAAAAGCAAACTAAAACAGCCTATGCACACGTGGAGAAAACAGGAACAAGGTTACAGGATACCTCAGGGGGAGGGGTCAGGGGGAGGAGTCACTCAGGCAGGCAAGGACAGGAAAAAGCTTAACAACAGCAGGCTCTGGGGAGAGAGATTAATTCAAAATGGCTACCACACACACAGGGGGAGGAGTCACTCAGGCAGGCAAGGACAGGAAAAGCTTAACAGCAGGCTCTGGGGAGAGAGATTAATTCAAAATGGCTACCACACAAGGCCCAGTTAATTGAGAGAGGCAAGGTAAGTACAGCTGAGAAGGCTGAATTACCACACCCCTAAGACAAACACTAAATAATTAAACAAACAACAGTTAGACAAACAGTAAATAATTAAATAAACAGCTAGAACTCACAGTAAGATGTCCCAGGAGGCAAAAATCCACTCACTAGCAGAGCTCTGTAAAAGTTCAGCCTTTCTCTGATCAGAGAAAAGCAAACTAAAACAGCCTATGCACACGTGGAGAAAACAGGAACAAGGTTACAGGATACCTCAGGGGGAGGGGGTCAGGGGGAGGAGTCACTCAGGCAGGCAAGGACAGGAAAAAGCTTAACAACAGCAGGCTCTGGGGAGAGAGATTAATTCAAAATGGCTACCACACACACAGGGGGAGGAGTCACTCAGGCAGGCAAGGACAGGAAAAGCTTAACAGCAGGCTCTGGGGAGAGAGATTAATTCAAAATGGCTACCACACAAGGCCCAGTTAATTGAGAGAGGCAAGGTAAGTACAGCTGAGAAGGCTGAATTAGCACACCCCTAAGACAAACACTAAATAATTAAACAAACAACAGTTAGACAAACAGTAAATAATTAAATAAACAGCTAGAACTCACAGTAAGATGTCCCAGGAGGCAAAAATCCACTCACTAGCAGAGCTCTGTAAAAGTTCAGCCTTTCTCTGATCAGAGAAAAGCAAACTAAAACAGCCTATGCACACGTGGAGAAAACAGGAACAAGGTTACAGGATACCTCAGGGGGAGGGGGTCAGGGGGAGGAGTCACTCAGGCAGGCAAGGACAGGAAAAAGCTTAACAACAGCAGGCTCTGGGGAGAGAGATTAATTCAAAATGGCTACCACACACACAGGGGGAGGAGTCACTCAGGCAGGCAAGGACAGGAAAAGCTTAACAGCAGGCTCTGGGGAGAGAGATTAATTCAAAATGGCTACCACACAAGGCCCAGTTAATTGAGAGAGGCAAGGTAAGTACAGCTGAGAAGGCTGAATTAGCACACCACTAAGACAAACACTAAATAATTAAACAAACAACAGTTAGACAAACAGTAAATAATTAAATAAACAGCTAGAACTCACAGTAAGATGTCCCAGGAGGCAAAAATCCACTCACTAGCAGAGCTCTGTAAAAGTTCAGCCTTTCTCTGATCAGAGAAAAGCAAACTAAAACAGCCTATGCACACGTGGAGAAAACAGGAACAAGGTTACAGGATACCTCAGGGGGAGGGGGTCAGGGGGAGGAGTCACTCAGGCAGGCAAGGACAGGAAAAAGCTTAACAACAGCAGGCTCTGGGGAGAGAGATTAATTCAAAATGGCTACCACACACACAGGGGGAGGAGTCACTCAGGCAGGCAAGGACAGGAAAAGCTTAACAGCAGGCTCTGGGGAGAGAGATTAATTCAAAATGGCTACCACACAAGGCCCAGTTAATTGAGAGAGGCAAGGTAAGTACAGCTGAGAAGGCTGAATTAGCACACCCCTAAGACAAACACTAAATAATTAAACAAACAACAGTTAGACAAACAGTAAATAATTAAATAAACAGCTAGAACTCACAGTAAGATGTCCCAGGAGGCAAAAATCCACTCACTAGCAGAGCTCTGTAAAAGTTCAGCCTTTCTCTGATCAGAGAAAAGCAAACTAAAACAGCCTATGCACACGTGGAGAAAACAGGAACAAGGTTACAGGATACCTCAGGGGGAGGGGGTCAGGGGGAGGAGTCACTCAGGCAGGCAAGGACAGGAAAAAGCTTAACAACAGCAGGCTCTGGGGAGAGAGATTAATTCAAAATGGCTACCACACACACAGGGGGAGGAGTCACTCAGGCAGGCAAGGACAGGAAAAGCTTAACAGCAGGCTCTGGGGAGAGAGATTAATTCAAAATGGCTACCACACAAGGCCCAGTTAATTGAGAGAGGCAAGGTAAGTACAGCTGAGAAGGCTGAATTAGCACACCACTAAGACAAACACTAAATAATTAAACAAACAACAGTTAGACAAACAGTAAATAATTAAATAAACAGCTAGAACTCACAGTAAGATGTCCCAGGAGGCAAAAATCCACTCACTAGCAGAGCTCTGTAAAAGTTCAGCCTTTCTCTGATCAGAGAAAAGCAAACTAAAATGTTATTGGCTGAAAATGTTATTGGCTGAAAATGTGCCTTAATGTGCAATAACTTATATCAGGGGGCTGGTGTAAATGCTCATACTAGATTTATAAAGAATACATATAGGGCCTGATTTTCGAAAGGTATTTACATGGGTTACAGCCCAGTAAACCGTGTAAATGCCTTAAATGGGGATATTCAACAGCACTTACACGGTTAGTGCCGTTGAATATCCCCTTCTAACTCTCCTATGTGCCCCGATGCTATCCAGATAGCATCGGGGTGTGTTAGGGGCATTCTGGGGTGGAACAGAGGCGGAGACTGCCGCTAACTCTGTAGTTACACAAAAAAGATTCACCATCTAAACTCCTCAATCGCTTCCATATTATTTTTGTCGGAGCGTGTCGAGGGAGGGTAAGAATTGAATATCTAACCCCCTCCAGACGACAGGCTACTTTTTTTATTTTAAAGGTACTCCACCTCTAAGTAAAATTTAAAACTCTTGACTTATCTGTCCAAAATTCTTAAGAAAAGTTGTCACTGTTGTCCGGTAAGCAATATTCTGCACGATGTGCACGTTTTGGAACAAAAAATTCCTGTCTCAAGTGCTTTCTTGTCTGTACGTCCAACCTATGCAACCGTGAACTCAAAAAACGCCGTCTTGCAGCTTGAGGTTTACTCTTTAATCAATATGGTCAAGATTTCATTCGCTTATTTTAAGGAGAACCAACCAATGAGAGAGGGGAAAACCCACCATTAAGGGAATCCCACATCTCATTGGTTCAGCAGAAAAACCACTTCACTATATGTGAGGACGTCATAATAGACTAAGCCACTCTATTTCACGATTTAACCCACTAGGGGACATGGTATTAAGCTGAAAAATCCAGCGTTGTTCCTTCCATTGTAGTTTGCTCTCTCAATCTCCACCCCGAGGGTCATAGGGAACGTGATCAATCACTGTCCACCGTAGATCTTCAAACACATGTTGATGAGAAAGACCATGAGTAACCATCGGTGCAGTTTGCAACTGTTGCCTTATTCTAGAAGAATGCTCAGCCAAACGTTTTTTAATCGGGCGAATAGTTCGGCCCACATATAATAAATCGCAAGGGCACCAGAGCAAATACACTACATAGGAAGACAAACAGGTAGTATGCCACCGACGTTTATACACATAGTGTGTCTCCGGGTGCTGCCATTCAGACCCTGGTATTGTAGAAGAACAATACATACAGTGTAAACAAGGCTCATGTGCCCCCTCAATCTCTAAAAAAAATCGGTCGATCTACAGGTGTAGTTGTGGCAATTTTGCACCACTACCTGGTTAGGCTCCTCGGCTGTTTCCTCTGTGTGCTAAACCTGGATATTCAATGCCATCGCTGCAGAATTGAATATCTGGGGTTAGCGGTCAGTGGGCAGGGCTATGTGTCGTAGCAGCGCATAGCCTGCCCAGATGAATATCAGGCCCATAAACTATAAGACTATATAATTTATGTGAATACTTATGTGCTGCACCCACACACATGCCCACAATGTAATTTATAAAATAGCGGCCATTGTAAAAGAAGTAATTCCATATCGTCCTGCTAGACCAGTCCAGACAAGTGGGTTTTGTTCCCCTACCAGAAGGTTGATGGAGACAAAGAACCAATGAAAAGCCCAGGTTTCAATGACATCACTCCTATACCTCTTTTCGCCTCAGTTATCAGAGGTTCATTCAGTATTTAGATAGATAGGTCCACTAGGAAGAAGGCGGAACTCTCCATGGTACTCACCTGAACTACGGGCATCACTTCTCCACCTTAGAAAGCTTGAGAAACATTGGCGTCATTCACACACAACCGAGAACAAGGAAGAGTACACTGCTCACCTAAGAAGGCACCATGAAGCAGTCACAGCAAGAATGAGGCAATTTCATGCAGAGATACTACAGCGCTCTCTAAACAAACCGCACGAGCTGTTTAACATTGTCAAGTCCCTAACAAAGGACCTCTCCCCTACCCAACCAAGCCTGCCAGACCCACAGGAATAAGCTGACTACTGTCAGACGGCTGCCTGGGTGAAAATCTTATATATATATCTATATGATTTGCAAGGTATTGTGGGCAATGTAGTTCATTCACACCAGACACAGCTGCTGACAATAATTTAGTTGTGCTCTTGGGTAAAGCCAATAAGATATTTATTTATGGGGTTATTTCTCCCAACACAGATATGCTTGGTAGCACATAAATTAGGTAACTTGCTTTCAGTGTTAACTTGGAAAAACAAAGTCAAAATCAGGAAAACAACAAATGAAAAGCCACAAAGAAAGAAACAAACTGTTCTTTTCAGGTTAACTCCTGATTACTTCCCACATAGATACAGAAGTGATTCTCTCCTAGCTCACAAGCAATTACGTAAGGCTTAATTGCTAGCAGTCATCCAGCTGAAACCCCTTAGCTGGCTTGCTTTGTACTGTGTGGGTCAAATCCTGCTTCAGGAGCTTTTCTGAGTAGATTAAAGAACAAAATTGTATTTCTTTGTGATGGTTGCTGTACTTTTTAACAGAAAGTTACCAACGGAGTTTGGATAGACTACAGTCCATATAAACAGGATCCTCATCTGCTATTATTCCCCCTTGTTCAACAAGCATGGGTTCAATATCATGGATTGGCACAGATGAATCTCTCAATGGAGCATTTTCAGGAGAATACTTGTTTCCCTGCTGTCTTTCAAGGTTATAGCTAGGGCATAGATCAGTGTTCATACCTGAGCTTCCATTGCTGCTAGAGTTCCTCTCTATATAGCCTGGCCAGTATGTAGTCCAGTTCTTATGTCCAGCCTTCCAATCCAGATCCCTGGACACTGGATATCTCTTCACATACCTTCTGGCACAGGTCTTAGAGTCCCTTCCACGTGCAGCCGTCTCCCTCACAGGTAGCCTCTGGTGATTCCTAGCTCTGCAGCAACATTCCTCTGGCTTTCCCCAGTCCAATGGTGTATGCTGGCCCTTGGAATACCTCCCAGTATACGTACTGCTTTGGACTCTTCTAGACCTCTCAAAGGCTTTTCTCTTCCTTCTTCCAAAGGGTCTCTTTCCCTCTCTGTCCGTCCGGTTTGGCTTCTGCTTCTGATGATCCTTCAGATGAAACTGATGATCAAACCCAAGCTGATTTTCAGGATACTGAGGACAATTCTCTGGATATCCAAGGTGATCATGAAGCTGGTCATCTGTAGAATAAACTCTACTCTTATTCTGCTTAGATGAGTGATCCTCCCTAACACAGCGCAGCTGTGCTGAATCAGGCCCTGCCCTTTGAGATGAGTGCTTAGGGATTACCTCATAGCCCTCCTGATTGAACACACGTTTTCTCACTTCAGCTCCTCTCATGGCTGTTGGAAACCTGGTGCATTCTGGGACTGGTAGTCTTTTATGGCAAAATTCTGTTTTCATATTTCTACCAGAACTGACAGGTTGCTTGTTCAGAGTCACTTCACCTTTTCTATAGCTCCTTCCTGAGCTATGATAAGCTTCCTTATCACACTACCTGCAGGCCAAATCGAGCCAGACCGGCGGGACCACAAACCTTTCTCCCTCGCAAGGAGCACCCCACCACCCCAACCATCCAACTTCTTGCCTCCATTCATGAAGGACACTCACGACATACTCACCATCTTCTCAGCCCCAACAGAGAAAAGCATTCAAGACAACATCACAGCAATAAACACCACCACAGCTCCAAACGACCCTTACCCAGCATTTTGGGTAAAATCCCTGTGTGTTGACTTTAGCCCATTCCTGGCCAAACTCATAGAGCTATCATTCTCGACTGGGACCTTCCCTCAAAGCCTAAAGCAAACAGCGTTCAGACCTCTTCTAAAAAACAACAAGCTGGACCCGGCAAAGGTGGACTCTTACAGGCCAATCTCAAGTATCCCTCTTCTAGCAAAAATTATTGAGAAGGTCGTCCAATGTCAACTTCACCACCACATTGAGACAAATGCACCCCTCGACCCATGTCAGCATGGTTTCAGGGAGTCTCATGGTGTCGAGACCCTGTTAACCACTCTGTTCAGCTCCTTAACCATAGGCTTGGACAACATCAGGCAGGGGTTTGCCCTGATCTTCCTAGACATTGCCGCAGCCTTTGACTCCGTAAGCCACAAAATACTCCTGATGCGTCTTAATGAGAAGGGTATCCACGGTACAGCACTAACCTAGTGTGAGTCATATCTATTGGACAGATGGCAGCACATCCGAACCGGCTCCTCTACCTCCAAACCTTTCCCACAAGAGAAAGGCATGCTGCAGGGATCGTCACTCTCAGGCCTATTGTTCAAAGTCTACATGCAACCCATCTGTGCTCTCATCCGCTCCTTCAATATTAACTGCCTGGTCTACGCCGACAACGTCCTGCTTTACATGCCTATCTCAACAGAACATCCAGATCTTTCACCATTGACAGCCTGCTTCGACGCCATCACTGATTGGCTGCATATACAGAGGCTCAAAATAAATTTCAAGAAGATGGAGGTCCTCTTTATCACCAGGAACCCAGAATTCACCTCCCCCCCACCTCACTGAAGGTACGAGATGCCGAGTTCTTCAGCAAGCCCATGGTACGCTACCTAGGAGTCACGCTTGATCAACAGCTCGACATGAAGGCCCAGATCAGCAACATGGTCAATGCAGTCTACCACAAAATAAGGTCGCTCTGTCAACTCCGGCAGCTGCTCGAGCCAGATGATTTCAGGACAATCTTTCAGGCCCTAGTAATCCCAAATTTTGATTATGCTAGCGCCATACTATATGGACTCCCAAAGAGCACGCTAAACCCACTGCAGCTTGCAATGAATGCAGCCGCCAGAATCTTGCATGAAGCCTCCAGGAGGGAACATATAACGCCAATCTTGAAGCACCTGCACTGGCTGCCGGTCCACTGCAGACTTTCCTTTAAAGTGCTACTGCTGACCTTCAAAGCCATAAATACGTGCTCCTCTACCTCCCTTACGGACCTCATCCAACCCACCCCCATCAAGAGAGCAAGGAGGTCAGCTGCCGTTAATACACTGATACTCCCGAAGGCGATCACAAAATGCTCCCAGTCAACAAGAAAGAGAGCCTTCACCTTATACGAACCCACGTGCTGGAACGCTCTTCTACCCACCATTCGAGCCATCACCGACCTCGCCCAGTTTAGAAAAGCACTGAAGCACCATCTCTTCATCCAGCACTATACTGATTCATATGACATCTCTCAACCAGGCGCACCCAGGAACCAAACCACCACCCCCATCGCAGCCACCCTGCAGGATTGCAACCCCACTCACTAGATCACGAGACAATCTGCTGATGGCATTGTGCACATGCTTAGACCAGTCAATCTGTATATATATTAAGTAAATAAATCTGTAAATAGTTGCGAGCTGACCATGTCACCTGTGATGGCTAGCTTGCCTGTACATAGTTACCCTGTCAGTCCTGTTTATAAACCCCTGTTCATTGTAAGTCCAGTTGTGGGCTCTGCCTGCGCTGCACAAGTTGTTAAATATAAACCGCGCTGATTTTAAAGAGCACGGTATAAAAAAAGACATTAAATAAATAAATAAATTGTCTTCTCTGTAGAAAATTTGAAGACTGAGCAGAAGAGAGATTGATTAAATGCTCGTGAATGATGACCTTGTATACAGAAAGGTAACTCTCACTTGAGTGCGATATGGGAGGCCCCATTCGGTAGCCATAGGAGGAGGGAAAATTTGGTTCAGCTCCATGCCCTTATAATAAGATTGCAGAAGGCTCTCAGAGGGATCTGCCTTACAGCCACCTTCCACACAGTGATGTATGAACAAAACCAGCCAATGAAACAGTTTCAGGGGAGTAGAGCTGAGCCTGGCATGGATCCTATGCCTGGGGATCTCAGGTGTTGAGTACCAAGGCTTGACCTTGTCATTGTCTTTGTTGTTGGAGGCTCCCGGTTCTGTCTCTGAGGGATGAAGTTCAGGGTGGACTGCTAGTGACTGTTGGAACTGTCTAGGGGTTTCCCACCATTTTCTGCATGCATTTGTAATGTTTTTGCCTATTGTGTGCCTGATAGTCACACTTTCTGCCCAAGCGGCTCAAACGCACGCTCCTTCCCTAGCGCCTTTAACAAGCATAACATAAAAGCATAGTTAATGTGCACTTGCGGGCCAACACAACCTTAGCGCATGCTCTTGTGAAACTTACCCTAACTATGTCTTCTTCCAGGAAACATTGTTTTACCTGTGGCAGGCGAGGAGCCTCTTCCCCAGATTCTGGACTCCGCCCTTCCTTCATGAGTCACCTCTGGAGCGCATACCTTCCCCCTCTCAGCAGGAGGTGAAGGATCATGCTATGGGTAAGGATATTTAGCCGGCCGGAGACTCTGGTGACTGTGCTGTGAGCCACTCTTCATCCTCTGTGGCGGCTATGCCCCCTGGTGTTGGGGACTCTTATCCTAGAGGAGAGCTTCCAGATCCAGGATTGTCCTCTCCGGAATTCTTTTCCTTTTTGCAACAGTCCCGGTTCTTCTGGCATGGAAATTCAGACCCTGCAGCCTCTGGGTGCCCCCCAGACGGATTGAATGAAAGTGGAAGCCCTGTTCAATTCCTTTGGATAAGCATCCTCAGCCTTAAATAACTACATTAATTTAGTATCCTATCCATCCCCAAGAAAAGAGAAACAACATTATTTAGAAAAATTCTGTATATTTTGGTAAACAAATCTTTCAGTTTTTCATTTATATCTTATCAACTTGAAATCTTCAAGGGCGCTTTATTAATAGGTATACAATCTGGTTGTATCAAATTAAAATGTATGATTCCAGGAAAACTTAGAAGCACAGGGGTCTATAATGTTAAAAGTCAGTCAAATTAAAAATAAGAAAGTTTGAAAAGAAATAAAATGCATTGTATTTGAAATTGCTTTAAAAACTTTCAAACCAACCCAAATTTGAATATTTGCATTTTAAATCACATTTTATACATATGTATGCATTTATTCCAATTTAATAATGTCAGCTGAACAAATGCCTAATTCTCAGTATTATTAATATACACGAAATACAACTTCTTTATCTGACACTATTCATCATTCCCCAATTAATTGTCTGGGGACGGACCAAATATCCCATTTGAAGGACAGAGCAATAACTTGTGGGAAAATTAAATCAGCGTTGAGATATATTTCAGTTCTCAGAGCTAATAATTCAATGCAAATAGATTTTTCCAAGAACAACCTCAGGACGTCATATAATTTTCCTGGGGCTCTTCAGCTCATGCATTAAAATGTGATACTGCATTTTCAGTCCGTTTTGCAGCTAAATAATTGACACACCGAGCTGTGATAGTTATAACTCTGTACAATCCTATGATTTGTTATTAAGCTTGAGTATTTTAAAAGTATCGATTGCAAAGCATCTTAGATCAACAAATCTAAACAGAAAATGTGGAACAAAGTAAAATAAAGACATTCATTAATTTTGCAATGTCTCCCCTAGGTAACTGCCTTTCTTCTGCTGAATGCTGTTTGTTCTTTGCAGTGCAAGGGAGCAAAAATGACTAATAAACATGATCATACCATTGCTTCTTAAGCTGTACAGCCCCAATCCAAAACCCAAATTTCAGGTTTACATGCTTTGGGGAGGGGGGGGGGTGTCTTTTACTAATGGACGCTAAGGTATTGCATCTAACACATGATTAGCACCAAAGCCGTGGCATATTACTCTATGTGCTACACCCATAGCATACTATGTCGGAGGTATGGAAATCATTTCTCTGGCATCAGGTGCTGTTATTAGTGTGGGTGCTCCTAACACTACCTATTGAGGTAGCACTAGGTGAACACACGCTAATGTAGTTAATGTGCAGTGTTAACACAGCGCCTACTGTGCCAAGCTCACCAGCGCTAACTGTGCCAAGCTCACTTTGCGCCCCTACCCTGCCCACTTGTGCTTCTAACATGGGCTGGGCAGTCAGCGCAGGAATCATCTTATGCCGTCATGTCTCTGCGCTACCTTACAATGCACGATCCAGCATGCCTTTAGCGCCTACCAGAACATGCGCTGCCAAGTACACCCTTTAGTAAAAGACCCTCTTTGTGTTTGAATTGACTTTGTTTTGCTTATGCAATTTACAGCTGAGCAAATAGTCAAGTATATTTTACAAAAAGAAAATGAATTAATAATTGAAGGCAAGAATAGAAGCATAGTATAGGTGCAGTACCCTTGGTGAAAATAGTGTGAATATTTATGGCTATTTAAAAGTTAATTGCAGTCAGCAGTAGGAAAGCTACAGTTGATACAGTTCTGACTCTGTATAGATCCTTGGGGCAGTCACATTGTGAATATTAAGTAGAGTTCTGGTCGCTCCATCTCAGAAAGATATAGCGAAAGTGGAAAAAGTACAGGAAAGGGCAAAAAAGTGATAAAAGGGATGGTGCGGCTCTTTATAGAGAAAAGCTGAACAAATTAGGCTTTTCATCTTGGAGCAGAGAGAGGGGATACGATCAAAGTTTAAAAAATCAAGAGTGGGGAGGGAACAGATAAATAGAAAACAGTTATTTATGCCTTCAGGCTGCAAGAGGACTAGTAGATACTCCATGAAACAGGCAGCAGATTGAAAACAAATAGGAAGAAGAATCTTTTCTCTCAGCAAATAATCGAGCTGTGGAATGTGATGATAGAGGATATGGTTATGGTATTTAATACAACTAGGTTTAGAAGACGCTGGACAAACTTATAGAGGTGAGGTCCACAAACTATTAGCCAAGTAGATCTCAGAATGCTATCACTGGTGGGAAATGCAAGAAACAGTGCTATTTTTTAGGATGTGCATTCATTGGAAACAAAATGCATTTCATTTTGTTTCATTTTCAAACAAAAACGAAGGAGGAAATCACAAAATGTAGTAATTTCCAGATTTATGTCAATGGTGCACACGACCAGTAAATAGTGCACACTATTGAGCAGTAGAGCACACAATCACTCACTAGTGAACCCTATTATAGAATATTGTGTGCTATTCACGCATGTACAAATAGTATGCAATATTGGCCTCATAGGACACACTTGCTCAATAGCGCACACTATTTGCCAATAATGTGTACTATGGATGAAAAATCAGAAATGACAAAAAAATCCCAAGAAAAGATGAAACGAGATAAAGGTTTTAACACTTTCATCCAAAAATTGAATTGACACAAAGGTTTTTTGCCTGCATACCCCTTACTGTTCTTTGGGATCTGCAGGACTGGTCACTCTTTGTGACAGGTGCAAGGAAGGCCAAAAAGCTGCCAGTATGATTTAAAGGTGAGGTCAGAGAGGCTATTGCAGCCAAAAAAGCATCTTTCAGGAAATGGAAAAAGGGGCCAAATGACAAAAATTGAAAACAACATAAACACTGGCAAGTTAGATGCAAGACAGGCAAAATTAAAATTCGAAAAAAAGCTTGGCGTAGAAACAAAAACACATAATAAAAACTTTTTCATGTACATTTGTAGCAAAAAGCTTGTGAGAGTCAGTTGGACCATTAGATGACAGAGGAGTAAAAGGAGCGCTAAGAGGGGACAAGGCCACAGCAGAGAGACTGAATGAATTCTTTGTTTTGGTTTTTGCTGAAGAAGATATAGGGATGTTACCTATGCCTGAAATGGTATTTAAAGGTGATGCATCGGAATAATTGAAAGAAATATCAATAAACCGGGAATATAAGAACATAAGATATGCCATACTGGGTCAGACCAACGTCCATCAAGCCCAGTATCCTGTTTCCAACAGTGGCTAATCTAGGTCACAAGTACCTAGAAGTTTCCCCAAAAGACATAGGTTCACCAATGCTTGTATTGGGGCAAGCAGTGATATCCTGGGTTCCTTTTAATAATGGTTTATGGACCTTTCCTCCAGGAAATTGTCCAAATCTTTTTTAAACCCAGCTACACTAACAGCTTTTACTACATCCTCTGGTAACGAATTCCAGAATTTAATTTTGTGTTGAGTGAAAAAAATATTTTCTCTTATTAGTCTTAAATAGGTTACCTTATAGCTTCATTGCATGTCCCCTAGTCTTTCTATATTCTGATAACGTAAACATTCGATCTATGTTTACCCATTCCACTCCATTCATTAACTTATAGACCTCTATCATATCTCCCCTCAGCCGTCTCTTTTCCAGGTTGAAGAGCCCTAACCTTTTTTGCCTCTCTTCATAGGGGTATCCTTTCATCCCCTTTACCATTTTGGTGGCTCTTCTCTGTATCTTTTCTGATAACACTATGGGGCTTGTTTACAAAGCCGCGGTAGCGGTTTGCGATCGTAATCGGAGCCGCGGCCCCATTGATTTCAATGGGGCCGCGGCTGCGATCGCGATCGCGAACCACTACCGCGGCTTTGTAAACAAGCCCCTATATCTTTTTTAAGATACAGCGACCAAAATTTCATACAAGATACAGAGGCATCATAATATCCTTTCTATTATTCTCTATTCCTTTCCTTATGATTCCTAGCATTCTATTTACTTTCTTGGCCGCCACTGCACACTGGCTGGAGGGTTTCAACATGTCATCCACGATGATTCCTAAATCTTTTTCCTGGGTGGTGGTTCCTAATGTGAAGCCTTGCATCGTGTAATCATAGTTTAGGTTGTTCTTTCCTAGGTGCATAACTTTGCTCTTGTCCACATTAAATTTCAACTGCCATTTGAATGTCCAGTCTTCCAATTTATTAAGGTCCTCTTGCAATTTTTCACAATCCTCTTGGGTTTTAACAACTTTGAATAATTTTGTGTCATCTGCAAATTTGAATACCTCACTGGTTATTCCCATTTCCAGGTCATTTACGAATATGTTAAAAAACAGAGGGCCCAGCACAGTGGGGTACTCCACTATTCACCTTTCTCCATTGGGAAGATTGGCCATTTAGCACTACCCTCTGCTTTCTATCTTTTAACCAGTTCCTGATCCACGTTAATACACTGCCTCCTATCCCATGACTTTTTAATTTTGCCAAGAGTCTCTCATGAGGGACATTGTCAAGGGCTTTCTGAAAATCAAGATACACTATATCAACCGACTCATCTTTGTTAACCTGTTTATTCACAACTTCATGTCCACCTCTACCTTTCTCACTGACTTTGGATCGTGGCTTTCCTTCTTTCTGGATAGTTATCTCCAAGTTATAATGCCCTGTTCAATGTAATTTCAGTTTGTTCAATGTAAAAACCGCCTTGATATCATGAAAGGCGGTATATAAGAAATGTTAAATAAATAAATAAATAAATAAATAAATCTTCCCCTCCCTTATTCTTGAGGATTTTACCTTCATGTTGATAACCTCTGAATCGTTTGCTTTAAAGCTCCTTTCCCTTACCTCCTCATTCAACCTCCAGTTTTGCTCTACTGCCCTCAATCACCAGCATGGCCACTGCCTCAATCTTGTCTTCTTCTCTAATTTCTTTCCCTCAAATGTCTGTACCTCATTTCGTCCCTTATATGACCATCACCTGCTAAGCTTCACCCTTTATCACCCCTTGCCTCAATCTCACCCAGTCTCTTCCAACCTCTTTAGAAATCTTTATGCTATTGACCTGTCAGCTCTCTCCACTATTCTCTCATCACTTCTTTCCTCTACTATGCCATCTGAGTCTGTTAATGAGGCAACAGCTTCCTATAACACTGCACTTTCCTCTGCTAAGGATGCTCTTGATCTGCCCATGCCACGTCCTTTGAGTCATACTATACCTCAACCCTGGCTGTCTGCGACTACCTACTATCTACATTCCTGTGCCCGCTCAGCTGAGCATATTTGGCTCAAATCACACACCCTTGCAGACTTTTTACACTTCAGATTCATGCTTGTCTCTTTCCAGTCAGCCATAGCACTCTCCAAACAAGAATATTATGTCCACCTGACTAACTTTCTTGCCTCTGACCCTCACCATCTCTTTAGAACTCTCTTTCCTCAAGGTGCCTCCACCTCCTACCTCTACTTCCCTTTCTCCCCAAACTTTGGCCGACTATTTCCATGACAAATTCCACAAGATTACACTCCAATTCTCCACGAGATCAATTCCATCCCCTCTTCCCCCTCGTCTCTCCCAAATCTTCCTCTCAATCTGCCACCTTTTCTTCCATTTCTGAGGAGGAAACCACCCATCTTCTTTATTTTTATTTATCTGTTACACTTTTCTAAACTTTTTTCCTCCTCTAAACTCACTACCTGCTCCTCTGATCTGTAGGGTAGGTACATGTGGCCTGTTTTGAAACATTGTGGTCTGCTCAGACACCAAAAGCCTGAAACCAAGATAGATTCCTGGTACAAGTAATTTTGCTGTGCTCAAGCTTCAGACCTGCTGACTTCAAGCAATTGCATGCCAAGTTTTATGTGCACATACAGCAAAGCTATTGTTCCCAGTTATGACTACGTGCAAGAGAGCCTGATCCTGAGGCTGTTCTCATCCAGAGACTGTTCTACTGATCCTAACATTTGTAACAATGTATGAATCTGCATACCATCATCTTTCTCTCACTTTGGACCTTTGTTTGGAGAAGGACCACCTGACACTAGCCAATCACTGTGCTATGATGAGGAATTCAGGACTAGGAATTACACACTAGACACTGTCCTAGACAGTCACTTTAGATTCTTTCTATTTTCTGCCACACTCTGCCATTTTGCAGTCTTCAGCCTGTTGCCATTGCCTGCACTTTATGTGCCCTCCTGCCTGTCTGTCTGTCCCCGGCTGGAAAGTTAGACAATGTGTGCAAGGCCAAGGACTAACCTTGGGACAGAGTAACAAGACTCCCACAGTCCCAAGACTGTGTTATCGAGCGGCTTGCCCGGGCAGCTGACATTGTACCGCACAGCCAGCACTACGGGACCACATGCCATTCCAAAGACAGTCTCAAACTCAGTCACAATTGTCCTCCTGGCAAAGCTAAGGTACTTGTCTTAATTCTCCTGGGGGTGGACCTAGTTAGACAGATAGATAATTTTATGTGATTTTCCCAGGTGCAGAGTGAACCTCTGACTTTGGTTGATACTCAGTGATTCATTATCTTTGTAATTGTAATCATAGGGCCACTCATAATCCTAATTTATTTTTCTCACCAGAATAAAATCTAATATACAATATATATATATATATGCATAGACTTCTTTCTTCCTCTCTCACGTGGTTCATTGACAGATAGACCCATAGAACTCCAGGCTAAAAGGGAAGTAGCAATTTCCCCTAGACTGTCAATCGAGTATAATTTATATATTATATATATGTATTTGCTACTGATAATTCTTACAGATCCTATTCCCACCCATCTCCTAAGCTCCATCACCTCCACTGCCATCCATTTCATCTCTCATATTTTCAACCTATCGCTCTCCACTGCAACTGTTCCTGCAGCCTTTAAGCATGCTGTGGCCCACATCTCCTCAAGAAACCCTCACTAAAACCTACCTTTCCTTCTAATTACACTGGTCAACACAATTTTTGTCAAAGACCCGCTCTGACCTGTTTCATATGTAATTTTTCCCATTGTTTACAAATATGGTATCAGAATTTTTCTATCACCCATACTTCAGGAGATATCATCTAGTAAAGTGTGTACATTACTGTAAATTAGCCGTTACAGTTTTGTTTCAGTAAACAAAGGTTGAATACGAAAAATTCCATCATAATTATTATTGTATGTTGTCAGCCACAACTAAAAATGCTGAGTCATGTAGTTTATAATAAAATTAATTAACCGGGCCCCTTGCCCTACTGGTCTGGCTGATACAAGCAGAAAACGCTGAGTCATGTATTGGTATGCTTTCTGTCGCCGTCAGCAATTGTGGTTTGTATTGTTTGAAAAAAACAGAATCTGAATGGATTCGAGTTTGCGTTAATCTATTTCATAAACAGCAGTTGTTTAATAAATATTACAGTCATCGCTTGTAGTTGTTTAACAATGCCTCGAAAGTGTGTTAATCGTCCAGATTCATTTTGCTACATTTGCGGTGAGGTTACTTTTAAGAAGCAGAGAAGACGTTTTACTCCGGATGTCAAGTCGGTGATCAGGATATATATAGTCACTTTTTGAGCATGAATGACAATAATTAATAACGATATTTTCTGCTCAACTCTAAACCTTTTATGAGTTCAGTATTAACTTTGCTAAAGAAAACTATTTTCAAATACAACAAGGTCTCAGACTGTTATGAGGCATATTGTTCAGCCAGATTTGCTGGAATGGACTACCTTCTTAGCATCAACGACCTTAAAATGTTGTATAGTCTTATAGTTTTCTCTTTTATAGTTGCATCATATCTTCTTTTTCTTTTTAAATATAAATATTTTCCTATTCTTTTTTAAATCTTTAGTGCAGCTTAGACCAAAGATATTTCTCGTTTGTAATGCAGCTTAGGCCAAAATTATTTCCCAACGTCTAACCGCAAGCGCTGCCTCGTTTCACTGTTGCTTCATCAGGGGAACAAAGCTCCAGGTTTCCAAATTCACTTTACAACCTGCACGAACTACAAAAAGCCTCCGATGTAAACTAGCTATCTTATTCCAAACTCATATAGAAAACAACAATTCATTATTAAGCCAAATAATGAGCAGTAAGTTACCTTCCTTTCCACCGTCTTGGACCAAGAACTTGACTCTCCAACTGCTACTAAAAAACGCCGCGCATGCGGAGTACTGGTTTCTCATGTTTATATAGAGAGCAATTTACCACAGGGAAACAACTGTTAGATTCTCATTGGCATAAATGCCAATCAATCTGAGCATTTAGTCCCATAGGGAATACTGCTTGTAAATTAAAAATCCATTTCTGTTCTTGGAATAATAGTTGTTGTTCTCTCGTACGACCCTTCACCCCCACTTGAATTTGTTCTATAGCGAAACACCTTAAGTCCTTAAAAGCGTGACGATGTTGAAGACAATGCTCAACCATTGGGGCTTCTCTTCTCTGACATTTTAATCGACTTCGGTGTTCCTGCATTCGAACACTTAGGGGTCGGGTCATTTTTCCCACGCAAATTAACTGACAGGGGCAGAACACCCCATAAACCACATGAGTGGACTGACATGTGGTATTACTTCTCACGGAAAATGTCTTTCCTCTGTAATCAAACGTGGAGACCTCCAAAGTGACAGAACAGATTGTACAACTACCACATTTATGGTGACCTCGGGCTAATAAACTAGCTTGTTGTGTAGGAGATCGAAGTTCAGTAGGACTTAAAATTTCCTTAAGATTACGGTGCCTTTTCCAAACACAACGTACACGTTTATTTTCTAGTCCACGAGTGTGTTGTAAAACATTCCTATGGCATCGTATAATATTTTGTATTTGATAACTATAGGGAGAATATAATGTAATTAAATTTACACAATCATCATCCTTACTGGGACTAGATGATGGAGATAACAATAATTCTCGATGATTATATAAAGCCCGTTTATGAGAATCTAACAGTTGTTTCCCTGTGGTAAATTGCTCTCTATATAAACATGAGAATCTAACAGTTGTTTCCCTGTGGTAAATTGCTCTCTATATAAACATGAGAAACCAGTACTCCGCATGCGTGGCGTTTTTTAGTAGCAGTTGGAGAGTCAAGTTCTCGGTCCAAGACGGTGGAAAGGAAGGTAACTTACTGCTCATTATTTGGCTTAATAATGAATTGTTGTTTTCTATATGAGTTTGGAATAAGATAGCTAGTTTACATCGGAGGCTTTTTGTAGTCCGTGCAGGTTGGAAAGTGAATTCGGAAACCTGGAGCTTTGTTCCCCTGATGAAACAACAGTGAAACGAGGCAGCGCTTGCGGTTAGACATTGGGAAATAATTTTGGCCTAAGCTGCATTACAAACGAGAAATATCTTTGGTCTAAGCTGCACTAAAGATTTAAAAAAGAATAGGAAAATATTTATATTTAAAAAGAAAAAGAAGATATGATGCAACTATAAAAGAGAAAACTATAAGACTATACAACATTTTAAGGTCGTTGATGCTAAGAAGGTAGTCCATTCCAGCAAATCTGGCTGAACAATATGCCTCATAACAGTCTGAGACCTTGTTGTATTTGAAAATAGTTTTCTTTAGCAAAGTTAATACCGAACTCATAAAAGGTTTAGAGTTGAGCAGAAAATATCGTTATTAATTAAAGTCGATGATCAGGACAAAAATTGGGCGCCTCAAGTCTGCTGTATTACCTGTGTCAGACTCCTAACAGGTTGGGTAGAGGGTGTTCAACGCATGAATTTTGCTGTTCCAATGATGTGCAGGGAACCAAGAGATCACTTGACAGATTGCTACTTTTGCCTTGCAAACATTGCAGGCATTACTTCAAAATCAAAACACACTGTAAATTACCCAAATTTACTATCTGCCATGAGGCCTGAGCCTCACTGTCAAGAATTGCCGGTGCCAAAACCTCCAGAAAATCTTACAATGAATGAGGATGAAGAAGAAGAAGAACCAATGAATGCTGATGATGTTGACGATGATGGCGATGCTGTAATGCAGGATCCAAGCTTTGAGGCATCTGGTTCCTCTTCTGAACCACATTTACTGGACCAAGGCGATTTGAATGATCTCGTCAGATATTTGAATCTTTCAAAGCGACAAGCAGAACTGTTAGGGTCACGATTGAAAGGCTGGAATCTTCTTCAGAAAGAAACCAAAGTGTGCACTTTTAGAAATAGATATACCGAGTTTGTGGATTACTTTGCCTTTGAAGATGGAATTGCTTTTTGTTGTGAAGTTAAATCCCTGATGGAAACACTTTGTCCGGATTATAGAACAGAGGATTGGCGACTATTGATTCTTCTAAATATAGCCTAAAAGCTGTACTAATCCACAACGGAAATATTTTACCATCAGTTCCAGTAGCTCATGCCACCAATATGAAAGAAACTTACAGTAGTATGCATCTCCTGCTAACAAATATCAAGTATGAAGAACACAAGTGGAATATCTGTGGTGATTTAAAAGTAATTGCCCTCTTGCTTGGACAACAGCTTTGTTGGACAAAGTATTGTTGCTTTTTGTGTGAGTGGGACAGCAGGGACAGGAAAAATCATTACATCCGGAAACAGTGGCCAAAGAGAACATCACTAGTCCCAGGCCAGAAAAATGTTGCAAATGACCCACTTGTGGAGCCAAATAAAGTATATCTACCTCCACTCCATATAAAGTTGGGTCTTATGAAGAACTTTGTAAAAGCCATGGATAGAAGTGGACTTGGATTTGCATATCTAAGAAAGACATTTCCACGTATCAGTGAGGGGAAGATCCAAGAAGGGATCTTTGTAGGACCTGATATTAGAAAACTGATGAAAGATGAAAACTTTAACAGTCAGTTGAATGAAACTGAAAGAGCTGCATGGGAGTCCTTGAAGGCTGTTTGCCGCGACTTCTTGGGAAATAACAAGGCAGACAACTACGCAGAATCAGTGGATACTCTACAGGTTTCATCAGGACATTTCGGTAATGGAAAATAGGTACCAGAGCAAGTGGAGCTCCAGTATGCTTGCAGACTATTGTTGGACCCTTAAGAGGGATGGTTCTTGAGGCGCAATACAGCAGAAAATCATATACAACTACCTTTTAGGAGACATTACGTTGCAATATACATCTATATACATCTAATGTAAATATGAGCAACATAGTCTAAATTTAAACTACATATCACTCAAAAACAGTACGTGATGGAGAATTTCTAAGTACATATCCGAGTTCGTAACAAAAAACAGTACTAGAATCAGCCATTTTCATTTCTGTGACAGAAACGTTTTTGAATTTTGTTAACCAGTGTTATCGACCCAGATCTCTGCTCCCCTTCATTTCTAAACTACTTGATCGTGCGGTTCACAGCCATTGCCTTGACTTTCTCTCCTCTCAAGCCCTTCTGGATCCATTGCAATCTGGCTTTCGTCCTTTACAGTCTACTGAAATGGCTCTTGTCAAAGTCTTCAGCAACGAGGAGTGGCCTAGTGGTTGGGACAAGGTATTTCAGGCCAGAAGGTCAGGGGTTCAAATCCCACTAGAGGACAGCAACCTTGGGCCAGAAGGACTGTGGTTTCTAGTCCCACAGGTGCTCCTTGTGGTCTTGGGCAAGCCACTTAACCCTCCATAGCCCATGTTCCCTGTAAAATAGTTATCTCCAGGTTATAATGCCCTGTTCAGTGTAATTTCAGTTTGTTCAATGTAAACCACACTGATGCAAAATAGCACGGTATATAAGAGAATATAAATAAATAAATAAACCTGTTCCTGGCAAAATCTAAGGGCCTTTACTCGATCCTCATCTTTCTTGACCTTTTGATACTGTTGATCACAACCTTTTCCTTGATACCTTGTCCTCCCTTGGTTTTAAGGGCCCCATGCTATCCTGGTTCTCTTCTTATCTCTCCCATTGCACTTTCAGTGTTGGTTCTGGTGGATCCTCCTCTATTGCTATCCTGCTCTCAGTTGGTGTACCCCAAGCGTCTGTCTTGGGCCCACTCCTTTTCTCTCTCTATATCCAGTCACTTGGTGTACTCATCTCCTCCCATGGTTTTCAGTACCACCTTTACACTTATGATTCTCAGATCTATCTCTCTACACCTGAAATCTCTCCAGCAATCCAGGCCCAGATTTCAGCCTGCCTTACTGACATTGCTGCTTGGATATCTCACCGTCATTTGAAATTAAACATGGCCAAAACCTAGCTTCTTTTTTTCCCCCTAAACCTACCTCTCCCCTTCCTCCTTTCTCAATCTCTGTGGATAACGCTCTACTACTCCCTGTTTCCTTGGCTCACAACCTTGGGGTCTTCTTTGACTCCTCCCTCTCCTTCTCCACACACATCCAACTGATAGCTAAAACCTATAATCTCTCTCTATAATAGCAGCAAAATTCACTCCTTCCTTTCTGAACACACTTCTAAGACACTCATCCACTCCCTAGTCACCTCCTATCTAGACTATTGCAACCTCCTCTTCGCTGGTCTCCCTCTAAATCTTCTCTCTCCCCTTCAATCTGTTCAAAACTCAGCTGCACAGCTAATCTTCCTCCAGCCTCAATATGCTCTTATAAGCCCTCTTCTCTAGTTGCTTCACTGGCTCTCTATCCTTTCCCGTATCCAGTTCAAACGTCTCCTAGTGTCCTATAAGTGCACTCATTCTGCTGCTCCTCACTACCTTTCCTCTCTTATCTCTCCCTACAGCCCTTCTCGGGAACTCCATTCTTCTGGCAAATCGCTTCTATCTGTGCCCTTCTCTTCCACTGCTAACTCCAGACTTTGTCCCTTATGCCTGGAACAAACTATCTGAGTCTGTATGTCAGGCTTCATCTCTGGCCCTTTTCAAATCCAGGCTGAAAACTCACCTCTTCGAGGCCGCTAATTACAGTATGTGTGAACAGCATTAGAAACTGGCCCATATACATGCTTTGTGTGCATGTTGCCCTACATTGTTTATGTTTATGTTTATTTCGCTTGATAGACCGCCCTTCTGTGGTAATCAGAGTGGTTTACAATACAATAATTAAAAAAAAGTGAGGCCCAAGGCCAGGAAAATGGAGAAAGAATTTACAATGTTTGACAGAATAGGGGAGAAAAGAGGAGAATAGGACAGTAAACGTGGAAGGATTGACTCACACGAGAGGAGAGGGAAAATTAAAGGCCAAGGAAAAGAGGTGGGTCTTTAGGTCACGTTTAAAGTTGGTATGATGGGGTTCTAAATGAAGGGAGGTGGGGAGGGATTTCCAGAGGGCAGGGCCTGCGAAAAAGAAAGCTGAGGAGCAGGTGGACAGGAGGTGGGCAAGGGAGGGGGGGGGGAGTGTAAGACGGTTAAGGTGAAATGAATGGGGGGTATGTCTGGGCATGTGAAAGTGGATAAGATCTGCCAAATATTGTGGGGTGTTAGTATGAAGTGCCCTGTGGACAAGGGTGAGCAGTTTAAACTGGGTGTGGAAGGAAACAGGCAGCCAATGGAGGTGGAGAAGAAGAGGTGTTATGTGATCTCGAGGGGAGGAGTGAGTGATGAGACGGGCAGCAGTGTTTTGGATCCTCTGAAGTCTGTTCAGTTGAGCTTTGGAGAGACCGGTGAGGATGGAGTTAGAGAAATCGATGCGTGACATAACAAGGGATAGTAGTAGTGTAGCGAGAGCAGGTGGAGAGAGGAAGGGTCGAATAGCACAGATTTGGCGAAGGAAAAAGAAGGAGGTCTTGGTGATGTGAGAGACATGTGGTTGAAAGGTAAGATCGGAGTCAAAGAGTACACCTAGGTAGCGGAAGGTAGAAACCAAAGGTATGGGAGTACCGGAGAAAGATGGGGCCAATGAGGGGGGTGGGCTACCGTGAGAAAACCAGATCGCAGTGGTTTTGGTCAGATTGAGGTGGAGGCAATTCCGGGTCAGCCAGTCAACAATAGTAGAAAGGCAAGAATTAAGTGTAGAAAGGTCTGGGTGGGTGGAGGAAGTGTGAAAAAGAAGAACTATATCATCTGCGTAGTAGAAAGCAGAGATCCCAGATTGTTGTATCAGTAAAGCAAGGGGAGCTAGGAAAAGATTAAAGAGGAGGGGGGCCAGACGGATCTTGGGGAACCCCACAGGGAAGAGGAAATGGGTCAGAGGAAGGGATGGAGGAAGAGGAAGAAAGAACTGCACATTCCAGAATGCTGTGTCCCCCTACACAGTTTTTATTAGTGAGCAGAGAACATGTTGCAATGCTCCTACTCCCATATTGTGTCATGTCCTGTGCATGGACACTGCCAACATGTCCAGTGCAGCACATGCACTCTCCCACTCTTCGAAACCCCCCCCCCCCCCACATAGCATGTGGATGCATGAAGAGTTGGAAATGGGGTTGTACATTGGTACAGTTGCCACCAATGTTCCCTCTAATTTTCTGTAGGCTGTGTGCGCATAAAATATCAGCTGTGCAGCTTTTGAAGGAAGGTTAAATTTTTGTGCGCCACATAACGACACTCAGAGTTATATACTTTAAAATTTGACTACACATCAGAATACAGTATGTACACCACATTGATTTTAATCAAATTAAATGAAAATAGACGATTACTAAATGAAGCGGAAAATTTCTAGTAATTATAATCACAAATGCAGTATTATTTCAGTTAATTTTTATTGAAAATCATTCTTATTTCATGTAAATAATTTATGTATGGAAGAAGAGAATGAGCTTACTATTAACAGTTCATTCTCAACGTTTTTCTCTTCGATCTTTCAAATTTGACCAGTCTGAATAAATTTTATCAAGGTCTACCGATCTGCCGTCTTGAAGATGACTCTTAACACGCATCAGCATTTCCAAATGTTCTAACAGTAAGCGATTCCTTATTTTGGTTTTTAAACTGTTCATCAAGCTGAAACCACGCTCACAATCTGCACTAGAAGCCAAAAATGTTCCACCAATATCCATCGATTTTGCTAAATCTGCAAAGTGAGCATTCTGAAACGCCAAAGTCACCATATCCGGAAAACTGTTTATCAGTTTGCTTTTGATTTTTTCTGTGACTAAGAACTTGAAGTCATTGTACTGCTGAATAACAATATGTTCCTCCATAAGAAATTGGTTGTACTTTAAGCAGAGTGATCGGACGTTTTCAATTCCAAATTCATAATCACACTGTGCTATTGCTGTCAAGTCAAAAGCAGACCATTCCTCAATTTCATTTTTAGGAAATCTTTCCTCTAAATGCAGACACAGCATATTAATGAAAATAAGTGTGGTACCAGTATCCACTGAAATGTCTCCAGGTATCTTGTCGAGAAGATTTTTAACATTATCACTCCATTTTACTGTGTCACCCAAGTATTGCATTTGGATTTTGTTCAGCTTACCTTGTGCAAGATGATATGCTTCCAGTGGTGTTATCCCACGTTTTTGAAATGCCATTGTTAATGAAGCTAGTTCAGATAAAACATCATTCAAAATTTGCAGTGTTATATGGAATTGATGGCTGTTTAACTTTTTATAATAGTACTTTGCAATGGCATCATTATCCTTCTCTTCTTCAAAGTATTTTAATAATGGATCATAATTTTGAATAATTGCTTGAATAGCAAAATGTCTAGATAACCACTGCACTTCGTTCAGAGGTCTAAAAGTAATTGACTCGCATTCAGAAGCATCTGCTAATTCTTTAAATTGTGACCTTTTAGTAGAAGATTGACAAAAGGTTGTGTTAACAGTTCTCTTGAAAGTTTCAACTTCTTTCATCAACTTTACTTCCTTCCATGAGTCAGAGATCCCCAAATCTTCACGATGGGCAACACAATGCTGCTACACTAAATGTGAAACTTTTTTTTTAGCTGTGCAGCAACACCATTTACTCTGCCTGGCATGACAGAGGCACCATCCGAAGTAAACATGACCATTTTGTTAAGGTCAAGCTTGTATTTCCCATAGAATTCCAGGAGTGCACTGACTATTGATGCAGCATCACATGCTTCCAACTATAGCATCCCACCAAATGAAGTTTTATACAGACATGAATTTACTGGCCGATATTTGAAGTACAGTATTAAGTATTTGTTGACAGAAATGTCTGTGCTTTCATCAATAGTGATATGCTGCTTTTGCAACATCTGCTATGAGCTTATCTTGGACATTGATGTTTATAATTTCAAGAAATTCAAACAAATAGTTTTTGCTTTTCCAGCTTTCAGGTATAGTTATGTACTTGGACATGTGTTCATTAATATCTTGAACAGAGAGCATGGAAATATTCATCCGAACAGCCAGCAAAACACTATCAATTAGAATTTTAATTTCTTCTGGTGTAGAACGCTTCCATTCATTACTTATTTGCCTTTTCTCTTTTTCAGCAGAGCTCTCAAGCAACAAGTTAAATAATCCTCCTCTTAAATTTGGATTTTTAGCTCTAAGTTTCTTAACACTTTTGGTATGAGTCTTACTAGACAGATGTCGTTTCAAAAAGTCCAGTTTCCGCACATCATCCCAAAATTTGCCACTCGAAAACTCTCCGATGGTTTTTGCATCTCGGCAGTATAAACAGACTACTACGTCATCCTCTTCGTAAGTGAATATTTCACTCAGTTGAACGCACGTTTTATCCCGAGATTTCGGTGTCTCCATTTCAACAATTTCTTCAAGCCATTGAGACTTAAAAGCTCCGGCCGTTCTCTTACGTTTTTGTACCTCTCATTGCTATTGGTTTCGACATTTTAAAAATTAACTTCTTTCAGTTTTCAATGTAATAAAAAATTTAATAATGCAATTTGAATTACAGATTACAAGTGGACTACTCACGCATGTCGCAAGCCAAAGTACGGAAGCGGGAGTTTCTCAATGCACCAATTAAAGTTTAAGACCAAAGATCTTATATCCTGAAGGTCTATAAGATTGCACTAGAAAATATTGTAGAACTTGTGAAAACCATAAATACACAACAACTTTTAAATTTTAAGACGTCTGTGTTTTCTATCAGAACCGTAATTTTGTACGCTCTGTTGTAAAGTATGTGCGCTCGCTCAGCGAGGTGTGTGTGCGCGCACATGCGCACAGCTTAGAGGGAACAGTGGTTGCTACCTACACATATGCTGCTATCCCCAGCCTCTTTGTAGGCTAATACCATCCATGTGGCTGTCACTGTGCCCGTGGAGAGTGGGAGTAGCTTTCATGCATATGTGTATCAGAAAATAGCCTCTGGCTGGCCACCCCACCTATCAGGGCACATACCCTACATCTATGGGAATGTTCCACCACACCTCCCCCCCCCCAACATTCCCACATGGTAGCAGGCAATGCTGAGCCACACATGACATCTTGAGGCACATTTTTCTTGCTGGAATTATGCACACATTATTCAGAAATCAGTGTCCCCAGTCCACATCAGGCAAACAACTGCATGCCTTTTCTGTAAACATATTAGATAACTGAACCCAGAAATACAAAGTAAAGGGAAATCTTGAAAAAAAAATTTTTGTTGAACCTTCGAATCCAAATCAGTATCAACAACCAGCTTAGAAATATAACCAATTGGTTCTTTTTAATTTTTTAGTATTTTTAAATTGCACACATTCCAATCTTCTTTACATAAAACACCTAAAAAGCTGCATTTCACCTGTGAAGACAGGTGTGTCCTGATGCCTAGAGGGTCAATCAGAGGTAAAGCTTGCTGCACACACACACATCTGATGAGGCTGTCCCTGGTTGGACCGTGTCTCCCCAGTTCACTGCAGGAGGACCAACAGGCGATATAGGAGCTGTATCCCAGTATCATGTTGGGAGGTAAACTGAGGGGCATGCTCTAAGGGTGGGGGTCACTGACTACTGTAGATGAGAATGTATTTCAAGCTCACAGCTTTTGGGAAACAATCTGTGTTGCCACACCTAGTCAGCCAGTGACTCCAACAGGTTGCAACTACTTACAGTAAACTACCCTTCTGCCTCCCAAAGGGTGTCTCACACAGTATGTGGAGTTGCAGAAAGGCTGACTGAGCAGCTACCATTCCTATTCACACATACACATAGACATGAGCCCACTTACCTTCTATCAGCTGTATGATGATGTTATACTTGCCCCTTAAGCCTTCCAGATGTGCTCTCCAGGGAAGGGAAGGCCAGGAAGATCCCACGCCTCCTTTTATGCTTGGACATTACAGCAATGCCCACTCAGTGTGTGCGTGCTATTAGCGCACGGTGACATCGCTCGATAATGTAAAGCTGGTTTTGCTGCAGCTTCTCACTGTCCCAGGGCTGGAGAGTGTGAGGACTTTGCAGAGGCATGTGAAAGCAATGGCAGGGAGAGGAGAGGACAAAGGAGATGCTGTAAGAGATGGTGAGATCGAAACATGCAGAAGCCACCTATCCAAGGGACATAAGATAGTCAAATCTCTTTAACAAAGCATTCAATTTACATACTGCCCAGATCTAGTCTTGTGTACTCTCTTTCTATCAGTCATGTTCTTTGTGCTTGTTTGTATACTTGTCTCTGACTCCTACTTTCCTGTCTAATTGATGTAATTTCTTTCCGGTGCCTATGGCCCATTTCGATATTATTGGAATTTTGTAAACCGCCTTGCTGTTATTTGAAAGGCGATATATCAAGTATAATAAAACATAAACATACAACATAAATGCCTCCCAGGTTCTTCAGCCAGAAGGAACACAAACCAAATTGTTGGCATAGTCAGTGCGGAAAGTAAGCATTCCAAAACTGATGTTGTTATCCACTTGGGTACAAATGACTTGGCTAGAAACAGTGGGCGGCATTTCCGAAGGCATTAACACGGGTAACTGCCCTAGTTACCCGTGTAAATGCCTTTTCTGGGATTTTCCAAAGGCACCTACTGGGGTAGTATCTTTAGAAAATCCCGGATAAGGCCCTAAAGTGCCCAGATGCTATGCGGTTAGCATTGGGGCATGTTGGGGGGTGTTCTAGGGCGGAGCAGGCTCAGACGAAAGGGCTAAACGGGTAGCAGAGATTTTTGATGCTTCTCGCTTAGCCCTCTTTGCCTTATCTCTGCATGTTTCAGGCGCAGGGGCTAAGCGGATAGCATCAAAAATCGCTGCTACCTGTTTAGCCTCGGTCGCTGCCGGTGCATCCTGCTAAACCCATATATTCACTTCTGTCGCTGCAGAAGTGAAAATCCAGGTTACAGGGGTCAGCGGACAGGCTATGTGCCAACGCGGCGCATAGTCTGCCTAGACGAAAATCGGGCCTAGTATCTCTACAATACAAAGAGACTTCAAGGTTTTGGGAGAGAAACTTAAACCCATTTTCAACACTATACTGTAGCATTCTCAGAAGTTCTACCTGTTTATAATAAGGGGGAAGAGAGATTGCATCACATAACCAACTTTAATATGGCGCTCCAAATCTGATGTAAATGAGAAGGATTTAGATATGTAGGCAACTGGGGCAATAGATGGAACAACAAGGAACTATATTGCGGTGCTAGACTGCATCTCTCTGTGGCAGGAAAAAGAATCCTAATGAAAAAGTCAGGCAATATGTGGACAAACATGTAAACTAGGGAAAGGTGGTGACAGATGGAAAAAAAACAATTTAAGGACATTACTCCCATCTAAAACATAATAACATTGATAATAGTCATCATATTAATCCACACATCAATGACAAGAAGGAAGAGGAGTCTGGAATAAATTGCATCCAAAATACAAGCAAGCCAACCAACAATTGCTGGAAGGCAATGAGCACAAATGCTCAAAGTCTAGCCAACAAAGTTCCTGACCTGGAAGCTCTGATGGTAGAAATTGACTTGGACATTGTGATTTAATGAGTTGCATGAATGGGATATAGCCATAGCTGGATATAACTTATTAGGAAGAGAGAGAAAGAGAGAAGGCAGTAAAGCAGGAAGAATAGTCCTATATCTCAAAAACAATATTAAAGCTGCTGAAATGCAGGGGACATGGGAAAAAGAAGAAGCACTGTGGATTGTGCTGGAAAGAGGAGATGCACTGTCATCCACACTGGTGTAGTCTACAGGCCTCCAACTCCCACACTGCAGAAATGGATAGAGACTTGATCATTGATATTGCAAAGGTAGCAATGAAGAGAGAAGTGATTATACTGGGTGAGTTTAATCAACCGGATGTGTAATGGAGTATTCTTTCTGCAAATCTGGAAAGAAGTAAAAAGATTGTGGATGCCTTCCAAGAAGCATTGCTCAGACAACTAGTGATGGAACCAACCAGGGAAAGTTTGACACTGGATTTAGTACTCACCAATGGAGATAGCATGTTGAATGTCCGGGTGGGTGCCCACCCGAGCAGCAGTGATCATCACTGGTTTGAAGTAAAAGCCAAGGCAGCATCCAATCACAGCAAAGTCCTAGACTTCAAAAATGTTGACTTCAGTGAAATAGGAAAGTACCTAAAGGAGAATTTGGTAGGGTGGGAGGAGAAAAGGGAAGGGGAATTGCAGTGGGCTAAACTAAAAGAGGCAATAAAAGAGGCAACGGATATATATGTAAGGAAAGTAATAAAAACAAGAGGAAAAGGAAACCTATATGGTTCCTCAAAGAAATGGCTGCACAAATAAAGGCAAAAAGCACAGCTTTCACAAAATTCAGAAGATCTCAAAAAGAGGAACACAGAAAACAATACAGGATAAAGCTAAAAGAGACAAAGAGAGAAATAAGGATAGCAAAAGCAAAGACGGAAGAAAAGATGGCTAAAGATGCGAAGTGTGGAGACAAATTTTTTTTCAGGTCTATTCAGCAGAAGAGGTGGTGGGAATAGATAGATGCAGATAGACGGACTGAAGGATGTTGGCAACTGTGGCGAGGGTATTATGGGCTGGCAGCACAGATCTGCAAAAATATGACTGTTACAGGCATGCAAACTATTTGAGTAGGACAGGCATGAAAGGAGAGAACAATGAGGAATTGAACCCAATTGCCTAGAATGTCATTGTACTAACCAGTAGGCTATACCTCCATGGTTTGTCTCATAGCAATGGCTGGGTACAGAAGGACTGCAGGTCACTGCACAAACTGTCTGCTCTGAGTGCCAGGATAGGGTAACCCCACTAGTACCCATGATGCAATGCACATGCTGAATAGCTGTCTACAGCTGATCACCAAATGGGGTCTGCACCTCTCCGGTACCTCAGCTTGGAAAGACGAACTGACAGTGTGTGATACTGGCGCAGAGGAGCTACAGACCATGCCATTGTGCAGGTTCTGTGTTCACCCTGAGGGTTAGGATGGGCGCCCATCAGTAGGTCCGCAGTACATGTGATGCTAGAGATAGGTCCTGCTGTACATCCCCATCACTACTGTGTGACAGGTGTTCCTTGCAGTGCATCTGAAGGTAATTCTGTGTCCATCTGTATTCCACAGTCACATGTGGCCCACTGGGACCAGATACCACCCAGATTAGTGCGTACCCAGTGTTAGGGTCTGGTTGCCATGGGTACCTGTTATCAGGGCAGAAGGGTGTCTAGACTCGCATGAGGTTTATGTAGCAGTGCCTCTACAGGTCAAAGTGGTATACACTATATACCCCAAAGGGCCCACAACCACCCTTTTTGTAGGTGAGGGAGTGGAGGGACAGGTGCCTAAGCCCTGAGGAATGGCTGTAGGACCAGAAACCCCCATCCTGCTGGCAAAAGACAGCCTCCCCAGGGTTGGTGGGCCAGAGCCATACCTGTGACAGACCAGCAGTAATGCTGGGAGTAGGCCTGGAAAACCTCAACTGCCCCACACCACGGTCTGCCATTCACCAGCAGACGGCACAGTCAGACTGCACCTGCAGCACCCTACAAGGTGTTCCAACCATGCACAGACTAACTGCAGACAGTCCACTAGCCAGACCATAGTGCATGCTCACAGAGGAACTATGTGCACCAAGAGTTGGGATATACAGCACAGACACCAAGCAGGTATCTCAGTGATTGGGCCCCAGGACTGGGAACACACAGGTATCATTGGAGACAGATAGCGTAGAGCACTATGTGGGAACATAGACATGCCATGGTCACTGCTCGTTCAGAGTGAGAATGACCTCCCAGCATGACATGCTGTGGTCACCCTATCCATGCAGGTGGTCGTCGGGCACTACAGTGTCCCAGCCATTGCCCTACACCCTGTGAAAATGCGTCCTGGCCAATCCGCCCTGTCCGGGCCATACCTGCTATGTTCCTATGTACCATCTGGGCGACAGCCTAGTGTACCTTGTGCCCCATCTGCCCCCGTTGCATGTCCTGCCTGCAGCCCCCTATGCCTCATTTGCACTATCACCATAGTGGCCTTTCATACTTGGGCAGTATGCTGTTGCTGCAAATGGAGCACTACTATCACCTTCCTTGGGCTCCCTGCCTATGCTGTACATTGCTGACGCTGAAATGGTTTCACCCTCCTGCAAATGTGCATCTAGCGACATGTCTTTCATTCCCGGTAATGTTTGGCCCTTTATATCTCCATGTTAGTGTAGCAAGAGCCTCTCCCCACCCATTGACCACTTCTCTCCACCCTCTCTTCACCCTCTGCAGGACTTACTGCTGCCGGTAACGTTAACACGCGTTAACGTAGCCGCTGCTACGTTACCGCGGTTTAGTAAACATACCCCTATATCTCACAAAGGATATATAAAGACTTGAAAAGGTTCAGAGGAAGGTGACCAAAATGATTTAGAGCCTTCACCAGAAGATGTATGAGAAGAGACTTGAAGACCTAAATATGTATACCCTAGAAGAGAGGAGGGACAGGGGAGATATGAGGTAGACCTTTAAATACTTAAAGGGTATTAATAAACAAACAAACCTTTTTCAAAGAAGGGGAAGATGCAGAGGGCATATGATGAAGCTGCAAGTTGGTAAACTTAAAAGCACACCAGGAAATACCTTTTCATTGAAAGGGTGGTGGATGCTTGGAATGCCCTCCCGATGGAGGTGGTGGGGGCAAATATGGTAACAGAATTCAAAATGACATGGGACAGACACAGTGGATCTCTTTATAACATCAAATCAAACTCAAATATTAGTTATGCCTCAATAAATAGAGGGGTGGTGACCTGCACGGTGCGGCGGGTACAACCCTAAAGAAAGGTAAGGGGGGGGGGTGATCTGCACAGATTGGTGGTTACAACCACTCTAGCCATCTTATTGGGCAGATTAGATGGATCATACTGGGTTTTATCTGCCGTCATATACTATGTTACTAGAAAAAGAAATAGAAATATAAGGTAAGGACAATATCATTTTGATCCATAGATTGTTCTTGTACCCATGACCCTCCCATCTCACACCCTGCCATGTGTTTGGAACCACAGATCAGCCCTGTGGAAGTGTGAGTCCATCACTACATGTGTATAGATGTGGTAATGTCAGGATGCACGGGGCATGAGCTGGGGTATGCATATGTATGTGCCATACTTGTATGATGAGGTATGTTAGGCAGGTGAAGGAGACGGACATCTTATTACGTCTGTATGTACATCTGCATTGATATGCTGCTGCTTCTACTGCAGTTCCTGTCTTACATATCGGATCTGTCCTTCCAAAGGGGCAGGGCAGGATACAATGACACACACATTCAAAACCAGGGGTCACCTAGCAGAGTTGCCAATGAACCTATTTCCTGAGGTGAGATTGTAAGTCAGTCCTGGAGTTTCATTTTACAGCTGGAGTAATTCTCACTCCCATGCAACTCTAGTGGATCTGGCAGATAAATGACTGTTTACATATACAAAGGTCACTGGTCATATTTTGGAAGCTGAGAGGACAGTGTGGGTCTTTTTCCTTTTGACTTGGACTGTTATCATATTGTCTATTCTTCCCACCTGACTGGCGTATTTTACCTCCCAAATGCACATATCCAGTAAAGTTGATATTACCTACCCAGCCACCATCCAGGTTCAAGCCTCCCCTGCTCGAACTGCTCAAACAGTGCTGATTACTGCAAGATGTAAGGGTTGTGGCTGGACCCAGCAAACCTGGCCACCATGTTCATAATGATAGTGCTGGCATCACACACCACCTGCACATTCAGAGATACACCGCTTCCCAGTCTCTGGGTGGGATAGGTGACACAAGTGTGCACTCTATAGCTGTCATCAATTTTAGTAGCCCGCCAATTCTCTCACACTGCTGGTTTAGGGTCAACCACTATTGCTTCTCATTAGGAAACGCTCTGTCATTCCTAACCCGGCTGGTCATGATCACAGTATCTGATGGAGGCAGCTGGCAAAGTTGGAATGGATCATTCCTCCTACTGCATTGACTGATGTTTGGAAGCAGCCAGAGCCTTCTTGCCTGGACTTGCTTTCTCCAAGGACGCAAGCACGGCCACTCTGTTCTCAGTTGTCCCTGCACATTGTCACCATCCACCTTTGGGGGAGGCTGCCCCCTACTCTTCTATTGCCTCTGCAGACATGGAGCAGACATGAGCCATTGCCACAGTTATGTGCATTGCCATAGGGGCTGTTTTACTACAGGACATTAACTGACATGTGTTCTGGTGCGCGCTGAAGGCTATGTCACAGCTCACAATGTGAGAGCCATGGCAGCCTCTATGGCTCATCTTCACTCTGTGTCTATCGACAACATCTGTCGAGCAACTACTTGGGCTTCGGTTCATACCTTCACAGCCCATTACTGCTTAGACAAGGACTCCCGCCGGAATGCCTTGTTTGGTCAGGCTGTTCTTCAACACCTGTTCCATACTTAATCAACTCCTACCCACCATCCCTGGTAGGATGCCAGAGATCCAAGGGGGGAAGTGGAGCCCTTTAACAAGGGCACACAACTTCTGGGGCCTTGTAGGAGCAGAGGGTACCAAATTTGCCGTGGCCAGTGTGGAGCTATGAGAATCATATGACCTCTGTCTCTCTGAAGCTTGAACAGGGTTTTGGGAATTAGGGGAATAAGTGGAAAGACATACAGGAAGTCCTGACCCCAATGGAGGAGAAAAGCATCCCTGGCCTGACAACCCTGAGCCAGAATTCTGGAGCAGAACCAGGGAAGTCTGGCATTCAGCGGACTTGCATAGAGGTCAATGTCCGGGGTTCCCCAAATTTGAAAAACTTTGGCCACCTGGTCTGCATGGAGAGACCATTCGTGTGGAAGCAGAACTTGACTGAGTCTGTCTGCCCAAGAGTTTTGAATGCCTGGAAGATACACCGCAAGGAGATGAATCTGATGCTCTCTGGCAAGGGCCCATAGTCGCAAAGCTTCGTTGCATAGCGACAGAGAGCCTGTTCCGCCCTGCTATTCACATAGAACATAGCTACTTGATTGTCCGTTTGAACTAGGACTGTCTTGTAGCTGAGCTGGGTGTGGAATTCTAAAAGAGCAAGGAAGATTGCTCTGAGTTCCAGGAGATTGATGTGTAGACAAGCCTCCTGTGGAGTCCAGGTACCCTGGGTAAAGAGGCCTTGCAGGTGGGCTCCCCAACCCACCTGTGAGGCATCTGTTGTTAGAGTGGCTTGGGGTGGGGGTTGCTGAAAAGGAGACCCCATCAAAATGTTTTGGGGTGACTGCCACCATTGGAGGGACAAAATAAGGTGATCTGAGTTTGCTATTTTGTCTGACAGGCAACCTGACGCCTGAGTCCACTGAGTGGATAAAGTCCACTGGGCTGCCCTCATATGGAGGCGAGCATAAGGAACCACATGCACGGTGGATGCCATGTGGCCTAGCAACTGTAACATTTCCCGAGCAGTGAGGTGAGGTTTTAGCACTGCTTGGGAAGCTAACTGCACAATGCGAAGGCAGCGGGACTGTGGAAGGTAGGCCCTTGTCTGTCTGGTATCCAGCAGAGCTCCTATAAACTCCAGGGACTGAGTGGGAGCAAGGTTGGATTTTGGGAAGTTTATGACAAGTCCCAAATACTGAAGGATGCGCATTGTGTGAGAGAGAGAAACCCTGGCCTTTGGCTTTGAAGGGGCTCGAATGAGCCCATCGTCTAAGTAAGGGAAGACGAATATTCCTAGGGTGCGGAGAAATGCTGCCACCACGGCCATGCATTTTGTGAACACCCTTGGTGCAGAGGCCAGGCCAAAAGGAAGAACCCTGTATTGGTAGTGCTTCCCTTGAAACAGAAAGCAAAGGAACTTTCGATGAGTTGGATGGATGAGAACATGAGTGTATGCATCCTTGAGATCTAGAGAACAAAGCCAATCCTGACTCTGAAGGTATGGCAGCAGAGTTCCTAGAGAAATCATTTTGAACTTCTGTTTGAACAGGAATTTGTTCAATTCTCTGAGATCTAAAATGGGTCTGTGTCCTCCTGTTTTCTTTGGAATAAGGAAATAGAGGGAGTAAAACCCTGTACCCCATTGGGGAATGGGTACCTCTTCTATTGCCCCTTGGGCAAGAAGCACAGTGACCTCTTGACCTAACTGGTCATTACATAGAAACATAGAAACATAGAAACATGATGACAGAAAAAGACCAGAAGGCCCATCTAGTCTGAGAGAGGTCTGAGAATTGAACTGTCTTACCATTGTAGGAGGGGACATGCTGAGGAAATGAAGCTTGTACCCCTCTCTTACAATAGACAGAGTCCAATTTTCTGCTGTTATCTGACCCCATCTGGGGGCAAAATGGCATAACCTTCCTGGTATGGTGGAGGGTTCTGGGCCAGGAAGGCAAAGTTCTCTAGATAGGAGTCAAAGCCCCTGTGGAGGCTGAGTCTGCTGAGCCGGTTGAGGCTTAGCAGCTTTTGTTTTTCTTTGCCTATGTTGTTGCTGCTGTCCCTTTTGGGCAGACTGACCTAAACGATGCCCCTGTTGGATATAGGAGGGATAAAACTTCTTCTTCTTACTGAAGAATGGTTTCTTAGAGGAGTTTTTCCTCGCAGGAGCAGCTGTAGATTTAGACAATCTATCCAAAGTGATATTGTCAGCATCTCTCATTAGCTTTTTCCTACAAATTCTCTCCTGTGCAAGGAATATTCCCTAGTTTATCCTGTACCCAAATTTCCAAGTCAGATGCCTGGAGCCAGGCAATCCTACGTGCACCTCTGGCAATGGCAGAGGTTCTGCTTATGCACTTAAAGCAGTCAAAAGCTGCACGATTCACAAACTCGGAAACATCCTGAGCATGTTTGACAAGGGCGAGATAATCTTGCCTCTTATCATCAGGAAGGAGAGGGCTCATAAGCTCTAAATCTCCTGTGACCTCCTTAAGGAACATTCCCATATATAAGATATAGGAACTGATCCTAGCAGAAAGCATGGAAGCCTGGAAGGTTCGACATCCAAAGGCGTCAAGAGTCCTACACTCACGTCCTGGAGGATTAGATGCATGCCTTTTTGCACTCTTTATCCTTCTCATTGCTGACTCCACCACCATGGAATAGTAGGGTAATTGAGTCTTCTGAAACCCAGGATAAGGAGGAACGCGATACATGGTGTCGAGTCTTCGAGAGTGAGGAGATGTGGTTAGAGGTGTTTCCCACATCCTTAACATGAGGTCCTGCAAGATCTCATGAATAGGTAAGGTAGCTGCCTCCTTGGGAGCTTTAGGGTATTGCAGGATTTCTAATTTCTTTGCCCTAGGCTCTTTTTCAGGAGCCAGTGTGATGGAAAGACCTCGAGCCACATCTCGGATAAAATCCTGAAAGGACATATCCTCTGGTGGAGACATCCTACGCTGAGGAGAAGAAGAATCCTCAGGAAGAAGTACTCTGGTATCGGCAGAGCTTTCGGAGTCTTCAGACTCATCCGAGGATTTGAAGTATCTCCGATCCAGGTGATCGTGCAAGGCATGGTACCGATCAAAGTCGGCATCGGAGTGGTCCGGTACCGACTTGTTGATACCGGATGGATACGCATGACTCGGTCCCGGTAGAATACCTGCCGATGTTGATGCAGTCTGTGCCGGCACCGGAGTCAGTACCAGTACCGGTTGAATTGTCTGAAGTGGTTTCAAGGCCTTGAGAAGAGCCGCCAGGCTGCGTTCAATAGCCAAGAATCTCTGGTCTATCGACGCTGCCGATGCTTGGGTATTGGTACCGGAAGAAGCGTCCGGTACCCAAGAGCATGGCACCAGTAGTTCTGCCAACGTTGAAGCCTCGAGAACATCCTGGAGCCCCATTAGTGCTTTGGAAGCCGAAGTCTCCCGCCGGGGCAATTTTGCAGGTGAAAGTCCCTCAAGGGCAACACCAGAGGCATCTCGCTGTCTAGAAGGAGATCTACCCTTTGAGGACCGGCTAGATTTATGTTTAGTTACCTGAGATCCAAGGGAGGAAGACAAAGCCCTGGAAGACATCGATGCCACGGAGGCTGCATCAGAGGGAAAAAGGGTGCTAAGTTTAGCAGCTCAGTTCTGCCGGCCCCTTTTCAACATCATCCCACAGGCAACACACTCAGAAATAGAGTGGTCAGGACCTAAACATTTGAGGCACCACTCATGGGTGTCGGTGACGGAGATGGTACCGCCACACTTAGAACACTTTTTAAAACCCGAGGCAGGTTTTTCCATTCTGAAGGAAAAGTTGGGCCTAGTTCCCAAAATGGCGCTTGGCACCTGAAGAAACAATCACTGGAAAGACTCCAGAAGAAAGGGATTTTTTTTTGAAGAAAAGAAAGAAGAAGAACCGGCGGTGCCGGTGTAGCATCGAGGGAAGGCAGACACGACCACAAAAAAGAAGAATAGAAGAGATTTCTTCCTGCGGTGACAGGATGTGCGACCTGTCAGCTCCGCGGAAAATGAAGAACTGGAGAGGGACAGTTGGAAAAGGCGGGAAGGCAGCATGCAGGTGCTGTGGGATGTTCCCAAAAGCTTTCCTATTGGACGCTGGGGAGCATTCCTGCGCAGGCTCCGTTGGTACCGACGATACCCATATGTGAAGACTAAATTCCTGCTTGTTCCTGGAGATAGCAACTATCAATCCAGAAGAAACCAGCAGATGTCATACTCCAGGAAGGCCGAAGCACCATCTGTAATAGCAGTACCAGCATACTCAAGTATTCTAGGGAAGGACATTGGTAGAAGGGACGAGGAGTTTCCTTAAAACTGGACTGGTCAAAAGTACTAAGTGGTGGAGAATAGGTCTAGACTATTGAAACCTACTCCTTGCTGGTCTTCCTATGAATCATCTCTCTCCCCTTCAATCTGTTCAACACTCTGCTGCACGGCTAATCTTCTGCCAGCCTCGTCATGCTCATATTACCCTTCTTCTCAAGTCACTTCATTGGCTCCCTATCCATTTCCACATCAAGTTCAAACTTCTCTTGCTGACCCATAAGTGCATTCACTCTATAACTCCTCTCTACCTTTCCTCTCTTATCTCTCCCTACACCCCTCCTTGGGAACTCCGCTTTTCTGGCAAATCACTTCTATCTGTGCTCTTCTCTTCTATTGCTAAGGAGTGGCCTAGTGGTTTGGGCAAGGTACCACAGGCTGGAAGGTCAGTGGTTCAAATCCCACTAGAGGACAGCAACCTTGGGCCGGAAGGACTGAGGTTTCTAGTCCCATAGGTGCTCCTTGTGGTCTTGGGCAAGCCACTTAACCCTCCATTGCCCATGTTCCCTGTAAGTATTAGTGTATGTGTCTCATATCCCCTCGTGTTAAATGTATCCCCCAACCGCTTTGACCCGGTGAAAAGCGGGATATAAATGCAGCTAAATAAATAAATACAGACTTTGCTCCTTTCACTTTGCTGCTCCTTATGCCTGGAACAAACTACCTGAGTCTGTACATCAGGCGCCTTCTTTGACCCTTTTCAAAACAAGAATGAAAACTCATCTATTCACTGCTGCTTTCGGATCTTGACTCACCTGATCTCTTTTGTGTTTCTTTATCATTTCCCCTAGCTGTATCCCATGTCTACAGCTGCTGTGTTGTTGGTCTTGACTAGATTGTAAGCTCTGATGAGCAGGGATCTTCTTTTACATGTGTCTGTGCAGCACAGCGTATGTCTTATAGCGCTATACAAATGTTCAGTAGTAGTGGTAGTAGTAGTAGGTATCAAAAGATGATATATTAACAGGGAGGGGTGGTGTGGAAAAAATGAAGAGAATAATTTTAGAAGCTCTATTCTTGCTTTGGATGTCTGAAAACAAACTTAGAGACATCCAAAGTACAGAGACTTCTCCAGAGACATTTTAAAAGCCAACTCTGGAGAGTCCAAATGTGAATGGGGGCATGGATGATGCATGACTGGGGCTTTCCTAGGATCCTGAATGCCCCTGCCTAATCTCAGAAACATCATGGATGTTGTGATAGAGCTGAAGCTAGTAAAGCTATGAACTTAGAAAAAAACGCTGTTTTTCATAAAGCAACTGACTTGCAGAGGGTGCAATTACCTAGCAGAACAGCTAGAGGGGGCAGGCACAAGCCTGCAGATGCTGAGCTGACACTCCCAGGTACTGATGAAGCAGAAGCTAATCAGGTGCACCTGAGGAGAGGGTCAGAAAACTCAAGGGAAAAATGGCTTTATAAGCAGAGCTCTGCAGGAAGGAAGCAGAGAGAGCTTCGGCTAGAGAGAGAGCCATGGCTAGAGGGAGAGCCACGGCTAGAGGGAGAGCCATGCCCAGAGAGAGGCCTACGCATAGAGAGAAGCTCTGAGAAAGGATCTGGAACAGAACCCAAGGATACTGGGAAGAAAGGACCTGATAGAGGAACCTCCTATACTGCAAGGCAGAGGAGCTTTGAATCCTTACGTGGCAGAGCTAAGCTCCAGGGAGCCCAGCCCAGAGAACTCCAAGAAACAGTCTTCAGAGAAGACGGTATCAGAAGGAGAGTGCCTGGTAGGGAGAATAGCAGTGGCACAGACCTCAAGGAGCCAAGGTACAGTGATACTTTATTTCTCACAAAGAAGCCAGGTCCTAGAAAGGCCTATAACTCAGATAGCAATATTGAGAGGAAAGAAAGCTGGCAGAAGTTTTGTAAACCACTTCAAAGAGGCATAGGAACAAGACATACCACTTGTTTGCAAAACCCAGAACTGCCAGGCTGGAAACTAGGGAAGAGAACTTCTGAACTGCAAACTATTTCAGCCAGGGAAAGCTCAGGTATAGAAGAAAGCGCGGCTGAGCTTGAACCCATGCAGATTGAGCTTGGGGAACCAGAGCCGATGAGGCATGAAGAACTAATGGACTGTTCGATGTGTATTGCTGAAAGCCTAGAGTCTCTCCCAGAGCTATAATTATCAGAACATGCTTTAACAATATCTTTCGCCTGTGTTGAGCTAAAGAAGAGCTTGTTTATTTGTTTTACTACAGTGTTGAAAACCCTTTGTATTTTTACAAGGAACTGTGAAGCTCTCATAACAGTTTTCTTGCCCTGTAATTACTTTGGCATAAACCTGAAAATAAGGTAAATTCTACTTTTTGGTTTCTTAGTGAACCTTAGTGCTAAAGGGGAATAAAAACCTTTTGTTTGACCCTACACAAGGCGTACACAACTTATTTCTTAAAGAAGAAGGACTACAAGGACCATGATCCCTCTGGTCCAAAAAGGTTGCCTACTTCTACAAAATAATTAAAATGCACTACGTGTCCCTTCAACAAGCTACCAGCAGGGGGCATGGTGACAATGTTCAGTGTTGCGTCTAATGTTTGACCTGCTCCAGGCTTCTGAAAAGTGCTTGCTTTAGCTGAAAAACATCCAGAGAGTATAAAGAAGAAAGTACTACATTATCCCCAGTACTCAGCAGTGTCAATAACAGCAGCAATGGGATTTAAACCCTGGTTGCTCTGCGCCTAACCATGTAAGTGCCATTGAATATACAGTACCATTTAAGGCATTTACCCGGTTTACTGGGCTGTAAACCATGTAAATGCCTTTCAAATATGGGCCCATTCTTTTCAGAATAGAGTGGAGTGAATGAGTGAAGTGCCAAGGATCTCCAGGCTTTTGCCAGTCCCCACGAAGAAAAACCTGATATTTTAAAATCCATGAGACCAAGAGAAGGACTGCGTAAAAAGCTCATAGGATTGGTGTGCTTCCTTGTATGCCAAACAGTTGGTGAAGTAACTGTGTAGGCCACACAGAAAGGTGATTACAACTGGAAAATGCACATTGGGATAACCTGCATGAAGCAGAAGTTACGGCCTCTAATGAAGACATGGAGGGAGGGGTAACCTGTGCAGAGCAGCAGCTGCAACTCTCAACAAAAGCTTGGGTGAGGGGTAGCCTAAATACAGGTGCAACTACAACACTAAGCATAGGCATGGGGGTAAACTGTGCAGAGCATCAGTTAGCCTCCTCAGTGAAGGTATGGGTGGTAACCCAAATGGAGTAGCAGTTACAGTCTTAACCATCCTACTAGACTGACTAGATGAGTCATTTTTGTCTTTAACAGACATCATCTACTATGTTTCCATGTATTACTGTGGCAATGGGCCCGATTCTGAGATGCGACAGCCCTGCAAGCCGTCAGGACCCTATTCCTCCTCCTGCTCTCCCCGCATGTCTTGAGAAGTTGGACGGGGAGAGCCAGCAGGGGGCAAGATCTGGGAAGAGCGGGAGTGTGCTGAGCTGGCAGGATGTACAGGGACAATTCCAGTCACAGCCCTGTACGTCCTGCCGGGTCAAAGGTAGAATAAGCAGCACTAATCTGGCAATCGGGCCCGGGGATCCTCCCTGGAGCCGGGGCTGGGTGCGTGGGGTCCCTTCCATCCAATCCAGGCCCCATCTAGCCAACCGTGGGTCAGGTGACGGGGAAGAGGGGGGCCTAAGCCATGGGAGTCAGGGGTGCCTATGGGGAGGATGCCCTGTAGGTGGCAGGGGCATGCGGGGCCATCTACGGGCCCGATTCTGTGTACCAAGGGAACATTTAGTTCCCATGCTCAAGAATTGTTTCCTAATGGGCCCATCTTCCTCGAAGATGTCTGGACAGCCCAGACATCCCCCTCTCTGAGGGCTCCATTTGTAAGCATAAAAAAAGTTCCTCCTGGTTTTGGACCAAAACTCAAGTTGCTTGGGAGACTGGAGCAAACTTGCAACCAAGTTCCAGATCCTGTTCCACTCTGGTTCCCTAGTGCCTGTATTCCAAGACCTGCATCCTGTTCTTCAGGACTTTCCTTTGTCCTTGGCGATTCAAAGGGATTGCTGGCAACTTGATAGATGAGGATTCTGGAAGTGAAGTACCATGACTCTGTGCCAAGCTTAGTGAGTCTATGTGTCTTGAATCTAAACATATGCAAAGTCTTTCTAAATCTAGTGAGCTTATCTGACTGTCTTGAATCTTGAATATTTGTTAAGCTATGCCATGTCTGTTTGTCTTCAACCTGAACTTTGTGCCTTGAACCATGAATCTAGTCTAGAGCATATACCGTATTTTCGTGCATAAAGCGCACGCGCTATACACTTTTTTACCTATCGCGCAACCCTCTTGCGCGGTATTTGCAAAGGCGCACTATACCGAAACTTTATTACAGGGAACCGATTCCATAAAAGAGTCCTTACAAGAATATAATGGTTTCAAAATATATTTAATTAATTTTCATCATCCGATTCCATAAAACCTTCGAAATCACTTCCCTCATCAACATCATTATTGAAATAATTTAAAACCGTCTGGAGACGCTCTTCCGTAACATATGCACTGTCATCGTCACTCCTTTCCACATTTTCATCATCATCTTCGTCATCACTACGCACCCGATCCTCGTTCTTATAAACAATCCTGGCTTTTTGGAATCCATTTCTTATGGTTTCTGGGGATATTTTGTCCCAAGCAGAACACAACCAATTGCAGATTTCCGTTAATGTAGCCCTCTTTAATCATCCCGGTGGTGTGAATTCATGAATTCCCCGCTGTATCCAATTATCCCACTCTCGTCTGATGAACGTTTTGAACGGGTGATTAACTGCTATATCTAGCGGCTGCAGCTTGCAAGTAAGACCACCCGGTATCACTGCGATGTGGGCACCAGTCGAATTAATATAATTTTGCACATTTGTTTCTTTATGGGCAGCCATGGAATCGAAGATCAACAAAGACTTTTTAGAAAAGAAACCACCAGGCCTGGCCCTATAACATTTATCAATCCATATTTTCATGACCTCAGAGTCCATCCATCCATTTTTGTTACAGTGAACAACAATACCTTGTGGAAATTTTTCACGGGGCATGGTTACTCGTTTGAAAATAACCATCGGCGGGGGGCGGAGCCTGATGTCCAGCGGGTTAGACGCTTCGCGCTGAAGCTCCCGAGAGGCCTACTCAGAATCCTGACTTAATACCTACCTAAACTTAATATTTTGCTCCGAACTTACCGGGGTACCTCGGGGGGGATGGCGGCCCACAAACCAGCGCGCTTAGACTTCGGGTCTCCCTCTTCTTCACACGGAAAACGCTCCAAAACAGAGTTGTCTTCCCCACAAAAGACAGTTCCACTTCGGGAAAACCCCGAAATGCAACAGGAGATATTGGAGGAAATACGCGGTGTGAAGGAACTGGTACAGTCCAACAGAGAGGCGCTTCGAGCCATGCGGGAAGACTTCGGTGTGCTTCAAGACTGGCTTGAAGGTCTCTCATTACGGCAGGACAACATGGCGGGGGTCCTCGACTCGCACGCGGTGCGCTTGGTGAAACTGGACAAGGCTGAGCGTCAGATACAGAATCTTCAAAAAGAGTTAGAGGATAGCAATAATCAAGCCCGTCGCAACAATGTAAGGCTCATTGGAGTACCGGAGGGGGCCGAAGCAGGAGATATAAGAGAATTCCTGGTCAAAACTCTTCCCTCCTTGCTGAAGATCACTTTTCACAGAGATCTGGAAATTGACCGAGCACATCGTGTTCCTACCAACATGGCCCTCAATCGGACGACCCCCCGGCCTATCATCTTTCGATTACTGAGATATCAACAAGTTGAGCAGATTCTAAATGCTGCCCGGGCGAATCATCATCTGGAGTTTGAAAGTCATAAAGTCTCCTTCTTCCCTGACTTGGCAAAGCCCACAGTTGACCGTCGGAAGAGACTCCTTGCTTTTCGCCCTAGACTTCAACAGCTACAGGCTCGCTTTGGCCTATTGTATCCAGCGAAGCTCAGAGTGACTCTCCATAACCAAACCAGAACATTCGAGGATCCTGATCTACTAGCAACATTTTTAGATTCCAAAGAAGCAGACCAGATGCGCTAATTCAACAACTTGGATCTGTAACCCGCCGGATCTGCCCGCCATTTTGAATGGCCCGACGCGGTGATCACCGCCTGGAACAGAGACTGCCTGGACTTTTCTTTCTGTCTATCTATAACTTTCTTGGTCTCCTATCCCTCCATGATGTGCACCTCGGTTGGATTCGGAACACGCACAGCTATACAGGTTATATGTTTCAATAAGGCCTTCTCTGGGGTTTCTCCCCGCAGACACATGGTCGCCAGTAATTTCTGGGGTTCTGCTTCTTCTCTAACGCACCTCGGTGATTCTTTTTTTTATATGGGGCGCTTCATTGTTTTTCATTAGCTTATTTTCTATCATGTCATGTGTACAGCCATATACAGGTAATATGAGGGACATTGTGAAATTATGTGCGTTATCATGTTCTCTTTCAGAATTTTTAACTTTTCTGAATGGCCTTCTGTAAGCTCTTATCACTGAATGTAAAAGGCATCAATAGTCCAATCAAAAGAAAGAAAATCCTTAGCTATCTTAATCATGAGCATGCTGATTTAGTGTTTCTTCAGGAAACGCATTTAAACTCCGCTGAAACACTGAAACTCAATGCTAAGCCTTACATGGTGGCTGCCTACTCTCCCGCCGTTTCCAAACGGTGTGGGGTAGCCATCTTGGTTAAGAAGTCTTTGCAAGCTACTGTACTGGATACTAGCTCTGATAAGGAGGGTAGATGGGCCCGTGCACACCTTAAGGTTGGAGATAGTGAAATCACGTGTATTTGTATTTATGCTCCGAATGTGGATAACTCTGCTTACTATGCAAGGCCTCTGCCAATACTCCATTAATACTTGGCGGCGATTTCAACCAAGTACTTGATCCTTTGATAGATAGACAGCCGCCTAGAACGAGTGGTCCACCCAAGAGTCTTGATACCCTTACAGCTCTGATGAAAGATCTTGCGTTAGTAGATATATGGAGGCTGCTTCACCCCTCCGACTTAGAGTTCACCTTTTTCTCAGCCCCCCATCACTCACAATCTAGAATAGATTTTTTTTTCTTATCTCCAAAGCACTGATACCCCAAGTGGACACGGCTAGGATTCATCCTCTCCATATTTCAGATCATGCTGCCATATCTTTCTCATTACATGTCACTACGCAAGGTGAACATCCCCGTGCTTGGTTTTTTGATAGATCCCTACTAGACCAAAAAGATTTTCAGGTTGACATAAAGGCTAGATATAGAGGAGGACCTTTGCAAACCAATCCCTCTTACTTATCTCCCTGGTATGACTCTCCTATCAGACTCCCACTATCCACCAATGCTCTTAGACACTTTAGGTGCCTTTCATACCCTTGAGCAGTCTCTAGACTCCCGACTTTGTCCGCTAGATAGACTCCCGCTTTGGCGCAATGCTCGATTTCAAATACAAAATAAACCGATGGCGTGGAGCCCCTGGTACACTAGGGGCATTTGGATCCCTAACCAGCTGTTCTCTGATGGTCGCTGGAAGACTTTTAGTGAATTACAAATTGAATTTGGTCTCCCAGCGAAACACTACTTTCAGTTGATGCAACTTCAGCATTGTCTTCGGAGTGCTAAGGTGCTCCCGCCATCGGAACCCCATACCCAAGGATTATCGGAGATTATCCGATCTATCGGGAGCTTATCGGGTGTAGCATCTAACTCTTACAAAACTTTATGTAATACTGTAAATAGGGGCACTCCTATAGCACAGAAATCCTGGGAGCGGGAAATGCATGTAACTTTGACCCTGGAGCAATGGAGCCTAGTCTGGAGCAAGGTGACACGGGTCTCTCGATCCGCCTCACTCACTCAGACACTTTTCTTTCTAGCCCACCGATGTTTCTATACTCCTGACAGGTTAGCCAAATGGAACGTCACCCAGAGCAATAGATGTTGGACATGCCATGCGGCCATTGGTTCACTCATTCATGTTATGTATGATTGCCCTGCATTACAGTATTACTGGAGTCGGGTCTGGGGTCGTATTCAATCTATTTTGCACTTTCAAGAGCCCCTCTTTTGGAAGATAGTGGGACTCCGCTCAGCTGCGGGGATCCCCTCTCTTCCCAAATCGGCTTACTTCCTTTTAGACTTTATGCTGGGCATAGCTATTTCTCTAATTACGAAATACTGGAAAAATAGTTCCCATCTGAGCCCCAATGAATGGTGGAATCATGTCTGTCTCTACAGTAAATATGAGCAAATACCTCGTATGTTAGCTTTTTTCCGCTCAGACCTCCCACCACTTGTCTAAATGGAAGATGCTCAACGACTATGTTCAAACTGCTCAATGCTCTCATCTGACTGTTTAAATCTGTGTAAATCTCTGTCACATGATCATTCTGTATCGCAGATACTATTTCTGTTTGTTTTGATGTACAATTACTGTTGTTTGTAAGCGCTCATATAATGATACTTATCAGCTTAGAGAAGAAGCATAGGGGTGGGGGGTAATTGGGGTTGCTTTTCCTTATTGTATGTTTGTATTTGTATCCTTTGGTGTGTTGTTTCTTTTTGCTTGTTGTAAAATGAAAATAAAAGTTTAAAAAAAAAGAAAATAACCATCGGCTTCAATTTAAGCCCACTCGCTGTGCAACCCAGGACTACAGTGAAGCAAGCCCTCTTGTGTCCAGTTGTTGTTATTGCGACAGTTTTTGAACCCGAAGCAGCTACAGTCCTGGTTGGTGGAATGTCAAAAGACACAGGAACCTCATCCATGTTAATAACATCCATTGCCGAAATGCCGAACTCCGAAATTTCTTTGCTGACAAATGTGCCGAAATCCGCCATCTTTTGTTCCCAGTCATCCGGAATCCTCTTGCCTATAGTTGTTCTTATTCGCACGGAAAGACCATGCCTCTTCATAAATTTGCAAATCCAGTTGAAACTAGCCTGGAAACGTGAAATTCCTCTTTCATTGGCCAGCAGTTTTGCTTTGAATTGAATTGCGATAGTTGAGACAGCTTGATTTTGCTCCCTTCTAGACAGAATCCACTATTTTAAGTCACTCTCTAGCTCTGGCCACTTTTCTATGGGACCCCGATGCGCATGTTTTCGCGGGTTCATCTCCTCTAGCGCCGTTTTCTCCTTTCTCCAGTCGCGAACAGATGACTCACCAACATCAAATTCTCTTGCTGCTGCTCTGTTGCTTGTTTCTTCAGCTTTTGCCACAACTTTCAGCTTGAAGTCCGCAGTATAAGACTTGCGTTTAATTCCGGGCATGATGACTGGATTATAATATAAGAGATCGCAAAGTTTAAATGTAAGGTATAATAGAACCGAGGGCCTTTTATATGCCTCACAGTGCACTCGACCCATGCGCGATATACGCGCATGCGCATAATGCGAGACATTCTCTGCAGAACAGGCCGAATATTGCGCTTTATATGTGGGTGCGTGTTTTATGTGGGTGCGCGTTACATGCGCTAAAATACGGTAGTACCATGAGCCCTTTAGATTTGAATTTACTTTTCGCTGCTAAAGTTGAAGTAATCAGTGTTTTATTAAGCTGTTATTAAAATAAAAATGGGTTATACCTTAGAAACAAACTGTGTTCCACAACTTAGCTCTTGCCTGACAAAATGCTTAGACCCTTCTGAAAACCAGTCTTGCAACCAGGCTCAAGCAGGTATAAATATGCTTATCAAGGGTAATAAAATGCATCAATTTTTTATTTTTATAACATTTCCAAAGTAATACACCCAAGCAAAGGTTGGCAGAAACATGGTACTATAGATCAGTTGTTTTCTCCAAAATGAAGAAAGACTAAGGGGCTTGTTTACAAAGCCGCGGTAGCGGTTTCCGATCGTTATCGGAGCCGTGGCCCCATTGATAACGATTGGAAACCGCTACCGCAGCTTTGTAAGCAAGCCCCTAAGAGACACATAATGAAGCTACAATGTAGTACCTTTAAGACTAATCGGAGAAAACGTTTTTTCACTCAATGTGTAATCAAACTCTAGAAATCGTTAACGGAGGATGTGGTAAAAGCTATTAGTATAGCTATGTTTAAAAGAGGAAAAGTCCATAACCCATTATTAAAGAGGACCAGGGAAATCCACTGGTTACCCCTGGGATGAGCGGCATGGAATCTGCATACCTTTTTGGTAACCTGACAGTTACTTGGGACCTGGACTGGATGCTTTTGGAAACAAGTCAATAAGAAAGGCATCCTATTAGTCCATCAGAAAATAAAGGAGCAAACCCCATATTATGCCTCAGGAAATATCTAAGAAGGTTAAAGGCTGGTCACTGCAGCTATATTCATCTTGACTGAGTTTTCTCAGGGGGCTTCTGTGAGAGCTGTGGCAATGATGTCCCAAAATAATTCTTGGAGATGCAGAGGCTTAGGTAGATCAAAAAAGATTATGAGCTCAGTATTTAAAGTAGGGGGTGTGTGGGTCGAGAATTTTCATTTTGTTTAGCTTCCTGTGTTATTTGCACGATTTGTTATTTCATTTTGTTTGTCTTTTTAAAAAATTAGCTTTGGTAGAAATGTTAATAGTGCACACTATTGACCAAGAGAGCATGCTAGGGGTGAATAATGCACATTATTACACAATAGTACATGCTATTGAGCAATAGTACACACTATGAGCAAACAGTCTATACTATTGTGCAATGGCATGTGCTATCAAGTGAAATTACGCACTATACATGCATGCATGAACATTGCACACTGCGCTTAATAGCATATACTATTTGCCCATAGGGCATAGTATTTCTTAGTAGTGTGCAAGCTTGAACAGTAGTGTATATTATCAAACAAAGAAGCACGGTACTACGTGAGCAGAAGAAACCCAGTACTAATTCGTGGTATCAAGGAAGGAGAACTTTATTTCACACAACTTTAGCCCAAATGCTTCTTCTGTTGGGCGTTTGGGCTTAAGTTGGGTGAAATAAAGTTCTCCTTCCTTGATACCACGAATGTGTACATTATCAACGACAGATGGAAGTGACAAAATTTCAGGGTTTCAATAACAACGGAAAGACATACTGTACCTGAATGTAACTTACCTTGATCTTCTCTTGGAAAGGCATGAGCTAAATACTATAAATAAAGGACAAATAATAAAGGAAACAATATAGGAAATGTGATTGATCTTTCCTAGGTCAATTCAAAAAACTCTGCAGCTCTAATTCAAAAGCCATTTACAATATCTGGGTAACAGAACCTCTCCTCCTTGGTACTCCTATTCCTCTAGCTCCCTCCCTCCGTTATCTTGGCATTACCCTGAACTCGGCCCTCACTTTTCACAACCATATCACTTTTATTGTCTGTAAGTCCCTCTACTCCTTGCGTCAAATTAAATCCGTGCGCCCCTTCAGCCTTGATCACTCTGACACTCTTGTATTCTCCCGTCTAGATTACTGTAATGTCATCTACGCAGGACTTCCCCATTATCAGCTCCATAGACTTCAACTTATCCAGAATACTGCTGTCTGCCTTCTCGCCCATTCCTCCCACCACGATCACGCCACTACCACTACCACTGGCTCCCCATACAGTACAGGATCCGCTTCAAGCTTCTCACATTAGTCCACAAAATCCTCCACACAGGTATTCCCTCTTACCTTACCTCCTCTACCATTCTCCACACCCTACACCATTCCCTCAGTTCACTGCACTCCAACCGGCTGCACCTCCCCTCTGCTTCTTAAGCCAGATACAAAGCCACCCATCACTCTGCCTTTTACTTCCTTGGCCAACACCTCTGAAATATTCTCCCCCCTGCCCTCCGACTGGAAACTTCCTACATTACTTTCAAGTCCTAACTCAAAACCTTTCTGTTGCATGTCACCTATGATATTCTTATCACATGATATGCCGGGCTCCCTGCAGATGATATCTGCTCTCCTCGGACTTCTCTCTCCTCCCCCACCTCTCTCCCTCCCCCTCATCACCTCGTATGGATGTACTCTCCTTTTCTATGATTTTATGGAGTTCTTTTCACATTTTCTTTTTTGCATCGTTAAAGTACACCGCCCTGCTATTTTATTGAAGCAGCCGCATTCAGCGCATAATGCACTGGAAATCGCTGCAGACCACCTTGGTACTATCCGGATAATGCTGCGGCGGTCCATGTGCGGACTGAGGGTGACTCCCAGAGTTATCCGGTAACGGTGGTTAGTTAGTTGAATAGCGCCGGTAGTCATTGCTGAATCCGGATATTCAGCACTGGCCGTTATTCAGATGCGGACTCTGAGTATTCACTGACCACGCCAGCTGAATATTGACCCCATTTGTTTACATGGAAACTGCAAGGTAATAACAGTCCCATCTGCAACAGCTTTGCTCTCTTGAATAGAAGTTATGTCCTTTTATGAGCATTCAAAGCCGCATCTGGAAACATACAGAATCTAACACAGGAACATCTCTAAATTAAACGAAAAAGGGTTTAGATTGCCATTCTTTATCTGAGATTAATGCTAAATGAACAATTAAAGCTGCAGCACAGCCTTCCCTACTGTACTTCCGACTTCTTCAAACTCTGCAAGGACTGCTGAGACTGCTATCCTAATTCAGCTCTCCTCTGAGCTGGAGGGAGTTCATACATTTTGGAGGTTGGAAAGAAGTTTTCTGGAACTTGCAGAACTCCCAGGAGATGACACTTAGCTTAAACATGTCTTTTAAGCAGACACCATTGGCAATTAAGAGAATTAATTACATGCAGCTTTCTATATTTAAACATAATTTCCAAACTTTCAGTATGATTACGAAGAAAAACATTACCCTTAATTATGAGTAACTTTTTTAAACTTCTCTTCTTGACACTCAATTCTTTTAAGATGGCTTATCATTTGAATCTTCAAAACATTATTTTCAGAAACAATACCATTCATATGGGCTATAACATGAGCCACTTGTCCAGACAAATTTGCATTTCTTCCAACAATGGCCACTCATATAATGCTGAAGTCCCTTTAGACTACCAGAAGGCTCACCCATCAAAGAACTGCTAGGTTAAACTTCTCCAAGGCTGTAGAAGGCATCCTGCCTCCTGTCGCTGCTACCATTGTCTTCTCAACCAGCTCTTGCAAGTCAAGGCCAGCCCTGGTCGACTGTAGCACTCCTCTTTCTGAGGCCCCACTCTCTTCAACAACTATGTCATAAGTAGTTGCCTGTATAGGGGGGGCTACCTCTAATAGCACCTTTAGCAGGACTTGCTGCTCTGATGGGAGCAATACATAAGAAAGCGTAGTTACTCACCTGTAACAGGTGTTCTCCAGGGACAGCAGGAATCAGTCCTCACATATGGGTGACGTCGGCGCCAACGGAGCCCTCGTGCGGAACAATATTCCAGTTTTCTAAGAAAGCCTTTGGGATTGCATCACGCAGTACGGTCCCCTTCCCGCCCAAGGGTACCATCTTGTTCAGTCAGATGACATAGCTAAAAAGACGGCAAAAAGAGAAAAAATTAATCAAGGACTGCAACTCCAGGGGAGGAGAGAGGGTCGTGAGGACTGATTCCTGCTGTCCCTGGAGAACACCTGTTACAGGTGAGTAACTACGCTTTCTCCAGGAACAAGCAGGAAGTCAGTCCTCACATATGGGACTCCCTAGCTATAGGCTACCGAGAACCCATAGCTGAAAAATGGCTCCCTCTAGAAGAGCCACAGCAGCAGTGATAGGATTTTTCTGCAAGAACACAACCCCCACGGTAGCCGGACACCAAAGGGTCGGAGGGTAGGAGTTGCCTAAACCTCGAATAGGTTACGGAGTACCGCCTGACCGAAAACACTATCTTGCTGGGACTCTCTCTCCAGGCAGTAGTGGGCTGCAAACGTCTGGCTTGAAGACCAAGTTGCGGCCCGGCAGATGTCTGCCAACAGAACAGAGCGGTGATTAGCCACTGAGGCGGCCTTAGCCCTGACCGAGTGGGCCGTGATTCGGCCCTGCAGCTGAAGGTCAGCTGCCCTGTACGCCCAGGCGATGCAGTCTACCACCCAGGTGGATAACGTGCACTTGGAGACAGGAAGACCCAGTTTACTAGGGTCATAAGAGCCGAAGAGCTGAGAAGCTCTCCAATGCCCCCGCGTACGCTCCAGGTAGAAGGCGAGGGCATACAGTCCAGGGTATGCAGAACTGCTTCTGCCCTGCAGGTATGTGGCCTGGGAAAGAAGGTTGGAAGAACCATCTCTTGGCTGAGGTGAAACGAGGAAACCACTTTTGGAAGGAACTTGGGGTGAGTACAAAGTACTACCCTGTTTTTATAAAACCGTGTATACGGTCTATCCGATACTAAAGCTTGCAGCTCGCTCACACGGCAAGCAGAAGTGAATGCCACGAGGAAGAGTGCTTTCCAGGAAAGGAAGCGGAGAGGACAGGTGGACATTGGTTCAAAAGATGGGCAAGTAAGCCGCTGCAAGACCACATTTAAGTCCCACTCTGTCGCCAGTGGGCGAATTGGAGGCTTCAAGAGTAGGAGGCCTCTGAGGAATCGGGATACTAAAGGGTGAGCTGAAAGAGGTTGCCCATCCACTGGAGAGTGGTTAGCTGATAGCGCACTCAGGTGGACCCTGACAGAGTTAGACTTGAGGCCTAACTCCGAGAGGTGGAACAAGTACTGTAATAACTGAAGTACTGGACAAGTGAATGGGTTCTCCTTATTCTGGGTACAAAACCCTTCAAATCTATGCCACTTGAACGCGTAGGATTTTCTAGTGGATTGCCTCCTAGAGGCCAGCAACACCTCCTCAACCTCCTTGGGAAGGAGTAGAGGAGCAAGTACTACCCTTTCAGCAGCCAGGCCATTAAGTTGAGGGATCTGAGATTGGGGTATAGCAAGGAACCCTGTTCCTGGGTCAAGAGGTCGGGCTGCACCCCCAGTGGGAGTGGAGTTTCGACCGCTAGTTGAAGGAGAAGAGGGAACCAAGGCTGTCTGGGCCACCCGGGGGCTACCAGGATGACCGAGGCCTTGTCCCGAAAATCTTGAACAGAGTGCGTGCCACCAGGGGCACGGGTGGGAATGCATAGAGAAGGTCCTGTGCCCACGAGATCAGGAAAGCATCCGACGCCAAGCTCAACAGATGTGGCTGCCTCGAGCAGAACTGGGGCAGCTGATGGTTTTGCGGACTGGCAAAGAGATCCATAGATGGGAGACCCCAACGGTTGAAGATCCGCTGGGCTACATCCCGGTTCAGTTGCCATTCGTGAGGCTGAAGAATCCTGCTCAACTTGTCGGCCAGGAGGTTGTCCTGACCTGGCAGATAAACTGCCTTTAGGGACATGTGATGTGACACTGCAAAAGAGCAGAGGTCCAGAGTTTCCTGGCATAGAATGCGAGATCCTGTGCCCCCCTGTTTGTTGATGTAGAACATCGCTACCTGATTGTCTGTATCAGCACCGACTGATGTGCAAGAAGATGACAGAAGGCTTGAAGAGCTAGGCGGATGGCTCGAAGCTCTAGAAGATTGATCTGAAGTGTGGCCTCTCATGAGGACCAGAGACCCTGAGTGCATGAACCCTGGCAATGGGCACCCCAGCCCAGCAAGGAGGCATCTGTTGTCAGCACTCTGGTGTGAGAGGGAGGTTGGAATGGTACTCCCTGAAGCAAGTTGGGGGGGGGGGTGAAGCCACCATTGCAAGGCTGACACCAGTAGCTTGGAAATTGCTACTCTATCTCTGAGGCGGCCAGTGGCTTGCGTCCACTGGTCTCTGAGGCTCCATTGAGCTGTGCACATGTGGAAACGAGCATAGGGAGTCACATGCACCGTGGAGGCCATGTGGCCCAGGAGGCTGAGGAAGACCCTTGCGGAGACCTGAGGTCTGTGCTGGACCTGTTGTACCAAGTCCAGCAACCACCTTGCCCTGTCCAGCGGTAGGTAAGCCCTTGCCTGAAGGGTGTCCAGTCTTGCCCCTATGAATGCCAAGTTCTGAGTGGGGAGTAAAGTGGACTTTCATGATTTATAATGAAGCCCAGGTGCTGGAGCAGATTGACTGTGTGAGCAGTGGCCTGCCGTGTCTCCTGTGCCGATTGGCCCCTGATGAGCCAGTCATCCAGGTATGGAAAGACAGAATCCCTGGCTTCTGAGGAAGGCCACTACCACTGCTAGGCATTTGGTAAATACTCTGGGAGCGGAAGCTAGGCCAAAGGGAAGCACCTTGTACTGGAAGTGGTTTCCTCCGACCACAAACCTGAGGTATTGTCTGTGGTCTGGGTGTATGAGGATGTGAGTATAAGCATCCTTTAAATCTAAGGAGCATAGCCAGTCTCCCTGGTGGAGGTAAGGCAGTAGGATCCCAAGGGACAGCATCTTGAACTTTTCCCTCACCAGGAACTTGATCAGATTTCGCAAGTCCAGGATGGGGCGAAGGCCTCCTTTTCTTTTTGGTATGAGGAAATACCTGGAGTAGAAGCCTTGCCCCTGCAGGTGGTGGGGCACTAGTTCCACCACCTGATCCTTTAGCAGACCTGCCAACTGCTGCAGGAGGAGGTTCCTGTGAAGAGGGGGCCTGAGAGGCTCTCCTGGGAAAAAGGAGATGGGCACCTGGTGGAAGTGAAGTAAATAGCCCTGCTGGACTACTTGCAAAACCCAGGCGTCGGTAGTAATGGCTGGCCATCTGTGAGCCTACAGGGCCAGCCTCCCTCCTTTGCAGGGCCAAACCACTGGTGGGAGAGGAGCAATGCACTGGGAGTCAAAAACCCTCTCCCGGCTGGGTAGGAGCTGGAGCTGGAGGCTTGGGGGTCTTCGGCTTACATGGGCCATGCCCCTGTTCCCTGGCCTGCTGCCCTTGTTGGGGAGCTGGGGGCAGCCTGGTACGTGGGATAGTTTCTGTAAGCCATACCCTTCCTCAGGAAAAAGGGCTTCTTCCCTGAGGCCTTCTTCTTGTGAGAAGGTGCAGATGTCTTCTTCGACAACCTTGCCCGGGTCAAGTACTCAGACTGGATTTCTGCAGCTTTCTCAGTCATGGGTTTGCCAAAGAGGTTGTCTCCTCGGCATGGGACATCGATCAACTTGTCCTGAACCCATGGCTCCAGGTCCGACAACATGAGCCAGGCCTGACGGCGTGTACCGATGCCGGCCGTGGCTACTCGGGCCGAAGCCTCGAAGCCGTCGTAAGCTGCTCGAGACATGAATTTCGAGCACTCTCTAATCCCCGTGGACAGGGCTTTGAAGTGCTGCAAGGGTTCCTCGGATAGGCCAGAGAACCAAGTGTCCTCCGGAGGGGACCTATTCCAAGGCTCCGAACCCGGAGAGTCCGACGGGATACACCGGGTTGAGAAGGAGTCTGGGGAGTCTTCTTCCTCCGTCTCCCATGCAGAGTCCTACGAGGAGGACTTGATGGGCTCCGGCCTCGAGGGCTTCGAGCCCGACTGCCCCGACGCCGAGGGCACCGGCGTCGACGACCTCGGTCCCGAACGGGAGGTCAAGGGGGACCTTGGCCGAGGATCGGCTCGGCTTCCGGCGTCGACTTTGACATCGACGTCCCAGTGGTCGGGGCGGATGGACCGGCGAGACTGGCCATCAGAGCCCACTGCTGCTCCATGAAGGCAGCCATGCTGCTCTCCAGGGCCACCAACCTGAGACCAAGCTCAGAAGGCTCCGCAGCTCCCTGCTCTGTCAGGCCCAACGCCGGCTCTCCCGGAGGAGAGTCCACGAGGACAACAAAAGTTACCTTGTCTGACGTCTCCGGCTCCTTGCGAGGTTGTTTAGCCGGCCGCTCCGACTCCGAGGACCCGGGGTGGCAGCCTGGAACCCGAGGGCCTAAGCCGATCACAGGCATCCAGCGACGCTGCCCTCACGAGCTTCTTCTTCCTCCGGTGTTCCCTGGAGGGAGACCCCCGCTCAGAAGACCCACGACGGTGCTCGATTCCCGAGATGTCGAGGCTTCTGATGAAGTCCGAGCTTGGGCGGTTACGTACTCAAGAAAATCCCTGTCACGCTGATGCTGTGTGCTCTTCAAAGACTTCAAAGACATCTTACCACATGGCCCACAGACCACCAGGTCATGGTCAGGGCCGAGGCATTGGAGGCTGCAGTCGTGTGTGTCGGTGAAAGACATCAACCTCTTACACTGATCACACTTTTTAAACCCGCTGGCAGGCATCGGGGGAAAAAGGGCCCCTGCGAGGTCAAACGACCGGGCTGCCAGTGAAAAATAAAAAGAGTGCGAACGCTAGTCACGAAGGACAAAAACGAAAAACTGACTGGACTCGGTACCGGTGTACCAAGCCGAAGGCGGGAAGGGGAACCGGTGTTGAACCGGGAAGCTGAAAAATATAAAGCAACTTTTCTACTTTTTTCATGGTAAAAATCAGACCACGTCCGTTGGGCTCTGCGGAAAAAAGAAGACTGAGCAAGATGGCACCCTTGGGCGGGAAGGGGACCACGCATGTGTGATGCAATCCCAAAGGCTTTCTTAGAAAGCTGGGGAATTGCTCCGCACGAGGGCTCCGTCGGCGCCAACGTCACACATATGTGAGGACTGACTTCCTGCTTGTTCCTGGAGAACATAAGAACTGCCATACTGGGTCAGACCAAAGGTCCATTAAGCCCAGTGGCCAATCCAGGTCATAAGAATCTGGCAGGTTCCTAAAAGACTTCTAGAGAGGCTGACAGCCCCAGTAGCTCACTTAACTCCCTCAACGTGGCCTTAAGCAGAGTCTCCACCACTGCTGCACACATACTGAAGGCATCTATTGGCCACCAGCAATGCCTTAGGGGTTTGATTACAAATCAGCGGTAGAGGCTTCCGAGCGATATCGGAGCTGCTACCGCGGCTTTGTAAACAAACCCCATAGATTTCGATGAATACATTTTTAGAAAAATGCCTGAGGGCATAGTGGAAGATGTTAAGGGATCATGTGTAAGATGGATCCCCTTTCTATGTAACCTGAATATCTATTTTATGTTATAATTAATATTACATTTTTTGTTAATAAATAAATATTTAATATTCTCTTTTATGACAGCTGCTACCAAGCAAATCTAGAATATTTCCCATTAGCTAAAATCTAGAAGGTAAAATGAATTTAAATAAATCAAACCCTGTACCTTTCAGAAATGCTTTCATAAACACTCTACCATTTTGTGATGGAGTGGCATACAATGGGAAGGAGTTTTCTGTACCACACAGGCCAGACAGAACTTCAGGGAAAACAAAATATAGAAACATGATGGCAGAAAAAGATCACATGGCCTATCTAGTCGGTCCTTCCATATCAACTACAATATCCCCTTTTTTCCTTTAGAGATCCTCTGTGTTTGCAGCATGCTGTTTTGAATTCAGATACTGTCCTCGTCTCTACCACCTCCACTGGGAGACTATTCCACACATCTAACACTCTTTCCTTAAAGAAATATTTCCGCAAATCACTCCTATCCCCTTTCACTCTCATCCTATGTCCCCTCGTAGTGGACCTTGCCTTCAATTGAAAGATGCTCTCACCCTGTGCATTTATGCCATGGAGTTATTTAAATGTCGTTATCATATCTCCCCTATTCCACCTTTCTTCTAGAGTATACATATTAAAATCTTAAAGTCTGTCCTTGAATGCTTCATAATAAAGACAACTAACTATTTTGGTAGCCACCTTCTGCACTGACTCCAACCTGCTTCTATCCTTTTGAAGGTGCGGTCTCCAGAATTGCACACAATACTCTAAATGAGGATGCACCAAAGACTTAAACAGAGGCATTATCACTTCCTTTTTTCTGTTGGCCGTTCCTCTCCCTAAATACCCAAGCATTCTTCTGGCTTTTGCAGTTGCCTTAAACTAACCTGTTTAGTTACTTTAAGATCATCAGATACAGTTACACCCAGGTCCGGCTCTTCTTTCATGGACAGAAGTATCTCACCCCCTACACTGTACTGCTCTTTTCGATTTTTGCAGCCCAAGTGCATGACTCTGCATTTTTTTGCGTTAAATCTCAGCTGCCAAATTCTCGGCCATTCTTCAAATTTAGCTAGATCCCTCCTCATGTTATCTACTCCTTCCTGGGTGTTTACTCTATTGCAGATTTTGGTATCATCTGTAAATAAGTAAAACTTACCTGACAGCCCTTCCGCAATATCAGTAACAAAGATGTTAAAAAGAATCAGACCAAGGACAGATCCCTGCAGCACACCATTGGTAACCTCCTTCTCTTCAGTAAGCTTCATTTGCCTGTATCCTCTGTTGCCTCCCACTCAACCAATTTCTAATCCAATCAGTAACTTTAGGGTCCATCCCTAGGGTGCTCAGTATGTTTATAAGTTGCCTGTGCAGAATGATGTCAAAGGCTTTACTGAAATCTAAGTACACTACATCTAGGGCTCTCCCTCGGTCCAACTCCCTGATCACCCAGTCAAAGAAATCAATCAGATTTGTCTGACAAGACCTGCCTCTGGTGAATCCATGCTGCCTCAGATCCTGCAATCCATTGGACTCCAGAAAGCTCACTATTCCCTCTTTTAGTAGTCTTTCCAATAATTTACTAACCACAGAGGTCAGACTAATCGGGTTACAGTTCTCAGTGTCATCTACACATCGCTTTTGTGTAAAGGGACCACACGTGCCTTTCTCCAGTCCTCTGGCTCCACCTCTGACTCCAAAGAGGCATTGAAAAGGTCAGACAGTGGAGCCACTACAGTGTCCCCAATTTCCCTCAGTATTCTCGTATGTATCCCATCCAGTTCCATCACATTGTCTACTTTTAGTTTAGCTAGTTCCTCACGAACATAGTCTTCTGAAAATCTTTCACGATGCCCCTCACTTCTGTTCCTGTTTGTGGGTGTTTTCTGAGGTCCTGCTCCTGGTCCTTCATTTTTGACCACAGAACAGACATATTTGTTAAGCAATTCCAATTTATCCTCATCAGTTTCTGCATATTCCTCCCCTGCACCCTTGAGTTTGACAATACCACTTTTGCCCTTCCTCCTCTCACTTACATATCTGAAAAATGTCTTATCCCTGCATTTTATTGCATTGGCTATTTCTTCTTTTTGTACCTTTGTTTTCCTGACTACTTTGCTAACTTCTCTAAGTTTTTCCAGATAGAGATGCCTGTCTTCCTCTCTCTGTTATTAATTGTATTTCATGAAAGCCTCCCTCTTTTTCTTCACCTTTTCAGCTACTTCTTTAGAGAACCATAGTGGCCTCCTTTTCCTTTTATGTTAATTTACCGTTCTAACAGTTTTTATTTTGTCCTAGCTTATTAAACCTCTACAAAGCAAAACCCAGAACAGACAGCAGTTAAAGGAAAACAAAAGCAGCTTTACTCCTGTTCCAGCTTGTTAAACCTCCACAAGCTGGTTCTTCCGGCCCTTCCTCCAACCCCATTTAAAGTTCCTACCTCAGAATTCCTCTGCACGGCTTGCCTTGGAAAGATTTCTGGCTCCATGGGCCTCTCTCCCTCCTGCAGCCTACTACTACTACTACTACTGAGCATTTATATAGCGCTACAAGTCGTACGCAGCGCTGTACAAATAAGTAAGAGACAGTCCCTGCTCGTCAGAGCTTACAATCTAGTCAAGAGAAACACAGAAGGTGTAGGCAGGGATAAAGCAAAGGAAGGAGAAGGAGATCAGGAGAGTCAAGATCCAAAGGCAGCGGCGAAGAGGTGAGCTTTCAGCCTGGACTTGAAGAGGGTTAGGGAAGGTGCCTGGCGTACAGACACAGGCAGTTTGTTCCAGGCGTATGGTGCAGGAAGGTGAAAAAAGCGACGTCTGGAGTTAGCAGTGGGAGAGAAGGGCATAGACAGGAGCAGTTTGCCGGAAGAGCGGAGTTCCCAAGGGAGGTTGTAAGGAGAAATAAGAGAGGAAAGGTACTAAGGAGCCACAGAGTGAATGCATTTATACAGTAGGTCAGGAGGAGAAGTTTAAACTGGATGCGGAAACGGATAGGGAACCAATGAAGTGACTTGAGAAGAGGAGTAATGTGGGCATGACGAGGCTGGCGGAAGATTAGTCGTGCAGCAGAGTGTTGCATAGTTTGAAGGGGAGAAAGATGGTTCAAAGGGAGACCAGCAAGGAGTAGGTTACAGTAGTCAAGACGGGAGGTGATTAAGGAGTGGATAAGCATTTTAGTAGTGTGTTCAGAAAGGAAGGGGCGGATTTTGCTAATGTTGTAGAGAAAGAAACGGCAGGTCTTAGCTACGAGCTGGATGTATGTAAAGAAAGAGAGAGAGGAGTCAAAGACAACCCCCAGATTGTGGGCCGAGGAAACAGGAAGGATTACAGAGTTATCCACAGAGACTGAGAAAGGAGAAAGAGGAGGGGAGGTTTCTTAACCTCTCCTTGTGAGCCAGATCCTTCCAGTCCTGAACTCTGGGCCGCAGACTCTTAAAGGGGATTGTTGATAATACCTTTGGAGAAGGAGAGGTAACATTCTATAGACCCCATCATACATCCTCCTACTCAGCTCAACTATGCCCCATTGAGCACCTGCCTCACCCGGGATTCCCACCTGGGAAAGGAAGTCCATGTTCAGGTGAGTCCGACCAGCCCTATGGTGGACTCAAAATTGGTAGGGTTGGAGACTCAAAAACCACTACATAATATGGATGTTGTACTCCTTATGGTGAGCCAACCACTTGAGGTCCTTTACCAGTGTAAACAGAAGGCCGAGAAGTTGTTATTTGAAGGTCTCAAGTGCCCACTTGATAGCCAAGGCTTCCTTCCTTCAAGCAGCTTCCTGTTCATAAATGCCATGAGATGTTTTTCACCCCTGACTTCCTGGGTCAGGATGGCTCCTAGGCCTACCTCTGAGGCATCAGTTTGCACAATTTATTTATTTTATTTATTTATCAAGATTTGTATACCACTTTCTCCTTCAATCAAAGTGGTTGGTTACTCAGGTTGGGACTACATTAAACAGGGAGCGACACGACGTACATATAGACTATAGTGGATGGGATTATATTACACTCAAGTATGAGTAAGGGAGTCTTTAGGTTGTTTGGTTATAAAATTCCATGGATAAAAAGGTTTTGAGGGATTTGCGGAAGTCCTTGAGGTCATTTATCGCCTACAGTTCATCCGGGAGGGAATTCCAGAAGGCCGATGCTGAGAGGGATATGGCTCTGTTGGAGGTAATTTGTTTTGTTTTATGGTATCCAGTGGGTGTGTGGAGTCTATTGCTGCTGTTGACTTTCAGGTTGCTATCTGCAAGCCAGTTGTTCATGTCCTCGAGGCAATAAGTCATGGGGACCATATCGGGAACTAGTGTGTCAATTGGAGCATACACCATAATGTCATCAGCATAGATGTGATATTGTAACATGTGACATTTGATAATGCCACAGATTGGTTGGATGTAGATGTTGAATAGAATAAATGATAGAGAGAAATCAGGACTAATCAGGATGGGTTCAGAGCACATGGCCTTCTTGAGGCACTGGAAGGCCAGGTCTCGGTCCGGTGACCACTGAATCTGTTCGGGAGCTCATCCCAACCTCCCATAAAACTTTTTTTGGGGTTGGCCATTAACCTGGCCTTCCGCAGTATTGTCAACATGGCTTGTACTTGGGTTAGATAGGTGATCCAGTCTCTGCTGTAGATGATGATGTTCTCAAAGTTATGCAACTGCATACTCCTTGTGTGGTCTCAGTAGGCAGTCGACTAGGTGTTGAAACATGTCAGAAGCCCTGTGTAATCCAAAGGACAGTACTGTAAACTGGAACAGACTGCAGTGTCAAAAAAGAAGTCTTTTCCTTGGCAGCCGCAGTCAATGGCACCTGCCAGTATCCCTTGGTCAAATTCAAGGTTGATATAAAGTGTGCTTTACTGAATCACTTGATTAGGTATTAACCCTCTGTAACTCAGTGCAGAATCTGATGCTTCCATTGGGTTAAGGAACCAAGATGATGGGTGACCACCAATCACTCATAGACTCTTCTATAACTTCCATGTTAACCATCTCTTCCAGCTCCTTGGTGATGGCCTGTCGCTGGGCCTCTGGAATTTGATAGGGTCATTGCTGGATAACCACCACAGGATCAGTAATGATATCATGACAAATGAGCTGGGTTCATCCTGGGTAGGTGGAGAACACCTTTAGTTCTATTGGATCAAAACATCTAGATCTCTTCTCTGGGCAGCAGTGAGCTGGTCTCCATTCAGGATTTGAGCTGGATTCAATGGGGCTGAAATTTCCAGCCCAAAATCATCTCCCTGTACCACCACTGGAGTCTACTTTTTCAATAGGTTAATATGGTAAATTTTGGCTTTCTTCCGTTTATCTGACTGGACAATCTTGTAGTTAACTCGCCCCACTTTGTCTTCCACCTCATAGCGTCCCTGCCATTTAGAGAGTAACTTGCTCTCAGATGAAGGCAACAAGACTAAAACTCTGTCTCCCAGTTGGAAAGCGTGGTGCACAGTTATCCAATTATAACTCCTGACCTGTTTGTCTTGGACTTTTTCCAGACTGACTTTGGCCACCTCTCCAGCTTTCCTCAACCAGTCTTGCATTGGTATAATGTACTCCATCAAATTATGCTTGACATGGGGTTTTGCTTCCCAGGATTCCTTTACCACATCTAATACTGTATGCCCCTTGACCATTTTCTGAAGAGAGCAACTCAAAAGGTGAAACCCCTATAGAACTCTGAAGTATCTTACGGATGGCGAACATCAAATAGGATAGGAGAATATCCCAATTCTTCCCATCCTCCTGTATGAACTTTAAAATCTGGTGTTTTCTGCAAAACACAGGCCAGGCAGCAGTTCAGGGAAAAGAAAAGCAGTTTTTATTCTGTCCTAGTTTGTTAAACCTCCACAAAGCAAAACCCAGAACAGACAGCAATTCAGGGAAAACAAAAGCAGCTTTACTTCTGTCCCAGCTTGTTAAACTTCCATAAGCTGGTTCTCCCAGCTCTTCCTCCAGTCCCATTTAGAATTCCTACCTCAGAGCCCTTCTGCACGGCTTGCCTTGGAAGGACTTCTGGCTCCACGGGCCTCTCTCCCTCCTGTAGCCTGCTGGGTTCTTAACCTCTTCCTGTGAGTTGTGCACTCCCAGCCTTGAACTCTGGGCTGCAGACTCTCTTAAAGGGGACTGTTGATAATCCCTTTGAAGAGGGACATGTAACATTCTATAGACCCCATCACACACACACCTAGTATTTATTGAAACCCATTATTTATTGAACCACATTAGGGGCCCAATGTTCTAAAGGCATTTACTCAGTTTAAAGACCTGAAAAGCATGTAAATGCCATTGAATATCCCCAACTAACACTGCTATATGCCTCAATGCTTACCACTTAGTATTGGGGCGTGTTGTGGGCATTCCGGGCCATGTTGTGGGCAGCTACAATCGCTAATCAGGTAGCAGTGATATTACACCACTACCAGTTAACAACATGTGGGTAAAACAAGGTGAAGCAAAGGCTGGCTTAGTTTTACCTATGGGAACTAACCGGGTAGTGGTGCAATATCGCTGCTACACAGTTAGCTTCTGCAGCATTGGAGGCTGTGCGGTGATCCTGGATATTCAATGCCGGAGACGCATATGACCCCAGCATTGAATATCCAGGGTTAGAGATCGGTGGCAATGACAATGCATCAGAGCAGCGTATAGCCGTCCCAATTGAATATCGGGCCCTAGGGGCCTGATATTCGAAAGGCATAAACACAGTTTACAGCCAGTGAACCATGTAAATGCCTTAAATAGGGATATTTAACAGCACTTACACAATTAGTGCCGTTGGATATACCCTTCTAGTTCCTCTATGTGCCCTGATGCTATCTGGTTAGCATTGGAGTTTTCCAGGGTGGGATGGAGGCGGCAACAGGTGATAACCAGGCAGCAGTGATATTGCATGCTGCCTGGTTAGTGATCTGCATCGAAAAGATAGGCCTATCTTTAAGGCTCAGAAGTTAACCGGGCATCTTGCAATATTGCTGCTGCTGCCTGGTTAGCTACTGCAGCTTCTGGCATGTGCAGCGATCCCGCATATTCAATGCCGGGGCCGCATAGGACCTCAGCATTTAATATCTGGGGTTAAGGGTCAGTGGGTAGGGCTATGCGCGGTAGGGGTGCATAGTCTGCCCTACTCTATTTCAGGCCCGAGGGGGGTTATTCTGTCCCTCCCCGCTGGCGTTTAACTTCCCTGCTGGCTATACGAGGGAATTAGACGGGGGCGGGGAGAGGCGGATTGGGGTGGATCAGTGGCAGAGTTAGGGTGGACGGTGGACGTACAGGGCCAATTCTAATGTCGGCCCTGTACATCCGGGGCCAGAAGCTTGTATAGAGAAGTTATTCCACCTCCGAGGTGAAATAGCTTGCCCAGACATTATGGATCGGCGGTACCGGGGCGCGGATGGGGCAGGGGAGGGACGCAGATCATGGGTTGGGCTACAGGGAATGCTTTGAAGGAGCTGGCGGCTGGGATTGCAGCTTTACAATGGAGCTGCAGTACCATGGCAACCGGACGCCATGGAGCTGGGGCTCCATAGTAAAGCCCTGACTGAGCTAGTCAGGCATGTCCTGTACATGCAGGTCTGGCTTAATCGCAGTCCCAGCATGCATGTACAGGACTGTTCGTGATTCTGATCCTGCGGGGCTAGACGTGCTCCACAGGATCAGAATCGCGACGCCCTCTTTACGTCCGGTTCAGACCGTACGTACAGAGGGCTTCTATTTCCAGGATGGAATTGGGACTTAGGTGTTTAATGTAAGTTTTACTAAATGATAACAGTTAACATGGTGCCAAGTTAACAGTTAACACAGTGCATTAACTATTAACGTGGCAGATAATGCACTGCAGTTAGCTAGAACTCCAGAGATATAGCTAACTGCATTCCATGTTATCTGCTGTGCCATTAATACATGGTAGCAAATATTGTCCAGAGATAGTAATATGCTTCCCCTAAGTGCCAGCAATGTCCCCAAAAGATAGCATACATTAAGTGCAAAACCATAATGATGTTTTGTAAATAGGATTCAAAGTCTCTACTTTGAGATACATTTTCGTTTGGAGCAGTGGTCCCCAAATAGGCAGGGTTGTTTGTGGAGTGACGGGATCCTCCTTTCCACCCCTAAAAATGTGTGTGGGGAGGGGGATATTCAGCAGCAGTGATTAGCGTCTCTAAGGCAGATAACCATCGCTGCTAATTACTAACCCCTGATATTCAAGGCCATGACCATATCTGGCCATCAGCACTGAATATCTAGGTTGCCGAAGAAACAGGAAGCTAACCGGACAGTGGTGACATTGAGCTGCTGCCCGTTTACCTTCCACAGGTAAAGTTAGGCCAGTCTAAGGGGTATGTTTACTAAGCGGCGGTAATGTCACCAGCGAAAAGTGCAGCGTTAATGTTACCGACGCCAAATAAGGCAGGGGGTGTTCTGGCATAAAGGTAGCAATGTCCCGTTAATGTGCGTTAAAGGGTACCTTGGCCATTTAACGCACGTTAACGGGACATTGCATATTAAGCTGACAAGCAGGGCACATTAAGGCTGACAAGGAACCCTAAAGGCTTTAAGGCACCCAAACCTAAGGCGCCTTAACTTAAGGCGTTTTAATGAAAGGCACCTAAGAGTTGTAAGGTGCCTTGAATTAACACGCCTTAGGTTAAGGCGCCTTACAGCTCGTAGGGCGCCTTGCATTCACACGCCTTAAGTTAAGGCGCCTTGGGTTAAGACACGGTAATGCAAGGCACCCTAAGGGCTTTAAAGTGCCTTAGTTTAAGGCACCTTAGGCTAAGGCACCTTATAAGGAACCTTAGGTTAAGGCACCTTTGGTTAAGGTGCCCTAACAATGTTACGGTGCCCTAAGTTAAGGTGCCCTAAGGGCAGTAAGGTGCCCTAAAGTAAGGTGCCCTAAGAGCTGCAAGGTGCTTCAAGTTGACATGCATGAACTGTAAGGCATAAAAACAGATGTAATCCTAACACTGGATAGAGCACTGAGGAAAGGCAATGAACAAGTGATTGAAGGAAGGAGAGCTGGGAGCTGATGGACCTGCCATATCTGCGGGCATCCTATGTGGCTGCCAGTAAAGTGAACAAACATTTTGGAGGCAGCTGTACCGATGCTCACGGTGTTGGCAATATAAAGTACTGCAATGACAGTGCGTGGCAGAGGATGGGAATATGTGTCCCCCGGTGGAGGCAGAGGTGGCAGGATAGTTACAATGATAGGAGGACAGAGGAGTAGTGGTGCCATGCAGATCAAGCACAGATGAGGCAAGCACGAAGAGCCGCAATGCAGAAAAGGGTACTAGTGCAGCTGGGGGTAGCAGCCTGCACAAGAAGACAGGACTCTACACAGCTGACAGATGCAGATAGATGGACTGAAGGATTGTTGGCAACTGTGGTGAGGGTGTTATAGGTTGGCAGCACAGATCGGCAAAGTTATGACTGTTACAGGCCTGAAAATTATTTGAGTAGGACAGGCATAAAAAGAGAGAAGAAAGAGGAACTGAATCCATGACCACTGCCTAGCACGTCATTGTACTAACCAGTAGGCTATACCTTGTCATGCCCTTGCTCCTTGCATTCAGCATGGAGGGTCGTGGTTATAATAGAAACTTCTCTTTTCAGCTTTCTCTGACTGGTTCCCCCGCAATGCTTCTTGGGAAATGTAGTTTAAGTGCTACACATATGGCTTCAGGCAGAAAAAAAACTTGTAGTTTGGCTCTTGTAGTAAGGCAATGACAGAAATTTATTAACTCAAATGCAAGGTTCATAAATTACCTCTTTCAGGATTATTTCTCCAGGTTTCTTTCAAAAACACAACAGGACATAAGCAAAAGGTCAAAACAAAATATCAGCTTACAGTATTCTTCAGCTCAAAAGCAAAAACCCCTTTAACAGCAAGGCTTCCAGCTTTCTCTAGCCTTGCTGGTTAAAGCATAAACACAAACAGCTTTCTTCAATGGCAGTTTTCTTTCTTTTCAGTCCCAAACATTTTCAGGCTGTACTCTTTATAAGCAAAGCAAAACTTCCAACAGGAATAAACTTCCAATAAGCAAACCAAGCTCTACTCAGGTTTTCTTAGGAACATTCAAAAGCAAAACAAAAGCTTTTTTCCTCTCACCGTTAGCTTGGCTTCTTTCCGTCTCTCAGCACAGGATAGCAGGTGTTTAACAAGCACAATTATACAGCTTCAGCTGGTTCTCACTTCTCAGCATAAGTTTCCCCTCTTAACACAGGGAATTCACAAAACATCTTCCTTGCTTTTCAAAGTTACCTTGCTCTGGAGAGTTTTCTCTTAAGATTGGCTTTCCTTCAACCCCTCTGTAGCTAAGGCTTGGCACAAAGAGCAATCCATGAATATATCTTCCTCATTCAAAGCTGCATCAGGCTCTCCTAGTTGCATTGGTTCTATCTCTCGTTCTAGCTCACTGGGCTTAGCTGACAGCCTCTCATTAGAGCTGAGAGTGTCCCCTGAAACTCTGCACTGCTCAGTATGGGACAGGTTTCTAAGGCTTGTACCCGTGCCTTGGCTTGTAGCAGCTTCTCCTCTCTCGTGCTCTGTACCTCTCTTGGGGTCTTTCCAGCACTCTCCTCTCCTGCTGTTCCTGCTCCTGTTCCCGTTGCTCCTCCAGCTCTCCTTGCTCTCCTTGCTAACCTTGCTAATCTCTGTATAATCTAACCTAGTCTTAAATTTCCACGGTTCCAGCCCCACCTCTTCTCTTCCCAGGTGACGGAGATCAGCTTGCCCTCTGGCACCTGGGTAATCAGGGAGCTTACTGACGTAAGGGTTTTTTACCTTGGGTCTGTATTCTCTCTCCCTTACTCCACTAGGGGAACTCTGAAACCTGTTCCAGCTGGGGATTTTCTGGTTTCTAGGTGTGGTTTTGGTTTTATTTCTCTGACCTTGCAAAATAGGTCCTTTTATTAATGTGAATTCTTTGGTTTTTTCACTTTCTCCTAACTCAGGATGAGCTTCCTTACCACAGTACTGTGCCTTGGCTTGTAGCAGCTTCTCCTCTCTCATGCTCTGTACCTCTCTCGGGCTCTTTCCAGCACTCTCCTCTCCTGCTGTTCCTGTTCCCGTTGCTCCTCCAGCTCTCCTTGCTCTCCTTGCTAACTTCTGTATATTCTAACCTAGGGTTAAATCTCCAAGGTTCCAACCCCACCTCTTCTCGTCCCAGGTGACGGAGATCAGCTTGCCCTCTGGCACCTGGGTAATCAGGGAGCTCACTGACATAAGGGTCTTTTACCTTGGGTCTGTATGCACTTTCCCTTACTCCACTAGGGGAACTCTGAAACCTATTCCAGCTGGGGATTTTCTGGTTTCTAGGTGTGGTTGTGGTTTTATTTCTCTGACCTTGCAAAATAGGGCCTTTTATTAGGGTGAATTCTTTGGTTTTTTCACTTTCTCCTAACTCAGAATGAGCTTCCTTACCACAACCTCTATGGCTTGTTTCACAGTAATGGCTGGATACAGAAAGACTGCAGGTCACCACACAAACTTTCTGTTATGTGTGCCAGGATAGGGTAACCCCACCAGTACCCATGATGCAATGCACATGCAGAACAGCAGTCTACAGCTGATCATCAAATGGAGTATGCACCTCTCTAGTACCTCAGCTTGGTAAGAAGAACTGACAGTGCGTGATACTGGCACAGAGTAGCTACAGACCATGCCATTGTGCAGTTTCTGTGTTCACCCTGAGGGTTAGGATGGACGCCCAGTACCAGGTCCGCAGTACATGTGGTGCTAGAGATAGATCTTGCTGTACATCCCCATCACTACCAGTGTGTGACAAGTGTTCCTTGTAGTGCAACCTAAAGTAATTCTGTGTCCATCTGTATTCCCCAGTCACATCTGACCTTATGGGACCAGAAACCACCCAGATTAGTGCATACCCAGTGTTATAGTGTGGCTGTCATGGTCACTTGTTATCAGGGCAGAGGGGTGTCTAGACTCGCATGAGATTTATGTAGCACTGCCTAATATACTGCCCTCTCCGGGTCAAAGTGGTATACCCTATATACCCCAAAGGACCCACAATCAACCTTTTTGTAAGTGAGGCAGTGGAGGGACAGGTGGCTCAGCCATGAAGAATGGCTGTAGGACCAGCAAACCCAGTCCTGCTGGCAAAAGACTGCCCTCCAGTTTTGTTGGTCCAGAGACATACCTGTGACTAGGGCAGTGGCAGACCAGCAGTAATGCTGCGAGTAGGCCTGGAAAACCTTAGCCGCCCCATACCAAGGTCTGCCATTCACCAGCAGAAGGCACAGGCAGACTGCACCTGCAGCACCCTACAAGGTATTCCAGCCATGCACAGACTAACTGCAGACAGTCCACTAGCCAGTCCATAGTGCATGTTCACAAAGGAACTATGTGCACACGGAGTTGGGATATACAGCACAGACACCAAGCAGGTATCTCAATGATTGGGGCCCAGAAAAGGGAACACACAAATATCACTAGAGACAGACAGTGTATAGCACTATATGGGAACATAGACATGCCATGGTCACTGCTCAGTCAGAGTGAGAGTGTCCTCCCAGCATGACATGCTATGGCCACCCTGTCCATGCAGGTGGTGGTCAGGCACTACAATGTCCCAGCCATTGCCCTACACTCTATGCAGATGCATCCTGCCCAATCCGCCCTGTCCGGGCCATACCCACAATACCTTGTTCCTCAGTATGCACTGGAAACCGTGTAAGCATTGTGGGCCCAGTGAGGAGTAGGCAGCTACAAAACAATGGATAGACATACACACATACACATACCCTACAGCACTGTGCAAAGATAGGGGTGGTTGGAAACCCTGCCCACCACACTGGTCCTGATCACAGTGCAGGCATTGCTAAAGTGTGCAGGAGCTAGTGGTAGTGCTCTGGTGATAACTGCAGCTCTGTGCTGAAGCCAACAGCCTGACTCCCCATGAGGCTTTGGATAGTGGAGCCTGTGTGTGTGGGTGTTTGTACCCCTGTTGGCTGCTGCTTTGGGGATTGCACATTTTGATGTTGTATCTGCATTGTAGGGTAAAACATAGGGACATGCTCTGCAAGAGCCACAGCTGGGACCTGAACCTGTGACCCTCTGCTCCAAGACATACTGGCTATGTGTACTGCACCACACTGTTGCCGCAAAAGCACAGCAGTCCCTGGGGCTACCTTTACTTTTCATCAGACAGACCTTTTCTGTTGCACTGCACACCACGTACTGGAACAGGGCATGGCCTAGGTCCACTGCAGGCAGTTGCCACTGCCCCCTCCAGCACCAACACCCCCCCCCCACCATGCTGACATGTCCATATGCTGTCGGTGCTGGTAGTGTGCAGTTAAAACGGATGTGTGGGCCTTAGTTTGGGGACCTCTGATTTAGTGCCTTAATAGCACTGCAGTCACATCATCTAAAAACAAGGAATAAAATGCAATGCACTACATGAAGGAATGGCTTGAGAAAAATACTTGAACAGCAAAAAGAAGGAGCAGCATATGATCAGCAAAAATGCATTTATTTATTTATCAGGTTTTGCTATACTGGTTTTCTACCAGTCAAAATGGTTTACATAGAACTGAATGAATACAGAGAACTTATGCAAACAATTGGGTAACATAGAACTTATAAGTAACAGTAGGTAAGAAACTTATGAGTAACAGTAGGCAACAAGAAGCTTAGAATAGGGTATCACTACAATTTGAATGAGCTGGAGGGGGGTAGACTGTGCTATCCAAGGGAGAGGCCTAGAGAGGCTGGGTGGGAGAGATTCTGCTAATTTGTGATGCATTCTGCTCTGCTGGAAGTCAACTCTGAAGTGTTCTTGAAATAGATAGGTTTTTAGGGCGCGATTTTCGAAAGCGTTACATGGATAACTGCCCTAGTTACCTATATAAATGCCTTAACGGGGAATTTTTGAAGGCACCTATACAGGTAGTGCCTTTGAAAATTCCCTGGTTTGTCCCTTATGCGTCCTGATGCTATGCGGTTAACATCGGGACGTGTCGGGGGCATTCCGGGGCAGTGTGGAGGTGGGACATGGTGCTACCTCTATAGTACTGATTTTTGATGCTACACGGTTAGTGCTCTGCACCTTAAAGATAGGCAAGAGAAACCCTCACCTATCTGTAAGGCGTTGGGGCTAACCATGTAGCATCGAAAATCAGTGCTACACAAGTAGCTCCTGTGGACTCCTAGCTGTGCAGCAATACCTGGATTTTCGATGCTGGGGCCGCATAAGGCCCCGGCATGGAAAAGACGGGTAAGGTGGGAGGGGTGGGCTATGCAGCAATACGGCACATAGCAACGCCCAGATCAAAATCGGGGCCTTAGTTCTTTTGGAAGTCTGTAATTCAGTTGATGTTTCTTAAGTGTGGGGGGTAGTGAGCTCCAGAGGGTGGGGTATAGAGTGTGAATGCTCTAAGTCGCTTGCTCTGGTTGCTCTTGCAAATCTGGGAAGGGGGCTGAAGAGATTTGGTGTACTATTCTTTCTTGGTCTGTTGATCTCAGGAGTGTAGATTAGTGCTTGAAGGTACCCAGAGTAGTGGTTGAGAGCTTTGTGGATGGTTGTGAGGACCTTGAACTTGATTCTTGAGCCAATGGGTAGCCAGTGGAGTATTTTGAGGATTGGCGTGATGTGGGTTTGTCTGGATACTTGGAAGATGGTACATGCTTTAGTGTTCTGGGCGGGTTGTAGTGGAAGAAGAGCATGCTTGGGGTAGACCTTGATATATTGAGTTGCAATAGTCAAGTAGTGGAGTGATGGTGGCTTGACAGATTGAGCGAACTGTTTCCATAGTTAGAAGAAAACATAGGTTACGCAGATTACTCATGCCTGTGCCTAAAAGAGCTTATTGAGCAAGTGGAAAAGGGATGAGATTGAAGAAACTCAAGATGAATGATTACTAAAGGAGAGTTTGATCAGCAATGGAGAAGACAGGACTTGATCTAGGAGCATTATGAATTACGGATTTTATATTCGTGTAGTGGACAAATTTCAAAGGGACTTAGTCATGTTGTTTTAGAGTTACCCACCTGGATTACCAGTGCAGGAAAAAGTATCCATAATGTATATTTTCAGCAGGATTAACAAGAGACATTCTGAACATGTGTTTGGTTTGGGGAATAAACAACATACAAACATTGTATTTTGAAATGTAGATGTGATGTTTTGCCCCAATCCACCACCTGTGCTTCATTCCCACAAACCTTGAAGAAGCTTCAAGGTTTTGAAGGTTTCAAAGTTTTCATTTACCTGGCTACCTAAGCAGTTTACAAAGGAAAACTATATTGTTTCCCTTTGAAACTTCTCTATCAAGTCCATAGGTGCAGAAATACCCAAATACCTTACAACAACGTAAGAACATAAGGTATGCCATACTGTGTCAGCCCAAGTTCCATCAAGTCCAGTATCCTGTTTCCAACAGTGGCCAATCTACGTCACAAGTACCTAGCAGTTTCCCCAAAAGACACAGGTTCCACAATGTTTGTATTGGGGCAAGCAGTGGATTTTCCAGGTCCTCTTTAATAATGGTTTATGGACCTTTCCTCCAGGAATATGTCCAAACCTTTTTTAAACCCAGCTACACTAACAGTTTTTACTACATCCTCTGGTAACGAATTCCAGTTTGATTACGCTTTGAGGAAAAAATATTTTCTCTTATTATTCTTAAATAGATTACACTATAGCTTCATTGCATGTCCCCTAGTCTTTCTATATTTTGATGGCATAAACAATCAATCTACATTTACCGGTTCCACTCCTTTCATTAATTTATAGACTTCTATCATATCTCCCCTCAGTCATCTCTTTTCCAGGTTGAAGAGCCCTAACCTTTATAGCCTCTCTTCACAGGGGTATCCTTCCATCCCCTTTACTATTTTGGTGGCTCTTCTCTATACATTTTCTAATAACGTTATATCCTTTTTAAGATAAGGCGACTGGAATTGCACACAATATTCAAAGTGCAGTTGCACCATGGAGCGATCGAGAGGCATTATAATATCCTTTGTTTTATTCTCCATTCCTTTACTTATGATTCCTAGTATTCCATTTGCTTTCTTGGCCGCCGCTGCACACTGGACGGAGGGTTTCAACCTGTTATCCACGATGATGCCTAAATCTTTTTCCTGGGTAATGGTTCCTAAAGTGGAAGCTTGCATTGTGCAACCTTAGTTTGGGGCATTCTTTCCCAGGTGCATAACTTTGCACTTGTCCACATTAAATTTCATCTGACATTTGGATGCCCTGTCTTCCAATTTATCAAGATCCTCTTGCAATTTTTCACAATCCTCTTGGGATTTAACAACTTTTAATAATTTTGTGTCATCTGCAAATTTGATTAACTCACTTGTTATTCCCATTTCCAGGTCTTTTATGAATATGTTAAAAAGCAGCGGACCCAGCACAGATCCCTGGGGTACTCCGCTATTCACCTTTCTCCACTGGGAAAATTGGCCATTCAGCCCTACCCTCTGCTTTCTATCTTTTAACCAGTTTCTGCTCCGCAGTAGTACACTGCCTCCTATTCCATGACTTTTTAATTTCGCCAAGAGTCTCTCATAAGGAACCTTGTCAAAGGCTTTCTGAAAATCCAGATACACTATATCAACTGACTCACCTTTGTCTAATTGTTTATCCACACCTTCAAAAAAACATAACAGATTAGTAAGACAAGATCTTCCTTGACTAAAGCCATGTTGGCTTTCTCCAATTAAGCCATGACTATCTACATGTTCAGTAATTTTGTTCTTTATAATGGTTTCTACCACTGAATATTATCCCTGTACCAGATACCTATGTCAAAGTTAAAAAGTGTCTAGTTTATGATTTTTGTATGAAGGCAACATGGTGCCAACGCACCTTTATAAACTAGGACCTAGAACCAGCTCCAATAGCACACAAATTCTCACATGCAAATTTACGTCTGCTGGGAGAGTGTAACTGTGTACTTGTACTCTGCATGTGTACCCATGTATTTTACTTCAAACTCCACCTTTATGATCTTCTCGGTGTATATACTTGTATGCATGTATATGGCCATGTAATTTTCTAAAAGTCCTTTTCCATGTGTAAAACAGGCTTTGCATGGGGAAACCTGTATAATTACCCCCCTGAAGAGTAATTATTTAATTATTTAATTTTGATTTTATTGTAAATTTTTACACCATGTTTTTCCAACAATCAAAAGCGGTTTACAGAAAACAAAGTTTGAATATTACAGTGACAAGTATAGATTCAGTAAAAGGAACGTTTTCTTTTTAACTATGTACATTAACATATTAAGGGGTATGTTTACTAAACCCTCTTAACGTGCGCGCCGCGTTAGTCTGCAGGATGCCATAAAAGGAGTGGGCAGTCCGGTCAAAAGTAGCAAAATGGGATTAGCCCGCGCTGCGTGCTCTTGTGTGCCGTGCACATTAGCGCACGAGAAATGCGTGTGGAAAGCTAAGCAGGCGCGCTGATGTGCAAACAGAGAAACAAGGCTGCAGTACAATGGTGAAGACACTAACAGATGGTGCAGGGGTCATGGGTTCAATCCCCCACTGTGCCCAATGAAGAAGGCTGGCTGAGGCACTACCATTTATGTGTAATATTGCATTATGAGGCTTTTTAATTTTATTTTAATTACTGCTGCTAGCAAACACACTCTCAAAGCGCTGTAACATAAGGTGCTGCATAAGGCACCCCATAAGGTACCCCAGAGGGCACATTTTAAAGTGCACTGTCTGCCACGGCACCCTACAATGTTGCTTAAAGGGTGGCCTATAGGGTGCCATATAGGGTGCCCTATGAGGCATGGCAAGGTCATAGCACTGTTTTTGATGGCAGCACTGTGCATTTAAACGCATGGAAATCTTAAGTAGGTGCGCTGACATGCAAGGAGAAACAGCAGTGTAGCACAATGGTTAAGGCACTAACTGATAATACAGGGGTCATGAGATCAATCCCCAGTGTGCCTAATACTTAAGGCTGGCTGAGACATCAGCTTTGACATGTAAGTATTGTTTCCTGCAGCACTTTATTTGTATTTTATTAATTGCTGCCAGCAAACACACCCTCACATGCCGTAACCTAAGGTGCCGCATAAGGCACCCTATAATGCACTCCATAGGGCACATTATAAAGTGCACTGTCCACCACGGCACCCTATAATGTCCCCTATAGGGCACCCTATAAGTCGCTCCATAGGATACCGTATAGTGCACCTTATATGGACGGTAACCATAAGGTGCCCTATAGGGCACCCTATAAAGCGCCCTCTGAGGCACCTTATGGGTACAGTATGCTGAGGGTGTTTTTGCTGGCAGCACTAATGTACATTAAAAATAGATAATGCTTTGGACAGCCCTATCAAATAATCCCACTGTGGGTTTGAACCCATGACCTCTGGCTCCACAGGCAGTGAAGTAACCAGTGGGCTATAGCTCTATAGCTGCTAACAAGCCCCTGGCTGGCTGCAGAAGGACTGCACGTCACCACAATAAACAGTCTGCTGTGGTCACCAGGATAGGGTTAGCCCACCCGTACCCATGATGCACTGCACATGCAAATCAGCCCTCTACAGATGAACACAAGATGGGGTATGCACCCCCACAGCACCTCGGCCTGGTAGGGGGAACTGACCGTGCGTGGTACTGGCACAGAGTAGCTACACACCGTCACATTGTGCAGGTACTGCACTCACCCTGAGGGTGAGGTGGGGCGCCCAGCACCAGGTCCCCAGCAGTGCTAATGTGTGAGATAGGTAGTTTCTGAAGACACACCTTGGATATATCTGTATGTCTCAGTCAGGTGTAGCCCCTATGGACCCCTAGGAGGATTATGTACCACCACTCTCCTCCTCCTCCAGGGCTGAGGGTGGTAAACAGGGTCTCCCACCAACAGATCCACATTCTACCTTCCTGCAATGGTGGCAGTAGAGGGGACCATCAACCCCAGTCCTGCTGGGGAACAGACACTCTACAGGGCAGTCAATGCAGCTCTGTACACATCCATAACACAATAGCAGACAGATATTAGGCCTGGATATGCTAAGCTGCACCCCACCACTATCTGATATTCTCCTGCAGCAAGCCTTCAGCCGCTGCACCCTGGAAGGCGCTCCATCAAGACACATACCAGCTGCAGACAGTCTGCTAGCTAGTCCATAGTGCATGTTCCTGGTGGAAATGCGTGCACCCAGAACTGGGATGTCAGCATACACAACAAGCAGATAAGTCAGTGACTGGGCCCCAAAAGAAAACCCATAAATATTACATGAGAGAAATACTATATAGCACTATGGGGGAGCCTAGCCATGCTGTGGTCACTGCACAATCAGGGTGAGAGTGATCTCTCAGCAGGACATGCTGTGGCCACCCTGTCTGTGCAGGTGGTGGCCGGGCACTACAATGTCCCAGCCAGTGCCCTATGCCCTGTGCAGATGCATCCTGGCCAGGCCACCCTGTCCGGGCTATACCCATGGTACCTTGCTCCTCATTATGCACATTGGCAGGCCAATACTGGCAACAGTGCTGGCAGTGTGGGCTGTGGAGGGTGTGTTTGCAGCCACCACACACTGGATAGACAGACACACACTCCCACACCTATGCCAGCATTGTGCTACTATAGAGGAGTTTAGCAGCCCTGGCCACCACACCAGTCCTGGGCACAGTGCAGGCATGGATATGGTACGCAATACTGTTGGGGGTCACTCCCCAGGGTGGTAAACACTGTCAGAGACCAGACCTGAAGCACACTCCACAGACATCAGAAAGGTCGCTATGATGGAGCTCAATCAGCAAACTGTGTTTAACGTAGGAATTGCTATCTGCCAGTAATCATAGCAAACCTTTGATAGCTGTGTACCGTATTCCCAGGTGTAGGGTGGCATTGCTAAGGTATGCAAGAGCTAGTATTGGGAGATGCACGCAGGGCCCAATGTCCTGCCTCTCCAGGAGGCATTGGCTAATGGTGCCTGTGGGTGTGGGTGTGTCTGCCCCTGTTGGCTGCTGCTTTACGGCAGAGGTTCCCAACTCCAGTCCTGGTGTGCCAAACACTGTTCGGGTTTTCATGCTGTCCCTCATGAATATGCATGAGATACATCTGCATACCATGGGGGTGGTGCATAGATATGCAGCACAGGCATCTTTATTAGAGGCAGCATGGAATCTGAATGGTGATTGGCCCTCCAGGACTGCATTTGGGAGACTCTGCTCTAGGTAATGCGCCTGTTTATGGTGTCTTTGCTCTGTAGGGTAAAATGTAGGTGTTTTGGGCATGTTTACGTCATCTGCAATAAACGTTCTGTCTGTATTAGCACGTTGTAGTAGTGGGTAAAATATGGGGACTGGGTTGGCAGGCACCATAGCTGGGACTTGAACCTGTGACCGTCTGCCTCCAAACACACTGGTTGTGTGCACTGCACCACCGTGTTGCCACAGAGACAGTGCATTCCCTGGTGATACCATGACTGTTTGTCCGGCAGGGCCTGTCTGTTGCAGTGCATGGCACCCAGCTACACAGAGCTAGGCCATGGTCTGCTCTGGGCAGCTGCCACTGCCCCCCTCTACCACCAGTACCCCTCTGCCACCATGCTGACATGCTCTTCTGCTGGTGGTGCTGGTGGTGTGCAGTCTCAAGCCATCCAGTGTGCAGGTAGGCGGCTGCTTATGGTGTGTGTTCTTGGGTAGGGGTGCCTGCATAGGCGTCCACGCTTCCCCCCAACACCGCCTGCCAATGTTCTGTGCCCTTGGGGGTACCTGCTGGGTACTATCCCCTGTGACACTGTGATAAACACTCTCGTGCCCATGTTGGGCCCTCATCAGTTGCTGTCTGGCTGCTGTTCAGTTTCAGCATTCCTAAGTGCCACCTAGGCATCTGCCTAGTCCGCACTGTGCCCCAGCTTCACCACAGCATGTGCCGCCTGCAGCCCTCTGTATCCCCTTTCCCAGCATCTGTCCAGTTGCCCATTCCGACATGCCCGCCCTGCTGTTGTGGAACATGTGCATGCCATAGGTAACCAGTCCAATGGAGAGGGAAACCCTGATCAGTGCTATTTCACTGTGGGATCATTCACCTTGTATGGGGACGGAGCGGACCCTTCCAAAATTCATATTTATTTTTTGGGGCTTTCTTGGGAGTGTTTTTTGATGTTTCCCATTACTATCACTATTGCCCAGCTTGATTATGATTTTTTTTTATTTTGTTGGGGTCATTTTCAATGTTTATTTGCACTTTTGTTCCGTGCACATGTATCACACTTATCACTTTTTTGTAGGTTTTCCTGGTTTTGCTGTACATTGCTGACATAAATGGTTTCTTTTCCCTTTAAATCAGCTCTAACGCGAGTTTTTCACTTGCGTTAGTTTTGGCCTCGAATTTCACATCGTTAGTGTGCGGGGAGCCTCTCCCCTCCCACTCTCCACCCATTGACCCCTTCTCTCCACCCCTGGGGAGCCTTCCTCCGCCCTCCGGGAGCCTTTCCCCACCTTCAGCGCTCGTTTGTGCTGCTGTGCGCGTGAGCGCGCACTAAAGCGCATTTGTGCCCCGTAAAGCATCATTAGCGCGCGCTACGGTACCTTAGCGCGTGATAATTGCACAGCGCGCACGTTAAGAAGGTTTAGTAAACATACCCCTAAGTATGCTTAACATGAATCTAAGAACTATTCTATTCTATCATCAAACTATTTACAGGTTTGGGGAATGTTCCATACGACTGATTTGGATAGTGTTCAGTATGTCTATTTGTGGGATGCAGGGGGCAGACCAGGGTGCCTTTGTCATCTCACTTGCAATTCGGTGTGTGAAGAGGTGGACTGCTGGGGGGGCGGTGGTGTTGCAGGGGTGAGTGTGTGGTTGCACCATTGTGTTTGTTTTGTGTGCCAAAGTGAAGTGTGAATAGGTGGGTTTTAAGTTGTTTTCTGAACGTTTTGAGGTCATTTATTTCCCTTAGGTAGTCTGGGAGCGCATTCCAGAGGCTAGGGGCAATGTGGGAGAATGCTTTGTTGTTGGTTATCCTCCTTGATTTCCTGAAATCAGGAGATATTGAAATTTTGTTCTTGTTACGGTCTCGTTGAGAGCGAGAGTTAGTTTCCTTTTTAATGAGCATGGAGAGGTGATTAATTTGAATGTTGTGGCAATTATTTTGTAGTTTATGTGGCTCTGGATGGGGAGCCAGTGGAGGTCGTAGAGTGTCGGGGTTATGTGTTCTGTTGGGTTGATGTTCATAGTTATCCTGGCTGCAGTGTGTTATGCTAATTGGAGTTGTCTCAATGTTTGTTTTGTAATGCCTTGTAGGATGATGTTGGCAGAGTCGAAGTGTGTGTGTGTGTGTGTGTGGGGGGGGGGGGTGATGATTGCTTGGACTACGGTTTTGAAATCATGGAGGTGGAGTAGAGGTAGGAGTAACTTCAGTATTTTGAGCTTATAAAACATCTTTTTTGTTGTATGTTTTATTTGGGATGTCATGCTGAGGGTACAGTCAATGATTACTCATTTTTAACTGATATATTTGTATCTTGTATCTTAATTGATGTTGGGGGGTGAAGCTCTGGCTTCTGGTTATGTACATTGCCTCGGTTTTTGTGAGATTGATTTTAAGGTTGTGGTTTGTGAGCCATTCTGTTATCTCTGCGAAGCAGTCGGTAAGTTTTTGTATTGATGGGTTTGTGATGTTAAATAGGAGATATAACATTATATCGTCCGCATATAAATGGTAATTTATTTGGAATTTTTTAAAGATGGAGCAAATGGGCTGGATATATATATTGAAAAGTATGGCTGAGAGAGCGGAACCTTGTGGCAGGCCTTGTTTTTGTTTGTATTGTTTGGATGTTTGGTGTTCAATTCTTACTTGTTGTGCTCTGTCGGACAGATAGGACGAGCACCATTTTAGGACTGTATCTTTTATGCCTATTTGTTGGAGTCTGTAGAGCATAATGTGGTGGTTTATGCTGTCGAATGCTGCGGTTATGTCTAGGAAAAATAGTAGGAATATTTTCTTGGTGTCATCAATGCCTCATATGAGTTGATTGAATAAAATGGTGAGGAGCATCTCTATTCCATGGAATGGTCGAAAACCATATTGGTGTTCGTCAAGAGGGGTGAAGGAATCTATATGGTCTTGGAGCGGAATTTGTACAGTTTTTTCTATTATCTTAGACATGAAGGGGAGGCTTGAGATCAGTCTGTAGGAACTGGGGGAGATTTTATCCATTGGATTGTTTTTTAGGATCGGTCAAATTAGCAAATGTTTCAGGGGGGATGGTAAATGACCTTGCTGGAGGGAGAGGTTAACAATTGGGAGAATGAATGGAGTTCCAGTTTTGTTGCTTTTATCCAGTTAACTGGACAAGGGTCGAGGTGTGATATGGTGGTATTGATCTTGGAAATGATGTTTTTAAGTGTGTCCTTAGACACAGTGGTGAATGTTGACCAAGAGTTTTGTTTCGGGTGAGTTATGTTTTGGACATTTTTAGTTCAGTCTTGATGTGTTAGTTTCTGTTTGTAGTAGTTAGATAAATCTTGTGGTACTCTTGTTTGAAGTTTTGTTAGCAGGTTATGAGTTAGGGATTTAACTATTTGGAAAAGTTCTCTTGGTCGGTTCATTTTATTTATTATTATTATTTTTATTTATTACAAATTCTTATATACCGCGCTATTTAGCATCAGTGCGGTTTACATAATAACAACATTTTGCATTAGAAACAAGATCTTTTGCTTACATTGTAACAGGGATTGAAACTTGGAAGTAACAGGGTAACTATATACAGTTCAAAACAAAGGAAGTAACAGGGTAACTACATACAGTTCAAACAAAGGAGCTTATAAATTATGTAAGTTATATTATCTATTAGAGACATAAGGTGATCATGGTCAATTGTGAATGTGCCTAATGGTGAATTTCTTTTGTAAATCACTGGGCATTATGTTGTCGGTACGTTAGATGCTGTGTGGGTGAGATGCTGTGTTGGATTTGAATGTGTTAGGTTAGGGTGGATAAAATAAAGGCAGAATAAGTGATGTTAGATAATAGTTGAGTATTGGTCCTTCTTAGCTGTGTTCATGGCTTCTTTGTAGAGTTTTAGTGCGTTCAGGTACTGGGATTGATGGGTTTCGGATTTTGTGTGGCGCGATTTGCGCTCACATTTACGTAGGTTTGTTTCCATTTGTTTTAGTTCGGGTCTGAACCATAGGGTATTTTGTTTTTTTGGGGGGTGGGTCTGGTGTGTATTGAGCACGGCTGCATAGGATATTGTGTCATGCCAGCATGCTATAGCTTCGTCAAGGTCTATAGGGGCTTGGGTGAGGTACGGAATGGTTTGCTCTAGGAAGTTGTCTATGCTAAATTTCTTAAATCTTTTGAGGTGAGGGGTATGTGCGGTTTTTGGTTGGGTAGTGCTGTAGATTGGCAGTTGGAATTTTATCAGGTGGTAGTCAGACCAGGGAATGGGCTGAACCTCTTGTGTTGATGGGTTGTAGGCCTTGAAGATAGTGGAGGGTAGGAACGCTAGGTCTAGTATAACAGGCTTCCTAACTGTGTGGCAGCTATGCATCTAAATCACACCAATTTTCAGAGGGAAATTATGCAAAACTCTGTCTTTGAAAATTCCTGCATGGAACACAGATTTATACTTGTTCTATGTCACACATCAATTTCCCAATTTATTTTGCACACATTAGTACAAACATGTTTTATAAAGCATCAGTATTGTCCAAACCACACCCCACTCTTGCACCTGGGAACGTCTGTAGCCAGGTCGGATAAAATTATGTATACAGAGCATGAATGTGCAAAAGTTTGCTTGAGTATACCCTAGGGAGTTTTAGAAAAAAACATTTCTACATGTAATATGTTGTTTTACCCCTGGATATATCTTTTAAAATTTCCTCACCAATGGCCTGAGGCTTCATGGCAGCTATCTCTTCCATGTCTTGAACTTTTGCCTCTTAATCTTGTGGGACAAAGGAAAGAGAAACATCAGTCTTATCCTGGAAAACCTGTAATTACTCTGCAGAGGGCCAGATGGATGCCGCTGTCACCCAAGTTGGCTCTGCTGCCAAGGAAGCTCTAAGAGAAGTGACGTTGCAGGGGGATTCTCAAGAGTAGAATTTCTCCAGAGGTCTCTCTGACTTTGAAACAATGTTAATCCTGTCATCAGAGCTTTTTTTGAGAGGGTACCAGCACCTTTTTCATTGCCTGCTAAAGCTGACCCATGGTCCTCATGTATTTATGAAAGAGCCCTGCATATGAGAACCGGCACCTTTTTTCTTGGAAACATTCACTGGTATAGCTATGGACTCTACTGGTGCAGCTGGGGACTGGCACAGCAAGATGACGCTGCAGACCCTGCAGTTAGGATTCAGGTGAGGGCTGGAAGTTACTCACATTCCGCTGTTGGAAGAGCATTTTAGGTCGCTGGTAAGATAGCGAGAAAAGACAAGGAAGGTGGGAATTGATGCTACTGAGACACTGAGTCCTGCTGTAAGTATTTTGGAAGAGAGGGTACGTGTTGATTTATTTTAGCCTTTATGGGTAAACTCTCTGGGAGGCAGTTGCCACTTCTGAAAAATCCTTAACTGCACACAATGGGGGATGTTTACAAAACTGCGGTAATGGTACATAACGCGCGTTATGTAACATTAATGATCGTTACGTGACATTAACGAGCGTTCTGAGACGTTAATGATCGTTAACGACTCAGAACGCGCGTTAACCGCATGTAACGATCGTAAAGCTCCGCGGCGCGGTAAAACACCGGAGAAGGTGGAGAGAGGGCGGAGAGAAGGGGTCAATGGGCGGAGTGTGGGTGGGGAGAGGCTCCAGGCACACTAACGCGCTGATCTGAAGAGCTGAATCCCAACGCGATTGAAAACCTGCCGTTAGATGCACATATGCAGGGGAGAGAAACCATTTAAGTGTCAGCAATGTACAGCATATGCAGGGAAACCTAAAAAAAGTGAGAAGTGTGATACATGTGCACAGAACAAAAGGGCACATAAACATTGAAAATGACCTCAACAAACTGTGGAAAACCATAACCAAGTTGGCCAATAGTGGTATGAAGGTGAAACAGCCAAAAATAGCACTGAGAAAGCCTCATAAAAAGATATTAACTGTGGAAGGGTGTATGCTCTGTCACCATAGAAGGTGAATGATGCCACAGTGAAATAGCACAAATCAGGGCTCCCCCCTGTTAATAAACAGGCCCCCCATGGCATGCACATGTTCAGCAACAGCAGGGTGGGCATGTCGGAAAGGGCAACTGGGCAGATGCTGGAAAAGGGGATACAGAGGGCTGCAGGTGGCATATGCTGTGGTGCAGCTGGGGCACAGTGCGGACCAGGCAGATGCTCAGTTGGGCCCATAGGAATGCATAAACAATAGAGCCGGACTGCAACTGATGAGGGCCCAACAGGGGCATGAGTGTGCCCCCCACAGTGTCACAGGGGACAGTACCCAGCAGCCACCCCAACGGGCACATAACAGTGGCAGGCGGTGCTGGGGGGAAGTGGGGGCGTCCATCCAGGCAACCCTACCCCACCACCCATACCATAGGCAGCTGCCTACACGCACACTGGATAGCTTGTGACTGCTCACCACCAGCACGACCAGCAGAAGGGCATGTCAGAATGTTGGCGGAGGGGTACTGGTGGTTGAGAGGGAGGGGGAAGTGACACCTGACCATAGCATGCCACATCCCAGACCCATGTAGGTGGGTTCCATGCACTGCAACAGACAGGCTCAGTAGGACAAACAGTCATGGCACCCCCAGGGAATGATCCATCCCTGTGGTGCCAGTGTGGCGCAGCAAGCACAGCCAGTGCATTCTGGAGCTGAAGGTCACAGGTTCAATCCTGAGCTGTGGTCCCTGCCAACTCTGTCCCCATACATTTTACCAGTAAGATGCCGCAGGTGGAAAGATGCAACCATGTATTGCTGATAGAATAAACATGCTTGGAGCACCTACATTTTACCGTACAGAGCACAGACACCACAAACAGGCGCATCACCGAGAGCAGAGTCTCCCAAAGGCTGTCATGGAGGTCCAAAGCACATTCAGGTTCCAAGCTGACTGCAATAAAGATGCATGAGCTGTATGCCGATTCGCCGCCCCCATGGTATGCAGATGCATCGCATGCATATTCATCAGGAACAGCATGAAAACCCAAACATGGTGCGGTCCACCAGGACCGGAGATGGGAACCTCTCTCCAAGAGTATTGATCCACAGGGGCGGAAACACCCGCAACCATAGGCCCCATTGGCCACAACGGCCTGGAGAGGCAGGATGGTGGACCCTGTGTGCATCAATCAATAGTAGTACGTGCATACCCTAGCAATGACAACCAAAACCAGGGAATACGGTACACAGATAGCAAAAGGTTGCTATGATAACTGCCACATAGCAATCCCCAATGTTAGCACAAGCGGCCCATTGTGCTGCACCATACCAACCTCTGTGATGTCTGGGGAGTGTGTGTCACGTCTGGAACCTGACATTGCCCACCACCTTAGGAAGAGACCCCAACAGTACAGCATACCATAGCCATGCCTGCATGGTGCCCAGGTCTGGTGCAGTGTCCCGGCCTGCCAAAAGCCCACATTGGTGCACTATACGTGCATGGGTGTGGGGGTATGCGTCAGTCTATCCAGTGTGTTCCGTCTGCCAACATCCTCTTCAGCATACACCGCTAGCAATGTTGCTAGTATTGGCCTTGCCAATGTGCATAATGAGGAACAAGGTACTGTGGGTATAGCCGGAGAGGGTGGCCTGGTCTGGATGCACCTGCACAGGGCCCATGGCAATGGCTGGGATATTGTAGGGTCTGCCCACCACCTTCAGGGACAGGGCGGCCACGGCATGTTCTGATGTGTGGTCATACTCACCCTGACTGTGCAGTGACCACGGCATGGCTGGGTTCCCCCATAGTACTACATAGTGTCCCTCTGAAGTGAGATAAGTGGGCGCTGTTCCCTGGAGCCCTATCACTGACCCATCTGCTTGGTGGGTGTGTGCACATCCCAGGTGTGGGTGCACATGTCACCTCCAGAAACATGCACTATGGACTAGCAAGCAGGCTGTCTGCAGTCAGTACGTGTGTGTGGCTGGAACACCTTGCAGGGTGCAGCGGCTGTTGATGCACCTTGCTTGCTGCTGGAGGATGTCAGTTAGTGGCGTGGGCTAGCTGCGCAGAACAAGGTCTAAAGTCTGTCTGTCACTGCCCAATGTACTGAGGCGTACAGATCAGCATAGACTGCTCTTGTGGGGGGCCACTCCCTGGCATGACTGGGGTGAATGGCCCCCTCTACCTTGGTGTAGGGGGGCTAAATGTGGACCCATTATTCCGAAACCCTGTTCCCCATCCTGAGCCAAAAAAGGGTGGGTTGGGTGTTGCTATGTAAATCGCCTATGGGCCAAAAACCCCCTTGCATTTGATATCATGTGACCATGGCACCCACACAGTGTATGAACTATTCCGGGTACATCACAGTCCACACAGGCAAGATGTGATGGACACAGGCAAATGCTGAGAGTATCTGTAGGGGCCACCCATCACACAGAGGCACTGATGGGGACCTGTAGCATAGCCCATCACAGAAATGCCATGTGCAGCAGAAATGGTGCAGGGCACTCCACCTCACCCTCAGGGTGAGCACAGGACCCGTCAACTGTGATGGATGGTAGCCACTCTGTGGCAGTAACACACACGGTCAGAACCCCCACCGGGCTGAGGTGCTGTGGGGTGCACATGGTCAGGACACACAACCAGGCCGAGGTGCTGGGTGGGTGCATCTCGCAACACTGGACCCTCTGTAGACTGCAGATCTGCATGTGCAGTGCATCATGGGAGTAGCTGGTCCAATCCAACCCTCGCACACACAGCAGACAGCTTGAGTGGTGACCTGCAGTCCCTCTGTAGCCAGCCAGGCATGTAGCAGCAGCTATAGAGAGGTAGGCCACTGGCAAATGTACTGGCTGCGCAGACAGAGGTTAGGGGTTTGAACCCACAGTGGTGTTCTTTGGTGGGGCTGTCTGAGGCATTTTCATTTTTTACTTTACATTGGAGCTGCCAGCAACACCGCCCTCACAGTGCTGTCTCTTTACGGTACCTCATCGGGCACCCTATAACGTGCCCTATGAGGCACCATGTACTGCACCCTTTGGGGTGCCCCATGGGAGACATTATAGAGTGCCTTGGCGGACAGTGCACATTATACTGTAGCCTCTGGTGTACCTTGTAGGGTGCCTTATGCGGCACCTTAGGTTATGGCCCTGTGAGGGTGTGTTTGTTGGCAGCACTAATTAAAATTAGGAAACAAACTGCTTCAGTGTAAAAGGTGATGTCTCAGCCAGCTTTTATCATTATACCCACAGGGGGATTGAACTCACGACCCCTGCACCATCAGTCAGTGTATTAACCATTGTGCTAGAGCTCTTGACACCTTTCTAAACACCTTATCAACCGCCTTATGGGCGCCGTACAGGGCGCCTTGCGTGGCGCTCTGCACGGTGATTTTTACCGCTTGTTCAGCTATGGCGCCTGGTAACGCGCGTTATCGGTAACGATGTACCGCCCATGTCCTTATTTGGGATTTCTGTCTCTACCGTGGATCCTAACGCGAATCACACTAACGCAGTTTAGTAAACATACCCCAATAAGTAAAATGTTTGCAGGTATGTCTTGGAAAATTCAGAAGATAGAACACAGACTATGTGGTCATAACGAACATTTGGAATCCTTGGAAGGGGAAGTGGGATGAAGAAAAGGTTACTTTAATGCAGGAGAATTTGAATTTAAGAGCTAAGCTCAAGAATTTGGAAAACGTTCAGAGGAAGCAAACAGTGCGGGATATGCATTTTTCCAAACCTGTTCTTAACGCCTTCCTGCCTTGGATATTTTCAATAAGTATTTTTGAGGTTTTAAACATCCCAAAGAACACCCGCTCTTCCATTTCTTGAGCATATTACTTAGCTCCATTTAAAAAGAAAGAACTACAGGAGAATTCGGGAGCATCTGTTGATTCTTTGGGCTCTTTAAAAAAAGTTTTGAATACTTCCGTGGAAGCTCGAGAAAATTTAATTGTGGACTTTGCATTAGACCTGGATAAGGATTAAAATTGTTTCCATATAGGCGAGATCATTTTTTTTATGAACAGTAAAAGTTGGGTTTTCGATGATGTAGCAAAATCAACCCAGAACAGAAGGAATTGAGAACCTAGACCCCCCCCCCACCCTTAAATTGTGGACTGTATGACTGATGTCTTCTTCATTTTTTAAATTAATGGCTGTTTTATAAATAAGATGTAATTGTTTGGGTCAAGTTTTATATTCTAATAAATATAAAGTAAAAAAAATGGGAAGCATACATTTATAACAAGATGCGTAGGCAGGGATCCAGGCAGATGCTCCAAAACTGCCAAGTAGAGAAGGGGAGAACACCAGATCCAAGAGCTCTTATCCAGAAAGTCTCTGAGCTCTTGGTCTGAAATGATATCAGGATTCAGATTGGGTGAGGGAGAGCAACTCAGTAATATTTCAGAAGTTTTGGTACATTGACAATTCTCATTCACCTTTCTCAGAAATTCAAGTCCTTGACAGAAATCTATATTCTGAACCAAGGGTTTCACCTAGAACTTAGGGTCAACAAATAACTCATAATAACATTTGAATACTCTTTCTCTGGAGCTATATTACAACATCAGAGTTTCTGGTATTCAGTATTCAACCCTCCTGGAAAAAGTTCTTGGTAGTTTTCTCAATTTTCTATCCACTATGACTAAATGTAGATGGCCAAACAATAACAAAACCTTGCTCTTCGTCAATATAAAAGTTTAAAGAATCAGTTGATATCATAAAAGATAAGAGGAAAAAGATCTCAGTGGCTAACTAGAGCCCAGAAAAACTATATGACTGCATCATGACTCACAGGCCATTATGCAAACAACAATGGACATACTTTTATGTTACCACTTACACATCATTGGTCATAAAATCCCTCTTACTCTTTGTCACTATTAGCATTCATATACTGTATTATGAGTCAAGGGTAAAAGGAGAGCACTTAACTTAGCTTAGCAGATCAGATAAGTTCATTCCTACTCCAATACCTGGCATTTCACTAAAATGCTTCATCATGGAGCAGGACTTATCACGATCTTAGCCAACTTGACTCCTATGATATAAAGAATGCATATCAGTAGTTATTCTTAAAAATTAAAGGAACTCTCATGCAAATAGCAGAAGCTATGTCAAAGCAAACATTCTGCCCATAATGTAGAAAAAAGACATATACTGCCATAGGTTTACCAAAGAAAACACTAACAGCAGAACAGCTCGTATCACTCATCTAGCAAACAATAGAAGCAGGCGAGCATAAGAACCCCTCAAACAACATCTAAGCTTAGTAAGTCTGCACAGTAAAAGTTTACAAGAATATCCAAAAGTACCAAAAACATAACCATTTAGGTACTATACTTACATGCCCTAAATGAGCGATTTCATGAAAAGAAACTGCAGTCTTCAATGGCCCCATTCTAATAATTGAAACCAATGCCGAGAATGCACTTTAAATATTGACTCAGGGAATTCACTAAAATTAAAATGAATGCAAAACTGCTCAAACAAAATGCCAGACAAAAGAATAGACTCAAACCGCATCAAGCAGATGACACAAAGTATTGTCAACATGTATGCAAGACCAAGACTTTACAACGAAAAGAGACCCACAGCTCATCCACCCAACAGAAGTCTAATAAGACTATAGTATAACATAGAAAAGTGCCAAATTATCAACAGACACCCCAGTCAAAAAATGTAAGCCAGAAGGCTCTACCATACCAAGTCAAAAAAACAATTTTTGCTCAGTTTGTAAAAGAATTTTAGCTCAATTACCCCCAGTCTGGAGAGGTGGAACGTGATTGATAGCCAAACAACATAAATCTTCAAAAACATGACCCCGAGCTATGCAATGTTTAGCTAGAGGAGCTCCTTCGGTATGGTGTTTTAACTTACTCCAATGTTCTATTAAACGTATGCGGAACTGGCGCTGGGTTTTACTGACATAAGCCAGCCCACAAGGACAATAATTAAAATATACTATAAAGGAAATAATACAAGTAGTCACTCTGTGGCAGGTGCAGGCCTGTGACCCACGGTGTCTGACATAGGCAGGCCAGCATGGCTAGCTTGACCTGTAAATGAGGCCTGTGGAGAGGCATATAGGATTGCACATCCCCCAACATGCTGCTATTGTAAGAAAGAACTCAGTAGAAATATTGAATTAGCTTAGATAAGCAGAATTGCAGAATTAAGAAATGGAAAAATACAGAAAAGATGTGTTTTAAAGTTACTGATAAGAAAGAGTACATTTGCAGAGAAATATTGAGGAGTGCTGACAGATGAGTTACAGAACCTTGCTCTTCTGCACGCACAAATGGTCCCATAGCCTTGAAAGTGTGAAAGTAACAAGTTGATGAACTGACCATTGTAATTGGGACTAGAAGGGGGGCAGGCAGGTGTCATGCCTACAGAAGCCCACAGAAGGAACATAATTGGAGAAACTTATCAGTACCGGGACCAATAGAAGGGCTACGGGAGGTACGGGAGCGTACCGGGACCAATGAAATGTTTTTCTATACCTAGAATGGAACAGAAGTCTATAAAAGTTGTTGTAATGCTTGAAAACTTTGCTCAGCCATTTTGAAATTGCCTTGCTTGAGACTTGTGCACAAATAAATGATTTGGACCTTCTGAACAGACTCCTGGTATCATTGGTTTGTCTGCGCTTTGCTGCTACATATTCCTTGGTGCGTTGGCCGGGAAGTTGTGGAATCAAAGTGTATATAGGGCAATATACCACGACTTTCCGCCTCTATAGGCTTGGTCCTGCCGGGATCGCGCCCTTCCGACGAGGGCCGCTCCCTGGCGCCACCGGTCCCTTGTATCGGAGGGAGCTGGTCGGACCTCGGCGGGTGACGAGCCCGGCTGGAGTCAACGCCTCGAACCCGAGTGAGGGGAGTCCGAGGTCCAACTCATGCGCCTGCTTGGGAAGTTTGAGGACCGGATCCGGTGAGTATAGTTTTGATTTTGGGTCTAGACAGAAATAGAAAGAGCAGTACTGCCATTGGAACTTGGAATTTGGAATTTGTAATCTCGAGATATTGGGAATTGGTAAGAGAGCCTGATCAACTCTCAAGGAAGAGCCGAGTAGCCTGGCATGGGAATTCGCTAGGTGAAACCCTCATCCTTTTTGTAATTGGGAAAAGACTAGTCAGAACAGATAGAAACGAATGCATTCTGGGAATACGTTGCTAGCATGATTGTGTGAACGAAGTGTGAATGAGAGGTCTGGCAGCACGGACCAAGTGAAGGCGGACCCCTGATTAGCGCATTTCCTGACCGGGCGCGACCGCGTTCAGGTCGCGAAAAGGGGGAAGCGATTGTCGTCTTGTCTTGTTATCTGTATTCCCTATACGTTTCCAGGGCCGTGAGGACCCCTTACCCACGGTCCGCCCACCTTTTCCCTTCTGTCTGTTGTTGCGCGCACACATCGAAATGGGAGGGGCGGAGTCTACTAGAAACACTCCATTAGAATGTATGATCGCACATTTTAAAGAGGGATATTCAGGAGATTATGGTATTAAAATGACAGCAGCCCGTTTGCAGATTTTGTGTACTAGGGAGTGGCCCGATCTAGACCCCATCTGGCCCCGAGAGGGAACGTTCACCGTAGAGATTATCCAGTCAATACACCGTAGAGTGCGGGTAGCGCACCCCGATCAGTACCCCTATATAGATTCCTGGTTAAGTATTTGTGAAGATCCGCCCTCCTGGGCGCAGCGCTGTTATGAGGAACAGTGCAGAATAATGTTAGCTAAAACAGATTCTAGACAGAGAACGGAACAGCTTAGAATGAAAGAGCAGGATAAGAAAGCCAAGAAGAAACCCATCTTGGCAGATCCCGATTCCCCAGAAGTAGTCCTCAGGCAGCCCCGAACCCCAGGTCCAGTAAGAATAGCTCGGCGGCGTCCTGCCCCAGAACCCCAGAGACTGCCAGAGCCGAGGCGAGACCCAACCCCTGACCCCCCTCCTCCTGGAGGAGAGGAAGAGAAAGAATTAGCGGGAAGAGAAGAGGAGGATGTAAAAAGTGAGCCAGAAGCGGAGCTAGAAGAAGAAGGAGGGAATCCCCCAGAAGAAGAAGAAGAGGACAGTGTACAAATAATTGAGAAAGCCAGCGCTAGCACTAGCAAGCCAGTGAAAGAAAAACCCAAGGCAAAACCAGTTGAGAAAAAGAAAGCAACTCCTGCAAAGACAACGACAATAGCCCTTAGATCCCAGACCCAAATGACGCCTGGGACGACAGCCAAACTGTTTCCCTTAAGGCAAGTCCCGGGGGTGCCCGTAAAGAATGATAATGATGAAGTGGTAGCGGGACCCCTAACTTATGTGTATATTCCCTTCTCTACAACTGATTTATTAAATTGGAGGTCGCACTATGCCTCCTATACTAGCAAGCCCCAGGAGCTGACAGAATTAGTAACTAGTATTATGGAAACTCACCAACCCACTTGGCCAGATTGCCGTCAGCTCCTGACCACCCTATTTACCACAGAGGAACGAGCGAGAATTAGAAAAGCAGCTATCGAATGGATGGCAGAAAACCCTGCAGCTCCAGCGCAGGGGCAGAATATAATAGATCGTAGAGAAGCAGCTCAGAGAGAATTCCCAAATGAAGACCCCCAATGGGATCCAAATACAGATGAAGGATCCACCGCCCTAGCCCGTTTCCGCCAAGGCTTTTTACAAGGCCTGAGAAGAGGAGGCCAAAAAGCTATGAACCTTTCCAAAGTAGCAGGAATTATCCAAGGAATAGATGAGAGCCCAGCAGATTATTATGAAAGATTAACTGAAGCTTATAGAATGTATACTCCCTATGATCCCGAGGCACCAGGAAGTTTATGCATGGTGAATTCTGCTTTTGTAAACCAGTCTCAACCAGACATTAGACGTAAATTACAGAAATTAGAAGGGTTTGCGGGCATGAATGCAACACAGTTATTGGAAGTCGCTCATAAAGTGTATGTGAATCGTGATACTGAAAGACAGAGAGAATGTGATAGAAAGATGAAGAAGAAAGCTGATTTTTTGGCTGCGGCCATAGTTGAAAAGAAAAGGGGAGGTGTCCCTAATCGAAGGAGCAGAGGAAGAGGGCGGGGTCAAGGCGGAGGCCGGACCCAGAGACTAGGCGTGAACCAATGCGCCTATTGCAAAGAGGAAGGACATTGGAGAGATACGTGCCCGCAACTCGAAGACGCCCAGCAAGATGACGAATACGATCATCAGTGGCGAGAAGAAAGACGAGGCCGTCCCGAGGCCGAGGAGGAGCCAATCGAGAACAATTCCAGCGAGAGAGGGGAGGAGGAGCCATCCAAGCATTGGCCACACAGGCCCATGATGAGGATGACGTGGATTAGGACAGACCGGGCTCCAAGTTTGCTTTAGGTCTCCAGGAGCCTATGGTCGAAATACAAATAGGAGACCAATTTATGAACTTTATGGTTGATACTGGAGCAGAACATTCAGTAATAGACAAAAAGATAGCCCCATTCACCAAGAAAGCAGTCACCATTATAGGAGCAACTGGTGCCAAAGCCACAAAGTCTTTTCTTCAAAACCGAATATGCAGTCTAGGAGGACAGCAAGTAACTCATCAATTCCTTTACATGCCCGAATGTCCAGTACCCTTACTGGGACGAGATATGCTAGCCAAGCTTCAAGCACAAATATCTTTCTCTGAACAAGGAGAAATGCAAATGACAGTGAATTCCCAAGCCAAACCAGCAGGAGTAATGCTGCTGACAGTACCCCGAGAAGAAGAATGGAGATATTACATTGATGATTCGATTCAAGATACCTATTTTGAACAAACTTTAAAGAACATTCATGCACCACTTGAAGTATGGGCAGAAGGCAGTCCCCCAGGCCTAGCCAAGCATATAGCACCAGTGATTGTAACCCTCAAGCCTAGCGCTACACCAGTGCACGTCAAACAGTACCCTCTCCCAAGAGCCGCAATTGAAGGCATTCATCGCCACCTACAGAGTTTGCTTGAGTATGGCCTACTAAAAGTATGTCAATCCCCATGGAACACCCCACTTTTGCCAGTGAAGAAACCTGAGACAGATGATTATCGCCCAGTGCAAGATTTGAGAAGAGTAAATGATGCAGTTGAAACTATACATCCAGTTGTGCCCAATCCTTACACTCTTCTAGGACTGATACCTGCTGAAGCTACCCATTTCACTGTACTGGATTTAAAAGATGCATTCTTTTGCATAAGATTAGCCCCTGTAAGCCAAATATTGTTTGCATTTGAATGGCAGGACCCCATCTCTGGAAGAGGGGGCCAACTCACCTGGACGAGATTACCCCAAGGATTCAAGAATTCACCTACCATCTTTAGTGCTGCACTAAATCAAGACCTTTCAAGCTATCCAGTAGCCCCGGGGAAGAGAGTACTTCTCCAGTACGTGGATGATCTGTTGATAGCTGCCGTATCAGAAAGAGAATGTATATTAGCCACCAAAGATCTCTTGCAGTTACTAAATGAAGCTGGATATAAAGTTTCCAGAGCCAAAGCACAACTATGCCAAACAGAAGTGAAATACTTGGGTTTTCGTATTACCCAAGGAAGCAGAAGATTAGGCAGAGAAAGAAAAGAAGCAGTATGCAGAATTCCAACTCCAACAACCAGAAAGCAAGTCAGAGCCTTTCTGGGAGTGGCAGGATATTGCCGAATCTGGATACCCAACTTTGCCCAAATTTCCAAACCACTGTATGAAGCCACAAAAGGAGAAGAGAAGTCACCACTGGAGTGGGGACTTGAGCAGGATACAGCCTTTCAGAAGTTAAAAGAAGAATTGATGTCATCACCAGCACTTGGACTACCAGATGTCCACAAACCTTTCCACTTGTTTGTACATGAAGCACAGGGAAATGCCTTAGGCATGTTGACTCAGAAATTAGGAAATTGGGAACGACCTGTAGCCTACCTATCGAAACAATTGGACCCTGTGGCCAAAGGATGGCCACCCTGCTTGAGAGCAGTTGCAGCTACAGCGCTACTAGTGAGTGAAGCAGACAAACTCACACTAGGACAGAACATACGAGTCACTGTGCCACATGCAGTCCTTGCCCTTATGGAACAGAAAGCAAATTATTGGCTCACCAATTCCCGAATGTTGAAGTACCAGAGCATGTTATGTGAAAACCCACAGATACAACTCGAAGTGAGCCATGCCTTGAATCCAGCTACCTTGATACCCATCAGTGAAGAACTCCCAGAACATGACTGTATCGAAGTCATGGAAACTGTGTTATCTAGTCGACCTGACCTAACAGATGTGCCCATAGACAATCCTGACCAGATCTATTATGTTGATGGGAGCAGTCTCATCCTTGACGGACGACGCTGTGCCGGATATGCAGTCGTCACTCAACATGAAGTAGTTGAATCATCAGCTCTAGCCTCAGGCACATCAGCCCAGAAAGCCGAATTGATAGCACTCACCAGAGCATTGTTATTAGGAGAAAAACTTGTGCTGAATGTATATACAGATTCCAAATATGCTTTCACTACCTTGCATGCCCATGGAGCTCTCTACAAAGAAAGAGGACTCATCACATCCGGAGGAAAATCAATCAAGTATGGTCCCGAAATATTGATGTTACTTGATGCAGTCTGGGCCCCAACACGTGTAGCTGTCATGCATTGTAGAGGACATCAAGCAGGAAAAGGAGAAGTTGCTCGAGGAAATAGATTCGCAGATGCCTCAGCACGACAAGCAGCTATGACAGGACAGATTGCCCCACAAGCTATGCCAATGCAAGCAGCATTGTTTCCAGTACCTTTGAATCTATGGACCCCACGATATACCACCAAAGAATTAGATTACTATTGTGACAAAGAAAATGGAGTATTGAAAGATGGATGGATTGAGCTGCCACCAGAAGAGGGCAGTCAACCTCCAGGAAGAATAGTAATTCCTGAACTATTAGGACCATCCTTTGTCAAAGCTTTCCACGAAGCTACCCACTATGGGAAGAGTGCTATGGAGAAAGCACTCAGACCACATTTCTACATCCCTCTGATGACAACCATATCAGCCTCAGTAGCACGACAATGTCAAACCTGTGCCAAGAATAATGCCAAGCAAGGCCTTATTACAGCACCCCGAGTTCAGTCAAGAGGTGTGACCCCTATGCACAACCTCCAAGTTGATTTCACCGAAATGCCAAAAGCCAATGGATACCATTACCTACTAGTATTAGTTTGTACTTTCTCTGGGTGGGTAGAAGCATTCCCAACCAGAACTGAGAAAGCCCGAGAAGTTACCAAAGCCTTAATGAGAGAGATTGTCCCCAGATTTGGAATCCCAGCAGTAATAGGGTCAGACAATGGACCCTCATTTGTCTCCCAAATTACTCAGCAGTTAGCAAAAGCTTTGCAGATACAGTGGAAGCTCCACACTGCATACAGACCCCAGAGTTCAGGGAAAGTTGAGCGAATGAATCGTACATTGAAAGCCCAAATGTCTAAGCTTTGTCAGGAGACACACTTGAAATGGCCCCAAGTGCTCCCCATAGCTTTACTCAGAATACGCTCAGCCCCTGTAAAGTCAACAGGATTTTCCCCTTTTGAAGTTTTGTATGGTAAACCCCCACCAATAGTGCAGGGAGTCAAAGGAAATCTAGCCCAGATTGGTTCAGAAGTAACCAGACAAGAACTCCTAGCTCTTAGTTTTGTTCTGCAGACTCTCCATACGTGGATCCAAGACCAGTTGCCTATCAACTTGACGGAACCCTTGCATCCCTACCAGCCTGGAACTTCGGTGTGGATCAAAGATTGGAAGAAGATACCGTTGGAACCCCATTGGAAGGGACCGTACACCGTCATCCTGTCTACCCCAACTGCAGTAAAGGTAGCCGAGATCGACGCCTGGATCCACCACAGCAGAGTCAAGCCCGCCGCCGATCCTGAACCAGAGCGGTGGACAGCAGAGCAGCACCCTGATGTACCCTTGCGAGTTACTCTGAGACGGCAACCAGCAGCATAGACACTTCATCACAAGTGCTTTGCAGTAGCCAAGTCTTTCGAAGAGGATTGCTGTTTTCCATGCAGCAACAGTTTTGTTTCAACGAACCCAATTTGCATGTGTGATTTGACACACTACTTTGAGACTACACTGACTAAGCCAGACTTCACAAGCCAACTGAATTGCTAAGTTGGTCAATGTGTGCTGGACATCTTGAGGATCTTCAATCAACACTCAGCACCCGTTAAATTGCTTCATTAGCAAACGGGACGAAGAATAATAGACCGTCGTGATCAAGATCAGCAAGCTGAGGATTCAGAAGAACTCCAATCAACATTAACATGTATCTTTGCTTCTGCTTTGCCTTGGTTGCCTTCTTCGGAGGTTTTGAACAGACTTATGCTCTACCTCCATGCACAGCTTGTATTACCTCTACTAGAACTGGACTGAAAGTAACTCAGACTTTGCTTTACCATTCTTATTATACCTGCAAGGGAACAATAACTCGGTGCATCTATAACACCACTGAACTAAATGTTTGCACTCATGGCAAAATTAAAGCATGCTATAATCCGCATCAGAATCCATCCTATTACACGTTGGAAATAAGATGGAAGGATGCAGATGGACCTATATTAGCTGCTACACCACCACTTAAGGACATTACTAAACCTGCTGTTTTGAATTTTGATGCATGTAATGCTATTAATAGAGATAGTCAGTCCACCTGTGGTACATGGGAGAAAGCGTATCGGAATGACCATAAGTATATGTGTCCAGAAGGTGCCACGGGATGGAGGAAGTGTACAGGTAAAAAGGAACCAGGGTATAGTACTGCTACAGCGGCAGACTACTATTGCCCGTATTGGGAATGTGTTTTCTATGCTACCTGGAACACTGGTATAACTGATGAGAAAATAGATAAACGGATGGCTACTCTAACCAAGCCAACCACAAATGATAAATGTCAGAAAGATGCTTGCAACCCCTTACATTTGCGTGTACATAACCCCCATGCATGGAAACAAGGATATAAGTTTGGTTTACGTATTGCTGGAGGGGGAACAGATCCAGGGACCATTGTATATATTAGATTGAATACTCAAGCCCATAAGTCATCTAAATATCATATTCATAATACCTTTTATGAAGCTATGCATGTAAATAAGTTTGAGATCCCTCACCCTTCACAGAATTTGTTTCTAGAATTAGCCGGAGCAGTAGTATCTAGTCTTAAGATCACAGATTGTTATTTCTGTGGCGGAACCCAAATGGGAGATCAATGGCCCTGGGAAGCCCAAGAATTGAATTATTCCATGATTTACAATCAGACTGAATTACACAAGACAACCAGTGAATGGGTGTTAGCGCACTCAATCGTTGGACGTCTTTGCTTTGCCAGAACTGGACCTCAGTTCACCCAAAAGGTAGGACAGCTGGTCTGTCTTAGCCAGAAGTACTATAATGCCACGACTAAAAAGACAGCATGGTGGTCAGGAATCAGACATCCTGAACCTCCTAACCCATTAGCCAGATTTCCTGAACTTGCAGGTCTATGGACTAATCTTGCCAAAGTCCAAGCCTGGCAAGCCCCACCTGGCCTATATTGGATCTGTGGAAACCGAGCATATGCGCAACTCCCACCACAATGGGGAGGAGCATGTGTCTTAGGAACCATCAGACCTTCTTTCTTCCTGTTAAACACTGAACATGGAGAACAATTAGGATACCCTGTATATACTACCCACAAACACAAAGGAGCATCTAGACAGAAAAGAGAGGCCTTACAGATAGGCAAGTGGGAGAAGTGGCGAGGTGATGATTGGCCACCAGAAAGAATTATTGAGTATTATGGACCTGCCACTTGGAATGATGATGGTATGTATGGTTATCATACCCCAATCTATATGATCAATCGTATTATTCGCTTACAAGCAGTAGTTGAAATAATAACCAATGAAACTAGTCATGCTCTCACGCTTTTAGCTAGACAAAGTACTCAGATGCGCACTGCCATATACCAAAATCGCTTAGCACTTGATTATTTGCTAGCAGCTGAAGGAGGAGTATGTGGTAAACTGAATTTAACTAATTGCTGTTTGAAAATAGATGATAAAGGTCAAGTAGTTGAAGAAATTGCTAAAGATATGCAAAGACATGCTTATGTGCCAGTACAGACTTGGCACGCCTTGAAATTTCCTAATTGGTTTGCTAACCTTTTCTCTTGGCTGGGAGGATTTAAGACTTTCGTTATCTTAGTACTAATCCTTGTTGCTGTTGTCCTCTGCTTACCATGTTTAATCCCATGTTGTATGCGTTCCCTTCATAGTGCTATCGATAGTACAGTAGAGCGGAAAACCGCAACTAGAATAATGGCTTTATATAAAGCTAGCCCTAGTGGAACTAGTAAGAATCCTTTAATCAGGATGTGAATTTTCTGGAAAGTGATTTAATTCTCACACCTTATTAAGTAATAGGGTGAGATTAATCAAAGGGGGGAATGTGGCAGGTGCAGGCCTGTGACCCACGGTGTCTGACATAGGCAGGCCAGCATGGCTAGCTTGACCTGTAAATGAGGCCTGTGGAGAGGCATATAGGATTGCACATCCCCCAACATGCTGCTATTGTAAGAAAGAACTCAGTAGAAATATTGAATTAGCTTAGATAAGCAGAATTGCAGAATTAAGAAATGGAAAAATACAGAAAAGATGTGTTTTAAAGTTACTGATAAGAAAGAGTACATTTGCAGAGAAATATTGAGGAGTGCTGACAGATGAGTTACAGAACCTTGCTCTTCTGCACGCACAAATGGTCCCATAGCCTTGAAAGTGTGAAAGTAACAAGTTGATGAACTGACCATTGTAATTGGGACTAGAAGGGGGGCAGGCAGGTGTCATGCCTACAGAAGCCCACAGAAGGAACATAATTGGAGAAACTTATCAGTACCGGGACCAATAGAAGGGCTACGGGAGGTACGGGAGCGTACCGGGACCAATGAAATGTTTTTCTATACCTAGAATGGAACAGAAGTCTATAAAAGTTGTTGTAATGCTTGAAAACTTTGCTCAGCCATTTTGAAATTGCCTTGCTTGAGACTTGTGCACAAATAAATGATTTGGACCTTCTGAACAGACTCCTGGTATCATTGGTTTGTCTGCGCTTTGCTGCTACAACTCATCATAAAAAAATACAACTTCTCTTGATAAAAAAAGCTAGAGACTTCTAGCATAGCCATACATAACGATCAGCTACCACAAGCCTATGGCCGGGAGAAGAAACCACATTTTCAGATGTATCTACAAAGGCAGCTGGACACGGCAGATCTTTAAGATTCTGTTCTCTAGCATACACAACTCTGGCTTTAGCCTGCTTTAAACCAGGTATTATGTGTAGAGTATGAAAATAGTGTTGTACTATCTTAGACAATTTGTAACTCAGAGGAGTATACTGAGTAAATGCAAATATAAATTGTCTTCAGAACGACTCTTAATAGAAGAATGAAGTAGCCAAGTGTGATCAGTGTATCAAGCTCATTTTTGAGCTTTCTGTATCACATGATCGGGATAGCCTCTTTCTTGGAAAGCAGATGTTGAAACTATAGCTTGTTGAAATTCTCGTATTGTAGAACAATGCCTCCTTTAGCATAGGAACTGTGCAAAGGGTAGCCTTTCTTTCAACTTTGAAGGGTGAGCACTAGAATAATGTAAAAATTAATGTCTCTTTGCAATAAACTGTAGTTACAAGTGTGCCCTCTTTCTTCATGATCCAGATATCCAAAAAGAGTTTGACTCACTATCATAACTTAAGGAGACCTGAATACATTTATTTATTTAGAAGCTTTTCTATACCGCGCTCTTTATTATCAGTGTGGTTTACAGATAACAATTTGACTCTCGGGCAAGAGCAGAGCTGCCCTGAGTTTACATATAACAGGGAAGATAACATGGAGTTGAACTGGGGGAACTGTGTACATTTAAGCAGTGAAAGAAGAGGATAGGTGGCTATTTACAGTAATACATTACATGGATCGCAACAGTAATACTGTTACATGGATCACAACAGTTCAGCCACTCATGAAATGCAAGCAACCTTTCAATAGTCCCATCCCAGAACATGAAAACATCATCAATGTATCTAACCCACGTCCTGATGTTGATTGAAAATAGACATCGTGACAACCGTTGATATTAAAAGTCTGCCATGTATAGGTTGGCAATAGATGGAGCCATAGTCAACCCCTTTTTCGGACACTAAATATTATGAATGTCTGGCAACCGATCCAACGGCAATTTTTTCACAAGATATAAAGGCTTTGACCGATATGGCATTGCAGTCAGGCTGGATTACATCAAAGGAATATCAATTTTTGAATAAAAAATTTCCAAAATTGCCTGTACTATATATGGTTCCAAAGATACATAAGAACCTTCAACAACCACCGGGACGTCCGATCGTTTCATGTCGGGATTCCTTGTTAGAACCCCTGTCCAAATTTTGCGATTTATTTTTTCGTCCTCTTTTGCCGACTATCCCTTCGTATGTGCGAGATTCTTTTCATTTTTTACATCGACTTCAAGAACTGACGGATGATAAAACAAACTGGTTGATGGTGACGATGGACGTCACGGCACTGTATACAAATATCAATCAATTGGCGGCTTTGATATGGCTTCGAGGGTTCCTCTGATTTTACCATCTCGACTGCCGAAGGAATTTGTGTTGTCTTTATTGGAAGTTGTTTTGACCAAAAATTATTTTCAATTTGAGGATACATTCTATCACCAAATCCATGGCATAGCTATGGGGGCTACGATAGCCCCCTCTATTGCGACATTTTTCATGGCCGAGTTTCAAACCCGTTATATCTACCCTTCTGAGTGGTTTCGAAAAATTAGACTGTGGTCCAGATTTTTGGATGACATTTTTTTCTTTTGGATAGCTTCTACACAAGAATTACAGGATTTTTTTCGGTGGATAAATTCCTTGTCTTCAGATTTACAATTTGTACCGAAGTATCATGGGGATACCATTGAATTTTTGGACCTACAGCTGTTTAAAGTTCAATCACAAATCCACTCCACATTATATCGGAAATCGGTTCAACGTAATACCTTATTACATTATTCGAGTTATCACCCGGGTCCCTTAAAAAGAGGTCTGCCAATCGGACAATTTCTGTGATTGAGGCGTATTTGTTCTTCTTTGGAAGATTTCAAGATACAGGCTGAGGACTTGAAACAGCGTTTAAAGGAAAGGGGTTATCCGACTTCACTTATTCATAAGGCATATCGTAGAGCACGTTTTAACTACTCTGAATGGTGGTCCTATCCGGATGGAGCAGCTCCTTTGACACAATCGACTTCCACTTCTTATGTGGGTGTTCTTCCATATATGCCCCATGTGACTACAGTATTGCAGATCTTGAAGTCCCATTGGCCAGTTCTTTCATTACATTCCAGCTTTGATAAACCCCTTATGATTGCTTTCCAATGTGGGAGAAATTTTGCAGACTGGACTATACATAATTCTGGTATATCTACTGCACCGGTTTCGGTGGGCCATTTTCCCTGTAATAACTGTGAATTTTGTTGTTCTACTATAGGGGGTCTAAGCTGGGATATTCCTATCTACCATCGTAGTCTGATAAGCAAATACGCTACCACTTGTTTGACTTCTTTTGTGGTGTATGCTCTGATTTGCCCTTGTTATAAAATTTATATTGGGAAGACTACCCGAAAGATGAAACGTCGGCTTCAGGAACACAAATCACGTATTTTGAACAACGTGGAATCAGCCCCGATGGTGGCTCATTGTCAACTTGAAGGCCATTCATTCCGTGATTTACGCTGGCGGATTTTGGATCATGTCCCCCCCAGATCTCGGGGGGGGGGGGGGGGTGACAGGGCGGCTGTATTGAGTCATCGGGAGCAGTTCTGGATTTATACCTTGAATACCCTCTCATCGGGGGGTTTGAATCAATCTATTGATTGGTGGAGCATTGTTTGAATATTAAGTACTGCATTTCCCAAGAACCTTCGGGACAACATGTGATCACCTTTGAGGGCTTTAATAAGCTTTCTTCTTCCGACAGTGAAGTGAGCGACTGGGTTTGAGAAAGGGTCAGGAATGATTACGGCCCGAAACGCAACGTTGGGTTACCTGCTTTGGGAGATGGCTCCCTCATATTGTTGCCACTTTGAAATTTAAGAACTATATGCATGTCATTCTTTGCTGGATCTGTGACCGGCGTTGGACCGAATATTTGGAATTCCTCTTTGCCAGAAGAGTGAGAGGTGAAGGACGAAAGCGGTCTGACTACTCTAGCTAAGTAGGTTTTCCAACCTTTATGATAGAAGAATGACTATTGAATAGCTTTGGTGTTGGGAGGTTACTCTCTCAGGGCCTTTTAGTGGATTTTCCACTTTTTTAAAATGATTAAAAGGAACTTTGCACCTCGACAGGACTTGTTCCTCATGGTGTATGTTCCGACAAAAATATATGTTTGTCTGTTTCCCTGTATTTTGGTATGTTTCAGTGGGAGATAGTTGAGGGTTAATTAGGATTCATAATCAACCCCTTGGCACCATCCATCTTTTGTTGATAAAAGCATTGGACAAAACAAAAAAAGTTTTTAAACATCGCCAAACAAGCAAGTTGTAAAAAAAAAAGTCAATCTGTTCTTCACTAAGGTCACCTCTGCCTGACAGGGCTTCCTGTAGAATACTTGAATGTTACCAGAAGGTAGTCAGAATCTAAACAGACCATCTTAAAATCCAACAGCATATTCAAAAACTGTGTAGTGTCCTTGAGATATGATAGAATCAAGGGCAACAAAAGTCTTAAAAATGAATCTAAATAAATTGATAATGGTTCCAAAAGAGAGCCACAAGAAGAAACTATGGGTTGACCTGGAGAGTTGATCGGATCCTTATGTATTTTTGGCAAAATATAAAATTATGGGATCTTGGGACATAACAGATTTAAAAACAGAAACGTTTTCTTATTGATGTACCTCTTTACTAGACCTTGCGTCTTAAGTCTCTTCTTAAAGTTATTGCATTGGATCTTGTTGCAATAGGATACAAGTATTAGAATGAGAAAACTAGTGCATTGCTTCTCGACGGTATTGAGAATGGACTATATTTTATCTGCTTGCTTTACAATAATCTCTCTATCAGATTGTAATTGAGCAAGAGCTTCTTGTTCTAAGCAAGAAAGACTAGAATATATATTATGTATACGAGAATTTTCTAAAGAAACCAAATCACATAATACCAGCTCTATGAATACTTGTCTTCCAGGATATATGGCACCTGGAGGGTTCCACGTCGAACGAATAGGTAAAGGAGTACACTTGAAAGCTGGTTCTGTTATTTGTGTAGAATCTTCACTAGTAACTCTGGAAGAAAAAATGCTTTTAAATCAATCTTCCAGATAAATCTTTCAAAGTCTAAGCGAATCTGAAAAGGATCATGGGTAATTCGCAGAAACAAACAACAACCCCTTATTTAAAACTGTCATTTGTTCAGCTGCCAAAATTTTAGATAAGTTTATAAGACATCCTGATCCAGTGGAGCTTGAGACTTGGTTCATGGATGCTGGGGAGGTGGTAAGGACCCCTCTGTTTCTATCTTCCCCGACCTTGTCGCCTGCGAGCGTTCTTTCTGTGTTCTAAAAACTTTTCACCTCCAGAAGCATAGACATCAGAATTACCAGATTAATCGGAGGAAAAGTCAAAAGAAACTCTTTTTTTTCTTATGATTGTGATTCATCCATGGATATATATAGCCTTGCTCATAATCAGATTCGTCTCAGTTTAATTTAGACCACTTAGACTTCTTCAACTCTGCTCAGAAATTATCCATTTGAGCTTGGAGGCGCTGCATGCGTAGAGTATAGATCTCAGCAACATCTATGGTTTTCAACACTATCTTCTTGGCATCTAATTCTTCTTGAGTTTTTTTCCACATATACCTTGGTAGTGTCTACTCTTAGTACCTTCAAGTCAAGCACACACAAATTAAGTATTTTATTCCAATTTTCCACAAAGGCTGAGTCCTCCGCAAAGAATCAAGGCTCCTTATTGATGCGTGGTGCATAAAAATGGCTTTTATCTACATTGTAGGCTGATTACTTTGACATAGCTTCTGCTCTTTGTACGAAAGAGAGTTCCTCTAATTGTTAAGAATAACTACTGATATGCATTCTTTTTACCATAGAAGGCAAGTTGGTTAAGATTGTCATAAGTCCTGCTCCCTGACGAAGCATTTTAACGACATGCCAGGTGTTGGAATAGGAATGAATTTATATGATCTGCTAAGCTAAGCAAAGTGCTCTCCTTTTGCCCTTTACTCATAATTTATGAATGCTAATAGTGACAAAGAGTAAGAGGGTTTTTATGACCGATGATGTGTAAGTGGTAACATAAAAGTATGCCCATTGTTATTAGCTTAATGGCTTGTGAGTCATAATGCAGTCATATAGTTTTTCTGGGCTCTAGTTAGCCACTGAGATCTTTTTCATATCTTTTATGATATCAGCTGACTCTCTATACTCATATTTATAATGAAGAAGACAAGGTGTAGTTATTGTTTGACTGTTGGAGTTGCCTGCTGTGTGTGATGAGGTTGTCCAGATTAGTTTAAATGTAGATGGTTGCATTTTAGCAGTTACTTAAATTACTTGAGGGGTTCCTCACTTTCTGCGTCAGTCTTTATCCTGAGGACTTAAAAAATCAGGGGTTCAAATCCCAGTTCCCTAGCCCTGTGTGGTAGAATACCTCTGCATGATTACCTTCAAATGTACACTAAAGCCATACTTGTTGAATGAGGCATTCCAAGATGGCTCTTATACAGTGTAATGATGAACCAACACCCACAACACACAACTAGCAACTCTCTTGGCTGTGGTTTGCAGTCTGCTTGCCAATTATTTAATCTTTCTCTCTCTCTTCTTGTCCTTTTCTTTGTTGATATATAGTTCCTTTCTTATTTTCTAAGGCCAAGTGATTTCATTGATATAGGTGAAAAGTCAGGTTGATCAATCAGGAATGGTGAGTAGATTAGGACGTCGTCTGCGTAGACTAGGCACTGGATGTTGAAGGAGCGGATTAGGGTACAAATTGGTTGCATATATATGTTGAACATTAATGCAGATAGGGATGAACCCTGAGGTACACCTTGATTGAGAGGGAATGGGTCAGAAGTCATGGGACCTGTTCTGACTTGTTGCCATCTGTTAGATAGGTAGGACTTGCACCATGCTATAGCTGAGCCTTGTATTCCTTTCTCCACAAGACGGAGTATCAGAGTTTCATGGTTGACTGAATCAAAGGCTGCAGCAATATCCATGAAAATGAGGACAAATCCCTGGCGGATGTTATCAAGTCCTGTAACTAGATCATTGAAGAGAGTTGTGAGGATGGTGTCAACACCATGAGCTTCTCTGAAGCCATGTTGAGATGGATCCAGTGGAGCTACATCGTCAATATGTTGTTGGATTTGTCGTTGAACTACCTTTTCAATGATTTTGGCGAGTAGGGGGATGCTTGATATTGGGCGAAAGGATTCAACTTTGGAGGAATCAAGTTTGTTGTTTTTTAATAATGGGCGGATTGAAGTAAATTTCAGGCTTTGTGGGAAAGATCCTATGGAGAGGGATTGGTTTGTGATTCTGCTTATAGCAGGACTAGGTTCTTGGCGTAATTCTTTGATCCAACTAGCTGGACATGGGTCACTAGGGGCAGTGGTAAGATTAATGGATGTGATAATATCTTGTATTTCTTTATTGGATACTTCGCAAAATTTAAGTAGAGGGGTTTTACATGTAGTAGAGGAGATTGTGCAGGTTGATAACTTGTTGGCTTGGATTATCTTTGATTGTAGGTAGTTTGCAGCAAAGGCCGGGGCTCCCTGCGCCTGGCTTAACTTTTGCTGCATATCACTAACTGGGCAGCAGCTTAATATCGCCACTGCCCGGTTAGAGAGCGGCAAATGTGTCTAACCCAGATATTCAATGACTGGGCCAGATATTTGGGTTTAGATTTCAGCACCGGCGTCTAGCTGCGCTAGCAGTGCTAGCCGCCGGCACTGAATATGGGCCCTACTATTTTTTATGCTTTTTCAACATAAAGTTTTCTGTTCTCTCCAGACTGCTGAGAGCTCCTAGGAAACACAAAGGGGCATCTTTATTAAAGTGTGGCAGTGGTTACTTTGTGCTAAATTCGGTACTAAGCGGTTAGCATGGCATTGTGGTAGCCATGACTGCATGCTAAAACTGTGGCTGCTAACCTCTTAGCATGGGATGGGGCAGCTTTAGGGCGGAGAGTGGGCATTGATTGCACATGGCAATTAGTGTGGATGCATTTGGCTGCAGTTAGCTCCATGCATGTATCACCAGCTCAATGGGTGGCAATAAATGCCCCCATGTTAAGTGCGGCTGCCAGTTTAGCACAGCAAGGTCCTCCAAATTGCACGGGGGCCATGCTTCCTGCTAGAAAATCAATGCACTTTACTAAACATGCCCCAAAATGGTTTATCTATTCACTGTAGTTTCTGTGTGGAAATTTTGTTTGCACAGTAAAAAATGCTGATGAATTTTTCTGATGAATCTTTCTTGAATAATATTAGCCAGGGCATAATTCAACACATATGTTGTGCAAAGATGAGCCATTAATTATTGATTAGCCTTAATGAATATGCTAATTTGTAGAACTTGACTAGCTTCCTTAGTCCTGCTGAGCTTTCCAGGCCCTCATCATTTTTTGACGAGATATCTGCAGGAAACAGCTGGGCCCGCGCCAAGACCAACCCCAGTGAAGACCACAGATGCAGATTCAGGCTTTTGTTTCACACTTGTGTTCAGAATTGAAGGCTAAATTATTCTGCTTTTCCTTAGCATTACGGGTGAGTTGTTATTGCTTTGTTCCACTTCCAACTGTGAAATTAAAAATAAAAATTGACTTCATTTTTTTCTCTCAACCCAAGGAAACATAAGTAAAAGCAAATTAAAAGCCAGGGGATAGCCTAGACTGTATTTAAAAGTATAAACTGTATCTCCAAATTACAAAAGCAACTTAAAGCTCAATGACTCATCTCAGGTTAATGCTGTGGGAGAGAATGGAAAAAGAGCTGAGAGAGCATATCATGAAAAGATCAAAACAACCAAAGGCAAACATGTTCTCTACTGTATTAGAAATGTGAAGTCATTTGAAGGGGGAATGACGTGGAGGCCAATTCCATAACATGCATGTCCGGGCCGCAGACACGTCCAAAGCAAAAATGGGCCCGATTTCACCCTGATTCCACAGCTGCAGCTATAGACGCATCCTCCATTCCAGAATCACGGACATAGAAGTTTCTGCCACGGCACGAGCAAACCACTATGGAAAAATATGGGCCCCGCTGTTATGATGAGACACGGGTATATGCAACAAAAGGTTTGGATGTCCCTGCGCTCATCGTATTCTGAAAAGATGGACGATTCCGATCCTGCCCATCTCCGCCACATACCTGTGGAGGTCTCGGACGGCCACGCCTCCTCTTTTAAAACGTGCATCTCCTATGCTGCTCCTCTCGCTGACAGTGTTGTGCTGGTGCAAACTACACATATATACTGATGATACAGAAATGCTGCTGCAAACTAGACTAGACATCCTAGTCTGTTGCATGCCCAGAACAGTGCAAGGTGATCTCAGTGCACGCAAAGACATAATAACTGCAAGTAGAAAGTGATATGGTTTTCATTACAACATTCATTACAACACCCTAAAGTGGTTCTCCTCCTATCTGAACAACTGTACACAACAAGTTAAATATGGTGAAAAGAAATCAGCTCAATTTTCCATCACCCAAGGAATACCACAGGGCTCTGTCCTCTCCTCTATACTATTCAGCATCTATATCCAGCCCATATGCAGGATCATCAGGACGCACAACATTCAATACCACCTGTACGCAGACGACATCATGGTACACACTCCAATTGACCTGAACACCCCTGACCTTACATCAATAACTGAGTGCCTTGAACACATGAACACTTGGCTCACCAACAGTAACCTCAAGATAAACTTTGTCAAGATGTTTATTTATTTATTTAGTATACATTTGTATACCGCTACTTCCAGCGATCAGCAGCGGTTTTGATTACAGATTGGAAATTGTCAAATCATGACAGGAAATTTTTGAGATATAAACACACTGATTAGACAGGAAAGCACAGCACACACAGAGAACTATTTTACAGGGAACATGGGCTATGGAGGGTTAAGTGGCTTGCCCAAGACCACAAGGAGCACCTGTGGGACTAGAAACCCCAGTCCTTCAAGCCCAAGGTTGCTGTCCTCTAGTGGGATGTAAGCAATGTTTGTTTCCAGGAACACCATATTCAACCCACCGCAAGAACTCAACATACTTCACAGGACAATCACAACAAAGGACGAAGTAAGATATCTCGGGGTCACCATAGACAAGAACTTAAACCTCCAATCGCACATAACCAAGACAGCAGCAAAAGCATATCAACGACTAAAAGTCATCAGAAGACTCAAGCCAATCCTCAACCATGAACATTTCCGTACCGTTTGCCAGGCTGTCATCACCCCCATACTGGACTATGGTAATTCACTATATCAAGAACTACCAAAGCAATCTACCCACCCACTACAGCTGGTGCAAAACACTGCAGCATGCATAATCACAGGCATGGCTAAACATGAGCACATAACACCAGTACTCCGCCAGCTACACTGGCTTCCAATAAAAGCAAGGGCAAAATTCAAGGCAATTCTACTTATCTTCAAGACCTTACACCTCTGCTCCACAGAACTACTTCAGATCTCAATAACCAGAGACACAAACAACAGACCCAGACGAACCCAGGGCAACCACAGACTACGCCACCCACCTGGATACCACAAAACAAAGCAAACATCATCCAGAAGAGCAATATCACTCTCGGCACCGGACCTATGGAACTCTCTCCCCAAGGAACTAAGAACACAAAAAGACCTCAAGGACTTCCGCAAATCCCTCAAAACACATCTGTTCATGGAATCCTTTGAACAAATACCACAATCCCCCCAACCACAGTTTGGCCACATGGCCACAGAATCCAAAGACCCAGCTTTGGGTCCCCCCCCCCAGGAATATATGTATGTCTCGGAACCCCCAATGTGAATTGTAAACCCTGTCTTGTCCCTGACCGCCTTGATTGAAGGATAAGGCGATATACAAAACTGGCTAAATAAATAAATGATCTACTTTGCACCAAAACATACATGGCAGTAGAAGAAATCCATAGTTATTCTTTCATTGGTCATCTCTAAAAACAGTCTTTGCAATGCTAAGTATGGACCCTTACCAACCTCACACAATATGATACTTTTGGGCATGTTTCAGTGATGTTTGCAATGTTGAATCTCTTATTTGAAGGGTCTCTTATTATTGAAAGGGATATGATTTGACATTTAGTGATAGAGAACCGTTTGAGATGTTTTCAGCCCTATCACACTGGAACCTGGTGACGCTGCAGTCATCTGTACGGTTAAGGTGCTGGCCAGGCTTTCACATCCCCCCCTGAATTGCAGATGAGCACACCAGATTCTCCTGTGCAACCCTCAAACAACACCCAAACATACTCTCACTTTCAGTCACAAAAAACATAAATCTGCAAAAAAGATGCCCTGGGCCTATAAATAAAAGCTGGTATAACATAATAGCATGAAGTCCCAGGACTAAAAATATGATCTCTGTTTCTCACCCAAACAAGTGTCCTTTCCATACTCACTCACATACTATTCCTACATCAACAGTCCCATTTTTCAGGACACAGGAATTGTTAGGGTCCCCTAGATTAGCTCCTTTAGCACAAACAGCAAATATCAAGATGGCCAGAAAAATTACTATTGCTCAGGGTAGTTTATAATACCTCTTTAGCTTACAAGATTCCCACGCCTCTGATTTCTGTTCTTTATAAATGTATCTTGTAGTGTTTTTCCATACCAAAGTACATCAGTTTAGAACAGACTAGTCATCACCTTTATACAAACACAGCAGAATATTTTCTAAGTACTAGCCTTATTCCATGTCTCCGGCAGGCATGTCTGCAGGGACGCCTAAAATATCCACAGGCCTTTCCTGAATACACTTTATTCATCTCTGTGGCAAACCACGCCCCTATCCCGCCCCTCCCAGACATGTTATGAGATCCCCATGTTAGCAAGATAAACGTTCACAGCACTATGTACCAGAATACTCTCACAGACATTTTTGTCAGATAAACATCCCTGGCACACGTATAAACCCTTATTCAGTTTCAGACCCAGCAGCGATTCAACACGGCCGGGCACAGGTGGGGCAGCAGCAGGCCAAGGGTTAACCTTGGCGAGGGGCGGGGGGCCTGCGGAAAGGGGAAGGGGTCACGGCGGTCGGCTATACAAGCGCTGAACGTGCCGCGGCCCGCCATCTTTCTCACCAGCGGCCTAGCGGCGACGGAACAGCATGGTAAGCAGGCAAGGCGATTTCCGGGGGGCCTGGCTGAACATCGGGCTAGCGGCAGCAGTGCAGAGGAGACGGGCGATTGAGCGTCTCTTTCCCCCAGCATTCAAAACGCGGCATACAGGAAGCGTTCTTTCCGGGCAGGTACTAAGAGGCGCAATAGGCCAGTGGGGGGGGATGGCAGTCAAGAGGTGGTACAGACGCGGGCGGCATGCTCATGATCGTGCCTCGGGGGGGGGGGGGGGAAGGCAATAAAAGGTTGGAGGCCGAGCCCAGCGGGAGTAGCAGCTGAGAGCCTCGAGATTGGGGAGGCTGGCGGATGCTGCTGTGCGGCTGGCGGAGCCCCGATCCAGCACGTGGAAGTTGCTGTGCGGCGGTGGCCGCATATCCGTAGGCATGCAATGAGGCCAGGGCCTGCGTGGGTCTGGCGAGTTCCTGCAGTATGTAGTGAGCATTATTATATGAATTGTGCTAGGTGAGAGGAAACAATGGTAGTCCACGGAAAAGAAGGTCAGTGATGGTCATAAATACTGCTAGGAGATATGTATTTTATGACTTAAAAAAAAAAAAAGAGCTCTTTGTATAAAATTGCACATGGTCTTGGCCGAGGTGTTCAGAGGCTAATTTTTCTGTTCAGGTTTCTGTAGCAGACTCTGGGGCCTATTAGTTAAAACATATTAGAAGGGGTGAAAGAATGTACATGTTAGATGGGCAGCCTGAGGAAAGGGGAGAAACACAAGGTCTAGCATAGGTTATGGCTGCCATCTGGTGGACTCACATGGTATAACAGGAAATACAACAAGCAGAGCTTCAATATTTTAATAATGTGATGCAAAAAAAAAAGGGGGGGGGACATGGAGAATTGGGGCCCCTGTTCCATGTTTAATGTTATTCCAGCCTCTGTGTGTATGTGAACATGTGATGTGGTCATTAGGTGTGATTCTGCAGTGTGTGCCGGGCAGCAGATCTGCCGATTACACCTCTCATGATCTAAATATCCGCATTTCCATCTACCAGTTTTTGTGGTGTATCATGCGGGATCAACTCATGAACAGGGGCAGGGTATTAACATGTCTTCTCTCTCTCCTATTGCTTCTTCATAGTACAATTGCTATATACTATAGATATGCCGCGAAAGGTAGTCCAGAATGATAAAAGGGACTGCAGTAGATGGCAGAACTCAGAGAGGAGCGAGAATGTAGAGAGCCCAGCAAACAGGGCAACACGCAGTGCAGCAAAGAGGGCACCGACAGCGATAGCAAAGAGGAAGACAAATAGTGGGGATGATTCACACAAACGTGATGCGACCAAAACAGCGACGTGGCGGAGTAGGCAGGCACCGCCGCAGCAACAAGCACAGCCAATCACACCTTCTACGTCCAGCCAGGAGTTGGAGGAACTGTTGCGGGCCATTCGCAAGAAGGTGACCCAACACGGCCTGAGCACTGTCAGGCAAAGGCTGGAATCACCAAATACAAGATCAGAAAAATTGTGAACGGCAAGCACCAGCACGGCAATTGGTAAGTCAGGGGAAAAAAGGGGAGCACTTGAATTGTCGTCTTCATGATAAGAAGAATCTACGTCTGACACAGATGGGGAGATGTCCTTAGTGAACGTAATACAGAATGCCTTAAAAACTTTAAAAAAAAAAAAATCAAAAATAGAAGAACCCTCTAGCAAGAGTATGGGCAGCGTGCAGCGAGTTATCCACACAAAGAACAGAAAACCAAGAGGCAGGCTTAAATGGACCGGTGTCACTGGTGACAGCAGCACTGACAACCCTATCTGCGGTAGGGGGTGACCCGCGTTGTGGCGTGAGCTCATTAGCCAGCGCAGTGCCTAAGAAGTTGAGGAAGCGCATTTGGCGGAGGGAATATATTGATATATTCTCATTGCTGATGAGGGACCAAGAAGGGGAGACGAAAGAGAGCAAGGATAGGGACAGGAATTGGGAAAAGAAGCCGAGAATTGTAAAATCCATAAATAATTGGGTATTGGCTTTGCAGATATTCATGAGTGTAGTCATTGAGCGGGAGCTGGAATTGAGTCCATACCTGGTTAAATACCTAGACACCATTACCCGGGCGCACAAGCGACTCGGACGGTGGGCCTGGCTGAACTACGATGTCAAGTTCAGGAAAAGCATGGCGGAGGACCTGACCATGACATGGCAGCACAGAACTGTAGATCTGTGGCTGGAGGAAATGGCTCCTAACAGGCCATGGAGTCAGGAGGGGCTACCGCAGCCCTTTCAGGCAGCACAATGGCAGCAGACCTACCAGAAGGCAGGGCGCCGAGCATGCCGACAGTACAATACGGGGAGCTGCACATGGCATCCATGAAAATTCCAACACGCATGTTCGAGCTGTGGGGACAGTCACCCGGCCTCCACGTGCAGATCGGGAAGAGAGAATAAGCCATTCCAGCCACTGCAGCAGCAGGGAAATGAAGGACATGGCCCCAACCCCCATCAAGCTTGAACATATGAGTTCGTGGCTGCGAGCCTACCTGCTGTGAGACAAAGCTCTCAGCATCGAGAGTGGCTTTGCATATGGTTTCCGTATTCCATCATCAGTCCCAACGCGGGAGCACATAATCCGTAACTCCCCGTCAGTCAAAAAATTCAATTCAGTAGTGCACCAGAAGTTGGAAAAAGAAATTGGCCTGGGAAGGGTAGCCAGGCCGTTCAGGAGCCTACCCGCTCTGAGTCTAGTGATCTCCCCCTTAGGAATACTGCCAAAAAAGGAGCTGGACAAATTCCGTTTGATTCACAACTTATCATACCCACCAGAAGTTGGAAAAAGAAATTGGCCTGGGAAGGGTAGCCAGGCCGTTCAGGAGCCTACCCACTCCGAGTCTAGTGATCTCCCCCTTAGGAATACTGCCAAAAAAGGAGCTGGACAAATTCCGTTTGATTCACAACTTATCATACCCACCAGAAGTTGGAAAAAGAAATTGGCCTGGGAAGGGTAGCCAGGCCGTTCAGGAGCCTACCCACTCCGAGTCTAGTGATCTCCCCCTTAGGAATACTGCCAAAAAAGGAGCTGGACAAATTCCGTTTGATTCACAACTTATCATACCCAGAAGGGGGTTCAGTTAATGACCACATTGATCCATTGCTATGCTCGGTGCGATATGCGACAATCGATCAGGCCGTGACACTCATGCGGAAGTTAGGACAGCAGGCTCGATTGGCAAAGGCAGATATTGAATCAGCCTTTCAATTACTTCCGATGCACCCGGAGTCTTTTTCATTATTAGGGTTCACCTTCAATGGGGAACATTTCTATGACAAATATGTGCCCATGGGCTGCTCAATTTTATTATGAGCAGTTTAGCGCATTCATACACTGGGTTGTAGAGGACATTGCGGGTCACAATACGGTAGTGCACTATCTGGATGATTTCCTATTCATTGGAACTGATGGTGAAGACTGCAAGAGGATTCTCAATGTTTTCGAACAGGTCGCTCACCATTTCGGGATTCCGCTAGCAAAAGAAAAGACCTGTGGGCCCATGTGGGCAATCACATTCCTTGGCATAGAACTTGACGTGACAGCACAATTGTCACGTTTGCCGGAAGACAAAATAGAGAAACTGAGGAGCGCTATTCAGAGCATGCAGGGGCAATGGAAAGCAACATTGGAGCAGTTCCAATCGTTGCTGGGCTTGCTGTGTTTTGCTTGTAGGATTATGCCGATGGGGCGAGTATTCTGCCGGCACATGGCGCTGGCAACAAAAGGAATCAAGAAGAAACACCATAAAATCAGGGTCACCAGAGACATACAGGAAGACCTATGTATGTGGGAGCAGTTCCTGCAGTCATTTAACGGGCTTGCGATCTGGCAAGACTATCCAGTATCGAATGAGGACCTTGAATTATTCACTGATGCTGCTGGGGTGATTGGCTTCAGAATTTATTTCAAGGGAGCGTGGTGTTCCAAGAAATGGCCTAATGAGTGGCACTCCGGGGGAACCACAAAGGACATTACGTTCTGGTACATTATGGTAGCCTTGTACATATGGGCCCCATGGCTAGTCAACAAAGCAATCACATTCCACTTAGTGGTAGTACATGCAGTGAATGGAATGCGTGCCCATACACCGGGGTTGGTGGCATTGTTGAGAAATATAGTGATGTTGTGCCTTACACATAATTTGACTATTAGGGCAGGGTTGGTCATACTTCCCACGCAAATTTTTGATACTAAATATGTGCTAAGATTCTGATTCTTAGTGTGGGTTAAGAAACATGACTCTAAGGGACATGTTGACTAAACTGCGCTAACTGTTAACATGAGCTTGAGTGCACAGTAAGAGACCACATGGTAAACAGACAGTGCAGGGTTAAATCTTCACTATCTGCTTAATGTGTGAATGGGGAAATGGGTGGGGTAGAGACAGATCATGGCATGTCTTCACGACATGGTTAGCATGGTGACAGACAGTGTGCATTCTCTCAATATTGAAGATAGTGCAGGTGCACTTAATGCCATCCTCAATGGATGGTGTTAAGTGCATCTGCATTGTGTGCACAAGCCACTGGCGTATGTTAGGGTTCGAATCAGTATGATATCAGCTGTGGCCAACAGGTTGAGCATGACTGTTGCATTTGCCTTATGTTGATTTTTACTCTCAGAGCAAGCTGCCTACAATACTATAGTGCAACATGCCCCTAAGTGTGTGGGTTTCAGAAAAGAAAAAAACCCATTTATTCTCCATCCCAGAAGGGCAAAATGGTACTTTGAATGTATTAGAGAATGTTGATAATCAATGTCCTTCAAAGTGCCTACTTTTCCAAACTATCATTGGTATTCTTTATACAACCTTGTCTTTTTCTTCAACTGCTCACTCTCAAACTTCTCCACCTCAGTTCTTCTCCTGTTTGACCATCATCTGTTAACTTTCATTCTTAACCCCTACCCTCGACAATTTTGTCCAATCATCACGATCAGGTTTAGGAATTTTCAGGCTATTGCTCCTTGCATTCTACCACTGTCTCATTTCATGTCTCATCCACTGTGATAGCTGAGTCTGTCGAGACAATCTCTTCTAATAACACTATACTCGCCTCTGCTTTGGACACTCTTGCTCTTCCCATTCAATGTCCTGTAAAGGCGCCACATCTCAGCCTTAGCAGACCTCCAGAATCCACTACCTACATTCCTGTGCAAAAATCCCATTACCAGCCTGACTTGCTAACCTCCTGCCAATTTGCTATTGCACTTGCCAAACAAGAATACTATGCCCATTTGACAAATGCTGTTGCCTCCAACTCTCGACGTCTCTTTACCCTACTCAACTCACTCCTCAAAGTGCCACCATCTCCACACCCATTCACCTTCTGTCTAGACTATGGTTGACTACATCCATGACAAGGTTCACAAGATTAATCATGCGTTCTCTAACAAGTCACCTCTATTTCCCCTTTCCCTGCTTCATTCTTGCATTCTTCCTTCAAATCCTGACACCCTTTTTTCCTTTCCTAAAATCAAAGAAGAAACTGTACATCTTTTCTCCTTCTTCAAATCACTACCTGTTCCTCTCATCCAATTTCCACACATTTATTCATAACTATCTCTCCTGCTATTCCTTCTACTTGTCTTATCCTCAACCTCTCACTTTCTACTGCAGCTGTTCCTGGTGCCTTCAAACATGCTGTGATCACACCACTCCTCACAATACTTTCACTGGGCTCTTCCTAGCTTTCCAATGATTGTCCCCTCCTCATCCTCCCTTTTGCATCCAAGCTACTTGAATGTGCTGTTCACATCTGCAGTCTTGATTTTCTTTCATCTCAAGCCATTCTTGATCTCCTCCAATCTGGCTTTCATCCTCTGCATTTTACGAAAACTGCCCTTGCCAAAGTCTCCAATGACTTGTTCCTGAAGAAATTCAAGGACCTTTACTTTATCCTCATCCTTCTTCACCTATCTGCTGCTTCTGACACTGTCGATCACCCCCTTTTCCTTGATACTCTGCTTTCACTTGGATTTTGGGTCTCAAGTTTGTGTTAGTTTTCTGCCTATCTCTCCCATTACACTTTTAGTGTAAGCTCTGGGAGATCCTTTTCCACTACTATCCGGCAATCAGTCGTTTTACCTCAGGACCCTGTCTTAGGGCCTCTTCTCTTCTCTCTTTATCTCATATTCTCATGGTGCTCCAATCTCCTCCCATGGTTTTAATTCAATTTAACATGGCATTTTATACCATTTATTCCAGGTAAAGCCGGTTCATGCTAAAAGCCCAGCTTTTGAGGCTGCTTTCAAATCAAAACTCCTTATTCTCCTGTTTGACACTCATGTTGTTTTTAACCATTTCCCATAATAGATTCCTCAATCTCTTATTTGTTCTGTTTGTCTGTCTCGAAAAGATTGCAAGCTCTGTGGAGCAGGGACTTCTCATCTATATGTATATAGTGCTGCGTATGCCTAGGAGCACTATAGAAACGGTAACAGGTAGACGTTTTCAATGGGTAGCATCAGGGATTGCAAATACCACAATGATTTGGGATGCAAATTCAAAACCAGGACCGATCAAAAAGTGTCTCACCTAGAACTGGGAAACTTGGAAACTCTGTAATAGATACCTGTAGGGGAGGAGTACCTGGGGATTGTTCTTGTCCCCTTTTCACACTATGGATGGGTGGAAAAAAATGCTAGGGTGAGGGTCAATGAGAAGAGAGGTCAGGGAGGATTTTTTTGTTTAGATAGAAAGTACAGGTTTTATTGCCTGCATGTGTCAGGGAGCTCTGGGCTCACTGCTAGATTAAAACCAAAGTGAAATGAACACAATTTTTGCTTTTATTTAATTTTTTTTAAAAATGAAACCTCCAGTTTTTATTTAAAAAACAAACAAACATATATCCATGCCATTTACTTGTATAGAGATGCTCTCACAAGCCTATCTAGATCAAACACAGAAGATTTCTGGCCTTCCAAACCCCTTTTTATGAGGGGGCTTTAGAGCCTAACCCATCACCAGAACAAGGCAGCAAAGCTGACCAGTCAACCCTTGGCCTGTAAACACCTAGCCTGAATTATTTAGCATGAGACAGTAGAACAACCTGGCTTGAGTCACATCCATAACAACAGGTTGATCGAATCTCACCAGGGGGTTTTGTGACTCATGAAAGTGTGTGGTAAATCGTGATCTCTTCATTTTGACCAGGGCTTTTTTTATAGGAAGCACTCGGTGGTACTGAGTACTGGCGCCTTTTTCATTCCCTGCTAAATTGACCTATGGTCCACATGTACTAATGAAAGAGGAACTGGAAGGAGAAGAAAAAAACCCCTGCTTGTTTGCTAGCAGTCTCTGGATACTTTCTCCAAAGGCTTTGTGAATTAAGGCCTGCAATAAGCAGAGATTCCTTGTGTTTGGACCATAGAAGGAAAGAGGAGATAAACTGCATTCTATCACCTGGCTGTTGTGTGCAAGAATTTCTTGTGTATCTTAAAAGCTTCTTCTGTAGAATCAGAGTGTGGTCTTAACAGCAAGATATGTACAGTATGTTCTACAGCCCTCATTTAGGAAGGAAAATCTAAATTAATCTAGTTTCTAATTCATAGAGCCTACCAGTTTACTTCCTGGTTATCTTATACAGATTTTTGAAGAGAGAGAGGACAGATGTTTTCTTGCTTTACTCAATTACCACAGACCTGAGAGAATGCAAGTAAGGCAAGGAGAGACTGGCAAAGCTTTAGAAAAAGTACTTAGGCTTGTTTAAATTATTTATCTATAGTTTACAAAAACTTTTACCAAGATACAACTTGTTAGGAAAATTGGGGATAGGCAGAAAATTAACAACAATGAAGATATAAATAATGTTCCAAGGAAACAAAGATAATATCAGGTCCTTATTCAAAATAAATTCTACATTTGGCGAGATGCTGAATGTATAACTGCATTTTTTTTAAACTGGTGGGATGAGTGGCCTAGTGGTTGGGGCAAGGTACTTCAGGACAGAAGGTCAAGGGTTCAAAACCCCCTAGAGGACAGCAACCTTGGGCCGGAAGGACTGGGGTTTCTAGTCCCACAGGTGCTCCTTGTGGTCTTGGGCAAGCCATTTAACCCTCCATTGCCCATGTTCCCTGTAAGTATTAGTGTATGTGTCTTGTATCCCCCAATTGTGTTGTGATCACTTTGATTGAAGGATAAGGTGGTATACAAAACTGTCTAAATAAAACTATATGCAGAATAAAAAATGAATATTCTGCTATACATATAATGCTAAGGGGTATGTTTACTAAGTTGGGCTAACAACCTAACTTATTTGTATCTAGGTCCCTTTGAAAAATAGGGGATCTGGTTGCAAACAACATGGGTTAACCATAAGCCCAATTTATGGCAGACTGGAGAGGGCAGGCTTGAGGCATTCAGGGAATAGTCTGCAAATATGAATAAATTAAAAGTCTAAGTGACAAGTTTTGGCCCCCATGGAGGTAAGTTTCTAAAGGTATTAACATGCGGATGTAGCAGTTAAAATGCGTTAATGGCCTCATAGAAAATCATGACTGGCATAAAAACCCTTTAACATGAAGGCACGTAGTCTGCCAGTAGGCATAGCCAGAGTGCAGTCTCAAAGGAGAATGAGCATAGTTTGCAAGTATATGTATTGATTATAAAATACCTTATTTTACACACATATCTGCAGACTTTACATGCTTTCATTTTCACCTGCTTATAGAGCAGCTGTAAATGTCCACGCCTTAACTTAAGGCATGATCTTTGCCACATTCACTAGTATTTTAAAAAGGCAAGTAGGCGACTTCTTATCTTTATATAATAGATTTAGAATAGGCGTATTTTGAATGCCTTAACCGCCATCTTTGAAAATTATCCTCCACATGAACTTGGAAAAATTGGTATAACTCGGACTTTCGGAACTACATAACATGGCTTTTCAGTGTCTCATATCTAACACATAGAAAACCCAATATTAGGCAGTCCTACACAAGTATAATGTATAATTATAGATAAAGGGGGGATATTCAAAGGCATTTATGCTGTTTGTAGACCTACAAACCATGTAAACACCACTCAGCAGAATACCCACAGGTATCACCATTGTACACAGTCATGTTAACTGTGTTCTTTGCAGCCTAAGTGAACAGCTGTCCTTGGTGGCTCAAGATGAAGGTGGCTCTAGAGCCTCCTATTCCTTAAACACCTCCCATCTCAGGGAACTCACTCCCCAATTGCTAATGTGCTACACAAGCCATGATCAGAAGAGGCCATGAGCTGTGGAGCACATCCTTCCACCAAAGGCTTTGTGCCATGTTTCCTACAGCCTAGGCGAACAGCCACTCATGGTCCCTCAGGGTGAGGGGGCTCCACATCTCTGTACCACAAGATGGATACTGTGGACATCCTGCCTAATCCCATACATGGCCCCCCAGCATCTTCAGATGCCACACTTGTACCCTATCACCTACTGTATGGTTTGAGATGCAGCTCATACTCTCTACGCATATTTGCTTTCTGATTTGCATGCCCTGTCCTCTTGTACTTAGCATCTGTGCTCTGAGTTGTGCTGGCTGTTCAGTTGGACATCTCTCTATTCTGGACTGGCCAGTTGCTACCTTTCGGTATAGGTGCTAGGGGCACAGTTCTTACTGTCTGCAGTGAATATGTGGCCCCCACAGATGCCCCAATATTGCGCTTGTATCTTTCCTTTTCCTGATGCGTGTAAAGAACGTGCACACTGTGCACATGTTCTGTGGCCATGTGTTACCTACTCTGTGCTAGTGACACAGCTAGAATGGCAGCAGTAGCATACCATGGCCATACCTCCTGCAGCTACCATGGCTGCTATACCCTGGCATGGTAAAGACCTACGCTATTCATGTGTTCATCCCATGCTACTCTCTGCACTTTAGTAAACATGCCCCATAGAGTATTAATTCAATGGGATTTTCCTAGATTAACTACTAAAATTTCCCCAATGTCAGGTACACAGAAGAAGTAGGATGTTTCACTTTACAATTCAACATACAAAAAAACCCATCAGTTCAAATTTTGGTGTCACATCAGTTATTGGCAACACAGACTCTCTTCATTTTGTGAAGTAACACCAGGCTCAAAAACTCAAAACTGCACCAACCCTATCTATGAAAAGTCAACAGTACAAATATTCTAGAACACCAATACTGAATCCTTCACCTTGGTTATACAGGCAAAACACAGACCATAGTTCCCCTGCAAATGTACAGTTAGGTTAAATAATCAATCTTATATTTTCTTTGAGCCGTCCCAGTTAGTGGGCTTCTTGAGTGCTCGGCGTCCTTCTGATGTGCCTCCTGAATCACTGCGTATGAGTTAGTTATGACTGTTTAGCTCACATTCTTTTTCCTTTTTTCCTCCGGTTTAATGCATACTGTTTCTTGGATTCTGGTTGTAGTGGGCTATAGGAAGCACTGGTATATCATTGTTTAGCATTTCTATTACTACTTTTTTTTCAATGTTGATGAGATTCAATGTTGTATTTCTAAACCAGTGTTTTATCTCCATGAAGTTTGATAAATCCTTCATTGTTTGTTAAAATGATAAAGTATAAATTAAAAAAAAAAAAACCACAGACCATAATCTAGGGGTATTTTTACTAAAGGATGGTAAGGGCACACCAAATTGCATGCATTAACAGCAGCGTTAAGGCCCACATCATGCATTAAAGGCCGGGGTAGGGAGTAGGCATTCTGGTGGTAAGGGCACTAGTGGCCCACTTGCCAATGTTAACAGAACATCAGGTGATAGGATGGCATAGACAAAGATATCTTCTGTACCAGGCAGAAGCCACTGCCGCTGCCACCCCCACCCCAACTCTCACATGCTGCTAAAATGGCTGCAAGGTAGCACTGGCAGTGGCACGCATCCTTTGTGACAGTGGTGGCATGTATGTGTGCCACCGCTGTCATAGCAGGTTGCAAGTAGGCAGGGTGGGGCATAGTGTAGGAATGGTGGGATCTGCACAGTTGGCACATAATTCTCACTACGCATGAACTGCCTTAGCACAGGATCACCTACCGGCACTTCAGTAGGTGGCATTACAGTCACCCGTGCTAATGCCACATACAGTATGGGTTCCGCTTTGCCTGCCAGTGACATTCTTGGCATGCCCCTGACAATATACATGGCAGCATTGCACCTGACATGCAGGACAGGGACAAAGGTATCTTCTGCATCAGGTAGAAGCCACTGCTTCCCCCACCCCCACATGCTGCTAACATGGCTGTGTGGCAGCATGAATCCTTTGTGACAGCAGTGGCATGTATGTGTGCTGCTGCTGTTATTCCAGAGTCACACCAGAAATCACAGATTAGCACACTAGGAGGGCTCCTAGTCAGCCTAGAGGACCTGTCGGCCCTAATACATCATTCACATGGTACATCCTTTGGCACTAACATAGGATCCTTTATTAGAAGGGCACCATGCTGTGACTGCCAATGGCCTACTACTTTCACTAATTTCAGGGCTCCAGTCTGGGTGCTGCGCACTGCCTACTTGTGTATGGTCTCTCTGTGTGGTGTTTAACAGCCATGAAAGGCTCTCTGTCTTACAAAGCAGCCCTTAACACCACCTGAAAGCTGGTGTTAAGATTACCAGTGGCTGCACCTGTAACACACTGATGGAACAGCCATTAGGGGAACATACACTGTCTCCGTCTACACTCCACCCAGTTAACAACCCTTCTCCACCCCTATTTATTTTATTTAGCCAGTTTTCTATACCACCTTATCCTTCAATAAAAGTTGATTGCATTATGCAATCACTACAAACAGGTACTGGATACATTCCTTTGTCACCAAAGGGGATCACAATCTATATGTACCTGAGGCAATGGAGGGTTAAGTGGCTTGCCCAAGGCCACAAGGAGTGTCTATAGGACTAGAAAGTCCAGTCCCTCCAGCTTGAGATTGCTGTCCCCAAGTGGGACTTGAACCCGTGGCCTCTAGCCTGAGGTACTATGTCCTAACTGCTAGTCCACTCAACCCACATTATTTGACACATTACTAGAGGAAATTTCCAGGGCTGATTTATCACTAAGAAAGAGTCAACTATATTAGATCAAAGAAAATGTATTTTATAGTATGAAACATAAGTATTCATTTGCAGGGATATTTCAAGAGAAAAAATGAAGGTAGATAAAAACCAACATGGTCTATCCAGTGTGCCCAGTAGGATGGCTAGAGTTGTAGGTGGGGAGGGGGCAGGGGTCCGGAGGGGGGGGGGGAGAGTTCTGGGGGGGGGGGGTCCACAGTGTGGGGGGGGGGGGAGGGTAAGAGGGTGGTGTGAGGGCCAGAAAGATCTATATACTAATGCCTTTACCAGAACCCTCTCCGCATCAATGGCCCCCATCTAACAGGCAGCCCATACCCTTTGCTCATAGGCATCTATGTCAGGGCATCTGACTTACAGTTGACCTGTGAGATACATGGTTATTTCACCTACTCACTACATGGGTACAGTCAGCTATACAACATGCACTGCATGAGCACATAGCCACCATAAACATGCAGGTTCAGTATGAACAGCATGGACAGCCAGCAAGATGGCTAGAGACTGAACTACCGTAAGAAACTGAGCCCATACCACTGCAGATTGACCCAGTATAGGGCTATGTGGATGCATAACCATGACATGGTTGCAGCTTGGTCCGAGTAAGAGTGGCCTCTCAGCATGAACAGATGTGTGCAATCAGGCCATGCTCATGCTAGACCCAAATTCTTCTGGGCTTGGGGTGCTTATTGGTTGTTTCGTGGATGTGTCTTTTGTGAGTGATTTGACTAGGTTGAAGAGCTCATGAGGTTTATTAAGGGAGCGCATGAGGGTATTGGTGTGGTGTTCTTTTCTCTTGTTATCATTCTTCGATGTTGTTGAAGTTTGTTCAGGTAAGCATCTTGGTCGTTAATCTGTTTGGAGCGTCGTCAGCGGAGTTCAAGCTTCCTGAGTTGCACTAGTGATTCACGCAGGTCAGCGGTGAACCATACGGCTGTGTGTTTTTTGTAGGCAGGCTTTGTGGATGGTGGAAGGAGTGCCGCTCTGGAAAGGTGGTTGTTCCAGCTGTTTAATAGATTGTCCAGGTTGTTAATGTCGGGGTTGAGCTGGTGCAGCGTATTGCTGATGAAGTTTTCTTTGTCGAAATGTCTCAATCGGCGGTGAACATGAGTGCTTGGTGCTGTAGACTGCTGTTCTTTACTGTTGTGTGGAATGTCAAAGAGGATAGCATTATGGTCAGACCATGGCACAGGGTGTACCTGTGGTGATTACTGGTTGCATAAGGTGTTATGAGGTCACGGAGCAAAAATGAGATCCAGGGTGTTACCTCCAATGTGGGTAGGAGTGTGGGTGATTTTGTGGTAGTCCAGTGTGGTCATTGCATCAAGGAATGCTGTAGAGTGTTTGGCAGGGAGAGAGGGGAGATTAAAGTCATGAAGGAGCCAGAACTGTTTCTGCTGGTTGTTGTTGTTGCATACTGGATCAAGGATTGTGGCCAACTCGTCAGTACTTGAAGAGGGTGGGTGGTATAGGAGACAGATTGTTAGAGTCTTGTTGGTGATTTGGATGATGTCTAGGTTGGTTGAGCTTTGTGTTAAGATGCATTGGAAGTGGAGGTTGCTTCTAGCTATTATTAGGACCCCGCCTCCACGGTGATTCGTTCTGGGACAGCTGAAGAGGTCATAATCAGGTGGTGTTAGCTGGTTGGTGATCACTGTGTCAGTGTCTGTTATTCAGATTTCAGTGACAAGGAGTAGGTCTAGATTCCTGTAATTAATATAATCGGTGAGGACAGGCCATTTGCTACGGATGGAACGGGCATTAATTAGCATGCTGTTAAGGCTTTCCTGGATTGGGGTCTTGCATCTCTTAAGTTTCTCTAGGGGCTGACAGTTTATGTGAATCAAGCAGTGATAGTTTGCTGTGAGTGGCGGTCTGCTGTGGTTGTGGTGGTGGTGGGGGGGGGGGGTGATTATTAAAACTTCTGTGCCCAAGGGTTCTTTCAGTGGGAATTAGGCCTTGGAATTGTTGTAATGATCCTGCCCATGTTATGAGCTGGGCTATACAGAGGAGGTAAAGGAGGAATGCAGGGTGTCCTGCCATGGTGGTGGTAAGCAAAGAGGATAACTAGAGGACTATAGGGATGTGTGGTCTGATATGGTTCAGATTGCTCAACAGATAGTTGGTGTAAGCTTATGTTGAGTAATTATTGCAGGTGGTTTACCTCACTAGGAGAGTAGTTTGGTTTCCTGGTGAGCAGTTTAGCTGTTGAAGTGGAAGGCGAGCAAGGTCTCTGTAGTGCTGGCAGGGGCTACTTTTCTTCAGGAGGGTGGTAGGAAACTGCTGATCTTGGTAGGCATCGCTGTTCCCTGCCTAAGGGCCATGCCAAAGGGCCCTCTGGCGAGGCCCTCAGGTGTGGGCCCGCCAGGCGCAGGCACGCCTCTGAGCTGCAGGGGGTTTAAATCCATTGCGGCAGCCTGATTGGTCTTGCTGAGCTGATCAGGGGGGAGCGTTCCTTCCTGATCTGGCTGGCAGTGCTGAGGATGGAGTAATGGCAGCTCCTCTTCACGCCTCTGGGCTGCAGGGGGTTTAAATCCATTGCGGTGGGCTAAAGGAGGAGTGATGATGGGAAGTGGGCGGGAACCTGGCCCCAGACATATAGGGCCAATTCCGAGGTTGGCCCTGTACGTCCGGGGTTGGCCATTTGGACGGGGGACTTATTCCACTTCAGAAGTGGAATAAGTCTCCCTGGACAGCAGATGATGGAGGATCTGGGACCCACTGAAGAGGTGAGGGTGTGCAGGGGGTTTCCCAGGTCCAACCCAGACCATAGCAGGCCCGATTTGGGGTCGGGTGATGGAGAAGGGAGTTTCGCTCTGTCAGCCGGTGATCATGGCTCCTGCATGGAGCCATGGCATGGCAACAGGATGCCATGCCGACGCCATGCCACCTCCGCTCCATGCAGAATCGGGGCACGGCCTGCACGTCTGGCTGGTTATACCCGATTCTGCTCCCACAGGCATGTCTAGCACCTGTGGGAGCAGAATTGGGTGCAACATAGGCCCATCCAGATTCTGGGTGCCCAGATGGTCAGGGGATGCCCAGGACAAAATTGACCTCCATGCAAATATATACACATCTATCTCTATCTATTTATCTAGATATTAACCTACTCAACTACATTGTATGCATTTGATAAAGTGAGCTACTACATCTACCCCTCTGGATGTTTTGTCACATTATGATGGATTATTTTTCAAGCATTGAATCAAAACTTTGGGTAATTTAATGGACTATTATTATCTAAAGTGAACAATTTATTACTTTTCCAAAGATTAATTTAAAAATACTTCACAAAGCTAAAACTCTCTAATTATCTGATAAGAACTTAACTGTATAGTGTTGCAGCAAACCCTTTGCAACAACAAATACACTGCTGAGGAAAAATAGTCTTGCTATGGTCAAAAGTGATACATTCTGTAACATCTGTTTTATCAAGTTACTTTTGATAACACAGACTATGGAAAGAAAATACTCTTTCACTGCTATAACCAGCCTGGCAGAGATTGAAGAACATTCTGTCTAAAGTGCAGTCAGAAAAAGAGGGGGCGTTAAGAAAAAGAAGACCAGATTCAAAAATGTGGGAAAAATACTTGGGCTCTAAGTAAATTAGAAAACTCAAATGAAAAGTCTTGGAAATATCAGGACCAAATCTTTGGTACATTTTCAGTTTGTTTGGGCTTTTTTATGATTTTTGGACTCTTTTCAGTTTTTTTCACACATTCTTTTTAATAGGTTTTAGTGTGCCTTTTAACACACATGACTTCATAGGATAACATTCACTGAGGGGCACGTTTACTGAAGTGTGGCAATGGTGAGCTAAGTGCACTGTGGTAACTGTTACTATGTGCTAAAAGTGCAGACATTTATTTATTTAGACAGATTTGTATGCCACCTTTTCCTTCAATCAAGGTGGTCACGTCACATAACAATTGGAGGGATACATTTAACATTAGGGTACGTGTAAACATTTAGGGGGATGTTTACTAAACTGCGGTAATGTGATTCGCGTTAGGATCCGCGGTAGAAGCAGAAATCCCATATAAGGACATGGGCGGTACATCGTTACCGATAACGCGCGTTACAAGGCGCCATAAATTAACAAGCGCTACATGGCATGTTACTGCGCGTTAATCTTAAGAAGGCGCGCAGGCATGAAAGCACAGCAACAGAGCTGTAGCACAATGGTTACTACACTGACTGATGGTACAGGGGTCAGGGGTTTGATTCCCCAGTGGGCCTAATGTATAAGGCTGGCTGAGGCATCACCCTTTACATTTAAGTAGTGATTGTTGAGGCATTTGACCTGTATTTTAATTAGTGCTGCCAGCAAACACACCTTCACGGTGACATAACCTAAGGGGCCGCATAAGGCACCCCATAACGCACTCCATAGAGCATAGGGCACATTATAAAGTGTACTGTCCACCAAGGCACCCTAAAATGTCCCCTATAGGACACCTTATAAGGCTGTGAACAAAGCCCTGGCTGGCTGCAGAAGGACTGCACGTCACCACACAAACTGTCTGCTGTGGTTACCAGGATAGGGTTAACCCACCCGTACCCATGATGCACTGCACATGCAAATCAGCAGTTGACAGATGGGCACAAGATGGGGTATGCACCCCCACAGCACCTCGGTATGGTAGGGGGAACAGACCGTGTGTGGTACTGGCACAGAGTAGCCACAGACAGTCACATTGTGCGGGTACTGTGCTCACCCTGAGGTTGAGGTGGGGCGCCCAGCACCAGGTCCACAGCACCTTTCATGGCTGAAATATGCCATGCTGCAGGTCCCCATCAGTGTGTGATAGGTAGTTCCTTTAGACACACCTAGGATGCATCTGTGTCCTTCTGTATTTCTCAGTCATGTCTAGCCCTTATGGGCGACGATGCACCCAGAATAGTGCATATCCTGTGTTGGTGCCATGGTTACCTGCTGTAGGTGAAAGGGGGGGGGGGTGTTTGGACCCATAGGCAGATTATGTGCCACCACACAACCCACCCTCTGGGGCTCAAGGTGAGAAACAGGATCACCCACTAATAGATCCACATTCTACCTCCCTGCAATGGTAGCAGTAGAGGGGACCATCAACCCCAGTCCTGCTGGGGAACAGACAGAGTGGTACACATCCATAACGCAATAGCAGACAGACAGTAGGCCTGGAAATGCTCAGCTGCCCCCCACCATTATCTCCAGCAGCAAGCCTCCAGCCGCTGCAACCTGCAAGGTGTTCCAGCAAGACACATACTAGCTGCAGACAGTCTGCCAGCTAGTCCATAGTGCATGGTCCTGGAGAAGATGCATGTACCCAGAATGGGGATGTCAGCATACACACCAAGCAGATAAGTCAGTGATTGGGCCCCAAAAGAAAACCCATAAATATCACATGCGAGAAATACTATATAGGACTATGGGGGAACCTAGCCATGCCATGGTCACTGCTCAGTCAGGATGAGAGTGACCTCCCAGCAGGACATGCTGTGGCCACCCTGTCCATGCAGGTGGTGGCCGGGCACTACAATGTCCAAGCCATTGCCCTATGCCCTGTGCAAATGCATCCAGGCCAGACCACCCTATCCAGGCTATTCTCACGGTACCATGCTCCTCATTATGCACATTGGCAGGCCAATACTGGCAACAGTGCTAGCAGTGTGGGCTGTGGAGGGCGTTGGCAGCCACCTCACACTGGATAGACAGACACACACTTCCCACACCTATGCCAGCAGTGTGCAACTATTGAGGTGTTTGGCAGCCCAGGCCACCACACCAGTCCTGGGCACAGTGCAGGCATGGCTATGGTACGCAATACTGTTGGGGTCACTCTGTCAGACTCAAGACCAGAGGTACACTCCACAGACATCAGAAAGGTTGCTATGATGCAGCTCAATCAGCAAATTGAGCTTAACTTAGGAATTGCTATCTGCCAGTGATCATAGCAACCTTTTGATAGCTATGTACCATATTCCCAGGTTTAGGGTGGCATTGCTAAGGTATGCAAGTGCTAGTATTGGGAGATGCACGCAGGGCCCAACATCCTGCCTCTCCAGGAGGCATTGGATAATGGAGCCTGTGGGTGCGGGTGTGTCTGCCCCTGTTGGCTGCTGCTTTACGGCAGAGGTTCCCAACTCCAGTCCTGCGGTGCCAAACACTGTTCGGGTTTTCATGCTGTCCCTCATGAATATGCATGAGATATCTGCATACCATGGGGGTGGCACATAGAAATGCAGCACAGGCATCTTTATTAGAGGCAGCATGGAACCGGAATGGTGTTTAGCCCTCCAGGACTGCATTTGGGAGACTCTGCTCTAGGTAATGCACATGTTTTGGTATGCAGCTTGTCGTGCTGTGAGGGCTTGCGTGCATCAGTGATGCTGAGAGCTAAACTATCGGTAGTTTAACTACTGGCAGGGTCTCCCAAGATGGACAGGTCTCAGCTGAGGTGCCAGACCAAGACAAACCACCCATCTGGGCAGCAGCAGAATGGGACAGTGTTGACGGCGGAGGATCACATTTTTGTGACAACAGCAACAACACCAAACTTAAACTGCGTGGAAGAAAGACCCGGCAATCTACTTCTGCATCTTGCCATGAAAACCCAATGGATAGTTACAACAAAACAAATTTTACTATGGTGCTGGAAGATGAGACCCCCAGGTCAGAAGGCACTCAACTAGCTACTGGGGAAGAGCTGAAGACTTTTCAGAGTAAAGCCAGCATTTATGATGTGGTTGGATCAAAGCCCTCGGGAAGTCTGACTGCTGATGTAGCTGCACATGAAATGAGAGTCATAAGCTGTAAAGATGTCTTACACATTGGAACATGGAACGTACGAAGCATGAACCAAGGGAAGTTGGAGGTGGTCAAGAATGAAATGGAATGTGTACAACTTGATCTGTTGGGTGTCAGCGAACTGAAATGGACTGGCATGGGGCACTTTGCATCAGATGATCACATGGTCTACTATGCTGGAAATGAAAGACAAAGAAGAAATGGTGTTGCATTTATAATAAAGAAGAAAATTGCAAGAAAGTAATGAAATACAATGCAGTCAGCGAACGCTTAATCTCTATTCGTCTACGAGGATTGCCTATCAACACAACTATAATTCAAGTATATGCCCCAACAACAGCTGCAGAAGAGAATGAAATTGAAGAGTTCTATGAACAAGTACAAGCTGAAATTGACAGAACATGCAAACAGGATATCCTGATAGTCATGGGTGACTGGAACGCAAAAGTTGGCAACAAAGCAGAAGGCAAAGTAGTTGGAAAATATGGACTTGGCAACAGAAATGAAGCTGGAGAAAGACTGATAGAATTCTGCAAGACCAATGATCTATTCATCTCAAACACCTTCTTCCAGCAACACAAGCGGCGACTGTACACATGGACTTCACCGAATGGATTATATAAAAATAAAATTGACTACATATGCGGAAGTCAACGATGGAAAAGCTCTGTAACATCAACAAAGACAAAACCTGGAGCTGACTGTGGTACAGACCATCAACTACTAGTATGCAAACTCAAGCTAAAGTTGAAAAAGAGCAAACCACTCATGAATGCAGCAAAATATGACCTTGAGAATATACCACTGGAATTTAAAGACTGCCTGCAAAATCGATTTGCTGCTTTCGATACAAATGACAGAGCTCCGGAAGAGTTATGGAATGACATCAAGAAGGTTGTGTTGGAAGAAAGCGAGAAGTCTCTACAAAAGGTGAAAAAGCAAAAACGGCCAAAATGGTTGACGGAAGAAACTCTGAAAATTGCCCAAAAAAGCCGAGAAGCTAAAGCCAGAGGAGAAAGAAAGACAATCGCAGAACTCAACAGAGATTTCCAACGTGCAGCAAGACAGGACAAGGAAAAGTACTACAATGACACTTGCAAGGAAATAGAAGCAGAAACTATTAGAGGAAGAACAAGATCGGCTTTCCTAAAGCTACGAGAGTTAAAGAAAAAGTTTCAGCCTCGAATTGGAATGTTACAAGATGCTCAAGGTTCTATGTTGAATGATGCTGAGAAGATCAAGAAAAGGTGGAAGGAATATGCAGAGTTTTTATATGATAAAGATCAAGTGGACCAACAGCCGTTTCAACCTGTACCTTATGATCGGGAACCATTGGTGATGAAAGAAGAAGTTGAAGCAGCATTAAAAGCCTTATCAAAGAACAATTGAAAAAATTACTCTATTATTGTCAGCACATAATATAGGGGCAGGTACACTGTAAGGCGTATCTCCTAAAAAGGGAACGGGGACGTCTCAGACAAATCGGCACTAAACCATGACACCAAGTATCTTGCTGTGCCCCGATAGCATCAATGACAGTCCACCGTCCCTCAAAGTCTCTTTTTATCGTTTTTATGCAGTGTTAATGATACACCCCAGCTTATAACATAATAGTCGTTGCACTTAACTTCTCTTCAGGCACCCCAACCCTATTGTATCCACTACGGGCACTGTTTTGGAGCCAATTTCCATTTTTGTTGATTCTTTTTTACGACCCCTGCTGAGGGATATATTCCCTCTTACATCCGGGACACCTCGCACTTTTTAGAAGTTTTATCTAAACATCCCCAATGGGCCACTGCACCGGGCACAATTTTGGTGACTTTAGATATCGCTGCTTTATATACGAGCATTCCTCAGGAACAAGCTTTGGCTACAGTGCAGCAAGCTTTGATACAACGAGGCGATTTGTCAGACGAACAAATTCTTTTTTTGTTGCGATTGACTAAATTAGTTATTTTTCATAACTATTTCATTTTTGAGAAAGTGATTTATCATCAAATATCTGGCGTCGCTATGGGGGCCACTTGCGCCCCCTCTATTGCCAACCTATTTATGGGATTTTTTGAGCAGCGGTGGATAACTAAGTCTCCTTACCAGGCTCATATCAAACTGTGGCTTCAATTTATAGATGATGTTTTTATGATATGGGATGGTTATGAAGAATTGTTGGCATCTTTTTTGGTTTGGATTAACAGCTTGGACCAGCATATTCAGTTTACCCATATGATGAATACTTCCACTTTGGCTTTTTTGGATGTGATGGTTACAAAAGGTCTGTCCGGATGGCGAACATCTTTATATAGAAAACTGGTTGACCGGAACACCTTCCTTCATTATACCAGTGCTCATCCTTTGCGCTTGAAAGATGGCTTACCTACCTCGCAATTCTTGAGATATCGCAGAAATTGCTCTGATACTCAGGATTATAAGAAACAAGCCAAAATATTGGCCAGAGACTTTGCTGCCCGAGGTTATCCATCTGGTGTGGTTACACGCGCTTATCGGCGTGCTTTATATAATGACAGGACTCAGTTGCTTCAACCACGTGACACTCCTGATGCTATGACCACTGACACTAACTGTATAAATTTGATTACTGGTTATTCTCCCCTAAGTTTCAAAATTCAAAAGATCGTCTCTAAACATATTAATGTACTCAGCACTGTTCCGGGGCTAGCAAGTAAACAGATTCGCTGTGTGTGGCAACGTGGCCGAAATTTGAAAGAACGGCTTAGTCCTGCGGCTTTGCGGCCAGATAGTCCCCAACAGATGTCGGAAGAGGGTATTGGCCATCAGAAGTGTGGACGATGTAATATATGTGATGTCACCTGGGATACTGATCATTTCACATATAATGACCATACGTATCTTCTGAAGGGACATACATCCTGCTCCACCAATAGTGTCATATATGCTATACGCTGTTCTTGTAATCTTTTGTATATCGGGAAGACGATACGATCATTTCGGGTCAGAATACGAGAACATAAAAGTCGACTGAAGCATGGAGTTCTGACGGCACCATTAGTTCAGCATTGTACATTGATGGGCCATACTTTTGAAAGTCTACAGTGTTTTTGTATTGAGGAAGTCCCCAAGGGAGCGTATGGGAAATCACAGGAAAAGCTTTTGTTATATCGTGAACAATGGTGGATTTACACTTTGAGGTCAGTCTCTCCTGGTGGGTTCAATACAATCGTAGATTGGGGGGCCTGCCTTTGAACAATTTTTATCTTTTGAAGTCTCTAGATAATGACTCTATATATACTGGTCATGTTTACATTTGTCATTGTTCCCATACACCCTTGACATAAGAGTTCATTGAACTAATGGCCTTTGTGGCTCCCGTTTCCACATGAAAATTTGATGAGGAGCTCTAACCTCAACATGGCAGCTGACGTCATCGAGCCCTTTAAAAAGTGTCCGGGACAGCTGGTCCGCATGCGCGGCGTTTTTTTGAAGACTTGATTTATAGAGGCATTTTGATTCTGAACGCGGGCAGCATCACTTATTGTTTTAGGTATGGGGTTGTTCGATGTGTCTTAAGTATATGTATATATTTTTTCTTGTGCACTATTTTGACGGATGAATTAACTATGAAGATTGGTTTTTGACTTAACGTTTTGCCTATTTTTAGTCACAAATCCCCCTGAAGAAACTCAATGATATTGAGTGCAACGCAACGGAAGGCGCCAAGACAACTGGCGTTGGGGTGCCTGAAGAGAAGTTAAGTGCAACGACTATTATGTTATAAGCTGGGGTGTATCATTAACACTGCATAAAAACGATAAAAAGAGACTTTGAGGGACGGTGGACTGTCATTGATGCTATCGGGGCACAGCAAGATACTTGGTGTCATGGTTTAGTGCTGATTTGTCTGAGACGTCCCCGTTCCCTTTTTTGGAGATACGCCTTACAGTGTACCTGCCCCTATATTATGTGCTGACAATAATAGAGTAATTTTTTCAATTTTTATCAATTTTATTACTCTGAAAACCGACCGACTGATATCTTGTAATTATCAAAGAACAAAGCACCAGGCATTGATAGCATTCCCATAGATGTATTGCAGCAATATGATGCAGCTGTTACCGTACTCACAAGGCTCTGCCAAGAAATATGGAAGACAACATCATGGCCAACTGACTGGAAAAGATCTGTGTTTATACCAATACTAAAGAAAGGTGATCCAACTGACTGTGGAAATTATCGCACAATCGCTCTGATCCCACATGCCAGCAAGATTCTACTGAAGATTATTCAAAAGAGACTACAACCATACATGGAACAAGAACTACCTGAAGTGCAAGCAGGGTTCAGGAAAGGGCGAGGAACGAGAGACATCATTGCGGATGTGAGATGGATCCTTGAAAAGACTAAAGAATACCAAATGGATATCTATTTGTGCTTTATCGACTATAGCAAGGCTTTTGACTGTGTAAACCATGAGAAACTCTGGGCCACATTAAGAAGCATGGGTATACCAGAACACCTGATCGTTCTCTTGCGCAATCTGTACATTGATCAAGAAGCAACAGTTCGAACAGAACAAGGAGAAACAGAATGGATTAAAATAAGCAAAGGTGTAAGACAAGGCTGCATACTTTCCCCCTACCTGTTTAATTTATATGCAGAACAAATCATCAGAGGAGCAGGATTGTATGAAGACAACAGAGGTGTGAAGATTGGTGGAAGACTCATCAACAACCTTCGCTATGCTGATGATACCACATTACTGGCTGAAAGTGAAGATGATCTGAAACATTTGCTTCTCACAATCAAAGAACATAGTCTTAAAAAGGGCATGCACCTTAATGTAAAGAAGACAAAGATCATGACAACTGGCATAATCAAAAGGTTCATCGTTGAAGGAGAAGAAATTGAAATTGTGAACAACTTTAACCTTCTTGGATCAACTATCAATAAAGAAGCAACAAGCAGTCAAGAAATCAGACGATGCATTGCTCTTGGCAGAATGGCTATGAAAGACCTAGATAAGATTCTCAAGAGCAGAGATGTCTCTCTCCATACAAAGATTTGACTTGTTCAAGCCATGGTATTTTCAATAACATCATATGGAGGTGAAAGCTGGACAGTGAAAAAGATAGACAGGAAGAAAACTGATGCCTTTGAATTATGGTGCTGGCGGCGAATACTGTGTATATCATGGACTGCCCGAAGAACAAACCAGTCGGTACTAGAGGAGATCAAACCTAAGCTTTCTTTAGAAGCTCAGATGACAAGACTTCGACTTTCATACTTTGGACACATCATGCGAAGAGAGAGATCATTAGAGAAAGACATTATGCTTGGCAAGATAGAAGGTCAACGCAAAAGAGGAAGGCCAGCAATGAGATGGATTGATACAATAACAGCAGCTAAGGGTACCAGTCTGTCAACAATGAGCCGCCTGACTGAAGACCGAACACAATTTAGGATAGCTATCCAGAGGGTCGCCATGAGTCAACTCCGACTCGACGGCACTTAACAACAACAACATGGTGTCTGTGCTCTGTAGGGTAAAATGTAGGTGTCTTGGGCATGTTTATGTTATCTGCAATAAAGGTGCTGTCTGTATTAGCACGTTGTAGTAGTGGGTAAAATATGGGGACTGGGTTGGCAGGAACCACAGCTGGGACTTGAACCTGTGACCTTCTGAATACACTGGTTTTGTGCACTGCACCACCTTGTTATCACAGAGTCAGTACATTCCCTGGTGATACCATGACTGTTCGTTAGACAGGGCCTGTCTGTTGCAGTACATGGCACCCACCTACACAGGGCTAGGCCACGGTCTGCTCTGGCCAGCTGCCACTGCCCCCTCTACCACCAGTATCCCTCTGCCACCATGCTGACATGCCCTTCTGCTGGTGGTACTGGTGGTGCACAGTCTCAGGCCATCCAGTGTGCAGGTAGGCGGCTGCCTATGGTGCGGGTTCTGGGGTAGGGGTGCCTGCATAGATGTCCACACTCCCCCCCAGCCCCGCCTGCCAATGTTCCGTGCCCTTGGGGGTAGCTGTTGGGTACTATCCACTGTGACACTGTGGGAAACACACTCGTGCCCATGTTGGGCCTTCAGCAGTTGCTGTCTGGCTGCTCTGCTGTTTCAGCATTCGTATGGGCCACCTAGGCATCACCCTAGTCTGCACTGTGGCCCAGCTGCACCACAGCATGTGCTGCTTGAGGCCCTCTGTATCCCCTTTTCCGGCATCTGTCCAGTTGCCGTTCTGACACATGTGCATGCCATAGGAACTCTGTCCGATGGAGGGGAAAACCCTGAACAGCGCTATTTCACTGTGGGCTCATTCACCTTGTATGGGGACGGAGCATAGACCCTTCCACGAGTAATATCTTTTTTGTGGAGCTTTCTCGGGGGGGGGGGGGGGTTGATGTTTCCCATTAATATCACTATTGGCCAGCTTGGTTATGGTTTTTTTCCAGTTTGTTGGGGTCATTTTCAATGTTTCTGTGCCCTTTTTTTCTGGGCACATGTATCACACTTATCACTTTTTGTAGGTTTCCCTGCCTATGCTGTACATTGCTGACACTTAAATGGTTTCTCTCCCCTGCAAATGTGCATCTAACGGCAGGTTTTCAATCGCGTTAGGATTCAGCTCTTCAGATCAGCGCGTTAGTGTGAAGGGAGCCTCTCCCCGCCCACTGACCCCTTCTCTCCGCCCTCTCTCCACCTTCTGCGGTGTTTTACCGCGCCGCGGAACTTTACGATCGTTAATTTAGGTTAACGCGCGTTATGTAACGTTAACAATCGTTAACGCATCATAACACACGTTATGATGCGTTAACGATCGTTAACATTACATAACACGCGTTATGTAACCTTACCGCAGTTTAGTAAACATACCCCTTAGACAGTACAGTTACTTAACAGCATTTAGACAGTACAATTGAGACATGGGAAAAAGATAGTGCTAAGCACTTAGCGCAGGTTGGGGTGGAGTGTGGGCACTGAGTGCAACTTGCAGTTAGCATGGGCGTCATTCATGCATGCTCGAGAATGCTGCAGTTTGTACAGGCGCAGTTACTGCCACCTCAATGGGTAGCAGTAAGTGCACCTGCATTCATTGCGGCTGATGGCTTATCACAGCAGGGTGTTCCGACCCATGCTAAGTGCATAGGGACATGCTTTAACAACCCCCTATTGCTTGGCTTAGGCACAGCCCACCCCTTGCATAGAATTTGGGCCCTAACATATGATGAAATAGTACATTTTTTTAAATATACCCCTTAATCAATTCAGTGTGCACTAAGAGACACTTTTATTAGAAGGTGCTGCACAATCAGTGCGGGTTTTGACGTGCATTAAGTGCATGCTGAAGCCTGAGATAACTAACAGTTGGCGCAGGTGATTTCCACGTTTAGTGGTTGCGCATTGAGGTAGTAGAGGGGAGGGTTAAGTGCGGAAAGTGGGAGTAGTGAGTACTGCACAGTTAGGGCCCGATATTTGAAAGTCAGTTACACAGTTTACAACCCCTGTAAGCCATGTAACTGCCTTAGACAGGAATAATCAACGGTACCTACACAGATAGTGCTGTTGAATATTCCTGGCCATGGCCCCTATGTGCCCCAAAGCTATCTGATTAGCATCGGGACATGTTGGGGCGATCTGGGGCAGAGTAGAGGTGGAGAATTGCGATAACTATGCAGCAGCGATATTGGAAGCTGCACAAGTAGTGATCAGCGCCTCAAAGATAGGCAAGGAATACCCTCACTTATCTTTGAGGCACCGATCGCTAACCTTGCAGCTTCCAACATCACTGCTGCATGGTTAGCTTTGGCGGCTTCTAGCATTGGTGGCGATCACCGGATATTCTATGACATTGCCGCGGCATTAAATATCTGGTTTAGGGCTCTGCGTAGAGGGCTATGCGCCCGTCGGCGCATAGCCCTTCCAAAACACATAACTGAATATCAGGCCCTTAGTGCATACCCTGAGGGAGGAGTAGCCTAGTGGTTAGAGCAACTGCCTAGTACCCAGAAGATCAAGGGTTCGATTCCCACTGGCACTCCTTGTGACTTTGGGCAAGTCACTTTACCCTCCATTGCCTCAGAAGAAAAGGCTGGCAATCTACTTCCAGTGATACATTGCCAAGAAAACCCAGAGGTAGCTGGGTCGCTATGAGTCAACACTGACTTGATGGCACTAAAAAAAAAAAAAGTGCATACCCTAGCTATCTGAACTTCATGAAATTAGCATGGTTTCACCTAATACCACCTCAAGAACTAATGGGTCATGGCAATAGTGCACACTGCCATGACCCATTAGAGTATCATTCTGTGCGGTTCCTGCCAGGAATATGCTGGTCACCCTCAGAGGTTAGCACACATGCATGTTAGTTGCTAAACTCTAGCGCTCTTTAGTAAAAGGACTCCTAATTATTTTAGAGCACCGTGATGAATTGAATACACAGTAATGGATTCACATCCCTAATCCCCATTCCTAAACCTCTGTTTCCATTTTTGTGAGTCCTTTCTAGTTGACTAACTTCACGGATTAGTGACCAATGATCAATGCATTTATTTCATTTCATTCTGTTCTATAGAAAATTATTCTAGATGGATTCCAACGAAACACTTTATAGCTTTTCCATTGCTCTCTAAGCTATTGCCATTCTGCTAGGAGAACGCATGACTAGTGGATCCTCACTTGTTAAACTTATTGAGATTCCACTGGGAAGGTAAAAAGCTTAGACAGAGAAGCTTTGGATTTTTAATTTCATTTAATTTAATATCCACAGCCATATCTTCAAACACATATATACACATCTATAAGCATGACAGCGCAGAAAATCAACTGCAAAACCTCTAAATCTCAAAAGCTTGGATACATTTTGGCGTGTCTGAATAATAGCATTGGGTGACCAGTTTGGATTCACATATGGACAGATAAACTGGTCATAAGATTTGGAACACTAGAGACTAATAACCATGAATGGTGGAAGATTCTGGAATGTCCTGTATTCAATGGTTTTTATGGACCAATGATGACAGTTTAAGTCGGCAGTGTTTTATTCACACCATAAAGAGAGTTGAGTTCCAGTTATATTTATTCAGAAAAAGAAAGTTTCAAGTTTCAGGGCTTCTGCAGTTGAAGAGCCACCAAAATGGTAAAGGGGATGGAAGGATACTCCTATGAAGAAAGGCTAAAAAGGTTAGGGCTCTTTAACCTGGAAAAGAGACGGCTGAGGGGAGATATGATAGAAGTCTATAAATTAATGAACGGAGTGAAACGGGTAAACGTAGATCGATTGTTTACGTTATCAGAATATAGAAAGACTAGGGGGCATGCAATGAAGCTACAGGGTAAACTATTTAAGACTAATTAAACTCTGGAATTTGTTACCGGAGGATGTAGTAAAGGCTGTTACTGTAGCTGGGTTTAAAAAAGGTTTGGAGAAGTTCCTGGAGGAAAGGTCCATAAACCATTATTAAGAAGGGACCCAGGATATCAATGCTTGACCCAGTACAAGTATTGTGGAACCTGTGTCTTTGGGGAAACTGCTAGGTATTTATGACCTAGATTGACCACTGTTGGAAACAGGATACTGGGCTTGCTGGACCTTGGTCTGACCCAGTATGGCATATCTTATGTTCTTATGATTTACTACTCTATCATGTTCGTAGATGTGTTTGAAGATAGTCCTGTGCACTTTTCTTGAGGAGGGATTGATCTAGTTGCAAGGTCTTAAACTCAAGGAGGTTTTGTATGATTTAATTTAATATGGGATTTTATACAGTTAGTTTATTAAAAATTTGATACATAGCCTTTCAGTTAAACCAGAGCAGTTTACAAACAATATACAATTAAAATGAGAGGTATTACACAGCATTTCAACATATTACAACTTTTCAGCATATACAATAACTGAAACACTGAGGGGGTCATTCTGCACCATGGATAGCGGGGATATACATCATGCCTTGACATACATCCCCGCTTGTTTGTCCCCCTGCCACTCCCAGTGCAAAGGCTCCCTGTACGAACAGTGCTGTTGTATGGGGGGCCTTAAATGGGGGAAAGAGGGGGCGGTCTAAAGGCAGAACGAGGGCGGGGCATGGGTGGGCCCGGACATATAGGGTCAATTCTGTGGTTGGCTCTGTACATCTGGGGTCAGCCACATAGATGGGGGGGATGCTGGAGCCAGGGGGCAGAGGCGACGAGGTGATGGGGCACAGGGGGATCTCCGCAGCCTGACTCTGGCCATGGGAGACTGGATCAGGGGTCAGGCTAAAGAGAAAGGATGCTGGGTCTTTTGGTCGGTGATCGTGGCTCCTGAATGGAGCCTGGCTGAGTTAGCCGGGGATCTACTGGGCATGTGGCCCATCAGAATCAGGACCTGACCTGGACGTCCAGATCGGTAGATCCGATTCTGATCCCGAGGGCATGTCTAGCCCCCGCAGGATCAGAATCGGGTGCTACTGCGTATGCCCCAATTCTGAGGGACTGCATAGGGGCTGGATGGCCAGAATTGAATTGACCTCATTGAACCTAACATAAAATACTACAATACTCCACCCTCCCCAATTCCACAGAACCTCGCCCCTCCCATAAATTCTCTTCTTTGAAATACAGAGCAACAGTACTCTTTAATTAAGAGCTTTGAAGTAACAACTCAGATAGCCACATTTTGATTTTTGTGAAAACACAGGTAACTTTCTTGAAAGAAAATGTTTATGACTGGGCTGTGAGGAGCTAGTGTGGAGTGCTGTGGAGCATCAGACAGTGTTGGGGCAACCTGTTGTCAATCTGCGATGTCAGCAGGGACTTCGGACATTCCCTTAAAAGCCATGGTGCACCGCAGGCACAGACACTGATGCATAGATGCAACCGAAGGGGTGTGCCCAAATTGGCTGGATACACCCTTTTGCAGCACTTTGGAGGACCGAGGAGTCCTTAATATTTGAGTTACAACTGTGAGTACTTCTCTACAGATTTTTGATATGCTTAAGGGGAAGAGGAAAGGGAAGCCCCCTCAGAGCAAGATTTCCACTGCGCAGATTAAAGGTACAATGGATAACACTTGATGCAAACCTCTCTTCAGGTTTCTCCTTTGACCGTCTCTGCTTTCTCATTAGAAGGAGCTTCTTTGAGCTTGTCCGATAGACCTCCCCCTCCCAGTCTGGGGCCTCCTTTGTACTGTCCTCAGTTCTTAGAGCAGATCAGGGTGAATGGCCTTTAGGCACTGTGTTAAAAGCTGTTTCCATGCTGGTGATACCTGCCACACCTTCTCCTTCTAAAGATGTTTCTCTTGTGGACATTCGGCAAGTAGTCTCTCTGAGAAGTTCATAACTGGCACTGTACCCAAACGTTGTGACTTTACTACACACTCAGTGGTTAAGTTTCATCATGTCGAAGCTCACTTCTGTGAGGCTGATCAGAAGTTGGCCAAGTTGGACCAGCAACTCTTGACCTTACAAGCAGTGGGAGTGTCTTCTATGAAAGAAAGTTTACTCTTGCATTCTAAATTGGAAGCTTTGGAAAGTGTTTCTAAAGCTAATAATCTTAGGTTTTGAATATTCCTGTTACCCATTTGCTTTCTCATGAGATGCTGTTAAGAAAATACTTTAAGAAGGTCCTACAGATACCTGACCCAGATGCCATCTCCCTCTCTGTTATGCCTTATCCTCCTCGCAATATCCAGCAGGAGAAGGACCAAGGGGGGAGGGGTCTTGATGTTCTTGCCTCTCCATCAGTGTCTAACTTAACTCAATTCTTAGATGAATCTACAGATGCAATTGTGTCTCGTGGGACCCTCTTGGTTACTTTTACCCTGCTCAAGGACAAAATTTCAATGTTGAAGAGTTATTTCAGAAGATGGGGTGGAGTTCTGTTGGCAGAAGAATGCTATTTTTCCTGACGTGGCTAGGGCTACTCAGATATGTTGGAAGCAATTTCTTGCCTTGAGCCCTAAGTTAATGAATGCTGGGGCAACCTTTTTCCTCAGATTCCCATTTCAGGGGAATAAGTATGTGTTTCTAGACCCTATTCATTTGCAGAAATTTTTTGCTAACTATGGGTGGGGTTAGTCAGGTATCTTAGTTTGCTATGGGAGGGGTACTTAGGTCTGGAATGTATATTGGTCTGATAATTAGATGTTGATATCCTCTTTCCTCTTTTTTTTCTGGTTGTTTTTAGACAATTATTTCTTTCCTTGATGTGGGCTGTCGTGCTTCTAATTCCTATTTGTATTATGTTTATTTCTTGATATTTTCTCTTTGTTTTTTTGATATAATTGCTTGAGTTGTTCTTTGAAGCATAGATGATACATAATCTCAGTTTAAAAAAAACAAAAAAATATTTATGAAAGAAAACCTGCAGATATGGTATCATTTCTATAATGGCGAATGCTAAAACAAAGCTTTAGTGCTTGACATGAGGGGAGGTATTCTGCTACACTTTACAGTAGCATAGACCACTGCAATATTCAAAACCCTGATAGCCTTATATTTAAAGTTCACCAAGAACTAAACTGTAGTCAAAAAGGTAGGTGCGCATGCTCAATCGACCTAAAGTGCCTTCCTTTCTGGTTGAATATAAACGATTCATTATACCTTAAACTGTGCTGTCTACAATTTGATTAGTTGTGTCCTCATTAAATTAAGACACCTAAGTGAAAGTCAGCGCTAGAAATCAGGGCTGAGTTTCAAAATTAATTTTCCCTGTTATGCCCCATCCACTTTCAATTACCTAAATTTGAGTGTTCATAAAAGGGCTGTGAGCACTTAACCTTAAAGAGGTCATTACATTGAAACATGGTACGATGAGCCAACATTCATGGGGATAATTTTTTAAACATCTTTTGTGCATAAAATGGCATGGAGGAGTAGCCTAGTGGTTAGTGCAGCACCATAGGACCAAAAAACCCCCTGGTTTAAATCCCACTGGAATGCCTTGTGACCTTGGGTGAGTTATTTAACCCTCCCATGCCTCAGGTATAAACTTATGAGACGATGCAGAAAGACTAGCATGTTATTTGTGTGCAGATAATGCAACATATACAAGAAGAAAACAGATCGATGCATGCACAAACAGCAAAAAAGAGTATGCGCACACAGTAAGCCAACAGAAGAGTGGAGCATGACCACAGCCGCACCAGTAAATTCGGTGGTGTGTGGCTGTGGTCATTCTCCGCCTGACTATTGCTTGTTGCGGAGGATTTCCTCTCTTCTGTTCTTCTTTGTGCACACGGCAATGCCAAGTGTATTTAAACAATACGCAAATGAGCAATGCATATTAAAATGAAATGCTAATAAGCTCTGTGTCCAATGCAGAGAAACACATAGTGGATTACATAACCAGCAGGAGCATCATAGAAACATAGAAACATGATGGCAGAAAAAGATCACATGGCCTATCTAGTCTGCCCTTCCATATCAACTACTACAACAGTCCCCTTTTTACCTTTAGAGATCCTCTGTGTTTGTTTCATGCTTTTTTGAATTCAGATACTGTCCTTGTGTCCACCACCTCCACTGGGAGACTATTCCATGCATCCACCACTCTTTCTGTAAAGAAATATTTCCGCATTTTACTCCTTATTACCTTTCATTCTCATCCTATGTCTCCTCGTAGCGGAGCTTGCCTTCACTTGAAACAGACCCTCCTGTGCATTTATGCCGCGGAGGTATTTAAATGTCTCTATCATATCGCCCCTATCCCACCTTTCCTCTAAAGTATACATATTAAGATCTTTAAGTCTGTCCTCATATGCTTCATAATGAAGAACACTAACAATTTTAGTAGCCACCCTCTGCACTGACTCCAACCTGCCTATATCCTTCTGAAGGTGCAGTCTCCAGTAATGCACACAATACTCCAAATGAGGTCGCACCAAAAATTTATACAGAGGCACTATCACCTCCTTTTTTCTGATGGCCATTCCTCTCCCTATACACCCAAGCATCCTTCTGCCTTTCGCAGTAGTCTTTTCTACCTGTTTGTATTTGTATATTGTTACGCATGATCTGTACTCTTTGGTTTTCAATAAACAGAGTTTAAAAAAAAAAAAAAAAAGATCGTCTGACACAATTACGCCCAGGTCCCACTCTTCCTTTGTGGACGGAAGTACCTCACTGTACAGCTGGTCTGAGGTGACTTAAAAATGCAACTGGGGAAGACTGTTTCAGTGTGTGTATCGTGAACAGTTACCTTTGATTTGCATATATTTGGCGTATAAGCCAAAGTTCGGCGTCCAAGAAGAAATGTCTTTTGCTTCTTATCCTTGTGTATCCTTTGTACTCCTTTATTACATTCTCCATTTAGTGTTATGATTTCATAAAAAAATGTTTTTGAGCAAAAGTGTTCATTGTTATGGGGTGAGCGCCCAAAGAACCCACATGTCCCATGTGCATAACGTAAGCATTTGACTTTTGCACGCCTGCACACATTACTACTACTACTACTACTCAGTATTTATATAGCACTATCAGTCGTACGCAGCGCTGTACAGTACAGACATGTAAGAGACAGTCCCTGCTCATCAGAGCTTACAATCTAGTCAAGACAAAACACACAAACACACAAATATGGAAGGTGTAGGCAGGAGTGGAACAAGGGGGAGAAAAGGAGACTAGGTGAGTCATGATCCAAAAGCAGCAGCAAAGAGGTGGGCTTTCAACTTGGACTTAAAGTGGGTTAGAGAAGATGCCTGGCATAACCCCCATGGCAGAGGGCAGCAGTAGATGCGGTATCATCTGGGAGGAGCCAGGTCTCAGTTACAGCAAGAAGGTTAGAGCATTAGAGATGAAGAGGTCATGAGTAAAAGCGAGTTTATTAGAGGCAGAGTGTGTGTTCCACAAGACACCTGAGAAGGGGAGAGCGGAAGGGGAAAAGAGAGGGATGTGGATAAGATTAGACATGTTGCGTGAGGACTTCTCAGAGCGAGACAGAAAGCTAGGGGGGCCAGGATTGGGGTTGAAATTTCAGGATGAGGCTGAGGCAGGAGCAGAAGGGGAAAAGAGAGGGATGTGGATAAGATTAGACATGTTGCGTGAGGACTTCTCAGAGCGAGACAGAAAGCTAGCGGGGCCAGGATTGGGGTTGATGTTTCCGGATGAGAGAAGGAGGAGGAGTAGCAGAGTACGGGGTAGGGAGGAGTCAGTGCAGTGGAAACGAGGGTTAGGTTGCCTTAGAGAGAGAGGAGATGACTGGATGAGAGGGAGAGAGTGATGAAGCTCAAGAGCTGATGATAGGGTAGAGGACAGGATAGAAGGGGAAGTGAGGGTGATAGAGGGGGGATGAGGAGTGAGGGTGCTGGTAGGAGGGGAAACAGTTAGGGAGTATGAGGAAAAGGAAGATAATGTGATGTGGAGCCATGGAAGGAACAGAGAGGGGCTATGCAGCAATGTTATCTTGCAAGCAGTGAGGTAGCAGTACAACAAATGTTATTCTACAAGCAGCAATGTAATCAACGGGCTATGCAGTATGTTATTTTACAAGCAGCAATGGAGACTACAAGCAGTAAAGGTAGCAATGCAGCGTATGTTAATCTACAAGCAGCAATGGGGTCTACAGGAGTCTAGCAGCTATGAAGGATGAGTTAATTGAAGCAGTGAGGTAGCAGCAATGGAGTCTACAGGAGTCTAGCGGCGTGCTGCTTACCAGGTCAGAGTGGCACGGATTGGGATAGGTTGTCGAGGGTAGGTGGGTTCATGTCACTTCCTTTGTGAAGTTGGTGTCATGCTGGTGTTGGGTCCAGGTTGGCCGCCGGATGGAGAGCAGGAGGGGTTGCAGCCCTCCGCTCCTCTCTCTGCTGCCGATCGGGGCTCAGAGGGTGGTAGAGTGTGTGATCAGGACTGCTTCCTGGGTTGGCTGCCCTATGCCACGGTCTCACACCTAAGGGCCATGCCAAAGGGCCCTCTGGCGAGGCCCTCAGGCACAGGCACGCTAGGTGTGGGCACGCCAGATGGTGAAGAGAATAAGTGGCGTGTTGCGAGGCCCGATTGGCCTCATTGGAGGGGAGCGGGGAGGAGCTTACCTGCCCGCTCTCCCTCGATGCCGCAGATCAGGTGCTGGATCCAGGGCTGGAGAGGCATTTTTGTTGTAGCTGGTGCCTTTAAATAGGCTGGTGAGCTTGGTTCCACTTCAGGCCCGATTGGCTTCGTCGGCACACAGTCACTTATAGCGTGTCTATGGTTTGCGCATGCGCTGGCTCCAGTCCTTTCAACTTTACCTGAAGTTTTGCCCACAGCTCATTAGCATACACACCCTTTGCTACATATCAGCGCTGATGTTTCACGCTATTGGCATTCTATGAAGACGCATACACAGTTCTTAGCATGAGACTTCAGCGCCGGCTTTCTGCATAGGCCTGTTAGATTGTAAGTCCTTTGGGGACAGGGAAATGACTAATGTAAGTCGCCTTGAACTACTACTGGAAAGGTATGAGTTAAAATATTAATAAATAAATTATATTTGCAGTAATGGACACTTATAAAACTATCCAGAGACATGCATGCATAAAAATACACACTACTGACGCATATCACATATATTTATGCAATATACATGTGCTTATTCTCAGGGTGGAGGCTAGGCAGAGCTGGGGAAGAGCTGCAAGATGCTCATGTATGTTGTAAAATGCATATGTATCATGCAAAAATAGGCAGGCCATTTGAGCCTGTATCAGCACAGGGTGAACTTCTTATCCATATGGGTCCCACTAATAACTCCGAGGGCCTGTTGAGTCACTTTCCCAGAGGGGTCGGGTATACAGGATGGACCAAGAATGGGAATCAACATAATGATACTGAGAAGAAGAACCACCCAGAGAAAGCTGCAAAGTAAAGCCCAGGATAGGGGTGGAAATTAAATGTGATTGATTCTTTTGGAGTCGACAAGCTTTGCTTGGTGTTCTGCCATGGAGGAAATGCCAAGTGGCAGTAATCAGGCAAAGCCAGGCTTTCACTTTATGTCTTTCCATATTTGCGGTTCTCTGCTGTTTTTTCTATTTCCCTAAATAAACCTGCCTGAAGAACCATACATTTGAAGTCCTTTTATGACTGTCCCAGAGATCCTAGAACCCAGACAGATCGCAGATGCTTTGCCATAACTCAGCCCATTATTGCTCTAAACACAACAGAGAAACTGGTAAGCATAGAGAAAGAGGTATAACCAGTAGCAAAAGGAGATGGCCATATCTCTGCATAGGCCATTGGTGAAGCCTCACCTGGAATAGTGTGTTCTTTTTTTGGAGGCTCTAGCTCCACAAAGAACCAAGTAGGTCAGAGATGGTTCAGAGGAAGGCAACTCAAATAGTTTAAGGTATTGTACCAAAAGTCAAACGAGATGAGATTGAAGGATTAAATATGTAGGAGTGTTAATGGACTCCTATATGTAAAACCTTTTTAACAAAAAGGAATATGTTAGCTGGCATAGAAGGGAGATCTCTTCTTGTAGTACCCAAAGATCCCTCAGATGTATACTTAGAGTTGGCAAAGGTGATAGAAGTGGGTTCACTGGGAATGAGAACCAGGGCGTATGAAAAAAGAAGATCCTGTTAAGGCCACAAACCATTTCCATGACCTGGTGAACTGTTCCCTACTAAGAATTGTGGAAGAGGATAGGCCTACAGAGAAGTCTACAAAGCTTTGCAATGCAATGTGTGCCTTTGAGTCAGTCCTGACTCCTGGTGACCCAGAAGCTCCTGGGTTTTCTTGGCAGTGTGACCAGAAGTAGATTGCCAGGCCTTTCTTCCGAGGCAATGGAGGGTGAAGTGACTTGCCCAAGGCCACAAGGAGTACTATTTATTTATTTATTTATTTATTTTAACAAACATTTATATACCGCATCTTCCTGAGATCAGTTGCGGTTCACAATAAACAACTAATTAACAAAGCAGCGTTTGTTTTACATGTAACGTCAAATAACAAAGAATATTATAAGTAAACAACAAATGTTAAGCTTGAGCAGAACATAACAGTAAAAACTATATACATTATATACAGATACAGCTTTTAGGGCTTTAGCATTGGGGGTAGTACAGTTTCAGCTGGGATGCGATGTCTGTTTAGATCGTGGTCAACTAAGGTCAATACTGGTTAGCCTTTATCCAAATCAAGTGAGGGATGATCTATATTGTTGTAATGTAAGGTGAATAGATAGGTTTTCAATTTTTTACGAAACTCAATGATCTCAGTTATCGTTCTTAGGTCGTCTGGGAGGGAGTTCCAGGTTGTTGGGGCTGCATGCGAGAACGCTCTGTTGTTTGTTAATTTGTTTGCTTTTATGAAGTCTATGGGAAATTTTAGTTTGTTTAATTGACCTTTCCGTTGAGTAGATTTTGCATGTTCTTTACTGATTAAGTTACTTAGCGTGACTGGGGCCAAATCATTTAGCGATTTAAATGAAGTTATTAAAGTTTTATATACTATCCTGCTTTGAATTGGGAGCCAGTGAAGGGATGCAAGTATTGGGGTTATATGTTGATGTGAGTGTGCTTTCATTATTATCCTAGCTGCAGCATTTTGCACAAGTTGAATTCTTTTAATGTTTTGTTTTGTTGTGCCTAATAACATTAGATTAGCAAAGTCAAAATGTGGTGTTATGGTAGCTTGAATTATGCTGATAAAATCTTGTATGTATACCAAAGGTCTTAGTTGTTTAAGGATTTTAAGTTTAAAGTAAATTTTCTTTGTAGTATTTCTAATATGGGTATCCATTGTCAGTTGTTTATCTAGAATTACTCCTAGGTATCTTACTTCATTCTTTATTTTAATTTCTTGGTTTTGAAGTGTTATGTGTGTTGGGGGATTATATGATTGATTTTTGGTGACAATTAGCACTTCAGTTTTTGAATGATTAATTTGGAAATTATGGGAAGTACTAGTGGGAATTGAACCCTGGTTGCTTTGTTACCAAGTCAGCATTCTAACCACTAGGCTACTCCTCCACTATTTATTTACAGAAAATTCACTGTTACTTAAAAAGAACTTTATCATTATGGATGGAATGAATGGAAGCGTGGAAGAAGTTCTGAGTAGACTCATAGAATATTAGACTTTTTTCATCTGCAGTTCAGGTCCATACAGCTTGCTAGACTACTCTCCAAAAAGGGACCCCCAGGATGACTTTACCATTATGGAGGCAATTATGGAAGGTGATGAGAAGCCCTCTATTAGCAGCTTCTCTCAAGCCATGTCTACTGCCACTGAAAATGGAGGCAGTTGTTCAGGTTCCAGACCCCCTATCTATCTTTGGTCCTAAGTGTATGGAGTACAATATAGCCACCTATACCCTCGGCCAGATCCAGTGCCCCAATGAAGAGATCACCCAGGGTTACATTAGGGAAACCAGAGCAGCCCACAGCTGTCTTAATAGAAACATAACGGCAGAAAAAGACCACATGGCCTATCTAGTCTGCCCTTCCATATTGACTGCTGCAATAGTCCCCTCTTTTCCCTTAGAGATCCTCTGTGTTTGTCCCATGCTTTATTGAATTCAGATACTGTCCTTGTGTCCACCACCTCCACTGGGAGACTATTCCATGCATCTACCACTCTTTCCGTAAAGAAATATTTCTGCATTTGACTCCATATACCCTTTCACTCTCATCCTATGTCCCTTCATAGTGGAGCTTGCCTTCACTTGAAAGAGACCCTCCTGTGCATTTATGCAACGGAGGTATTTAAATGTCTCTATCATATCGCCCCATCCCACCTTTCCTCTAAAGTATATATATTAAGATCTTTAAGTCTGTCCTGATATGCTTCATAATGAAGACCACTAACCATTTTAGTAGCCACCCTCTGCACTGATTCCAAGCTGCCTATAACCTTCTGAAGATTCAGTCTCCAGAATTGCACACCATACTCCAAATGAGGTCACATCAAAGACCTATACAGAAATGCAATGGACTGTTTGTGAGAATTGTTACTCTTTTATGCTCTCCTTGGACTACAGCTACACCACCTTGAATAAGCCCAATCTTGTCTGATCTTGGAAGCTAAGCAAAGCCAGGCCAGACTAGTACTTGGATAGGAGATCACCTCGGAAGACAAGGTGCTATAGGCTTATTGTGCAGAAGAAAGGTTTGACAATCTACTTCTGGTCACATCTTACCCAAAAAACCTAGGGAATAGTCACAACTATCCAAGGTTCAGCATTGACTTGACAGCTCATAATCCTGACCTTGTTTTCATGGAGGTAGATATTCATCTGGCTTCTGGCTGTTTAACCTTAAATACTTATGTTAAAAGTTACATGTACTTTCCACATCAGTTATATGTCTAAATATCATATTGAATTAGTCAACCCAGTATTGGAGGCAGACAAAACAGAATTACTGGGCATATGAATGAGTAACTCACTGAATGGAAGAAAGAAGAAAGACCTGGCAATCTACTTCCGGTCACACCTTGCCAAGAAAACCCAGGGACTGCATTTTTAACCTAAATGGGGCTGGGTCAACATGAATTTGTATGCAGTTCACAACAACAAAGATTTACTAAAATTCTTATTCCGTATCGTCTTACTAGACCAGTCCAGACAAGTGGGCTGTGTTCCCCTATGAGCAGATTGGTGGAGACAAAAAACCAATGAAACGCCCAGGTTTCAATGATACAACTCCCATGCCTCTATTCATTATTTCTTTGTCTCCAGCAGATGGTGGATGGATTTTCTCCTCTCTGAAGAAAATTCTGAAGATTGAGAGGAAAAGATTGACTGAACACTCATGAATGACCACCTTGAGGGTAACTCTCACTTGAGTATGACAAAGGAAACTTCACTAAACTGTGGTCTTTTCGGTAGCCATAGGAGGAGGAAAAATTGGTTCAGCTCCATGCTCTTACCCTGGATAACAGCCTGTTGAGCAGCCAGAAAATTGGAAGGATCTGGAAGGTTGGAAGAATTCGGAAGCCTCACAAAATCTTATCTCCCTCTCCCTCCTTCTCTGTCTCCCCTGCTGTCTCCCGAAGATTGCAGAAAGCTCTCAGAGGGCTCTGCCTGTCAGCAACCTTAATGCAATGCTGCAAAAGCCAGTGAAACAGTATTAGGGGAGAAGAGCTGAGCCTGGCATGGATTCTCTGCGTGGGGCTCTCAAGGGGTGAGTACCAAGGCTTGACCTCATCATCATCCTTGTTGGGGGCTCCCGATTCTGTTTGAGTGGGACGCAATTCGGGGTAAACTGTTGGCGACTGTTGGCACGGTGTGGTGGTTTCCAACCATTTTCTGCACACACTAGTAGTGTTTTCTCCTATTATGTGTCTGGAGTTCGCGCAGTCTGTATGTGCATTCTGCCCAAGTGGCACCAATGCGCACTTCTACCTGTAATGTCTGTTGCAGTAAAAGTGCGGTTACTGCTCACTGCAGTAAAAATGCAGTTAACATGCGCCTTCAGGCCGCCATGGCCTTAGTACATGCTATTGTGATACTTGCCTTAATTCTCGTATGTCGTCTTCTAGGAATCATTGTTGGGGCCTTGGCAAGTGTAGTGCCTCAACTCCAGCTTCTGGACTCTGCTCTTCTAGGATGGCAGCTCCTAAGTTGTCCCTGGAAGGATTGTTCCCCTCTCTATGCCAGGGGATGCAGTTAGTCTGGTCTTGCCTGCCTAAGGGCAGGAGGTGGAGAATGGCACTGTGGGTAAGGATAACCAGATGGCTGGCGGTTCCGGCACCATGCTGTGCGCCACTCCTCGACCTTTAGAGGATCAATGGGGACTATGTCTCCTGGTGTAGGGGGGGGTCATTTCCGTTCTGAATTCCAGATTGTCCTCCCTGGAATTCTTTTTCATTTATAACAGGCCTGGTCATTCTGGCATGGAAATTCAGTCCCTGCAGCCTCTGGGTTCCTCCGAGTGCAGTCTCATGAGGGACAGGTTGAGAGTGGAGGTCTTATTTGATTGCCTATGGCTAAGAGTCCCTGAAAAAGGGTGCCCACTGGAGATGGAGATTAGCTGGGATCTGCCAGGGATTTGGATGAAGAAATATTCTCGCCTTCAAAGGATTCTGAGGAGGACGATGTTATCTGCCAGTTGCTCCAGGCACGGATCAGGAACCTAAGATGCATCCACTCCTGCAAAGGGTGTGGAAATCCATTACTGTCTTCCCATTCCTAGAGGTGCTCAATGGCCTATTCCGGTCAGAGTAGGATTCCATTGACTCCCCACCTAAGGGCCTAAGAGTATATAAGAAGATGCATGTTCTCCCGGATAAGGAGTGCGTTTGTGTGGTTTGATATTTCTAAGGTGGATGTGTAGGTCATGGCGGTTATCAAACAGACCACCATTCCTGTGGAAGGCGGATAGGCCTTAAAGATATTCTGGACAAAAAGGTGGATTTGTGTTAAAGAACGAATTTGTTGTGGTGGTTGCTATTCTTTGCTATTGAGGTATGTGTAGACCTAATGTCCCGAGCTCAGCTCCAATGGATTCAGTCTTTGAATGATTCTACTTCTCTTCTGGAGTCTGCTATGGCCTTCCTTTCTGATGCTATATACAGCCTTGTACGTCTAGCGGTCAGGGATTGTGGCTCTGACATGGGGCAGCAGACTCATCTTCCAAAGCCCAGTTGCCTATTTGGCTTTAGAGAGACGTTTTTCTTGGGACCAATTTGGAGAAGCTGGTGAAGGACCTGGGTGAGACAACATCTTACCGCCTTTCAGAGGACAGGTCCAAAGGACCTGTGAAGTGGTCAGGAGCCCCTTTTCGGTCAGCCTCTTCCTGCTCCTCATGGGCGTACTGGTCAGACTCCCAGGGGTCTTGGGACTCTCATTGCTGCCCGCCTGGAAAGCATTTCTCCCCCTCTGCTTATGGACTTCAGGCTCATTTTTAGTCCTTTCATGGAGTGTTTGGGCCCAGGAATCATGTCCTATCCATACAAGGACCCTCCCAGGCTGCACAATGAAATTTTGGGGGCCCATTCCCTGGTTCCTCCAGTTAGGAGTAGGCTTTGCATTTTCCATCAGGAATGGAACCGAGTCACCAAGGATTGCTGGGTGCTGGTCCCCATTCATTATGGCTTTTGTCCTGGAATGCAATAGCCAATCCTGGCTGCTTTCATCTTCTCCCCTTTTGGGTCTGTGAACAGAAGGGCTACTGTGTGGATCCACTTTGACAAGTTGCGTCTTCTGGAGTGGTGCCTGTTCCCCCCCGGATGACTGGGACAAGGGCAGGTATTCCATTTGTTTTGTGGTGCCAACACAGAAGGAACATTCTGGCCCTAAAGTGTGTCCTTAAGCACTTGCACGTCATGTGCTTCTGTATGGAAACTTTGCAATCCATGATTCAAGCAGTGTGCTGAGGCTAGTTCCTGGCATCTCTGGATTTGGCCAAGGTGTATTTTCATATCCCAATCTGGAGGATCAGCAAAGTATCTGTGTTTTGCAATGCTTGGCTTTCTCCTTCAGTTCACCACCCTCTCATTCAGACTCTCCACTGCCCAAGGACTTTCCCCAAGGCCATGGTAGTAGTGGCTGCGTTGCAATAGTGCCAAGAAATTTGTGTGCAACCATATCTGGATTACTGGCTCATCTGAACCCATTCACTTTCAGAGGTGTCTCGTGTAGCTTTCCGAGTGGTATCCTTTCTGATAGTCTCGGCTGGGTGATCAATTGGGGAAAGAGACAGTTGTTGTATTCCCAGTCCCTGGAATTCCTGGGAGCACATTTCGATACTCGAGTGTGCAGTGTTTTCCTGCCAGAGGAAAACGTCAAAGGTTGTTGGATTGCTTAGCGCTGTTCTGTTTGCAGCAGGCTCCCAGAGCTCAAGATTATCTTCAATTCTTTGGATTGATGGCAACGACAGTGAAGATGGTGCCATGGGCATGTGGTCTTTTGTGGCCACTTCAACAGTCCTTGATGACTCAGTGGTCTCTGAGTTCTCAGTGGTTTGAGCTCAGGATCCCGTGCCCAATGATAGTGATGGCCATCCTGCAGTGGTGGTAACAGCTCAGTCTTCCGAGGAAGGGCATACCACTGGACGATTGCACATGGATCTTTCTCTCAATGGATGCTAGTCTCTTGGGCTGGGGAACCCATTGCCAAGGCCAAATGGCCCTGGGCCATTGGAACCACAGGGAAAAGGTGTGGTTCATCAACTGCCTTAAGATGTGGGCCATTAAGCTGCATTTCCGTCCCCCAGTCGAGGGCCAGGTGGTTTGAGTGTTCTCAGACAATACCACTGTGGTGGCTTATGTCAATTGGCAAAGTGGCATGAGGAGTACCAGGGTAGCCCTGGAGATGGCTCTCCTGTTTGCCTGGGTGACAAAGAACCTCCTAGTTTGTCAGCTCTGCACATTGCCGGTGTGGCTACTGTGGAAAAAATATTTTTTCAGTCAGCACTCTTTGGTTCCAGGAGAGTGGGAGTTTAGTCTGGAGGTATTTCAGTTGTTTCTGCACTGCTGGGGTCACCATTAGAGGGATCTGATGGAGACCCTCTCCAATGCCAAAGTGTCCTGCTTCTTCAGTCGCTGCATGGAGACAGGGTCTGAGGGCTTTGGTGCCCTGATTCAAACTTGACCAAGTCAACCCTTGATGTATGTGTTTCTTCCGTGGCCCCTGTTGGGGCTTGTGGTTTGGCATATGGAACACCAACTAAGAAGGATTATCCTGGCAGCACCAGATTGGCTGATGAGCACATGATTCAGAGATCTGATGTGGCTCCTGCAAACACCACCACTTAGTTTGCCTCCATCTCAGGGCCTATTGTGTCAGGTGCCACTTGTTTTGGAGGATCCGGCTCCCTTCTCACTTATGGCTTGACTCCTGTAAGGAGACAGTTAGTGTGTATGGGCTATTTTCCAGAGTGGTTTTCCACTCTAATCAGAGCCTGGAGGAGGTCTACCAACTGGCATAAGTGCGGGTCTAGTGCCCTGGGTGCTGGTGCGGCACAAGGCAGCTGGCTCCTGAGGCGGCCAAGGTTCCTGAGTGCCTTTCTAGATGGTTTGGAGAAGGGCCTTTTTTCTTAGCTCAAGGTTGAGGTGACAGCTTTGGCCTGTTTCAGAGATCCGTTGGCTCATAAGTCTCCAGTCTTACACCCAGATATTTAGCATCTTCGTCAGGGGGTTTGACATCTACATCCTCCCCTCTGGTCAGTGATCCCTTCCTGAGATCCGTGTTTTGTGCTTGAGGCACTGATGTCGGAGTCCTTTGAGCTATTGAAGCATGCTACTCTGAAGGATTTGCCACTCATGACTGCTTCTTGGTTGTGATTTGTTCTGCGAAGAGGATTCTGAGCAGTTGGCTCTGTATTGCCAAGATCCTTATCTATCTTTTCTGAGGAGACTGTTTCAATTCAGCCTGTGCCTTCCTTCTTCTCTGAAGTGATTTCTCCCTTTCATGTTTAACCAGGAGGTTGCCTGCCCTCCTTCTCTAAGGAGCAGAATCAGGAGAATGGTCAAGATCTTCGCCTTGTGGATGTCCAGAGGTTGCCTCTCTGGTTCTGGGAGGTTACAAATTCTTTTGTGCTGATTGACCACACAAGATGATACAGTGGCTAAATCTGCATTGGGGTGCTGGGATGCAAATCCATTGTGGAACTGGCTGGTTCTAGAGGATTTGCGTACCCGTTCTACCCAAGTGTTAGTGTCCCCATGGGCATAGCAGAGCTCGGTAGCCCCTGAAAACTTTTGTCAGGTGGCAATGTGAGCATCACATTCCCTTTTGGTCAAGCATTTCCACTTGGATATCCATGCTCTGGCAGACATGGCCTTTGGCTTTAAGGTTTTGCGAACTGCTGTGTCTTCTTCTCACCCAGTGGAGCTGTAGTTTTGGTACGTCCCACTTGTCTGGACTGGTCTAGCAGGACGATATGGAAGGTGACATTTTACTAAACAGATAATGTCCTTTCCTTGATTCCTGTTAGACCAGTCTAGGGTTTGCTTTGTTCTTCTGTGACCTTGGGTCCACTATGATTTACATACTTGGCTCTGCAGGTTCATCTTCTATTCATTTTTACCCACACTGAGGTTGTTCCCGGGGCAGATTCTCCAAATGGGTTAGTTTCGCCCATTGGTTGAGGCATCGGTGATGTCCGAAATAAATTGCATTGAATGATGTTTAGAGAGCTGCCGACGCTTAGAGAACTGCTGTATAAGTAATTCAGCATTAGAATCCCTGACGAAGCCTGGTGAGGTTAAACAAAAGCTTTTGTCAGGCAGGGCATTTGCATGAAACAGGAGCGAATTTGCCGTCTTATTGGAAGCTGCTTGCGACTTCCATGGAGAATACTACAACTGCGTGAAACAACTGCTGCTAAACGCTCAGATAAGTGACTAGATACTATTTGAGTGGTGTGTGTTAATCCTTTTCTGAAAGTATTCTGTTTCTTTTCTTTTCAGGAAGTGAATTAATTGTTGGAGAATCACAGCAGTAGTTTGGGAATGTGTAAAAATTAATTATTGAGTCACTTTTAAATTTTGAGAATCCCTTAAAAGTAATTTTTTGGGTGTAGGCATTTATTAAGGTAATTGGTATTGCGATAATTTGATATCAAAATTAAAAGGGTGGGACCTGTGATCTATTGCTTAACCCTATGGTGATTTGGTTCGCCAGATGTAGGGAAATAGCTTTCCTGAGGTCATTTTTGTGCCCTATGGAATTTTGAACAGTTATTGAAATTTATTTAGAAAAATATTTTTATAGTATTTGAATTTTGGTGATATTAAGGGTATTTGGTTTTGTTTTGGTATTTTATTTTTGCCCATACCATGACAGTCATGAACCTCACTTCTAAGCCAGGGCATGTGGAATATGAGGTTGTGTGAGGTTTGCCATGTTCTCCCATGAATACTGAAGAGACCTCTGGTGACTGAGGCAGATAGTGGCATGGGAGTGAAGTCATGGAAACTTGGCTTTTCATTGGTTCTTTGTCTCCAGCATTCTGCTGGTAGGTGAACACAACCCACTTGTCATGTGTATAATCAATTTGTGCTTTAAAAGGTTCTAGTTAATGTATGATGTGTGCCTAAAGAATAACCATGTGAAATGAACACAAATAACACCTAAAAATCAAGAAAAGTTGTTTTACAAGAGGACAAACTAAACATTTTTGGTTATGCATACCTCTACTAACTATATCAGAGCAAACCTGCATGTGAGCAAAGCTGTTAACTGTGGGCTAATACATCGGCCTCTAAGATAGCAAGAATGTCTATTTATTTTGATTTCTTGCCTGTCTTCTCACACATGCTGAAAATGGTCTACAACATTAACATAAAAGTTGATAATTGATTACTGTTCTGCTGTAAGTTGCTTTGAGTCTTATGGAATGGATGAATACAAGTCTAATGGATAAGTAAATAAAATAAAAACATAAGTAACATAAGGCTTGGAGGAAAGTCAAGAGAGCTGGAATCGGAATTTCAGGTCATGAGGCATTGGACAGCAAGGACAGAGGACTGAAAGGTTAAAGTTCAGAACAAGACTGCTACTTAGGAGCTTGTTTATTAAAGTGCGGTAGCTTTTTGCCCTTAACGTGCATTGCGAGTCAAAATCAATATGCGTTAGGTGCAATTGCACTGTGGTAATTGTTGGGGGTGTAGCCAGCATGTGCCCGACAGTTACCACACAAGCAAGCACCTTCATGTGCATTCAAGCCCTTGGCACTTACCACCTCCTGAGGTGCAACCACACTAATTGCAACAATGGCAAATAGCACCTGCTGCTGACACCGAAGCTAACTGCAATGTGACGTCAGTGGCCACTCTCCACCCAATCCCACTTCTTCGCACAATGTGCACTGAACACATAGGAACATAAGAAATGACAAACTGGGTCAGACCAAGGGTTCATCAATCCCAGTATCTCGGGGTAAGCAGTGGATTTCCTGGGTACTCTTTAATAATGGTTTATGGACTTTCCCTCCAGTAATCTGTACACTAACAGTTTTTACTATATCCTCTGGTGATGAATTCCAGAGTTTGATTACGCGCTGAGTGAAAAAAGATTCATTGCATGTCCCCTAGTCTTTCTACCTTTTGAAGGAGTAAACAACCGATCTACATTTACCCGTTCCACTCCATTCATTATTTTATAGACCTCTATCATATCTCCTCAGCCGTCTCTTTTCTGAGTTGGAGAACCCTAACCTTTTTTTTTTTTAATTTGAATTTAAACATTTACACTTCAAATAAGATCAAAGGAAACCAATTACCTCTCAAAGAAAACAGCAAGAAGATAGCAATTCCAACAAATAGGGAGTGGAGGAGTGGGAGTGGAGGAGTGGCCTAGTGGTTGGGGCAAGGTACTTCAGGCCAGAAGGTCAGGGGTTCAAATCCCACTAAAGGACAGCAACCGTGGGCCAAAAAGACTGGGGTTTCTAGTCCCACAGGTGCTCCTTGTGGTCTTGGGCAAGCCACTTAACCCTCCATAGCCCATGTTCCCTGTAAAATAGTTATCTCCAAGTTATAATGCCCTGTTCAATGTAATTTCAGTTTGTTCTATGTAAACTGCACTGATGCAGAATAGCACAGTATATAAGAGAATGTAAATAAATAGAAAACAACATGGCGTGGAAACCCTCCTCACCACACTTATCAATAATATAACCACAGGAATTGATAACATCCAGCAGGGATTTGTCCTTATTTTCCTTGACATAGCAGCTGCTTTCGACTCAGTATGTCATGAGCTGCTACTCGTTCGCCTCAGAGAGAAGGGTATTTCAGAGACAGCGATAGTATGGTGTGAATCTTACCTCACAAACAGATGGCAACTTGTACGTTCAGGTGCCTCAACTTCTAAACCTTTCCACCAGAAGCAAGGAGTCCCGCATGGATCATCCCTCTCCGCCCTGATGTTTAATATCTACATGCAGCCTATCTGTAACCTCATCTGCTCGTTTGGGGTAAACTGCCTGGTATACGCGGATGATGTCCTACTTTACATGCCCTTCTCAACAGAAAACCCAGACCTTTCACCACTTACAGAATGCTTTGATGCAGTATCCAATTGGCTTCAATCCCAAAACCTTAGAATTCAGCACAAGAAAACTGAGGTGCTATTCATCACGAGGAATTTAAACTTCATCACACCAACACATATAAAAGTCAAGGAAGCAGAACTTCAGACTAAATCCTCAATCCGGTACCTTGGAGTCACCCTGGACCAGCGCCTTGTCATGAAAATCCACATAAGCAACGTAGTCAGAGCGGTATACCACAAGATCCATACCCTCAGGCACCTTCGTTTCCTACTTGAACCAAGCGACTTCCGGACTATCTACCAGGCACTCATCACGCCTCATTTTGACTATGCAAATTCAATCCTGCACAGTCTCCGTCAGTCTACTTTAAACCCTCTACAGCTTGCGATGAACTCGGCAGTGAGAGTTCTAATCGGAGCGCCTAAGAAAGATCATATCACACCTATCCTAAAACATCTTCACTGGCTCCCCATACAGTCCAGACTATCTTTCAAAATTCTGCTGCTTACTGTCATGGTGGCGCCCCTGGTGGCCAATGGCAGTAAGGGCACGCTACACATCACACTTATTTTCCAAGGAGCGTGGGGTATTTTAAGGCCAAAATGGAGATTGGTCTTTAGGTATTTCAGCTCCTTGTGAGAACACAATGATTAAGCCACAAGTGTAGGGAAACAAGGCTTTTATTTCCCCTCTGTGCAAGGGTTCATTAAGACCATGGAAATCAAAGAATGTCCTTTGTTCATAAAGGTTCCAGTAATAAACAGATAAAACCAATTGTTAATTTCTTCACAATTAGTTGAAAGGTTAAAGGGAGGAATTCAATTCATTCCAGGCAAAGCAATTAAACAAGACTTCTTCTTATTTACAAGGTGGCTATGGATTCTAGGCTAGAAGCCATACACAAACTACAATCCATAGCTTCGTCTTGAGGAATGGGAATAGTGTTTGCATTTTCTATTTCCATAAATTCTGCCTCACTACTTTCCCCCTCAGAGCACACGCTGTCCCTGGCAGTTACAACTTTATATGGACTGTCTCTGGTATCTTGCCTCCAATAAGACTGTGCTTTAAAGTCTCTTGGTAGTTCTTCAAACCACTCTGTTTTCTTTCCTCTTCTTATAAAGAGAGTTTTAGTTTTAGCAGTGCTTTTAGGAGTTAAGCTTTCATTAGCAGGAATAAAACTTTCATACCTTGAGTTTCTGTAGCTTGAAGCTCTGGAGCCTTCTCTCTCATGCACGTCTCTGTGACAACAGGTTTTCTGTCGGTAGTTTCTGGGCAGTGCTGGACTTCCTGAAAGCTTAATAAAACCTGGTGTGGATTCTCCAGCTCTATGCTTCAGTGACACAGTAGTTTTGTTAGAAACCCCTTCCCTTTGGGTACCTGGTAAAACTTGTTCAGCATACTCCAATACCTGCAGGCTTTCCTCCAAGCCTGGCTCTCTGTATATGTCTTTCAGCTTTGGACTCAGGAACGTTGCTTAAGCAGGGAGTGGTATACCCTCCAGCCTGACTGCTTTCCTTAGCAGACTCCCTCTGAACAGCAGCTCTCGTAGCTTGGCCTCTCTGAACTCTACCTCTGTGAATTCTGTCCTTGTGGGCTTGCTCAAGGAGGATTCCTTCCTTCAGGTCTCTCCTTCCTTCTTCAGCCGTAATCCTTGTTCCTTCTCTTCCTGCTGCTCCAGCTCCTTCTGCGTCTCTATCTGTATCTTTGTCTGTGTCTCCTTCTGCTTTGCTAGCATTAAGCTTCCGTTTATAAAGGGATCTTCCCTTTGAATCTCCCGGGCTCATTTCCAGGTGCAGCCGGTTAGCTCTCCTAGCCTCATTAGCTTCTGTAGAGTCAATCCTGCCCCCTCTAGCTGTGCTTTTAGGTAATTGCACACCTAGAGCTCTGTGAAAAACAGAGTTTCTTTTCAACTCTGCATCTTTATTGGCACCAGCCTCATGACATTACTTTCAAATCAATCAATGGACTAGCCTCTACACCACTAGCAGAGCTCATTAATACCACACCATCCAACAGGTCCAGGAGATCAGCAGCTATCAACACATTAGTTGTCCCAAAAGAAATAACCCACTGCACCCATGCTACATTTAATAGAGCTTTCAAACTATGTGCACCAAGAAGCTGGAATTCTCTCCCACCCAACATACGAGCAATCACTGACTTGGTCCAATTTAGAAAGGCAGTGAAACACTACCTATTCATTCAGTACTACAAGATAGATGAAGATACAGTAGCGTCACTTGCAGTCTAAGATAGATATTATGACTATACTACCCTATAAGACACTCATGAGTATAGCCTGTATAATATGAAAATCCGATGTAAATAGTTACCCCAAGTTATCCAAGTTTTATTTCCTGTTACCTGTAAACACAGTTCATTATATGCAACGTGTATGTTTTATGTAAACCGCACTGATGTCGAATAGCGCAGTATAAAAGAAATGTAAATAAATAAAATATAAATAAATAAATAAAGAAGGGGAAATTAGCCCACATCACGAGGAGCATCCAAAAAAACAAAGATAACAATTCAACAATCAAGCAGCATAAACCACAGAATTACTGCCATAAAACTCTAATATAGTGCCAAAACATATGGCATTATTTACCTCTTAAACCCTGATCCTAAGGGGCGGTAGCCTCTCAATCCCTCAAAAGCTTCTCTAGGTGGGATGGATCTTCGAAAACATATCTAACCCCATTTAATGTAATCACACATCTGCAGGGGAATCTAAAGAAAAAGGTACCAGGCAAGAACTAATACTCGAGATTTGAAGGAAAGAAAAGTCTTCCATCTCACCTGGATGGCTTTAAAAACATCAGAGAACAATTGTATTCTAGCACCACAAACAAGAGATTCCTTAAACTTAAAATAACTTCTTAGAATTAACACCTTATCAGTGTCTTTGGAAAAGAAAACCACTAAGGTGGCTCTAGTGCCAATGACATCCTGGGAATCTTCTAGGAAGACTGAGAGACTCAGATGAGGTCCCTCCCGCCCAGAAGATGTCCTTACCACTTTATCAGGAACATAATACAACTTATATAGGGGTATGTTTACTAAACGGCGCTAATGAAGCGGCGGTGATGTTATCGCGCGATACGTGATGTTATCGTGCGATAATGGCGCTTTACCGTGCGAGAACATCACGTATCGCGCGATAATGTCTGCAGCGGCATTAAGGTGTGCAGAGAGTGGAGTAAGGCTTCCCAGAGGGCGGAGTAAGGCTTCCCAGAGGGCGGAGTAAGGCTCCCCAGGGGCGGAGAGAAGGGGGTCAATGGGCGGAGAGTGGGCGGGGAGTGGATCCATGCACACTAACGCCGTGAAATGAAGCTCTGAAAATTAGCGCCAGTGAAAACCTCACGCTAGGCACATTTGCAGGATAGAGAAACCATTTCAGTCAGCAATGTACAGCAAAGGCAGGGAGACCCTGAAAAGTGATAGTAGTGATACATGTGCAGCAACCAAAAAGGCACAAACCATAAATGATGACCAGTACCAAAATTGAAATCCAAAACACTGAGCTGGCCAATAGAACAAATAGACAAGCAGTAATGAACACAACCTATAAAGAGGAAAAAGGGCGAGCTCACATTTGGAAGGGTCAATTCACAGTCCCCCCACAAAGTGAATGTGCCAACATAGAAATAGTGCTGATGAGGGTTTTCTGTGTGTACATGGGGTAGCTTGCCTTTGTGGCTTACACATGTGTAGCAACAGCAGAGTGGGCATGTGGGAAAGGGCACTATGGTGATGGTGTAACTGGGATAGAGGTGGCTGCGGGCGGCACATGCAGTGTGCCAGCTGGGGCACTGTGTGGACTAGGCAGATGCCTACCTGGCACATAAGAATGCAGAAAATGAAAAGCAGCAAGACAGCAACTGACCAGGGTCCAATATGGCTACGACTGTGCGTCCCACAGTGTCCCAGGGATAGCACCCAGCAGGTACCCCCAAGGGCACAGAACATTGGCAGGTGGTGCCTGGGGGATATGCTGATGTCCATGTCAGCACCCCTACCCCAGACCCCACACCATAAGCACCCACCTAGCGAGACACTGGATGGCAAGGGACTACGCACCACCAGCATAAGGGCATGTCAGCATGGTGGTGGAGGGGGTGCCGGCGCCGGAGGAGGCAGTGGCAGCTGCCCACAGCAGAGCAAGGCCAAGCCCTGTATAGGTGGGTGGCGTGGAATGCAACAGAAAAGGTCTGTCTGAGGAAGTCATGGGATCCCCAGGGAACAACCTGACTCTGTGGGAACAGTGTGGTGCAGTACACACAGCCAGTGTGCCCAAAGGCAGAAGATCACAGGTTCATGTCCTAGCTGGGGCCCCTGCAGACCATGCCCCACTATTTTACTCTACAGTGTGCAGACACCATAAACATGTCCACTGCCTAGAGCAGAGGTTCCCAACCCCAATCCTGGAGGTGCAAACACCATTCAGGTTGTCAGGATGTTCCTAAGAAATATCCATGAGATGCATTTACATGCACTGCCCCCATTGTATGCAAATGTATACATGCATATTCATTAGCAACATCCAGGAAACTGGAATCGTGTTTGGCCCACCAGGACCGGAGTCTGGACCCTCTGCACCAGAGCTGCGGCCAACAGATGCACAAACACCCACACCCACGGGCCCCACTATACAAAGCCTCATGGAGAGTCAGGCTTTTCAGCCATGCACAGAGCAGCAGCTATCACCACCTGCACCTGTATACCTTAGCAATGCGGTCAGATCCATGGAAACACGTTCCATATATGTATCAAAAGCTTGCTATGATTAATGTGAGATCACAAAACCTAACTTAAAACAATTTTGTAAAATAGATTCATCATACCAACCTTTCTGATATCTGTGGAGTGTGCTGCATATGTGTTTACAACACTGTCTACCACCCCGGAGTGTGACCCTATTAGTACTGCGTACCTTCTCACTGCCTGCACAGTGCCCAGGACTGGTGTGGTGGCCAGGGCTGGCAGCCACCTCTACCGTTGCACAATGCAGAAATAGGTGTTGGAGTATGTGTATGTCTATCCAGTGTTTTGCGGATGCCTACACCTTACTGAGCCCACAATGCTTGCACAGTTTCCAGCTTTAGCCTGCCATTTTGGATAATGAGGGCCAAGGTATTGTGGGTATGGGCCGGACAGGGCAGTCTGGGCAGGATGCATGTGTACAGGGCAATAGCTGGGATATTGTAGTGCGCATCCACCACCTGCAAGGACACAGTGGCCACAGCATGTCATGCTGGGAAGTCAGTCCCACTCTGACTGAGTAGTGACCATGGCATGTCCAGGTTCCCACATAATGCTATACACGGTTTCTGTAAGTGATATATCTGGGGCCCCTATTCCTGGGGCCCAATCACTGACAAATCTGCTTGGTGAGCGTGCCAGATCCCATGCCTGGGTGCACAGTGTTCCTTTTGGAACATGCACTATGTATGTGTATGGCTGCAACACCTTGCAGGATGCAGCAGGTGCACACTGACTGCCCTCTGCTGGCACATGTCAGAATGTAGTAGGGAGCAGCTGAGCTGAGCTGACCAGGCACACTGCCAGTGGTCCAGTTCCATGTGCAGATCTGCATCAGCTCTCTGTTGGCCGGGGGTTGCTGGTCCCACAGTCTGTCATCATTTACCTCAACTGGCCCTATTGCAAACAGTGATAGTGTGTGTCTGTTATTCGCAGATCATGTTCCCTACCCTGACCCACAGAGGGCAGGCTTGCTACGTATATCTTCATCATGTGAGTCCAGACACAACCCTGCTCCAAAAACAGGTGTCCATGGCAACCTCACTGAATATGCATTATGTTGCAAGCATCATGGTCCACACGGGCTACACATTCCTGGCAAATAGAAATGAACATAAGAAAACTTCCAAGGCTGTCTGCAAAGAATACCCCACACACTGGCAGTGATGGTGAACTGCAGCAAAACCTACCGCAAACAACCCGGGTACTGTGGACCTGGTGCTGTCCACATGACTTTACCCTCAGGGTGATCACAGAACACGCACAATGCCATGGTCAGTAGGCACACTGTGCCAGTAACACGCACAGTCAGTCCCCCTACCCAGTTGACGTGCTGCAGAGGTGCAAACCCCATCTGGTGAGCAGATGTAGACTGCTGTTCTGCATGTGAATTGCATCATGGGTACTCTTGGTGCTAACCTATCTTGGTAGTCACACCAGACAGTGTGTCTAGTGATCTGCACTGGTTCAGTAGCTAGCCATAGTTTAGTTACAACCAATATTGATGTAGGACAATGGTTAATACAATGACCTCAATGGGAGAGGTCATGGGTTCAATACCCCAGTGGGCCTGTATCTGGATGGATATGATATACAGTATTATCATCACATCAGAGCCTTTTACCACATGGAAAACTTTTTAAAAGTGTGGCCAGTCGCATGCAGTGGGTATGTTGGAAGAGTGGTGTGGGCTGCAGGTTGCTAGATTAGCTGGTGAGCTATATACAAAGTGCATCCGTCAGTAAAACTGTTCGAGGCTACGGCTGTTTATGCCTGTAACAGTCTGACATAGATCTGAAATCAGTGTGCACACCCCAAAGCACCCTCAGCTCAGTTGCCCAAACTAAGGGGCCCTGTAAAATGCCCTAGCTGTGTCCTTACACTATCCCGGTAAGCAGAGCAGAAAGTGTGTGCAGATGACCTGGTGTAGCTGTGTAGCCAGCCATTGCTATGTTAAAAGGCATAGCACACTGGTTAATACAATGCCTTTGCAGCCAGTGGTTCAAGACCCCAGTGTGCCAACATCAAGATAAATGCCTAAGACATATATCTTGGTAAGAAGAGTCAAACATATCTCTGCAATGTGTGTCTGCAGCATAAATCTTTTCACCGTAGCCATGTACCCCAAGGTGCCTCACAGCATGGCATGGCAGGAAGTGCGTCATAAGGCACCCTATGAAGCGGCCTGGATAAGGGTAGAAAGCCTGCAGCACCGCGTATCATGGTGGTGTCACTGTTTGCCGTGTACCAGCCGTGGCACGGGCACATAGCTAGCGTGGTGGAGTGATGCACGTCAGCGCGCTTTGATGCACGTTAGCACGCGTGTGGCGACGCGGTCAAGGAAGCCTGCCTTCACCCATTGGGAGCTGCAACACCTTGCAGGACTAATCTGCGCTAGGCAGCACAAATTATTCCCTGACTCCTCCAAACGCCAGGACTTCTGCTGCATTAGGAGTGCATCACGAGGCGGTACAATCGTCTTGCCGACTACCCAAGTGAGGTAAGTGTATGGGGACAGGTCACATAATGCAAGGTGTGCAACACATTTTCCAGCAATGAACACACATCATACATGTAAAACATGGTATAGACACCAGTCTTTGGGCCATCCAGTGCTGAATGTAGCTGCGTATGCTGCTGTGTGTAGGTATGCCCTATCCCCAGGAGGCTAAGGACCTGAATACAGAGGTCCAGTTGCCAGCCTGGTGTTATGGTACCTGCTGCTGTTGATGTGTTAAAATCCACCCTAACCCCAAGAGCCCTTAGATCTGCCTAAAGAGGTCTGGTAAACAGCATGTTGACATGGTAGGTTCTGCAGTTGCAGGTTCACACATCTGCCCTACCCCCAGGAGTCCTGAGACCTGATTACATAGGTCTGTTAATAAATCCAGGTATTGTGGTAGTTTATTCAGGGTCAGGTCACACATCTGCCCTACCCCCAGGAGGCCCAGACCTGATTACACAGGTCTGTAATAAATCCTGTTAGTATGGTAGTGTATGCAGTTGCAGGTTCACACATCTGCCCACCCTCAGGAGCCCTGAGACCTGATTACACAGGTCTGTTAATAAATCCAGATATTGTGGTAGTTTATGCAGGGTCAAGTCACACATCTTCCCTACCCCCAGGAGGCACAAACCTGATTACACAGGTCTTTAATAAATCCTGTTAGTATGGTAGTGTATGCAGTTGCAGGTTCACACATCTGCCCACCCCCAGGAGTCCTGTGACCTGCTCAAAGTAGTCTGTTATCCATCCTGGTGGTATGGTTGTTTATGCAGTTTCAGATTAAAACATCTGCCCTACCCCCAGGGGGCCTGAGACCTGATCAAAGTGGTCTGTCAGTCACCCTGGTATGTGCTGCTGTTGATGTGTTCTGATCCACCCTACCCCCAGGAGTCCTGAGACCTGATCAAAGTGGTCTGTCAGTCACCCTGGTGTTATGGTATTTGTTGCTGTTGATGTGTTCTAATCCACCCTACCCCCAGGAGTCCTGAGATCTGCTCAAAGTGGTCTGTTATCCATCCTGGTGGTATGGTTGTTTATGCAGTTGCAGGTTAAAACATCTGCCCTATCCCTAGGGGGCCTGAGACCTGATCAAAGTGGTCTGTCAGTCACCCTGGTGTTATGGTATGTGCTGCTGCTGATGTGTTCTAATCCACCCTACCCCCCAGGAGACCTGAGACCTGATTACAAAGGTCTGTATGAAATACAGATATTGTGGTAGGTTAAGCAGGGTCAGGTCACACATCTGCCCTATTCCCAGGAGGCCCAGACCTGATTATACAGGTCTGTTATGGATCCTGATGGTACGGTAGGTGCAGCTGTGGTTGTATTCCAATCCACCCCACCCCCAGGAGCCCTGAGACCTGATTACAAAGGTCTGTAATAAATCCAGATATTATGGTAGTATATGCAGTTTCAGGTCACACATCTGCCCTCTCCCCAGGAGGCCCGTACCTGATTGCAGAGGACCATTATAGATGCTGGTGTTAGGGTACCTGCACCTGTTGGGGTTTCACAGCTCTGCCTAAATCCAGGAGGGCCCAGACCAGATCACAGATGTTAATAGTTCAGCTAGATGTGGTGGGCCATGCTCCTGTTGCAGTCGCCCACAACTGCCCTATTCACAGGAGGCCTTAGTTGTGACCACTGCTTCTTAACTTCAGCAAGTGATAAAACTCAGGGAAACACAGAATTAGCTTTCTTTAGCTCAAAGCAGGAACTACCCTTATTTTCTATACAGTTTCCCAGATTCTCAGTTCCTATTCAACACTGCAAAATCTTCTCTTAGGGATAAAGAACAGTCCATTGGCATGGGAATACCTTCACAATTAGGCAAACATGAATCTACTTGCATTCCTTCAATAGCATCAGGGCAAACAGTATCTCTCTCAGGATTATAAGCCTTCTCAAGCTTTCTCTCTTTCAAGAACTCCTGAAATTGGTTCAACAGCAATTCAGCTTGTGCAGGCACCTTCACATTAGGGGAGTGAACCTTCTCTTCAGAAAACAGCTTTCTTAAAGCTTCCAGTTTTGGAGTTTCAAAAATTATACTTTTATCAGGGCTATGGCTTTTATCATATGAAAAGCTCTCTACCCACTTCCTAACAGTAGAAGGTGAGGACTCAGCTTCCTGCCCTTTAAAACTGGCAAATTGTCTCTCTGCTGAATTATCAGTAATGAAACTGTTGGCTTTACCTCGGGGATGTTTCCTTAGACAAACGCTGCTTTCTTTCCTTCCTCCTGGGTTCCTCCAGGCTTTGAAATGCAGGCTCCTTATGTCCTTCTCCAGTCCCTCTGAGGTAGCTGCTTTCTTGGGAGATTTCCTCTGGCTTTCTCCTCCAGCTAAGCACAGCTTCAGCTTCTTTCTCTCCTCTCTCAGCTTTCCAACTCCAACAGCTGTTCCTGTTCCTTTCTCCACGTCCACCTCTCCTCCATTCACCTGTGCCTCTGCCTTCTGTTGCTGTCTCTGTATCTGACCTTGAGTCAGCGCTTCTTCCCTTGACTCTTCCTGTGTCCTTGTGTTTCTGTTTGTCGTTCTGCTCATTCTGTTCGTGCTGTCTGTGCTGTTTCTTGCTTTACTCTGCTCGTGGTTTTAAACACTGCTGCCTGCTGGGCATTCCCTGTTCTCTGCACCTGTGTGACCAATCAGCAGGGAAGCCTGTCTCCACCCCTGAGCTAGGGCGTGGCCTGACTTTAGCAAGGAGCTGACTTTTCCTCTGATCTGATTTGTAATTTCCCTGCATGTGTGCACTGCCATTCACTTCAAAGGGGAATTCAGGATTTTCATCAAGTTCCATATGTTCCAGAGAGCTTTCATCACTACAGTACATACGGCACAATGGTCACCTGTCTCCCTTACAGACAGACTGTGGATGTGAGCATGGGATATGTGTGTAGATCCCTATGTGTATGCGTGGTAGACATAGGTAACATACATGGACCGTCTCCACACACAGGTGTGGGGGCTGCCCATGTGCGTAGGCGTCTGTGTCCCCTGGTGCCCCTGTGATGTGCTGATGTGCAGTGTGTCCCAACAGCTATGGTTACATGCATGCTGTGATGTAGGCTGTGAAGTGTAGGCTGCATATCTGATGCATCATGCTCGTGGGGCAATAGGGGAAAAGGCTAGCAGCAAGTATGTGGCAGGAAGGGTAAGAGGGACTGCTGTACCCAGGAGCTGCACAGGGGGATAGCTGGTGAGGGGGAGACAGGTCGATGCAGGTCGCGAGGATGAGAGGTGGGGAACTACAAGTGCTGGGGAAGAGTGATCAGCTGACTGTAGTGAGCTACCTTTGTCTGCCTGTGCCGCATGCAAGCCTATGTGGGTAGACAGGCATGTAGGCCCTGGTGTGGGCAGGGAGGATGGTCACACGTGTGTGTATAATAATGGAGAGCATATGGGGTGGGAGAGGGTGACAGATCCTTACAACAGACATGCACCACCATGAACATCTTGCTGGGCAACAGGTGAGGTTGGGTATACCCCCACGCATAGGTAGGAGGGTGACCACCTGGCACAGTCCATGGCACACAGGGCATGGTATAACCTATGTGCGTTGATTGGTGGCAGTGCAGACACCACACCCCTGAGGGATATGGGTAGGCACATGTGGGGTGCGGGGTACTCAGGGAATCACAGTGCCACACATTGGAAACAAACACATAGGTAGTAATAGGTTGTGATGTCTTTATTTACAATGTTCACATCCTCCTTGGCCGGCCACGGTGACCACTGCCCAACCCACCCCTCTGTCCCGGGACTGCTGGTGCCACCTCTGGCGCCGGTGCTGGCTGCTGTGTACAGGCAGCCATGGCCTCCTGGGCATCCGCAATACGGAGTAGCGCCCCTGCCATTGTGTCCGCTGTGGCATGCAGCTGGTGGATCTCCTGGTGAATGGCCAACAGAGCCTGATGAGTGCCTGTGGGAGGGACACAAGGTGATGTGTGAGACACCTGTTACAACCCCCACTGTGACACATGTACATGTCAGGCATATCCCACCAGACCAGTCTGCAGAAAAATCATGCACGTGACGACTAGCAACGCATGACCATGTTTACATCTGTGTGTCCCATGAGCCATTCTCATGCCAGGAAAGGGTCCTGATGAGGGATCGTGTGAATCACAGATCTCACACATGGTACAGTGTCGCAGTTCAATGTGTCAATGCTTGATCTGCGCACTGGTTGTATGAGATAAGCCAGATGACGTGGGGAGTCATGGCATACACATACATATATCTGGGGGCCCTGTTTTCTATAACACTGGCGCACAGTACAGATTACGCTGACAAGCTATGCTAAGTACCAATACCCATGGTGAGGGGTCAGTCAAGTAAGCTGTCAAGGTGACCTTGGATAGGTGTTTACCGCTGTGCGCTTCCTTGGGGTATATGGTCGTGAACACTGTGCATATGTCTGAACTCCTCAACATGCTGACACTTGACAAGCCATGCTACAAGAGGGGGGAACGCACATGGCACAGACCCCCCCCCACAACATAAGAAACAATCTGCTATGTTGACAACATATTTTTGTGCACATGCAATCTCATTGTGGATGTTACGTCAACCCCCATGGGGATTGTTGTGTATGCTGTTACCTACCTTCAGCATCGTGCCTTGCTGAGGCACTGTGGGCCCGCAGCTCCTCCAGGATCGTAGCCATGCTGGTGGGAGTGGTGGCTGAAGTCCCTGGTGCCTGCATGGTGTGGTGACTCCCCTCCATCTCCGTACCCCCTACAGCCTGTGAGTTGCTGCTAGGGCCCCCACTGTGGCGTTGACATCCAGTGGCGTGTCCTCTGCCTCGGGCAGCATATTGTTTCCTGTTGTGCCCTTGCCATTGCTGGCAGTGTCCCCGTACATTGCGGCCTCTGGCCCCTCAGCATCCTGAGGCCCTGCCACATCTTCCTCCTCATGTGCCTCCATGGTCCAGTAGTCACCTGGGGAGTGGAAAAGGGTACACAGCACAGATGAGTTTGTGCAGCACACATATGTACACCCGTGTAGTACATCCCTGCCAACATCAATGTGCTGTCCGTCTGTGCCTGATGTTGGTGCGCCTACAATGGGGACAACACATGTGCCTACAGTGTGCTGTGCCTGGCAGGGGGTGGGAGCAGCCTCATTCCCTGGTGTAGCTGTGCCACATGGGATGCGGTGTGTGGGGGATGGTGTGCTGAGTGCCGCACCCCCTATCTGCAGCATCAGGTATGGACTGGCCGCCTGACCTTGGATGTGGCCTCAGCAATACATGTGGCCGTGGTACATGTGGGAGCCCTGAGTGGGATTGTGTGTGTGTGAGCAATGTGCTTGCATTGCTCTGAGTAGTATGCACGTTAGGTGTTTCAGGATGTGTCCGTGTCAGCCAGACGTGTGTGGGGGCCCTCCACTTTGCAAGACACTGCAGTGTGGGTGGACAGCTATCCCATACTCTGTGGGTGTGGTGGGATGTCTCGGGGGATGGGTGGAGCACTGCTGGCATGGGGTTGCACCGTGTGTGGGGGTATGGGAATGTGTCTGTGGCACTGCGGGACGTGTATAAGGGCTGATCCCAGGTGGTGTGGGGGTTGTGCTATGTGCAGTTGGTATGGGTGTGGCAATGTGCACACCAATGTCTGGTGAGGGTGGGTGGGGGGTCCCCATTGTATGTGGGCCCCGACAGAGTGTTAAGTGTGTGACATGTGTGTGATGTGTTTGCTGGTGTTTGTTTGCATCTACGTCATCATCCCTGTGTGTTGGGCCCTTCCCTGTCAGTGGTCTGGGATATGTCCGTGGATACTTAGGAGCATACAGACATCATAGCTGTTTTGGTGGTGTGTGTGGATACCCCCAAGCCAATGTGTTCTGGGCAATGTCTCTCTTGTAAGTTTCCCCCTGTCACAATGTGCTGGATGACTGGCTGCATATGTATGATGAATGGTTGTGACCTATATGGCTTTCACATAAGGTTTGCCTCTTTGCGGATGATACCAAAATCTGCAATAGAGTAGACACCCAGGAAGGGGTAGATAACATGAGGAGGGATCTAACTAAGCTTGAAGAATGGTCTAGAATTTGGCAGCTGGGATTTAATGTTAAAAAAATGTAAGGTCATGCATTTGGGCTGCAGCAATCCAAGAGCGCAATATAGTATAGGGGCTGAAGTACTTTTGTCCACTAAAGAAGAGTGGGACCTAGGCGTGGTTGTGTCTGATGATCTTAAAGTAGCTAAACAGGTAGAGAAGGCGACGACAAAAGCTAGAAGGATGCTTGGGTGCATACGGAGAGGAATGGCTAGCAGAAAAAAGGAGGTGATAATGCCTCTGTATAAGTCTTTGGTGCGACCTCATTTGGAGTATAGTGTGCAATTCTGGAGACCGCACCTTCAAAAGGATGTGAACAGGATGGAGTCGGTGCAGAGGGTGGCTACTAAAATGATTAGTGGTCTTCATTATAAAGCATATGAGGACAGACTGAAGGATCTTAATATGTACACCTTAGAGGAAAAGCGGGATAGAGGTAATATGATTGAGATGTTTAAATACCTCCATGACATAAATGTTCAGGGAGAGAGCCTCTTTCAATTGAAAGCAAGTTCTGCTACAAGGGGACATGGGTTGAGGGTGAAGGGAGATAGATTCAGGAGTGATATGCGGAAATATTTCTTTACGGAAAGAGTAGTGGATCCGTGGAATAGTCTCCCAGTGGAGGTGGTAGAGATGAGGACAGTAACTGAATTCAAAAAAGCATGGGACAAACACAGAGGATCTCTAAAGGTAAAAAAGGGGACTGTTGTAGTTGTTATGGAAGGACAGACTAGATAGGCCATGTGGTCTTTTTCTGTCATCATATTTCTATGTTTCTATATGCCAGGTACTATTTTAGCATGTGGACCTCACGGGGACAGAGAAATCAAGCTGATAATAATTAACACACCCCAAAAAGAGTAGGCACAAATACACAAATCAATATAAGCCATATGTGAGGAAGGAACGCTAGACCAATCTGGGTAGGATAACACCAGTAATAGAGGAAACAGACCTCAGTTAGTCTCCCAACCACAAATCCTTAGGAGGAGGAGGAGTCCTTCGAAGGGCAGACAAGCCCTGTCATCGCATGAACTCTGCATACATCAGTTGCCAAAATCACCAATATGAAGTGGAGTGGAGGAGTGGCCTAGTGGTTGGGACGAGGTACTTCAGGCCGGAAGGTCGGGGGTTCAAATCCCACTAGAGGACAGCAACCTTGGGCCAGAAGGACTGGGGTTTCTAAGTCCCACAGGTGCTCCTTGTGGTCTTGGGCAAGCCACTTAACCCTCCATAGCCCATGTTCCCTGTGAAATAGTTATCTCCAAGTTATAATGCCCTGTTCAATGTAATTTCAGTTTGTTCAATGTAAACCGCACTGATGCAGAATAGCGCGGTATATAAGAGAATGTAAGTAAAAAAAGTAAATGAAAAGGCCAGAGGGTCCAGCAGAACAGCATCAATTCACAGCACTAGAGAACACCAATGTAATAGTAATACAAGGAGGTTATCTGACTAGTGGCAAATGATATCCAATGAGGCTCTTTACTGTTACATTGCTGCTCATGTATGCTGTGATCCTCTTTGATTACGGTGGGATATCATTAGCTACTTCTCAGATAGGAATTTTAGATTACTATTACATTGCTGATCTGTAGTGCTGTGAATTGTTGCTGTGCAGCTTAAACCTCTGGGCTTTGCATGGAGGTTTTCTGGACCATTGATGTATGCTGTGTTCAATCAAATATGGGCCTTGTCCGCTACGCCCCCTCCTTCTCCACAGCTTTGCCGTCCTCGACTACGTTCAGGACTGAATCTATCATGCACACAGGCCCAGGTACCTGTCACACACACCCTGTACCTACCATGCCACGTGCTGCTGTTTCATCACCCCACAGATGCCTATAGTAGGGCACGCATGCTCTCAGGACATGGGACCCCACCAATCCCCTCCATGGGCCGCATGTGCTTGGGCATGCCCTGTACATGTGCTGCATATCTACTACTACTACTACTACTAAGCATTTATAAAGTGCTACCAGACGCACACAGTGCTGTAAAAGTGAAAACACAAAAGGACAGTCCCCGCTCAAAGGAGCTTACAATCTAAAAAGACAAAGCAAGAAAAGATGTAGACAAAAGTTAGGAACAAGGGCAAAGAGACAAAAGCAGGAGAGACAGAACAAAGGAAAGAGGTAGGAACAAGTATGAGAGGAAGACAGAAAGGTGAAATAAAAGAGGGGAAGGAGGGGGAACAGCAAACTCATGAGCCAAGGCAGAGGCGAAAAGATGAGCTTTTAACTTGAGTTTGAAGAGGGGCAAAGAGGATGCCTGACGTATAGACAAAGGACGTTTATTCCAAGCATAAGGAGCAGCAGGGTGAAAAGTGCCAACCTACCTGCCTGTGGATGGGCGGTGTCCCACGCTTCTGGCAGTCCACGCAGGTAGATGGGGCCAAGACGGTCTGCGAGCTCCTGCTCCAGGGGTGTGAGGGTTGGGGCAAAGGGGTCACCCCCACCGGTGCCCATGGCATGTTGCCTCTCCACCACCATGTGTGCTCGAACACCATGCTTAATGTCATTGAATCTCTTTCTCAGGCTGTCCAGATCCCTGGTTGGTCCCCCTGCCTGGGCTACGGCCTCCTGCACCTCTTCCCACATGTGTATACGTGTGGCAACAGTGGTGCTGTTGCTCAGCCGGCCATAGAGCACCTCATACCGCTCCAACACACTGGCCTGCAGGATGTGTTTTTTTTGCTGACTGAATCTCAAAGCCCTCCTCCGTTCCTCAGCTGGCACCGGTATACACCTCCGTTTGGCACTGGGTGGCCCCTGGGTGGGCTGCAACACACCCAATGGGTCTGCAGCCACCCCCACAGGCCCAACACTCCCTGCTGGCTCTGGATCCTGCTGAACAGGTGCCCCCCCTCCTTCCCTCCTGCCATGTCCTGTTGCTCCATCTCCCTGCCCTCTGTGCCCTCTCCCTTCCTGTCACACATCCCTGTCCCTTGGCTCCTCTGCTCCCCCTCCTGCCTGCTCCTCACCTCCCCTCCTCTCCCTGCCACCTGCTCCTCAACTCAGCTCCTGTCTCTCTCTCCTGCTCCTCGCCTCCCCTCCTCTCTCTCTCGCCTGCTTTGCAACACACCTCTCCACACCAAACCTGCCTCTGACACTCTCCACCACCATTCACCAACCTAGCCACTCTCTACAACAAACCTGCTTCTGACACTCTCCTTGCTTCACCAACAACCAACAGCGCATGCCTTGTCTCCCTCGCCTACACAAACCCCTCAATGTGTACCAGGCGTGCATGTGTATTTATGTTTTTTTTTTATGCTGCTTGTGTTGCGCATGCGCAGTGGTGCGAGCGCATCAGCTGCGTGCGTTGCGCATGTGCCGCAAAGACGCGGAAGATGCATGTGCGGGACACCACATTACACATGCGCTGTGCGTGAGCATGAGACATGCGCATGTGCTGCATGCCATTATGCGCGTGCGCCAAGCCTCACGCTCACGCACAGTGCATGTAACATGGTGTCACACACACGCACCTTCCACGTCTCTGCGGCACATGTGCAATGCGTGCAGCCAATGCGCTCATGCCACTGCGCATGCGTAACGTGCGCAGCATAAAAAACACATAGATACACATGCATGCCTGGTACACGCTGAGGGGTTTGTGTAGGCGAGGGAGACAAGGGGTGCACTGTTGGTTGTTGCTGAAGCAAGGAGAGTGTTAGAAGCATGTTTGGTGTGGAGAGTGGCTGGGTAGGTTAGTGGTGGTGGGATTGTGTGGCTGGGTTGGTGTGTGGTGGGGGAGGTGACTGGCAGGGTTGGTGAGGGGTGGGGGAAGTGTGTGGCTAGGTTGGTGAGGTGAGTGTCTGAGTTTGAGTGAGTTAGAGGAGTTGAGTGGGGTGGAGTTTATGGCGGGCTTTGTGGTTGCTGCATGTGCAGTGGGAGGTGAGCAGGGGCTGCGGTTGCCTGACGGGGGAGATGGTGTCCATGGGGCTGAGGCACAGGGCATGGGTTTATTCCCACTGTAACACAGACCTGCAGCTGTGGGGGCAGGCCAGGTAGGGGCTGTGCCGACATGGCGCAGGAGGCATGCGGAGTTGCAGGCTCGCCAGCCTCGCCTCTACAGGCCCAGGGCCCAGCTCCATGGCATGCATGAGGACCAGGTCATCTCCCTCTACCGCCTGAGCACGGGGGCTATTAGGGAGCTCTATGAGGATCTACGACCTGACCTCGAGCCCCTGACTGGTCGGTCACATGCCATATTGGGTTTGGTCAAGCTCCTTGGTGCCCTACATTTCTTTGCCTCTGGATGTTTCCAGTCATCTGTGGCCGCAGTGGGTGGCATGGGCCGCCCCACCTTCTCACGCTGTCTCCACCAGGTACTGCGTGCCATGATAAGCCGGGTGGGGAATTACATTGCCATTCCCAACACTAGGCAACCGTGGCGAACCCTGAACCAGGCCTTTGAGGCGTTTGCTGGGATACCACACGTGATGGGAGCTATTGATTGCACACATGTTGCCCTGGTCCCCCCCAGAGACAGGGAGGTAGTGTTCCGCAACCGCAAACATTACCATTCCCTGAATGTTCAGGTTGTATGTGATGCAAATATGCATATTCTGAATGTGGTCCCTAGGTTTGCAGGGTCCACCCATGACTCCTATATCCTGCATCACTCGGCACTATTCAGACAATTTGAGGCAGGACAGTATGAGGACTGCATATGTGTATTTCTCGTCTCTGACATGCACATGGTGATCCTCTGACTAACCGTATGTGCACATGTCTGTCTTTGAGGTGTATCCCTAGTTGTGTTTGTGTCTCATCTGTCTGTGTGTGATCTAATGTTGGGGGGGGGGGAGTGCCCTCCAGCTCTACCTTGCTACAGTGCTGTGTGTTGATGGTAGAATAGATGCTAGCATTTGTGTCGTGGTTACAGATTATGTTGATTGCAATCCTTACACCTACCCCTTGTTTTGTGTGTCATAACTTCACACGCTGATGCATAGTTGTGATGTCCCGTCATGTGATGTCATATGTTTGTGTCAGGATGTTTTGTGCGTTTGGTTTGCACGTACATACTTGTGTCCATTTGGGTGGACATGAGGTCCTGCTTTAACGTTTCTTTCTGCAGGTGATTCAGGATATGAGTGTCGCCCCTGGTTGCTGACCCCTGTGCGTCAACCACGGACATGTGCAGAGAGGAGTTACAATGAGACCCATGCCCACAGCCGCTCTGTCATAGAGTGCACCTTTGGCATTTTAAAGAGTCACTTCAGGTGTCTGGATAGGACAGGCGGGGCCTTACAATACAAAGCACAGACTATGGCAGAGATCATTATAACCTGTTGCATCCTGCACAACACTGCTCTCATATCCCTGTCCAAATTAATGAGGATCTAGAGGATGATCCTACGTGCCCTCCTGTACGTGGCCGTGGTGACACACGTGAGGGCACAGCAGTCAGGTGACAGGTGATTGAGGAGGTCTTCTCATGTAAGTACTGCATATGTTGCCACATACATTTGTTTAGATGTGTGTGTACAACTACTACTAGTGAACATTTGTATCCCAATAGCAGTAAGATGCAACACTGCACTGACATATAACAGACACTGCCTGGCCATCAGAGCTTACAATCTAGTCATGACTGAAACGCAGAAGATGTGAGCAGGGCACAACAGCGGGTGGAGGTGGACTATGTGTGTCAGGATTAGTAGGCTTGACGAAGGTGGTAAGCTGTCACACATGATTTGTGGCTGATTGGGAAAGGGGCTGCTGTACAGCCACAGGTAGTTAGTTTGAGGCTTTGGGTGCAGCAAGATGAAAGGCGTGTAGTCTGGGGACAACAGTAGGAGAGCGGCCCATAGATGGGACCAGTTGCCTAGACGTGTGTTTCACATTTTGTAATATGAGTTGATTGATTGGATTGTATGCCCTGATGAGCAGGGACTGTGTGTTATTTGTTTCTGTATAGCGCTACATATGACAAGTAGCACTATATACATGCTCAGTAGTAGTTGTATTAGTGGTAGTTGAGATCAGTAAGGGAAGTTACTGCAACACCACAGTGTGCCTGCATGTATAGGTCAGCAGGAGAGCCTTGACATGGATGCGGAGACGGATAGGGAACCCATGTGGTGTCCTGACAGGGGGAGTAGTATTGCCATTATGTGCGTGGCTGTAGATTGGCCATGCAGTGCAGTGTTGCATATTTTGAGGCAGACAGAGATGATTCAAAGGCAGATCAGCAAGGTGTAGGTTACAGTAGGCAAGCCGGGAGCTGATTAGGGGGTGGATTGGGGTTTTAGTTGTGTGTTCAGGGAGGACTGGGGAAATATAGCTGATGTCATCTAGAAAGAAACCACAAGCCTCAGCTACAAGCTGAGTATGTGTGTAGAGGAGGAGAGTGGAGTCCAAGACAACAACTACATTGAGGACCCTGGAAAAAGGAAGGTATGGCCACACACACACAGACGCTCTAATGGGAGGGGAGGGTTTAGGTGCACATATGGGATATCCATGCTTTGCCACTGTCAATTTCACATAGTAAGATGACATGCAGCCATCAATGTCAGGTGGCAAGCAGACATCGGGGTGTGTTTTGGCAGACATAGCTCAGGCGTGGAGAGATATATTTGCAATCTAGAAATGCCCGCACACTGCAGTGTAGATAGATTATGTATATAGTTAACCCAGTTATCCAAGTTTGTACTCCTGTTCAATGTAAAACCTGACAGTTTGTCGTAATGGTCATTTTGTTATGATGTAAATCGCGCTGATTCTAAATAGCGCGGTATATAAGAAACTGTAATAAATAAATAAATAAATAAATAAACTCATCAGCACACAGCTGGTAATGTAAGTCAAGGGATGAGATAGCCACACCAAGGAAATGGATATCGACAGAGGATAAGGAAGAAGCCCCTGGATATTTCCCTGTGGTACAGGAACTGACAGTGAGGTACCAGAGGACAATGAGACAACAGAACACACACTGAAGGGGCAGTGGGAGTAATATGGGGGCGCAGAATAGTATTGCGGCCTTAGAGCCGAGCAGGGACACGGTAGCGAGGAGGTGGTTCTGTTCAACAGTGTTGAAGGCAGCAGAGAGGTGAGGAAGGGGACGGACAGAGTACGGCCCTTGTATTTTGCCACACACACTTCAGTGATAACTTTAGCATGAAGCGAGTCTGTATAGAGTGATGGGGAACAGTCAGTCTGTAAAGGATCTTGGGGGGTCTGCGAGCTGAGGACGTGAAGGTGCAGTGTGTGTTGCACATCTCCAACATGACATATGTATGTTTCTCTTGTGTTCCTCAATCCACAGGACATACTTGGTGACCCTCCTGGTGCTGTGGTGCAGTTGCAGCTGACTGTACGTCATCCAACGTGCAGTAGTCTGGGGTAGGTGGACCTACAGAATTGAAAAACAGTATTAGACAAAAACTCCTCAGTACATGACACTATTTGCCATATATCTTGTAAAGAAACCTGAGCTCAAGGAGGCTGAATAACAGCCTTATCTAAAGCAGACACTACAGGTTTAGGACAAATGCCAATACTCTATTGTTGCAGGGCCTGACTCTACAATGACTTCCTGAGGACTAGGTTGCAAAGACAGACAAGGTAAAGGAGGCAGAGTCCTCTTGAAGAAGCTTAAAGACAGTCCTTCCAAGGATGCCTGCATCTTATTTATATCTGGCACTCTGTTCTGGGGCACCAAATGCTTGTCCATAGGACCCATACCTGTAGCTGTTTGTTTACTGTCCTTCGACTTCCTCTTCCCTGGCATCTCACGGCCAAACATACCACATCTCTGTCCTTGGCTCCTAAGGGGCTCACAAGGACAGATTATGCCCCTTATTGTACATCTCTTAGTGAATGTCCCTGCCATGCACCAATAGCCATGAGCTGTGGGTGGACAAGAGATTTATAGGGCTCGGGGGTGGAGTCCAGCTGACCACAGCAGTGCTAGAGTAGCAGGTAGGCAGATGACACCTTCACACAGCAGGCAGCAGGTAAAGCAGCTTCCTGCCTTAACCTTTGAATCCTTTCCTCATCGGAACATCTTTCCATCCCTTTACTATTTTGGTGGCTCTTCTCTGTACCTTTTCTAATAACACTATATCCTTCTTAAGATATGGCAACCATGATTGCACACATTAATCAAGGACTAGAAAAGGGGACTATTACTTCTGGAGAGAGATCTGCAATTGTGAGTATATACTTCTGGGAATTTTCTGAAAGGAATTCTTTCTATTAAAGCTAATTAATCTGTGAACCCACTATTTTTTGTTAAATCAGTCAGGGCCTAATAGCAGCAGTTTAAGTGAACCCACTATTTTTTGTTAAATCAGTCAGGGCCTAGTAGCAGCAGTTTAGGTTTACATTTAAAACACAGAAGAGAGCTTTCTGGTTAAATTTCATACCCAGCAGAGAGCTTGTAGTTTAAATTTAATAGTCACTCAGGCATAGCATCAGCAAAGTACTTTTAGTTTAAATTTAAAACACAGAAGAGAGCTTTCTGGTTAAATTTGGAACCCAGCAGAGAGCTTGTAGTTTAAATTTCATAATAAGTTAGAGCCTAGCGGCAGCAAAGAGCTATAATTTAAATCAAATAAGAATATAGCTTACCTCAGCAGCACAGGACGGGGTACTGTGTAGCAGCCCTCTTTTAATAAGTGTTATGGTTCAGAAGAATGCATCCTTGAAGGATACTACGAAAAGCAGAGAGGTTCCAAAAACGAGTAAAGTAGTCCAAATGCCCTTGAGCATGGAGCAGACAGAGCTTAAAGATCCCAAATTGCCCATGTTTACCAATAGCCAAATTAATATGAATAAAATACAGTCTCTAAAATGCTTGTATGCAAATGATAGAAGTCTAAAAAATAAGATGGGAGAGTTAGAATATATAGCACTAAATGAGAGGTTAGATATGATTGGAATATCAGAGACATGGTGGAAGGAGGACAACCAGTGGGACACTGTGATACCTGGGTACAGATGATATCGTAATGATAGAGCTGATAAAATTGGTGGAGGGGTTGCGCTCTATGTTAGAGAGGGTATTGAGTCAGAAAGGATTACAGTTTTGCAGGAAACAAAATTTGCTGTAGAATCTCTATGGATTGAAATTCCATGTAAAAAGGGGAAGGCGATGGCAGTGGGGGTGTACTATCGACCGCCTGGCCAGAATGAACAAATGGATGATGAAATGCTCAAAGAAATCAAGGAAGCTAACAAAGGTTACAGCACAGTAATAATAATGGGTGATTTCAATTACCCCGGAATCGACTGGGTCAGTGTCACGGCAGGACATGCTAGGGAGATAAAGTTCCTAGATGACATAAATGACTGCTTCTTGGAGCAGCTGGTTCATGAACTGACCAGAGGGGAAGCCATATTAGACCTAGTCCTTAGTGGAACACCAGATCTAGTGCAAGAGATAAGGGTGTTGGGGCCACTTGGCAATAGTGATCATAGCACTATCGCCTTTGTTTTAATTAGTGGAGGAGGGATAGTACGGAAATCCACAGTACTACCTTTTAACTTTTGAAAGAGAGACTATGATAAAATGAGGAAAATAGTTAAGAAAAAACTAAAAGGAGCAGTTGCAAAGGTTAAAGACTTACATCAAGCTTGGGTGTTGTTGAAAAATACTATCTTGGAAGCCCAGACCAGCTGTATTCCACGCTTTAAGAAAAGTGGAAGGAAGTCCAAAAAACTGCCAGCATGGTTTAAAGGTGAGGTCAGAGAGGCTGTTGTTGCCAAAAAAGCATCTTTCAGGAAATGGAAAAAAGAGCCAAATGACGAAACCTGGAAACAGCACAAGCACTGGCAAGTCAAATGCAAGGCATTGATAAAGCAGGCAAAGGGAGAATTTGAGAAGAAGCTTGCTGTGGAAGCAAAAACGCGAAATAAAGATTTTTTCAAGTACATTCATAGCAAAAAACCTGTGAGAGAGTTAGTTGGTCCATTAGATGATAGAGGAGTTAAAGGGGCACTAAGAGGCGACAAGGCGATAGCGGAGAGACTGAATGAATTCTTTGTTTCGGTCTTTACTGAGGAAGATTAGGGATGTTACCCATGACTGAAGTGGTATTTAAAGGTGCAGAAGAATTGAAGAAAATATCGATAAATCAGGAAGATGTATTACAACTATTAGATAAACTGAAGAGTAGCAAATCACCTGGGCCGAATGGTATCCATCCAAGGGTGTTGAAAGAACTTAAATATGAAATTGCAGACCTGCTATTAGTAATCTGTGAACTATCATTAAAATCATCTCTAATACCTGAAGATTGGAGGATCGCCAATGTAACACCAATTTTTAAAAAGGGTTCCAGGGGTGATACGGGAAACTACAGACCGGTGAGCCTGACGTCAGTACCGGGAAAAATGGTAGAAACCATCATAAAGAATAAAATTACTCAGCATGTAGATAGTCATGGCCTAATGGGAGACAGCCAACATGGCTTTAGACAAGGAAGATCTTGTCTTACTAATCTGTTATGTTTTTTTGAAAGTGTGAATAAACAGGTGGACAAAGGTGAGTCGGTTGATATAGTGCATCTGGACTTTCAGAAAGCCTTTGACAAGGTCCCTCATCAGAGACTTTTGGCAAAACTAAAGAGTCATGGGATAGGAGGCAGTGTACTACTGTGGATCAAGAACTGGTTAAAAGATAGAAAGCAGAGGGTTGGGCTAAATGGCCAATTTTCCCAATGGAGAAAGGTGAATAGTGGTGTACCCCAGGGATCTGTGCTGGTTCTGCTGCTTTATGACATATTCATTAATGACCTGGAATGTGGAATAATGAGTGAGGTTATCAAATTTGCAGATGACACAAAACTATTTAAAGTTGTTAAAACCCAAGAGGATTGTGGAAAATTGCAAGAGGATCTTGATAAATTGGAAGACTGGGCATCAAAATGGCACATGAAATTTAATGTGGACAAGTGCAAAGTTATGCACCTAGGGAAGAACAACCCAAACTATGGTTACACAATGCAAGGTTCCACATTAGGAACCACCACCCAGGAAAAAGATTTAGGCGTCATTGTGGATAACATGTTAAAACCCACGTCCCAGTGTGCAGCGGCGGCCAAGAGAGCAAATAGAATGCTAGGTATCATAAGGAATGGAATGGAAAATAAAACAAAAGATATTATAATGCCTCTATATCGTTCCATGGTGAGACCGCACCATGAATATTGTGTGCAATTCTGGTCGCCGTATCTTAAAAAGGATATAGCGTTATCAGAAAAGGTTCAGAGAAGAGCCACCAAAATAGTAAAGGGGATGGAAGGATACTCCTATGAAGAAAGGCTAAAAAGGTTAGGGCTCTTTAACCTGGAAAAGAGACGGCTGAGGGGAGATATGATAGAAGTCTATAAATTAATGAAGAGAGTGGAACAAAGGAGTGGAGGAGTGGCCTAGTGGTTGGGGCAAGGTACTTCAGGCCAGAAGGTCAGGGGTTCAAATCCTACTAGAGGACAGCAACCTTGGGCTGGAAGGACTGGGGTTTCTAGTCCCACAGGTGCTCCTTGTGGTCTTGGGCAAACCACTTAACCCTCCATAGCCCATGTTCCCTGTAAAATAGTTTTTTCCAAGTTATAATGCCCTGTTCTATGTAATTTCAGTTTGTTTAATGTAAACCACCTTGATATCATGAAAGGCGGTATATAAGAAATGATAAATAAATGTAGATTGATTGTTTACGTTATCAGAATATAGAAAGACTAGGGGACATGCAATGAAGCTACAGGGTAAACTATTTAAGACTAATAAAAGAAAATATTTTTTCACTCAACGTGTAATCAAACTCTGGAATTTGTTACCGGAGGATGTAGTAAAGGTTGTTATTGTAGCTGGGTTTAAAAAAGGTTTGGACAAGTTCCTGGAGGAAAGGTCCATAAACCATTATTAAGAAGGGACCCAGGATATCAATGCATGACCCAGTACAAGCATTGCGGAACCTGTGTCTTTTGGGGAAACTGCTAGGTACGTATGACCTAGATTGGCCACTGTTGGAAACAGGATACTCGGTTTGATGGACCTTGGTCTGACCCAGTATGGCATATCTTATGTTCTTATGTTATGTTCTTATGGAATGATAGAGGCATTAAAATATCCTTGGTTTTATTTTCCATTCCTTTCCTTATAATACCTAGCATTCTACAGTATTTGCTTTTTTGGCCACCACAGCACACTGGACAGAGGGTTTCAACGTATTATCCACGATGGCCCCTAAATCTTTTTCCTGGGTTGTAGTTCCTAATGTGGAACCTTGTGTTGGTTGACCATAGTTTGGGCTGTTCTTCTCTGAGTGCATTACTTTGCACTTATCAACATTAAATTCCATCTGCCATCCAGTCTTCCGATTTATCAAGATTCTCTTGAAAGTTTTCACAATCGTCTTGTATTTTAACAACTTTGAATAGTTTTGTGTCATCTGCAAATTTGATCACCGTGCTCGTTATTCCCATTTCCAGGTCATTTATGAAAATGTTAAAAAGCAGTGGGCCCTACAGAGATCACTGGAGTACTCCACTATTCACCTTTTTCTATTGCGAATAATAATTGTCCCGTGTGTGCAGTAACATTTACTGTCGATCCATGGAAGTGGTTAAAGCAGTGCTTCCCAAACTATTTTCCAGTATGACCCCATTTTAGCAGAGGAAAATTCATGTGGTCCAGAGACTAAAATATCAGGCAGAACATACTCATTATAATAAATTATGAACTGATCTACACCTCTTCGTAGACAATACCCCTGTTTTGTCCAAGTTCAATATCCTTGTTCTATGTAAAGTTTCCTTGTTTATTGTTGAATGTAAACCGCTTTGAATTTAAGAAAAGCAGTATAGAAAAATTGTTAAATAAATAAATAAATAATAATAATAATAATAATGTGACCCTGGATTCTATTCAAATAAAATTATTACTGAAACAACATGATCTCTGGAAGGGGCGGTATAGAAGAAACTGTTAAATAAATAAATAAACAACATAAATATAAACATATAGATATCTTTGCTTTTTAAAGTAATTATTCAATGTACTCAACATGCCTGACACTTATGGTCTTTGAAGTTATGACAGTTTCTTGAACATCTGCAGTGTGGCAGGGCTATTGTTAGACATGCAGGAGCCCCAAGTGAAAACTGATAAGGGGGCCCCAAAGCCCACCTGCAGGCTATGCCTCCTTCTGCCTTAGGCAGACTTACGGCCCCCTTTGGCATGAGGGCCCAGGGCAATTTCCCGGTTTGCCACCCTCTAAGGCTGGCTCTGAGTGGGAGGGTTGAGCATTTGGGGGGCAATGTGTGTGTGAATATTGTGATAAGAAGGAGCTATAGAAAAGGTGAAGTGACTCTGAACAAGCAACCTGTCAGTTCTGGTAGAAATAAGAAAACAGAATTTTCCCATAAAAGACTACCAGTCCCAGAATGCACCAGGTTTCCAACAGCCATTAGAGGAGCTGAAGTGAGGAAACGTGTGTTCAATCAGGAGGGCTATGAGGTAATCCCTAAGCACTCATCTCAAAGGGCAGGGCCTGATTCAGCACAGCTGCGCTGTGTTAGGGAGGAGCACTCATCTAAGCAGAATAAGAGTAGAGTTTATTCTACAGATGACCATCTTCTTCATGATCACCTTGGATATCCAGAGAAGGATCATCAGTTTCATCTGAAGGATCATCAGAAGCAGAAGCCAAACCAGACGGACAGAGAGGGAAAGAGACACTTTGGAAGAAGGAAGAGAAAAGCCTTTGAGAGGTCTAGAAGAGTCCAAAGCAGTACGTATACTGGGAGGCATTTCAAGGGCCAGCATACACCATTGGACTGGGGAAAGCCAGAGGAATGGTGCTGCAGAGCTAGGAATCTCCAGACGCTACCTGTGAGGGAGACGGCTGCACGTGGAAGGGACCCTAAGACCCGTGTCAGAAGGTATGTGAAGAGAGATCCAGTGTCCAGGGATCTGGATTGGAAGGCTGGACATAAGAACTGGACTACATACTGGCCAGGCTATATAGAGAGGAACTCCAGCAGCAATGGAAGCTCAGGTATGAACACTGATCTATGCCCTAGCTATAACCTTGAAAGACAGCAGGGAAACAAGTATTCTCCTGAAAGTGCTCCATTGAGAGATTCATCTGTGCCAATCCATGATATTGAACCTATGCTTGTTGAAGATGGGGGTATGATTGCAGATGAAGAATGTGTTTATATGGACTGCTCTCTATCTAAACTCCGTTGGCAACTTTCTGTTACAAAGTACAGCAACCATCACAAAGAAATACACATTTGTTCTTTAATCTACTCAGAAAAGCTCCTAAAGCAGGATTTGACCCACACAGTAGAAAGCAAGCCAGCTAAGGGGTTTCAGCTGGATAACTGCTAGCAATTAAGCCTTACCTAATTGCTTGTGAGCTAGGAGAGAATCACTTCTGAATCTATGTGGGAAGTAATCAGAAGTTAACCTGAAAAGAACAGTTTGTTTCTTGCTTTGTGACTTTTCATTTGTTGTTTTCCTGATTTTGACTTTGTTTTTCCAAGTTAACACTGAAAGCAAGTTACCTGATTTATGTGCTACCAAGCATATCTGTGTTGGGAGAAATAACCCCATAAATAAATATCTTATTGGCTTTACCCAAGAGCACAACTAAATTATTGTCAGCAGCTGTGTCTGGTGTGAATGAACTACATTGCCCACAATACCTTGCAAATCATATAGATATATGCACTTGTCAAGACTGTGAAGATTCTCACCCAGGCAACCGTCTGACAATATGCAGGGTTGAGTGTCTGGGAGCAGTGTGTGTGTATATGTATAGATATGAAGGATAAGTGACCGGGAAAGTGTGTGTGTGTCTAAAGCTGAAGAAAGCACAACTTAATAATGTTTTTTTTTGGTCCCTTCCCAAAGTTTTACCCTGAGTTGGTCCCCAGCCATATCTATCATCAGATGTATGTTCCAAAAGATGGCAGATGCATGTTTCAAAAGTTCATATATTCCAGTCACTAAATAGAAAATAATTTTTTTCTACCTTGTTTTCCGGGCATTTTATTTTTCCAACCATTTGGCTCTGGTGTCTGCTTTTCTCTGTCTTCTCTTTGCTCTTATTCCCTGGGTTACCTGCCTACTTGCCATTTCTTCTTTCTCCTGTCTTCACTGCAATCACCTACATCAAATCTGTAACACCAATCTTTCTTTTCAGTTTTCTTCCTTTTCCTTTTATCATTTAGTTGTCAATCTTCCACTGCTTACTGCATTAACCCACAGCTTTCAATCACTTTCCTTCATCTAGCCTTCCCATTCCCAAGTCTCTTATTGCCCAGTCTTTTACTAACCCTCCCCATGTGTCCAGCATCTTCCCTCTTTCCTCTCACTTTCCCCATCCAGGGTCTCTCTCTCTTCCATATTCATTAGCTCCTTTCTGTCTCCCTAGTCCCCCCAACACATGTCCAGCATCTCTTCTATTTGCCTAGTTCCCATCCCCCTTACCATTATCTTTTCTGTCTGTCTCCCTAGCCCTACCCTTAATGTTCATTCTCATCAGTTGTTGTACCCTCCATGTTCAGCATCTCTTCTCCATCACCTCCCTAGTAACCCCCCCCCCCCCATGTTAAACATCACCTGTCTGTCTCCCTCCTTCCCATTCCAGCATCTCCTCTGTTTCCATAGTTTCTCCCCATGACTGGTATCTGCTGTATTTCCATATCCCCCTCCCATGTCCAGTATCTCATTTGCTTCCTGAGTTCCTCCACAAGGACGTCATTTCCTCTGTCTCACCAGTCATCTTCCCAGCTATATCCAGCATCTCCTGTCTCCCTGCCCAGTACCCTTCCCCCCATGTCAAGCATCTCCTATTACCCTTTCCTGTCACTGTCTCCTCTGTCTCCCTCATTCTTCTTCCTCCATGTCCAACATCTCCTCTGCCTTCCTGTCCTACACCACCCCCATGTCAAGCATCTTCCTGCCATACAACCTATCCATCCCCATCATGTCTAATGCATTCTCTATTTCCCCTTCCTTGGTAGTCAACCATCCAATCTTCTTTCCCCCTCCTCGCTGGTCTAACATCTTCCCCCAGTCCTGCACCATTTCATAGACAAAAATTAAATTGAAACCCCAAGAAGCCAGGCTCTGCACGCAGCGCACCAGAGAAAAAAACTGATGCAGTTCCCCCTGTACTGTGCAAAATATAAAGACAGCACACATAAAATCCATACGCTGACATATTCCAGTTATTAAACTGAAAATAAATTATAGTTATTTTACCTTTATGGTCAGGCTATTTTAATGTTTCTAATTGCCTTGTGTTTGGTTTCTGTGTCCTATCTTCTCGTAACTCTCTTTTCCATAGACTGCAGTCCATCTGCCACTTCTCTCCCCCAACCTCTTATTTCCATCTTTACTAGCTCTCCCCCTCCCCTAACGATCTCTGCCCAGTGTCTTCTCCCTCTCTCTTACCATCCAATTTCTTACCCTTTTTCACTCCCCCATCCAGTCTCTTTCCCCCTCTATTCTCCTTCCTGCCCAGTGTCTTACTCCTCTCTAACCCTCCCAGCCCAATGCCTTCCCCTTCTCTCTCTCCCTTAATCTGCATCCCCGCATGCTCTCTATTTCCCCATGGCTAGCGTCTCTCTTATTTTTCTCCCTAGCCTCACTATCTCTAGCTCCTTTGGCCCTCCCTCCCCGCATCTAGCATCACCTCTCTGCTTCCCTATGGCCCCCCATGCCCAGCATCATCCCTCTGTCACCCTATGTCCCCCCTGATGTACAGCATCACTCCCCTGTCTCCTTATGCCTCCCCCATGTCCAGTATCAGCCCTTGGTCACCCAATGTCTGAGCATCTCCAACATGTCCAGATCTCCTCAGTCTCCCTTCACCCCCATGTCAAGAATCTCTGGTTTTGCTTCCTTTCCCTTGCTGTGCATTGATCCTCCAACCTCACAACCCATGTAGCAGGACTGTCAAAATCTAGCCCTCCTCTCTGCCACCCGCTGCCTTTAATCAAAGATGGCAGAAGCATGAGGCCTTTCTGATACAAGCATGCGTGTGCCTGTAAGACCCTGCCAGCCCTCCCTGTCCCACCCTTTCTGATCCATACTTGCTGCAACAGAGGAGGTGGGACAAGGAGGGCTGGCAGGGTCTTAAAGGCACATGCGCACTTGTATCAGAAAGGCTCTGCGCCTGTACTATCTTTCATTACTGGTGGCGGGCAGCTGGCTGGATTTGATATCAAGTAACCTCCTGGGGCATGCCTGAAAGCCCAATTCACTCCACCTCAAACCCAACATGCAGCCACGACCCCAAAAGAGGATTTTGCAACTTCATTTGGGGACCCAACCCACAGTTTTGGAAACGCTGGTTTAACATATGCTGAAATACACTTTAACCGCATAGTGCACATTGTGTGTATGTGTGTGCGCACGTGCATGCGTGTGTGTGCAAGTATGAAACAGAGAGAGAGAGTGAGAGAGACAGGATCACAGAGAATCTTCTATTATTAGTAGCCCAAGGGCAAATTTCAAAACTGATTTACCTGGGTAAATGCCAATTCACCCATGTAAAGGTGCTGTTGAAAACTGCCACCCTTAACCCAGCTAGAGGTAAACTGTGACTTCCATAATGGATGGCCTTATATCTAAGTGAAAAAGGATGCATTGCAGAAGGCATGTTTTAAGTCAAGGAGGAAAACATAAAAGCTAAATCAGATCAATGGTCCATCAAGTCCAGCATCTTGTCTCTGACAGTGGCCCATCAGTCACCTAGTACACTTGTCATTTTCAAAAGGAAGCCCTCTATTTCCCATTCAATATTAACCCACAGGAAAGAAAGGACAGGTACAAAGTTTGTGATCACTTTTATTATGTGCCCTTTGCCATACTTTTCAAAGAGGGTGATTTCTCCTTGAAAATAGGCATAATAAAGGATATGTGCTAAACTTGGCTGCTTACTTTAAGGCAATGCAGGCTTTTAGAAAGGCACCTTGAATTAATATAGCTAAGTTCCCAGAATAAACCAGGGCCATTTTAACACACGGCGCTTGCCCTCTGGAGGTCTGAGTCTCTCAGAATACGGGAGCCTTTTACTAAAGTGTGCTAAGCGGTTAATGTGGGACTTGGTACATGTTAGGACATGTTTACTAAAGAGTGGCAGGAAGCATGAGGGTAACGTGGGAAATTTTCATGTTCCTACTGCGCCAGAGGCCGGTGGCTGCGCTATACACAGGGGGTGTGGTGGCGTTACGTTACCACCAGCGCACTAGTCGCATCGCTAGCACAGCAAATGCACAGCATTAGCACATGTGCATAGTGCATACGGTTGCACCATACGTCAGGGAAAGGAAAGCTGCAGGTGCGAAAATAGGGCAGATGGGCAAAGGAAGTACAATGGCCAGTAGGAACTGTGCCCCAAGCACACATACAGGAAGGGCTCCACTAGCCAGTTCAGAATGCAGAGCGTGACCGGGAATGGGTCCAACTGTCTGCACAGCTCAGAGCATAGGGGTGGGTATAAAACGGAGTGGCATGTAAATCAGAAAAGCAGAGACATGCAGAGAGTATGTGCTGTGTCCTAACTGTGTGAGACAGGGTGCAAATGTGGCAGCTGGAGATGCAGGGAGGCTCGCATGGCATCAGGCAGGATGTCCACAGTGTCCGATAGGGGAGATATGTTTCAGACCTTTAAATACTTAAAGAGAAATGATGAACAAACGAACCTCTTCCAAAGACGGGGAAACTGTAAAACTAGAGGGCATAACAGGAAGCTGCAAGGTGATAAACTGAAAGGGAATGTCAGGAAATACTTTTTCACTGAAAGGGTTGTGGAAGCTTGGAATGCCCTCCCGATGGAAGTGGTGGGGGCAAACACAGTGACGGAATTCAAAATGGCATGGGACAGACACAGTGGATCCCTTTACAGCAACAAGATAAAATCAAAATAAACTTAACTAACTAATTTCTCAACATACAGGGGTGTCCTACACGGAATGGTGGGTTCACCCCTAAAACAAAGACATGGGGAGGGGTGGTCTGCACGGAGTGGCAGGTGCACCTACTGTTGCCATCTTACTGGGCAGACTAGATGGACCATACTGGTCTTTATCTGCCGTCATTTGCTATGTTGCTATGTTACTATATTTTATCTTATCCTTCTTTAAAAATCCAGCAACTTCATGCATTTCATGGACCTTTTCTGGGGACATATATGTTATTAATGTAACCAGAGGAGGAGTAGCCTAGTGGTTGGGGCAAGGTACTTCGGTCTGGAAGGTAAGGGGTTCAAATCCCACTAGAGGACAGCAACCTTGGGCCGGATGGACTGGGGTTTCTAGTCCCACAGATGCTCCTTGTGGTCTTGAGCAAGCCACTTAACCCTCCAGTGCCCATGTTCCCTGTAAGTATTAGTGTATGTGTCTCATATCCCCACGTGTTAAATGTATCCCCCAATTGTGTTGTGACCGCTTTGATTGAAGGATAAGGCGGTATACAAAACTGTCTAAATAAATAAAATAAATAAACCAGAGGGAAAATTTGTTTAGAAAGGTTTTACCTTCTGGGTGGGTTCGGGAGGCTGGAATGCTGCCCAGAGGCTGCAGGGTTCTGTAGGAATGTTTTCAGTTCTCTCCTGCACTCTGCAGAGGAGAAAGAGAGGGCTCCAGAGAAAAGAAGAAGAACAAGGAAGCCCAAAGTAAATAAAAAGAATGGGTAAGCTTGAGGTGAATGGAGGAAGAGTTGGGAATCCAAGAGCCCTAGGGAATTAGAAAAGGAAGAGGTTTTGGAATATTAAGCCCTGGAGAGCTATTCAGAGGATTAGAGAGAGCCTGGAGGAGGAGACAAGACAGGTGGATGGGCCAATAAGAGGGAAGGGGGACTTTGGAAACAGGTCCTATGCGAGGTGAGAGATATAATAAGTCCCTGTTGGAAGGGGATGAAATTAAAATTAAAACTAGGAACTTAGGGGTATGTTTACTAAACCGTCTTAATGTTACCGGCGCTAGTTGCAGCGATAATGTGAAGAATGCCATATAAGGAGTGAGCGTTCCAGTCCTAAGGTAGCAAGAATCTGTATCAGGTGATAGTGGGCGCCGTGGCACATTAATGCACGTTAACCCTAAGTACATGCCAGCGCAGTGTTAGAAGCTATAATGATGTAGCCCACTGGTTACTGCAATGATTGCGGAGGCAGAGGTCATGGGTTTTATCCTGCAGTGGTGTAATCTAAAAAGGCTGTCTGAGGCAATTTCTTTCAATTTAAATCAGTGCTGCCAGCAAAAACACCCTCACAGTGCCATAACCTAAGGTGCCTCATAAGGCACCCCATAGATCACATTATAAAGTGCCCTGTCTGCCTATAATGTGCCCTATAGGGTGCTGTATAGGGCGCTTTACAAAGCGCCTTACAGGGCACCCTATAGGGCGCCTATGAGGCACCTTAGGCTACAGTACTGTGAAGGTGTTTCTGCTGGCAGCACTGATTGAAATGAAAAGGAAAAGCCTCAGACAGCATTCCTAAATAACACCACTGTGGGATCAAACCAATGACCTCTGCCTCCACAGTCATTGAAGTAACCAGCAGGCTACATCTCTATTGCTACTACCACACTGCTGGCTGGCTACAGAAAGACTGCAGGTCACCACACAAACTGTCTGCTGTGGTTATCAGGATAGGGTAAACCCACCCGTACAACGATGCACTGCACATGCAGATCAGCAGTCTACAGATCCACATTGTACACCTCTGCAATGGTGGCAGTAGAGAGGACCATCAACCCCAGTCCTGCTGGGGAACAGGCACCCTACAGGGCAGTCAATTCAGATCTGTACACATCATATAAGGCAATGGCAGACAGGCAGAACGCTGGAGAAACTCAGCTGCCCCCCACCACTATCTGACATTCACCAGCAGAGAGCACAGTCAGTCTCCACCCACTGCACCCTGCAAGGTGTTCCAGCCATACACATGCTAACTGCAGACAGTCTGCTAGCTAGTACATAGTGCATGTTCCTGGAGGAACTGTGTGCACCCAAAAATGGGATGTGAGCACACACACCAAGCAGGTATGCCAGTGATTAGGCCCCAGAAAAGAGAACCCATAAATATCACTTGAGAGAAATGCTGCATAGCACTATGGGGGAACCTAGCCATGCCGTGGTCACTCCTCAGTCAGGGTGAGAGTGACCTCACAGTATGACATGTTGTGGCCACCCTGTCCGTGCAGGTGGTGATCGGGCACTATAATGTCCCAGCCATTGCCCTATGCACTGTGCAGATGCATCCTGCCCAGGCCACCCTGTCCGGGCCATACCCACAGTACCTTGCTCCTCATTATGCACATGGGCAGGCTAAAACTGGAAACAGTGCAAGCAGTGTGGGCTCAGTAATGTGTAGGCAGCCACAACACACTGGATAGACATACACACAGTCCCACACCTATGCCAGCATTGTGCAAATATGGAGGCTTGTGGCAGCCCTGGCCGCCACACCAGTCCTGGGCACAGTGCGGGCATTGCTATGGTACGCAATACTGTTGGGGTCACTCCCCGGGGTGGTAAACACTGTGGGAAGCAATAACTGAAAAACACTCCACAGATATCAGAAAAGTTGCTATGATGAATCTCTATCAACAAATCGTGTTTAACTTAGGATTTGTTAGCTGACATTAATCATAGCAACCTTTTGATATATGTGGAACGTGTTCCCAAGTTTAGGATGGCATTGCTAAGGTATGCAGGTGCCAGTATTGGGAGATGCTGCTCCACGCAGAGCCCAACAGCCATGAGGCTTTGGAAAGTGGAGACTGTGGGTGTGGGTGTTTCTGCCACGGTTGGCCACTGCTCTAGGGCAGAGGTTCCCAACTGCGGTCCTGGGGGGCCAAACACTGTTCAGGTTTTCATGCTGTCCCTAATGAATATTGTGGCACGCGCGCCCCTACTAGGCAGTTGCCTAGTGAGGACGGGCGTCCTTCTTGTATCCCTTTTATCTCAAAGGTGTAGTTGTGTATATAAAGTAGACCAAGTGGATGTTAAAGCACACAGGAATTTTATTTGGTTTCTCTAGGTCAGCTTAGTAACAGTCCTTGAAGAAGCTTTCACACTCAACAAAAGAAACAAGGATATTTTCTCCCAAAATAAAGTAAATGCAAACAGTTTGTTTCAGTGGGGTTATTTACAACAAACTTCCTCTCCTTTTCCTTTTAGAGATTTCTTACTTCAGGATTAACAGTGGTACTTGCTGCTCAAGCATACAACTAAGTTCAGAGATTCTGCCAGCTCCCTTGTAGCTGCTTCCACTTAAACAGTCTTCAGCTGACTAGCACAGAGCCTGATTGCACTATCCACTTTCCTTTAGCAGAGAACCTTAGTAATTCAACATAAGATTCCTTCTCTCCTTTCTTTCAAGCTTCCAGCTATGACAAACTGGTAACAGCTTCCTGAATTCTTCCTACTACTTTGCTTCCTTCAATTAGCAGCAACACATACAGCACACTCCATCTCAGAACAGGTGGAACCCTGGTCATCCTCCCTACAATCCACCTCCATGCTTTTTTCTGAGCTGCCTGCTGGGGAAACTTGGAAAGTTCAGGTACTTTAAGGCTTATGTCGTTTAAAAGCTTAAACAGCCTATCCCATTGCACTGCCTTCCCTTCCTTTGGAAAAACACTAGCAGGCTTTTCTGGTTTAGCTTTCCTTATAAAATCCTTCTTCCTGTTCTGGTTTCTACCAGGTATAATTCCCTCCTCATTATCTGAGCAAGAGTCATAAGCATCAGCTTTCTCTATTTTCTTTCTCCTACCTTGGAGCATTACGGTGGGAGTTTCACAGCTGTGGCTTCTGTTGGCTGCAGCTATCTCTGCCTCAGAGCTACTCAGGGAATCACTGCAGGATTTTCTCTCCACCACCATGCTGACATGCCCTTATGCCGGTGGTGCGGGTGGTGCGCAGTCCCAGGCCATCCAGTGTGCCGGTAGGCAGCTGCCTATGGTGTGGGTTCTCGGATAGGGGTGCCTACATGGACATGCGTGCTTCCCCCAGCACCGCCTGCCAATGTTATGTGCCCTTGGGGATACCTGCTGGGTTATATCCCCTGTGACACTGTGGGACACACACTCGTGCCCATGTTGGACCCTCATCAGTTTCTTGCTGCTTTACAGTTTCGGCATTCCTATGTGCCAACTTGGCATCTGCTTAGTCCGCACTGTGCCCCAGCTGGATTTCCCTGCCTTTGCTGTACATTGCTGACTGAAATGGTTTCTCTCTCCTGCAAATGTGCCTAGCGCGAGGTTTTCACTGGCGCTAATTTTCAGAGCTTTATTTCACGGCGTTAGTGTTCATGGGGCCTCTCCCCGCCTACTCTCAGCCCATTGACCCCCTTCTCTCCCCCCCCTGGGGAGCCTTACTCCACCCTCTGGGGTGCCTTTCTCCTCCCTCTGCGCACCTCACCGCTGCCGGAGGCGTAATCATGCGATAATGTTACGTATCACGTGATAACATCGCCGTTGCTACATTAAGACAGTTTAGTAAACATACCCCTTAAAGTGAAAAGAAAGAGATAATGACAAGTATATGAATAAACAAAAATATTCAATGAGTTTGAAGCTCCAAAACAAGGAATAAAGCATAAGAAAGCATGACACCAAAGGGCTGCCTCGTGTAGTTCCTGATTGAGAGGGGTTTGAAAAAAAACCTGCTGTAATTACAAAGTTATCAAATTGCGAATCCGAGGCTTAAATTTGATAAAGGAGGGGTTGGGGAGCTTGGATAAATGTTATTTTATTGAAAAAATGCTTTATATGCAAATTGGAGGCATTTGAAGGTCCAGAGGGAGGGGCTTACTCCCATTTTTAAAAGTATTAATTTTACACAGTTAAAGTTCTAATGGCAATAATTCAGGTTTATAGGAGCTGGGGACTACAGAAACGTGATTAAAAATAAGTGGAGGAGTAGCTTAATGTTTAGAACACTGGCTTATGAACCAAGAGACCAAGGTTCAATTCCCACTAGTATGCCTTGGGCAAGTCACTTAACCCTCCATTGCCTCAAAAAAAAAAAAAAACAAGTTATCAAAGTGTCTATTTAATGTATATTACCAAGTTCAAATTACAATGTAAATAGCTTTGATTGAAATAATAAAGGGGTATAAAAAACCTGTTAATTAAGTTTTTATTACCCCGAACTGTCTTAATTTGGAGATATCGGTGTTCAGTAGGTAAATATGATTGAAAATGACTGAAAGTTGGGCATTAGGATGCTTTCATGTTTTAAACTTGCAGAAATTGGGTATAAAAGATGTTTTTTGATATAAAATAAATGTTTAAAACTTGTTAGGTACCAGAATGAAAGAGGGGGCATGGAGGGATTTCTAAGGCGATTCATAACTGTAAAGGGGTTCAGATAAATGAGTGCATGTTGTGATGCAATTGAGGAAAACCCTATTAACCTGACGTTTTCCTGAAAAAAACAGCACAGAATATTTCCTTTGAATTGGGAAGAACAGATAATTTTGGCGGGAGTGGAAGAAAAAAAATTAAAGATTTTATTTAGAATGGTAGTGGTTGATGACATCAGAGGGTGGAAGGATGCTAGGGATGAGAAGATGGAATGTTGGTGACTGTGAGGAATTTGTTCGGTTGGTGAGTGAAATAGCTTGAGAGAGGATGCGTGGTTGAATGGCTGAGGGTCCTGGGCCCATATAAATGTATTTTTTTTAGAGTTTGAATGGAATGAATAAAAGAGGGCATGAAAGGATGAAGAGAATAACTGTGGCTAGGGGTGTTTTTTTTGTTTCTTTTTTCAGTTCTTTTTGAGTAAATGAAGTAAGAGTGTGTGAGAGAGTGAGACGGGCAGTTTGGGAAAGGTTTAGAGAAAGAAAAGGGGGTAAGAAAAGAAGGAAACTGGGAAGAAAAAAAAAGAGAATTCCCTAGAACTGAGGTAGGGAAAGATAGAATCCAGTATATGAGCTCTGGCTGTAACAGAAGGAAAAGGGTTCCTGGGAAGGATTTTAAAAAATAGAGTTAGCTATTTTTAACCTATTATTTCAGGAAAGTGAGAGACAGTTGTGTTCAAACCATGTCAGAATAGGATATGAAGACATACAGTAGAGAAGTTCCTGTAAGTAAAAAGCTGAGGGGATAGTCATGGGAAAATGAGAAAGGGAAAGTGGGACTAGGTTAGAGTGTGCATAGGAAAGTGAGAGAGAGAGAGAGTAAAGAAAGTCTGCTGAGGAAAGTGTGTTGATATGCAGGTGAGGAGTGCTTGAGCTGTGAAATTTATATTAACCCAGAAGTCCACTTGCAAGCTGGCAATTTAGTTTTTGTAAGGGAGACAGATTTTTAAGGGAGGAGTGTGGGGAGATAAAGTGGGGATAAATTTTATCCAGGAAATTTTTCAGCTGAAGTACACAGACTTCTAAAGACAAGCATTGCTGTGAACTGAAGGACCAGACCCGTAACCTGAGAAAGGTGAAGGAAAAGCACAGGTCCCAACTAGAAGAAGAGACAACAGTCTGATAAGTACCTCATATGAACTGCTTCATTTATTTGAGCTCAAATAATCTAGCTTAAGCCCAAAAGATAGTTTCAATCATCTATGTAAATGAAGAATGCTAATGTCAAGAATTACCATCTCCATAATTGGAGTAAATAAACCTTAATTGTACTAACTAAATGCTCCAAGTTCTTGAATTGAATCTTAATATAATTAGTTTTTACATACCCTACTGTGTTCCCTAGTTGTATTCCAGTAGGCCTTAGGTATTCTTATAACACCTCTGCTCTAGGAGAGTTAATGGTATTTCTAACATTTTGTGGCTACACCAGTTACATTCATCTAGTGGGGAAACACACCATTATAACAATCCTTGAGTAATCTCGGGTGGGTTATATTATATATTTCCAAATTAAAGTCCTTACAGTCAACTGATTCCATCTTTCTAGCTTAAATATTAGATTGTTTTTGTGCAAAAAACATATATAGAGTCTACATCTCAAAGTTGGTTGCTCTTATCAACCAGAGGTTTCTGTGCATATGGTTGACCTTCTTGATTTTACTCGCTCCCTTACTATCCAAATCAATGCCTATAATATCTTTGCATAGAGGGTCATTCTGAGGCACGGATAGCGGGGATGGACGTCCCAACGGGACATCCATCCCTGCTATTTGTGCTGGTTCCTGCCCCTGTAAAACTTCCCCGCCAGGTGTGCGGGGAAGTTATACGGGGGCGGGGAAGGGGTGGCACAGGAGCAAAGAGTGGGCGGGCAATGGGCGGTCACTGGCCCTGGACGTACAGGGCCAATTCTAATGTTGGCCCTGTACATCCAGGGCCGGTGAAATGTCCAGGGAAGTTATAACTTCCCTGGACTTTTCAATTTTGCTGCTCTGGGGGGCGGAAGGAGTTGGAGGGGCAGTGTTAATTCCCTGCAGCCTGACCCTGGCCTTAGGAGGCTGGATTGGGGGGTCGGGCTGCGGGGAAGTAACATTTTGGGCAGGTGGCTGGCATCACAGCTTTTAAATAGAGCTGCGGTTCCATTTAGATTGGGGGAAATTTTATAAAGTTTTTTCTGCAGCTAATTTGACTACACATAAACTGTGCTTACTTTGTATTTTATGGAACCGCAGGAAAATTTAAATTATGGAAAAGTGTAGATACATGTTCATGACTGGCCTATGTAAATGAAAGGGGAAGATAACAAACAGCCCCTTTATGGAGCAGCAGCGGGCACTGATGGCCGGCCTGTCTGGCACATCTGCCCCGACCACCGGGACATCGACATTGAAGTCAAACCCGGAGACTGAGCCGATACTCGAGTCCATCATGGCTCGAAGTCGACCTCGGTCGCGGTCTCCCTCGACCTCCCATTTGGGACCGAGGGCATTGATGACGGTGCCTCCGGCGTCGGGGCGGGTGCCCCAGGGCCCCGTGGGGTCGGACCCTGACTCCTCGTCGGACGAGTCCGCCTGGGAGACAGAGGATGAGGAGTCTCCCGACACATTCAAGACTCGGTGCGTCCCGCAGTCTGAGCCCCGGAGTAGATCCCCTCCGGAGGACACCCGGTTCTCGGAGTTTGTCCGGGATATGGCCACCGCGTTGGCTATTCCAGCGGACCCCGAGGAAGAGCCTCGAGCTGAGGAGCTCGAGGCCCTACAGTACGACTCTCCTCCGAAGGAGGCCTTTACTTTCATGGTTCCTCCGATGCTGGAAAGGCTCCTCTTCCGGATGTGGGAGGCACCGGCCTCGGCGCCGGTTCTAAGCAAGCAAGTCAATTTGATTTATTGACTCTGGAAGAGCCCTGGTTTTCAGAAGGCGCAGCTACCACACCATTCCATGGTGGTGGAATCGGCCATGCATCGTCTGAAAAGCCAGAAGATGCAGTCTGCGGTGCCCCCCGGCAGGGAGGCCCGGAACCTCGATGGTGTAGGTAGAAAGTGCTTCCAGGGCTCGATGCTTGCTTGCCGTGTCCAGTCTTACCAGCTGTACATGGGCATGTACTTGCGAGACCTGGCCAAGGAGTTGGCCGGGTTCTCTGCTGTTCTCTCCGGGGAACCCTTGCAGAGATTTAAGTCCTTGTCCTCGGGGATTCGGGACTGCTCGAAGTTTATGTCCCGCGCCGCCTACGATGGCTTCGAGGCTTCGGCCCGAGTTGCGGCAGCCGGCATCGCGGCTCGACGCCAGGCATGGCTGCAGTCATCGGACCTCAAGCCATGGGTTCAGGACAAGTTGGTCGATGTCCCTTGCCGAGGTGAAAACCTTTTTGGCAAGCCCATGGTCGAGAAGGCCGCACAGCTCGAGACTGAGCACCTTACAAGGACAAGGCTGTCTAGGAAGACCTCTGCCCCTTCTCACAAGAAGAAGGCCTCGGGTAAGAAGCTCTTTTACCCGAGGAAGGGCACTGCCTACAAACAGTACCCTCAGTATCAGGCTGCCCAAGCTGCACCCCAGGGTCAGCAAGCCAAGGGACAGGGTAATGGGCCCCGTAGGCAGAGGACCCCCAAGCCTCCGGACCCTGCTCCCACTCAGCAGGGTGGGGGTTTTTGACTCCTTGAGCATAGCCTCTCAGTCCCTGCTCTCCCAACCCTGCACAGGAGGTCACCTTGCCCTCTTTGCCCACCAGTGGCCCCACATAACTGGAGACAGTTGGGTGTTGAACATAGTCCAAAGGGGCTATGCACTACATTTTCACCAACTGCCTCCGCCATACTTTCCAGGGGAGCCTCCAAGGCCTCCCCTGCACACAGATCTTCTCCTTCAAGAGCTTCAAGGTCTGTTGGTGGACAGGGCGGTGGAGCCTGTGCCTCCCCACTTGCAAGGTCAAGGGTTCTACTCCAGGTATTTCCTGGTACCCAAGAGAACCGGTGGCCTTCGACCTATTCTGGATCTCAGGGACCTAAACAAGTTCCTAGAGAAAGAAAAAGTTCAAGATGCTTACTCTTGGAACACTTCTGCCCTACCTCCAGCAGGGCGATTGGCTATGGTCCTTAGATCTAAAGGATGCGTACACTCACATCCTCATTCATCCAGACCACAGAAAGTACCTCAGGTTCATTGTGGGAGGAAACCATTATCAGTACAGAGTACTGCCTTTTGGCCTCACCTCCCCTCCCAGAGTCTTTACCAAATGCCTGGCAGTGGTGGCAGCCTACCTGAGAAATCAGGGAATCTTTGTCTTCCCTTATCTGGACGACTGGCTCATCAGGGGTCAGACGTGCCAGGAGGCCCGACAGACCACTCTCAGAACTATTGCTCTTCTTCAGAGCTTCGGATTTGTAATAAACTTCGCAAAGTCCACTTTGCTCCCCTCCCATAACTTGGAGTTCATAGGGGCAAGGCTGGACTCTGCCCTGGCAAAGGCATTCTTGCCAGCAGACAGAGCCCAAAGACTGATGGACTTGGAAAATCAGTTTCTCAGCGGGTCAGTGGTCTCCGCCAGACTCTGCCTGAGGCTGCTTGGCCACATGGCTTCAACAGTTCATGTCACCCCCAATGCCAGGCTCCATATGCGGCCTCCACAATGGTGCCTTCGGAGTCAGTGGTCTCAGGCCACAGGCAGCCTCAGAGACAGAATAAGGGTGTCCAAACCATTTCTGGACTCCCTCAGCTGGTGGCTGCACCCACCCAATCTTCTGAAAGGGGTACCCTTTCAGATTCCTGGGTACACAGTGGTGCTGGCCACAGATGCCTCCCTGCAGGGCTGGGGAGCTCATTGTCTGAACAAGTGCACCCAGGGCCTGTGGTCTCCTTGGGAGGCGCCACAGCAGATCAATCTCCTGGAACTCAGGGCTATTCGACTAGCGCTCAAAGCTTTCTCGCCTACCCTTGCTCATCAGTCTGTCCTGGTTCAGACCGACAATCAAGTGGCCATGTTTTATGTGAACAAACAGGGCGGGACTGGGTCCAGACTCCTTTGTCGGGAGGCACAGGACCTGTGCTCCATTGCCCTCAAGCACAACATGCTCCTCAAGGCTGTGTACCTTCCAGGCCAGGAGAACTTCCTAGCAGACAGGTTGAGCAGGATTTTACAGCCCCACGAGTGGCAGCTGCATCCTTTGGTAGTTCAGAAGATCTTCCTAAAATGGGGTCTTCCTTTGATAGATCTGTTTGCCAGTCCACTGAACAAGCAACTGCCAAAGTTCTGCTCCAGGCAACCGCATCCTCTGTGGATAGCAGCAGATGCTTTTCTGATTCCATGGTCTCAGGGCCTCCTGTATGCGTTTCCTCCTATGCCCTTGGTGGCCCGAACTCTGTTCAAGATTCTTCAGGACAAGGCCTCGGTCCTGCTGGTGGCTCCCAGGTGGCCCAGACAGCCATGGTTTCCACTTCTGCTTCAGCTGGCGGTGGATCCTCCACTGTCTCTGGGGCTGCAACCCGACCTTCTCTCTCAGGATCAGGGTTCCCTTCTGCACCCCAATCTCAAGGCTCTCAATTTGATGGTCTGGAGGCTGCAAGGGTAGTTTTGGCTCCCTGGGGCCTCCCTCAGGAAGTTGAGGAGGTTGTCCTAGCCTCTAGGAAGCAATCCACTAGGAAAACTTATGCTCTCAAATGGAAAAGGTTTTCTCTCTGGTGTCAGCTACGTACAGAGGATCCTTTCTCCTGTACTGTACCAGTAGTGCTTCAGTACTTACTGCACTTATCCAATCAAGGACTTAAGTCCAATTCTGTTCTGGTCCACCTCTCAGATCTAGCAGCTCACCACTCACTGGTGGAAGGACATTCTCTGTCAGTTCACCCCTTGGTGTCCCGCTTTCTCAGAGGCTTGCTTTTGCTCAAGCCTCCAATCCGTCCTCCTGCTCCTGAATGGGAGTTGAATGTGGTCTTGCAGCAGCTGACTTGCCCACCCTTTGAGCCGATGGCTATTTGCCCTCTATGCTTCCTGTCTTGGAAGACACTCTTCTTAGTAGCCCTTACCTCGGCTAGGCGAGTGAGTGAGCTTCAGGCCCTGGTCTGTGATAGGCCTTACACTCGCTTCTATAGGAACAGGGTAGTCCTTAGGACTCATCCAAAGTTCCTCCCAAAAGTTGTCTCCTCCTTCCACCTTAACCAAGAGGTGGTTCTTCCAACATTCTTCCCTAGGCCTCATGCAAGCCAGGCTGAAGCAGTCCTGCATACCCTGGACTGTAGGAGGGCCTTATCCTTCTACCTTGACCGTACGCAGGGGCATAGAAGGGCTACTCAGCTCTTCGTATCCTTTGACCCTAATAACTTGGGGTTGGCTGTGTCCAAGCGTACCTTGTCCATCTGGGTGGCTGAATGTATCACCTGGGCTTACAAGGCGGCTGACCTTCCTTTGCAGGGTCGGGTCACGGCCCACCGTGTCAGGGCAATGGCTGCCTCAGTGGCTCATCTCCGCTCTGTGCCCTTGATAGACATCTGCAGGGCTGCAACTTGGTCTTCAAGCCAGACTTTTGCTGCCCATTACTGTCTGGAGAGGGAGTCATAGAAACATAGAAACATAGAAATATGACGACAGAAAAAGACCACATGGCCTATCTAGTCTGTCCTTCCATAACAACTACAACAGTCCACTTTTTGCCTTTAGAGATCCTCTGTGTTGGTCCCATGCTTTCTTGAATTCAGTTACTGTCCTCATCTCTACCACCTCCACTGGGAGACTATTCCACGGATCCACTACTCTTTCCGTAAAGAAATATTTCCGCATATCACTCCTGAATCTATCTCCCTTCACCCTCATCCCATGTCCCCTCGTAGCAGAACTTGCTTTCAATTGAAAGAGGCTCTCTCCCTGAACATTTATGCCACGGAGGTATTTAAACATCTCAATCATATCACCTCTATCCCGCCTTTCCTCTAAGGTGTACATATTAAGATCCTTAAGTCTGTCCTCATATGCTTTATAATGAAGCCCATTAATCATTTTGGTAGCAACCCTCTGCACCGACTCCATCCTGTTCACATCCTTTTGAAGGTGCGGTCTCCAGAATTGCACACCATACTCCAAATGAGGTCGCACCAAAGACTTATACAGAGGCATTATCACCTCCTTTTTTCTGCTAGCCATTCCTCTCCGTATGCACCCAAGCATCCTTCTAGCTTTTGCTGTCGCCTTTTCCACCTGTTTAGCTACTTTAAGATCATCAGACACAACCACGCCTAGGTCCCGCTCTTCTTTAGTGGACAAAAGTACTTCACCTCCTATACTGTATTGCTCCCTTGGATTGCTGCAGCCCAAATGCATGACCTTACATTTTTTAACATTAAATCCCAGCTGCCAAATTCTAGACCATTCTTCAAGCTTAGCTAGATCCCTCCTCATGTTATCTACCCCTTCCTGGGTGTCTACTCTATTGCAGATTTTGGTATCATCCGCAAAGAGGCAAACCTTACCCGACAGCCCTTCCGCTATATCACTAACAAAGATGTTAAAAAGAATCGGACCAAGGACAGATCCCTGGGGCACACCACTGGTAACATCCTTCTCCTCAGAGTGAGCTCCATTTACTTGTACTCTTTGTCGCCTCCCACCCAACCAATTTCTAACCCAAGCAGTAACTTTAGGGTCCATCCCTAGGGTGCTCAGTTTGTTTATAAGTCGCCTGTGAGGAACAGTGTCAAAGGCTTTACGGAAATCTAAATACACCACATCTAGAGCTCTCCCTTGGTCCAACTCCCTGGTCACCCAGTCAAAAAAATCAATCAGATTTGTCTGACAAGACCTGCCTCTGGTGAATCCATGCTGCCTCGGATCCTGTAATCCGCTGGACTCCAGAAACCTCACTATTTTCTCTTTCAGCAGCGTTTCCAATAATTTACTCACCACCGAAGTTAAACTAACCGGCCTGTAGTTTTCAACCACATCCTTACTTCCGCTTTTGTGTAAAGGCACCACATGAGCCTCTCTCCAGTCCTTTGGCACCACTCCTGACTCCAACGAGGCATTGAAAAGGTCAGTCAGTGGAGCTGCTAGAACGTCCCCAAGTTCCCTCAGTATTCTAGGGTGTATCCCATCCGGTCCCATCGCTTTGTCTACTTTAAGTTGAGCTAGTTTCTCACGAACACAGTCTTCTGAAAATAGTTCAAGATGTCCCTCGCTTCTGTTCTTATTTGTGGGTGTTTTCTGAGGTCCTGCTCCTGGTTCTTCATCTGTGAACACAGAACAAAAATATTTGTTAAGCAATTCCGCTTTATCCTTATCAGCTTCTACATATTCCCCCCCTGCACCCTTGAGTCTGACAATACCACTTTTGCTCTTCCTCTTCTCACTAATATATCTGAAAAATGTCTTATCCCCCCATTTTATTGCATTGGCTATTTCCTCCTCCTTTTGAATCTTTGCCTTCTTGACTACTTTGCTAGCTTCTCTAAGTTTTTCCAAATACAGATGCTTGTCTTCTGCTCTCTGTGATCTCTTGTATTTCATGAAGGCCTCCCTCTTTTTCTTCACTTTTTCAGCTACTTCCTTCGAAAACCATAGCGGTCTCCTGTTCCTTTTGCCTTTATTTACCATTTTAACAAAAAGGTTGGTTGCCCTTAAAATACCCCCTTTCAGTTTTGCCCACTGTTTTTCTACATCCCCCAGCTGTTCCCATCCCACTAACGACTCCCTGAGGTATTGGCCCATCTTCGCAAAGTTAGTCTTCCTAAAGTCTAAGATCCGTAGGGACAGTGCTTTTGGCCAAGCAGTACTCCGGAATCTCTTTGAGGTTTAGGCAACTCCTGCCCTCTGTTGGGCTACCGGTGGAGGTTGTGTCTGTGAAAAGCCTTTCTTTGCTGCTGGGACTAGAGTGAGTTCTCTTGTTCAGCCTGGGTTCCTTGGTAGCCCAGAGCTAGGGAGTCACCCATATGTGAGGACTGACTTCCTGCTTGGTCCTGGAGAAAGAGTAGTTACTCACCTGTAACAGGTGTTCTCCAGGAGCAGTAGGAATCAGTCCTCACAACCCTCCCTCCTCCCCTGGGAGTTGCAGTTGTACATAGTTTAATTTTTGTGTGCTGTTCTTAGCTATGTCATTTGACTGAGGTAAGATGGCACCTTTAGGCGGGAAGGGAACTGCGCATGCGTGCCTGCATTCCCAAAGGCTTTCATAGAAAGATGGGGAAATGCTCCGCTGGGGCTTCATCGGCGTTGATGACACCCATATGTGAGGACTGATTCCTGCTGCTCCTGGAGAACACCCGTTACAGGTGAGTAACTACTCTTTTCCTGTTTTTATTGGTTATTATTTTATGAGCTATGCATATCGTATTTGATGCATATAGTCCAGAAAAACAAACCAACAGATTTCACTTATCCACAAGGCTGTTTTTGTTCTTTATCATATTTATAACAAACACACAAAACTTTAATGAAAATAAACAATATTTAGAGGCCACTTTTTATATCATCTGAATTAAACAGCAGACAACTGGAATGTCTGGTAACGGTGGCTGCTGAAAGTTCTGTACCATCTTTTTCTTTGTTTCTGCTGAGACTGTCATCAAAAAGGGCTACGTCCGCCAAATGTTCAGACAAAAAACAGAAGTGCCTTGAAAATCTAACAGCCTGGTTTGGATAAGTCTTAAGAACTGATAAAAATTCAGTGTCATTGAAAGAAATTCGGATTGCAAATGATGTGCCATTTCACTGTCTGACGTAAACAAGACTGACAGAGCCAAATCTGTGCTATTCTTGGACTCACGTACAGTCATCCTGAACTAAACCTTAAAAAGGAATATGTTCAATACATACGTAAATGCCTTTTCCCATCCATAAAATGTTCAGAATGGGGTGACCTCTAAATGTTTCACAATCAGGCTTAAATTTCATAGTTAAGCAAGCTATCCCTAATGGACAAAAATAAGCCTTGTGGAGAAATGATTCTACAAACATTAACATTTTGCATTGGTTTGTGGACCACCTTACCACATTTTCTGCTGGATAGTAGGGATTCTGTTTCTGCACTGTCGTTCTGCATGCAGTGTCTGGCTTCTTACAGTTTCCATTTCAGTTTCTACCTGCATTTTCTCTTTCTAAGCTAGAGTCACTTATTTTGTATTTGGAGAGGTTCTGTCTATGTTGTATGTGTGTGTGTGTTTGTGGGGTGGGGAGCTAAGGCAGCTCATTCCAGCCCACCATCACACACACACACACATTACAGCCCCACTGTCATTCAGTTATTTGAATGGAGCATCAACCAAAAATGTTCTCATTTATCTCATTTTTCTGCTAATTTCAAACTGAGTGCAGGTCCCTAGTGGTCTCCTAAGCACTTCTGCAACCGAATCTTGCAGTCTTTATTGATTGGCATCGTCTATGTTTCTCTGTTTGTGTTAGTTTAATAAGAGGTATCGCAGCCTACAAATGACTGTCTGCAGATTGCCAGGTTTTGCCATCGCACCACAACTATGGCGTTCAAATATATGTTTTCTTTGGCATCATAAGAAAGAGCAGCACCTTCTTTTACCTGCAGGGAGAGTGGGCACAGAAACACCCAACACAAATTTTAATATATAAAAGTATAATGCCCAATTATGCACTTTTACTGGACTATTGTGGGAAGGGTTGTGTTTCGATGATAATGACAGTGGAATTTAATTACCAAAATCTTGGACTGTGACATAAGGCTGATGCAGCGCTGCGTATGACTTGCAGCGCTATATAAATGCTCAGTAGTAATAGTAGTTGTCTAGGACGCTCAATCCTCTTGCACAGCCCTGCATTTCCCATTTAATCTTTATAGTTTTGGGCAAGCAAATATTTGTATAGGACATTACGTATAGTGTGAGAACAGAGGCTACAGATATCTTAGCTCATTTTTTAATTAAGAGTTCTTTGGGGAGGAAAAGCCTGTTGTGTTAGATCCTGAATGCTTTCCCATCTTAAATATACATTTAAACTACATTCGGTATTATTCAGAGGAGATGTGCAGCTTTTGGACTGTGTTGCATACTGTAATTATAAAGATATATTTGTTCCCTTTTCCATATTAATTTGAGAACAGAGTTATTTTATATTGATTAGTTTTCACTGGTACATCTAGTCTAGGCAACGGGGAAAGATCTGATTTCAGCACATTATTTTTATTATTTTGTCCCTATGGGGGAAATAGTTGCTTAAAAATGCAATTACAACTTATTAGCAGTTCTAGCTGCCCACGCATCCAAATGAAATACCTTTTCAGTTGTTCATGTCAGAGTAGAATTGGAAAATGCTTATAGAGGGGGAGGTAAATTAACTCTGTAAGTTAATATAGGAGAGTACAATGACCTTGTAGTGTTCTGAGACGGGTTTACTGCTGATTTTGTGCAACCAGAGTCTTTCAGCGTACAAAATGTAGGTCAGCTTCTGGAGAAGAGGCATCTTCGTAAGCATCTACCGAGTATGAAGAAATTGGGACCCAGTGAGTGGTGTCACCATGGGAAGAAAACAGTTGGGGCCCCTGTATGTGGAGCCATCGTTTCTTGTAGATAGAAAAACAAGATAGCAAAGTCTGTGAAAGCCTCAAATTTGACCAAAGTGAGCTCTGCCAAAGAAAAATACATCGGTGCGGTGTACAGGCCAAAACCTTTTGTTTTGTTTTGTCTCCCATGTCATTATTTTGCTGTAGTCATTTTTTTTTTTTTTTTGTGTTTCAGGGGCGTTGTTGTCAACAATGTGCACTATTGCTCATATTTGGCGCTCTATTGTGCAACAGTGTGCATCATTGCCTAATAATGAGCACTGCTATGCAATAGTATTAGAAAGGTGCGAGTTAAATGCCAAATACCAAATGCTAAAAGCAGAGCACCCTATTCTGCAGTAGTGTACCTAGGGGCATGTTTTCAGGATAACCACAGTGAATATGCACGAGAGAGATTTGCATGGACAGCCTCCATTGTATGCAGATCTCTCTCATGCAAATTTATTGTGGTTATCCTGAAAACCTGACTGGCTAGGTGTGTCCCGAGGACTGGGTTGAGAACCTCTGACTGGCTGCTATTTCTGCAGGATTTGTACTAGTAGTTAAAGACACATGGGACCCGACATTCAACCCGTGGCTATCAGCCCTTGTAAAGCGCCTGGCCGCCTTGGATAATAATGAAACTGGACCTTCAGCGCCTCAGGCCATATGTGCACTGGCACGCTTCACGGCTTACCTCCGTTGCTATGCAGTCAGTGGCAATATTCGGTCACAACCAGGGAGCAAAATCATATAAAGTTAGGAGAACCATTACCCTGTCCTAACTTTATGTGATTACCTATCTGGTTAGCGGGCTTAAAATAGCCTTTGGATGGATAGTGCTGGAATAGCCCAGGCCTGCCCACAAACTGCCGCATTGTGTCAAGACAGTCTGAGGAAATATTCAGCAGCGTTGGCTGGTTGGTGCCTCTGAATATCAGGATCAGTGAGATTTATGTGATTAGCAGTTTGCACGAACTGCATTCATCTTTTTGAATACCGGGTCCATGCATAGGCAACCTGTTTAACAATTACCATGCATGTGTAATGGGTGACACAGCATCAGTGTCCAATCCTTCCAAAAATCCTCCAAGATCCAAACTCTTCTATAGTCATATATTAAAAAACATTTATATTCCAGCAATCTACCCCTCAGTGGTTTACAAAAACACAGAAAAACATAATCGTAATACAATAAAGCACTATATGAAAAAAGTATGACAAGTGGAAATTAAAAGCCACTTTTTACTATAGCATCATAATCCCAAAGGCTTCAGGAAACAGATGCACTTTAAGCTTCTTCCTGATTCACAAATAGTTTTCCTTGGGACAATTTCTCCAAATGGATTAGTTTTGCACATCCAACCAAACCACCTGAATGTGACAAGAATAAAGCTGCAAGAAGTGTTTCCTTATTACCCTTTCACTGAAACAAAGATGAGAAAAACACCCAATATTTTATAATATTTTATAAAAGAAGGGGAAAAGACCTCAGTATTGCCCCAACAAGAATAGCTTAGAACCCTTATTTAGGTTTAGGGCACTCGTCCTCATAGGTCATAAAGACCCCTTCAACATACTTATTGTTTTATTTACTGAAAAATTCACTTAATATGCAAAAAATTCAAAAATTCAACTTATCTGTATGTATCTTTCAGCTGGCGCTATTACATCCAATTTTGTTATACTCGATGTGGCTGCGTTTCGCAAATAAGCTGCTTCAGGAGCCTAGCCAACAAACTCTGGCCCTCTTAGGGGTATGTTTACTAAGCAGTCTTAATGTGCGCCCAGCGATAGGGTGCAGGCTGCCATAAAAGGAGTGGGCATGTCGGTCTTAACGTAGCAAAACGGGATTTTGATGCGATAACGTGCACTGAGCACATTATCGGGCGAGAAGCTGCTAAGCACTTTAATACGTGCTAATCTTAAGTAGGCACGCTGACTTGCAAACAGAGCAACAGAGGTGTAGCACAATGGTTAATATGCTGACTGATGGTACAGGGGTCATGAGTTTGATCCCCCAGTGTGCCTAATGAATAAGGTTGGCTGAGGTGTTACCCTTTATGTTCAAGTACTGCTTTTTGAGGCATTTTATTTTTATTTTAATTAGTGCTGCCAGCAAACACACCTCACAGTGCCGTAACCTAAGGTGCCACATAAGTCACCCTATAAGGCACTCCAGAGGGCACATTATAAAGTGCACTGTCCGCCAAGGCACCCTATAATGTCCCCTATAGGACACCTTATAAGGCGCTTTATAGGGTGCCTTATAAGGTGCTTTATAGGGCGCCTATTAAGGCGCTTTATAGGGTGCCTTATAAGGCACTTTATAGGGCGCCTTATAAGGCACTTTATGGGGTGCCTTATGAGGCACCTTAAGGTTACAGCACTGTGAGGGTGTTTTTGCTAGCAGCACTAATTTACATTAAAAACAGACAATGCCTTGGACAGGCCTATCAAATAACCCCACTGTGGAATCAAACCCATGACTGCTGGCTCTACAGGCAGTGAAGCAACCAGTGGACTACAGCTACTAACAAGCCCCTGGCTGGCTACAGAAGGACTGCAGGGCACCACACAAACTGTCTGTTGTGGCTACCAGGATAGGGTCAACCCACCCGTACCCATGATGCACTGCACATGCAAATCAGCAGTCTACAGATGATCACAAGATGGGGTATGCACCCCCACAGCACCTCAGCCTGGTAGGGGGAACTGATGGAGCGCACCCGCACAGCACCTCAGCCTGGTAGGGGGTGCCGACGGTGTGTGTTAGTGGCACAGAGTAGCTACAGATCCTCACATTAATGTGTGGGTACTGTGCTCACCCTGAGGGTGAGGTGGGGCACCCAGCACCAGATCCGCAGCACCTTCCATGGCTGAAATAGGCCATGTTGCAGGTGCCCATCAGTGTGTGTGTGATAGGTAGTTCCTGCAGACACACCTAGGATGCATTAGTGTCCATCTGTAGTTGTCCATCCAGTCTAGCCCTTATGGGCTATGATGCACCCAGAATAGTGCATATTCTGTGTTGGTCCATGGTAACATGATGTAAGTGAAGGGGGGTGTGAACCCATAGGCAGATTATGTACCACCACCCAACTCACCCTCTGTGGCTCAGGGTGGGAAACAGGATCCCCCACCAACAGATCCACATTCTACCTCCCTGCAATGGTGGCAGGGGGGGGGGAGGCCATCAACCCCAGTCCAGCTGGGGAACAGACACCCTACAGGGCAGCCAATGCAGAGCTGTATACAGCCATAAGGCAATGGCAGAAAGACAGTAAGCCTGGAAATGCTCAGCTGACCCCCACCACCATCTGACATTCTCCAGCAGCAAGCACAGTGAGTCACCAGCCACTGCAGTGAGTGCACAGTGAGTCACCAGCCACTGCTAGCTAGCTCATAGTGTATGTTCCTGGAGAAAATGTGTGCACCCAGAAATGGGATGTGAATACACCCACAAAGCAGATAAGTCAGTGATTAGGCCCCAGAAGAGAGAACCCATATGGTGAAAAATGCTATATAGCACTATGGGGGAACCTAGCCATGACGTGGTCACTGCTCAGTCAGGGTGAGAGTGCCCTCCCAGCAGGACATGCTGTGGCCACCCTGTCCATGCAGGTGGTGGCCGGGCACTACAGTGTCCCAGCCATTGCCCTATGCCCTGTGCAGATGCATCTTGCCCAGGCCACCCCATCCGGGTTATACCCACAGTACCTTGCTCCTCATTATGCACATTGGCAGGCTAACACTGGAAACAGTGCACGCAGTGTGGGCTGAGTAAGGTGTTGGCAGCCACCACACACTGGGTAGACAGACACACCCCCCCACACCTATGCCAGCATTGTGCAACTATAGAGGCTTTTGGCAACCCTGGCCACTGCACCAGTCCTGGACACAGTGTAGGCATGGCTATGGTACGCAATACTGTTGGGGTCACTCCCCAGGGTGGTAAACACTGTCAGACACCAGACCTGAAACACACTCCGCAGACATCAGAGAGGTTGCTATGATACAGCTCAATGAGCAGATTGTGCTTAACTTAGGAATTGCTATCTGTCAGTAATCATAGCAACCGTTTAATATATGTGTACTGTATTCCAAGGTTTAGGGTGGCATTGCTAAGGTATGCAAGTGCTAGTATTGGGAGATGCATGCAGGGCCCAAATTCCTGCCTCTCCAGGAGGCTTTGGATAATGGAGCCTGTGGGTGCAGGTGTGTCTGCCCCTGTTGGTCCCTGCTCTAGGGCAGAGGTGCCCAACTCCAGTCTTGGTGTGCCAAACACTGTTCGGATTTTCATGTTGTCCCTAATGAATAAGCATGAGATACATCTGCATACCATGGGGGCGGTGCATAGAAATGCAGCACAGCCATATTTATTAGAGGCAGCATGGAACCTGAATGGTGTTTGGCCCTCCAGGACTGCATTTGGTAGACTCTGCTCTAGATAATGCGCATGTTTATGGTGTCTGTGCTCTGTAGGGTAAAATGTAGATGTTTTGGGCATGTTTACTTTATCTGCAATAAAGGTTCTGTCTGTATTAGAACGTTTTAGTAGTGGGTAAAACATGGGGACTGGATTGGCAGGAACCACATCTGGGACTTGAAACTGTGACCTTCTGCTCCTGAACACACTGGTTGTGTGCACTGCACCACTGTGTTGCCACAGAAACAGTGCATTCCCTGGGGATAGCATGACTGTTTGTTAGACAGGGCCTGTCTGTTGCAGTGCACGGCACCCACCTACACAGGGCTAGGTCATGGTCTGCTGTGGGCAGCTGCCACTGCCCCCTCCACCACCAGTACCCCACTGCCACCATGCTGACATGCCCTTCTGCTGGTGGTGCTGATGGTGCACAGTCTCAGGCCATCCAGTGTGCCAATAGGTGGCTGCCTATGGTGCAGGTTTTGGGGTAGGGGTGCCTGCATAGCTGTCCACGCTTCCCCCCAGTACCGCCTGCCAATGTTCTGTGCCCTTGGGGGTACCTGCTGGGTACCATCCCCTTTGACACTGTGGGAAACACACTCGTGCCCATGTTGGGCCCTTATCAGTTGCTGTATGGCTGCTCTACTGTTTCAGCATTCCTATGGGCCACTTAGGCATCACCCTAGTCCGCACTGTGGCCCAGCTGCACCACAGTATGTGCCTCCTGCAGCCTTCTGTGTCCCCTTTTCCAGCATCTGTCCAGTTGCCCACTCTGACATGCCTGCCCTGCTGTTGCAGAACATGTGCACGCCATAGGAAACCTGTCCATGAAAACCCTGATCAGCGCTATTTCACTGTGGGATCATTCACCTTGTATGGGGACGGAGCATAGACCCTTCCAAAATTAATATCTTTTTTTGGAGCTTTTTTGGTAGTGTCTTTTGATGTTTCCCATTAATATTGCTATTGCCCAGCTTGGTTATGTTTTTGTTACATTTTCTTCTGGTCATTTTCAATGTTTATTTGCCCTTTTGTTCCGTGCACATGTATCACACTTATCACTTTTTGTAGGTTTCCCTGGTTTTGCTGTACATTGCTGACGGAAATGGTTTCTTTTCCCTTAACCACTAGACCCCTCGGGAGGAGTGGTCTAGTGGTTAGGACAAGGTACTTCAGGCCGGAGGGCCAGTGGTTCAAGTCCCACCTGGGGACAGCAATCTCAGGCCGGAGGGACTGGGATTTCTAGTCCTGTAGGCACTCCTTGTGGTCTTGGGCAAGCCACTTAACCCTCCATTGCCCATGTTCCCTGTAAGTATTAGCGTATGTGTCTCATATCCCCTCGTGTTAAATGTATCCCCCAATTGACCGCTTTGACCCGGTGAAAAGCGGGATATAAATACAGCTAAATAAAAATAACATAAATAATAAATCTGCTCTAACGCCAGGGTTTCACTGGCGTTAGTTTTCAGCCCCAGAATCCACAGCGTTAGTGTGCAGGGAGCCTCTCCCCTCCCACTCTCCGCCCATTGACCCTCTCTCTCCGCCCCTGGGGAGCCTTCCTCTGCCCTCCGGGAGCCTTTCTCCACCCTCAGCGCTCATTTGCGCCGCTGCGCGCATTATCGCGCGCTAAGGTACTGTGGTGATGAAAGTCCTTTGGAAAGCATGAAACTGGATGAAAATCCTGAATTCCCCATAGATGTGAATGGTAGTGCACAGGTGCAGGGGAATTACAGCCCAGGTCAGAAGCAAAGTCAGCTCCCTGCAAGAGTCAGACCACGCCCTAGCTCAGGGGTGGAGACAGGATTCCCTTATGATTGGTCACATGGGGGCAGAGAGCAGGGAAGGCCCAGCAGGCAGCACTGGTTAAAAACACGTGCAAAGCAAAGCAAGGGAGAACCACCCAGGGGAGCGTGGAGAGAACCACCCAAAGAAGCATCCAGAGTCAGCTGGAGAGAACCACCCAGAGAAACGTGGAGAGAAGCACCCAGGGAAGGAAACAGAGAGGCAGTGGCAGTCTCATGCCAGAGCCCGGACACAGATACAGACCGGGAGGAGGAAGAGACAGAGCCAGCAACTGAAGGCAGAGGCACGAGTGAATGGAGGAGAGCTGGACGTCAGGCCAGGAACAGGAACAGCTGTGAGAGCTGGAAAGGTCCAAAAGAAAAGAAAGAAAGCATTTACCTCAGAGGGACTGGCATAGGAGAGAAGGAGCCTGCATTTAAAAGCCTGGAGAGACCCAGGAGGAAAGAAAGCAGTGCTTATGTGAAGAAACAGCCTCAAGGTAAAGCCAACACTTTCATTTCTGATAATATAGCAGAAAGACAATTTTCTAGCTTTAAAGGGCAGGAGGCTGAGCCCTCACCTACCATGATTAAGAAGTGGATAGAAAGCTTATCTGATGTTAAAGGCCATAGCTCTGATAACAGTAAAGCCTGTGAGACCTCTAAGCTAGAGGCCTTAAGGAAGTTATTCTCTGAAGAGAAGTTTCACTCCCCAAAGTTAAAAGTGCCAACAAGGGCTGAGTTGCTGTGGGGCCATTTTCTGGAGTTCCTAAAAGAAAGGAAGTTTGAGGAAACTCCTAATTGTGAGAGAGACTCTGTTTACCCCAACGATAGTGAGAGAATGCAAATAGATGCATCTGAGCCTTGCTCTGAATATTTGCCTATGCCCATGGATTGTTCTTTGGCACAAAGAAAGAATTTCATAGCTGTGAACAAGAACAGAGAGTCTGAAAACCCTATAGGAAAATAGGGGCAGTTCTTACCTTGTTTGAAGAAAGCTAATTCTGTGTATTGTATCACTGGCTGAAGTAAAGAAGCAGTGAGGAACTGTGTGCTTGAAAAGGAAACCCAGCTGTGACAAAGTTTGTTGAAACTCTGCTAATTGACCACACGGGGCAGTTCCCGGTGAATGTGTAGGAAAGCAGAACAGCTGAGAAGTGAAAAGATTTTTGTTTGTTATGCTCCTGCTTTAAAAATCCTGATTTCATCTTTTTCCTTTGGAGATGTATCCTACTGCCTTAGTTGTGTATGAGCCCTAGCGTGTTTTGGAAATCCCCACAAATACATTTTTCTTGCATGCCTTACCACTGACTCAACTACATTATTTCCCTAGAGGAGTAAAGAATACTACAAGACCCAGAATCCTCTGGTGTTTATAAAAGAACTTTATTCCAAAAGGACATGCAAGGCCGTCTTCCAAGCTGTAAGCCCCTGACCCAGCTGGAGGCGTCTCAGTACCTTATCGCCCGGTAACGCGCCTTCATCGGGCGATAAGGTACCTTATCGCTCAATAACATTGCCGGGCGCACATTAAGATGGTTTAGTAAACATACCCCTTAATCTCCAAATCCTCTAGTGGATTCTTCTGAACCCCATTACTGTATATTTCCTTTCTTTATAGGCTTGAGAGCTCCTTTCTTCAGACTTAGCACACACTTTTAGCTTTGCTCTGTGTCAAGCATTCCTCCACAGCCCTATACAACAGGGAGGCTTCTGCATACATTTATTTATTTAACAATTTTTCTATACCGCTTTTCTTACATTCAAAGTGGTTTACATTGAACGTTAAACAAAATGACCTTTACATAGAACAAGGAATTAAAAACTTGGATAAACAATATTGGCTACATGGTTTCTTGATGTTGGTTATGATGGTTGCTGCTATTGTATAGAAGGTAGAATGATTGGATGTGTTCATATTTCATTGAAGTGGGTGTGTTTCGTACAGTGTTTCAGGTTCTGGTCCATAGTATTTCAAAAAAAGGTGTGTTTTTAAGGCTTTCCGAAAGTCCCACAGGTCATTGGTGGTTCTTATGTTTTCTGGGAGGGCGTTCCAGAGTGATGGAGCATATATTGAAAAAGCTCTATGACAGGTTGTTTAACTTTGGTTTTGGTCTTTGGTATTATTAGTAGGTTTTTATTGAGTTTCCTTTTTGTTCTGTTTTCAGGGTCCTTGCTGATGAGGGTTTGTAGAGTTGGTGGTGATAGTTGGTGCAGGATTTTAAAATAGTGAGTATTGCTTTGTATTTGGGCCTGGTGATTATGGGGAGCCAATGTAGTTGTCTTAATATTAGGGTTATGTGGCTGGTGTTGGTGTCCCAGTTATGATACGGGCCATCATGTTTTGTAGTAATTGCAAAGGGTAGATGGACTGGGTAGGTAGCCCCTGGTAGATGATGTTGCAGTAGTCCAGTATTGGCATTATCAAAGCCTGGCAGACTGTGCGGAAGTTGTTAAAGTGCAGAAGAGGTTTGAGTTTTTGTATTGTTCTTAGTTTGCTGTAGGCAGTTTTTGTAATCTTGCTTATATGTGCTTGAAAGTTTAGGTTTTGGTCAAGATATATCCCCAGGGTGTTATGCGCTATTTGCAGAGATTTTGGTGGAGCAAATGCAGAATTCTTACATAACAGAGTAACAGAGAGACCAGTTCCATTAATGTATGTCCAGCCCCCTGTATGGGTAGGCAGAATCGGGCATGCAAAGTTAGACCCAATTCTTATCCTGCAGCCCCCGTGGGATCAGAATCGGGTCTAGCGCCTGGATGTGCAGCCATATGTCCCAGCAACTACCCGGCTAACTCAGCTGGTCTCGTGAATGGAGCCATGGTGCCATGGCATCCCGTCACCATGGCATTGCGGCTCCATTCTCAAGTCCATTCTCAAGTCGCAATCCTGGCCCACTGAACCCAGATGCCTGTTCCCTGCAGCCCAACCCCCAATCGTTCTTCTAAGGCCTGGGTCGGGCTGCAGGGAACCTCCTGAGCCCCCTCGTCTGTGTCCCTGGGTTCTATGCTGTGATCCTTCTCCATCCAGGAGGACTAATTTCATCTTTGAGGTGGAATAAGTTCCCCGTCTAGATTCAAGGCCCTGGATGTACAGGGCCAACATCTGAATTCGCCCTTTACAGCCGGGGTCATGGCCCACCCATGCCCCACCCTCACTCTGCCTCCAGAATGCCCCATCCCACTCCCATCTAGACCTCCCCTTACAAACCCATTGTACATACGGAGAGGGTATTGATGGAGCTGGCAGGGGGACGAATAGTGGGGATGGACATCCATCACTGCTATTCACAGGACAGAATGACCCCCATAGTATATGATGGCAGATAAAGACCAGCATGGTCCATCTTGTCTGCCCAGCAAGGTGGCAAGAGTAGATGCACCTACCATTCTGTGTAGGTCACCTCTCCCCATGCCTTTGTTTAGGGGTGTACCCACCGCTCTGTGCAGGTCACCCTATTTGTTGATATATAAGAGATAGTTAAGTTTATTTTGATTTTATCCTGTTGCTGTGTCTGTCCTATGCCATTTTGAATTCTGTCACTGTATTTTCCCCACCATTGGGAGGGCATTCCAAGCATCCATCACCCTTGCAGTGAAAAAGTATTCCTGACATTGCCTCTCAGTTTACTTCTTGCAGGTTCATGTTATGCCCTCTAGTTTTACAGCTTGTAATAAGGAAGCTTATAGTGAGCCTATGGAAATAGGAGAAACTAATGATTTTGCGTTTAAGAAAAGTGACATCCCTGCAGTGCACAGGTTTCAGCTTTTGCCTAAAGAAAGCAAACAGAGAGAAACTGAACCTAGGCTGCCACACCCAAGCTCTGCTGACGTAGTTGCAGGCTTGGAAGATAATTGCAAGCACCTGTCCAGAGAGGGAGAGACACTGCACGGGAAGCAGGGCTATAAACCTTGGCTAGAGAGAAAGCAGGGAAGAGAGCCCGGAGTAAGAAGAGAGCCCGGAGGAGGAGGAGGAGGAGAGCCCGGGAGAGGAGAGCCCGGAGAGAGAGAGCACGGAGGGAGAGAGCACGGATGGAGAGAGCAGAGAAGGCTTCAAACCCCAGTTCCTGATCAGAAGGTTCAGAGAGTTCAGAGGTGGGAGCCCAGGACTCAGCACAGGAGTCAAAGGAGCCAAGCCTGGAACAGGGAGCCGTGGCAGAGCTCCAGGAAGGAACTCAGGGAAGTGAACCAGGGACTGTTTCCCAGAAGCTGGAGGGAGACGGCTGAACACAGCCAGGGAGAAGGGTCCACAGCTTCAGGTACAATTTATCCTTACCGGGTGGAGCTGTGCTCAAGAGAGACACAGGGATCCTCAGAGAGAGTATATCCTGAGACATACATTAAAAGCTCAGAGCAGGGCACTGCATTACCGGAGCCAGAGGAAATGCATGTTGAGCCTATTGAGCAGGATTTATTGCCTCAATAAGTACTCATGGACTGTACTCTATGTCAAGCTGTTAGCTTTGAGTCCCTTTGCTAAAGAATAGCTGAAAAGATAAAGTCTCCTGAAAAGTAGAGTAATGAACCCTAGCCTGAACTGAAGGTAGGAACTTTCTCTTTTAAGGGGAAGATACCTGTTGCATGTACATTTGAATGCTTAATGAAGACAAAGGTAAAAAGAAGATATTTTTACTTTGTTGAATGAAGAAGCTGTATTTTCTTTATCCGTTATATTGATAAGCAGCTGCATATAATTGATGACTGTGAAGCTCATCCAGCCTAAGTTGTAAATAACCTTGAGCGAATGAATGGAGAAGTATCCTGTTACAGTCTACATGGACTTTGTTTGCGTTTGGGGAATAAATTTTGTCATTTGCCTTTACTTTCGGTTTCATGACTACATTTCATCTTAGAAGGCCAAAACTACAACTCCCAGCATGCTTCACTGGAGAAAAATAGTTTATTCAATCTTTTATAAGAGAAGTTAATAGCAACCCTACCCCTCTAAGCCTTAGGCAGAGGGCTGGGGTGTGACACGCTTCATTATCTTTTAAAAAGGTTTGTTTGTTCATTAATAGTCTTTAAGTATTTAAAGGTCTGTATCATATTATACCATTGCCTTCAGCTATCCGCAGGACTTAATTTGCTGTCAACACAAAGGGCTGTTGTGAAAAGGCACAGCCTTTTGTGCTGACAGCAATGTAGTAGCTTGTATTGTGCCAAAGAGAGTCTTCTTCTAGAGTTCATAAGATGAAACATGTATGGGTAATTTATCAAGGTATTATGGATAAAGGCCGCCAGAACACACTTCCTACCACTCATGCTGACCATAGTCCAATCATCCCTATTCCATGTCTATAATTCCTCCTCCAAACAGGCCTCCATCCGCCCCTTCAAAAATAAGCCCAACCTGGACCCTAGATCACCTGCATCATACTGTCCCATAGCCAGCATACCCTTCCTGGCAAAAATCATTGAAAAGACAATTCAAATTCAGCTGCAAGAACACGTTGACCAACAAGCACCACTTGACCAACACTAACGTGGCTTTCGCTACCACCATAACACAGAAACTCTACTGACATCTCTACTATCAATACTTATCACAGGAATGGAGTCCAGGTCAAGTGGATTCATACTACTTTTCCTGGACATTTACACAGTGTCCCTTCAAATGCTGCTAGACAAGCCCACAAGATCGGCGTACAGGACAAACCTCTCCAATGTTTCCACTCTTACCTCTTCCAGCTAGGTCAGAATATGTCATCCCCATACACCCTGCCACAAGGGGTACTGCAGGGATCAGTGCGCTCCTCACTGCTGTTCAACATCTACATCCGACCCTTATGCACAACTATCCAGGAGTTCAATGTCAGCTACCGGATCTATGCTGATGACATAATGATATACACCCCTTTCTCCACAGTTGCACCAGATTACTTCAATTTCACAGCCTGCTTCAAGGAAATAGTCAAATGTCTCCAGCACCGCAACTTGATTGTCAACTTCAGCAAGACCGAGATCATACTCGTCACCAGAGACCCCATCTTCACGCCACCATCAACTGTCAGAATTGATGACATGGATCTCCAAGTCAAAACCTAGGTCAAGTACCTTGGGCGAGAGGTTGGTGTGCAAGGACCAGGAGAAGGACCTTGGAGTGATTGTTTCTGAGGATCTCAAGGTAGCAAAACAGTGTGACAAGGTGATAGCAAAAGCCAGAAGAATGCTGGGTCGCATACAAAGAGGAATTCCCAGTAGAAAGGAAGAGGTACTAATGCCACTGTACAAGTCACTAGTGAGGCCTCACTTGAAATATTGTGTTCAGTTTTGGAGACCGCATCTCGCAAAGGATATAAAAAGACTAGAAAGAGTTCAAAATAAGGCGACCAAAATGATTTGGAGCCTGCATCAGGAGACGTATGAGAAAAGACGAAGACTAAATATGTACAATCTGGAGGAGAGAAAGGACAGGGGAGATATGATTCAGACCTTTATCAAATTTGCAGATGACACAAAACTATTTAAAGTTGTTAAAACACATGAGGATTGTGGAAAATTGCAAGAGGATCTTGATAAATTGTAAGACTGGGCATCCAAATGGCAGATGAAATTTAATGTGGACAAGTGCAAAGTTATGCAAATAGGAAAGAACAACCCAAACTATGGTTACACGATGCAAGGTTCCACATTAGGAACCACAACCCAGGAAAAGGATTTAGGCGTCATTGTGGATAACATGTTAAAACCCTCTGCTCAGTGTGCAGCGGCAGCCAAGAGAGCAAATAAAATGCTAGGTATCAGAGTATAGAAAGACTAGGGGACATGTAATGAAGCTACAGGGTAAACTATTTAAGACAAATAAGAGAAAATATTTTTTCACTCAACGTGTAATCAAACTCTGGAATCTGTTACCGGAGGAAGTAGTAAGGGCTGTTAGTATAGCTGGGTTTAAAAAAGGTTTGGACAAGTTCCTGGAGGAAAGGTCCATAAACCACTATTAAAAAGGGACCCAGGATATCAATGCTTGACCCAGTACAAGCATTGTGGAACCTGTCTTTTGGGGATATTGCTAGATTGGCCACTGTTGGAAACAGGATACTGGGCTTGATGGACCTCGGTCTGACCCAGTATGGCATATCTTATGTTCTTATGTTCTTATATCATAAGGAAAGGAATGGAAAATAAAACAAAGGATATTATACTGCCTCTGTATTGTTCCATGGTGCGACCGCACCCTGAATATTGTGTGCAATTCTGGTCGCCGTATATTAAAAAGGATATAGCATTATCAGAAAAGGTACAGAGAAGAGCCATCAAAATGGTAAAGGGGATGGAAGGATACTCCTATGAAGAGAGGCTAAAAAGGTTAGGGCTCTTCAACCTGGAAAAGAGACGGCTGAGGGGAGATATGATAGAGGTCTATAAATTAATAAATGGAGTGGAACAGGTAAACATAGATCGATTGTTTATGTTGTCAGACTATAGAAAGACTAGGGGACATGCAATGAAACTGCAGGGTAACCTATTTAAGACTAATAAGAGAAGATATTTTTTCACTCAAAGTGTAATCAAACTCTGGAATTTGTTACCGGAGGATGTAGTAAAAGCTGTTAGTGTAGCTGGGTTTAAAAAAGGTTTGGACAAGTTCCTGGAGGAAAGGTCCATAAATCATTATTAAAAGGGACCCTGGATATCACTTCTTGACCTAATACAAGCATTGAGGAACCTGTGTCTTTTGGAGAAACTGCTAGGTACTTATGACCTAGATTGGCTACTGTTGGAAACAGGATACTGGGCTTAAAGAGTATTAATGAACAAACAGACCTTTTCCAAAGATGGGGAAGCTGTAAAACTAGAGGGCATAACATGAAGCTGCAAGGGGGTAAACTGAGAGGCAATGTCAGGAAATACTTTTTCACTGAAAGGGTAGTGGATGCTTGGAATGCCCTCTCGATGGAAGTGGTGGGGGCAAAGACAGTGACAGAATTCAAAATGGCATGGGACAGACACTGTGGATCCCTTTATAGCAACAGGATAAAATAAAAATACAAATAACTAGCTATTTCAACAAATAAGGGGTGACCTACCCAGAGTGGTTGGTACACCCCTAAACAAAGGCATGCGGAGGGGTGACCTGCATGGAGAGGCAGGTGCACCTGCTCTTGCCATCTTGCTGGGCAGACTAGATGGATCATACTGGTCTTTATCTGCCGTCATATACTATGTTACTATATGTATGTTACCCTAGATCAGCAACTCAACTTTAAGGCACACATCCAGAACACCACCAAGGCAGTCTACTAAAAGCCCAGGATGCTACACAGTCTATGCCCTCTACTCTACTCTCATCTGACAGCTTCCATATAGCCTGTCAGGCCACTGTCACCCCCCTGTTTGACTACTGCAACTCCATATACCAAAGGCTGCTGAAGCATACTATCTTACCACTACAGCTAGCACAGAACACCTCAGCACACACAATCTTCAGAGCACCCAGACACTCCCACATCACCTCCATACTGAAATCCCTCCACTGATCTCTCATTGCCTCTAGGATTTTATTTATTTAGTTATTTATTTATAGCTCTTTTATACCGCACTCTTTCTCATCAGCGCGGTTTACATTAAAACAGGAATACTCATTGCAAGCAACAGGCTGTGGTGAGTTTACATATAACAGGAGAGTTCAACTGGGATTATAACTTTGGGAAACTTTGTACATATTTGTAAAAAACCTATATACAAAGAATAGAATTTCTTATTAACATCTTGAGTAAATAGGGTATTTACAATTTTACTGTGAGTGTTAGGGGGTTGGTGATGCGCTTTGGAAATGGAGAATGAAGAGGTGGTGCTTTATGGCTTTTCTGAATTGCTTGAGGTCAGTAATTGTTCTAATGTTGGGAGGTAGGTTGTTCCAACATCTGGGTGCGTAGTACGCGAAAGTCCTGTCTGTTGTTGAACGTTTGCAATTTGTGGCCTCAGATGGTGTAACTAGGGTATTTGCCGCTGCTGACCTCCTGGATCTGATGTTGGGAGAGTGATGGAGGAGTTTTGAGATTGATGAGGGGGCTATAGTATTTATCGCTTTAAAGGTCATGAGAAGGGCTTTATATGTTATTCTGCAGTTTATGGGGAGCCAATGAAGCTCCTTTAGGATGGGTGTTATATGATCGCTCTTTGAAGCACCGTATAGGACACGGGCTGCGGCGTTCATAGCCAGTTGTAATGTATTTAGGGTGTTTTTTGGGAGACCATGGAGTATTATGTTCGCATAGTCGAAGTGGGGTGTGACTATGGTTTGGAATATAGTTCTGAAGCTGTCTGGGTCAAGCATATTTTTCAGGTGGCGCAGGGTCCTTATCTTGAAATAAATGGTTTTCACCGTGGGGTTGATATGTTCTTTGAAGTCCAGTCGATGGTCCAGTATTACTCCGAGGTATTTTATGGAGGGCTTGATTGGTAGGTCTGCGTCTCATACTTTTAGGGTCTCAGGTGGTGAGAATTCTCTGTTTTTCGTGACGATCAGTACCTCAGTTTTTTTGTAATTTATTCGCATATTCTGGGATAGGAGCCAGTCTGCTATTGCATTAAAGCAATCTACTAATGTTGTGTAATCGCCAGAGGACCCTTTGGCGTGGCCCTTAGGCGTTGGTCCATGGCGTCCGTTGCTGTGGGTGGCATTGATGACATAATGTGGACTAGAGTGATGTGCTGCTATTTTGTGGTAACTTGCTGTTCCATGTTCCTCTTCTTCTCTTATCTGTTTGACTGTCTCTGTCCTCTTCTCTGTCCTATCATATAAATGGCGTTCTTTTCCGTTTTCCTCAAATGATATAGTATTGTAAACCGCTCTTATGCCTCTGGCCTGAGCGGTATATCAAATGAATAAACATAAACATAAATGTGCCCCGTGAGATCAAAATCCCAGCTTACTCTGTGCATCCGGTTCCAACCGGGCGCACAGAGGGCTGGCATGTCCAATTCAGAATCGGGCCCTTAGCCTCTGCATATCTAACACTGACCTTGGTGAATGGAGCCAGAGGGGATATGGGTTGATAGTCTGAGGCATACTCAGTAAGGAACAATGAGGCAATCATGTGACTTCACAGATCATTTTGGAGAATTCACCTAAAAAAATTGAGTCCAGTTGTGGAGGCCTTTCTCCCATTAAAATAAAAGGAATATTTTTTTCTGAAAGTGTTGATATAATGAATGACAAACAGAAGAAAATTTTACAAGGGCTTCTTGGTAATTTCAAGTGTACAGTATGTCTTACAATATGCATGGGAAAAGAATAGTAAATTATTCAGCCAGTTATTAGGAGAGGCATTCAGTCTCAGAACCTTATGTTCCAAAGCAAAATGTCAGACCACTCAGTCCTTATGAAGATATCCTCTAGAGATTAAAATACTTAGCTCAAACTTCACACAAAACTTTAAAATTATAGAATATATCATCCTTATCAGAAACCTGAAAACTACAGAAGAGAATGTGTGAACCTGGAGATTCAGTGTATGCTGCCAAAAACTAGCGTATGTCCTATGCATTGTGCTTCACATTAGAACCATCCAGTAATGCAGAGTAATATCAATATAAGATTGGGATAATTCGAAAAAAAACAACAACCCCATAATATAGGAACATAAGAAAAGCCTTGCTGAGCCAGACCAAGGTTCATCAACCACAGCGTCCTGTTTGCAACAATGGCACAAATAGCTGGCAGATCCCATTTCCAGGAAAGAGCAATCCTTCGCTAATAACTTTTTATGGACTTTTCTTCCAGGAACTTGTACAAATCTCTTTTGAACCCCGCTATGTTAGCAGCCCTGACCACACCCTCCCGTAACAGATTTCAAAAGAACATAAGATATGCCATACTGGGTCAGACCAAGGTCCATCAAGCCCAGTATCCTGTTACCATCAGTGGCCAATATAGGTCATTCATACCTAGCAGTTTCTCCAAAAGACACAGGTTCCACAATGCTTGTATTGGGTCAAGCAGTGATATCCCAGGTCCCTTTAAATAATGGTTTATGGACCTTTCCTCCAGGAACTTGTCCAAACCTTTTTTAAATCCAGCTACACTAACAGCTTTTACTACATCCTCTAGTAACAAATTACAGAGTTTGATTACACGTTGTGAGAAAAAATATTTTCTCTTATTAGTCTTAAATAGGTTACCATGTAGCTTCATTGCATGTCCCCTAGTCTTTTTATATTCTGATGACGTAAACAATCAATCTACGTTTACCTGTTCCATTCCATTCATTCATTTATAGACTTCTATCATATCTCCCATCAGCAGTCCCTTTTCCAGGTTGAAAAGCCCTAACCATTTTAGCCTCTCTTCATAGGAGTATCCTTCCATCCCCTTTACCATTTTTGTGGCTCTTCTCTGTACCTTTTCTAATAACGCTATATACTTTTTAAGATACGGCGACTAGAATTGCACCCAATATTCAAGGTGCGGTCACACCATGGAACTATACAGAGGCATTATAATATCCTTTGTTTTATTTTCCATTCCTTTCCTTATGATACCTAGCATTCTATTTGCTCTCTTGGTCGCCGCTGCACACTGGGCAGAGGGGTTTAACATGTTACCCATGATGACGCCTAAATCTTTCTCCTGGGTGGTGGTTCCCAGGTGGAACCTTGCATTGTGTAACCATGGTTTGGGTTGTTCTTTCCAAGTTGCATAACTTTGCACTTGTCTACATTAAATTTCAGCAGCCATTTTGATGCCCAGTCTTCCAATTTATCAAAATCCTCTTGCAATTTTCCACAATCCTCTTGGGTTTTAACAACTTTAAATAGTTTTGTGTCATCTGCAAATTTGATAACCTCACTCGTTATTCCCTTTCCAGGTCATTTATGAATATGTCAAAAAGTAGTGGACCCAGCACAGATCCCTGGGGTACTCCACTATTCACCTTTTTCCAATGGGAAAATTGTCCATTTAGCCCTACCCTCTGCTTTCTATCTTTTAACCAGTTCCTGATCCACAATAGTACACTGCCTCCTATCCCATGACTTTTAGTTTTCCCAAAGGTTTCTGATGAGAGACCTTGTCGAAGGCTTTCTGAACGTCCAGATACACTATATCAACCGACTCACCTTTGTCTACCTGTTTATTCACACCTTCATAAAAACATAACAGATTAGTAAGACAAAATCTTCATAAGAATATAAGATATGCCATTCTGGGTCAGACCAAAGTCCATCAAGCCCAGTATCCTGTTTCCAATAGTGGCCAATCTAGGTCATACATAGCTAGCAGTTTCCCCAAAAGACACAGGTTCCACAATGCTTATATTGAGTCAAGCAGTGATATCCTGGGTCTCTTTTTAATAATGTTTCATGGACCTTTCCTCCAGGAACTTGTCCATACCTTTTTTAAACCCAGCTACACTAACAGCTTTTACTATATTTTCTGGTAACAAATTCTAGAGTTTGATTACACATTGAGTGAAAAAATATTTTCTCTTATTTGTCTTGAATAGTTTACCCTGTAGCTTCATTGCATGTCCCCTAGTCTTTCTATATTCTGATGATGTAAACAATCGATCTACGTTTACCGGTTCCACTCCGTTCATTAATTTATAGACTTCTAGCATATCGCCCCTAAGCCGTCTCTTTTCCAGGTTAAAGAGCCCTAACCTTTTTAGCCTTTCTTCATAGGGGTATCCTTCCATCCCCTTTACCATTTTGGTGGCTCTTCTCTGAACCTTTTCTAATAATGCTACTGTACATCCTTTTTAAGATAGGGTGACCAGAATTGCACACAATATTCAAGGTGCAGTCACACCATGGAACTATACAGAGGCATTATAATATCCTTTGTTTTATTTTCCATTCCTTTCCTTATGATACCTAGCATTCTATTTGCTCTCTTGGCCGCCGCTGCACACTGGGCGGAGGGTTTTAACATGTTATCCACAATGACGCCTACATCTTTTTCCTTTGTGGTGGTTCCTAATGTGGATCCTTGCATCGTGTAATGATAGATTGGGTTGTTCTTCCCTTGGTGCATAACTTTACACTTGTCCACATTAATCTGCCATTTTGATGCCCAGTCTTCCAATTTATCAAGATCCTCTTGCAATTTTTCACAATCCTCATGGGTTTTAACAACTTTAAATAGTTTTGTGTCATCTGCAAATTTGATAACCTCACTCGTTTGGCAATGGACCCAGCACAGATCTCTGGGGTACACCACTATTCACCTTTTTCCATTGGGAAAATTGACCATTTAGCCCTACCCTCTGCTTTCTATTTTTTATTTTTATTTATTTATGCTTTTCTTCTATACCGCTTTTTCCCAAGATCAAAGGCGGTTTACAAGTAACACAATGAACAGTTTACAATTAACATAATGAACATGGTTTTACATGGAACATCTTGTTTTTTTCAAACTACGTACAATTAACTTTTCGTAAACAACAACAAGTAACATGGAATATATAATTATGCAAATGTTGTAACTATTTACATTAGTTAAATATTTACATTATTCAATTGTTAATCGTGGTTTTTAATACACTAGGGATTTCTAGGGATTTTAATACACTGAGGATTCTAGGTTGATTTTTCCTAAATGTGTTGTGGTTTGTGGCTTTTTGATCTGAGGTTATGGAGGATTTTTATGGAGGTGTGGTGAGGGTGCTGGAGGGGGTTCATTAAGATTTATAAAGTATTCTTTAAACAGATATGTTTTTAGTTCTTTCCGGAATGTCTGTAGGTCTTTTATTTTGCGGAGGCTTAGAGGGAGTTTATTCCATATGGTGGGGGCTGCATATGAGAATGCTCTTGAGCTTGTGGTTTTTTTTGTTTTTCGAATTGATTTTTTTATGTCTAGTGAGTGAGTTGCGTTTTGTCTGCGGGTTCTATGTTCTTTTGGAGTATGTAGTAGAGTGGTTAGATGTGAGGGTGATCTGTCGTTGATAAGTTTAAATGTAGTTAATAGTATTTTGTATGATATTCTGCTATTTATGGGAAGCCAATGTAGTTCGGCGAGGATGGGAGTTATGTGGTCAGTAAGGCGTGCTTTTGCTGTTACTCGAGCACAGATGTTTTGAGCTCTTTGGAGTAAGTTGGTGCTTGTGAGGGGGAGGCCGATAAGTAGACTGTTACAATAGTCAAAGTGTGGAGTGATGAGTGTGCTGATAACAGATCTGAAGTCATGTGTGTCTAGTATTGGTCGTAGGTGTTGAATGGTCTTAAGTTTATAGAATATGGTTTTTACAGTTTGCTTTATGTGGGGGAGCATACTAAGTGTGTGGTCTATTATGATGCCTAGGTATTTTACTTCCTTTTTGATTGGGATTGTTGTGTTGTTAATTGTTATTGTTTCAGGGAGAGTAGTATCTGGTTTTCTTGTTACGAACATTGCTTCAGTTTTTTTTAGGTTGATGCTGAGGTTATTATTTTCTAACCAGGTATTTACTTCGTTGATGCAGTCCAGTAAGTTCTGATAGGTGGGATTATTTGTGCTTATTGGTTGAGTGAGCATGATATCATCTGCGTATATGTAGTGGTTGACTTTATGTTTTTTAAATATATTTGTGATGGGTTGCAGATACAGGTTGAAAAGAAGGGCCGATAGGGCCGAACCCTGTGGAATACCTTGTCCTTGTACAAATGGTTCAGAGGTGTCTTGTCCTAATTTAACGCGTATTGATCGATTTGTGATGTATGATATAAACCATTGTAGAATTGTTCCTCCTATTCCTAGACTTAGGAGTCTGTTAATGAGGGTGTTGTGGTGGACATTGTCAAAGGCACCAGCTATATCAATGAATATGAGGATGTAGCCTTGGTTGCATGTGTCAGTGCCTTTTATGAGGTCATCCATGAGTGTTATAAGCAAAGTTTCGACCCCGTGGGATGGGCGGAAGCCGAATTGGTGTGAGTCTAGTGGTGCATGTGAGTCAATAAAATCTTGTAGTTGGAGCTGTATGATTTTTTCTATTACTTTGGCGATAAACGGTATGCTGGCTATGGGCCTGTAGGAGTTTGGGTCTGTAGGATTGAGTTTATTATTTTTTATTATTGGGCGTAAGGATGTGAGTTTCAGGGCATCTGGCATGATGCCCTGGGATAGTGATTGGTTCACTATATTTTGTATATGGTTAGCTAATTCTGTTTTGGTGTTTTTTATCCATGATACTGGGCATGGATCTAGGGGGGAGGTGGTGGTGTTGATCATTGATATGATATTGAGGAGGTGTTTTTTTTCAATGTCATGAAAGGTTGTCCATTCTATCTTTTAACCAGTTCCTGATCCACAATAGTGCACTGCCTCATAAGCCATGAGTCTTTAGTTTTGCCAGAAGTCTCTGATAAGGGACCTTGTCAAAGGCTTTCTGAAAGTCCAAATACACTATATCAACCGACTCACCTTTGTCTACCTGTTTATTCACACCTTCAAAAAAACTTAACAGATTAGTAAGACAAGATCTTCCTTGTCTAAAGCATGTTGGCTGTCTCCCATTAAGCCATGACTATCTACATGTTCAGCAATTTTGTTCTTTATGATGGTTTCTACCATTATTCCCAATACTGATATCAGGCTCTCTGGTCTGTAGTTTCCCGGATCACTCCTGGAACCCTTTTTAAAAATTGGCGTTACATTGGTGATCCTCCAATCTTCAGGTATTACAGATGATTTTAATGATAGTTCACAGATTGCTAATAGCAGCTCTGCAATCTCATATTTCAGTTTTCTCAACTCCCTTGGATGTATATCATCCGGTCCAGGTGATTTGCTACTCTTCAATTTATTAAATAGTTGTAATACATCTTCCCGGTGTATTGATATGTCTTTCAGTTCTTCCGCAGTTTCACCTTTAAATACCACTTCAGTCATGGGTAACATCCCTACATCTTCCTCAGTAAAGACTGAAGCAAATAATTCATTCAGTCTCTCCACTATAGCCTTGTCTCCTCTTACTGCCCCTTTTACCCCTCTATCATCTAATGGTCCAACTGACTCTCTCACAGGTATTTTTTGCTATGAATGTACTTGAAAAAGTTTTTATTATGCATTTTTGCTTCCACAGCAAGTTTCTTCTCAAATTCTCTCTTTGCCTGCCTTATCAATGCCTTGCATTTAACTTGTCAGTGCTTGTGCTGTTTCCAGGTTTCATCATTTGGATCTTTTTTCCATTTCCTGAAAGATGCTTTTTTGGCAACATCAGCCTCTCTGACCTCACCTTTAAACCATGTTGGCAGTTTTTTGGACTTCCTACCACTTTTGTTAAAGCGTGGAATATAGCTGGTCTGGGCTTCCAAGATAGTATTTTTAAACAACACCCAAGCTTGGTGTCAGTCTTTAAAGTTTGCAACTGCTCCTTTTAGTTTTTTCTTTAAATATTTTCCTCCTTTTATCATAGTCTCCCTTTTGAAAGTTAAAAGGTAGTACTATGGATTTCCTTATCCCTATTGCCAAGTTGTCCCAACACCCTTATCTCTTGCAACAGATCTAGTGTACTACTAAGGACTAAGTCCATAATGGCTTCCCCTCTGGTCAGTTCATGAACAAGCTGCTCCAAGAAGCAGTCATTTATTTCATCTAGAAACTTTATCTCCCTAGCATGTCCAGCCGACACTGACCCAGTCAATACCGGGGTAATTGAAATCACCCATTATTATTACTGTTCTGTAACTTTTGTTAGCTTCCTTTATTTCTTTGAGCATTTTCATCATCCATTTGTTCATTCTGGCCAGACAGTTGATAGTACAACACCACTGCCATCGCCTTCCCCTTTTTACATGGAATTTCAATCCACAGAGATTCTACAGCGAATTTTGTTTCCTGCAAAACTTTAATCCTTTGTGACTCAATGCCCTCTTTAACACAGAGCGCATCCCCTCCACCAATTTGATCAGTTCTATCATTACAATATAGTTTGTACTCAGGTATCACTGTGTCCTACTGGTTGCCCTCCTTCCACCATGTCTCTGAGATACCAGTCATATCTAACTTCTCATTTAATGCTATATATTCTAACTCTCCCATCTTATTTTTTAGACTTCTAGGATTTGCATACAAGCATTTTAGAGACTGTATTTTATTCATATTCATCTGGTTATCTGTAGGCAGGGGCTATTTGGAATCTTTAAGCTCTGTACTCAAGGGCATTTGGGCTACCTTTGTCTTTATTGGAACCTCTCTGCTGATGTGCCTTAACTTCATTTTTTTGGTAGTATCCTTTAAGGATACATTGTTCCAAACAATGCACGCTTTGTTGACTGTCAGCTCTCCCCTATTATTTATTTATTTACATTCTCTTATATACCATGCTATTCTGCATCAGGGTGGTTTACATTGAACAAACTGAAATTACATTGAACAGGGCATTATAACTTGGAGATAACCCTCCATAGCCCATGTTCCCTGTAAAATAGTTAAGTGGCTTGCCCAAGACCACAAGGAGCACCTGTGGGACTAGAAACCCCAGTCCTTCCGGCCCAAGGTTGCTGTCCTCTAGTGGGATTTGAACTCCCAACCTTCCAGCCTGAAGTACCTTGCCCCAACCACTAGGCCACTACTCCACTCTATTATCTAGTTTAAAAGCTGCTCTCTCCCTTTTTAAAGGTTTATGCCAGCAGCCTTGTTCCATCCCGGTTAAGGTGAAGCCCATCCCTTCGGAAGAGCCCCTCCTTTCCCCAGAATGCTCCCCAGTTCCTAACAAATCTAAAACCCTCATCAATTATGTGCTGCGTGAAAAAAAAAATCTATGATTGGTTTTCAATCTGTTAGTCACTAGTTTCATGGAATGTTCTCTTTGTGTTGTTTGAATGGTTAAATAGCCATTCCTTATTTAACCATTCCACTACACTGATGATATTATAAACTTTTATCATGTCCTCTCTAAGTTGTCTTTTCTCCAAGTTAGAGCCTAAACATCGTTGGCCTTGCTTCATAAGGAAAGTGTTCAACCGTTTTTATCATTTTGTTGCCTTTCTCTAAACATTTTCTCTTTCCACTATTTCTTTTTGGAGATGGTGACTAGCACTACACACACAATATGTAGCAGAGGAGCTAAGGACCTATACAGAGGTCTAATGATATTCTCAGTTTTGTTTATAGCAAGAATAAGCATTTCCTTTTTCTCATAAGAAATAGGAAATTCTTATTCTTGCTTTCAGAAACTCCACAACCCAGCAGTTTAAAAGTTAGCAGAGCCACGGGAACAGTGAAATGTTCCCGCGGCTGCTTTCTTTTTTGAAGGACGAATCAGAGCAGACATGGGGGTAGGAGAGGGAAGCCTGGAAGGGAGCAGACACAGGGAGAGAGCTGAAAGGAAGCAGACAAGGGGGGGGGGGCTACAAGGGAGCAGACACTGGGGAGGTGGAAGGGAGCAGACACGGGGAGGGGGGCTGAAAGGGAGCAGGCATGGGGGCTACAAGAGAGCAGATACTGGGGAGCTGGAAGGGAGCAGACATTGGGGGGCTGAAAGGGAGCAGACAGGGGCGGGGGGTACAAGGAAGCAGGCACCGGCAGGGGAGCCAGAAAGGAGCAGACACAGGGGAGGAGCTGAAAGATAGCAGATATTGGGGAGCTGGAACAAGGGGGTGGGGCTGAAAGGGAGCAGACATGGGGGCTACAAGGGGAGCTGGAAGGGAGCAGACATGGGGGGAGCTGGAAGGGAGCAGACACTTGGTGATGGGGCTGGAAGGTGGCTGGGTAATAGGAGGGGGGTTGGAAGAGAACTAACAGGAGGGAAGGTGGGGGCTAGAAGGGAACTCACATGGGGGGTTGGAAGGAATGGAAAAGAGGGGAAGGAGGAGACTGGAGGGAAGGTGGGGGCTTGAAGGGAGCTGACTCCTAGGGATGGCACTGGAAGGCAGATGGACAAAGGAGAGGGTGACTGGAAGGGAACTGACATGGGAAGGGGCTCTGGGACTGGATGTTCGCTGATACCTGGGATGGTATTTGGACTAGAAGGGGCTGGACGATGGAGGAGGGGGACTAAAAAGGAATAGACACCAGTGGCGGTGCTGGGAATGCAAGGGGGTTGACACTGGGAGGGGAGGCTGTACAGGAAGCTGATTCTGGGGAGGGTTAGTGGGACTGGATAAAGGCTGATGGAAGAAAATGAAGAAAGCAAAAGGAGAGACAAGAAATGGCAGATGGACTATAGACCACAGAAAGAGAGTTAAGAGAAGATAGAGGAAAACAGAAACCTCAGATTGGGACCAGCATGATCAGAAATCATCAGACAACGAAGGTAGAATTTTTTTTTTCAATTTAGTGATTGGACTTTGTGCTATCTATATTTCACTCAGTATAGGGAACTGCATCTCTTATCTGGTGTAGCGCTGCATGTGGAGTCTGCCTTCTTGGGGTTTCATTTTAATTTTTGTCTACATATTTTTATTTTTACTTTAGGTTGTAGTCACTTATTCTGTACTTGGTGAGGGTCTGTGTTCTGAATGTGTGACCAAGGCCAGGTGTTCTGTTAACATGGCTTTTGTATGTAGGGATCTGTACATAGTAATTTGACTTGTACAGCTTTACAAATAGGTGTATGGATGTTTTGGGGTCCATTGCAGTGTTTGTAGTGCTGCTTTTTTCTTGGTAGGCCCCTTATTGTATGAGTTTTGGAAGTGTATGCTGGTATGGTAGATTTGGCCTTGTAGATCTTCGGTGACTTTTGCAGTGTTTTATATTAGTTCACAATATGCCTGGCACTGGAGAATGTTTAAGCTGTTGTTAGTGAAATGACCAGAATCAGAATTTCTTTTCACTATCACAGCCTATTTGTATGATGCTAATATTTATTGCTAAGTATTTTTATTTTGGTTATGCATTTGCTCTTTTGCTGCAATTTTCTTAAAACACTGGATTTGAAGGAGAAATACTAATATCGCTTGAAAAGTGTTCACAAAGCGGTTTTGGGAAAAAGGAGGTTAGGGTGCAGCCAACATTAATAATAATGAGGGAAAGGCACAGATTTATAGGTTGCAGGGGGGGCGCTAGAAACCTCAGCACCAGCCCTGTTCAGAACCCAGCATTTCGTACCTGTATTCTAGATTATTTTTCCCTATATGCATCACTTTTCAGTTGTCCACATTAAATTTTAATCGGCCATTGAGATTTCCCATCTCCTAGTCTCACAAGATCCTTCTGAAAATCCTTGAAATCCTCTACCATTTTCATGACTGAATAATTTTAGGAATGTGCATTGGTTAGCATGGATTTGGTTCATCAGTATGCCTTAAAAATGCCAGTGCATGCTAAATGAATATAACGTGCAGCGGCAGAAAAATGTAGAAACCACATCCATGTGGAAAACGTGATTCTGGAAAGACCCCAAAATCCACGTTTTTGTACTGGACACGTCGATCTCGGCATACTTTCCCAGAGGGCGTTCTGTGATATTTCAGGGCATGACTTGAGTGGTGCCGCATTTGCACATCCCAGTGGCATACAGGGTGGATTTTTTGAACATGCCAATTTTCATCTGCTATAAATCACAAATAAGCACCAGACTTTATTGTCTTTTGGGACTGCCAGTGTCGTGGGTGATTGGAGGACTTGTCTGTTTCCCTGCACTCCTTTCTCAAACTTATATTCCACTGCCTTTTAAAGACTCACTACATTCCCCATCTCTGAACCCCTCACACCAGTCACACCAGTCCCATACTCCCAGTATCCCTCGCTCTGGCCTGAGGTGTGTCACCCTTCCTGTTCCTCATCTGCCTGGTGCCTTCTGTCTGCTTCAGTGTTCCCACATGCATCCAGGTCTCCGAATAGTTCCCTGCTACCTGCATTCGTATATGTGTATGTGGGCTTGTCCCCAGTGTAGTGTGTGGGGTCATTTAAAGGGAAGACGTGCTTGGTAAAGTGACCCATGGTAGAATCCCTATCAGCTACAGATCAGTTTGAGTAATGAAATGAAATAGAACATTTAGACAACATTTCTTGTTCCATTTGATCACATTTTGAAAATAAAACAAAAGAAAACCAAACAAAATTGGATACATTTTTCTTTTGTTTAAAAAACATTGGCAGATGAAGCCAAAACAGCAGGATCTTCCTCATTCTAAGAAAGACCAACTGCAAACCACAAAAGACATCACTGGACCACATGGCTTGTGCAAGTCATGCTTCATGAGTTCCACATTCATTCTGCGGCTCCTCACTAGCTTTCCTCTCTTATCTCACTCTACACCCTTCCTCGGGAACTCCGCTCCTCTGGCAGATCCCTTTCTTCTGTACACTTCTCTGCCACTGCCACCTCCAGACCTCGTTCTTTCCATGTTGGTACTTCATATGCCTGGAACAAATTACCTGAGTCAGTACGTCAGGCTCTTTCTCTACCCCTATTCAAATCCAGGCTAAAACCCCACTCCTTTGAGGCAGTTTTTCAATCCTGATGCTACTCACTCTCGTGTTCACTACTTACATATATCTTATCATACTCTAGTCCCCAGTTTTATGTTGTATTTCGTCTTGATTAGATTGTAAGCTCTGAAGAGCAGGGACTGTGTCTTACGTAGAAACATGATGCCAGAAAAAGACCACATGTCCTATCCAGTCCTATCAACTACAATAGTCCCTTTTTTTCCTTAGAGATCCTCTGTGTTTGTCCCATGCTTTTTTGAATTCAGATACTGTACTCATCTCTACCTCCTCCACTGGGAGACTATTCCACGGATCCACCACTCTTTCCGTAAAGAAATATTTCTGCATATTACTCCTGAGTCTATCCCCTTTTACCCTCATCCTATGCACCCTCGTAGCAGAGCTTGTTTTCAATTGAAAGAGACTCTCTTCCAGTGCATTTGTGCCACAGAGGTATTTAAACATCTCTATCATATCTTCTCTATCCTGCCTTTCCTCTAAAGTATACATATTAAGATCTTTAAGTTTGCATTGAGTGTCACATGTATGATTTTCTCCCAGTTGGTGAGAGGTCTTACGTGTGCACTAGGTGCAAGGAGCTCTCTGCTCTCAGGGAACGAGTCCGTTCTCTAGAGGCTAGAGTAGCAGACTTGGAAAACATAAGACAGACAGAGAGGTACATAGACGAGACCTACAGGGATATAGTCCTGAAGTCCCACCTCCAGTCTGGCAGCATTCCTGTTGCCATGGACGAGAGAGGTCACGTGACAGGAGATAATCACCCTGGTGTGGCAGGAAGTGATCCTGTAACTAGGACCTGTCCTCCAGGTGATGTAAAACCCTCTCGCACTGAGGCTGTTTCTCCAGGGCCATATGCCCATGAGGGAAGGGTTAGGACAGCCGTTATAGTTGGTGATTCGACCATTAGGCATGTAGATAGCTGGGTGGCTGGTGGACGTGAGGATCGCCTGGTAACATGCTTGCCTAGTGCAAAGGTAGTGGACCTCATGCGCCACCTAGACAAGGTCTTAGATAGTGCTGGGGAGGAGTCTGCTGTCTTAGTACATGTCAGTACCAATGACATAGGAAAATGTGGTAGGGAGGTTCTGGAGGCTAAATTTAGGCTTTTAGGTAGGAAGTTGAAATACAGAACTTCCAGGATAGCATTCTCTGATATGTTTCCCGTTCCACGCGCAGGACCCAAAAGGCAGGCAGAGCTCCGGAGTCTCAATGTCTGGATGAGACGATGGTGCAAGGATGAGGGTTTTGGATTTGTTAGGAACTGGGGAACAATCTGGGGAAAGGAGGGGCTCTTCCAAAGGGATGGGCTTCACCTTAACCGGGATGGAACCAGGCTGCTGGCATTAACCTTTAAAAAGGAGATAGAGCAGCTTTTAAACTAGATAATAGGGGAAAGCCGACAGTCGCCCAAGAGCGGATGGTTCGGAAGAATGTATCCTTGAAGGATACTAGCAAAAGCAGAGAGGTTCCAAAAAAGAGTAAAGTAGCCCAAATGCCCTCGAGTATGGAGCAGACAGAGCTTAAAGATCCCAAATTACCCATGTCTACCAATAGCCAAATTAATATGAATAAAATACAGTCTCTAAAATGCTTGTATGCAAATGCTAGAAGTCTAAAAAATAAGATGGGAGAGTTAGAATATATAGCACTAAATGAGAGGTTAGATATGATTGGAATATCAGAGACATGGTGAAAGGAGGACAACCAGTGGGACACTGTGATACCTGGGTACAAACTATATCGTAATGATAGAGCTGATCAAATTGGTGGAGGGGTTGCGCTCTATGTTAGAGAGGGCATTGAGTCAGAAAGGATTAAAGTTTTGCAGGAAACAAAATTTGCTGTAGAATCTCTATGGATTGAAATTCCATATAAAAAGGGGAAGGCGATGGCAGTCGGGGTGTACTATCGACCACCGGGCCAGAATGAACAAATGGATGATGAAATGCTCAAAGAAATCAAGGAAGCTAACAAACGTTACAGCGCAGTAATAATAATGGGTGATTTCAATTACCCCGGTATCGACTGGGTCAGTGTCACGGCAGGACATGCTAGGGAGATAAAGTTCCTAGATGACATAAATGACTGCTTCTTGGAGCAGCTGGTTCATGAACCGACCAGAGGGGAAGCCATATTAAACCTAGTCCTTAGTGGAACACCAGATCTAGTGCAAGAGATAAGGGTGTTGGGGCCACTTGGCAATAGTGATCATAGCATGATCATCTTTGATTTAATTAGTGGAGGAGAGATAGTACGGAAATCCCCAGTACTACCTTTTAACTTTCGAAAGGGAGACTATGATAAATTGAGGAAAATACTTAAGAAAAAACTAAAAGGAGCAGTTGCAAAGGTTAAAGAGTTACACCAAGCTTGGGTTTTGTTGAAAAATACTATCTTGGCAGCCCAGACCAGCTGTATTCCATGCTTTAAGAAATGTGGAAGGAAGTCCAAAAAACTGCCAGCATGGTTTAAAGGTGAGGTCAGAGAGGCTGTTGTTGCCAAAAAAGCATCTTTCAGGAAAAGCAAAAAAGAGCCAAACGATGAAACCTGGAAACAGCACAAGCACTGGCAAGTCAAATGCAAGGCATTGATAAAGCAGGCAAAGGGAGAATTTGAGAAGAAGCTTGCTGTGGAAGCAAAAACGCGAAATACAATTTTTTCAAGTACATTCATAGCAAAAAACCTGTGAGAGAGTCAGTTGGTCCATTAGATGATAGAGGAGTTAAAGGGGCACTAAGAGGTGACAAGGCGATAGCGGAGAGACTGAATGAATTCTTTACTTCGGTCTTTACTGAGGGAGATGTAGGGATGATACCTATGACTGAATATTTTTTCACTCAACGTGTAATCAAACTCTGGAATTTGTTACCGGAGGATGTAGTAAAGGCTGTTAGTGTAGCTGGGATTAAAAAAGGTTTGGACAAATTCCTGGAGGAAAGGTCCATAAACCATTATTAAGAAGGGACCCAGGATATCAATGCTTGACCCAGTACAAACATTGCGGAACCTGTGTCTTTTGGGGAACCTGCTAGGTACGTATGACCTAGATTGGCCACTGTTGGTCTGATCCAGTATGGCATATCTTATGGCCCTCCTATGCTGTATAACGAACACCACTAACCATTTTAGTAGCCACTGTCTGCACCAGCTACAATATTTTTATATCCTTTTTAAGGTATGGTCTCCAGAATTGCACACAATACCCAAAATGAAGTCACACTAGAGACATACAGAGGCACCATTGCCTCCTTTTTTCTGCTGGCCATTCCTTTCCCTGTGCACCCAAATATCCTTCTGGCTTTTGCTGTCACCTTTTCTACCTGTTTAGCCACTTTAAGATCATCAGACATAATCACACTCCAGTCCCACTTTTCTTTTGTGGACAGAAGTACTTCAAACTCCGCACTGTACTGCTCCCTTTGATTTTTGCAACCTAAATGCATGACCTTGCATTTTCTAAACCATTCTTCAGCTTAACTGGATCTCTCCTCATGTGATCTACTCCATCCTGGGTGTCTACTCTATTGTAGATTATGGTATCAAAGAGCCCTTCAGCCATTCTGCAATATCACAAAAAAAAAAAGTTCAAAAGAATCAGACCAAGGACAGATCCCTTAGACACTCCATTGGTAACCTCCTTCTCCTCAGAGTTAGCTCCATTTACCTGTACCCTTTGTCATCTCCTACTCAACCAATATCTAACCCAATCAGTAACTTTAGGGTCCATCCCTTGGGTGCTCAGTTTGTTTATAAGTTGCCTATGTGGAACAGTGTCGAAGGCTTTACTGAAATCTAAGTACACCACATCTAGGGCTCTCCCTCGGTCCAACTCCCTGGTCACCCAGTCAGATTTTTCTGACAAGTCCTGCCTCTGGTAAACCCATGTTGACTTGGATCCTGCAATCCATTGGACTCCAAAAACCTCACTATTCTCTCTTTTAGCAGTGTTTCTAATAATTTACTCACCACAGAGGTTAGATGCTGGCCTGTAGTTTTCAACCTCATCCTTACTTCCACTTTTGTGTAAAGAGACCACATGAACCTTTCTCCAGTCCTCTGTGACCACTCCTGATTCCAAAGAAGCATTAAAAAAGTCAGTCAGTGGAGCCGCTAGAATGTCCCCAAGTTCCTTCAGTATTCTCGGATGTATCCCATCCAGTCCCATCGCTTTATCTTTAGCTAGTTCCTCATGAATACAGTCTTCTGAAAATCGTTCAAGCTCCCTGTCACTTCTGTTCCTATTTGTGGGTGTTTACTGAGGTTCTGCCCTTCATCTGTGAATACAGAATAGAAATATTTGTTAAGCAATGCCACTTTATTCTCATCAGCTTCTACATATTCCTCCCCTTCACTCTTGAGTCTGACAATACCAATTTTGCCCTTCTTCCTCTCACTAACATATCTGAAACATGTCTTATCCCCCATTTTATTGCATTAGCTATTTTTTCTTCTTTTTGTATCTTTGCTTTCCTGACTATTTTGCTAGCTTCTCTAAGTTTTTCCAAATATAGATGCCTGTCTTCCTCTCTCTGTGATCGCTTGTATTTCCTGAAGGCCTCCCTCTTTTTCTTCATCTTTTCAGCTACTTCTTTTGAGAATCATAGCGGCATCCTTTTCCTTTTACATTTATTTACCTTTCTAACAAAAAGATTTGCTGCCCTTAAAATATCCCCTTTCAGTTTTTCCCACTGTTTTTTTACATCCCCCATCTTTCCCCATCCCATTAACAACTCCTGTCCCATCTTGGCAAAGTTAGTTTTCCTAAAGTCTAAGACCTTCACTTTTGAATGGATTTTATCAGTCCTAGTCCTAATACTGAAACACATCATCTGGTGATCACTGGATGCAAAATGATTTCCCACTATAACATCACAAACACTTTCCCCATTGGTAAGCACCAAGTCCAGTATGGTCCCTTAACATAAGATAAGAACATAAGATATGCCATACTGGGACAGACCAAGGTCCATCAAGCCCAGTATCCTGTTTCCAACAGTGGCCAATCCAGGTCACAAGTACCTAGCAGTTTCCCCAAAAGACACAGGTTCCACAATGCTTGTAACTGGGTCAAGCATTGTTATCCTGGGTCCCTTCTTAATAATGGTTTATGGACCTTTCCTCCAGGAACTTGTCCAAACCTTTTTTAATCCCAGCTACACTAACAGCCTTTACTACATCCTCCGGTAACAAATTCCAGAGTTTGATTACACGTTGAGTGAAAAAATATTTTCTTTTATTAGTCTTAAATAGTTTACCCTGTGTGGGTTCTCTTACCAGTTGCCTGAATAGTTCTCCCTCTCAAACTTTGCAGGCTCTGGTGACTCATGTCCAACTTTCTTCATTCTATAGCCTCCCATCTTCACCTCTGTTGGAAAGATTGGATGTTTCAAGAAGCATCGCATCAATGAACTTCTCACTGTCTTCTCAGCCTTGCCACCTCTTCTCTGAGCTTCTTCACTTGTTTCCTGAGAGCTTCTGCATGTAGGTATCCTGTACATTGGACCAATCCTTCAACTGGCCCTGGGATCTCTGTCTGGAGGCAACATCTTTGGCAATGTGATTCTTCCCAGCCATTGTTCAATTGGTGGAGCTTTGTTACCTGTTGAAGTAAAAGAGAGAGACCTACCAAAGTCCCTACCTGTTCCTCAACTGTCCTTTAAGAGAAAAAGCAATTAACTTCTTTTAAGTGTGTTCTAACAGCACTGTTCTATGTCCCTGTTTATAGCTAATTGGGGAGTTGCCCTATAAAGCAAAAATACTCACATGGGGTGTGTAGGGAGGGATCTAACACCTGATGAGGTCAGTGGCTTTAAAGAACTAGCTGTGAATGGATAACTGGAGCAAAAAACAATGAACTCTAACTGACAGAGCTTTGCCCAACACCACAAAAAATTCCCCCTTTGCAGTACAGAAAAAGAATTAGCTTTTAAAAATGAAAAACAAAACCCCTTTAAGAGCTTTCAGGAAGAGAGCTTGTATTTAAAAGCCACACAGAATCACCTGGCTTGCAATGGAGTCCCTGTTGGTAGTAGTAGTAGTAGAAGAGATACCAAGAGGCATCCATATCAGAGGGTATTGAGGCGCAGAGTCCAGTATCTAAATCTCTCTGTTGAGCAGTATCTCACCAGGTTCTGATTTGACAAGGCAGCCATCCACCATCTCTACCAGGAACTAGAGCCATTCCTCTGCTTCACCAGATAGAGGGGCTAGCCCATGCCCATAAACTTCAGGGTCATCATGGCCCTTGCCTTCCTTGACACTGTCATTTCCAATTTGTGCTAGTCTTCAAACTGCATCTCAGCCAGTCATCCATCTCACAGTGCAACTCTTACCCAACCACAGAATATGTAGCTTTCCTTCAATTACTAAAGCAGAGGCAGCTAACCATGACCCAGTTCTTTAAAGTGGTCAAATTCTTATCTGTACTGGGGATCACAAGAAAGGAAGGCCACCTACTTCAACAGAAAGACATTCTACACTCTCAACATGCAGGTGGTCTGCAATGCAGAGTGGGAGATAATGGATGTGTTCCTGAGGTTTCCAGTCTCCTGTCATGACTCCTACATACTGACCCACTCAAGCATCTATGAGAGATTTGAAAGTTGAGAAATCACTGGTGGAGGGCTGCTAGCCCTAAGGCTTGCACCAGCACACTCTGCCTTCTAGACATGCACATGCTAGGAGGTCTCAGTGATTCCTGGCAGCAACAACCAGCAAATAGAGCACATGGTTACAATGCCTACCCACCACAGATAAAATCCTGACTCTTTGCTCTAATCTGTTGTCACTTTCTCTACTCTAATCATGGGGTTTCTTAGCTCCCGCACAAACACAGAGAAGTGGTACAATAGGGCCCACAGGCACACCAATTCCATTATTAAGAGGCTCTTTGGTGTTTTCAAAAGCCATTTCCAGTGCCTGGACTGATGAGGGGGGTGGGTAGGGGGACTCCTCTACATCTTAGCCAGTCTGCCAGATATTCATGGCCTGCTGCATGTTCCACAATCTGCCAATTACGTGTTAACAACCTCTGTCTGAAGGAGTTGAAATGGCTGCCCCAGACATAGCAGATGAATCAGAAGGCCCTAGGAAGGAAGACACAGTCCATCCCCACCAGCTTTAGTGACTGCAAGAAATGAGGTCATCATACATAGGCATTTCTTGTAAATGTTTATGTTTTATTAATGAAAATTTTGTTTTCTAACCATATAAACCAGCTTTCCTGCCCCCTGCCCCCTACACCTTGCCCACCCTACCCACCTCTAATACCCATCCACCTCCACCTCCCATCATCAGACCCTGTCCCCCAAAAAACTCCTATCACCAGTCACCTGCCCATCTCCAGCCCACTTGCCCCATCCTCCACCCACCCAAACACCCCCCTTCACCAACTCCTTGCTATCCCCATCCCAACCACTCCCTTCGCCAGCTCCCTGCCTCTCCCTTTCTCAAGGTGCTCAGAGTGGGAATACATGCTTACTACTTCCCATATCCCCTCCTCCATCCACTACCCCTCTGTCCTCCTCTGTCACCTGAACATAAGAACATAACAAATACCATACTTGATCAGACCAAAGTCAATCAAGCCCAGTATCCTGTTTCCAACATTTGCTAATCCAGGTCAAAAGTACATGGCAGGTTTCCAAAAGTACACAGGTTCCACAATGCTTGTCCTGGGTTAAGCAGTGCATTTCCCCGTCCTTTTTTTTTTTTTTTTTTGTAACTTTATTTATGAATTTTATAGTTACAACATAACAAACAAAACAGTGAGCGCACTGAAACAACTAAACATTTCTATACCCCCCACCCACCCCGGCTCTCTGAGAAGTCAGTTATATTTGCCCCACAGACTAAGTCGCCAATGAGAAAATTGCCACTCCCACTAACCTCTAAGGGAGAATATTATCCTATCTATTAAGGAAGATCTATGTTTAGCTTTGCACAAGCAGCGAAACTGTCCAGCAACACCCATTTGCCTAAGTTAGAACCTGCTTTATCCGGGTAAAGCATAGCTACTCACCTGTAACAGGTGATCTCCGGGAACAGCAGGAATTTAGTCCTCACATATGGGTATCGTCGGTACCGACGGAGCCTGCGCGGGAACGCTCCCCAGCGTCCAATCAGAACGCTTTTGGGAGCATCTCACAGCACCTGCGTGCTGCCTTCCCGCCTTTCCCAACTGCCTCTCTCCAGTTGAGTTTTAGAGTTGAGACAAAGAGAGAGAGAGCGAGGGAAAGGAAAGAGAGAGATAGAGAGATACAACTCCTAGGGGAGGTGGATGGGTTGTGAGGACTAAATTCCTGCTGTTCCTGGAGATCACCTGTTACAGGTGAGTAACTATGCTATCTCAAGGAACAAGCAGGAATGTAGTCATCACATATGGGTACTCCCTAGCTTTAGGTGCCAGGGAGAGACCCTAGAAGTTGTGTGTCCCTGAGAAGGGCTCCACTTCCCCCCCATGGATCTCTGGCATCCTACCAGGGATGGTGGGTAGGAGTTGATTATGTATGGAACAGGTGTTTGAGAACAGCCTGACCAAACAAGGCATCCCGGCGGGAGTCCTTGTCCAAGCAGTAATGGGCTGTGAAGGTATGAACTGAGGCCCAAGTGGCTGCTCGACAGATGTCGTCAATAGACACAGAGTTCAGATGAGCCATTGAGGCTGCCATGGCTCTCACATTGTGAGCTGTGACATGGCCCTCCAGAGAAAGGTTCTTACTCTGATAGGCGAAAGAAATACACTGAGCAATCCAGTTAGATAGTGCTCTCTTGGAGACTGGAAGTCCCAAATGAGAAGGATCAAAAGCAACAAAGAGTTGAGAGGACTTTCTATGTTGCTGTGTTCTTTGTAAGTAAAAAGCTAGAGCTCTTTTACAGTCCAAGGTATGAAGATTCCTCTCTGCATTTGATGCATGAGGTCCTGGAAAAAAAGACAGGTAGGTAGATCTCTTGGTTGAGATGAAAAGGCAAGACCACCTTAGGCATAAAGTGTGGATGAGTCCTAAGGACTACCTTGTCATGATGGAACCTTGTATAAGGTGGATTAGCTACTAGTGCTTGCAATTCACTAATGCGGCATGCTGATGTGATTGCAATGAGAGAGATAACCTTCCAAGAAAGAAATTTCAAGGAGGTGGTAGCTAACGGTTCGAAAGGTGGCTTCATGAGCTGCCCAAGAACCAGGTTCAAGTCCCATGCCACCAGAGGTGGTCTAATGGGAGGCTTAGTTAGAAGGAGGCCGCTCATAAATCTTGCTATAAGAGGATGAGAGGAAATAGGTTGTCCATTTAGAGGTTTAAGAGAAGCTGCAATAGCACTCAAATGGACTCTTACTGAATTTGTCTTAAGGCCTGCATTAGACAAATGGAGGAGATATTCCAGCAAAGATTCCAGAGGTATCGCAAGGGGGTTAAGACCCTTTTCCGAACACCAAATAGTAAACCTTTTCCACTTGAAAGAATAAGAACATCTAGTGGAAGGTTTTCTGGAAGTATAAAGAACATCTTTCACTTGCTGAGAAAGATGAAGATCTTGGAGATCTAGGCCTTCAGCAACCAAGCCCTGAGATGCAGAGACTGGGGATTGGGATGCCATAACATTCTCTTCTCCTGAGATAGGAGATCTGGAGCAGACCCTAACTCCAGGGAGGGAGCTTGAGAGAGATGTAGAAGCAGAGGGTACCACACTTGCCGTGGCCAATGTGGTGCTATGAGAATCATGTGGCCCCTGTCTCTCTGAAGCTTGAAGAGGGTTTTGGGAATTAGGGGAATGGGTGGAAAGGCATACAGGAAGTCTTGACCCCAGTAAAGGAGGAAAGCATCCCTGGCCTGAGCACTCTGAGCCGGAATCCTGGAACAGAACCGGGGAAGTTTGGCATTCCATGGCCTTGCAAAGAGGTCTATGTCCGGGGTTCCCCAAAGTTGAAATATCCTGGTCACCTGGTCTGCATGCAGAGACCACTCGTGTGGAAGGAGAACTCGACTGAGTCTGTCCACCCAAGAGTTTTGAATGCCTGGAAGATATACTGCCAGCAGATGAATCTGATGCTCTCTGGCGAGGGCCCATAGTCGCAAAGCTTCATTGCAAAGTGACAGAGAGCCTGTTCCCCCCTGCTTGTTCACATAGAACATGGCTACCTGATTGTCCGTATGAATGAGGACTGTCTTGTAGCTGAGCAGGGAGTGGAACACTCGCAGAGCCAGGAAAATTGCTCTGAGTTCCAAGAGATTGATATGCAGACAACTCTCTTGTGGAGACCAGGTGCCCTGGGTGGAGAAGTCTTGCAGATGAGCTCCCCAACCCTTTGGAGAAGCATCTGTTGTGAGAGTTGCTTGGGGTAAGGGTTGTTGAAAGGGGCACCCCAGCAACAGATTTTGAGTGGACGTCCACCATTGGAGGGACAAAATGAGGCAACTTGTGTTTGCTATTTTGTCTGACAGGCACCCTGATGCCTGGGTCCATTGGGTGGATAAAGTCCACTGAGCTGCCCTCATGTGGAGGCGAGCATATGGAACCACATGCACGGTGGATGCCATGTGGCCCAGCAATTGCAACATTTCTCGAGCAGTTAGATGAGGCTTTAGCACTGCTTGAGAAGCTAACTGCACCAAGCGAAGGCAACGGGCCTGGGGAAGATAGGCCCTTGCCCTTGTGGTATCCAGAAGAGCTCCTATGAACTCTAAAGATTGAATGGGAGTCAGACTGGATTTTGGGATGTTTATTACCAGCCCTAAATACTGAAGGATACGCATTGTGCAGGATAGAGAAGTCTTGGCCTCTCACTGTGTTGGAGCTCGAATGAGCCGGTCGTCCAAGTAAGGGAAGACGAATATTCCCAGATTGCGGAGAAATGCTGCTATCACAGCCATGCATTTGGTGAACACCCTTGGTGCAGAGGCCAGACCAAAAGGAAGCACCCTGTATTGGTAATGCTTTCCTTGAAAAAGGAACCGAAGCAACCTTCTGTGGGTTGGATGGATGAGGACATGGGTGTACGCATCCTTGAGATCTAGAGAACAAAGCCAATCCTGACTCTGAAGGTATGGAAGCAGAGCTCCAAGAGAAATCATCTTGAATTTCTCCTTGACAAGGAATTTGTTCAATTCTCTGAGATCTAAGATAGGTCTGTATCCCCCTGTTTTCTTTGGGATAAGAAAATAAGGGAAATAGAACCCTGTGCCCTGTTGATGAAGAGGCACTTCTTCTACTGCCCCTTGGGCAAGAAGGATGGCAACCTCCTGACCTAACAGGTTGATGAGAGAGGTCGGAGAATTGAACTGCTTCACTATTGTGTGAGGGGGTATGCTTGAAAAATGAAGTTTGTATCCCTCCTTTATGATGGAGAGTGTCCAATGCTCTGCTGTTCCTGGAATGGTGGATGGTTCTGGTCCTTCCAGAACCAGAAAGGCTAAGTTCTCTAGCTGAAAGTCAAAGGCCCTGAGGAGGCTGAGGCTGCTAGGCCGGTGAAGGCCTAGCAGCCTTTGCTTTCTTCTGTTTGGGTGGTTGCTGACGTTTGGTTGAAAACTGACCTGCAGAAGATGCCTGCTGACCATAAGCAGGATAAAATCTTTTCTTTTTAGAAAAAGATGTTTTCTTGAACAACTTTTTTCTAGCAGGATCAGCAGTGGACTTGGATAGTCTATCCAAGGTGGAATTTTCAGCATCCATTTAATTGGCTTTTTCCTGCCAAACCTTACCAAACAGGTTCTCACCAGTACAAGGGATATTTCCCAATTTATCTTGTACCCAGAGCTCTAAATCAGATACCTGGAGCCAAGAATTCTACATGCACCTATGGCAATTGCCGAGGTTCTGCTTATACACTCAAAGCAGTCAAAGGCTGCACGGTTGGAGAATTTAGAGACATCTTGGGCATGTTTGACCCAAGTGAGAAAGTCCTGTCTTTTATCCTCAGAAATGAATGGACTTAAAATCTGTAAATTATCTGTGACCTCCTTTAGGAACATTCCCATGTAGAGACTATAGGAACTGATTCTTGCAGCAAGCATGGAAGCTTGAAAAACTCTACGTCCAAAAGCATCCAGGGTTCTGCATTCACGTCCTGGAGGATTAGAGGCATGTCTTTTTGCACTTCTAATCCTTCTCATAGCTGACTCCACCACAATAGAGTGGTGAGGAAGCTGAGTCTTATGGAACCCAGGACAAGGAGGGACATTGATACATAGTATCTAACCTACGAGAATGAGGAGAGGTGGTGTTTCCCACATCCTCAACATGAGATCATATAGATTCTCATGAATGGGTAAGGTAGCTGCCTCCTTAGGAGTTTTGGGATATTGTAAAATTTCCAACTCCTTGGCCCTTGGCTCCGTTTCAGGGGCCACAGTAATGGACAGGCCCTGAGCCACCTCTCTGATGAAGTCTTGGAAAGACATGTCCTCTGGAGGAGACATCCTGCGTTTAGGGGAGGAGGACTCCTCTGGAAGAAGCATAGCTGCATCGACAGAACTTTCAGAATCCTCAGATTCTTCTGAGGACTCGAAGTATCGTCTGTCCGGATGCTCTTGCAGAGCCCGATACCCGTACCGACCAAGGTCGGTACCGGGAATAACCGGTACTGGAGAATCTGTACCAGAGGGCATCGGAGGACAGGGTACCGGCATAGCAGACACTGATGCCGATGTTGATGCTATTGGTACCGGTACCGATACCAATGCCGGTGCCAGTACCGGTGGAGTTGTCTGTCGCGGTACCAAGGGCATCGATGCCGCAAGGAAAGCCACCAGACTGCGTTCCATGGTCAGAATTCTCTGGTCCATAGACCCCGCCAATGCCTGGATGTCGGTACCGGTGGAGACCACCGGTCTGAGATCCACGGGAGGAAGAAGAAGCCCTGGAAGACGTCGATGCCACCGAAGCCGCATCAGAGGGAAACTGGGTACTGAGCTTGGCAGCTCGGTTCTGCCGACCTCTTTTAGACATCATGGCACAGGACACACAATCCGTGATGGAGTGGTCAGGACCTAAACATTTTAAACACCATTCATGGGTGTCGGTGACGGAAATGGTACCGCCACACTTGGTGCACTTTTTAAAACCTGAGGCAGGTTTTTCCATGTTAAGGAAAGTTTTTGGGCCTAAGGCCCAAAAAGGCGGGTGCACCTGAAGAAAATGGAAAAAAACAGATTTTTTTTTTTTTTTTTTTTTTTAGAAATAGGAAAGAAAGACCGGCGGTACCGGTAGAGCGTCGAAGAAGGCAGACGCGACCACAAAAAGAAATAAAGAAATAAAGAAATTCTTCTGCGGTGACAGGAACACGACCTGCTGGCTCCGCGGAAAAAGAAGAACTGGAGTGGGAGTTGGGAAAGGCGGGAAGGTAGCACGCAGGCGCTGTGGGATGCTCCCAAAAGCGTTCTAATTGGACGCTGGGGAGCGTTCCCGTGCAGGCTCCGTCGGTACCGACGATACCCATATGTGATGACTACATTCCTGCTTGTTCCTGGAGATTGAATTTTACTATACAGTTTCTCAAACTTGGCATTTTGACAAGTAAGATTCCACCACACATCCGGGTTCAGCCTCTGGGGTTCCTTCCAATTAGTAACGATGACTTTTAAAGCAATGGCTATCATAAAATTGAGCAGGAACAGTTTCTCCTTAGTTAAGCCGGGAGATCTCACTGACGATCTTAAGCATACAATATTCCAGGATAAAACAGTTAAAATGCCTAATATTCTTTGTATTCTGGCCCATATAGGCCTCCAAAATCTCTGAACGTTAGGGCACTCAAAGATCATATGCATATATGTGCCAGATTCTATCTGGCAAGACCAGCATTTGCTTGTTGCCGACTTGTCCCACTTGGTCAATTTAACAGGCGTAATAAAAGCCCGATGCATAAAGAAGAAAAGAGATTGTGTGATTGCTGCTGACCTAGAGGCCCTTGTAATTGTCCCCCAAATGGCTCTCCATACCCTAGGAGAAAGGAGACACTGAACCTCCGCTTCCCAAATTCTCTCAAGGCCTTTCGGATGGGACCCGGCGCCATCCCTCAAGCAAGCATAAAATTTAGACACGACTTTCGTCAACACTGCCATTTCCATCATCTTTTTAAACAACCCATCCTCTGGGGCCAGATCAGTTTCATTAATTTTATCCACTTTAACACTATGTTTGAGCTGAAGCCATTGAAAAAAGGCGGCATTGGGGAGTGAAAACTCCTGTTGCAGGGAGGGAAAATCCTTCCAATCCTTAGGTCCTAACACCTGTCCCAAGAACCAGATACCACTTGCTTGCCATCTCTTCCATGCAAACATCTTGCCGTTGATTTTAAACATGGGGTTCCATCAAAGTGGCAACATCCTAGAAGGCGGATTCTCTTTCCTGACACAACGCTCAAAAGACAAATAGGCCTCTTGTGTCGCAGATATCACCTTGCCCACAGAGGTCCTTTCTGGATGTTTCATACCTAAAAGCAACCAAGTTGGGCAGGGGTTGACTACTCGCCTCTCCACTTCTAACCAAACTGGCTTACAAGCCACTTCCTCAGCACATGTCCACAACGTACCCTGTTTTAACAGGAAGGCCTGGTGATAGCTGTGAAAGTCAGGGAATTGAACACCCCCCCCCCCCTTGTCTTTTGAAGCTTTTAGCTTTTTGAGGGCAGTTCTAGGTTGTCGGCCTCCCCACAAGAATCTGTTTAAGCATCTTTCCAATTCATCATATACTCCGGGAGACAGCGAAAACGGGAGCATACCTAGCACGTAGTAGTTGATTTTGGGCATTAAAGACATCTTTATTGCTTCTAGTCTTCCCCATCATGTGAGATGGAGGGGAGACCATGCTAGCACTAAGTTCTTTATAGTTTGTAACAAGTCCTCTATGTTCTTTTGAATGGCTTGTTCCACAGGAACACCGTATTTGACTCCCAAATATTTAATATTACCTGCTTCCTAGTGAAACGGAAATGCAGCCATGGATTCTGCATTGGCAGTATTATTCATGGGGAAGACGAATGATTTAGTCCAGTTTATTTTGTAGCCCGATAACCTTGAATAATGTTCAATCAAGCTTAGGATCTCAGGGACTGCAGAAGGTTGTGTAAAAAGTAGGTGGTCATCTGTATATGCTGAAATTTTAACCTGCCAGTCGTCAATTACAATACCTCCTATTTCCATATTTTGTCTAATTGCAATGGTCAATGGCTCAAGGGCCAAATTAAAAAGCAAGGGGGAGAGAGGACAGCCCTGGCGAGTGCCTCTATGCAATGTGAAGGAGCGCGACAGAGTACCATTTGCACAAATCCGCGCCCTTGGGTTCGAGTATAGCACTCGTATCATGCTAATGAAATGTGGGCCTAGGCCAAACCACTCTAGGGTTTTAAACAGAAAGGGCCATTCTAACCTGTCGAACGCCTTTTCCACGTCGAGAGAGATACCAACATAGGCCGTATCAAAAAGACTCGCTCTGTCCAACAAATTACATAGTAGTCTGGCGTTATCAGAGGTCGCCCTCCCTGGAATGAAGCCACATTGGTCAGGATGTACCAGCTCCCCTATAATTACAGAGAAGTCTGTTCGCTAGCACCGTGGCATAAATTTTATAATCAGAATTTAATAAGGAGATAGGTATGTAGTTTGCCACCTGCGTAGGATCTCTCCCTGGCTTTTCTAACACCACTATTGTGGCCTCCGCGAAATTTCCGATGTGGGACTGGGATTTACCAAGCTCCTCATAGTAGGACATTAAATGTGGTATTAAATCGACCCTAAAGACGTTTAAAATTCTATAGGTATGCCGTCTGGGCCCACTGCCTTTCCGGATGACATGATATTGATTGCTCTATTTATTTCATCCCTCATTAAAGGTTTGTCCAACTCCTTAGACTGGTGTTCCCTTAGCTTGGGGTGGCCTAACCTCTGTAAGAACTCCTCAGTAGTATCCATGTTTTGCAGACATTCTGAAGAGTATAATTTGTGATAATAATCCGAAAACGCGTCTAGGATTTGGTCAGTGCTGGAAAGATTCCCGCGGCTCTGGTCAGCAATAACAGCAATTCGGGCTTTCTCTTGTTTCCTTTTCAAGGTATTGGCCAACAACTTACCCCCCTTATTTTGTTCTGCATGAAACTGAGACTGCTGCTTCAGCATTACATACACCACCTCCGAACTCAAAATTTCGTTATATTGATATCTTAACCTCTGCAGCCGCAGAGTTATGTCCCCATCTACTTGTTTGAGTAACAGCCTTTCCACCGCTTTAATTTGTTCATCTAACATTTAATCTAGCTTTATTCCGTCTATTCTCCTTAATGGAAAAGCTAGTGATTGTTGCCCGCAAAAAGGCCTTGAAAGTCTCCCACCAGGCCCAACTTGGTGTATCCGCTAACAAGTTTGTGTCAAAATAGTCCTTTATAGCTGCTCTAATTTCATCTTGGAATAAAGAATCTGCTAGAAGGGACCTATTGAAGGACCTAGCCCGCTGTTTTTTACTCTCCCCAGACCATTCAACTTTTAAAGTGATGGCAGCATGGTCTGAGACATGCGTACTCAGTATTTCTACTCCCAGCAACCCTGGCACCAGGCTTTTAGAGATTAAAAAATAATCTATCTGAGAGAAGGACTTATGCGGCGGGGAAAAAAAAAGTATATTCCCTATCAGTGGGATGTGCAAGTCTCCATGCATCAATTAACCCTAGGGAGTCCATGAGAGCTGAAGGATCTTTCTGCTCTTCCAGGGTTACGATTTTTAAGGGGTCCAGAATCAAATTATAGTCCCCACCCACTATCATTGGTGAAAAGGTGTTTTCTTGTAACATTCTGGTTAGATCCGTATAGAATTTGGGGGTCATCGCTGTTAGACCCGTAAACATTAATAATAGTGAGTTTGGACTCCCCAAGTTCTATAGTGGACTGCGCCCACTGTCCTTCTGCATCACTGCGCGTAGAGATAACTTTACTCCCCAGTGTTTTCTGCCCTAAAATAGCCACTCCATTTTTCTTTTGAAGGGCAGGGGACAAACCTAGCAACGAGTACTGCTTCCCCTCTAGCTTTTTGGTTTCTGCCAAATTTAAATGGGTTTCCTGTAGTAAAATCAGATCAGCCTGTTGTTGCTTGCAGTATGCAATGATCTTTTTTCTTTTTATCGGGTTTTTAATCCCTTTAACGTTCAGAGAAGTTATCTTCATCCCCTTAGCCATACTTTTTTATAGAGCCCGAAATGTGCCTGACATAGCCTGTGGACATCCAGCAATTTTTATCATCCCTTCTACGCCCCTCAGAGAGCCAACTGCTACCCCTATAAACATAAAATCCTCTATTGGGTGAGACAGCAAGTACAACATACATGTCGCTCTCCTGACTCCCACTACAAAGGGTGTATACTTCCCAACCAATGCTCATACATTCAGTAAGACATTGACTCGTTGCCTGTCACAATCAACAAGGATTCATATCCTACTTCATCCAGCCCATGCCCCCCCATTTCTTATGAGAGCGCCTATACCTAGCGCCCTCACACATCCCGCTCTAGCTTGAGAGCCAGTAACATTTTCAATAGCAGAATCCACTAAAACATATCCATCTACAAACCTAATATGTCTAAAGAGTCAAATCCCTCTTCGCTACAGTCCAGCTCCAAAACATCTACACAATTGCGATCCATGTGCACCACCTGGATAGACATCATTAAACCTTCAAGAGGCTCGCCATAGTCGTAAGAAAAATTTTCTGCAGTCACTGCATTTGGAGGGCTTCTTGGTCCTCAATGAACTTCTCAAGTGAAGCTGGGTCTTTAAAAGTTTTGGTCGAATTATTCAAAGTAACTCGGAGACACGCCAGGTAGAATAATCCATAGCGAGCATGAAGATGCTGGAGTCTTGGCCTAAGTGCCAAAAACTGCTTCCTCTTATCTATCGTTATTTTACTAAAGTCTGGGAAGAAAGAGATTTTATGTCCATCAAATTGAAGGGCTGTGTTGGTTCTCGCGGCCTGCATGATTTGCACCACCTGCTGATACCTTAGCATGCAGAGAATCAGAGATCTGGGAGTTCTGGATTGCAAACTCAATGCCGGCACTCAGTGCGCCCTTTCAATTTCGAATGGGCGAGTCATGTCCAACTTTAGTAACTTCAGGATTAAACCCTCCAGGAATGTAATAGGGTCTTTCCCCTCTGCACCTTCTGGGATTCCAACAATACGAATGTTATTCCTCCTTGCTCTATTATTCATATCTTCAAAACTGTGTTCTAACAGCTCTGTTCTCCACGCCGACTTTGCTAGCTGCGAGACCCGCTCCTCATGTACGGCTGTCTTGGCCTCGATTTTCTCAATCCTGGCCGCCAGCGACAGCATTTGTGATTTCAGCTCCTTTGTGTCCGCTTGCAGTTCACTTAAGAATTCGCCGTTTGCATCAACCCAGATGCGAACCACTCGGATTTCATTTAAGATCTCTCGTATCCCCTCTTCAGGTTCATGTTGCGGCACCATCTTGAGCGGAGACAACGGATCAGCTTTCATTCATTTTGCCCCCGTATTCTGCGAGTTGGTAAATTCTAACCGGGTTTGTTTGCTGTTAGCCATGGTCCACAGCCGGGGGAATGACTTAGGAGGGTCTCACTTCCACTTATCGCGGTTGGGACAGGATTTGCTGTTTGGGTCCGTGGGAGAGTTCTCCTAAGCGGCCATGCAGGTCCTTGGCTGGCTCCGCCTTCCCTTCCACGGTCCTCTTTAATAATGGTTTATGGACCTTTCCTCCAGGAACTTGTTCAAACCTTTTTTAAAATGCATCTACACTAACAGCCTTCATTACATCCCCCAGTAACGAATTCCAGAGTTTGATTATACACCAAGTGAAAAAATATTTTCTTTTATTAGTCTTAAATTGGTTACAATTGTAGCTTCATTGTGTGTCCTCTAATCTTTCTACTTTTTATGGCATAAACAACTGATTTACTTTTACCTGTTCCACTCCATTCATTAATTTATAGACCTCTATCATATCTCCCCTCAGTCGTATCTTTTCCAAGTTAAAAAGCCCTAACCTTTTAAGCCTCTCCTCACAGAGGTATCCTTTACATTTTTTGTTGCTCTTCTCTGTACCTTTTCTAATTCTGATATATCCTTTTTCAGATATGGTGGCCAGAACTGCACATAATATACAAGGAGCGGTCGCACCATGGAACAATACAGAAGCATTATAATATCCTTGGTTTTATTCTCCATTCCTTTCCTTATGATACCTAGCATTCTATTTGCCTTCTTGGCCGCTGCTGCACACTGGGCGGAAGGTTTCAACATGTTATCCACGATGACGCCTAAATCTTTTTCCTGGGTGGTGGTTCCTAATGTGGAACCTTGCATCTTGTAACCATAGTTTGGGTTTTTCTTTCCTAGGTGTATAATTTTGCACTTGTCCACATTAAATTTCATCTGCCATTTGGATGCCCAGTCTTCCAGTTTAGCAAGGTCCTCTTGTGTTTTAACAACTTTGAATAATTTTCTGTCATCTGCAAATGTGATCACCTCACTCATTTATTCCCATTTCCAAGTCATTTCCAAGTCATTTCCAAACCTACCAAGAACAATATCACAAAGAAAGTAAAACACTCCCCATGGTTCTCTCCTGAACTGCAGGTCTCCCGGTCACACTTACGGAAACTAGAGAAAAGATGGAGGCGGTCCCACTCCACTGAAGACCACTCAGCATACAAAACTCACCTTGCAATCCACAGAGAAGCTATCCTAACTAACATGAAACAATACCATACCGACACTCTCAAGAGATCTCTAAACAAACCACATGACCTTTTTGAACTAGTCAAATCATTCACTAAGGAACCATCCCCATGTACCCCTGAAGTGATCCACCCACAAGAGTATGCCAACTATTTACAATCCAAACTACTTCAAACGGATAAAATTACAACATTCACAGCACAAGACACCCCTAGTCCAACTTCCCTTTCTAAGTTCTCCACACCATCCAAGAAACTTGTGGAAGATACTATTGCTGCCCTCAATACCACAACTGCTCAAACCGACCCCTGCCCCGCATATTGGATTAAAAATTTACGGACAGAACTAAGCCCACTTATCACAAAAATGATGAACTTATCATTCACAACTGGATCCTTCCCTGCAGCACTCAAGCAAACATCAATCAGACCTCTCTTGAAGAACCCTAAACTTGACCCAAGCAAAGTTGAATCCTACAGACCCATAGCCAGCATACCTCTCTTAGCCAAAATAATCGAAAAGGAAGCACAAAGGCAACTTCAAGACCACATAGATTCAGCTTCCCCACTAGACCATCGTCAACATGGATTCAGGGAATACCACGGCGTCGAAACACTACTTACCTCCCTCTTTAATAAAATCATCACAGGCATCGACAACATCCGACAAGGTTTCGCACTCATCTTCATAGACATCGCGGCAGCCTTTGACTCTGTACACCATGGTCTCCTTGTTGAACGACTAAAAGAAAAGGGCATAAATGGCATCGCCCTCGACTGGTGCAGGTCATACCTTGAAGACAGATGGCAACATGTAAAATCAGGAGCAGGATCTTCCGAACCCTTCCATCAACGACAGGGCGTCCCACAAGGATCTTCCCTATCCTCCCTTTTATTTAATATTTACATGCAACCCATTTTCAACATAATCGGGTCTTTCAAGGTCGACTGTCTAATTTACGCCGATGACATCCTCCTCTTCATGCCATTCTACACAGAGCAAATGGACCTTTCGCCACTGATTGAATGTTTTAACGCAGTTTCCGAATGGCTTCTGTCCCAAAATCTTAGGATACAGCACAAAAAGACTGAGGTGCTATTTATCACCAGAGACCAGAGTTTCCGCCCTCCACCTCATTTAAAGACCAATGAGGCTGAGCTCCAAACCAAATCAACAATTCGGTACTTAGGAGTCACCCTTGATCAGCGTTTAGATATGAAAACCCATATATCCAACATAGTCAGAGCCATATATTTCAAAATCCGGTCCCTTAGACACTTGCAATCCCTTCTGAACCCCGAAGACTTCCGGACAGTATACCAATCCCTGATCTTACCACACTTTGACTTCGCCAACGCTATTCTTCAAGGTCTCCCTCAATCAACACTCAACCCGTTGCAACTTGCCATGAATGCCGCAGCTAGAGTCTTAGTGGGAGCAGCAAGATGTGACCATATAACACCCATCCTAATACAGCTACACTGGCTCCCCATTCAAGGAAGGCTCATATTCAAATCTTTGCTGCTCACTTTCAAATCCATCCATGGCATCACCTCCCCTTCATTAACTAATATCATCCAACTCACTCCTCCCAACAGAACAAGGAGATCCCTATCCACAAATGCACTATTAATCCCAAAGGCTTCAACAAAGTACACTATCGCAACATCTAACAGGGCTTTCAGTATCTATGCCCCAAAATGTTGGAACGCATTACCACCAGGCATCCGTACAATTACTGACTTAACACAATTCAGAAAGGCTCTCAAATTCCATTTATTTACACAGTACTACCAGATTAACCTATCCCCTACCTAACTGCCCCCCCTCACCTCCCAGATAACATCTCAACCCTACTGTACACATGTAACACCCTAAATCCTCAGCAATCAATCTCATTGTACATATGTAATTAGTTAGTTCAGTTTACATCCCCATGTTATCCAAGTTGTTATTCCTGTTCTCTGTAAAGCAAAACATGTTACCCAAGTTGTTACTCCTGTTCTATGTGAAGCCAAACAGTTTGTTATGGTCATTTTGTTATATGTAAACCGCGCTGACAATAGTGCGGTATATAAGAAATTGTAATAAATAATAAATAAAATAATAATAAATATGTATAAAAGCAGCGGGCCCAGCACAGATCCCTGGAATTCTCTACTGTTCACCTTTCTCCACTGAGAAAATTGGCTATTTAACCCTTACTTTCTGCTTTCTATCTTTTAACCAGCTCCTGATTACTGCATCTGACCCTACTTAGGCTGCTGTAGTGGTATGCTGGATGATATCTCACTGCTCATGGAAGAGCTATCCAAGACATCATCCAGCCCACCAGAGTGATGGATAACCTCATGGAATGGGGGAAATATGAGGGGCTTTCCTCTTCGATGGGGCACAAGTCCCAAACTCTAAGAAGAAGGTGGTGTGTCCAACATAGGCAGCTGCTCAGATGTGCCTGAGCCCATGGAAATGACAGACTGTGGAGGTACTTTCCTCTTCATCATGGCCTATGTAGGCTGGAATGCTGGGGGTGCTGATGGAGCTGGGGGATGAGGAGCTGGAGGGACCATGGCGTTCTTGTGGCTGTAATGAGTGTCCCGCATAGAGCCTCAGACAACTCCAACTGTCTCTCCTCCATGTGCATTCAGTGTGTACTGATGTTAACAACACTCCTCTGCAACTTGATCTCTAGTTACTGATTCTTCTGTAGCAAGCACTCCTCACATCACAGCAGCTGATGGCTTCTCCAACTGTTGTGAGCTTCTTTCGGTGTTACTACTGCTTGTGCACCCTCCACAGACTCCTGTCCTTAAAAGAAGGAAGATGCTGTTGGAAGCTGTATATTAGCTTCCCTCTTCATCCTCTTCACCCTCCTTTTGGTTACTGGTATGGCCCTCTACCTCTACATCCTGATGTTCCTCCTAGCTGGCCACCTGGTCCTCCACTTCAGTGTTTGCAAAACTCTTCTGCCGTGTCTTCCATGGTCTGTGAAGGGGTCCCTCTACAAGGGTATGGCCCCCAGTTTCAGCTCTGCTACTGTCTAGAAATTTTGTTGTGTCTCCTGAAGTAGTTCATTATGCTCAAAGGCAACTTGCAATCTGCCAATCAAACAAGGCTCCAAAGCTCCAATAGCGCTTAGGTCCTAGAAACATAAACAGAAAGGGACATTAACTAAACAATAATGTCCCAGAGGCAAGCAACCGCTCTACTTATCCTACAATTTAACCCTTACTTTCTGCCAGTGTCCCATGAAGAAACTAGAGCCACCCAACAAAGATCTTTGTTTCTCCCATGGGGCTACATCAGGGGCACACTACACTCTTTACTGAGGAAAATCCTTCATGAACATTAGCATCTGATGACACTATGTTTAAACAACTCCAAGACCATTATACAAAAATTAGACAGGCAAACCCCAAACTAAACACCAATCAAAAGAAGAAATGGATGGAACTCCACGGTCATCATTACTTAAAGGTACTGTCACATCCTTGCTCCTTGCATTCAGCATGGAGGGTCGTGGTTATAATAGAAACTTTCCCTTTTGAGCCTTCTCTGACTGGTTCCCCCGCAATGCTTCTTGGGAAATGTAGTTTAACTGCTACACATATGGCTTCAGGTAGAAAAAAACTTGTAGTTTGGCTCTTTTGGTAAGGCAATGACAGAAATTTATTAAACTCAAATGCAAGGTTCATAAATTACCTCTTTCAGGATTGTTTCTCCAGGTTTCTTTCAAAAACACAACAGGACATAAGCAAAAGGTCAAAACAAAATATCAGCTTACAGTATTCTTCAGCTCAAAAGCAAAAACCCCTTTAACAGCAAAGCTACCAGCTTTCTCTAGCCTTGCTGGTTAAAGCATAAACACAAACAGCTTTCTTCCATGGCAGTTTTCTTTCTTTTCAGTTCCAAACATTTCCAGGCTGTTCTCCTCTTTATAAGCAAAGCAAAACTTCCAACAGGAACAGACTTCCAATAAGCAAACAAAGCTCTACTCAGGTTTTCTTAGGAACATTCAAAAGCAAAACAAAAGCTTTTTTTCCTCTCACCATTAGCTTGGCTTCTTGCCGTCTCTCTGCACAGGATAGCAGGTGTTTAACAAGCACAATTATACAGCTTCAGCTTGTTCTCACTTCTCAGCAATCGTTTCCCCTCTTAACACAGGGAACTCACAAAACATCTTCCTTGCTTTTCAAGGTTACCTTGCTCTGGAGAGTTTTCTCTTAAGGTTGGCTTTCCTTCAACCCCTCTGTAGCTAAGGCTTGGCACAAAGAGCAATCCATGAATATATCTTCCTCATTCAAAGCTGCATCAGGCTCGCCTAGTTGCATTGGTTCTATCTCTCATTCTAGCTCACTGGGCTTAGCTGACAGCCTCTCATTAGAGCTGAGAGTATCCCCTGAAACTCTGCACTGCTCAGTATGGGACAGGTTTCTAAGGCTTGTACCTGTGCCTTGGCTTGTAGCAGCTTCTCCTCTCTCGTGCTCTGTACCTCTCTTGGGGTCTTTCCAGCACTCTCCTCTCCTGCTGTTCCTGCTCCTGTTCCCGTTGCTCCTCCAGCTCTCCTTGCCAACTTTGCTAATCTCTGTATAATCTAACCTAGTCTTAAATTTCCAAGGTTCCAGCCCCACCTCTTCTCTTCCCAGGTGATGGAGATCAGCTTGCTCTCTGGCACCTGGGTAATCAGGGAGCTTACTGACGTAAGGGTCTTTTACCTTGGGTCTGTATTCACTCTCCCTTACTCCACTAGGGGAACTCTGAAACCTGTTCCAGCTGGGGATTTTCTGGTTTCTAGGTGTGGTTTTGGTTTTATTTCTCTGACCTTGCAAAATAGGTCATTTTATTAATGTGAATTCTTTGGTTTTTTCACTTTCTCCTAACTCAGGATGAGCTTCCTTACCACAGTACTGATGACTTAATTTTCCCATTAAGGCCAGAAGGCTCTATAATATTGAGAATAAATACTCAGCATTGTTCACATTGCAGAAGAAGCTTTCCACGATCACCACCTCTAATATTAAAGGGATGAAATTGATCGCTATACAATGTAAATCAAAAAATTCATGTTTAAATTGTGAACAATGCTTAACCAATGGTGCTTCTTCTCGAGACTTAGAAAGATTGTATTTATGTTCAGACAAAGAAATTCTTAATTGATGAGTAGTTTTCCCTACATAAAATTTAGGACAGGGGCAACAAATGAAATATACCACAAAAGTATACAGGATGTCAGCCACTTTAGAGGGAAAACTCGTCCATTAACTTCAAATTCTTCTTCTTCATCTATCATCTCACAGTAGGTACATCTACCACAGTGAAAATGATCTGTAGATGTCATTATGCAAAGTATCCTTGGGACTGCTGGACAGAGTCTATCCCTTAAAGTTCTGTCTCTACTATATGCTACTGTATATGAGGGCGTATCAGAGAAACAGGGGTGGACTGAAAGCATCGCCCACTTACGTTTGAAAGAAGAAGCCATACATCTTGATAATGAAGAATGTTGCAAAACACAGGAGATAAATTCTTGCCTCTGTAGAGCCTCCATAGAGCCTGAAACTGATGGAGTCAGGAGCCAATCCCAATGATTAAAGTATGCTTGTTTAAAAGCCTTGCGAAACACTCGGTTCGGCTAACCCCATTCTCTAAATTTCTAAATTTTGGGTGGCTCTAATTTCTTCGTGGGACATTGGCAGCTTGGAAGGTAAGTAGAGCGATTGCTTGCCCCTGGGACATTATTGTTTAGTTAATGTCCCTTTCTGTTTATGTATCTAGGACCTATGTGCAATTGGCGCTTTGGAGCCTTGTTTGGCGGATTGCAAGTTACCCTTGAGCGTACAAATTATGAGTGATTAACGAGTTCAAAAAAAAAGAATAAATATAGAATATATATGAGAAATATTTTATTAAATACTTCTTTATTATTTAATTGTAATTATTAAAATGTGGTTTTTGAGAAGTTTTTCAGACTAATGATGCATGAACAAGTGTTTCCCCTATGGCAGTTTTTCTGCCACAAAGAGAGATATTTCTGTGCCCTGAGGGCTTTTCTCCTTTTATTCAGGTTAGAATTGATGGATAAGGTTAGCAGCCCTCTTCCTGTAAGTCAGCTCTGTAGGGCTTTATATAATAGATTAGCTTTCAGCATTTACTAGAATGGTAAAAGATAATAGTCTTTGTTGGCGCCTATGAGCATAGTCAGTGAGTTTATTGTTGGCTAAGAGTTTTTTTATATTAGTATTTAGTTTCTCTTAGAGTGGTTATTTGGTTAGTGAGTGGTCTCCTGTAATAGGTCATCAAATACACTCGTGAAATCAATGTTGTATGCTCGTTCCTTCTTAGATATCTGTTCATGTCCAGATGTTCACAGTCTGTGAAGGAGGAGGGCATTCTCAATGCTGCCCATGGCAACTCACCCTCTACAAGTGATCAGCTCAAGGTAATATGAAGACCTACCATGGGAAGGAGCAGAAAGCTGTGCTGTCCATGCCACACACTCTGCATGTCCACAGTAAGTTCCCTAGCACACATATGGAATGGTTCCTGCAGGGGCAGAGGTTGGAAACTGGCCTGTGCACAAATCTAATTACCGCTTATGTACCGAGGCACATTCAGTGAGGGTTGGTTGGACTAGATAGGTATGGTGGCCACACCTTAGGGCTGATGGTGCACTCTACAGAAGGACAATCATGTGGGGAAACTACCGTTGGACTAAAATGTGATGAAGAGCTTGGCGCAGAGGCAGGAACAAAGGTCGAATAATCTTGTCAGATACGAATAGTTCTCTCCAAAGACAAGCTAAGTAGCCCCCGATGCAGGACCATGTAATATTAAGGTCCGAAGCAATAGCACTTTGTTGGGCATGAAGGTCTAAGTTTTAAGAACAATGGTTTAGCTATTGAAGCTTTTATAGGAACATTTTGGCACAAATAAACATTAAAAGGACAAATAATATAGCCATCTAGTGCCATCTGGTGAAATTACTGGAGTGGTGTTTATATTATTTTTATTGGGATCAGTTAATGGGAAGAGGTAATTATCAAAGTGACCCCTGGTATAATCCCTATGCATCCATTTGAGTGATGAAATGAAATAGGACATTTAAACAACATTTCTTGTTTCATTTGACTGTATTTTGAAAATAAAATGAAAGAAAAACAAACAAAATTGTATACCTTTTCCTTTTGTTTAAAAAATATTGGCAGGTGAAGCCAACAGCAGGACCTTCCCTATCCTAAGAAAGACCAACTGCAAACTACAATGGAAATCCCTCCTACCTGGCTCAATACTCTACCATCCCATCTCTTATCCCTATCACAGTTTTAAAGGACAAAGTAAAAATCACAAGTCACTCCTGCCTCACCACTGCAGTTTTTTTTAACTGATGGTAGAACTGAAGTTGCCAGCATTGTCTTGAATAGTACTATCAATCATACCACAAAATGATACCTGTCTCAGGTTTATCAGGACATTTTGAAAAAATGGTGACTGTGGGACAAGAATCACTGGGGATCTATCCTGCTCCATTTAAACCCACACATGGGGCAAGAGGTAGGGTTGAGGGCTCTGTGGCTCAAGGGGTTGACGCCAAGCCTGAGGGGGGAAGATTCAATTTTTATAGTAGCAACATGGGAAGGAAAGTAGGTCCCATACTCTAGTCAACTCATCAGTTTTTATTTCTTTATTTGCTGTTTTCTTATGTTTTAAAAAAGTGAAATGAAACAAACAACAAAATTAAAAAATGAAAAAATGAAATGAGAAACAAAATAAAATGAAAAAAATATTCAGTGCATATTCCTCATAGAGAGGAAAGAAGTATCAAAGACAATGTTTTCGCCAACAGGTACCAAAGCTCCAGCAACAGAAATATGGCTGGGAAACATCGTGGTGCCAAAGCTACTATCACTTCTATATCCATCCAGATGGACAGCTAGATCCAGGGCATGGAACAATTCAGTGTGCCAGATGCCTGCAGGTTGAATCCTTCAAGAAACAAGAGGAGGTGGTGAGGCTACAAAGCATCGGTGTCAATGAGAGTTAGGTTGATGAAAAGCTTCTAAAAGCTTATTCCCAATAACCTGGAATGCCCTCCCACTAGAACTGAGAGTTATAACCAGCTTAACACAATTCAGAAAGAGTCTCAAACACCTCTTCCTAAGCTATTTCCCAATCTAACCTTCGCACATGAAAATATTACAGACACTTTTCTGACCAGGACATTTTTCCCAACTGATATCCAAATGCGACTAATGTATTTCAATATTCTGTAAATAGTTAACTAGCCTATGTAGTTGTACCTTGTTATTCCCAAGTTTTCAAAAACCCTGTTACTTGTAAAATGCATTACAGTTCTTTGTATGTATATGTTTGTTACATGTAAACCGCGCTGGTGACAATAGTGCGGTATATAAAAGATGTTAAATAAATAAATAAAATAAATCTAAGAAGTCTAGCAGAAGGGAAGATGACAGCTGGATGCAGATCAATGGAGCCTAGGGTTGCCAACGTTTTCACCGAGAAAAACCCGACACCTGTGGCTCGCCATGCTCCACCCATTCTCCGCCCCCAGCCCCACCCACAAAAATTACCGAGGATACGTGTAGGCTAACTTCCTTGGTCAGATAATAATTAAACTGGGAACCCCAAAATCCAAACACGAAATGTACAACACTGGAGAAATAAAACTATAAAGTAATTTCCTCTTGCACTAAACAAAAACGCAAAGATGTTAGCAATACACACTTCCCAGACCAGACATATTCCAGTTAATAAATTCAAAATAAGAAGTATTTTTCTACCTTCTGTTTGGGCATTTTTTCAGCTGCAATTGCTCCAGTCACGTTCTTCTGGTTTCTTCGTGTCTTCTGCGAGCTATCCATTTGTCCTTTCTTCTCTTTTAGATGTTTTCCGTTCTCTCTCTATTTCTGCTTTAACATACTGATTGTTTCCCTTTTGCTCTTTCGCCCAATTCTTTCCTTATTCCTTTATCATCCATTTAAATTTCACCCTTCCATTTTCAAGCCCCTCTTACTCTCCCAATACCCAGCCCATCATAGACTTTTCTTCCACACAAAATATTTTTTCCCCTCTCCATTCTCATTCCCCATCCATTCTAGTCCTCCCCCAAAATCAGTTCCTTATAGTTCTAGACCCACCCAGCATCCACTCCCTTCTAGTCCCATTCTCCATGCCCCACATCAGCCCATTTCCAGTCCTATTCTAGCTCTTCATCAGCCCATTTCCAGTGCTAGCCCTCACATCACAAGCCATTTCCAGTCCTAGCCCCCCCCCCATCACAGCCCATTTGCAGTCCGAGTCCCCCTGCACCATCACAGCCCATTTGCAGTCCTAGTCCCCCCCCCCCCATAGCCCTTTTCCAGTCCAGGTCCCCCTCCCCATCACAACCCATTTCCAGTCCATGTCCCCCCCCATAGCCCTTTTACAGTCCAGGTCCCCCCCCATCACAGCCCATTTCTTTCCAGTCCAAGTCGCCCCCTCCCCCATAGCCCTTTTCCGGTCCAGGTCCCCCTCCCCATCACAACCCGTTGCCAGTCCATGTCCCCCCCCCCATAGCCCTTTTACAGTCCAGGTCCCCCCCATCACAGCCCATTTCTGTCCAGTCCAAGTCCCCCCCCCCCATAGCCCTTTTCCGGCCCAGGTCCCCCCCCCCCCATCACAGCCCTTTTCTTTACATTCCCAGTCCCCCCCCCCCATAGCCCTTTTCCGGTCCAGGTCCCCCCCCCAATCACAGCCCATGCAGTCCTTGTCCCCCCCCCCCCCCGACCAGCACCGCAGCTGTCTGAGAGGCTTCAGAGGGAGCCGGGTAAGCTTGCGCGAGGCCCCGGCTCCCTCTGTACAGCCGCCAGCGTGAAGAGCCTTTTCCTTCACGCTGGCGGCTGTATCTGTGAAGCCGCGAATGCTGGGAAAGGTTAAAGGGCATTGCCTTTAACCTTTCCCAGCAATCGCGGCTTTACAGATACAGCCGCCAGCGTGAAGGAAAAGGCTCTTCACGCTGGCGGCTGTACAGAGGGAGCCGGGGCCTTGCGCGAGCTTACCCTGCTCCCTCTGAAGCCCTCCGATGTGTGGGCCGGCCCTGGGTGGGGTTTTTTTTGGACTTCGGGTCGGAAGAAATGCCGTTTTTTTGCTCTGGCCGCTCCCGATCTTGCAGCCAGAGCAAAAAAACGGCTTTTCAAGGGCCAGTTTTACATCTGCACCGGCAGCCGGCCTGGCCATGGAAAAACCGGCCAGGCCGGCTGAAAACCGGCCAGTTGGCAACCCTAATGGAGCCTGCAGACTCAACATCCCGACTCCAACTTCCCTAGAACTGAGGAACCTATATGCAGTCCTGGAAGTAGAAGAGGCAGCATCCCAGGAACAGGAGTATCAGAGCTCAAAAACCTCAAAGCTGTAGAATCAACCACCACTAAGAAGTCACCCCACCCTGCACCATTTCTGCCTTGTCTCTGTGCTCCTATTGGAGATGGGAGCTCACACCTGTACTTCCACAGATTCAGTGGAAGCTTCAGCTGTTGCTACATTCCTCTTGAATCTTTTTGTACTTGGTTAATGGTGTACAATGAGGCCTTGTCTCTTGATCTGCACATGTACCGCTGCTGGTCCCAGAAGTCTGATGTTCTTACCTTCTTTTCTTCTGTGACCATTTCCATATCTATCTTTTCCACACATTACAGTATGATGCTGTCAGACTAGAGTGTGAAACAAGAGCTGCCTCTCTTTTATGTATTTTGATAGCACTGTGTAATCTGGTAGCATTTTGGAAATGAGACGTAGTAGTAGTGGTAATATGACCCCTACTATGATTGCTCACATATTTAGGCTGAGGTCCCTTTAACAGCTTGGTAGATCCCTCTTCAGTCACTAGTAGCCTCCTACTGATGTTCTGGTCAATTGGAAGAAGCCTTTGAGCAGACTACAAGTTGGAATCCTTTCTCTAAGTTAAATTAACTTTGAAATTAAAAAAAATTCTAAAGGTATATATGTTTACCTATATATATATATTTATTGAAATTTAACAAATATTACCAGAATACACTTGTACCAAGAAACAGGACAACTAGTGGTACAAAAATAAAGACAACGCAGGAAAAATATCTTTTATAAAAACTCCAAAAGAAAGAAACAAGGCCACTAGTAATCCATTAGCCCACAAAAAAAGGGGAGGGGGGGGTGCATAACCAGTAACTCGGTGAAGAAACTCCCAATGGAAACTAAAAAACTAATAAAGAAGTAAAAGGCAATAAGCATCCATACTGCAAGACATCCTAAATAGCACTCACAACTGGAGAGGCAGGAACCTCAAGTTTATTAAGGTCCAACAAAGCTGTCAACTGTTCAGGCAACAGAAACACATATTTGACATTCCAATACTTAACTAGACATTTACAGGGGTATCTGAGCATAAATGTAGCACCCAGGGATAGTGCCTCTTCTCTCATTGCCAAAAAGAGTTTCCTTCTCTCCTGTGTAGAATGAGCTACATCAAGAAACATTCCAATAGGCTGGCCAAAAAAGGTTCACTTGTTTTCTTAAAATATAAGCACAAAACTGAATTTAAATCCTGCTCATAGACGATGTTGCTCTTTCCTTACATTCCAAAGTTGAAGACTCAAGTATCGCAGAAACATCCAGGGATTGTTGAGTATCATCAATTCCATGAGCTTTGCCTGACAGAAGAAAATAAACCCTTATTTAAGGGAGGAATAGCCATTTCAGGTAGTTTAAGAACTTCCATAAGATATTTCTTAAATAGCTATATAGTAAACTATATGTAGCTTGAGGAAAATTAAAAATTCTCAAATTCAAATGTCTCATCCGGTTCTCATATGCTTCTGGTCTCCTGTGAATAATCACTCTGCCTTTAACCAAAGTCTCAGTCACTTGATCCACTGCTGACACCTTTTTATCCAAATCTACAGTAATATTTTAATGTTCATTTCTTGATGAAAAGTCTCCTGCTTCTGGGCAATTATGCCCACTGTTTGAGCCAAGGTATTTAGCTCAGCCGCAGTCTTAGAGATGGTATAATGAAGCTATAGCAACAACTTCCAAATCAAAGTCAATAACATCTGCTGAAGAAACAGGAACAGTTACTTGAGCAGGGGAGGCTTGAACCGCAGAAGCTTCTGAACCCACGGTCGTCGACTTTGATGAAATAGAATCCAAAGATTCCTCACCTAAACTCCTTCCTCCAGTGACCAACACCTTCTCCCGGCTAGAAGGTCTAGGAAAACTACCTGTCAGCTTGATCCAATCCCTTCGCACTGGCTAGCCGAACCTACCCTACAATTAGTGCCCATCATGGTCACCATTATTAATGCTAGCTTATCCACTGGCCACTTTCCGTCCCTATGGAAATCTGCCATAGTTCACCCTCTTCTGAAACAACCTTCCCTCGATCCCTCCATGCTTTCCCATTGGCGCCCTGTTTCAAACCTTCCCTTTTTGGCTAAACTGTTGGAACGTTTTGCTTTTGCACAGCTCAATTCTCATGTTGAAACTACTAATGCACTCCATTCCCGGCAAGCAGGATTTCATCCAGGTCATAGTACTGAAACTGTTCTTCTGGCACTACTGAATGAACTCCATGTTGCTCATGATCGTGGAGACATCACCCTCATCGTTTCTCTTGACCTCTCTGCAACATTTGATTTGATCGACCATCGGATTCTTCTTTCTCGTCTGTATGATTTGGGATTACGTTGTGCAGTCTGGAAGTGGTTCTCTTCTTTTCTTACAGACCGCTCCTTTACCGTTCGTTCAAATAACCAGTCCTCTTCCTCACTCCCTCTTGCCTGTGGTGTGCCCCAGGGTTCTGTTCTTTCACCTCTCCTGTTTAATATTTTTCTCTCTCCCCTCCCTCTTCTGATCCAGCAGTATCCGGTCTCATCATATATCTATGCCGACGATATTATCCTTTTATTCCATACTTCACCGTTGAATCTGGATATCTCCCAGTTCAATCGCTGCCTTTCTCATGTCGCCTCCTGGCTTTCCCTGAACTTTCTTCATTTGAATCCTGCAAAGTCCACAGCTATGTGGGTCTCTCTGAGCGGCTCTTGCCCAACCGTTGCTCCTCAGGTTGATCTCATTCCAATTCCATTTGCCTCCTCCTTCCGCTATCTGGGAGTTACTTTAGACTCCTCTCTTTCCTTCCATAGTCACATCTCCACCCTCACTCGCCATTCTTTTGCAGCTCTACGTCAAATTAGAGCTGTCCGTTCCCTTCTCCCTTCTACTTCACTGATTACCCTAGTTCTGGCCTTGGTCATTAGCAGACTTGATTACTGCAATATCTTCCTAGCTAACCTTCCCACTTATCAGCTTAAGTGTCTACAGCTTATTCAAAATACGGCAGCCCATCTTATCACATTTTCCCACCGCTTTGAACATGTCACTCCCATCCTGTTTCGCTTACATTGGTTGCCTCTCCGTTTTCGATTTCATTATAAATTTCTTATTCTAACACATAGAGCCATTTACACATCTAATCCTCTCTACTTGGCTGATCTTATCTCCCTTCACACACCGTACCATCAACTTCGTTCCCTACATGCCAATCGCTTGTCTTTACCTTCTCCATCACAAACACATCTGGAACAGACCCGTCACTCAGCTTTCTTTTTCTTAGGCCCCTCACTTTGGATCGCTCTACCACCCCTCCCTCCGGCTGGAACCCTCATATCCCAAGTTTAAAGAGTTGCTGAAAACTTATCTGTTCCAACAAGCCTTTGACCTCCCCCTGACGTCCCTCCCTGAGTCTTTGTCCGGCCTGTCTCTCGTGCTGTTACCATGTTTGGCTTTGTATTGTCATCTCCCTTTTTGCTGTTATGGTTTCCCCACCCTATGTTCATTGTCCTTTTTGAGTTTCTGTCTGGTCTGTGTCTCGTGCTCTTATTGTATTTGTTTTATGCTGTCCTTTCTCCCTCTTTCCTATTATACTATGGCGTTCCTTTTCTATAGCTTAGTGGCGTGGACCTTTTAAGGTACACCGCTCTAATGTTTCGACGAGAGCGGTCTATCAAATGGCAAAATAAAGATAAAGATAAAGATAAACCTACCACCGCTTCTCCTCCCAAATTTTTAATGCAGGGATCCGGGGTCCCAGCTGCCATGATATTCACAGCTGGAACAGGCACTGTTTAAGTGGTGCCAAGTGCTGCTGTGGGCCCGAGTTAACAACACCTCCAATTGGGGACTACACTCGACTATCTAGACCCACAGTGAAGCCTTCACATGTTAGCTTCAAACCTGTGAGGTTTCCCGTAGCTGATCAATCACAGACAGCTGTGTAGGGGTCGCAGGGGCGGCTTTTCCATTTTTAGCTGATCCCTTCCCCTCCTTTTCTGGCAGCATAGTAGGTAAGAAGATAAAAACGCCGCCACACTGACTCAGCTGCATGTCGCCATCTTTCTTATCTTATATTAGATATTCCTTTTCTGTAGATCCAGAGAGAATTTTCTAAAATTCAGTCCTCTCTGCTTTTGAGATAGAGACACTGATGACTTGGCTGTGACTCAGATAACACACACAGATAGAGTATTGCACTTGCCCTTCCCTGGACATGCAATCGCAGGACGTGCCAAGCCAGAAATGTGCCCTGTGCAACTAATGAATCTGGTGCCCCTCCCCCACCCAGTCACGTGCAGGAACTTACTAATTTTGAGCTTTCTGGAAGACCAGTGATGATCATAGTGCCCCTTCTATACTTGCGCCCTGTGCAGCTGCACCGCTTGCATAGCCCTAGGTACAGCCTTGCTTAGCTGCTACCATGAAAAATCTGTAAAGCTCTGCTTCGGTCACTCAGTAACACCACCAGCTCTGTCTCCCATTCTCTCTGGTAGTCTGCTGATCCCTTTAGCTGCCAGGTATGTAGGCGCTCCGTTTTTTCCCCTAGTACCCCAGCAGCCTTGGAAAACTTGTTAAGTGCCCTTTACCGCTAATAAAGATCGGTATAATCTTTGAAGGATTTTTTTTCTTTTTTTTTTAAACAACTTCTAAAATTCAGCAATTTCTTGCTTAAGCTCTGAAAGAAGCAAGCACAGGATCTTCAGAGCTTAAGAGAAAAGGGTTCGTTACCCCGATGCTGTGTTCTCCATCCTGAGTGAGCTGAGGCATCATCACCCATGGAACTGAGCTAAAACTGCTTGTACAGCACTTTCAAGATGAGTGGTTGAAGCGCCTCATGTCTCCCAACCCCTCCCATTGTCCCCTTTCCAGAATGGTACCAGTGTGTCTGAGCCTCATGCACGCCCTTGGCAAACATGAAAGGGGCGAATGGTTGTTTCTGCAAACCCCCACACCCACACATTCTGTGTAGTGGTGACAAAACTAACCAAAAATGCTGCTGCTTGTCATATTTTACTGTTAGTTGCAAAAATGAATGCAAATTGCTATTGCTACTTCTAGTGAGCATTTGTATAGCACTTCAAGACGTACGCAGCGCTGCACAGACATGTCAGAGACAGTCCCTGCTCATCAGAACTTACAATCTAGTCAAGACAGACAACACAATAGCTGTAGACATAGGATACAGCTAGGGGGAATGGTAAAGAAACACAAAGGAGATCAGGTGAGTCAAGAACCAAAAGCAAAGAGGTGAGTTTTCAGCCTGGATTTGAAAAGGGTCAGAGAAGATGCCTGACGTACAGACTCAGGTAGTGTTGTTTATATGTCTGCTGGTGTTTTGGCTCTCTATTGGTTACCTGCTGTCTTCTGTCTCCTCAGCCATTGCCCTACCAAATTGGGCCGACAGTTTCCTGCTCTCCTAAGGGTTCCTCCCCTTCCGGTCTCCTCGCGGCCGCGTGAACGCGGTCGCGTCCTGCTAGCCATTGCCCTACCAAATTGGGCCAACAGTTTCCTGCTCTCCTAAGGGGTCCTCCCCTTCTGGTCTCCTCACGGCCGCGTGAACGCGGTCGCGTCCTGCTAGCCATTGCCCTACCAAATTGGGCCGACAGTTTCCTGCTCTCCTAAGGGGTCCTCCCCTTCCGGTCTCCTCGCGGCCGCGTGAACGCGGTCGCGTCCTGCTAGGTACCCTGCCTTGCACTATAAATTTGCGGCGCCTGCGGCGTGAGCTATCAGTGTTGTTTATATGTCTGCTGGTGTTTTGGCTCTCTATTGGTTACCTGCTGTCTTCTGTCTCCTCAGCCATTGCCCTACCAAATTGGGCCGACAGTTTCCTGCTCTCCTAAGGGGTCCTCCCCTTCCGGTCTCCTCGCGGCCGCGTGAACGCGGTCGCGTCCTGCTAGGTACCCTGCCTTGCACTATAAATTCGCGGCGCCTGCGGCGTGAGCTATCAGTGTTGTTTATATGTCTGCTGGTGTTTTGGCTCTCTATTGGTTACCTGCTGTCTTCTGTCTCCTCAGCCATTGCCCTACCAAATTGGGCCAACAGTTTCCTGCTCTCCTAAGGGGTCCTCCCCTTCCGGTCTCCTCGCGGCCGCGTGAACGCGGTCGCGTCCTGCTAGGTACCCTGCCTTGCACTATAAATTCGCGGCGCCTGCGGCGTGAGCTATCAGTGTTGTTTATATGTCTGCTGGTGTTTTGGCTCTCTATTGGTTACCTGCTGTCTTCTGTCTCCTCAGCCATTGCCCTACCAAATTGGGCCGACAGTTTCCTGCTCTCCTAAGGGGTCCTCCCCTTCCGGTCTCCTCGCGGTCGCGTCCTGCTAGGTACCCTGCCTTGCACTATAAATTCGCGGCGCCTGCGGCGTGAGCTATCAGTGTTGTTTATATGTCTGCTGGTGTTTTGGCTCTCTATTGGTTACCTGCTGTCTTCTGTCTCCTCAGCCATTGCCCTACCAAATTGGGCCGACAGTTTCCTGCTCTCCTAAGGGGTCCTCCCCTTCCGGTCTCCTCGTGGCCGCGTGAACGCGGTCGCGTCCTGCTAGGTACCCTGCCTTGCACTATAAATTCGTGGCGCCTGCGGCGTGAGCTATCAGTGTTGTTTATATGTCTGCTGGTGTTTTGGCTCTCTATTGGTTACCTGCTGTCTTCTGTCTCCTCAGCCATTGCCCTACCAAATTGGGCCGACAGTTTCCTGCTCTCCTAAGGGGTCCTCCCCTTCCGGTCTCCTCGTGGCCGCGTGAACGCGGTCGCGTCCTGCTAGGTACCCTGCCTTGCACTATAAATTCGCGGCGCCTGCGGCGTGAGCTATCAGTGTTGTTTATATGTCTGCTGGTGTTTTGGCTCTCTATTGGTTACCTGCTGTCTTCTGTCTCCTCAGCCATTGCCCTACCAAATTGGGCCGACAGTTTCCTGCTCTCCTAAGGGGTCCTCCCCTTCCGGTCTCCTCGCGGCCGCGTGAACGCGGTCGCGTCCTGCTAGGTACCCTGCCTTGCACTATAAATTCGCGGCGCCTGCGGCATGAGCTATCAGTGTTGTTTATATGTCTGCTGGTGTTTTGGCTCTCTATTGGTTACCTGCTGTCTTCTGTCTCCTCAGCCATTGCCCTACCAAATTGGGCCGACAGTTTCCTGCTTTCCTAAGGGGTCCTCCCCTTCCGGTCTCCTCGTGGCCGCGTGAACGCGGTCGCGTCCTGCTAGGTACCCTGCCTTGCACTATAAATTCACGGCGCCTGCGGCGTGAGCTATCAGTGTTGTTTATATGTCTGCTGGTGTTTTGGCTCTCTATTGGTTACCTGCTGTCTTCTGTCTCCTCAGCCATTGCCCTACCAAATTGGGCCGACAGTTTCCTGCTCTCCTAAGGGGTCCTCCCCTTCCGGTCTCCTCGCGGCCGCGTGAACGCGGTCACGTCCTGCTAGGTACCCTGCCTTGCACTATAAATTTGCGGTGCCTGCAGCGTGAGCTATCAGTATTGTTTATATGTCTGCTGGTATTTTGGCTCTCTATTGGTTACCTGCTGTCTTCTGTCTCCTCAGCCATTGCCCTACCAAATTGGGCCGACAGTTTCCTGCTCTCCTAAGGGGTCCTCCCCTTCCGGTCTCCTCGCGGTCGCGTCCTGCTAGGTACCCTGCCTTGCACTATAAATTCGCGGCGCCTGCGGCGCTCGTCGCCGCAGCGCGCGACAGGGGCGCGCACCAAAGGAGCGCACCTAAGGAGCACGACGTGCTCCTTAGGTGCGCTCCTTGGGGCCGCTCCGGCAGCGAAGGCCCCCTCCGTATTCTTTAGTTGGATTAGTTTACTTCTCGTTCTTCTCAATATTCCTCGACTTGGTGAGTTACACTCCCTGCCTTTCTGCTCCTTCTCATCATTCAGGTCAGTTCCTGGACTACTTTCTCCAGCAGTACCCTCCTTCTACAGTCCTCCGTTCTGCTTTTCTCCTTGTCCTATGGCCCCTATCCCTGTATTTTGGGGCAGGCGGCCTGTCAAACGTCCCACCTACCGTTCCCGTTGTACTGTTAATTTATGTCCCTGTCCTCTTTCTTCATCTTCATCTTCTCTTCTCTCTGTACCCCATGACCCCTCCCAGACTTCCTTTTCTATTGGCCTCCTTAATTGTAGGTCTCTTAGGAACAAATCCCTTCTTCTTCAAGATCTTGTCTCTCGCTCCTCTCCTGGAATCACTCTCCTCACGGAGACTTGGCTCCGTGACGGAGAGGATGCCCTCCTCGCACGTTGTCTCCCCCCTGGCTTCTCGGCAGCTTTTGTCCCTCGTTTAGGACGATCTGGTGGTGGTGTAGCAGCTATCCTTCATCCTTCCTTATCCTACACCTCCATCTCCCCCCCTTCTTTGCACTACACTGAAGCGCTTCTTCTTCGCCTCCATACTTCTCCCTTTATTCACCTTCTTCTTATCTATGCCCCTCCTGCTCTTCGTCTTCCATTATGGGATGCTCTCCTGCTGACAATCACGGATGTTTCTTTAGCTTATCCTCACTTAATCATAGCAGGCGACTTTAATCTTCACATGGATTCTCCCTCTTCATCAAGAGAGCTTTCTTTTCTCTCATTTCTCCAGGATCTTTCCCTAATTCAGCATGTCACCATTCCCACTCACCAAGCTGGTCACACCCTTGACTTGTTCCTATCCCCCCGCTTCTTCTTCTTTAACTTTATCAGCCCTAACTGCCACACCTCTTCCATGGACGGATCATTTCTATCTCACCCTGTCCTGCTCTTTCCTAGCAGTTTCTCCTTCCCCGGCTCCAGTCTCTTCCTCTTCATCTTCCCCTAAGCGTCCTTCCCGAGCCCTCACCCCTCTCACTTTACAAAGGTTTCCTCCTGCTTCTGAGCTTCTGCCGAACGATTTTTCACTCCTCTCACCTAATTCTCAAACTGCACTCTAGTTCTCTTCTCTTACTGCTACACTTGACCTCTTAGCCCCCGTACGTTCTTGTCATTCCCATCGACGTCCCTCTCATCCCTGGTTCCATGGTGGTCTGCAGCTCTTACGCAGACATCTTCGAAGGGCCGAGCGACTTTGGCGCAAGGATCCTTCCCCCGCTAATCTATCCATATTCAAAACCCACCACTCTTTCTACCGCACTCAACTTCACACTGCCAAACGGGAGTTCTTTTCTAATGCCATTTTACACGCCCCCAACCAAACCCGTCATTTATATTCCACCTTTCGCTCCCTTATCTCTCTACACACTCCTGCATCAACTCCTTCTGTCCAGTCCTCTCCTTCGCCCACCCAACTGGCCTCTTTTTTCACCTCAAAGGTTGCTGCCTTGAGAGACTCCTTGCCTTCCTGTCCTTCTCCTATCACCTCTCCTCCTCCTCTTCCTTCACCTCCGCCGGTTTCTCAGCTCTCTCACTTCTGGGCCACTTTCTCCCTCATCACTGCACCTGAACTTCATCATCTGATTTCCTCTTCTCGAAAGACCACTTGCCCGCTTGATCCTATTCCTTCTTCTTGGCTCCTCACTCCCTCCCTGGGTGTCCTTCCTTTTATCCTCACTATGTTTAATTCTAGTCTTTCTACTGGGACTTTTCCTAAATCATGGAAGCACGCTTTGGTTCACCCTCTTTTGAAAAATCCTTCTCTTGACCCTTCCCTTCCATCTAACTATCGTCCTGTCTCTAATCTCCCTTTCCTATCTAAGCTCTTAGAGAAGTTTGTTTTCGCACAACTTTCACACCATCTTGATTCTATTAATTTTCTTCACCCCCGTCAATCAGGTTTTCGCTCAGGGCACAGTGTCGACACCGTTCTCTTGGCTTTCACTAATGCACTTCACGTAGCTCACGATCGAGGTGACATTTCGGTGGCGGTTGCCTTGGATCTTTCAGCGGCGTTTGATTTAGTCGATCACTCTCTTCTTCTTCACCGGCTCCGGGAAGCTGGTCTTTGCGGCACTGTTCACCATTGGTTTCACTCTTTTCTCTCCTCTCGTTCCTGCACAGTCCTCTCTTCTTCGTCTACGTCCTCCTCCTCCGATCCACAGCCCCTTCCTTGTGGGGTTCCCCAGGGTTCCGTTCTTGCCCCTCTTCTCTTTAATCTCTTTCTTGCCCCTCTAGCTCTTCTTATCCAACAGTCAGGTCTTTCAGCTTTTTTCTACGCCGATGATATCCTCCTACTCCATCACACCTCCCCTTCCTGTCCTGACCTCACCCCTCTGAATTCCTGTCTTTCCTCTGTTGCAAACTGGCTTACCACTAATTGTCTCCATCTTAATCTTACTAAGACTCTTGCCATCTGGTTTACTTATGGTGACCCCCCCCCCCCCACTTTGGCCCCTTCTTTTTCCAATTCCCCTGTCCCATTGGTTTCCACATTTAAATATCTAGGTGTTCACTTTGACTCAGATCTTTCCTTTCGTTCTCATATCTCCCATATCACCAAAACTTCCTTTTTCTTTCTCCGACAAATTCGGTCAATTCGTCCTTTTCTCTCTTCCTCCGCTCTGTCGACACTGGTGTTATCCTTAGTCATGTCACGGGTGGATTTTTCTAATGCTCTCTTCCTCGGTCTTCTTAAGAATCAGGTGGTGAGGCTTCAAAGGATACAGAACACTGCTGCACGTCTTGTCACATACTCCACCCTTCGAGATCACGTTACTCCCTTGCTTTTTAATCTTCACTGGCTGCCTGTTTCTTTTTGTTCACAGTTTAAGCTACTGACCCTCCTTCACAAGGTTTATCACACTGGTACTCCATCCTACCTGTCCGACCTTCTATCCTTCCATTCCCCTCGGTACACACCCCGTTCTTTTCACCTTAATCGTCTTGCTCTTCCCTCCCCCTCCCACGCCCATCTCCAATTCACACGCTCATCTGCATTCTACTTCGCTGGCCCCGCACACTGGAACTCCCTCCCTTCCTCCCTCCGTCTGGAACCACAATTCTCTATCTTTAAGCAAAATCTCAAAACCCATCTATTCTCCATAGCCTTTAATGTTCCCTCCCCATTTGTGTGAGTCCTTTTCCACTGTATCTATCTGCCTTTTGTTTCCTGTCCTGTGCTCCCCTACTTTCACTCTTCTGTCCTTTATAAAATATGTACATTTCTTTTTTTCTTTTCTGGCTTCGGCCATCGTTTTTATGTATTCTGTATTGTTTGTATGTATTTTGTGATTTATACATTTTATGACCTTTTTATGTGTTTCACTATTGGTCACAGTTTTTATGTACTATGTATTGTCTATACGCATTATGTGATTTATGTATTTTATGACTTTTTATGTATTTTATTATTGTACACCGCCTTGATTGCTTTGAAAGGCGGTTTTTATCAAATTATTAAACCTTAAACCTTGTTCAAGGCATAAGGAGCAGCAAGGTGAAAGGAGCAAAGTCTGGAGTTATCAGTAGAAGAGAAGGGCACAGATAGAAGTGATTTGCTAGAAGAGAGGAGTTCCCGAAGTGCATGAAGCAGTTAACGTGTGCTCTTGTGCACAATAATTGCCTGCTCGGGCCAGCGGTAACTGTTCACACATGCTGTTTCATGCACTGTCACTCATACATTAAGGTATAGAATGGGAAGGATGTAAGAGTGGTAAGCACATTGCAGTTAGTGAGAGGGGGGGCATATCACAGGCTCTCATTAGCACGGGTGCACCTAACCCCATCTCAATAAATGGAGCTAAGTGCGGCTACAGTAAGAGCACCATGCGTTAAAGAGTACACATCTGTGCATTAACTGTTGGGAATATACTGTGTGACGCACCTCCACGTCCCTATTAGGCAGCCGCCTAGGGCCGTGAGGCGCGAGTTGCCTTCTAATGTAAGAACAGTCTGTAGTCAAGTGTTAGAGGTAAAAATAAATACAGGGCTTTATTCCCCTTCCCTTAAAGACTTCCTTTTTAACAGCAACGGAGGATAAACAAAACACCTGTTTCTTCACAGCAAAATAAACTCTTTTCCCCAAGTAATTATCACAGTGCTTCAGCTTGCTTGTTCAACATAAAGATTCAATCTCATCTGAGAAACATAGTGTACAATCCATGGGACTGGATTCCAAATCACAGCTAGCGTTTTCCCACTGCATTGGCTCACAGTCTGGGTTTTCAGGTGGGTAACAATCCTTACAGCTGGTATTATCCCTACTCCCTCCTTGTGAGACACCGGTTATTCTAGCAGCAAACTGCTCTATATAGACACCTGTACCTTGGGCAGTTTCTCCTGGGAATTTTCTCTCTTTCCAGTAATGAGGATTTTCCTCTAAGCTTCTAGCCTTTGCTTTACTGGCTGTGCCCACCTCTTGCCCTCTAGGGAAAATAGGGTACTTAGCTTTTCCTCTGTGGCAGTTAGCTTCCCCTCTTCCCTCTGTTATCCGGGCTTCTCTCTTTGGGCTGTGGGGTGCTCTTTCTCGGGACCTCCAGCCACCAGTACTCTGGGCAGTTCTATAGCCACATTCTGGAGAGACTTCTTTCCTGCTGCTCCTTGCTACCGGGACACACCCACTGCTTCCTGGATCCAGCAAGCTCTCCTGTCTGTGACGTCTGCTTTCCACCTGGTTTCTCACTCCTCCCAGGACGCTGCCCTCTCTGGCCTGAGACTCCTGCACTCGTCTCAGAGACTCCTGCTCTGCCACCTTCCCCTGCTGGGATTTCCCAGTAGCTTTTATCTTCCTGTTTCTTGCACGTTGTACGTGCTTCCCTGAACAGGTGCTCCTGATTAGCTTTTTGGTTTTCTGCTGCGTCATGACTAGTGTGTGGAAACTTTGCTCCACTACTCTTTTGCTCCTTGTAATCTGAATATGCTTGCTGCCTATGAGATTCCAAGGTAAGCTCTTCTTTTTCCCCTATTACCATAGGTTCTGTACCGGTCACTGCATCACATATTCCCCCCCCCCCCTTAAGCTATTACGGGCTGGAGGACTTATGTTCTCACAGTCCGGAATGCGCGATAATGCGTCTGCATTGAGGTGCAGCCTGCCTGCCCTGTGCTGTATGGTAAAATTAAAAGCCTGTAGTGCTAAATGCCAGCGTGTAAGACGTGGGTTATGGTTTCTCGTAGTTCCTAACCACTTCAAAGGTGTGTGGTCCGTTACTAGCACAAAGTGACGGCCCGTAAGATAAAATCTAATTGCATCTACTGCCCATTTGATAGCCAGGCATTCCCTCTCTACAGTTGAATAATTAGTTTCTGCACGGGACAACTTTCTACTTAAATACATGATGGGGTGTTCTATTCCTTCAAATTCCTGGGAGAGGACTGCCCCCAATCCGGATTCTGAGGCGTCCGTTTGGAGGATGAAAGGCCTCCGGAAATCTACCCCATACAGAACCGGGGCTTGGCATAATTTTCCCTTCAATAACACAAATGCCCTCTCCGCCTCCGGTGTCCACCTTATAGTATTAGGAGCATTTTTCTTTAGCATATTGGTCAGGACAGCACTCTCCTCTGCGAAGCGGGGTATAAACCGGCAATAATAGCCTATAAGGCCCAAGAAACTTCTAAGGTGTTTCTTAACTTCCGGCTTCTGGAAGTTCTGCACGCTTTCTACCTTACTAAGCAAAGGTCAGACCATTCCCTTCCCGACCATATGGCCCAAATACTTAACTTCTGTTCCGGCGAATAGACACTTCTCCGGGTTTAGGGTCAACCCTGCCTGTCGCAGAGCCCCCAAAACGGCCTCCACCCTAGGTAGATGTTGTGCCCAGCTAGTACTATGGATGACGATATCATCCATGTATGCTATTGCATAGTTTTGGTGGGGACGCAAAACTTGGTCAACCAACCGCTGACATGTCGCCGCTGCCCCATGCAAACCGAACGGTATTCATCGGAATTGGAATAATCCAAGAGGCGTACTAAAGGCAGTTTTGGGTCTAGAGGCACGGGTCAACGGGATCTGCCAATATCCTTTGGTAAGGTCAAGGGTGGTCAGATACCGTGCCTGCCCTAGCCGGTCCAGTAACTCCTCGATTCGCGGCATGGGATAGGCATCGAAAAGGGAGATTGCGTTAACCTGTCTAAAGTCGATGCAGAAGCGTAAGCTTCCATCGGGCTTGGGCACCAGGACTACTGGGCTGCACCACGGACTCTAGGATTCTTCTATTATGCCCATCTTTAGCATCTCTTGCACTTGTGATACCACCTCCCTCTTATGGGCCTCCGGTAAGTGGTAAGGCCTTTGCCTTACTACTTTCCCAGGAGGCGTGAGAATTTCATGGGCCACTAAACCCGTTTCCCCCAGTATTGGGGTAAGGACATCTCTAAACCTCGCCAGTAACTGAGCTAACTGGAGCTGCTGTTGTTGCTACAGCTCTGTGCTCATTCTTGGAGTTGGGTTCTCTCTACAGTCTATGACTTGTGGACCTAGATCGTCCTCTATCTTCTCCTTAGACGTGGCGGTCATGCCCTTCACCTCCCTCTGCCCGGTGGAGCCAAACCTGTCTCCTCCCCGGCCGGTAGGGGTCAATAAGGGTACCTCTTTCAACTCTGGGAAGCCAATCCGCTCACAAATGAGCTGGGCCACCCTGTCACCTATTTTGACTTTAAAATCTCTCTCGCCGAAATTAAAAAGTAAAATTTTGACGACCCCCCTATAGTCAGGGTCTATAACCCCTGCCCCAACATCAATAAAATACTTGGAGGCTAGTCTGGAACGGGGGGCTATTCGGCCATAACAACCTGGTGGTACTTGTATCTGTAATCCCGTGTCTATCAAAGTTTTCCCTCTTCGGGGCATCACCTCCTCTACACCACTAAAAAGGTCATACCCCGCGGCAGCGGTGGTCGCTCATTGTGGGCTCTGGGCATTAGGGGATGTTTTGCAAAACTTTAAAACAAAACCCTCCTTACCGGATATTTCTGTTTTCACCGGGCCTTTTACATCTGGGGCTTTCTCTCCGGGCTTTGCAAACAGGGGCTCAGGAACTAGGGTCACCATGGCCTCCCCTTTTTCACTACCTTCCTGTTCAGGCTTTTTCCACATTTCCGCCCTCATGGGATGCTCTCGGGGACCCCCCCCTTGTCGGTCCATTCCCCCCTTCTGGAGATTCTTTCTCACGTTCCTGGGTATCAAAGCCTCCTCGCGGGGGTTCAACTTGGCCCTCTGCCCCTTGGGCTTGGGGTCCCATAGCCGTCCTTTCCCCTTCTATATATAGGCCCTCCCCTAGCCCTTTATCAAATGGAGGCCAGTCTCTACCTAAGACTATATCATAGGGCAATTTCGGAACTAGGGCGACTAAAACTTTCTTTCGGGTTCCTAGCCCTTTTATTACCAGGCTGTAAAGAGGATACTCGGTAGATGATCCGTGGATACACCTTATCTTGGCTACCCCTTCTGGTTGGTTCGGTGTGAACCCACTACTGGCTTGTAGGATTCACCAGAACTTCTTTGAAACCATGGTTTGGTCCGCCCCCGAGTCAAGCAGGGCCCTTGCTACCACACCTTGCACTTCCACAGTTATACGAAAACCTTCCTGCCTATAATTTTCATCACCAGTTATTAGGGCTGTTCGCCAGACACAGTCACTCTTCCTATGACCTCGCTTCCCACATTTAAAACATTTTATGAGTGTATCCTTAACCTCACCTTTAGGCATACCTTTCATTACATTTGGTACACATAACACAGGGTTCTTAAATACTTTGTCAAAATTGGCTACCCCACACATGTTTCCAGTGCCTCCCTGTGGTTTATGGGTTGATTCAGCCTCCATGAACCGTTCGGTGAGGTGAGCTGCCTCGGTTGAGGTTAGACAATTTTGCAGAGTTAGGAATGATCTCACCTCAGGAGGAACAGCCTCTGAAAACTGTTCTAGTACAATCATATCAAGAATACTTTCAAGAGTTTTCCCCTCTGGTGCGAGCCATTTCCACACCAGGCTATGCACTCTTTGGCACTCTTACTCTGCTTTGTTCCCGCTGTATTCCTGCTGTCTTCTTCTCCAGGAATAATCCTAAAAACTATGCCATTTGTGACACACCTCCACGTCCCTATTAGGCAGCCGCCTAGGGCCGTGAGGCGCGAGTTGCCTTCTAATGTAAGAACAGTCTGTAGTCGAGTGTTATAGGCAAAAATAAATACAGGGCTTTATTCCCCTTCCCTTAAAGACTTCCTTTTTAACAGCAACAGAGGATAAACAAAACAACTGTTTCTTCACAGCAAAATAAACTCTTTTCCCCAAGTAATTATCACAGTGCTTCAGCTTGCTTGTTCAACATAAGGATTCAATCTCATCTGAGAAACATAGTGTACAATCCATGGGACTGGATTCCAAATCACAGCTAGCGTTTTCCCACTGCATTGGCTCACAGTCTGGGTTTTCAGGTGGGTAACAATCCTTACAGCTGGTATTATCCCAACTCCCTCCTTGTGAGACACCGGTTATTCTAGCAGGAAACTGCTCTATATAGACAGGGTTCTGGGCACCTGTACCTTGGGCAGTTTCTCCTGGGAATTCTCTCTTTCCAGTAATGAGGATGTTCCTCTAAGCTTCTAGCCTTTGCTTTACTGGCTGTGCCCACCTCTTGCCCTCTAGGGAAAATAGAGTACTTAGTTTTTCCTCCGTGGCAGTTAGCTTCCCCTCTTCCCTCTGTTATCCAGGCTTCTCTCTTTGGGCTGTGGAGTGCTCTTTCTCGGGACCTCCAGCCACCAGTAGTCTGGGCAGTTCTATAGCCACATTCTGGAGAGACTTTTTTCCTGCTGCTCCTTGCTACCGGGACACACCCACTGCTTCCTGGATCCAGCAAGCTCTCCTGTCTGTGACGTCTGCTTTTCACCTGGTTTCTCACTCCTCCAAGGATGCGGCCCTCTCTGGCCTGAGAGACTCCTGCACTCTTCTCAGAGACTCCTGCTCTGCCACCTCCCCCTGCTAGGATTTCCCAGCAGCTTTTATCTTCCTGTTTCTTGCACGCTGTACATGCTTCCCTGAACAGGTGCTCCTGATTAGCTTTTTGGTTTTCTGCTGCGTCATGACTAGTGTGTGAAACTTTGCTCCACTACTCTTTTGCTCCTTGTAATCTGAATATGCTTGCTGCCTATGCGATTCCAAGGTAATCTCTTCTTTTTCCCCTATTACCATAGGTTCTGTACCGGTCACTGCATCACAATTGGTCATGCCCCCAACTGAAGAGGCTTTACCTTAACTCAGGTTAGGTGCAAGAAACCTAACACACTTTAGTAGAAGGGCCTCTTAGCCTTAGCTTTGTTTTCTGTAATTGTACATATACATTTTTGCAAACGTGCCATAGTATTGGTGTGAAATCTCAAAATCTTTACAGCAGCCTTTTTTAGCTCTTGTTGCAGAATTCCTATAATACAACATCAAATCCAAGGATGGATGTGAACACTGAGCCTGGACTATATATTAGGCTGGTCTGTGTTGCGCGCAGACATATCCCTAGAAAATCATATGTAGGGCACCAACATGCCGGGCCAACAGAAAGAGACCTCTTGTGAAAACACAGATGTAGAATACAGAAATCAATATATGTACAGCAAATCCCTTACAACAAAATAGCCTACAGAAAAACTCTCCTGAGGGCACTTGCAAAGAATCAATGATTATTATGAGGAGAACAAGACCTCAGTATTACTTTATATCTAGTCCCTCAGTATAGCACCAGAGGAAATCCTTTGCCAGAGGGGACTGAATATTCACATCAACACCATTGGTCAGAAAAAACTCCCCATAAAAAAACATCCACAATAATATATAAAAATCAAGTCTTCTTTTAGCTATATTGTTCCACAGTGTATTTCTCAACAAATCCTTTTTTGGTATTTTAGTTTTTATTTATAAAACCTACAAAGAATCCTGCATTATTCTGATTGTTTAATGAGTCACATGAATGGCATATAGCCATAGTTAGCTATAATTTATTTAGGAGAGATAGAGAAGGCAGAAAAGGAGGAGGAGTAGCCCTATGTATCAAAAGCAATATTAAAGCTGCTGAAATGCAGGGGACATGGGGAAAAGAAGAAGCGCTGTGGATTGTGTTGGAAAGAGGAGATGGCACTGTCATCCATACTGGTGCAGTCTACAGGCCTCCAACTCAAACTGAATAAATGGATAGCAAATTGATTGTTGATATTGCAAAGATAGCCATGAAGGGAGAAGTGATCATATTGGGTGACATTAATGTACCCGATGTGGACTGGAGGATTCCTTCTGCAAATCTGGAAAGAAGTAAAAAAATTGTGGATGCCTTTCAAGATTTATTACTTAGACAAATAGTGATGGAACTGACCAGGGAAAACTTGATGATGGATTTAGTGCTCACCAAAGGAAATAGCATGTTGAATATCCGGGTGGGTGCCCATGTGAGCAGCAGCAATCATCACATGGTGTAGTTTGAGATAAAAGCCAAGGCAGAGTCCAACCACAGAAAACTCAAAGTCCTAGACTTCAAAAATGCTGTCTTCAGTTAAATGGCCAAGTACCTGAAGGAGGATTTGGCAGGTTGGGAGGAGATAAGGGAAGTGGAATTGCAGTGGCCTAAACTAAAGGAGGCAATAAAAGGGGCAACAGATATATATGTAAGGAAAGTAGCTAAAAACAAGAGGAAAAGGAAACCTATATGAATCTCCAAAGAAGTGGCTGCACAAATAAAGACATAAACCACAGCTTTCACAAAATTCAGAAGTTTGCAAACAGAACACAGAAATGAATACAGGATCAGCGCTGGCCCATCCTCTGTGTGAGAATGTTGTCCACACAGGGCCCTGCGAGAACTTCATTCTACAGGGTTTGCAGGGCCGGCTTCAGAGGGAGCTGGGGATGCCAGAGGCCCTGGCTTGCCTCTGCACAGTGCTGGAGTGAAGAGCAGTGTGCTCCTTCACTTGTGCTGTGTTCTCGTGAAGTCTGCTGAGTGCTGGGAAACAGGAAATGACCTTTAACCTTTCAAAGCATTCAGCAAGCTTCACGAGAACACAGCACAAGTGAAGGAGCATGCTGCTCTTCACTCCAGCGCTCTTTGGAGTGGGGGTGGGGGCTAGGATAGAACTGAAAAATGATAGGACTGCAAATGACTTATGGGGGAGGCTAGGACAGGAAATGGGCTGATGGGGGGCTAGGATAGGACTGGGAAGGGCTGATGGGGGCTTGGACTGGAAATGGGCTGATAGGGGTCTTGGACAGGAAATAGGCTAATGGGGGGCTAGGGCTGATGCGGGGCTGGGATAGGACTGGAAATGGCAGATGGGGGGGCTAGGAATCAAAATGGGTTGATGGGGGCTAGGATAGGACTGGAATGGGCTGATGGGCTAGGATTGGAAATGGGCTGATGGAGGAGCTTGGACTGGAAATGGGCTAGTGGGGGCTAGGATAGGAGTGGAAATGGCTGATGGTGTGGCTAGAAATGGAAATGGACTGATGAGGGGGCTAAGACTGTAAATGGGCTGATGCAGGGGGGTGGGGGTGGGAGAATGGGAATAGAAGGGGACGAATGCTGGGTGGGGCTGGAACTAGAAGGGAGCTGATGTTGGGGAGGACTAGAAGGGGATGGGCTGGGGGAATAAGAATGGAGGGGGCAAAGATATTTTTTATGGGAGGGAAAAAAATCTATGATTGGCCGGGTATTGGGAGAGTAAGTGGGGATTGAGGATGGAAGGGTGAAATTTGAGTGGATGAAAAAGAAATAAAGAAAGAAATGGAGGAAAGAGTAAAAGGGGAAGATCAGTATGTTAAGGAAGATATATGTTTATGTTTATTTCGCTTGATAGACCTCTCTTCTGTGGTAATCAGAGCAGTTTAAAATACAATAAATAATAAAAAAAAGGAGAGGCACAAGGCCAGGAAAATGGAAAAAGAATTTACAATCCTTGACATAATAGGGGATGTAGAGAGAGAATGTAGAGAGAGAATGGAAAATAACTAGAAGAGAGAAGAAAGAACAAATGGACAACAGACAATGGAGAGTTAGTCAAAGACATGAAGAAACCAGAAGAAAGTGATTGGAGCAATTGCAACTGAAAAATAAAATGCCCAAACAACACTTTTTTATTTTGAATTTATTAACTGGAATATGTCAGCTATGGGAAATGTGTATCGCTAATGTCTTTGCGTTTTTGTTTAGTACAAGAGGAAATTAATTTATAATTTTGTTTCTCCAGTATTGTTGTACATTCCAAGTTTGGCTTTTGGGGTTCCCAGTTTAATTATTGTCTTACTATTTCTAAATTGTGATCCCTTGTTCTATGTTTGGTGACTGGCTATGCTATGCATGTGTAATTGAGCTGCAGTATTCTGTTCATGTACTTTCTATGTGACAGTCCCACTTGTTCTCTTTCCCCAGTAGGAGATGTATTTGTTTAATATTTGCAGTGTTGCCTTTTTGATAGGTAGGGTTTGGTGCTTTGTGAGTCCTGGTAGTGCTGTTAGGATACAGCGGGTTTGCTATGGGTTCTAAATGGGCAGTGTTTACAATACTTCCTAATGTACCTGGTGGTTGGCACTGGAATATAGTAATGTAGAAATCTGGTAGTCTTTCTTTATGCAGACACTCATTAAAAGGCATGTTTACTAAATGTTAGCACATGTTAATATTATGCAAATATTTATGCAAATGAGGCCCCGCAATGAGTCTCTGCACATGGCCCCGCACACCCTTTAGACTGCCCCTGTATAGGATAAAGCTAAAAGAGACAAAAAAAGAAATAAGGATAACAAAAGCAAAGGCAGAAGAAAAGATGGCTTAAGATCTGAAGCGTGGTGACAAAACGTTTTTCAGGTATATTTGGGAGAAGAGGAAGATCAGAGGTGGAACTGCAAGACTCAAAAGTTCCAAGAGCGGATTCATGGAAAGTGACACTGAAAAAGTGAAAATGCTAAACTACTTCTGTTCTGTTTTTACTAAAGAAAATCCTGGAGAAGGACCACCTGTGATTGACAAATACACAAATGGGAATGGAGAAGATACTACAGTATTCATAGAAGATGATGTGTTTGAATAGCTTGCAAAAGTGAAAGTGGACAAGGACATGGGACCAGATGGGATACATCCAAGGATACTAAAAGAGCTCAGAGAGGTTCTTGCAAGGCCTTTAAAGGATGTTTTTTATTTTATATCTATGAAATTATTACAAATTAAATCAAGAAAGTTTACAAAACATTCCTGCAGAAAAAAGAACAGATACATTTAGCAAACTCCTTATTACAAGAACAATCAAAAACAAAGTAATTCATAATTGAAACAAAATATCTACTCACCCAAGCCCACAATATATAGGAGGGAAGATGCACAGTATATTTGATCAAAAATAGAAAGAAATATGTGCAACAAACTAAACCCAATTTCCAAATTAAGAGAGCTCAGGTGAGGCACCAGTGGAGGACTCCAGACGCCAAGCATTAATGAAGGCAGTTAGTTGAGAGGGCTCATAAAAAATATAAGAAACAGCATGATACTTCACTAAACATTTACAAGGGTGTTTTAAGAAAAAGAGCCCCTCTAACTGTAGAACACCAGGACGTAGCAGGAGAAATTCCCTGCGACGTCTCTGAGTTTCCCTGGCTAAATCCAGGTAAATGCGAACCATTAATCCTCTAAACTGCAAATTTTGTTTCCTAAAGAAGAGCTTTAAAGCCACTCTCTATCAGAAAGTATTGCAAAGGTAATTAATAAAGTAGAGGGAACCGGAGACTCACAATCAGATTGCTCCAATAAATCCATGACATTCAATATATTCCCTTACTCCCGGTCTCCCCCCCTAAATTAAAATTAATTAACCAAAATAAAATTAATAAAAATTAACCAAATAAAAATTAACCAAACCAGGTGTTAACTTAGCCTTGGGTAAGTAATAAATCTTAACCAAGGGCGGAATCAATTCAGGGGAGACCCCCAACACATCTACTAATTATTGTCTAAACATTTCTCTAGGGGGCACAGTAATAGGCCTAGGAAAATTAATTAATCTTAAATTATTAGCGTAAAGGTTGTTTTTAATAGATCCTTGGAGATATGAGAAGTTCCACAGGACTGGAGAAGGGCTGATGTGGTACCTCTTCATAAAAGTGGTAATAGAGAAGAAGTGACAAACTACAGGCCAGTAAGTCTTACCTCGGTGGCAGTAAAAGTAATTGAGGCGCTCCTGAAAGAGAGAATAGTGGACTTTCTTGAAACCTATGGGTTGCATGAACTGAGGCAACATGGTTTTACCAAAGGATGATCATGCCAAACAAATCTGTTGACTTCTTTGACTGTGACCAGAGAACTAGATCAAGGGCATGTGATGGAAGTGATCTACCTAGATTTCAGCAAAGTCTTTCATACTGTTCCTCATAGGAGGCTTATCAATAAACTGAACAGCATGGGGATGGGTTCCAAGGTGGTGAACTGGATCAGAAATTGGTTGACTGACAGAAGACAGAAGGTGATGGTAAAAGGAACTCACTCAGATGAAAGGAAGGTGTGCCCCAGGGATTGGTCCTGGGATCAGTATTGTTCAATGTATTTGTGAGTGATATTGCTGAAGGACTGAATGGAAAAGTCAGTCTTTTTGCAGATCACACAAAAAGTTGCAACAGAATGGACTTCCCTGAGGGAATGGATAACATGAGGAAATATCTACAAAAGCTGGAAGAATGGTCTAATGCGTGGCAGTTAAGATTTATGTGAAGAAGTGCAGTGCACTTGGGATGCAGAAATCCAAAAGAATTGTATGCGATTGGAGGCGAGAGGTTGGTGTTCACAGACCAGAGGAAGGACTTCGGAGTGATTCTTTCAGAAGTGAAACAGTGTGACAAGGCAGTGGCCAAAGCCAGAAAGATGCTGTGTTGCATACAGAGAGGAATTACCAACAGAAAGAAGGAGGTACTAATGCCACTGTACAAGTAGCTGGTGAGACCTCACTTGGAATATTGTGTTCAGTTTTGGAGACCGTATCTCACAAAGGATATAAAAAGACTGGAAACAGTTCAGAGGAAGATGACCAAAATGATTTGGAACCTGCGCCAGAAAACGTATGAGAAGAGACTTGAAGACCTAAATATGTATATGCTAGAGAAGAGGAGAGACAGGGGAGATACTGTATGCTACAAATCTTTAAATACTTAAAGAGTATTAATGAACTCGGGGAAGCTGTAGAACTAGAGGGCAGAACATGAAGCTGCAAAGGGGTAAACTGAAAGGCAATGTCAGGAAATACTTTTTCACTGAAAGAGTGGTGAATGCTTGGAATGCCCTCCCGATGGAAGTAGTGGGGGCAAATACAACTACTACTACTACTCCTCCTACTCAGCATTTATATAGCGCTACCAGTCGTAGGCAGCGCTGTACAGCACAGACATGTAACAGACAATCCCTGCTCATCAGAGCTTACAATCTAGTCAAGACAAAACGCACAAAACACGGAAGGTGTAGGCAAGGGTGGAGCAAGGGAGAGAAAAGGAGATCAGGTGAGTCAAGATCCAAAAGCAGCAGCAAAGAGGTGAGCTTTCAACCTGGACTTGAAGAGGGTTAGAGAAGCTGCCTAGCGTACAGACACAGGTAATTTGTTCCAGGCGTAAGGTGCAGCAAGGTGAAATACAGTGACAGAATTCAAAATGGCATGAGACAGACACATTTGATGCCTTTATAGCAACAAGATAAAATAAAAATAAACTATCTCTTATATCTCAACAAATAGGGGTAACCTGCACAAAGTGGTGTGTACACCCCTAAACAAAGGCATGGGGAGGGGTTACTTGCATCGAGCGGCAAGTGCACCTTCTCTTGCCACCTTGCTGGGCAGACTAGATGGACCATGCTGGTCTTTATCTGCCATTATATACTATGTTACTATGTTAATATGCAAAGAGCATTACTATCATTTATCTGTAGGAAAGTTGAAATTCTCTTGTCCTCAGTGAGAGCTTTTTTCACCCAAACCACCCAAGAAAGATTTTTGTTTCACTACATAGCTGCAACAGGGGCTTCTGCATTTTCATCTCCTATAGAAACCTCCATGGAAGAACTTAAGAGGTAGGTATAATTAATAAACCCTCCCTTTGCTAGTCTTCTGATCTAGAATATCATCTTATCTTCCATCTACCACTAAGGGCAATAAAGAGTTCATAATCTCTTCTTCCTGGTATGCTAAGAACATAAGAACATAAGATATGCCATATTGGGTGAGATCAAAGGTCCAAGAAGCGCAACATCCTGTTTCCAACAGTGGCCAGTCCAGTGAGGTAATCAAATTTTCAGTTGACACAAAATTATTCAAAGTTACTAAAACTCAAGAGGACTATGAAAAATTGCAAGAGGACCTTGAGAAACTAGGAGACTGGGCATCCAAATGATAGATGAAATTTAATGTGGACAAGTGCAAAGCTATGCACAAAGAGGCAGATTCTATACTATGCACGTCCGGACTGTCCAGACGTCTAGAAGATGAACAGAGCCAAATTGCACCTGATTCTGCAACTGTAGAAGCTATACATTTCTGTGGTTGCAGAATCAGGGCCTCTGGATGGCCAGGCGTGCACAGCATTCTGAGCAGGGGAACCTACAGGCTGTCGGTCTCAACCGCTCAATGTTCCTGCTGATGTGCCAGTGCCATGGTGTCCCATTGCCATCACACTGGCATGCCCAGCAGGAACGCCCAATGCCCAACAGCACAGTAAATCCCTTAACCCGCCAACCAACCCTTGGCGGGGGCAGCCAAGACCTGGGTCAGTTGGTAGGACATCTCCTGCAGCAGTATACTGTCATTGAGGGGTCTGCAGAGCTCGATCTTCCCCATGCCCGGCACTTATTCCACCTTTGGAGTGGAATAAGGCAGGTATCCAGCACAGTTCCGGGAGATATACAGAGGCCTGCCCGGAATGGCCTCTGTACATTCGAGTACATGGCCAGGCCCCCGTCCCACCCTTGCTCTGCCCCTATTCCTCCCCCCCTACCCCCTCCAGCACTCTCCACACAATGACCCTGTACATGCAGGGAGCAAGAAGTGCTGCATATGGTCCCTGGCCTAAACGGGGGTTGGATGTCCAATCTGGACATCTAACTCCGCTATTCGCAGGTCAGAATCAGCCCCATAGGGAAGAACAATCCAAGCTACAGTTACATGATGCAAGGTTCCACATTAGGAATTGCCACTGAGGAAAAGAATCAGGTGTCATTGTGGATATTACATTGAAATCCTCCGCCCAGTGTGGAGCATTAGCCAAGAAAGCAAATAGAATGCTAGGTATCATAAAGAAAGGAATGGAGAATAAAACAAAGGATATTATAATCCCTCTGTGTCGCTCCATGGTGTGACCATACCTTGAATATTGCGTGCAATTCTGGTCGCTGTATCTTAAAAAGGATATAGCAAACATAGAAAAGGTACAGAGAAACATGACCTAAATGATGATAAAGGGGATGGGCAAATGTAGAAAGGTTGTTTACTCCTTCAAGATATAGAAAGACTAGGTGACATGCAATGAAGCTACAATGTAGCACATTTAAGACTAATCGGAGAAAATATTTTTTCACTCAACATGTAATCAAATCTGCAATCTGGAATATGTTACCAGAGGATGTTGTAAAAGCTGTTCCTTATCGTTCCTCCAGTTCAGTCCTCCACCTCTGGGTTGTGCACCTCCTCCTGCAGCATGGAGACTGGACAAGTCAAACTTGTGACATCACTGGATATACACTGCTGGTCTTCTCCCATCATCCTCCAGTGTGTCCAGTCTCCATGCAGCAGGAGGATGTAGTGAGCCTAGAGGTTGGGCTCACTAGGGAACAGTCAAGGAGCTCTGTTTTAGGATAGTTAGAATAGAGGTTTAATTTTATTTTCTATCATTTCTTTTATTTGAGTTCTGTTACTTAAAAAAAAGGAATTTATTTGTGAGGACTCGAACCTGCGATACTGAGGTCCTCACTCTCTCTGGTTACCCTTTGCCAGGTGTTGGAGCTGCTCTCCCCTGCTAGTTGGTATGGAGGGGAGTTGCGTAGCTTCTAAAGAGACCGGCCACAGAGCCCCGTTGTCATGCTGTGCCGGCAGCACACCGGGAGCCGGGAAGCCCTCTCCGGGAAGCTGCATACATGTCTCTGTGAGAAGCACGGCGGATGTTAGGGCTGGCGGTCGGAGCGCCGGAACGCCCAAGTGCTTTCAGGGCATTTTTGAACTTCGGCGAGGGTAAGTGATAGCAGAGTGCAAAAGAGGCGCCGGGGACAGCAGCGGCAAGCAGGCCTGCTGGTGTTCTGTGCCATGTTCTCCTGCTCATTTTTTGAGGTGAGAGGCAGTGGCAGTTTGGCGCGTCGCACAGCCGCCGAAAGGTACCAGTTTCAGGTAGAAATAAATTCTTTGAAATTAATTTTTGTTTATTTTCTTTTACTTTGATTCAGTGTGGTTTAATTTAAGATGCTGGGAGTCCTGCGCTCCGCAGCCTCGTGGCAGCAGCAGCGCTTGGTGACACGCTGTCAGGGGGTAGGATAAGCGGGCAATGTAGGGACTTGTGTTACATAATTAATGTGTTCGCCTGATTTTGATTTGGAGTCACTGAAAGTTATTTTGGCATTAAAAAAAAAAGAGACATGGGTAAGCAGCGCTGGGGCTTTATCCTCAGATTCGCTGACAGGCCCTGCATATATAGGATGTTAGTACATTAGTAAAGTGATGTTCCTGATGGTGCTGACAGACATAAATGGCTGGAAGCTCTGATCGGGCTTCGGCGGCGTCTGTTAGGCGCGGCACTTGAAGAGCACGGTTCATTTTCCCACGGGTTTGCCATGACGCGGGTCGACTACGACTTGCAGCAGTGCTTGTATTTCTTTTGGCCACTTAGGTAAGAAATTGGTTTATTGGCTTGCATTAGGTTGCTTGGGTTACTCCTTCATGGTTAGAAGGGGTACAGGTTAAGTTGCTGATTTTGAAAGCTTTGGTCTCCAGGGCTTGGCTTGGCGAAGACAAAAAAAAAAAGGCTTTCTTTTTAGATGGGCATTTTTCACTGCAAATGCATATTGAAGGATTCACCCTATCCATTTATAGTTAAGACTGTTTGTCTATTTCTGCCAGGGCCGATATGTTCGGTAGCTCAGGTTCACAGCCCTGTTTGACTCTAGGAGTTCAATGTTATTTTCCCCTTTTTAACATATGGGCAGGCTCAGCAGAGTGTGGAGCGCATCAACTGGATCAAGATGGGTAGAGAAAGTCTCTTGCAAAGCTGGTTTCCCCACTACCTCTCAGTCGAAGGCCCAGAGTCCTCTGACTCATGGCAGCCAGCGCCATTTAGGCGTGTTGGCTTCTTATTCCAGCTCACAGGTGCTTGCTCCCCTGGTGTATTTTGCATGCCGGGGAGAGGCAGATGCCAGAGAATACCTCGAGACGAGGACTTCTTCCTAGGGGCCAGTTGTATTTAATTTGAATTATTTTATGTCTCCAACTGGTGCCTGAGGCTCTGGAGGGATACAGGGCTGGAGATTCTGTTGCATAACCGGGTTCAGTTTGAGGGAGTCTCTGAGAGATGTTTTCAGCCCTTCCCACCATGCCGGTCAGGCCGCAGGGCCTGGTAGGGGGTGGTATTGATGAGTGAGACTTCCACTTAATCTTTAAGCATTCATGGTGTTATACAGTTCAGGACTGACTCAGTGCACAAGGACTTGTTGTAGTCAATGCTATTGTGGTTGTTGCGGTGCAAATTTCAGAGGTCTATGGACCTAGTCAGGTGATTTGAGAGGTTGTTACTTGGGCTAGTAATTTTAGAATACAACGTAAACTACTCGAAGAACGTGTCAGTTTGATTGGATCAGGGCAAGGTCAGTTCATATCTTTAAGATACAAAACTTATTCAGGGCATACGGACTTGATGCAGGCATGTGGAAGAGGCCTAATCTGTTAGGCCGTTATGGTTGTTGAGCAAGTTTCAGAGTGCTGCGTGAGTGAGCTTAAAAAAAAAAAAAAGCAGCAGGTGGATACTTTGTTATTTTTCCTGAGAAGGTCCGATAGAAAGTCAGAGACAGGCATAAAGAGATATTTTAGAATGAATATTTGGATAAAATGTGGCAGATAGGTTGGTAGCAGCTACCGTTCTGAGGAAAAGCAGGAAGTATCTGCATACAAGAAATGTCGGTAATTTGCAAAATGGTGTATGGGAAGCAATTGAAATTCTTCCTTCTGGCTCTGTCAAGGAGTAGCCTGATATGATCGGCTGTAGTCTCTTTGCCCAGATTATGTGTCTATTAAAGCTGTAATATTGCTCGTAAGGGAAGATTTCTCCCTTATAGCCATTCTGCGTAAGTCTGCAATGCGGCAAACTTCGGATCGTATCTTGCTCTTGGAAGTGGTGCTGCAGGGCTTGTAGGAATTTTTTGGCGCCAGGCACTGCTCTACTTGTTGCATAGTTCCGATGGACAGATGGGCCTCTCCGTCCTTGATTGATCTCCAGGAAGCAAATTGCTGACTTCGTGCGGTCCTTTGACTGGAACCGTTGCGACTGGTAGGGGGGACGGTTCCGCAGGGGGAGTTGGTCCCATCCCTCGTACTTACGGTAGCATATGTACACAGTTCGATAGGGCAGCAGATCAGAAGTTTCTAGAGTGGCCTGTCCGGGGGTACATTTCAGTGGCAGTCTAGCCCTTTGGTTTGGCAACGGCCTCGTGCACCTTCTCCAATGTTGTGGGGTTGGGGATGTCGGCCATGCGGAAAGGAGGTCTTAGTTTCCCTTGCCTCAGCAATTGGGTGATTCATCCACAGTCGCTGGACGATGGTTGCTACTTTATGTCACGCCAGAAAGAGGTACCATTCCCTATGGTGGGCACGCATATGGCGTGTATTCGAGGACTGGTACGCTCTGCGGCAAGTCCAGACTTCTGCGGGTTCAGTGGCTATGGTTCTCGAGTTTTTTGTTGCAGGCTGCAGCCTGACCACGAAATGGTGGGCCCTTCGTGGGATCTTATTTTTGTCCTGGGGGGGGGGGGCATTCACTAGAGATCCTTTGAGCCCTTGCATCAGGCTTCGGTCTAGGGTTTGTAGAAGCACTGTTCTTAGTGGCTACCCGTTTGACTCGCTGAGTTTCGAGTTTGCAGGCCTGGGCTTGTCTAGAACGGTTCTTCGCCTTTGCTACGGACATGATGGTTTTATGGTCATTCCGGGCTTTTGCCTATGGTAGTTCTCCTTTCTCATGGCACAGTTGGTCTCGTTCTCAGTTCTGAGGTTCTTAGAGGAGGATGCTTCAGTTTGACGACTGTGTCACTATGACATGGGGGGAAAAAAAAAAAGCTCTGTGGCCATACAGTTAAGTACCGGAGGCCTTCCGGAAACTGGATCATTGGTTTGTTCTTTCAGAGGTCGGCAAAAAAGTGTAGCAGAAGTCAAAGCTTCCATGTTCAGATGGATCTGGGAAGCAATGGCATCTACATGTCTCTTGCCTGGGCCTCAGGCGCATGTGGGGCTGCTGGCTTCCTTTTTTAGGGGCAGGCGACTTCTTGGGTGGAGCGTAGCTTGGTTCCGACTGGAGAGTGGTAAAGCGGCGACATGATTGTCTCTCCATACTTTCAGTAAGCACTATTGGCTGGCAGTTCAGGTGACGAGTGTCGCCTGTTTCGGGTCGGTGGTGCTGCGATATGGCTGAAAAGGTCCCTCCCAAAGATTACTGCTCTATTACATCCCAGAGGTGGAGGACTGACCTGGAGGAACGATAAGGAAATGGAAATTACACTTACCTGGTAATTGTTGTTCCTTGAGGAGCTCCAATTCAGTCCTCAATCCCAACCGGGGATGAGATATTCGGACGTAGTTGTTTTTAGTGCGTAGAGGGTTTTTGGTCAATAAGAGTGTTCTACATTGATATGCCATAGGTCGCGGTAGTATTCTTTCTTTCTCAGACCTCTTTGGGTTTTCTGTCCTTCTTTCTAGCTGTCTTACTCTGATCTGGGGGAAGAGAACAGAAGCAAGAAGGAGGGAGTTGCTTTCCCCTTTATTTTAGGGGACTTTAATTTTTAACATTTTTAGAGTTGTAATGAATACTTAAGCTACTTATTTGTTACTCCTTTGAGTCTGCTTTGTCAATAGTTCACTGGAGGATGATGGGAGAAGACCAGCAGTATATATCCAGTGATGTCACAAGTTTGACTTGTCCAGTCTCCATGCTGCAGGAAGAGGTGCACAACCCAGAGGTGGAGGACTGAACTGGAGTTCCTCAAGGAACAACAATTACCAGGTAAGTGTAATTTCCATTTAGTGTATCTGTCTTTAAAAGAGATTTGGACAAGTTCCTGGAGAAAACGTCAATAAACTATTATTAAAGTGAACTAGGGAAATGCCCTGCTTACCCCTGGAATAAGTAACATGGAATCTGTCTACGTTTTGGGAACCTGACAGGTACTTTGACCTAGATTGTTTTGTAACTTCCTTCCCATCCTTAACTCCAGATTCTCCAGCTATGCTCCTCTTAAGGTGGGTTGGTGCTATTACATCCCTTAAGGAAGACAAAGGATCTCTCTTCTATATCTCTTCAGATCTTTAATGAATTTCGTAACAAAAATGTTCATTATACTTACAATATGTCCTTCAGATTTTTCCAACTACTCTTCTACTTTTTCTAGATTTTCCCATCCAGCTCCCATCTTAACAAACGTAGGACTTCATTTACAAACTTGCATCAACTGATTAATATGCTTTAAGAATATTAACAATAACAATAAAAAGCCCTATTATTCTCAATATATTAACTATGCACTTAATTCAGATAAAGGCATGTTAATATGCACAGTGCAGTTTGGACCCTTGACTTTGAATAAACTTTCTCCGCTTGTTCTCTAATACTGAACCACAGAATTCTCTTTCAAAAGGAAAGCAGGATTTATGAAATCTAATATTTTTTAAGTATGTAATCTACATTTTCTATTTTACTATAACTTTTCAATAGCACATTTTCTCTATTTCCAATGCTATTTCATTTGGAAGCTTGCCTTTGTTGGACCACAGCACAATGAGCCTTTATTTGCAGCTACATGTTTATTTTTCTTTACTTTCTAAACTCAGTGCAGCTATTACACTACAGTCCTTGGCCAGGTATGTATGTCAAGCCTCAGAGTCGGTTCAAGGTTTTGGCACTCACCCCCCCCCCCCCCCCCCCCGGCTGTTGGTAATCTATTGTTTGGCTTTGAATGTCCTGCTCTTTGACATCTCCCAGACGTTGCTGACCGAGGCGACCACCTAGTTTGCCTAGTAGTTACATCAGCCCTGCAGGTATGATATAAATGTTGGCTCTGGGATCTATCCAAACTGCATGGAGTGGCGGGTACAGCCCTAAACAAAGGAATAGAGGGGGTGACTTGCATGGATTGTGAAAAATTGCAAGAAGACCTTGATAAATTGGAAGACTGGGCATCCAAATAGCAGATGAAATTTAATGTGGGCAAGTGCAAAGTTATGTACCTGGGAAAGAACAACCCAAACGTTCGTTACACGATACAAGGTACCACCTTAGAAACCACCACCCAGGAAAAAGATTTGGGCGTTATCGTGGATAATACGCTGAAACCCTCTCCGCAGTGTGCAGCGGCGGCCAAGAGAGCAAATAGAATGATAGGTATCATAAGGAAAGGAATGGAGAATAAAACAAAGGATATTATAATGCTTCTCTATCATTTCATGGTTTGACTGCACCTTCAATATTGTGGGCAATTCTGGTCTCCATATCTTAAAAAGGATATAGTGGAATTAGAAAAGGTACAGAGAAGAGCCACCAAAATGGTAAAGGGGATGGATGGCTACCCCTATGAGGAAAGACTAGAGGACATGCAATGAAGTTTCAATGTAACCCATTTAAGACTAATAAGAGAAAATATTTTTTCACTCAACATGTAATCAAACTCTGGAATTTGTTACCAGAGGATATAATAAAAACTGTTAGTGTAGTTGGAGTTAGAAAAGTTTTGGACAAGTTCCTGGAGGAAAGATCCATAAACCATTATTAAAGAGGACCCAGGAAATCCACTGCTTGCCCCAGGAAGAGCATTGTGAAGATGTGTACTTTGGGTATCTGTCAGGTACTTGAGACCTGGATTGGCCACTGTTGGATTGTTGACTGTTGGATGTCACAAGTTTGACTTGTCCAGTCTCCATGCTGCAGAAGGAGGTGCACAACCCAGAGGTGGACCTTGGTCTGAGCCAGTTTGGCATTTCTTATGTTCTTATGGAGTGGTGGGTACAAACTACTCTAGTCATCTTACTGGGCAGACTAGATGGACCATATCTGCCATCATATAGAAACATAGAAACATGATGACAGAAAAAGACCACATGGCCTATCTAGTCTGTCCTTCCATATCAACAACTACAACAGTCCACTTTTTACCTTTAGAGATCCTCTGTGTTGGTCCCATGCTTTTTTGAATTCAGTTACTATCCTCATCTCTACCACCTCCACTGGGAGACTATTCCATGGATCCACTACTCTTTCCGTAAAGAAATATTTCCGCATATCACTCCTGAATCTATCTCCCTTCACCCTCATCCGATGTCCCCTCGTAGCATACTATGTTACAGCCACAGCAGCAAGCTGGTGCCAAAGTGAAATGATCCCCTAGGGCAGTGTTTCTCAACCCTCTCCTAGAGGCAAGCCTAGCCAGTTCGATTTTCAGGATTGCAATGATGAATATGCATGAAATGGATTTGCATACCCTGAGTCTTCAATGTATGCAGATTTATCTCATGTATATTCATTGCTGTAATCCTGATAACCTGACTGGCTAGATGTGTCTCCAGGAGAAGGTTGAGAAACACTGCCCTAAGGGAGCTGACACTGGATTTGCATCCACAGCAGTGTGGAGCTTCTTCTGGGAATCTATTCACAGTAGCTTAATAAAGAAAAGAGTAAAAAGAAAATAGAGAGAACATTGTTGAATAAGGCAAACCTGTATAAAAAGAGAAGTAAGGAGAAAACGGTTAGAATATGATTCCAATGCACTTATAATCAATTTCTATATGTTAAAATGTTCCAGTGCACATTTCAAATGTTTTATTGCAACACATTTCCGAAAAGAGCTGAAGAAAATGCTAAAAATCAGGAAAAAGAAATCAGAATTAAAAAAACGAACCAAAAATGTTTTGCCAGTGCATGTTCCTATTCTGTAGATTTTTATTTGCATTGATAGAGGGAAATTTTCAATGTGGGTGAAGTCCATTTTACCTCTCGTAAATCACTCTGAAAAATGTCCCTCCCCATGTATGCATTTCCATATCTATTTTGAATTTACAAAAGCATACAAGTATAGTTTCTATTGAAGAATAAACATAGAATAGCATATTCAACAGTAGACTAATAGGTGTACAGCGAAAGCCAAATCTAGGACCACAAAATACAAAATGTTTTAAATGTTAACATGCCAGATTCCTCAGACACTAGCTACACACAATATGCTCACAGACTTTATATTCTAGTCCAATTCAAATAAATATATTTCTAGGGGATGGCATCCTTCCAGATTGGCACTTGAAATACACTGTAGCAAGAAGTGTCAAAACACTTTGCAGGCAAAAAGCAGAAACGCACAGGGAGAGAGCCAGAATAGCAGAACAAGAGGTACGTTGCCAAGCAATCCTTAGTCATTTCACATTGCTGCTTCATGAGGAAGATGGTATAATTTACAGACCAGTGACAATATTTCAATAGCTGCAACATGGACATGAGAATATTCACAAAGTGGGCACTTGTGAGGCTGATGTAAAATCGACGTATCTCCGCTCCTCGAAGTGGATGAATTTGTTTTAAATGTCCAGCTGCAAGATAGACATGCATGTGTTACAAAGTCACAGCATGTGTATATGCAAACTCCCCTAGAGAATATGTGCCACAAAGACTTCTAGCACCGTCTGAAAATTCAGATATACATGCAGGGGTGCCAGGGCGGAAAGGTACACGTGCAAAACCCAACAAGTGGAAACTGTGGATATGCACCTGCAGAAGGATTTTGGATGCTGAACATGTATCTTGCAGATGTATGTGCTGTTTGGCAGCAATGTATTGTGCCCACCTTTATACCATATCTGCAGGGTAACATGGGGAATGGTTCTGTCTAAACCTTGTCCCTCACAACTATCTCAACACCTGTTAGACCAGCTCAGGGATCACACCCATGAGGTTGGCAGCAACATACTGATTGCCAGAGTGTCTCAGCCTGGCAGAGAGCACACACATACACACACACACACAGTCTGCACACCCTGCAGCCTGTGATGCTGCATAAGGCAAGAATAAGGGCAGAAAGCAAGGTTGCTGAGAAGCTGAACACATACAGATAGCAGAGTCAGACATCATCGGTGCCACCACAGGGAGGCAGGTAAGCCAGCCAGCATGCTTTGTCCTACTACCCCCTGCCCTCTCAGTCCACATGCAACAGCTACCACAGGAGCATAGGCCATACCACTAGGAGGAGTGGCCTAGTGGTTGGGGCAAGTTACCTCAGGCCAGAAGGTCACGGGTTCATAATCCCTCTAGAGGACAGTAACCTTGGGCCGGAAGGACTGGGGTTTCTAGTCCCACAGATGCTCCTTGTGGTCTTGAGCAAGCCACTTAATCCTCCATTGCCCATGTTCCCTGTAAGTATTATTGTATGTGTCTCATATCCCCTCATGTTAAATGTATCCCCCAATTGTGTTGTGACCGCTTTGATTGAAAGATAAGGTGGTATACAAAACTGTCTAAATAAATACAGTCAAACTGTGTTCTGCAATCTGCCAGATGTTCATTCTAGACTTCTATAGGGCACTCAGAAAGAGATGCAACCAAAATTACAGACAGAGGTGCAGGTTGCTTTTTACAGTAGTCATGAGCTGCTCTCTGGTTGCAAGGGCAGGAGGAGGAATCCATCGCTACCAGCCCAGATGCTACAGACCCAGTCATCATACTACTACTACTACTACTACATCTACCAGGGCCACTTTAACCACTTAAGGGTCCAGGGCAAACTTGTGTGGAAGGGCCCTCTTTCATTTGTTTTCTATTAAATACCACCCTCTTTTTCCTATCTGACCCCTCCCCCCAGCCCTTATTAATCTGATATTGCTGCCCCACTGTTGTAGGTCTCCTCCTCATCGCCAGCAGACAGGAAGACAGTTGCATACTCTGTAGTTCTTCTGGCCCCATGATGAGATCAATGCAACAGTGAGAGCTGGGGAACCCCCTGTTATCCATGTGGCAGTCTGCTTGACTCTCTAGAACTACTGTAGGTCTTTTCTTTTGTCCTTGCTTCTCCCTTTTGCTGTCCTATCAAATGATTGGAGTTCCTTTCACTTTCTAAGTTTCTAAATTGGTCTTTTTGTAAGATGTTCTGTATACCTGCAGAAAGGCAGTATGGTAAATACAATAAACTATAAACCATCAGGGTTGAATCAAGCCCCCCCCCCCCTCTATCTTCATATGACCCATGTACGCCAATGAAAGAAAGCAGGCAGAATCTTTGTCCTAGTCTGTGTGGGCCAGTGTGAGCATGGTGTCAATAGTATTGTGTAATAGACAGACAAGGCCAATGCAAGTCGACCAGGAACCCTAGATGAATTTTAAGTCTTGCACCCTTACCATTGGCTCTCTAGCCCATGTCCCCCCCCCCTTCAAATTTTGAATAATTCAACTAAAGAAAAATCATCATGATTGTACCACCAATAATCCCAGACACAATTCTATCAAAATATATAATTTGACATCATGAGATCAATATTCAAAAGCTTTACTATGGTCATCAGTGCTCACCAAATAAGGGCTTGTTAAGAAAAATATCTCGAAAGTTATATGACCAAATTCTGGCTATATAAATTACCAGATGGTCAAAATTGTGGCTATACAGACAACACAACTGGGCACTGGGGTAAATCTAGAGGAATCGTAAAGGTGAATGGTAAATGGGATCTCTCAACAAGTCTAGAGAGCTGTTTGAAATAGTGCATTCCCTTACCAAGGACCCAGCCCTGCCCAACGAAGTTCTCAATCAACCCACAACTTATGACAGACTGTCTAAAATTTAAATATATGTCTGCATCTGCATCCTCCACATTGCAACTATCATCCATGATACCATCCTCAAAACTCTGGAGCTCCTTCCACGTACCATCGCTAGAGCACTTAGAGAACATAATAATGGACATAAACACCACCGCTTCACCCCAAGACCCATGCCCAGTCTCTTGGATTAAGATCATGCTCAAGCACTTCAGCCTCACCTTTCTTAACATCACATGGCTATCACTCATCCACGGTTAAGTTCCTACCAGTCTCAAACATGCAACAGTTAGACCAATACCAAAAAGAGTCACAAGGGCTGATGCCAGAGACCCCAACGCCCAATCTCAAGCCTCCCATTTCTATAAAAGATGATTGAGAAAGTCATACAATATCAGCTACAAGACCATATTGATAATCACTCACCACTGGACCAAAACCAACATGGCTTCAAGCCCCAACATAGTGTGGAAATTCTTTTTACTGCACTCATGGACAACATACTGCTGGGTCTGGACAACATAAAAAGAGGCTTTCTACTCATCTTTATTGATATTATTGCAGCCTTTAATTCAATTAATCACAATATCATGTTGAGATGGCTACAAGAAATAGGACTCCATGGTACCACCATCCAGTGGTTCACCTCTTACCTATCCCACAGAAAGCTGCAAGTAAAATCCAACCAGGGCATCTCAGATATAACAGATCAACCACAAAGCATCCCACAAGGTTCAGCTCTCTCCACTACCCTCTTTAATATCTACATACAACCACTGTGTAATATTATCAACCACTTCAAAATACAATACAGAATCTGTGCGGACGACATCATGATCTATGCCCCATTTGACATAGACCTACCTGATTTCAAAAACCTAATGGCATGTCTGAAAGCAATGGACGATTGCCTCCAGAAACAAAACCATAAAAATAAATTACAAAAAATCAGATGCACTCTTTGTAACATGGAACACCTCCTTTATCCCACTAAAGTCCTTGAAAATACTACACAATAACATACACGTTAAGGAACAAGTCAAGTACCTCAGAGTACACCTGGACCGGAACCTATCTTTCCACAAACACGTTAGCATGACTACAAAAGCGGCTTACTTCAAGCTTAATATATTGCAAAACTTAAGCCACTACTAGACCAGAACCACTTTTGCACAGTGTGTCAGGCCATGATCATACCAATACTAGACTATTGCAATGTGTTATACCAGGGACTTCCGAAACAATCCACATACCCATTGCAGCTAGTCCAGAACATGACTGCTCAGATTATCACAGGAACAGCGATAAATTTATTTATTTATTTATTTGCAGTCTCTTTTATACCGCGCTATTCGACATCAGTGCGGTTTACAATGAACATAAGAGTTGCACATCTCAATTTCGTGATTTGTCCACATTTCACCAACTCTCAAGCAAATTCACTGGCTGCCGATAACTATGCGTGCCAAATTTAAAGCATTACTCATTATCTTTAAAATCATCCAACAACTATACCCAAATTCTCTTCAAACCCTGATCTTCAAGGATCCAGAATTGAGAGAAAGAAGAACTTCAAAACAGAACCAATTACTCATCTCCTCAACTAAAACCAGAGCAAAACAAGTAACTCGTAAAAGGGCGTTCTCAATATATGCTCCTGCAATCTGGAATGCACTTCCTGGGAACATTAGAGCCATCAAAGACCTAATGGACTTTAGAAAAGCCTTGAAAACCTTTCTTTTCTAGGAGCACTATGACCAATTCGAGAATAACTCTCAAACAACTACATAACTGGCATCAAAACTCCATTCCATGTATAAGTGGAGCCAACTGATCTACACCCCTTCTCTACTCTTGCCCCCCCTCTCCCCCCCTCTACAACTAACTGATCTACTAACTCTTTAGGATAACAGCCCACTTCATCTTCATTACCCATAATTATATACTCCACTTTGGTTCTCTTCTCCCCTACCTGACACTGCATCTCCCTCCTTTTTTCATGATTTCTCATCTCGTAAATCTGATTTGATGTACATTACAAAATGCATCTTTGAGTCAGTCCTGACTCCTGGGTTTTCTTGGCAGTGTCACCAGAAGTAGATTGCCAGGCCTTTCTTCCAAGGCAGTGGAGGGTTAAGTGACTTGCCCAAGACCACAAGGAGTGCTAGTGGGAATTGAACCCTGGTTGCTTGGTTACCAAGCCAGTGCTCTAACCACTAGACTACTCCTCCACTCCTTTGATGTACATTATCTACCTGTAATCCAAGTTCAATATCCTGTTCAATGTAAAATGCTGTATGTTACTATGTTATATGTAAACCGCTTTGAATGTAAGAAAGGCGGTATATAAAACTTGTTAAATAAATAAAGCTAGGTGGTGAACAGGAGAATAAAGAGATCAGGTTCTAAAAGCAGCCTTGAAGAGGTAGGATTTTAGCCTGGATTTGAATAGGGCCAGAGATGCAGCCTGATTTACTGATTCAGATGATTTCTTCCAGGCATATGGAGCAAGAAAAGTGGAAGGAACAAAGCTTTGAGTTGCTTCTCCCTTCTGCTGTCCTATCTGCTGCCTTGAGTTGGCAGTGGCAGAGAAGGGCACAGATAAAAGATCTGCCAGAAGAGCGGAGTTCCCAAGGCATGTAATGAGAGATAAGAGAGTTAAGGTAGTGAGGAGCTGCAGAATGAATGCACTTATAGGTCAATAGGAACTGGATGTGGAAGTGACTTGAGTAGAGGGTTTTGTGAGCACAGCAACAATGGGGGAAGATTAACCGTGCAGCTGAGTTTTGAATAGATTGAAAGGGAAAGAGATTTATTTACTTATATTCTCTTATATACTGTGCTATTCTGCATCAGTGCGGTTTACATTGAACAAACTGAAATTACATTGAACAGGGCATTATAACTTGGAGATAACTATTTTACAGGGAACATGGGCTATGGAGGGTTAAGTGGCTTGCCCAAGACCACAAGGAGCACCTGTGGGACTAGAAACCCCAGTCCTTCTAGTCCAAGGTTGCTGTCCTCTAGTGGGATTTGAACCCCCAACCTTCCAGCCTGAAGTACCTTGCCCCAACCACTAGCCCACTCCTCCACTCAGAGGGAGACCAGTGAGGAGCAGGTTGCAATGGTCTAGGCCAGTGTTTTTCAACCTTTTTTGTGCAAAGGCACACTTTTTTCATGAAAAAAATCACGAGGCACACCACCATTAGAAAATGTTAAAAAAATTTACCTCTGTGCCTATATTGACTATATATAAAGTAATTCTCTTGAATAGGAATCAAACACTCACACCAACCCCCCTCCCCTGCTGGTTCACACCAACCCCCCTCCCCTGCTGGTTCACTCACACCACCCCCCCCCCTCCACTGCTGGTTCACTCACCCACCCCCCTGTCACTTACTCACCCCTCCTGCTGGGTCACTCACTCACTTACCCCCCCCCCCCTCCCCTGCTGGTTCACTCACACCATCTCCCCCCCCCCCTTTGCTGGTTCACTCACACCACCCCCCCTCCACTGCTGGTTCACTCACACTCCCCCCCCCCTTGCTGGTTCACTCACACTCCCCCCCCCCTTGCTGGTTCACTCACACACACACCCCCCCCCCCACTGCCCAAGCCGCTGCTTCTACTTTGTACAGAGCAGCGGCTGCACTACACTTACATTGAAAAGTAAAGAGAAACTGTGTCAGGAGCCCTCCGGTCATCGCAGAGCCCGAGGAAGTGATGTCATGGGGGCGGGCTCCTCACAGGCTGTCTTTCCTTTTCAAATTAACTTTATTGCAGCTAAAGTTAATTTGAAAAGGAAAGACAGCCTGTGAGGAGCCCGCCCCCATGACATCACTTCCTCGGGCTCTGCATGATCGGAGGGCTCCTGACACAGTTTCTCTTTACTTTTCAATGTAAGTGTAGTGCAGCCGCTGCTCTGTACAAAGCAGAACCAGCGGCTGCACTGCTATAGGGAATCGCGTTCGCGCCGCGGACTTTGGCACAAAAGCCGTTTTTTTGCTCTGGCCGCTCCCGATCTTGCGGCCAGAGCAAAAAACCGGCTTTTCAATGGCCGGTTTTACAACTGTGCCGGCAGCCGGCCTGGCCATGGAAAAACCGGCCAGGCCGGCTGAAAACCGGCCGGTTGTCAACCCTAATTTGTGAGCTGAGGCCACATGTTACGGATGAAATTGGAATTTTTCCCATGGCACACCAGACAATATCTCACGGCATGCTAGTGTGCCGCGGCACAGTGGTTGAAAAACGCTGGTCTAGGCAGGAGGTAACTATAGAGTGGATAAGTGTCTTAGTAGTGTGTTCAGAAAGAAAGAGACAAATTTTACTGATGTTATAGAGAAAGAAATGACAGGTTTTAGCCATCTGTTGGATGTGTGCAGAGAATGAGAGAGAGGAGTCAAAGATTACCTGCAAGGTTGCAAGCCAAGGAAGCATGGCGGAGTATAGTATTATCCACAGAAATACAGAAAGGAGGAAGAGAGAGGGTGAGTTTATGGGGAAAGATAAGGAGCTTGGTTATGGCCATGTTCAATTTCAGATGGCATTGTAACATCCAAGCAGCAATGTCAGATAACATAATAAAAAGTTGTTTTGTTAGATATGTTACCTATAAATAGTTAATCCTACCGTTCTATGTAAAAGTTGTTTCAAACTGTTAATTGTAAACCACCCCTGATCTCTGGAAGGGGTGTTATAGAAAAACCAAATAAATAAATAAATAAAAACAGGCTGAGATACCGGCATGAATTCCTGAAGAGATTTGACTTATCAGCATAAAGGTGATACTGAAAACCATGGGAGGAGATAAGTGCCGAAAAGGATTCGGTGTACAGAGAGAAAAGGAAAGGTTCCTAGACAGAGCACTAAGGTACACCAACTGAAAGCATGATGGCAGTAGAGGAGAATGCACCAGATGGAGGCAACCACCTTCCCTACAAAGGTGGCCCACACGAGTGGGGAAAGCTAGTCTCAGGGACCATTCAAGGCTGAGAAGCTCTTATGTACAACACTCTCTCACTTCCCAATGCTTTTGCATACACAGGGAACTGAAGGCATACAAGATAAGGTTCAAGGCCATCTGGAGGGGCCATTCCGAAGTGCTGCAGCAAGTGTGACAGGAGCTGGCACAGCTGCTGAAGACAATGGGACCAAATATTCAAAGGGCATAGCTGAGAGGGAAATTCAATGGCACTAACACATAATCCCCGATTATGGCTTTTAACCACCCCAATGCTAACTGCTTAGCATTAGGGCATATTGGGGGCATTCTGGATAGGAGAAGAGGTGGAGACAATTGATAACCGGGCAGCAGCGATACTGCATGCTACCCGGCTAGCAATCTGCACTTAAAAGTTAGGCGAGAAAAATCCTTGCCTATCTTTTAGGCGCAGGAGCTAACCAGGCAGCATGCAATTTGGCTGCTGCCTGGTTAGCTACTGTGGCTTCTGGCGTGTGTGGTGATCCCCAGATATTTAATGCCAGGGCTGCATATGACTCCGGCATTGAATATCCGGTGTTAAGGGTCAGTGGGCACGGCTATGCGCCATTGCGATGCATAGCCTGCCCGACTGAATATTGGATGCTATATTTACTTCTTTTTTCTTCGTCAAATTCGTTCAATTCGTCCCTTCCTTTCTACTTCTGCTCTAACCACACTGGTGCTATCTTTAGTTATGTCACGGGTGGATTTCTCCAACTCACTGTTCCTTGGTCTTCCCAAAACTCAGGTAGTTAGACTTCAAAGAATACAGAACACTGCTGCACGCCTTGTCACACACTCTACTCTTCGGGATCATGTCACTCCTTTACTTTTTCGTCTTCACTGGCTGCCAGTTTCATTTCGTTTTCAATTTAAGCTATTGATTCTGCTTCACAAAGTCTATCACACTAGCACTCCGTCTTATCTGATCGATCTCCTTTGTTTTCATTTCCCTCGGTATACACCTCGCTCATTTCACCTCAACCGTCTTGCCCTTCCTTCCCCTTCCCGTGCCCATCTGCAGCTCACCCGTCTTTCTGCATTCTATTTCGCTGGTCCTGCTCATTGGAACTCTCTCCCCTCCTCTCTCCGTCTAGAATCACAATATGTCATCTTCAAGCAAAACCTCAAAACCCATCTATTTTCCCTAGCATTTAATGTCCCTTCCCCTTTTGTATGAGTTTGTTATCTTGCATGTTTTATCTGCCTCCTGTATCTTGTCTTGTCTCTATTATCCTTTTGCTTTCTGTCCTTTTTAATTTTGTACATTTCCTTTCTTTTACCGGCCTCGGCCAAAACTTTTATGTATTTTATTATTGTACACCGCCTTGATTGATATAGAAAGGCGGTTTTTATCAAATAATTAAACCTTAAACCTTAACTCATTTATTTTCTTTTTAAAAAGTTATATTCTGCACTATAACCTGCAGAGTACAAACAATACAAATAATAGATACATCTACACCATACAATATACACATACAATCAACACATTAAACTAAACTAAATCAAATTATACAGTGGTGTGCAAAAGTCTGGAATCACTTATAAATGTTTTCAACTTCGTGACCTTATATCTTAATTTATTTTTCCTCCCAGTGGCTTTTTCTGTGTATCTCATGATAAGTGATAGATTTGGCTATTAGGGCCAACTTTTAGTATTGGTTTGGCCCTTATTTTCTGAGTTTGTTCCCCATAGTTGTCCTTTTGATAGATTTTCTGTGAAAATCGCGTAATGTACATCGTTGGCCAACGATATATTATTGTAAGTATGCTTTAAAATATTATGGATGCATGCCAGGTTTCCTTTTAATTAATGTATGTGGCCTTGAAAAAAGCCATTTTTATGTGTCAGTGATGGCTCAGTATTAGACAGGCCACCCTTTGTTCTTGATCACCTGACCGCACCTTGTCGGCATTGAATGAACCAGTCTGACAAGGTGATCGTTGGTGACAACGCGGTTCCAAGATGCAATGAGTAACTCAATCAGCTCACGCTTTGATGTCTCTTGGATATTTCCAAGGCCACCTTGTGCCATAGGTTCTCGACTGGATTCAGATCTGGAGACTGGGCAGGCCAGTCCATTGACTTGATGTTGTTCCGCTGCTTCCAGCTGATCACCTGTCTATAGCGATGGCAGGGTGCATTGTCATCTTGGAACAGGAACTGGCCAGGAAACAGCTGGTGTGCTGATGGCACCATGCACTTTTGCAGTATGGTGATGTACTTGGTCCCATTGACCATTCCATCGATGATGTGAAGACGTCCAAAGCCACTGGCAGCCATGCAGCCCCAGACCATGACCTTCAAAGGATGCTTCACAGTGAGGTTGAGACACTCAGGCTTGAATTCCTCTCTAGGAAATCTCCTCACATAGGTGTGGGCCTGGTTACCAAACAAGCAGAAGGTGCTTTCATCACTAAATAGCACCTTATACCACATTTCAGTCGACCAGGTTGAGTGCTTTCTCGCCCACACAATCCGTTTGCACCTTTGTATGTCAGTCATCAGTGGCTTATTCCATGCTTTGCAGCCCCAGAGACCAAACTGCAGGCACCGGTGATGAACTGTTGATGAGCTGACACTGACCTCACTCTTGTCTGACCACTCTCGAAGTAGCTGAGGAGAGGTAAACTTGCGATTAGTCAGTAAAATGCGTCGTAGTGCGCGGTCCTGGCGTGATGTTGATGCACGTGGATGACCTGAATGAGGCTTGTCCACCACTGAAACCGTTTCTTTCTTCTTCTGTACAATCTTAACAACAGCGCTCTGACTGCAGCCAACTTTCTTGGCTATCTGACGGCTTGAAAATCCTTCCTTGCTCATAAAGGACACACGAACACGCTCCTCCAACGTCAGGGTCCGAGTCATCTTCATGGTTGATCCATAAAGCGTATGAAATTCAAAAATTCCATGCGTTTTTATAGCTGCATGTTGGCTAGATATCTGCATTGTGATTGGCTAGTGAAACCAGCCTCCTGATTGGTCAGAAATAACGTGTGCATACTGGATAATCTCGATCCAGTTTTGATGCTGGATCCACAAAAATCGCAGTAGCTGTCTCCCAGTGTCTGTAAAGTATTTAAATTGGAAGCAAGGAGTGCAAAAACATCAACTCTAATAGCCAAATGTATCCCTTTTAAGGCGGATAATCTGTTTTGCTATTAACTTTCGCTTGCGGGCCACATACCCTATTATGTCACCCCGTAGAACCGCTTTAGCCGTTTCCCAGAATAGCTCCGGGTTGATACGATGTAGAAAGATGAATATGCTGGGCTAACGCAAAATTTAAAAAAAAAAAACTGTTAGAAAGTACGGAAAACGCAAAACTCACAAGTGATTCCATACTTTTGCACACCACACAAAAACATAAGGTATGACATACTGGGTCAGACTAAGGTCCATCAAGCTCAGTATCCTGCTTCCAACATTGGCCAATCTAGGTCACAAGTACCTAGCAATTTCCCCAGAGGACACAGGTTCCATAATGCTTCTATTTGGACAAGCAGTGGATTTCCCGGGTCCCTTTTAATAATGGTTTAAGAGGACTGTGTCTGCATCAGTGAACCAGGTTTCTCTTATTCAAAGGATGTTGAGGTTATGTTTGTCGATAAAGTCAGTTAGTGTCTGGATCTTGTTTTGAGCAGAGTGGGCGTTAATGAGGGCACATGTATTGGATTTCCCTTGATCTCCATTGTGATTAGTCATTGGAATTCTTATTAACCTACAGTATCTTTTATGGTATTGTGTGTAGAGCAGTTGGCGTGGGATTCTATTCTGTAGATATTTGTAGATTTGGATTATGGGAATGGTGTCTCTATAAATTGGATTGGCGGCTTCAGCTATGATGATGATTATTAGGAGGAACAGGATAGTGATTGTAATGGATCTTCTGAATGTTGTGTATGCTGTTGTTTCTATGTTTTGAGCTATCTAGAGGGAAAGCTCCATGAATAAAGTTGCTCTCTGAGTGTTCCTTGTGAGGGTGTAGCTTACTGGCATTACTGGGAGACTGGTGCGGTTGCAGTTGATTTCTGAGGAGAAGCTGGAGGTGTTCAATATAAAGATGGAGCTTCCCAATGTGAGAGATTGATTTGCTTTGTCTGTGGATGGCAGGAGAAGGAGGCATTCTTTCTGAGTTCCTGTTGATCACATATGGTGTGCAATGTCCACTGGTCAATTGGTGGAAGTACTTTGCCTTGTGTCTTGGCCCACGCCTAAGAGCCACACCAAAGAACCCTCTGGCAAGGTCCTCAGGCATGGGCCTGCCAGGGGCAGGCGTGCCAGAAGGCACTTTGCTTTTAAAATGTCCTCTTCAGGCCCAATTGGCCTTGGTGGTGGGGGGAGGGGAGGGGTTTTCCATGCTTCTCCCCTTCCCAATACCAATCGAGGTTGCAGTGGCCAGCAGGCTGATCCTGCGCTGGAAGGTGCTTTGCTTTTAAAGTGTCCTCTTCAGGCCCAATTGGCCTTGGTGGTAGGGGATGGGGAGAGGCTTTCCTTCCCACTCCCCTACCCGATGCCGATTGGGCCTGCAGTAGCCGGCATTGGCCATCCTCCAATCTTCAGGTATTACTGATAATTTTAATGATAGTTCACAGATTAGTAATAGTAGGTCTGCAATTTCATATTTCAGTTCTTTAAACACCTTTGGAAGTATACCATCTGGTCCAGGTGATTTTCTACTCTTCAGCTTATCAAATAGTTGTAATACATCTTCACGGTTTATCAATATTTCTTTCAATTCTTCTGCTGCATCAGATTTAAATACCATTTCAGGCCTGGGTAACTTTCCTACATCTTCTTCAGTAAAGACCGAAGTAAAGAATTCATTCAGTCTTACTGCTATGGCATTGTCCACTCGTAATGCCCCTTTTACCTCTCTATCATCCAGTGGTCCAACTGATTCTCTCCCAGGATATTTGCTATGAATGTACTTGAAAACATTTTTATTAGGCATTTTTGTTTCCACAGCAAGATTTTTTTCAAGTTCTCTCTTTGCCTGCCTTATCAATTCCTTGCATCTAACTTGCTAGTGCTTATGTTGTTTCCAGTTTTCATCATTTGGCTCCTTTTTCCATTTCCTGAAAGATGAATTTTTGGCTACAACAGCCTATCTGACCTCACTTTTAAACCATGCTGGCATTTTTTTGGACTTCCTTCCACTTTTCTTAAAGCGTGAAATACAGCTGGTCTGGGCTTCTTCCAAGATAGTAATTTTAAGCAACACCCATGCTTGATGTAAATATTTAACCTTTGCAGCTGCTCCTTTTAGTTTTTTCTTAACTGTTTTCCTCATTTTATTATAGTCTCCCTTTTAAAAGTTAAAAGGTGGTACTGTGGATTTCCTTGCCATTCTTCCTCCATTAAATCAAACGCGATCATGTTATGATCACTATTTCCAAGTGTCCCAACACCCTTATCCCTTCCACCAGATTTTGTGTCCCACTAAGGACTAGGTCCAAAATGGCTTCTCCTCTTGTCAGTTCATGAACCAGCTGCTCCAAGAAGCAGTCATTTATTTCATTTAGAAGCATGTCCTGCTGTGATACTGACCCAGTCGATACCGGGGTAATTGAAATCACCCATTATTATTACTGTGCTGTAAATATTGCTAGTTTCCCTGATTTCTTTGAGCTTTTTATCATCCATTTGTTCAATCTGGCCAGGCAGTTGATAGTACACCTCCACTGCCATTGCCTTCCCCTCTTTATATGAATTTTAATCCATAGAGATTCTACAGTGTATTTTGTTTCCTGAAAAACTTTAATTCTGTGTGATTCAATACTCTCTCTAACATAGAGTGCAACCCCTCCACCAATTTGATCTACTCTATGACTGCAATATAATTTGTACCCAGATATTACAGAGTCCCACTGGTTGTCCTCCCTCCACCATGTCTCTGAGATTCCAATCATGCTAACCTCTGATTTAGTGCTATATATTCTAACTCTCCCATCTTATTTTTTAGACTTCTAGCATTTGCATACAAGCATTTTAGAGACTGTATTTTATTCATATTAATCTGGCTATCGGTAGGCAGGGGTAATTTGGAATCTTTAAGCTCTGCCTGCTCTGTACTCAAGAACATTTGGGCTACTTTTGAGTTTATTGGACCCTCTCTGCTGATATGTCCTAACTTCAGTCTTTTGCTAGTATCCTTCAAGTATACATAATTTTGAACCATGCATTCATGGGTGACTCTCAGCTTTCCCCTATTATCTAGTTTAAAAGCTGCTCTATCTCCTTTTTAAAGGTTAATGCCAGCAGCCTGGTTCCATCCCAGTTAAGGTGGAGCCCATCCCTTTGGAAAAGTCATCTGCTGTCAAAACAAACCACCTGAAACATACCACTCAAGAACTACTAGAAAGCACATAGACCTGCTCAAATAAGTGGGTCTTAAGTTATTTCCTGAAAGTGCCTATATCAGTCAGAAGTTGAATTTCTACAGGAAATGAATTTTAAAGTTTAGCTTCCATAGAGGACATTCGCTGCCTTAATTTGCAAAAATGCAGCTTGCGAAATGAAGGTGTTTCTAAACGCAATGTAGCCTGTGAGCGTAAGGCACGTGGAAGACAATAAATTCTCAATACACTTGACAAACATAATGCAGCGTCATGATTGAGGGGCTTGTCAACAAACAAAACCTTATAAATAACATGCCACTTAATAGGCAGCCAGTGTAATTCTTCTAAACCTAGCGTAATGTGTTCAAAACTTCCTAAACCCACAATAACGCCCACATCACCATTCTTTACTAACTGAAGTAAATTGATCACTTGTGCGGGTAATCCTAAATATAAGTGTTACAACAGTCGAAGGAAAATAAAACAAGTGTTTGCACAATTGTCAGAAGTACCACACACTTTGCAAAGGTGAAACACTAGAGCTGGTCCAATTACTAGGCAAATGGGGCAAATAGGCGGCTGATTAAGGTAGAAACTTCGGGTGGGGGGGGGGGCAGCAATGAGCAGCTAGAATTAAAACAAAGCAGTGGGTCCTGGCAGCTGCACAAACTCAGTGGAAGGACAATGGGCAAATATTTGAGTTATTTTTTTCAAATCTCCCTCATTATGCATATATTTAAGAAACAAAGTTCAATATTTAAAAATGTGATGGCCAAATATGCATTTTTATAGGACTGCTCTAAGAGGGATGGTGTTTAGATGATTACAATGGAGTTGAATAATTAAAATTGTGGGGGAGGGAAGCTAAGGTCTAAAAGCCAATTGCATGAGGGGGTTCAAGGCTGAAGTTTCAGTTAGAGTGCCTAATACACTTGCATAGACCCTAGAAACATCAGCACAAGGGAAGGTCATGACATGGTACAGGTCCCCTGGAAGTAGCACCCATATAACTATAATCCTAGAATAGATGCCAGGCCGAAGTGGCAGCAACAAGCAGTGTCAAAGACTGCGGTATTCTTAGTATGTGAAAGCATCCATGTAACAAACTGGACAAATACATTACCTAATCCCTTGCCATATGGAAGGAGATTAAATAAAGTAGGCCCCCATATCTAGGGAAGGGGCACATAGTGAGTGAGTCAATGCAGTAGTCATATATCACCTACCACTCTCATGGGATGTGTGGGGCATGAGAGTGGTGGGTAATGATCAGCATTTGAAGCAAAAGGTGTCTGCCCTTGACCCAGAAGTCACATAGAGAGGGCCAAAAGGCTAAAAATCTCTGTAGGATGATGAACACCATTGCACGAGTCCTGTATTGATGGTGTACACACAGGCTCCACCTTGACCATACATATGTGGAGGGAATGGAGTAGACAATGGGACTTGACACATCCATCCACCAGACCGCAGCAACAATTGCTGACCCCTATCCCCATGTTGGGTCAGTACCAGACAGCAAGGAATGAAGGATGACAAATCACCTCCCAAATACATGCACTTGCAGAAATATAGAGGTTCACACACAAACACAACCATGAAGCTGCCACTGAATTATGGTTGCCCATGCAACCTTGCCACACTAACACCTGATTCAACATGCACCACTGATATGGACAACCAGTCCAGCAGTGTGTGGCCTGTGGGAGTCTCTGGGAAGAGCCTTGCACTACAACCATAGCTGATATGGAGAAAGGGGGAATGCAGTTGGTCTTACACATCATCCCTACAACCACTGCACTACTTGTACAGGATTACAGGAGATACCATCATATACCATCATTGGCTGTGCTATCACCCATATATCTAGCGTACTTGCTGCACTATTGAGACATTAACCCTATCCAGACCCAACCCCTCAAACTTGAAACATGAGGCCCCCTGAGCCCATCTATATTGGTCCACTCCCCCCCCCCTTACAAGCACTATAGTTATCTGGATGGTGTACATGGATCAAATTTAAAAAGATAGGAAATGAATACCATGTAATATAGGAAAGAAGCAGAGGAGTAAAGTGAAAAGATCTAACATTCACCCAGCTGTAACTCCAGTCCCTCACTGGGGAGAGGAGAAAGAAGATGATGATGATAAGGAGTAGCAGTAGTAACAGAAGCAGAGCCAGGACAACCACGTGCACCAAAACCCTAGCCTCCAGCATTGAAGCAGCAGCCCCTGCCACCTGTACCAGTGGCCACAAGCATCCCTGACTGAGCAGTGGGCTGCAGCAGTGGCAATGCAGGAGGAGAAGGAGTAGAGTTGGAAGGATGGAGGAGGAAGAGCAAAGGGAAGAGGGGGAGTGAGGGAGGAAGATTGGGATAAGGGGAGACAGTGGGGGTAGGAAGAGGGGAGAAAGCAGGGGGAGGTAGAGTGCCAGCCTGATGACCCACTGCAGTTGTTAGCCCCCCAGGCTGTCCATTCTGCCTCCTTGCACAACCAGCTGGGTCCCCAAGGGATGGCTGAAGAATTTGAGGACTCCACAGTTCTGCTACAGATTATATTCTTGTAACATGATATGCAGAAAGGCTTTGGGGACCTTCATAACTCCATGGGTCTCCTGGTGTCCCATCTGAGGGATGTGCCATTCTGCAAGTGTGCTATGTAGCTATGTGTCTCCTGTTCCACAAAAGCAGGGAGATGGGAGGGATCTAGAAACATTCTGTATATCTCTGGGAGTGATATCACATAGACAGGGGTGGGCAAGGTGCATTTAAAGACTTTATATCACTTGTGTGGAACAGTCATTTTTTTCTTTTTTTGGATCACTGCATTGTTTATTTTATTTATTTCTTTTTTATACCATGCTCTTTAGAATCAGTGCAGTTTACATGTATACTAACAGGTACTTTTTATTCCTTTGTCCCTGAAGGGCTCACAATCTAAGTGTACCTAAGGCAAAGGAGAGTTAAGGGGCTTGCCCAAGGCCACAAGGAGTGGCCATGGGACTAGAGACCCCAGTCCCTCCAGCATGAGGTTGCTTGTCCCCATGCGGGAATTGAACCCCCGGCCCTCTGGACTAAGGTAACCTGTCCCAACCACTGAACCACTCCTCCCATTACTTATTTGGAGTTACATCTTATTCAGCAAGTGAGACCTTATTCTGAGCAAGATATGCTCCAGTTGCTGGTGGTGCAATAACTTGTGTTTGGTGCCATAGATTGTAATATTTAATACGTTGGGTGCTGAAGACAATTGTATTGAAATTGCAGGTTATTCAGAACACTATGACTAAAATATTGTTAGGGGTGAGACATAGGATGAGTGCTAGACCATTGCTTTGGTAAATGCATTAGCTTCCAGTTCAGGAAATTTGTGTTTTTAAATTAATGGTGATTGTTAAAATTTTAATCAAGCAGAGGCCAGAATATGAAGAGTGTTTACTACAGTATACTTCTAATAGGACTTTATGGTCAGCACAGGGGTGCCTATTTGTGGCGCCTGGGGTGACAGACATGAGAAGAGCTGTATGGTGGGCGTGTGCATTTAGGATACTGGCTTCTGAGACATGGAATGGGTTGCCTGAAGAACTCCATAGTAGTAGGGTTAAGGAGAGTTGCTGTACTTTAATTGTGATTGTAAGATTCTTAAAAATATTTGTGCACCATTTTGAATGAGTTGTTAATCAGTCAAGTGGTTAATTTTTAAATACTTAAATAAATAAATGTACAAATTTTAGAGATAACCCAGTATATTTATGTAGCCTGTTGCCCTGTCACGATAAAGCTTATTTTATTGCCTATATCCAATTTCCATTGCATTTTTCTATCTACCCCTCTTCTCCTTCACTTATCTTTATTTCCTCTACCAATGTCATCCCTTGTGCCTGGAACCTGTGACCAGAAGCATGCTCATACATAGATACCCTTTATGGGAGCCCATCTACAAGATCATATAAGCCTGCTGTAATTTCACTGCTGCATGGTGCTCGAGGTGCTATGCTTACATATCTATTCTGTCCCAGACGTGAGGTACACATCTATAGCTACTTGCAACAACATGACCCCAAATGGCATGCTGACAACCAGTTGTGCTGGCACTTCACATATTGCATAGGTGGCGAGGGATCTGAATTCTCTGTAACATGGTGACAATATCGACAACACCACTAGTTTCCCACAGGTTCTCAAGTACAACACCACTAGTTTCCCACAGGTTCTCAAGTACAAGCACTGAAATACAGGAACGTCTAGCCCAAGCTAGCTCTCACAAAAAGATATAGGGACTCCCACTACAGCAGCCCCTGTACACCTTCAGCAAGTAGGCTGTTAGTGTGTCTGGATAATCTAGTTAGGCATAATATCTCCCTTCAAAAGCACTGCGTCCCCTGGCCTGGAGAGTTCTTCCATTATCCTCTGGAGGATGCAGAAGTGTGTAACCTTGTGGGACCTGGCGCATGCCAAGACCTGTGGATTAGAATGGAGGCGTGCCAACACCTATACCAGCAAAGATGAAATGTCTGAAGTGTCACGTCATACCTCCCGAACATAGGATCGTATGAACCAAAGAAGGCCCTACTTTGAATGGGATTCAGTACCATATAAAAGACATGTTAAACTTGGTCTGCAGGTGTTCTGTTGTCTTGTGCTCCTAATAACTCCTGGCATCTTATTTCTCATCTTGAAGGACTAGAAAAGGGGACTGCTACTTCTGGAGAGATATCTGCAATTGTGAGTATATATTTCTTGGAAATTTTCTGACAGGAATTCTTTGAATTAAAGCTGATTAATCTGTGAATCCAGTGTATTTCTTAAATCAGTCAGGGCCTAGTAGCAGCAGTTTAAGTTTAAATTTAAAACACAGAAGAGAGTTTTCTGGTTAAATATGGAACCAGCAGAGAGCTTCTAGTTTAAATTTCATAATAAGTCAAAACCTAGCAGCAGAAAAGAGCTTTAATTTAAATCAAATCAGAATGTAACAGCATAAAAGGCAAAACAGGGTCAGTATTCTTTGAGCAACAAATACAATCTTCTAGAGACCTTTACAAAGAGGCCTTCTACCTAGGGGGTAAGAGACCTGTGAAACTTTTTAAATAGGTGTTAAAGCCAGGTGGCCGGTCAAAAAGCCATTTTGAAAGACTCCTATCCAAGCAAGGACTGTTATTCACCCAGGAAGCTGGTCACAGCTTACCTTAGAAGCACAGGACAGGGTATTGTGTAGCAGCTCTCTTTTAATATGTCTTATTTCCCACCTCCCTCCCCAACACCCAAACACCCCTGGGATAATCGTAGCTTTATAGGTACTTACACATCTTAAAGGAAAGGAGGTGCTCTCAGGTGCAGCTCGATATCCAAATCAGTCATACACAAAGGACCTGAGATTCATTAAGCTTCAGGTGAACAAGGTATATTAAACATATTAGGTACACTTTTATTAGTATAAGTATCCACAGCAACCTCTAGTAAGTAAAGAACTTAAAGATCTAAACACAAGCTTAAAACTAAGATGCAGAGAGCAGTCCAGCAGTGAGATGGGGGCTTTGCAGTCTTTTACATTGAGTGTCACATCTATGATTTTCTCCCAGTTGGTGAGAGGTCTTACATGTGCAGTAGGTGCAAGGAGCTCTTTGCTTTCAGGGAACGAGTCCGTTCTCTAGAGGCTAGAGTAGCAGACTTGGAAGACATAAGAAAGACAGAGAGGTACATAGATGAGACCTACAGGGACATAGTCCTGAAGTCCCACCTCCAGTCTGGCAGCATCCCTGTTGCTATGGAGGAGAGAGGTCACGAGACAGGACAGCATCGTCCTCGTGTGGCAGGAAATGATCCTGTAACTAGGACCTGTCCTCCAAGTGATGTAAAACCCTCTCATACCGAGGAAGTTTCTCCAGGGCCATGTGCCCATGAGGAAAGGTTAGGACAGCCATTATAGTTGGTGATTCGATCATTAGGCATGTAGATAGCTGGGTGGCTGGTGGACGTGAGGATCGCCTGGTAACATGCCTGCCTGGTGCAAAGGTAGCGGACCTCTCGTGGCTCCTAGATAAGGTCTTAGATAGTGCTGGGGAGGAGTCTGCTGTCTTGGCAGATGTCGGTACCAATGACATAGGAAAATGTGGTAGGAAGGTTCTGGAGGATAAATTTAGGCTTTTAGGTAGGAAGTTGAAATCCAGAACTTCCAGGGAAGCATACTCAGAAATGCTTCCTGTTCCACGCGCAGGACCCAAAAGGCAGGCAGAGATCCGGAGTCTCAATACATGGATGAAACGATGGTGCAAACATGAGAGTTTTGGATTTGTTAAGAACTGGGGAACATTCTGGGGAAAGGAGGGGCTCTTCCGAAGGGATGGGCTTCACCTTAACCGGGATGGAACCAGGCTGCTGGCATTAACCTTTAAAAAGGAGATAGAGCAGCTTTTAAACTAGATAATAGGGGAAAGCCGAAAGTCGCCCAAGAGCGCATGGTTCAGAAGAATGTATTATTGAAGAATATTACCAAAAGAAGAGAGGTTCCAAGAAAGAGTAAACTAGCCCAAATGCCCTTGAGTATGGAGCAGACAGAGCCTAAAGATTCCAAATTACCCATGTTACCAATACCCAAATTAATATGAATAAAATACAGTCTCTAAAATGCTTGTATGAAAATGCTAGAAGTCTAAAAATAAGATGGGAGAGTTAGAATATATAGCACTAAATGAGAGGTTAGTTATGATTGGAATCTCAGAGACATGGTGGAAGGAGGACAACCAGTGGGACACTGATACCTGGGTACAAACTATATTGCAATGATAGAGCTGATCAAATTGGTGGAGGGGTTGCGCTCTATGTTAGAGAGGGCATTGAGTCAGAAAGGATTAAAGTTTTACAGGAAACAAAATTTGCTGTAGAATCTCTATGGATTGAAATTCCCTGTAAAAAGGGGAAGGCGATGGCAGTGGGGGTGTACTATCGAGCGCCTGTCCAGAATGAACAAATAGATGATGAAATGCTCAAAGAAATCAAGGAAGCTAACAAAAGTTACAGCACAGTAATAATAATGGGTGATTTCAATTACCTCGGTATCGACTGGGTCAGTGTCACGGCAGGACATGCTAGGGAGATAAAGTTCCTAGATGAAATAAATGACTGCTTCTTGGAGCAGCTGGTTCATGAACCAACCAGAGGGGAAGCCATATTGAACCTAGTCCTTAGTGGAACACTAGATCTGGTGCAAGAGATAAGGGTGTTGGGACCACTTGGCAATAGTGATCATGGCATGATAACGTTTGATTTAATTAGTGGAGGAGGGATGGTAAGGAAATCCACAGTACTACTTTTTAACTTTCGAAAGGGAGACTATGATAAAATGAGGAAAATAGTTAAGAAAAAACTAAAAGGAGCAGTTACAAAGGTTAAAGGCTTACATCAAGCTTGGGTGTTGCTGAAAAATACTGCCTTGGAATCCCAGACCAGCTGTATTCCATGCTTTAAGAAAAGTGGAAGGAAATCCAAAAAACTGCCAGCTAAGTTTAAAGGTGAGGTGAGAGGGGCTGCTGTTGCCAAAAAAGCATCTTTTAGGAAATGGAAAAAAGATCCAAACGACGAAAACTGGAAACAACACAAGCACTGGCAAGTTAAATGCAAGGCATTGGTAAGGTAGGCGAAGGGAGAATTTGAGAAGAAACTTGCTATGGAAACAAAAACGCGTAATAAAGACTTTTTCAAGTACATTCATAGCAAAAAACCTGTGAGAGAGTCAGTTGGTCCATTAGATGATAGAGGGGTTAAAGGGGCACTAAGAGGCGACAAGGCGATAGTGGAGAGACTGAATGAATTCTTTGCTTTGGTCTTTACTGAGGAAGATGTAGGGTTGTTACCCATGACTGAAGTGGTATTTAAAGGTGCAGAAGAATTGAAGGAAATATCGATACATCAGGAAGATTATTACAACTATTTGATAAACTGAAGAGTAGCAAAACACCTGGACTGGATGATATGCATCCAAGGGTGTTGAAAGAACTGAAAAATGAGATTGCAGACCTGCTATTAGTAATCTGTGAACTATCATTAAAATCATCTGTAATACCTGAAGATTGGAGGATGGCGAATGTAATGCCAATTTTTAAAAAGGGTTCCATGGGTGATCCGGGAAACTACAGACTGGTGAGTCTGACGTCAGTACCGGGAAAAATGGTAGAAACCATCATAAAGAACAAAATTGCTGAACATGTAGATAGTCATGTCTTAATGGGAGACAGCCAACATGACTTTAGACAAGGAAGATCTTGTCTTACTAATCTGTTATGTTTTTTTGAAGGTGTGAATAAACAGGTAGACAAAGGTGAGCCGGTTGATATAGTGTATTTGGACTTTCAGAAAGCCTTTGACAAGGTTCCTCTTCAGAGACATTTGGCAAAACTAAAGAGTCATGGGATAGGAGGCAGTGTACTATTGTGGATCAGGAAATGGTTGAAAGATAGAAAACAGAGGGTAGGGCTAAATGGTCAATTTTCCCAATGGAGAAAGATGAATAGTGGTGTACCCCAGGAATCTGTGCTTGGTCTGCTGCTTTTTGACATATTCATAAATGACCTGGAAAAGGGAATGAGTGAGGTTATCAAATTTGCAGATGACACAAAACTATTTAAAGTTGTTAAAGCCCATGAGGATTGTGGAAAATTGCAAGAGGATCTTGATAAATTGGAAGACTGGGCATCAAAATGGCAGATGAAATTTAATGTGGACAAGTACAAAGTTATGCATCTAGGGAAGAACAACCCAAACTATGGTTACACGATGTAAGGTTCCACATTAGGAACCACTACCCAGGAAAAAGATTTAGGCGTCATTGTGGATAACATGTTAAAACCCTCGGCCCAGTGTGCAGCGGCGGCCCTGAGAGCAAATAGAATGCTAGGTATGTAAGGAAAGGAATGGAAAATAAAACAAAAGATATTATAATGCCTCTATATCGTTCCATGGTGAGACCGCACCTTGAATATTGTGTGCAATTCTGGTCGCAGTATCTTAAAAAGGATATAGCATTATTTGAAAAGGTTCAGAGAAGAGCCACCAAAATAGTAAAGGGGATGGAAGGATACCCCTATGATGAAAGGCTAAAAAGGTTAGGGCTCTTTAACCTGGAAAAGAGACGGCTGAGGGGAGATATGATAGAAGTCTATAAATTAATGAACGGACTGGAACTGGTAAACATAGATCGATTGTTTACGTTATCAGAATATAGGAAGACTAGGGGACATGCAATGAAGCTACAGGGTAAACTATTTAAGACTAATAAGAGAAAGCGTAGTTACTCATCTGTAACAGGTGATCTTCGGGAACAGCAGGAATTTAGTCTTCACATATGGGTATCATCGGTACCGACGGAGCCTGCGCGGGAACGCTCCCCAGCGTCCAATAGGAACGCCTTTGGGAGCATCCCTCAGCACATGTGTGCTGCCTTCCCACCTTTCCAACTGTCCCTCTTCAGTTAAGTTTGTAGCTGAGTGAAAGGATAGAGGGAGAGAGGAAAGAGACAGAGAGATAGAGAGACAACTCCTAGGGGAGGTTGTGGGTTGTGAAGACTAAATTCCTGCTGTTCCTGGAGATCGCCTGTTACAGGTGAGCAACTACGCTATCTCCAGGAACAAGCAGGAATGTAGTCTTCACATATGGGGACTCCCTAGCTGAAGTTGCCAGGGAGATGACCCCAGGAAGCTGCCACCTATGGTGAGGTGGGCCATGCTTCCTCCCATGGATCTCTGGCATCCCACCAGGGTTGGTGGGTAGGAGTTATACTAGGTTTGAAAGAGATTTTGAAGAACAGCCTGGCCAAAGAAGGCATCCCGATGGGAGGCTTTATATAGGCAGTAGCGGGCTGTAAAGGTATGTACCGAAGCCCAGGTGGCTGCTCGACAAATGTCATCAATAGACACAGAGTAAAGGTTAGCCATAGAGGCTGAGATAGCTCTCACATTATGAGCTGTGACATGGGCTTGAAGAGGAAGACTCTTACTCTCATAAGCAAAGGATATGCACTGTGCAATCCATTTGGATAAAGTCCTCTTGGAGACTGGAAGTCCAAAATGACTAGAATAAAAAGCAATAAAAAGTTGAGAAGACTTTCTATGTTGCTATGTTCTTTGTATGTAAAAAGCTAAGGCTCTTTTACAGTCCAAAGTGTGAAGGTTCTTCTCTGCATTAGAGGCATGAGGCCTTGGAAAAAATACAGGAAGATAAATCGCTAGATTTAAATGAAAAGGCGAGACCACCTTTGGCATAAAGTGTGGATGAGTTCTGAGGACAACCTTATTATAATGAAACCTAGTATAAGGAGGATCAGCCACTAAGGCTTGCAATTCACTAATGCGACGTGCAGAGGTGATTGCAATTAGGAAGATGACCTTCCAGGACAAAAACTTTAGGGTAGTAGTGGCTAAAGGTTCAAAAGGCGGTTTCATGAGCTGCCCAAGAACTAGATTTAAATCCCACGCCACCGGTGGTGGTTTGATGGGAGGTTTTGTTAAAAGAAGACCTCTCATAAATCTGGATATGAGAGGATGAGAGGAAATTGGTTGTCCATTTAGAGGCTTATAGGAAGCTGTAATTGCGCTAAGATGGACTCTTACTGAATTGGTCTTTAGACCAGAATTTGATAAATGAAGTAGATACTCTAGTATGGACTCCAAAGGTATCACCAGGGGGTTTAACTCCTTCTGGGAACACCATATAGTGAAATGTTTCCTCTTAAAGGCTGTCAGATGGTTGCCTGGGTGAGAATCTTCACACTCTTGGCAAGTGCATATTTCTATATGATTTGCAAGGTATTGTGGGCAATGTAGTTCATTCACACCAGACACAGCTGCTGACAATAATTTAGTTGTGCTCTTGGGTAAAGCCAATAAGATATTTATTTATGGGGTTATTTCTCCCAACACAGATATGCTTGGTAGCACATAAATTAGGTAACTTGCTTTCAGTGTTAACTTGGAAAAACAAAGTCAAAATCAGGAAAACAACAAATGAAAAGCTACAAAGCAAGAAACAAACTGTTCTTTGCAGGTTAACTTCTGATTACTTCCCACATAGATACTGAAGTGATTCTCTCCTAGCTCACAAGCAATTAGGTAAGGCTTAATTGCTAGCAGTTACCAGCTGAAACCCCTTAGCTGGCTTGCCTTCCACTGTGTGGGTCAAATCCTGCTTCAGGAGCTTTTCTGAGTAGATTAAAGAACAAATTTGTATTTCTTTGTGATGGTTGCTGTACTTTATAACAGAAAGTTACAAACGGAGTTTGGATAGAGAACAGTCCATATAAACAGGATCCTCATCTGCTATTATTCCCCCTTGTTCAACAAGCATGGGTTCAATATCATGGATTGGCACAGATGAATCTCTCAATGGAGCATTTTCAGGAGAATACTTGTTTCCCTGCTGTATTTCAAGGTTATAGCTAGGGCATAGATCAGTGTTCATACTTGAGCTTCCATTGCTGCTAGAGTTCCTCTCTATATAGCCTGGCCAGTATGTAGTCCAGTTCTTATGTCCAGCCTTCCAATCCAGATCCCTGGATACTGGATCTCTCTTCACATACCTTCTGGCACAGGTCTTAGGGTCCCTTTCACGTGCAGCCGTCTCCCTCACAGGTAGCCTCTGGTGATTCCTAGCTCTGCAGCACCATTCCCCTGGCTTTCCCCAGTCCAATGGTGTATGCTGGCCCTTGGAATACCTCCCAGTATACGTACTGCTTTGGACTCTTCTAGACCTCTCAAAGGCTTTTCTCTTCCTTCTTCCAAAGGGTCTCTTTCCCTCTCTGTCCATCCGGTTTGGCTTCTGCTTTTGATGATCCTTCAGATGAAACTGATGATCAAACTCAAGCTGATTCTCAGGATACTGAGGACAATTCTCTGGATATCCAAGGTGATCATGAAGATGGTCATCTGTAGAATAAACTCTACTCTTATTCTGCTTAGATGAGTGTTTCTCCCTAACACAGCGCAGCTGTGCTGAATCAGGCCTTGCCCTTTGAGATGAGTGTTCCATCCTAGCACAGCGCAGCTGTGCTGAATCAAGCCCTGCCCTTTGCAATGAGTGCTTGGGGATTACCTCATAGCCCTTTTGATTGAACACATGTTTTCTCACTTCAGCTCCTCTCATGGCTGTTGGAAACCTGGTGCATTCTGGGACTGGTAGTCTTTTTTGGCAAAATTCTGTTTTCTCATTTCTACCAGCACTGACAGGTTGTTTGTTCAGAGACACTTCACCTTTTCTATAGCCCCTTCCTGAGCTATGATAAGCTTCCTTATCACAAGGCGCAGGATCGTCTTGTAGAAGATTTTCTAGAAGCCTGAAGGATATCCTTTACCTGTTGGGAAGGGTTAAGATCCTGAAGATTTAAGCTCTCAGCAACCAGGCCGTGAGATGCAGGGACTGGGGATTCGGGTGCCATAGCGTCCCGCTCTCCTGGGAAAGGAGATCTGTAGCACAGCCTAACTCCAGAGGTGCAGCTTGAGAAAGATATAGAAGCAGGGGATACCTCGTTTGGCATGGCCACCGTGGCACAATGAGAATCATACGACCTCTGTCTCTCTGAAGCTTGAAAAGTGTTTTGTGGATGAGGGGAATGGGTGGGAAGGCATAGAGGAAGGTCTGACCCCAGTGAAGGAGGAATGTATCCCTTGCCTGGCAATTGTGAGCCGGAATCCTGGAACAGAACCGGGGAAGTTTGGCATTCAGTGGACTTGCAAAAAGGTCTATGTCTGGAGTCCCCCAGATGTGAAATATCTTTGTCACCTGGTCTAGGTGGAGAGACCATTCGTGAGGCAGCAATACTCGGCTGAGTTTGTCTGCCCAAAGGTTTTGAATGCCTGGAAGATATACCACGAGAAGGTGGATTTGATGCTCTCTGGCGAGGGCCCAAAGTCATAAAGCTTTGTTGCATAATGACAGAGCCTGTTCCGCCCTGCTTGTTCACATAGAACATGGCTACTTGATTGTCCGTTTGGACTAGGACTGTCTTGTAGCTGAGCTGGGCATGGAATACTCGAAGAGCTAAATAGATTGCTCTTAATTCCAGGAGGTTGTCAGACGGCTGCCTGGGTGAGAATCTTCACAGTAATTAGTTGTGCTCTTGGGTAAAGTCAATAAGACATTTATTTATGGGGTTATTTCTCCCAACACAGATATGCTTGGTAGCACATAAATCAGGTTACTTGCTTCCAGTGTTTAACTTGGAAAAAACAAAATCAGGAAAACAACCTTTAAACTTGTCAGGCAATTAAAGCAAAAGAAATAAGACCTGGTTGGTACAAACTGGTCTTTTCTGTAGGCATTAGCTAATGTTTTCTTAGCATATATCAAACAACAAACCAAAAGCCACCAAGAAAGAAAAAAACTGTTCTTCTCAGGTTAACTTCTTGTATCTTCCCACATAGATTCAGAAGTGATTCTCTCCTAGCTCACAAGCAATTAGGTAAGGCTCAATTGCTAGCAGTTATCCAGCTGAAACCCCTTAGCTGGCTTGCTTTCTACTGCATTGCTAAAAACCTTACTCAGGAGCTTTTCTGAGTAGATTAAAGAACAAGTTTGTATTTCTTTGTGATGGTTGCTGTACTTTATAACAGAAAATCACCAAAGAAGTTTAGACAGAGAGCAGTCCATGTAAACAGATTCTTCATCTGCTATCATTCCCCCTTCTTCAACAAGCATGGGTTCAATATCATGGATTGGCACAGATGAATCTCTCAATGGAGCACTTTCAGGAGAATACTTGTTTCCCTGCTGTCTTTCAAGGTTATAGCTAGGGCATAGATCAGTGTTCATACCTGAGCTTCCATTGCTGTTAGAGTTCCTCTCTATATAGCCTGGCCAGTATGTAGTCCAGTTCTTATGTCCAGCCTTCCAATCCAGATCCCTGGACACTGGATCTCTCTTCACATACCTTCTGGCACGGGTCTTAGGGTCCCTTCCACGTGCAGCCGTCTCTCTCACAGGTATCGTCTGGAGATTCCTAGCTCTGCAGCACCATTCCTCTGGCTTTCCCCAGTCCAATGGTGTATGCTGGCCCTTGGAATGCCTCCCAGTATACGTACTGCTCTGGACTCTTCTAGACCTCTCAAAGACTTTTCTCTTCCTTCTTCCAAAGGGTTTCTTTCCCTCTCTGTCCGTCCGGTTTGGCTTCTGCTTCCGATGATCCTTCAGATGAAACTGATGATGAAGCTCAAGCTGATTCTCAGGATAAGGATAATTCTCTGTAGAATAAACTCTACCTTTATTCTGCCCAGATGAGTGTTCCTCCCTAATACAGCGCAGCTGTGCTGAATCAGGCCCTGCCCTTTGAGATGAGTGCTTAGGGATTACCTCATAGCCCTCCTGATTGAACACACGTTTCCCCACTTCAGCTCCTCTAATGGCTGCTGGAAACCTGGTGCATTCTGGGACTGGTAGTCTTTTATGGGAAAATTCTGTTTTCTTATTTCTACCAGAACTGACAGGTTGCTTGTTCAGAGTCACTTCACCTTTCCTATAGCTCCTTCCTGAGCTATGATAAGCTTCCTTATCACAAGGTTTATGTGAAGACAAGCCTCCTGTGGAGTCCAGGTGCCCTGGGTAGAGAGATGATGCAGGTGTGCTCCCCAACCCACCTGTGATGCATCTGTTGTTAGGGTGGCCTGGAATAGGGGTTGCTGGAAAGGAGATCCCACTGAAAGATTCTCCAGTGATTGCCACCATTGAAGGGACAAGATCAGCCGATGAGAGTTTGCTATCTTGTCTGACAAACGTCCGTGGCCTGTGTCCACCGTGTGGATAGACTCCACTGGGCTGCTAGCATGTGGAGGCGAACATAGGGAACTACATGGACTGTGGATGCCATGTGTCCCAGTAACTGTAGCAGTTTTTGAGCAGTTAGGGCAGATTTTCCCGCTGCTTGAGAAGCTAGTTGCACTATGCGAAGACACCGGGCCTGTGGAGGCTCCTATGAACTCCAGAGACTGGGAAGGAACAAGCTGGGATTTTGGGAAGTTTATTACTAATCCCAAATATTGGAGGATTTGCATTGGGCGAGACAGTGCAGAGCTAGCCTCTGCAACCGTGGGGGCTCGAATGATCCAGTCGTCCAAGTAAGGGAAGACGAAAATCCCTAGGGTTTGCAGGAATGCAGCTACTACTGCCATGCATTTCGTGAATACTCTTGGTGTGGAAGCCAGACCAAAGGGAAGAACCCTGTATTGGAAGTGTTTTCCCTTGAAAAGGAATCATAAGAACTTCCTGTGATCTGGATGGATCAGAATGTGAGTATATGCATCCTTTAAGTCTAGAGAGCAAAGCCAATCCTGACTTTGAAGGTATGGCAGAAGAGTTCCTAGAGAAATCATTTTGATCTCTCGGAACAGGTATTTGTTCAATTCTCTGAGGTCTAGAATGGGTCTGTGTCCTCCTAGTTTTCTTTGGAATAAAAAAATAGGGGGAGTAGAACCATGTACCCTGCTGGAGAATGGGTACCTCCTCTATTGCCCTTTGAGCAAGAAGTATTGAGACCTCGTGATCCAACAGATTGTCTTCAGATGTCTGGGAATTGAACTGCCTTAAGATTGTAGGAGGGGGCATGCTGTGAAAATGAAGCCTGTACCCCTCTCCTACAATGGACAGAGTCCAATTTTCTGCTGTTATTTGGTGCCATCTGTTGGCAAAATGACACAGCCTGCCTGGAATATTTAGGGGTTCTGGACCCTCAGAGGCAGGAAGGCCAAGCTCTCTAGGAAGGAGTCAAAGCCCTTGAGGGGGCTGAACCTGCGGAGCTGGTTGAGCTCTCGGGCCTTTTGGCTTCTTCTGATGTTTGAATTGCTGTTGTTGTCCCTTTTGGGCAACTTGACTGTGAGCTTGGCTTTGATGGATATAGGATGGATAAAACTTCCTCTTTTTGCTGAAAGAGGGTTTCTTATAGGGTTTCTTTCTGGCTGGAGTGGCTGTAGATTTTGACAATCTATCTAAGGTGATATTGTCAGCATCTATCTCATTAGCCTTTTCCTGCCAATTTTTGCCAAAGAGATTTTCTCCTGTGCAAGGAATGTTGCCTAATTTATCCTGTACCCAAATCTCCAAGTCTGATGCCTGAAGCCAGGCAATTCGTCGTGCACCAATGGCAATAGCAGAGGTTCTGCTGATGCATTCAAAGCAGTCAAAGCTGCACGATTGACAAACTTGGAAACATCTCGAGCATGCCTGACAAGCGTAAGGAAGTCTTGTCGTCTCTCATCTGGGAGAAGTGGGCTCATAAGCTCCAAATCTCCTGTGACCTCCTTGAGGAACATACCCATATATAAGATATCTGAGCTGATCCTCGCTGAAAGCATAGAAGCTTGAAAGGTTCGACTCCCAAAAGCATCAAGAGTCCTGCATTCACGACCTGGAGGATTGGATGCATGTCTCTTTGCACTTTTCATCCTACGCATGGCTGACTCCACTACCATGGAATGGTGTGGCAGTTGAGTCTTTTGAAATCCAGGACATGGTGGAACTCGATACATGGTATCAAGCCTCCTAGAATGAGGAGATGTGGTCAAAGGTGTCTCCCACATTCTGAGCATCAAATCATGAAGAATTCCATGAATGGACAGAGTGGCTGCCTCCTTTGGAGCTTTAGGATATTGGAGAATTTCCAATTCCTTTGCTCTAGGTTCCTTTTCAGGAGCTACCGTGATTGAAAGGCCTTTGACAACATCACAAATAAAATCCTGAAAGGACATGTCCTCTGGAGGCGACATTCTGCGTTGGGGAGAAGAAGAGTCTTCCGGGAGAAAAACTCTGGTACCAGCAGAATTATCAGAATCATCGGAATCAGAGGATTCAAAGTATCTCTGATCACGATGTTCATGTAAGGCACGGTCCCGGTATCGATCAAAGTCGGTACCGAGTTGATCTGGTACCAATCTTTCGATGCCAGGTAAGACGGCAAGGGAAGAATTCCCACCGGGGCTGGTACCATCAGTGCTGGTACCGGTATCTATGCCAGTGCCCGTTGAACCATCAGTGTCAATGGTACCGCAGTTGTAAGGAGAGCTGCAATACAGCGCTCGATAGCGAGGAATCTCTGGTCTATCGACGCTGTCGATGCCTGGGTTTCGGTACCGGTGAAGGAGGCCAGGACCCCTGAGCATGGCACCAGTAGTTCTGTCGATGCTTTGAAAGCCGAAGCCTCCCGCCGGGGCTGTTTTGCCGGTGTGGTTCCCTCAAGGGCAATGCTAATGGCCTTTCGATGCTTTGCAGGAGAGCTACCCTTTGAGGACCGGCTTTTATGTTTAGTTACCTGAGATCCATTGGAGGAAGAAGAAGCTCTTGAAGACGTCGATGCAATGGATCTGGCATCCGAAGAAAAGAGGGTACCGAGCTTTGCAGCCCAGTTCTGTCTTCCTCTTTTAGTCATTCCCATACAAGAGAGACACTCAGATGGAGAATGGTCAGGGCCTAAACATTTAAGACACCAGTCATGGGTGTCGGTAACGGAAATGGTACCACCACACTTAGTACATTTTTTAAAAGCACTAGCTGGTTTTTCCATCTTTAAGGAAAAAATGGGGCCTAGTGCCCAAAATGGTGCCTAGCACCGAAAAAGAAAGTTTCTGAAGAGAAACAATTCAGAATTTTTTTTTTTTAAGAAGAAAAGAAAGAAAAGAACCGGTGGTACCGGTAGGCGTCGTGCGGAGGCAAGCGCGACCACCGGAAAACAAGATTAAAGAAGAACTTTTCTGCGGTATGAGTCCTGTCGGTTCCGCGGAAAACGAAGAACTGAAGGCGGACAGTTGGAAAAGCGGGAAGGCAGCGCGCATGTGCTGAGGGATGCTCCCAAAGGCGTTCCTATTGGACGCGGGGGAGCGTTCCCGCGCAGGCTCTGTCGGTACCGACGATACCCATATGTGAAGACTACATTCCTTCTTGTTCCTGGAGATAATATTTTTTCACTTAACATGTAATCAAACTCTGGAATTTGTTACCAGAAGATGTAGTAAAAGCTGTTAGTGTAGCTGGGTTTAAAAAAAGTTTGGACAAGTTCCTGAAGAAAAGGTCCATAAACCATTATTAAAAAGGGACCCAGGATATCACTGCTTGACCCAATACAAGCATTGTGGAACCTGTGTCTTTTGGGAAACTGCTAGGTACGTATAACCTAGATTGGCCACTGTTGGAAACAGGATACTGGGCTTAATGGAACTTAGTCTGACCCAATATGGCATGTTCTTATCTTCTTCAGGCCTACTCTGCCCTGGGGACATTGATGCCACCTTTGGCAGGCCATGTTCACACATAATGTACGCAGGCCTTCATCATCACATGTGCTTACTGGAATCCCATCTTATATGCAACCGACTGATGTCAAGTATCCTCCCATGGCATCTGACATGTCCCAAAAAAATATTATGGCTGTAATTGTAGTGGAATCACACCAAACTGACATCAGGTCTTGCACTTTTAGAAGTACAGTCAGTAAACAGCAGGCATGGGACAAATCAAGCTACATGGTAAAGACTCTGACCATTTGCCCCTTTGTACAGGGTAAAATGAGCTATGCAAGCCCTGGTGGGCATTTACGTATTGGATACATTTATTTATTAATTTAGCTAGGCTTATATACTGCTTTTCTATAAGTTAAAGCTGTAGACATTCAGGTACAGTATATATATAGAAGTTGTCGAAGCAGCATTGAAAACCTTATCAAAGAACAAAGCACCGGATATTGATGGCATTCCCATTGAGTTATTGTAGCAATCAGATGAAGCTGTTACCATACTTAAAGGCTCTGCCGGGAAATTTGGAAGACAAATTCATGGCCATCTGACTGGAAAATATCTGTGTTTATACCAACACTGAAGAAAGGTGACACGACTGACTGTGGAAATTATCGCACAATCGCTCTGATCCCACATGCCAGCAAGATTCTACTCAAGATCGTTCAGCAGAGACTACAACCATACCTGGAACAAGAACTGCCTGAAGTGCAAGCAGGGTTCAGGAAAGGGAGAGGAACGAGAGACATTATCGCGGATGTGAGATGGATCCTTGTAAAGACAGAAGAATACCAAAATGATATCTATATTTGTTTTATTGACTACAGCAAGGCTTTTGACTGTGTAAACCATGAGAAACTCTGGGCCACATTAAGAAGCATGGGTATACCAAAACACCTGATCATTCTCTTGTACAACCTTTACACTCAGGGCCGGATTTACCTATACACCATGTACGCCATGGCGTAGGGCCCACAGCTGGCAAGGGCCCACAAAATGCTGCCGCGGCAGCATGGACGTTCCCGTGGCAGCATGGACGGTCCCGCAGGGCCCCCTCTGCCCTGCCGAATCCCCGGCTGAGCCCCTCCGTGCCGGCTTTGAGAGGCGCGAAGGGAGAGTGAAATTTCCCATCAGCCCCTGCGGGCTTAACAGAGACGCGAGGGAGACACTCTCCCTTCGCGCCTCTCAAAGCCATTGCGGAGGGAGGGATTTGGCAGGGCAGAGGGGGCCCCGCGGGACCGTCCATGCTGCCGCGGCCTTGGTAGCAGCCAGCGGTTTTGCTTTTTTAAAATTTCATTTTACTTGAGCCGATGGGGGGGTGGGGGGGTAGGACTGGAAATGGGCTGGAGGGGTTAGGACTGGTAATGGGCTATAGGGGGGGGTTAAGACTGATAATGGGCTGTGGGCTGATGGGGGCTGTCTGGTAATGGGCTATGGGGGGGGGCTAGGAATGGAAATGGGCTGGGGGGGTTAAGACTGGAGGTGGGCTGATGGGGTTAGGACTGGTAATGGGCTGTGGGCTGTTGGGGGGGTTAGAAATGGTAATGGGCTTTGGGGGGGGTTAAGACGACTGATAATGGGCTGTGGGCTGATGGGGGCTAATGGGCTATGGGGGGGCTAGGACTGGAAATGGGCTGGGGGGTTAAGACTGGAGGTGGGCTGATGGGGTTAGGACTGGTAATGGGCTGTGGGCTGTGGGGGGGGGTTAGAACTGGTAATGGGCTATGAGGGGTGTTAAGACTGAAAATGCGCTGTGGGAAGATGGTGGCTGTCTGGTAATGGGCTATGGGGGGGCTAGGACTGGAAATGGGCTAATGGGGTTAAGACTGGAGGTGGGCTGATGGGGTTAGGACTGGTAATGGGCTGTGGGCTGTTGGGGGGGTTAGAACTGGTAATGGGCTATGGGGGGGGTAAGACTGATAATGGGCTGTGGGCTGATGGGGGCTGTCTGGTAATGGGCTATGGGGGGGCTAGGACTGGAAATGGGCTGGGAGGGGTTAAGACTGGAGGTGGGCTAATGGGGTTAGGACTGGTAATGGGTTATAGGGGGGGCTTAAACTGAAAATGGGGTGATGGGGGGTTAGGACTGGAAGTGGGTTGATGGGGGGGCTAGGACTGGTATTGGGCTGATGGGTTGCTAGGACTGGAAATGGGCTGATGGGTGGCTAGGACTGGAAATGGGCTGATGCAGGGACTAGAAGGGAATGGATGCTGGGTGAGGCTGGAACTAGAAGGGAGCTGATGTTGGGGGAGGATTAGAATGGGATGGGGCTGGAAGAGTAAAATGGAGAAGGGAAAAATATTTTGTGTGGGAGGGATAAAAAATCTACAATTGGCCGGGTATTGGGAGAGTAAGTGGGGATTGAGGATGGAGGGGTAAAATTTGAGTGGATGAAATAGGAATGAGGAAAGAGCAAAATGAGAAAGATTAGTATGTTAAAGCAGATGTAGAGAGAGAATGGAAAAAAACTAGAAGAGAGAAGAAAGGACAAATGGACAGCAGACGATGTAGAGTTAGCAGAAGACACGAAGAAACCAGAAGAAAGTGGCTGGAGCAATTGCAGCTGAAAAAAAATGCACAAAAGGTAGAAAAATATCTCTTTATTTTGAATTTATTAATTGGAATATGTCAGCTCTGGTAAATGTGCATCATTAACGTTTGTGCTTTGTTTAGTACAAGAGCAAATTAATGTATAGTTTTATTTCTACAGTGTTATACATTCCAAGTTTGGCTTTTGGAATTCCCAGTTTAATTATTGTCTTCCTGTTTCTAAATTGTGATTACTTGTTTGGTGATGGTCTATGTTCTGCATGTGTAACTGAGCTGAGGTGTTCTGTTTATATAATTCCTATTTGACATTGCCACTTGTTCTCTTTCCCCAGTAGGTCATGTATTGTTGTTCTCTGAAATGTATTGGTTTAATATTTGCAGTGTTGCCTTTTGATTGGTAGAGTATGGTGCTTTGTGAGTCCTGGTAGTGCTGTTAGGATACGGCGGGTTTGCTATGGGTTGGCACTGGATTATAGTAATGTAGAAATCTTTTAGTCTTTCTTTATCCATACACTCATTAAGAGGCACGTTTACTAAAAGTTAGTATATGGTATCATTATGCAAATATTTATGCAAATGAGGCCCCTTATGCAAATGAGGCCCCGCACCCGCCTTGGGCTGCCCCTGCTGGGGGCCCAAAATTTTTGTTGGCGTAGGGCCTCACCCAAGGTAATTCCGGCCCTGTTTACACTGATCAAGAAACAACAGTTCGAACGAAACTAAGAGAAACAGAATGGTTTAAAATCAGCAAAGGTGTATGACAAGGTTGCATATTTTCCCCCTACCTATTTAATTTATATGCAGAGCAAATCATCAGAGAAGCAGGACTGTATGAAGACAACAGAGGTGTGATGATTGGTGAAAGACTCATCAACAACCTTTGCTATGCTGATGATACCACATTATTGGCTGAAAGTGAAGACGATTTGAAACATTTGGTTCTTAAGATCAAGGAATATAGTCTTAAAGTAGGCCTGCACCTTAATGTAAATAAGAGAGAGATCCTGACAACTGGCAAAATGAATAAGTGCATCGTTGATGGAGAAGAAATTGAAATAGTTGACAACTTTAACCTACTTGGATCGACTATCAATAAAGAAACAACAAGCAATCATGAAATTAGACAATGCAGTGCTCTTGGCAATATGGCTATGAAGGACCTAGACAAGATTCTCAAGAGCAGAGATGTCTCTCTCCATACAAAGATTCGACTTGTTCAAGCCATGGCATTTTCAATAACATCATATGGATGTGAAAATTGGACAGTGAAAAAGATAGACAGGAAGAAAATTGATGCCTTTGAATTATAGTGCTGACGACGAATACTGCGTATACCATGCACTGCCCAAAGAACAAACCAGTCAGTACTAGAGGAGATCAAACCTAAGCTTTCTTTAGAAGCTCGGATGACAAGACTTCGACTTTCATACTTTGGACACATCATGCGAAGAGAGAGATCATTAGAGAAAGACATTATACTTGGCAAGGTAGAAGGTCAACACAAAAGAGGAAGGCCAGCAATGAGATGGATCGATACAATAACAGCAGCAATGGGTGCCAGTCTGTCAACAATGAGCTGCCTGACTGAAGATCAAACACAATTTAGGATAGCTATCCAGAGGGTCACCATGAGATGACACCGACTTAACGGCACTTAACAACAACAACAACAACATATATTTCCCTGGTCCCCAAAGGGCTCACAATCTATGTCTATGTACCTGAGGCAATGGAGGGTTAAGTGGCTTGCCCAAGGCCACAAGGAGCATTTGTAGGACTAGAAACCCCAGTATTTCTGGCCCAAGGTTGCTGTCCTCTAGTGGGATTTGAACCCCTGGCTCTTGGTAACTTGCCCCAACCACTAGGCCACTCCTCCCTTCCTACTGCCATAAATAGCACTATGGCCCCCCTGCATTTACACACAAGGTAAAATTGTCTGTGGGGACACCAGGGAAATACATACAAATGTAAAAACAGAACAACTCTTCCCCCCAACCTTGTGCCTCCCTCTCTCTCACCCATTTCTTGTGGCTTTCTCCTTCCTGACATTTTTCAGCATCTGCAGGAGGGAAAAAGAAAAGTCAGAGTTAGAAATTACTTTCCGGCAGAGGTAAAGATAGAACCATCTCATCAAGAACAATCCTCTTTCCTGTGACAAACTAGAGACAGACCATAGGGGGGGGGGGGGGCAGCTTCCTGTGTACAGATGCAGGCAAGAGCCTTTCAAATAATGGTCTACTCCATAGAATGGAACAGCCTCCCAGTGGAGGTAGTAGTAGAGACGAGGACTGTATCCGAATTCAAGAAAGCATGGAACAAACACAGAAGATCTAGATAGGCCATATAGACTTTTTCTGATGATGTTTCTATGTTTCATACCAAACCTAGTGCTCCCTTCCTACATTTGTGAATAGGGGTGGGGAAGTGTTGTCCATCACACTCCTAGAGATATATGGATGTCATCTTAGCAAGATTAACATCCATGAAAACACAATTTTGCAACAGCCACACATAGGTTAGATGCATGGCTGTAGCCACTTGTAAAGTGGCCATAATTTAGCTTTATCCATCATACACATGTCCAGGTCATTTCAGAAAAAAAACATTTGTAAAATGCTGACATTCTGGTCCTGCTCTTATACATGTGGATAAAATTGCTACCTACACATATAGCAGGCCATTTTAGAAAGGCTGTGATTTAGGCTGTATCAGGGAAGGTCATGGCTCTTAAATGACAGATTCTCACCCAAAAGGACAATTTCAGCCAGGGTGAGGTACTACTCTTAATCATTTGTATAGTGCTACAAGGCACAAGCTCAGGCTCAAGAAGGTCTTGAAATACCAGCACGTCCTGCTTAGTCATGCAAGCGTGCATGTCAGCACATAGCAAAAGAAGAAGATGCAGTTGAAAATTTGTCACAGCATGAATACCATTTATCCCTAGTTGTAGTCTCATGATATTCCTGCTAGGGATTGACCATTTGTGGTAGTAAGGTGAGACTACCACTAAAGGTTTCCACCAAACGTTTGGAACCCTGAACTAGGGTTGCCAACTTTTTCACCGAGAAAAACCCGACACCTGTGGCTCGCCATGCTCCACCCATTCTCTGCCCCTAGTCCCACCCCTGCCCCGCCCCCAGCCCCACCCACAAAAATTACCGAGGATAAGTGTAGGTTAACTTCCTTGGTCAGATAATAATTAAACTGGGAACCCCAAAATCCAAACATGAAATGTACAACACTGGAGAAATAAAACTATAAAGTAATTTCCTCTTGCACTAAACAAAAACGCAAAGATGTTAGCAATACACACTTCCCAGACCAGACATATTCCAGTTAATAAATTCAAAATAAAAAGTATTTTTCTACCTTCTGTTTGGGCGTTTTATTTTTCAGTTGCAATTGCTCCAGTCACTTTCTTCTGGTCTCTTTGTATCTTCTGCGAGCTATCCATTTGTCCTTTCTTCTCTTTTAGATGTTTTTCCATTCTCTCTCTATTTCTGCTTTAACATACTGATTGTTTCCCTTTTGCTCTTTCCCCCAATTCTTTCCTTATTCCTTTATCATCCGTTTAAATTTCACCCTTCCATTCTCAAGCCCCTCTTACTCTCCCAATACCCGGCCCATCATAGACTTTTCTTCCACACAAAATATTTTTCCCCTCTCCATTCTCATTCCCCATCCATTCTAGTCCTCCCCCAAAATCAGTTCCCTTATAGTTCTAGACCGACCCAGCATCCACTCCCTTCTAGTCCCATTCTCCCATGCCCCACATCAGCCCATTTCCAGTCCTATTCCAGCTCATCAGCCCATTTCCAGTGCTAGCCCTCACATCACAGGCCATTTCCAGTCCTAGCCCCCCCCAATCACAGCCCATTTCAAGTCCAAGTCCCCCATCACAGCCTATTTCCAGTCCTAGGCCCCCCCACCATCACAGCCCATTTGCAGTCCGAATCCCCCCGCACCATCACAGCCCATTTGCAGTCCTAGCCCCCCTAATCACAGCCTATTTCCAGTCCAAGTTCCCCCTCCCTCCACCATAGCCCATTTCCAGTCCAAGTTCCCCCACCCCCATAGCCCTTTTCTAGTCCAGGTCCCCTCCACCCCCATCACAACCCATTTCCAGTCCATGTCCCCCCCCATAGCCCTTTTTCCGTCTAGTTCCCCCCCATCACAGCCCATTTCCAGTCCAAGTCCCCCATCACAGCCTATTTCCAGTCCTACGCCCCCCCCCCCACCATCACAGCCCATTTGCAGTCCGAGTCCCCCCGCACCATCACAGCCCATTTGCAGTCCTAGCCCTCCCCCCACCATCAAAGCCCTTTTGTAGTGTTAGCCCCCCTTATCACATCCTATTTCCAGTCCTAGTTCCCCCTCCCTCCACCATAGCCCATTTCCAGTCCAAGTCCCCCCCCCCATAGCCCTTTTCCAGTCCAGGTCCCCTCCACCCCCATCACAACCCATTTCCAGTCCATGTCCCCCCCCATAACCCTTTTAAAGTCCAGGTCCCCCCCCCCCATCACAGCCTATTTCCAGTCCAAGTCCCCCCCCCGGAGCCCTTTTCCAGGCCAAGTCCCCCCCCCCCCTCCCAGCCTATTTCCTGTCCAAGTCCCCCCCCCATAGCCCTTTTCCAGTCCAGGTCCCCCCCATCACAGCCCATTTGTAGTCCTTGCCCCCCCCATCACAGCCCATGCAGTCCTTGGCCTCCCCCCCCCTCACGACCAGCACCGCGGTTGTCTGAGGGGCTTTAGAGGGAGCCAAGGAAGCCCGTGCGAGGCCCCGGCTCCCTCTGTACAGCCGCCAGCGTGAAGATCCTTTTCCTTCACGCTGGCAGTTGTTTCAGTGAAGCCGCGATTGCTGGGAAAGGTTAAAGGGCATTGCCTTTAACCTATCCCAGCAATCGCAGCTTCACAGAAACAGCCGCCAGTGTGAAGGAAAAGGATCTTCATGCTGGCGGCTGTACAGAGGGAGCCGGGGCCTCGCGCAGGCTTCCCCGGCTCCCTCTGAAGCCCTCCGGTGTGTGGGCCGGCCCTGGGTGGGTTTTTTTTTTAACTTCGGGTCGGAAGAAAAGCCGGTTTTTTTGCTCTAGCCGCTCCCGATCTTGCGGCCAGAGCAAAAAAACGGCTTTTCAAGGGCCGGTTTTGCCTCTGCGCCGGCAGCCGGCCTGGCCATGGAAAAACCGGCCAGGCCGGCTGAAAGCTGGCCAGTTGGCAACCCTACCCTGAACAGACAAGGCAGGAATGGAGGGAACTGCTCCTGCTTTAGTCCCCTAGACACCAGGGAATTCCCTAGGTATGTCATTGGCGTTCCTTCCACCATTTTTAATACAGGGAATATATCTAGCCTGGGCTTCCAAGATGTTTTTTTTTAACAATGCCCACGCCTGATATAAACTTTTAACTTTTTTCAGCTATTCTTTTTAGTTTAGTTTCTTACCATTTTCCTCTTTTTATTATGGTCTTCCTTTTGAATGTTATATGCCAGCATGGTATATTCCCATGGAGGCCAATTCCTCCTGGGGTATGTCCGGGCCATCTGGACGTCCAAAATCTGGATGGCCCAGATCTGGTCCCAATTCTGCACCCACGGGAGTTTCCGCAGGAGCAGAATTAGGGCACAGGGCCTGAATGTCTCAGACGTGCCCTGATTCAAGCCTGCTGCACAGCTATCCACCTCCCTGACTAGCCTAACCAAGGCTCCTGCATGGCGCCGTGGTGCTGTAGCATCCCATCGCCATAGCACCAAGATGCCATGTAGGAGCCCCAATTGGCCGTATAGTTTGTAAGGTCTTCCTCCCCGCTGCCTGACACCTGATAAGGCCTTCTGTGGTCGGGATTGGGCTGCGGGGTACTCCCTACCCTGCTCACGTCTTTGGGGGGGTCTGGACTTGATGGTCACCAACATTGGGGGGGACTTATTCCACCTCTGAGGCCCTGTATGTCTGGAGTCATGGTGCCACCTCCACTCCACTCAGACTCCTCCTCCAGCCCAACCCCCTCCCGCCCCCATCCAGAGCTATGGAACTGGAATCGGCCCTGGGTATTTATTGGGGGATATATATCCGATCCAAACATTTATCCCCACTAAACGGAATAGACTCCTTAGTGTCCTCACTCCAGTTGTTAAGTCAAATTTGAAGATATTATGATTCCTATTGCCAAGTGGCCCTAATACTATTATTGCTTTCACCAAATCCTGTGTTCCACTAAGTATTGAGTCTAAAATAGCTCTCTCTCTTGTCAGTTCCTTCAACTGCTGATTCACATGTTGGTTATTAGCCACTGATTAATGTAATGTATTATACATTGGCCTAACTTCTACTTTTATAGAGACTTCAATGAATTTAAAATATGGCAGCTAATTTGCCTTATAAGGCTCAAAGATCAGACCACGTTACCCGCCTTCTTGGTTAGACTTCAGTGGCTCCCATTTTCATGTATAATCAAATTTAAGATTCAGATTTTAGCCCACCAAACCTTTTATACTAATATTCCTCTTTTTTTCAGATTTAATCATAAGGTATGCTTCAGCATGAATGTTTTACTCCTTTCAACATAACTGTTAGTTATTCCTCTGACTCTAGAATACACTTAGAAACGACCTGTCTCTGCCTTCACGCATTTGGTCGAAGACTGTGGAGCCCCCCTCCACTAAATCCTAGCACACAGGCATCATTCTCATGATTTAAAGCCAGTATTAAATCTTGGCTTTTGTTGAAAGTTCTGAAAATTAATGATCCAGGGCAGATGAAATTAAGGGTAGATTCTCTGTGTTTTGTTTATATATTTGGATTGTTTGTTTTTATTTTATTTCTCTCTTTTCTTTGTTTGTCTGTGGTTTTGCTTAATGTCTGCAAAGTTTACTTTCCCTTGTTATATATGGAGATATATTATAAACCACTTTACTGTAGAATGTGGAAGGTGGCTCATCAAATATTTGAATAAATTAAGCTAAACTAAATTTAAATGCCATGGATCTGCAGGCTCACACTGCAAGGATTCAAAGGCATAGATTGCCTCACTAATACAAGGCACACAATAGTTACGACCCCTGTAGCCTTAGGGCACCAGTACTACATACAGGCATGCCTTCCCTTGTTTAACAGGTTGCCTGGGATTGCACATACCCTGATATAAGTGAAGGGTGCAATAGGAATAAAGCATATTTTAAAAAGCTGAACAAACCTCAACAACTCAGACTTAAAAATACAAGAAGAAATGAGTACATTTTCTTCTCTAGAGAAAGGCTCGATGGCCTTGCGGTACAGTATTAAATTTTTCATCAAAATGGAAGTACAGTAGTGCAGTTTTAAGGGACTGAGATAGTGTAAAAATTATTTTCTCAGCTCAATCCTTGAATTTATTGCCTTGAAAATGCACCCAGAAAATCCTTTTAAGGTGAGTCTGTGACTGTTGATTATTTAATCCATAACTTCCATGCACGTTTCAAGATCTTTTCCGTTTAGGTAATATTGATTTGGCCTTTTGCTGCCGATGTCACTCACACAGAAAATAATGTAGTATCCTCTAAATATCTGATGAATTCATTGATTAAATCAAAGCGTCTCTCTCATTTATTTATTTCTGTGTCCCTTGTATTGGCAAGTTATAAGAATTACACTTGTTTCCTAAGGCATTTCAGCTTCCATTTGGCTGAGAAGTTCTAAAACTCTTAAGGCCTCAGTATCTGCAACAATATAGGAATCTGAAGCTACTGAATGATTGAAATTCTGAATATGACCTCTGAATACAGGACTCTGTTCATCAATATTTCATTTTAGTTCAAATGAGCCTCTACTATTCTAGCCCCACATCTTTTGACCTGGGAACACTGCAGCAGGGACGCTATAATCTGAACACATGTGCACCTACTGAAGACAGGTCAAACCTTATTCCTCAAGTATCACAAATAGGACTGCAAATTGAGTTATAAATAATCATTTTTTGCTCTTCTGGGTCCTTGGATCTCCAAGAATAAACATGCAAATGTTTCAGACTTTGGGACCCTTTTACTAAAAAGCTCTGTGGTGTTGCACCACGCCTATAGGACATGGATCCACAGCATTAGCTGTCAGGTAGATGGAAAACATGTTGCCGGCGGTTACCGCAGTGTATGTGGCCCTGCCATGGCACTACAAGAGCGTGGGTGCATTCAACGCCACCTGTGTGCGGGTAGTGTGGGTGCACGGCCTTCGCGGTGCTTGCCCCGCCTACTCTCCATTCGTAACCATCCCATCTGCAACCCTAATGCACCATGGACTGTTAGCGTCAAAATCCGGCGATAATGACATGGCCCCCATGCTAGCTGTCAATGCGTGTCCAACACGCTCCTTTAGCATGTGCCAGACCCATGCTGAGAGTTAGCGCCCTTTAGTAAAAGAGGCCCTTTCTTTCTTTAAATGGCTTTAATTAGGGTAATGGGGAAAAAAGTGGAGAAACCCTGAAAAGAGAAACAATGGGCTCAATATTTAAAGGGACTTACAGTTTTAGTGGAAGCCACTAGGGGGATAATTTTATAACAAGTTGCCTAGATGAACACATGAACATGATAGGTATTTTAGTGATGTATGACCTTAAGTGGCCCCTTCAATGCGGAAATGACAAGGTCATGATTTTTTTACGTATATGTGAACATCTTATTGTGCATAATTTTCCTTATGAGTGTGCACAAAGGCAGAGTGGAGCGCAAGATTGCCTGCAAAAATTACAAAATACCATAATCTACACACATTTCTTACAAATTTAAGTGTGGGCATTTAGGGTTTGTGTAAGTGATTGAGCCTTTAATGCGCACTTTCAGCCATTTGCACTAGTAGATTATATAGACAAGTATGCGCATGCTTGCGATTATAAAATAAGCAATATGCAAATTAAAACACGTTGACTGCGTACAGAGTTTATAAAATTACCCTCCACATGCATAAGTCCCCTATCTATAAATTTTCAGTGGCACTATATGAATAGCGCCATAGCAAATTCCCTCTAAATGCTCCAGCACTAGATGTATATTGCTAAGGCAGAGTGAGGATGGAACAGACACATTTCACCCAGCAATAGGTAGAAACATAGAAAAACTAATAAGTTCTACAATTCCTTCCTGTGTCTTAGAGATCCTCTGTAATTGCTTCATGCTTTCCTGAACTGAGATTAATTTCTCACTTCCACCACCTTCACTGGGAGGCTATTCCACCCATCAACCAACCGACAATGAACCACAAACGTGCAAAAGATCCAACGCCCCATGGTATTCACAACAAATAAGAATTGCAAAGCGCACACTAAGAAGACTAGAACGAAAATGGAGACGGAACAAGACACATAACTTCCTAACACAATACAGAGACAAACAACGGGAGTATAACAATCTAATAAATGAACGCAAACAACAACACCATACCAACCTAATCATGAAATCTACCAATAGACCAAGAGAACTTTTTAGCATTATCCAAAAGCTCACTAAGGATGACACGCAACAAAGCACCAACCATCTTGACCCACAAAAATATGCAGACTACATGAAGTCAAAAAACACAAGCCAAACAAACTCTGCCTCACAACAAACAAATGATCACACGATAAAGAAGAAACATCAAACATGGGAGAGCTTCAACATACCAACAAAACAGCAAGTAGAAGACATTATATCTGGTCTAAACACAACAACTTCACCATCAGACCCATGCCCAGTGTCATGAATCAAAGCCACAAAAAGCCAGCTCTCTCATCACATTCATAAAATCATCAAGGATTCACTCCAACAAGGAAACATGCCGCAATCCCTAAAGCATGCAATGATATGACAAATAATTAAAAATAGCAATCTGAGCCCATCCGAACCAAAATCATACCGTCCCATCTCTAGCCTGCCATTCCTTGCTAAAGTCATGGAAAAAGCAGTCCAAAGGCATCTTCAGGACCATATAGATATCAATGCCCTTCTGGATGTACATCAGCACGGATTCAAGCCCCAACATGGCGTGGAAACACTACTCATCTCCCTCTTTGACAATCTCCTAAGAGGCATTGACAACATAAAGAACGGCTTCATCCTAGTGTTCATGGATATCTTGGCGGCCTTCGATACCATGTCACACCCTAAGCTACTGCAACGCCTACTACAGATAGGACTATGCAAGAATACCCTAAAGTGGTTTACATCATACCTGGAAGGGCGAATGCAACAAGTCAAATGCGATCAAAAGAAATCCCTACAATTCCCCATCACGCAGGTAATACCTCAAGGCTCAGCCCTATCTTCAATGCTCTTTAACATCTACATACAGCCCATATGCAACATCATCAAGAACCATAATCTATGCTACCACATTTATGCTGACGACATCATGGTGTACGCTCCAGTCAACTTACTGGCACTAAACACCACACCAATAACAAAATGCCTCGAAGACATGAATGACTGGCTCATAGACAACAACTTAACAGTCAACTACGACAAAACTGAGGCAATGTTCGTCACCAGGAACTCCACATTCACACACCCACAAACCATAAGCATCCTAGATAAACACATAATAGTCAAAGAAGAAGTTAAATATCTGGGCATAACACTAGATAGAGCTCTGAACTTAAAATCTCACATCAACAAAACTGCGAACAACGCATATCATCGATTGAAAACAGTCAGACAAATCAAACCAATGCTCCGTCAAGACCACTTCCGCATAGTATGTCAAGCACTCATCACACCTCTTCTTAATTATGGAAACTCACTATACCAAGGCCTTCCTCACCAAACACTACACCCACTACAGATGGTACAAAACACTACAGCACGCATCATTACAGGCACCCCAAGGACCGAGCACATCACTCCCACCCTACAACAACTACACTGGCTCCCAATGGTGGCAAGAGCTAAATACAAAACAAATCATGATAATCTTCAAAGTCATTCACCATCTCTCAGCGGACGTACTCCAAAGCATAACAAGAGACATCAGCAACAGACCAAGAAGAATCAATAATAACAACATGATCAGCACCCCTGTAGGCTATCACAAAACCAAACAAACAACCTCAAAAAGAGCACCATCACTACTGGCATCCTCAATATGGAACTCCCTACCAATGAGCCTGAGAGCTTTAGAAGACCTCACAGACTTCCGCAAAGACCTCAAAATATGGTTATTTATAGAAAACTATGGGCATTCAAGCAATATCCCTTACCCAAACAGCAATACTAACATCACCGCCAACTAACACACAGCCACCCCATCCACACAAACAAATTCATCACACCACTTTAGTAAATACCTTTATGTTATATGTTACCTCAACTGTACTGTCTAAATACTGTCTCTTAACTGTACAACTGTACTGTCTAAATGTTTACACGTACCATAATGTTAAATGTAACCCTCCAATTGTGTTGTGACGTGACCACCTTGATTGAAGGAAAAGGTGGCATACAAATCTGTCTAAATAAATAAATAAATCTACCACCCTTTCAAAAAAATCCTCAGATGAATCCTGAGTCTATCCCCTTTTTCCCTTCATCCTATGACCTCTTATTCCAGAGCTTCTTTTCAGTTGATAGAGGCCCACCTCCTGGGCATTTATACCACAGAGGTTTTTAACTAGATAGCAGCAATACTCAATTGCTTTACATATAGCTAAGCAGTGGTGCTGGAAAATGCGGTATAAATGCGTGAATAAATAAATATGTGTGTATGTGAAGGCACATTTAACAAATGATGACCAAGTGCAATTTGAGATGTCCAAACCAGAACATGCAAAACAAGGCAGGCACGTCCAAGCTCAGGCACGATTTTACAAATGTGAGCGTGTTCGAAAAGGACATCCACGGGGCTGCCTACATACACATCCCCAGAACAGTAATGAAGACCAGGGACGTCAAAGAGACATTCTGCGGTGGTTTAAACACAAGTTTCCCAATTACATAAAAATGATCATTGAGATTGTGGAGAGTACTGAGGATGGTGGAGTTCCCTCTTCTCTATACCCTCTGGATGTTTATCGGCTCCACCACATACCCCTGCCTACTTGAATGTCCCCGTACCAGGGACATCGTTAGATATTGCTTGCAAAATGGTTCCGGAGACTTCTTTGTGATTTGGATGCCCATATGCCCGTTTTCAGACATCCAAATCATGAATAAGGCATTTAAAATGAACACCAAAGCGCCCAGCAGCCAGTATTTTCTACATATATTCAGCCCCGCTGCCTATCTGGATAGTGGTGTTGAATATGAGGGGGGGGGGAGTAAATTTAGTGGCATTGGCTAGCCTAAATGAAACACCTAGCCACTGCCAATTTAATTAAAACTGAATATCCAGGCTGGGTGAGCACCAGAGATGCTATGGGGTAGATCCAAATCATGTTTAGTGGGGATAGACATCCAGTTCAGACATCCATCCCTGCTAAACGCTCGGGACCATATCCCCTGCCTAAAGCTCCCAGCACTTACATAGGAGATATGCAGGGAGATCTGGACAGGGGCAGGCAGGGGCAGTGATGGGGAGGAGAGTGGGCAGGCTGAGGGGGGGGGGGCACACAACCTGGATGTACAGGGCCAATTCCTGTCATGGCCCTGTAGGTCTGGGTCCACCAAAATAGACAGGGGACTTATTCCACCTCCGAGGTGGACTAAGTCTCTCTGGACGTCAGGGGATGGCAGCGCCCGGACATGGAGGTAAGGTGAAGGAGTGCAGGAGATTCCCTGCAGCCCAAACCCAGCCATGGAAGGCCCGTTTGCAGGTCGGGCTGCAGGGAAAGAAAGATTTGTCAGGCGGCCGGTGATCGCAGCTACTGCATGGAGCCAAGGTGGCATTGCAACAGGACATCATGCCACTGCCACTCCATGCAGTGTGCCGGATGTTCAGGAATCCAGGATCGGGGCCCAGCCTGCACATCCAGACTGGGCCTGAATGTCCAGGCCAGTTGCACCCGATTCTGATCCAGCGGGGACTACAAAAGGGGACTGTTACTTCTGGAGAGAGATCTGCAATTGTGAGTACATACTTCTGGGAATTTTTTGAAAGGAATTCTTTCTATTAAAGCTAATTAATCCGTGAACCCACTATTTTTTGTTAAATCAGTCAGGGGCTAGTAGCAGCAGTTTAAGTTTAAATTTAAAACACAGAAGAGAACTTTTTGGTTACATTTCATACCCAGCAGAGAGCTTGTAGTTTTTAATTTAATAGTCACTCAGGGCCTAGCATCAGCAAAGTACTTTTAGTTTAAATTTAAAACACAGAAGAGAGCTTTCTGGTTAAATTTAGAACCCAGCAGAGAGCTTGTATTTTAAATTTCATAATAAGTTAGAGCCTAGCAGCAGCAAAGAGCTATAATTTAAATCAAATAAGAATATAGCTTACCTCAGCAGCACAGGACAGGGTACTGTGTAACAGCCCTCTTTTCATAAGTGTTATTTCCCTCCCCACACCCACCCACCCACCCCTGGGATAATCATAGCTTTATAGGTACTTACACATCTTAAAAGACAAGGGGTGCTCTCAGTTGAAGCTTGTTACCCAAATCAGTCATACACTAAGGACCTGAGATTAATTAAGCTTCAGGGGAACAAGGTATACTAAACGTATTAGGTACAGTTTTATTGGTATAAATATCCATAGCAACCCTTAGTAAGTAAAGAACTTAAAGATCTAAAGAAAAACTTAAAACTAAGGGGTATGTTTACTAAACTGCGTTAGTGCGATTGGCGTTAGGAGCCGCGGTAGAGACAGAAATCCCAAATAAGGACATGGGCGGTACATCGTTACCGAGAATGCACCGAGAACGCACGTTACAAGGCGCCATAAATGAACGAGCGCTACAGGGCACGTTACCGCACGCAGGCATACAAGCACAGCAACAGAGCTGTAGCACAATGGTTGCAACACTAACTGATGGTACAGGGGTCATGGGTTCGATTCCCCAGTGGGCCTAATGTATAAGGCTGGCTGAGGCAGCACCCTTTACATTTAAGTAGTGATTGTTGAGGCATTTGATGTGTATTTTAATTAGTGCTGCCAGAAAACACACCCTCACGGTGGCATAACCTAAGGTGCTGCATAAGGCACCCCATAAGGCACTCCATAGGGCACATTATAAAGTGTACTGTCTGCCAAGGCACCCTATAATGTCCCTTATAGGACACCCTATAAGGCTGTGAACAAAGCCCTGGCTGGCTGCAGAAGAACTGCACGGCACCACACAAACTGTCTGCTGTGGTTACCAGGATAGGGTTAACCCGCCCGTACCCATGATGCACTGCACATGCAAATCAGCAGACGAGAGATGGGCACAAGATTGGGTATGCACCCCCACAGCACCTTGGCCTGGTAGGGGCAACAGACCGTGTGTGGCACTGCCACAGAGTAGCCACAGTCACATTGTGCGGGTACTGTGCCCACCCTGAGGTTGAGGTGGGGCACCCAGCACCAGGTCCACAGCACCTTTCATGGCTGAAATACGCCATGCTGCAGGTCCCCATCAGTGTGTGATAGGTAGTTCCGTTAGACACACCTAGGATACATCTGTGTCCTGCTGTATGTCTCGGTCATGTCTAGTCCTTATGGGCGATGATGCACCCAGAATAGTGCATATCCTGTGTTTGTGCCATGGTTACCTGCTGTAGGTGAAGGGGGGGGGGTGTATGGACCCATAGGCAGATTATGTACCACCACACAACCCACTGTCTGGGGCTCAGGGTGGGAAACAGGATCACCCACCAATAGATCCACAGTCTACCTCCCTGCAATGGTAGCAGTAGAGGGGACCATCAATCCCAGTCCTGCTGGGGAACAGACAGAGCGATACACATCCATAACGCAATAGCAGACAGACGGCAGGCCTGGAAATGCTCAGCTGCCCCCCACCATTATCTGACATTCTCCAGCAGCAAGCCTCCAGCTGCTGCACCCTGCAAGGTGTTTCAGCAAGACACATACTAGCTGCAGACAGTCCGCCAGCTAGTCCATAGTGCATGGTCCCGGAGGAGATGCATGTACCCAGAAGGGGGATGTCAGCATACACACCAAGCAGATAAGTCAGTGATTGGGCCCCAAAAGAAAACCTATAAATATCACATGAGAGAAATGCTATATAGCACTATGGGGGAACCTAGCCATGCCATGGTCACTGCTCAGTCAGGGTGAGAGTGACCTCCCAGCAGGACATGCTATGGCCACCCTGTCCGTGCAGGTGGTACCAGGCACTACAATGTCCGAGCCATTGCCCTATGCCCTGTGCAGATGCGGCCAGGCCAGGCCACCCTATCCAGGCTATTCCCACGGTGCCTTGCTCCTCATTATGCACATTGGCAGGCCAATACTGGCAACAGTGCTAGCAGTGTGGGCTGTGGAGGGTGTTGGCAGCCACCACACACTAGATAGACAGACACACACTCCCCACACCTATGCCAGCATTGAGCAACTATAGAGGTGTTGGGCAGCCCAGGCCACCACACCAGTCCTGGGCACAGTGCAGGCATGGCTATGGTACGCAATACTGTAGGAGTCACTCCCCAGGTTGGTAAACACTGTCAGACAAAAGACCTGTAGCACACTCCACAGACATCAGAAAGGTTGCTATGATGTAGCTCACTCCGAAAATTGTACTTAACCTAGGAATTGCTATCTGCCAGTAATCATAGCAACCTTTTGATAAATGTGTACCATATTCCCAGGTTTAGGGTGGCATTACTAAGGTATGCAAGTGCTAGTACTGGGAGATGCACGCAGAGCCCAAACTCCTGCCTCTCCAAGAGGCTTTGGATAATGGGGCCTGTGGGTGCGGGTGTGTCTGCCCCTGTTGGCTGCTGCTTTATGGCAGAGGTTCCCAACTCCAGTCCTGCGGTGCCAAACACTGTTCAGGTTTTCATGCTGTCCCTCATGAATATGCATGAGATACATCTGCATACCATGGGGGTGGCGCATAGAAATGCAGCACAGGCATCTTTATCAGAGGCAGCATGGAACCGGAATGGTGTTTGGTCCTCCAGGACTGCATTTGGGAGATTCTGCTCTAGGTAATGTGCATGTTTATGGTGTCCGTGCTCTGAAGGGTAAAATGTAGGTGTCATGGGCATGTTTACGTCATCTGCAATAAAGGTGCTGTCTGTATTAGCACGTTGTAGTAGTGGGTAAAATATGGGGACTGGGTTGGCAGGAACCACAGCTGGGACTTGAACCTGTGACCCTCTGCTTCTGAATACACTGGTTTTGTGCACTGCACCACCTTGTTGTCACAGAGTCAGTACCTTCCTTGGTGATACCATGACTGTTCATCAGACAGGGCCCGTCTGTTGCAGTACACGGCACCCACCTACACAGGGTTAGGCCACGGTCTGCTCTGGGCAGCTGCCACTGCCCCCTCCACTACCAGTATCCCTCAGCCACCATGCTGACATGTCCTTCTGCTGGTGGTGCTGGTGGTGCGCAGTCTCAGGCCATCCAGTGTGCAGGTAGATGGCTGCCTATGGTGAGGGTTCTGGGGTAGGGGTGCCTGCATAGACGTCCACGCTCCCCCCCAGCCCCGCCTGCCAATGTTCTGTGCCCTTGGGGGTAGCTGTTTGGTACTATCCCCTGTGACACTGTGGGAAACACAGTCGTGCCCATGTTGGGCCTTCAGCAGTTGCTGTCTGGCTGCTCTGCTGTTTCAGCATTCATATGGGCCAGCTAGGCATCACCCTAGTCCGCACTGTGGCCCAGCTGCACCACAGCATGTGCCGCCTGCGGCCCTCTGTATCCCGTTTTCCGGCATCTGTCCAATTGCCGTTCGACATGCCCGCACTGATGTTGCGGGACATGTGCATGCCATAGGAACCCTATCCGATGGAGTGGAAAACCCTGAGCAGCACTATTTCACTGTGGGCTCATTCACCTTGTATGGGGACGGAGTGTAGACCCTTCCACGATTTATATCTTTTCTATGGAGCTTTCTCGGAGGGGGCGGGGTTGATGTTTCTCATTAATACCACTATTGGCTAGCTTGCTTATGTTTTTTTTCCAGTTTGTTGAGGTCATTTTCAGTGTTTATGTGCCCTTTTGTTCTGTGCACATGTATCACACTTATCACTTGTTTTAGGTTTCCCTGCCTGGGCTGTACATTGCTGACACTGAAATGGTTTCTCTCCCCTGTAATGTGCATTTAACGGTAGGTTTTCATTCGCGTTAGGATTTAGCTCTTCAGATCAGCGCGTTAGTGTGAAGGGAGCCTCTCCCCGCCCACTCTCCGCTCACTGACCCCTTCTCTCCGTCCTCTCTCCATCTTCTGCGGTGTTTTACCGCGCCGCGGAGCTTAACGATCGTTAACGCATCATAACGCGCGTTATGTAATGTTAACGATCGTTAGCGCATCATAATGCGCGTTATGATGCGCTAACGATCGCTAACATTACATAATGCGCGTTATGTGCCATTACCGCAGTTTAGTAAACATACCCCTAAGATGCAGACAGCAGTCCAGCAGCGAGATGGGGGCTTTCCAGTCTTTTGCATTGAGTGTCACATGTATGATTTTCTCCCACTTAGTGAGAGGTCTTACGTGTGCACTAGGTGCAAGGAGCTCTTTGCTCTCAGGGAACGAGTCCATTCTCTAGAGGCTAGAATAGCAGACTTGAAAAACATAAGAAAGACAGAGAGGTACATAGACGAGACCTACAGGGATTTAGTCCTGAAGTCCCACCTCCAGTCTGGCAGCATCCCTGTTGCCATGAAGGAGAGAGGTCACGTGACAGGAGAGCATCACCCTCGTGTGGCAGGAAGTGATCCTCTAACTAGGACCTGTCCTCCAGGTGATGTTAAACTCTCTCACACCGAGGAAGTTTCTCCAGGGCCATGTGCCCATGAGGGAAGGGTTAGGACAGCCGATATAGTTGGTGATTCGATCATTAGGCATGTAGATAGCTGGGTGGCTGGTGGACATGAGGATCGCCTGGTAACATGCCTGCCTGGTGCGAAGGTAGCGGACCTCACGTGCCACCTAGATAAGGTCTTAGATAGTGCTGGGGAGGAGTCTGCTGTCTTGGTACATGTCGGTACCAATGACATAGAAAAATGTGGTAGGGAGGTTCTGGAGGCTAAATTTAGGCTTTTAGGTAGGAAGTTGAAATCCAGAACGTCCAGGGTAGCGTTCTCCGAAATGCTTCCCGTTCCACGTGCAGGACCTAAAAGGCAGGCAGAGCTCCGGAGTCTCAATGCGTGGATGAGACAATGGTGCAGAGATGAGGGTTTTGGATTTGTTAGGAACAAAGGAACATTCTGGGGAAAGGAGGGGCTCTTACGAAGGGATGGGCTTCACATTAACCAGGATGGAACCAGGCTGCTGGCCTTAACATTTAAAAAGAAGATAGATCAGCTTTTAACTAGATAATAGGGGAAAGCCGACAGTCGCCCAAGAGCGGATGGTTCAGAAGAATGTATCCTTGAAGGATACTAGCAGAGAGGTTCCAAAAAAGAGTAAAGTAGCCCAAATGCCCTCGAGTATGGGGCAGACAGAGCTTAAAGATCCCAAATTACCCATGTCTACCAATAGCCAAATTAATATGAATAAAATACAGTCTCTAAAATGCTTGCATGCAAATGCTAGAAGTCTAAAAACTAAGATGGGAGAGTTAGAATATATAGCACTAAATGAGAAGTTAGAGATGATTGGAATCTCAGAGACATGGTGGAAGGAAGACAACCAGTGGGACACTGTGATACCTGGGTACAAACTATATCGTACTGATAGAGCTGATCAAACTGGTGGAGGGGTTGCGCTCTATGTTAGAGAGGGCATTGAGTCAGAAAGGATTAAAGTTTTGCAGGAAACAAAATTTGCTGTAGAATCTCTATAGATTGAAATTCCATGTAAAAAGGGGAAGGCGATGGCATGTGCGACTGAGGCTACGTGTTCTGTTAGCATGGATGTGCAGTAGGGATCTGTAGTAATCCGACTTGTTCAGTTTTTTAAATAGGAATATGGATGTTCTAGGGCCTACTGCAATATTTATAGAGCTGCCTTTTTCTGGGTACACTCCATCTTGTGTGAGTTTCGGAATTTAGTGCTGTTATGGAATAGTAGATTTGTTCTATGAACCCAGTACACTGGGTTCTTGGTGTAGTCAATTGTAGGGTGTTGGTTGGAGAAGTACTGGAATATGTATTGTCTTTCAGATTTGCAGTTTTGCATTCTTTATACTGCCAAACTGAAATTTAAAATATTTTGTCAGTTCAGATGCAAGGAAATTTCAAATTTTAAGGGAACGTCTTAGTTTAATTCTCTTAATAGCCTGGTAGATTCATCGCTTCTGAGTTCTGGACTTTTCCATCTTTAGCACAGTCCAATCCAGCCGGTAGGCTAGGTTTAGAATTTTAGTTACAAATCAGGCTTACTTCTTGTACTTCTCTACAGAGTGAAATTTCTTCAAAACGGCAACATTTCCACTAAGATAATTAAAAGATTCTGGGCAACACATCTCAAAATTGTACAAATCATTAGATATTTGAGAGTCTCTACATGCAGTTGGTTTTTTTTTTCTGTAGACCACACTTTGTTCATGATTGAAAAGCACTTTTCAGTGGGAGCATTGGAACCTGGCAAAAAATAAAAAAAAATCTGTATCCTAGCTACTTCTCCCACCTCCCCCTGCTCCCTATTGGCTGGTTCTATCTGCTGCAGCCTATTGTCTGGGTGATGGTTGTCTGGGCCCTGAAGAGAAAGCAGAGCCAGATCTGTTAGATGTGCTGAGGACTGAGGAGTTTAGGATTGCCAACCATCTAATTATTTTAGGATTCTACAACTTTGTAAAGTAGCTGTCTTAGAATGATGTCTAAATTGTCTGGGTATTTTTTACAGCACAAAGTAAGTGGTAGGTTCCAGCCAATGGAAAGGCTGCACTAGTCACAGGAAGGTTGGGCTGATTTTCTTCCCAGTGTCTGGGAGAAAGTCAGTGGAATAAGTGGGTTTTTTGGTAGGGGTGAGTGGGGTTGCTGAGAAAGGGTAGAAATGTAAGAGGAATGGGGTAAAGTGTAAGGAGGCTATCGCAGACTGAGAAAAAGAGCTGGTAGCAAAAGCAAGAACTGGGGGCACTGAAATAGAGGGGTGCAGAAGCAGCACAGCACCAACAGACAGTTAGAGACAGAATCTGTCTGAAAAGTGCTAGTGTGCATGTGTGTACTTGATTTGGGGGGTGGGGAGGGGGTGATGAATGCATGTGTGTGTGTGTGTGACTGAAGTACAACAGAGTGCATGCATGTGTATATGTTTCTGTGTCTCTGATGGAAATAGTCTCATATAAATAGTGCGCCCCTTTGAAACTTTCAGCCCGGAGTGGAGACGACGCTGGTACAAATGTGGAGGAGTGTAGGAGTGGGACATGTGTTTAAAATAGGGGACATTTAGGCATCCCATATAATTCCAGGGTTAAATCCTTAAAATACAGGACTGGCCCATATAATACAGGATGGTTGGTCACTTTATCTCTCTGGACTTTCACAGTGACCTGTACCAAGTCACCAGTCAGCATGTGTCCTGTGAGCTAGTGAACACTCAAAGGCCCTTCGCCCTCCTGGTTTAAGTTTCCTGTTAGAGTGGAAACCCATGCTACTACTACTACTATTAATCATTTATATAGCACTACAACATATAAATCATTTATATAGCTGCACAAACATATAACAAGAGCTTATAATCTAATCAAAACATACAGAACATACAAGAGAAACAAGGGGGGTCAAATAGGGAGGGAGACACAAGGAGAACAAGGGATTAGGATCCAAATGCAGCCTCAAAGAGGTAAGCCTTTAGCATGGATTTGAAGAGGAAGAGAGAAGAGACTCAATGTATAGATAAAGGCGTGGCCCTTTGGCGTGGCCCTTAGGCAGAGGCCCCTCACCGATCCATCGATCTCCGGAGAACAACCCACAAATAAGCCTAGCCCTCTCACCACAACATCCTTGAAGAATTCTCCACCTTATCTTCAGCCGTGCATCTCTACTAACTTGAAAAATCTACAGACCACGAGGTAAACCCTATAAAAGAGGACATTTATCAGAGACCCTGTGTCCTCATCGTTATTTTCTACCTTGAGCTATATTGTCTTTAAGTCTGCTATGCTGTTCAAATAATGTTAATAATCTACCACAACCTTTGCTGATACTTTGTTACATTTCTTTACAACTGTTGCCACACAACTGTTTTATACCAAATCTGCAGTACTCTGTTGATCCTTGCTAATCCTGTACTTAGTCTTATCAGCCTACACTTTATCACCCGACTTAATTCTTGCCAGCTCATAGTTTGCCTCACTTAGAACACCCAATATGCATCCATTCCTATCCTTTACCCTCATCATCTTCACCTCCTGGACCCCCGACATATCTCATGCCTTTAATCATGGTATCAACCACATCCCAATCCTCTACAATCATGGCAGGAGAGGGTTTGAAAACCCCCGCCACACCTCAACAATACTCCACTCACACCTCCTACACATCCCTCTACAGAACCTTAAGAGCATCCAAGCTGAGAAATACAAATACCAACGTTTACTCAAATGTGCACTTATAAATGCTAGATCAATACGCTCGAAATGGACTATAGCCATGGACCTGATAACCCGCTATGACCTCGATATCCTAATGATAACTGAAACTTGGCTATCTGACTGTGATAATGTTCTAATCAACCAGATGTCACCACCTGGTTACTCGACCTACGCCTGCCATAGGACCCACCAGAGGGGAGGAGGCACACTCATCCTTGCCAAATCCAATCTTCAATTCACCCTAAACAACTCCAATAGCTCAACCTATCTGGACATAATATCCATATCGAACGAACACTGCTCAATTAACCTACTATACCGAGCACCAACATCATCACCAGATGACCTTTCATCAATAATTGATCTAGCCTGTAACTCCACTAATCCACGCTCCCTAAATTGGCTGATGGGAGATTTCAATCTACCCTCCTTACCAGATACACATTCATCAGCCTTCCTTGATGCAATGAATGAGCTGGGCTACACACTACTCATCGACTTACCCACGCATAACAAGGGTGGGAAACTGGACCTGATCTTCGGACCTCAGGCATCTATTAACTCATCCCAGAGCCTGCTGCTCTCCATAATGCCTGTACCCTGGTCTGACCATAACCTACTTCTATTCCACATACCCACCAACCACCCCAGCAACATCAACAATAAATCAAGTTCCCCCCCCCCCCCCCAGAACTATGACAACATGCTTCCGGCCCCTTGTTAAGAAGAAGGCCCTTGAGAAGATCCTACCTCTCCTCTCCAATGAATCCCTCGACCCAGACGAATTGGTATCCAATTGGGATAATGCCATCAGAGCTGCTGCCTGCCTCCCAGCTTCCAACAAGAACTCAGCGAAACGTGAACACGTGCCATGGTACTCCAAGGACCTGCGAGCCTCGCTCCTCCATCTACGCAAGCTTGAGAGACATTGGCGACACACCCGGACCTCCGAGGCACTTGAGGCATACTCTGCTCAACTAAAGTTACACCGGGAGAAAACCATGGAAAAAAGAAAACAGTACCATTCTGAATTACTAAAGCGATCTTTGAACAAACCACATGACCTATTCACTATTGTCAAGACTTTGACAGGCGACCCAGCTCTAGCCCAATCGCCCACGCCTCAGCCACAAGACTATGCCAATTACCTACAATCAAAGTCGATCCAGACCAATACAGTTGCAACCATCACATCCTTCTTCACCCCGCATTTGTCCTCACAACCATCCTCCCTGCTGAAATTCTCCGAGGTATCCTGTGAAGAGATTGTAGATATTATTTCCACTATTAACCTCACTACTGCTTCTAACGATCCCTGCCCTGCAAGCTGGATTAGAGAGTTGCACCATGACCTCAGTCCAACAATATGCAGAATCCTGAACCAATCCCTATCAACAGGGTCCTTCCCCCAAAGCCTAAAATATACGTCCATCCGCCCTCTGTTAAAATATAGCAAACCTGATCCATCTAAAGTTGAGTCTTTCAAACCAATTTCGAGCATCCCTCTACTTGCCAAAATCTTTGAGAAGGTAATCCAGCGACAAATTCAACACCACGTCGACATTGAAGCACCCCTGGAGCCATCCCAGCATGGCTTTAGAGAAGCACACGGTGTTGATACCATCCTTACAACCCTCTTTAACAATCTAGTCATTGGTCTTGATAACATCCACCAAGGATATGCCCTCATCTTCTTGGACATAGCAGCCGCCTTCGATTCGGTGAACCACCAAACACTCTTACTTTGCCTCGAAGAAAAAGGAATACTAGGTTCAGCACTAGCCTGGTGTAAATCTTATCTGTGCAATAGATGGCAACAAGTCAGAGCTGGATCCACGACCTCAGAGCCATTCCCACTGAAACAAGGCATACCTCAAGGCTCATCCCTATCTGCATTGATGTTTAACATCTACATGCAGCCCATCTGCACACTAATTCGATCATTCAATGTCCAATGTCTAGCCTATGCAGACGACATCCTCATTTACACACCCTTCAAGATTGAACAACCTGACTTCTCCCCATTATTAAGATGCTTCAAAGCAGTGGCAGACTGGCTCCTCTCCCAAAACCTACGAATTAACCACAGTAAAACAGATGTTCTCTTTGTCACGAGAAACCAGAAGTTCACGCCTCCTCCCTCACGACAAGTCAACAACACAGAACTTAATGCAAAACCCACAATTCGCTACCTAGGTATTACCCTCGACCAGAGGCTAGACATGTCAGCACATATCAAAAACACCACAAAAGCGATTTATCACAAAATCAGATCACTACGTCATCTCCGACCACTACTGGACTTCCCTGATTACAGATCAATCTTCCAAGCTCTAGTTATTCCTCACCTCGACTTTGCTAACATCATCCTTCAGGGACTTCCACAGTCGACTCTAAGCCCACTCCGACTTGCCATGAACTCTGCTGCGAGGGTTCTGGTAGGTCTATCAAGGTCAGACCATATAACACCAGTCCTGAAGAACCTACACTGGCTACCTCTGCAGGCTAGAATCAACTACAAGACTCTAGTCTTGACATTCAAAGCCCTCTAGAACCAGCCACCCACGCCCATCAGTAAACTTCTCCACATCACCCCAGCCAATAGATTAAGGAGATCTACATGGATGAATACCCTTGAAGTCCCTAAGTCAGTGACAAAATGTACAAAGACAACAGCCAGTAGAGCCTTCTCCATTTTCGCACCTATGGCCTGGAACGCCCTCCCAGCAGAAATCCGAGCTATCTCCAATCTACCGTTATTCAGAAAAGCTCTCAAACACCATCTGTTCCTGCTACATTACCTGGATAATAATTCTGGAAAGCACACAGCCATCACCTTACCCTCCTACCTAGCTTTCCCCATTGATCAGCCTCCCTTAGAGAATGGTTAATCTCCTTTCACCTCCCTTCTCTCTCTTACCCCGGAGCTTATGCATCTGTCTACTATCCTTATATGTCCAGTAAGAATGTCCTTATTTTGTATATAGTTTTCCCGGTTCTTCCAAGTTTACTACCCCTGTTCAATGTAAACTCAATGTGACCTGCTGCATTGTTGTATGTTTTGTTCAATTGTAAACCGCACTGATTATAATAGCGCGGTATATAAGAGACTTAAATAAATAAAAATAAATAAAATAAATAAAGGAAGTTTGTTCCAGGCATAAGGAGCAGTAAGGTGAAAAGATCGAAGTCTGGAGTTTGCAGAAGAAGAAAAGGGCATAGAGAGAAGAAAGCCAGAGGAGGAGCGGAGTTCACGAGGAGGGCTGTAGGGAGAGAGAAGAGAGGAAAGGTAATGAGGGGCAGTAGAGTGAATGCATTTATATGTTAGAAGGAGAAGTTTGAATTGGATATGGAAATGGAAGAGGTGCCAATGAAGTGATTTTAGAAGAGGGATAATATGAGTGTATTGGGGCTGGCAGAAGATTAGCTGCGCAGCAGATTTCTGGATAGATTGAAGAGGAGAGAGAAGACACTGAGGGAGACCAGCAAGGAAGAGGTTGCAATAGTCAAGACGATAGACAAGAACCTTGGTAGTGTATTCAGAGAGGAAGGGATGAATTTTATTAATGCAAAGAAAGAAATGACAGGTTTTAGCTATATGTTGAATATGTGTGGAGAAGGAAAGGGAAGAGTCAAAGATGACCCCAAGGTTATGTACTGAGGAAACAGGAAGAAGAAGAGTGTTGAGTAGTTGTGTTAGTGTGCACACAGTGCACACTGACACAAGGGACCCTGTGCTGACTGTTGCTGCTGCCTTCCTGCTTTAGAGTGGAAGGGGGGGGGATAAGGCTGTAGATCTGCCGGTTTGATTTCATCGTAATCTGGGGTCATGTGCATTTTCAGTTGTTAAAATGGGATTACACAGGATAAACGTCTGGAAAGCACTACTCCAAATCACAAGTTGACTTTTTCACAGGCTTTTTGCACTCTTTTCTACTCTATTTCTGATCCTTAAATCTGGTGCCTTTTATTAATAATCAAAGCTTAGGAGCTTCTTAAGAAATTTATTTTTTTTTAAAAATGGTCCTATTTCAGTGTATTTGTTTTCAGAGTTCATTTTCAGCTTTCACTTTAATGTTTTCTTAATGAAACCAAATCAAATGAAGACAAATGCTAGATCAGCAGGTTTTTGAGAGTACATGAAGGCAAAAAAGTCAACACAGAGCTGCACATATGTGCCCTAATTCTTCATCATTTCTGGCAGGCAGGAATAATCTCCTTTATAAAGCTGTTTGATGTACTTTCTGCACCTTCCACTTCCAGGAGCTCTATTTTAATTTGCTCTTATCAGCAAATCACATTTTGCAGGATATAAATGAGTGTGAATGTTTGCCAGCCTTTAGCTCAATGGAAGATTTGCAAAGCCCCAATAAGCACAAGCAAAATATTTTCATGCTGTGACAAAAAAGATGCATATGAAGAATTATGCAGAGCACCATTCACCCATATGCAGAACAATATACCCTCATAAAATAATTTGTCCATAAAAACTGCCATACTGGGTCAGTTCATTGAGCCCAGTATCCTGTTTCCAGCAGTGGTCAATCCAGGTCACAAGTACCTGTCAGGTCCCCAAAGGTAGACAAAGACTATGAAGTGCATTTATAAAGGTCCGGTAGCAGGCGTTATTGGCACCCGGTAGCAGTTACCACTGTGAGAAGTACCGATAATGCAGGCTTGCCAGCTGGTAACATGTTATTGGGCAGTATGTTGCAAAGAGGTGGAGAAGGGGCATTAACTGGGCAGAGCATAGGCGGAGACAACATGTGCTTCCCTAACCGCCGTACTACTACCATGTGTTACAGGTGCAGCCGCCAGGAACAGAGCTGCTGTGTAAGACAGAGAGCCATTCATGCCCATTAAACACCAAACAGAGAGACCATTACACGTACGCAGAGTGCGGAAACCAGACTGGAGCCCTGAAATTAGTGACAGTAGTGGTCCATTGGCAGTCACAGCATGGTACCCTTCTAATAAAGGGCCCTATGTTGTTAGTGCCAAAGGAGGTGCCACGTGAGCGATGCTTTGGGGCTGGCCAGTCCTCTAGGTGGGCTAGGTGCCCACCTAGAGTGCACATCTGTGATGTCCAGTGTGACTCGGCTGTGGCAGTGGTGGCACACCGATGTGCTGCCGCTGTCACAAAGGTTTTGAGCCACCACCACTGCCACCATGCAGCCATGTTAGCAGCATGTGGAGGTGGGAGTGGTGGCAGCAGCGGCTTCTCCCTGGTGCAGAGGATACCTTTGTCACTGCTCTACGTGCCAGGTGCAATACTGCTGTGTGCACGGTCAGGGACATGCCAAGCATGTCACTGGTAGGGAAAGCGGAGTCTATACTGTGTATGGTGTTAGCATGGGTACATGTAGCCACCTGGACATCCGGTAGGTGATCCTATGCTAAGGCTGTTCGTGTGTGGTGAAAACTGTGTGCCAACTGTGCTGATCCCACCATGCCTATACCGTGCCCAACCCTGCCCACTCGTAACCTAAACATCAGTTGTAGTGTGTGTAGAAATGTCCTGTGCTGTTAGTGGCCCACACTAGCTGCCAATGTATGTCCCAATGCACAGTCTGTGTGTGCCAGAAAATGTGTACTCAGCAAAAGCCCTGTAGTCAAACAGCCTCTATGCCAAAACGAACATAAAAAATGCCATACTGAGTCAGACCAAGGTCCATCAAGCCCATTATCCTGTTTCCACAATGCTTCTCCCAAGGTAAGCAGTAGTTTTTCTGGGTCCTATTTAAGAATGGTGTATGGAGATTTCCTCCAGGAACTTGTCTAAACCTTTTTTAAACCCAGCTACACTAACAGCTTTTACTACATCCTCTGGTAATGAATTCCAGAGTTTTATTATGCAATGAGTGAAAGCATATTTCTCATATGAGTCTTAAGTGGCGTTACATTGTAGCTTCATTGTATGTCCTTTTGTCTTTCTAGTTTTTGATGGTGTAAACAACTGATCTACATGTACCTGTTCCACTCCATTCATCAATTTTTAGACCTCTATCATATCTCCCCTCAGCTGTCTTATTTCAAAGTTGAAGAGCCCTAACCTTTTAAGCCTCTGTTTCTTTCCATGGTGCAACTGCAACTTGAATATTGTGTGCAATTATGGTCACCGTATCTTAAAAAGGATATAGCAGAATTAAAAAAGGTACAGAGTAGAGCTACCAAAATGGTAAAGGGGATGGAAGGATACGCCTATGAGGAGAGGCTTAAAAGGTTTGGGCTCTTCTACCTGGAAAAGAGGCGGCTGAGGGGAGATATGATAGAGGTCTATAAATTAATAAATGGAGTGGAATGGGTAAATATATATTAGTTGTTTATGCCATCAAAAAGTAGAAAGACTAGGGGATATGCAATGATGCTACAGTGTAACCCGTTTAAGACTAATAAGGGAAAATATTTTTTCACTCAACGTGTAATCAAACTCTGCAATTTGTTACCGGAGGATGTAGTAAAAGCTATTAGTGTAGCTGGGTTTAAAAAAGGTTTGGACATGTTCCTGGAGGAAATGTCCATAAACCATTATTAAAGAGGAACCGAGAAATCCACTGCTTACCCCAGGACAAGCATTGTGGAATCTTATGTACCATTTATGGGAACCTGCCAGGTATTTGTAACCTGGATTGGCTACTGTTGGAAACAGGATACTGCTGACCAGACCTGATGTCCAGAGAGGTGTGCTGTCCTGCCAGGTGCCAAAATCTGAGATGTTAAGGAACGTTTGCCGAGATTCAGCAAGCCTACTGACTATCATCCGATGTTGCTCATCCATATCAACACAAATGATACTGCTAGGTATCCCTCTGAGTGTATCAAAAGTGACTTCATGGCTTTGGGATAGAAGGTGAAGCAGATAGGTACACAGGTGGTGTTCTCTTCAAACCTTCCTACTGAGGGAAAAGGACGAGGCAGAGAAGCTTGCATCCTGGAGATGAATGCATGCCTGCATGAATGGTACCATCAAGAGAGTTTTGGTTTTCTGGGCCATAGGATGATTTTCCAATGGCTGCAGAGCAGAGATGGTATCCATCTGTCCAAGAAGGGTCGAAGTATCTTCAGCAGCAGACTGGCTAACTGAAGAGGGCTTTAAACTAGATTCATTGGGGATAGGTGAAGAAAGCTCCAGGTAAGTGAAAGCCCCTAAGTAAGTGAAACATTAAGCACTTCTGTAGAGGTAGATAGGTTAGTGAGAGGAGGGAGGACTAAAGTGGTATTGTCAGACTCAAAGGTGAAGGGGAGGAATATGCAGAAGCTGATGAAATATTTCTGTTTAGAGGAATATTTTAGAGAGGCTGGCAAAGTAGCCCAGAAAGCAAAGATTCAAAAAGCGACAACAACAAATGCAATAAAATGGGGGATAAGACATTTTTCAGATATGTTAATGAGAGGAGGAAGGGCAAAGGTGGTATTGTCAGACTCATGGGTGAAGGGAAGGAATATGTAGAGGTTGATGAGGATAAAGCACAATTGCTTAACAAATATTTCTGTTCTGTGTTCACAGATGAAGGACCAGGAGCAGGACCTATGAAAACACCCACAAAGAGGAACAGAAGTGAGGTGCATCTTGAACAATTTTTGAAAAGATTGTGTTTGTGAGGTACCAGCTAAACTAAAAGTAGGCAAAGCGATGGGACTGGATGTGAGACTTCTGAGAATCTGACAAAACTTGGAGTCAGCTCCACTGACTGACCTTTTCAATGCTTCTTTGGAGTCGGGAGTGGTGCCAGAGGACTGAAGAGAGGCTCATGTGGTCCCTTTACACAAAAGTGGAAGTAAGGATGTGGTTGAAAACTACAGGCTGGTTAGTTTAACTTCGGTGGTGAGTAAATTATTGGAAGAACTGATGAAAGAAAATAGTGAGGTTTCTGGAATCTAACAGATTACCTGATCTGAGGCAGCGTGGATTCACCAGAGGCAGGTCTTGTCAGACAAATCTGATTAATTTCTTTGACTGGATGACCGGGGAGTTGAACCAGGGAGTTGGATCAAGGGAGACCCCTAGATGTGGTGCATTTAGATTTCCATAAAACCTTTGGCACTGTCCCACACAGGCAACTTACAAACAAACTGACCACCATGGGGATTCACCCTAAAGTGACTGACTGGGTTAGAAACTGGTTGAGTGGGAGATGACAAAGGGTACTTGTAAATGGAGCTCACTCTAAGGAAGTTACCAGTGGTGTACCACAGCCCTTGGTTTGATTGTTTTTAACATCTTAGTGATATTGCAAAAGGGCTGTCGGGTAAGGTTTGCCTCTTTGAGGATGATACCAAAATCTGCAATAGAGTAGACACCCAGGAAGGAGTGAACAACATTAGGAGGGATCTAGCTAGGCTTGAAGAATGGTTGAGAAATTGACAGCTGAGATTTAATACTAAAAAATGCAGGGACATGTATTTACAAATCCAATTAGGGTCAAACTTTATCACAGAGCAAAAATTGCCAGAACAAGAAGTATAAGCTCTGTACATAAAAACAAGAAAGTGTCGTTGTGTCTCACTCAAAACTTCATGCAATGAATATAAAGTTTAATAAACAGCTTCAAGCATAGTGAGCACGCAAGGTTTGCAAGCAACAAAAGGTCTCAGACTTGACGGGCAAGATATAACACTCCAGACAGCCACAGCTGCCAGAGCATAGCCCTATTAGCATCAACGACCTTAGATATTATGGTGCAATAGAAAAAAGGCTACCATTAACTCCTTTAGCATAACCATAAAGAACTGTTTCTCTTATTAAATTCTTTAAAGGTAATATAGGAGAATATGTAGCAGAACTTAGCTCATTTAGACTGCAAGGATCCAAAGGAGCAATACAGTGTAAGGGGCAAATTACTTCTGTCCACGAAAGAAGAGTGAGACCTGGGTTTGATTGTTTCTGATGATCTTAAAGTAGCTAATCAGGTAGAAAAGTTGACAGTGAAAGCCAGAAGGATGTTTGGGTGCTAAGGAGAGGAATGGCCAGCAGAAAAAAAGGAGGTGATAGTGCTTCTGTATAAGTCTCTGATGCAACCTCATTTGGAGTATTGTGTGCAATTCTGGAGACCGCACCCTCAAAAGGATATAAACAGGATGGAGTCAGTACAGAGGATGGCTACTAAATGGTTAGTGGTCTTCATTATAAAGAATATGAGGACAGACTTAAAGATCTCAATATGTATACGTTAGAAGTAAGGTGGGATAGAGGAGATATGATAGAGACATTTAAATACCTACATGGCATAAATGCACAAGAGGAGAGCCTCTTTCGATTGAAGACAATCTCTGCTATAAGGGGACATAGGATGAGGGTGAAAGGGGATAAACTTAGGTGTAATATGCAGGAATAATTCTTTACGGAAAGAGTGGTGGATCCGTGGAATAGTCTCCCAGTGGAGGTGGTAGAGATGAGGACAGAATCTGAGGAAGCATGGGACAAACACAGAGGATCTCTAAAGGAAAGAAGGGAACTACTGTATATGGAAGAGCAGACTAGATAGGCCATGTGGTCTTTCTGCCGTCATGTTTCTATGTTTCTACTACTACTTATCTGTATAGCACTACAAAAGCAGCCTTTAATTTTAGCCTGGCTTTGAATAGGGATAGAGAAGGATCCCGGTGTACTGTCTCAGGTAGTTTGTTCGGCGTATCACCTTATTTTCCTCTTTTTTTTCTTTTTATTTAACTACTTATTTTTTAACAGTTATAGGAATTGGTCTTTGAATTTCTGGAATTGACATGGAACCGGGTAGGATACAATCTCTAACCGATTTGTTATGATTGACTGCATACGGTAGTTATGGATTTCATCGCGGCTGAGAATTCTAAAACACAGGCAGTTCCATGGGGAGTTTCCCTGTGAAATTGTCACTCGCTTAACCTAACTCCCCCATTTTGGTGCAGGTAAAAGCATACACATTGGGGGTCATTCCAGAACACAAATAAGGGGTTTGTATGTGCGGTGGGGACATTTATGTGCCGAAAACGTCCCAGACTCTATTCTGAAATACTGTGGGCATGCACGTCCACGGCCCTAGCACGGGGATCTCAGAACGTGGGCAGGAGAGGGCGGAACAGGGGCATAGTCAGCTGTGGAGACGTCGAAAGCGTATTGAGGAAAGGCCCATGTTCGTATTACGTATTTCCCGGAAACGTCCATGTTATTCCCGCTGAAACGTGGTATAAGGCCAGAACTTAGAAAATATTCTTCTGTGCTCTGCAAAGTGTCCCACATAGAAGAATGGCTGTGACGAGTATGTTTGAACTGGTGTGACTGCAGTCTGGAAAAATACAAGATGCAGTCTTAAGATACAGAGAGCAGAAATGAAGAAATGTTGTAAGGTAAAGAAACATTTATGAACACCCTTACAAAAATATTAAGAATAGCAATAATGTTTTTATTCAGGCTATGCACCTATGTGTGCTAAAAGAGCTGGTCTATGGGACCCTAACAATTCCCATGTTCTGAAAAATGGGACTGCTGATGCAGGGATAGCATGGACGTGAGCAGGGAAAGGAATCCTTTTGGGGTGAGAAACGGAGATCATATCTGTAGTCCTGGTACCCCATGCGATTATGTTATGTCATAGCTGTTATGTATAGGTTCAGTGCATCCTTTTGGCAGAATCATTTTTCTGTGACAGAAAGTAAGAGATTGTGTATTTGTGTGGTTTGAGAGATTGTGTGTTTGTGTGGTTTGAGGAATGCACAGGGGGATCTGCAATTTAGGGGGGACATGAAAGCTGGGCCAGTACCCGGACTGTATGGCTGACCTCAGTGTCACCTGGAACCAGTGTAGTTGGACAGTCAAACTCAGAGAGGGTTCACTATAGCTAAATGTCAAAACATATCCCCATCAATAATAAGGGACCCTCAAAATAAGGACACTCAACAATGCAAACAGCACTAATGCATGCCCATAATGCACATTTTCTGGAACCAATGGTGCTGCTGTTGAGCATGTATTAGTGCTCTTTGCACTGTTGAATGTCCTTATTCTGAGGGTATGCATTATTGACAGGGATATGCTCTTACATTTAGCCATAGGGAACCTATGCTGATTTCTTCTGGATTATTTTACATACTAACATAGTATATGATGGCAGATAAAGACCAGTATGATCCATCTAGTTCGCCCAACAAGACAAGAGTAGGTGCACTTGCCGCTCTGTGCAGGTCACCCCTCCCCATGCCTTTATTTAGGGGTGTACCCATCGCTCCGTGTAGGACACCCCTATTTGCTGAGATATAAGAGATTGTTATGTTTATTTTGATTTTATCCTGTTGCTATAAAACGATCCACTGTGTCTGTCCCATGCCATTTTGAATTCTGTCACTGTATTTGCCCCCACCACTTCCATCGGGAGGGCATTCCAAGCATCCACCACCCTTTCAGTGAAACAGTTATTTCCTGACATTGCCTTTCAGCTTCCACCCTTGCAGCTTCATGTTATACCCTCTAGTTTTGCACAGCTTCCCTGTCTTTGGAAGTGGTTTGTTTGTTCATTAATACTCTTTAAGTATTTAAAGGTCTGAATCATATCTCCCCTGTCCCTCCTCTCCTTCAGAGTATACATATTTAGGTCTTCAAGTCTCTTCTCACAAGTCTTCTGACACAAGCTTCAAATAATTTTGGTCATCTTCCTCTGAACTGTTTCCGGCCTTTTTATGTCCTTTGCAAGATATGGTCTCCAAAACTGAACACAACATTCAAGAGTAAGGCCTCACCAGTGACTTGTGCAATGGCATTAGTACCTCTTCCTTTCTGCTGGTAATTCCTTTCTCTATGCAACCCAGCATCCTTCTGGCTTTTGCCACCGTCTTGTCATGCAGTTTCACCACCTTGAGATGGTCAGAAACAATCACATCAAGGTATTTCTCCTGTTCTGTGTATACCAACCTCTCGCCCTCTATCACATACAATTCCCTTGGATTTCTGCTTCCCAAGTGCATGACACTGTACTTCTTCACATTAAATCTTAACTGCCAAGCATTAGACCATTCTTCCAGCTTTTGTAGATCTTTTCTCATGTTATCCACTTCCTTAGGGGAATCCACTCTGTTGCAAATTTTTGTGTCATCTGCAAAAAAAACATACTTTTCTATACAGTCCTTCAGCAATATCACTTACAAATACATTGAATAGTACCAGTCCCAGGACCGAACCCTGAGGCACACCGCTAATCACCTTCCTTTCATCTGAGTGAGTTCCGTTTACCTTCACCTTCTGTCATCTGTCAGTCAACCAATTTCTGATCCAGTTCATCACCTTGGGACCCATCCCCAAGCTGTTGAGTTTATTGATATGCCTCCTATGAGGAACAGTATCAAAGGTTTTGCTGAAATCTCGATAGATCACATCCATTGCATGCCCTTGATCTAGTTCTGTGGTCACCCAGTCAAAGAACTCAATCAGATTTGTTTGGCAAGATCATCTTTTGGTAAAACCATGTTGCCTCGGATCATGCAACCTGTTGGGTTTGAGGAAGTCCACTATTCACTCTTTCAGGAATGCCTCCATTACTTTTCCCGCCACCAAGGTAAGGCTTACTGGCTTGTAGTTTGTCACTTCTTCCCTACTGCCCCTTTTGTGAAGAGGTACCACATCAGCCCTTCTCCTGTCTCCAAGGTTCTATTATAAACATCTTTTAATGACTCTTCAAGAACCTCTTTTGTTGGCAGTGTGATAGGGCAGCAATACATCCACTGTGCCAGGCACTGGGAGATATGACTGATGCAGTGCCAACTTTCCCTGGATTGTCCCATGTGGCTTACATCCCTACCCAGGCTAGGATCAATGAGAGCTGTGAGAGTGGTGACATATCTGGAGTCTGTCTACGTGGTATGATGGCACAGGGATCTCCCCTCCCATGCCCACACAGCCATGATCAGTGGTGCAGTGCCACAAAGTTGACTGTGGGAAGACAGACAGGGTTGACCCACAGTTAGCGGATGTATACAGACCAACATATGCCATGATGGGACAGGTGTAGCTACTGTGAGAAATGCCAGTAGCCAGATAGGCGCCATAGCCAGAAGGCCCTACTACAATGACAACTACTACTGATCATTTGTATAGCGCTACAAGGCATATGCAGTGCTGCACAGACACACGTACAGATGTTCCCTGTTCAGCGGAGCTTGCAATCTAGTCAGGACAGACAACACAGCAGCTGTGAACAGGATACATCAGGGGGAATGGTCAGGAAACACAAGAGAGTTTAGGCAGATCTGATCGAACAGTGGCACTGATGAGGTGAGTGCTCAGCCTGGATTTGAGAGGGGCCAGGGTCAAAGCATGACATACAGACTCAGGTAGTTTCTTCCAGGTATATGGAGCAACAAGGTGAAGGGAGCGATTACTGGATTTGGCAGTCGAACGGAAGGGCACAGATAGAAGCAATCTGACAGAAGAGCGGTGTTCACGGGATGGGGTGTTGGGAGAAATAAGAGGCAAATAGTAGTGCAGAGCAACAGAATGAGTGCACTTATAGGTCAGAGGTATGAAACAGGCATACATTTGTTGCTCAGCAATATTATGCATCCTTTGGGGACCTGCAAGATTAGTTTGAGGTTTTGTGGACTTGGTGAGGGTCCATCCCTAGCAGTTTAAGGCATCTTTGTAGAGAAGAGCCAGGCAGGAATCACTGGGGAAGGTACCATTTGATGCAAGGTATGTCCTGACATACATGTTCACATTTACATTCTGGTATGCCATATTGGGGTGCACTGGGATTACCTAGCGCTTTTTAGGGCATGAGGGGGACTGGTATATGGTCTAGGTTGCAGCAGCTGTCATTTCTCATTGGTATTTATGTCTAGTGTGCATCAGCAAACTACTGTCTGTGATGAGCAGCTTAGGACATGCATGTTTTTCCTGAGGGGCGTGGTGTCCGCGGAGACATCATGGGGATGTGCTTACATGTTTCGGAATACAGTGAGCATAGGGATGTCCAAAACGTTTCCCATGTCCAAGGCATGGGGCTGGCTGAATAGTGCTTCTACGTACCTGCCAAACAAATCTGTTTCCCCGATTCTGGACCCGTCGGCATGTCCAAACCCATGGATGCAGAATGAGGTTCAAAGGGGGAGCCCATTTTTGTTTTAAATGTATCTGCGGGCCGGACATTCACATTATGGAATTGGGCTCATTGTGAAATAGCAAACGTATATTTACTCTTGCATGGTTGAGGGGGATTTTTCAAAATACAGTTTTAAGTGGCTAAGATTGTTTACTCATATAGAAAAAACAATGATTACCAAACCCTTGCTGTTCATCTGTGAGTGCAGTGGTAACCTGTGGATTCACTATTCATGAGTTCCACATTAACCTCAATTACTTTTAAGGGAAATAAAATCATTATCTTATGGGTAGCCATTATACCTTTTTTTGATTCCATATTTAATACTGGAATAACACTGGAAGCAATCTATTCAATATCATCAGTGTTTGCCAGAACTGACATGCAGGTATTTTATGCCTGTTTTATAAAGTCTGATACACACATGCTTGACTTTATAAAATACTAACATAACTGGTAGCGAAGGCAGCATAAGTTAAGTCACAATGACTTATACCAGTTCTAGAGCTGGCGTAAATTCCTGTGCCTACCTTTTGCAAGTACTCAGGTAAATTATAGTATTTTAGAATCAATGCACATATTTATAGTTTATAGTTTATTTGGATTTGATATTCTGCCTTATGCACACCTACAAGGTGGTTTACAATATACAAAAAAGAAAAGAACTATAAAATGTTGACAGGAAAAAGGAGTAAAGGGATAGGAGAGGAGAGCTGTGGCACAGCAGGCCAGTCCAGAAGATCTCCCCCAAGCCACACCCTCCACGTTCAACCCAAACTCCCCCATGCACATGCTCACAGTGACAGTACACATGATGAAAACAATGTGTGCATTTTCCCACTAGTCAGAATTTTATAAAAGGTCATTGATGTGTGTAAGGGGCCACTTAGCATGAAGATAACTAAAATACTGACATTTACATGCATTGGTGATGCCCAAAACTGCACTACTCATACAATTATCCTTTTAGGGAACAAGTTTATAACAGGTCGTCTAGGCTTTTACTAAAGGGTGCTAAGGTGTTGCATCTAAGATGCTAAAAGTGCCAAAATTATGGTGCGTTAGGTGCAGTAACACCATGTTAAATATTAGTGGTGTGGAAAGCATTTCAACCGTAGTTAATGCGGAGAACTGTCCTCTAATGTGCTCCACTTATTGAGGTAGCATTACCTGCATCCGTGCTGATCTCATTGTATATAGTTAGTGCACAGTGTGAACTTGATAACTGTGCTTAGCTCACCATGCGCACTCTCCACCCCTAACCCACCCCCTTGCAACCCTAATGCAGTTGCACAGTTAGCTTGGAATTGGCCCATGCTGTCATCTCACCGTGCTAGCTGGCAACACATGTCCAAAAGACACCCTAAGTGTACAGAGCGGCACCTATTTTACCCCTATTTTATAAAGACATATGGACATTTTTTGATTCTTCTCCTTCTTCCCTTATTCTTGGTGACTTCAATATTCATGTCGATAACCCTTCTGACCCTTATGCTTCTAAACTCCTTTCCCTTACCTCCTCATTTAACCTCCAACTTTGCTCTTCTGTTCCCCACTCATCTGCAGAGTCACTGCCTTGACCTGTTCTTCTCTAACTGTTTACCTTCCGATTTCCGTACCTCAGTTCTTCCCTCATTTGATCATCACCTCCTAATCTTCACCCTTAATCACTCCCCACCTCAATCTTCCCTAGTCTCCTCCTACCTTTTCAGGAATCTTAATGGTATTGATCCTTTGGCTCTTTTTACTATTGTCTCATCATCTCTTTCCCCCACCTTATCTTCTAAATCTATTCATGAGACTATAGTTTCCTATAGTACTGCCATCTTTCTGCTTTAGATAATCTTGCTCCACCCATCCTATGTCCTGTAAAATGAACTATACCTCAGCCCTGGTTGTCTTCAACTACCCATTATCTACGCTCCTGTGCCCGCGCAGCTGAGCGCATTTGGCTCAAATCCCACTCCCTCTCTGACTTTCTTAACTTCCAATTCACGCTTACATCCTTCCAATTAGCCATAGCACTTGCCAAGCAAAACCACTCTGTCCATCTGACCAATTCTTTTGCCAGTGACCCCCGCTGTCTCTCCTCAACTCTTAACTCTCTTCTCAAGACTCCTCCCCCTCCTTCTCTCTCTGCCCAAACCCTTGCCGACTATTTCCATGACAAAATTCCCAAAATTACACTCCAGTTCCCCATTATATCAGCTTCATCCCCTCTTCCCCCACCTCAATACCCTCAATCTCTGTTACCCTTCCTTCCTTTTCTATGATCTCTGATGAGGAAGCCTCTCATCTCCTTTCCTCCTCTAAACCTACTACTTGCTCTTCTGATCCTATCCCCACTCACCTCCTTAGCTCCATTTCCTCCTCTATCATCTCTTCCATCTCACATATTCTGTCAGCAACACTTCCCTGGTGGCCAGTGGATGCCAGGGCAGGTGCGACACAAAATATAAAGTTAAGATTTGAGAGTTTTTTACAAGGCCCAGATTGCTCTTGGTCTTTGTAGTTTCCTTGAGCTTCAAATCTTTAATGAGATACTTAAGCAGAGTGGTGGGAAAAATAAGGCTTTGCTGAGGTTCAAAAATATTGGGTTACAACGTGAAAGCAAAAGTCCTTACTTCAGGTAGAATAACAGACTTAGGCTTTTCAAACAAAACTATCGTACATTACAGGAATGGTGGTGCTTAACCAAATTAAGAATGCTCTGTTGGTACTTTAAACAGATCACAACTCTGGCAGAGATTCTAGACTTCCGGAAATACACAATGTACAATCCATGTCATGGTCAGATACATCTTCTATGGGATCCACTTGCATTTGCTCACAATCCGATACCTCTGATTCACTGTCGCTGGTTTCATGCAAACCATATTCAGGGGTTTTATATTTGCTCTAGCAAGTCCCAATGTCCTGGGCCTAAGCTAGGGCGTCGGCCCTGTGCTATATTGAGCTTACAAGTATCCCTTCTTCTTGGAGGTTTTATATCAGCATTATATAAACCTTTATCCTTCACAGCATTCTTCTTAGGCATATATTTTCCATACCTTTTATTGCAGCAGCCTGGTGATGAAAGGTTTTCTCGTTTGGCTTGCTTCCTCCACTCAGAAGCTTCGTACCAATCCTTTCTCTGAAAGTTTGCTTTAGCTTTCAACCGTGGGAACAGCTCTCCTGGTAAATGCCTGCTCCTGCAACAGCCCAAATCCTGGCTTCCGTGCTCAGCCTGGCTTTTCCTTCCCAGCTGATTCCCACTTGCTTCTTGCTTGCTATCAATGTAAGGCTTTCTCCTCTGCCAGCCAACAGCTTTCTCACCAACCTGAGCCGGTCCTTCTTTGGCCCCTTGTGGCTTCCTGTTAGCTCCTGGAGATTCTCTGTTAGGTCCTTCTCTGGCTTGAGACGATTCTCTTCCAGCTTGACCCGGTCCTCTCTCCTGGACCCGACCTGGTCCTCTCTCCTGGACCTGACTCGGTCCTCTCTGTTTAGCTTGAGGCAGTTCTTCCTTATAAAGAACTCCTTTCCTTGAGGCATGTGAATTGTTTGTCATGTGCTCCTGACCAGCTGGGCGTGGCACTCCAGTCTTTCTGACTGTAGTCCTGCTCCCTCTAGCTGGTCCCTGTGAACATTGCACTCTGTGCACATCTTTTCCTCTGTGTAAAACAGTTTCATTTCTCTCATCAAGGCTCTCATCAGCCCCCGCTGCATCACAATTCTCAACCTCTTGCTCTCCATTGCCACTGTTCCCACAATCTTCAAGCATGCTGTAGTCACACCTCTCCTTAACAAACCTTCTCTTGACCCTAGTTGTCCTTCTAATTATTGACCCATCTCCCTTCTTCCTTTCATTTCTAAACTTCTTGAGTGTGCAGTCTTCTGCCATTGTCCTGAATTTCTTTCCTCTCAAGCCCTGCTGGATCCTCTTCAATCTGGCTTTAACCCCTTACATTCTACTGAGATGACATTTGCCATAATTTCCAGTGACTTGTTCCTGACTAAATCCAAGGACCTTTACTCTAGCCTCATCCTTCTTGACCTTTCTCGTTCTCTTTATTGGCATTTTTGTATACCGTTTGTTAAAGAAGCAATAAAGCAGTTAACAAATAAACAAAGAGGCTGCCAGAAACAAGAAAGGAATGCCAGAGTATGATAGGACAGGAGAGAAATACACAACAAGAGAATCATGAGAGAGAGGAGAAATACCTGGGAAAGAAGTAGGGAGGGAGAGGGATTACACATAGGTGGCGGGAGGTTAAAAGCAAGGGAGAACAAGTGGGTCTTCAGCAAGGCTTCTAATTTGTGGTTGGAGAGTTCAAGTTGGAGGGCAGAGAGGAGAGAGTTCCAGAGTAAAGGTCCTAGGAAAAAGAATGCTGAGTTGTTAGTGGCTTGTAGATGTGCCTGTGAAGCGGAGGGAAGGTATAACCTATTAACAAGGAAAAAACGAGGGGTGCGGTGAAAGCTGTGGAGATGGATGAGATCAGCAAGATACCGGGGGGATCTGGTGTAAATTAATTTATGAATCATGATATATCAGCTGCCAAAACCATGCAGATGATATCATGTTATACATCCCCATAGATATAACAAATCCAACCCACCACAACCTGTTGGACTGCATCAAAGAAGCAGAAACCTCGATAAACAATAACCACCTCAGCATTAACTTCAAGAAAACGGAGGTATTTTGCGTAATCCAAACTTTACCCCCCCCCCTCAATTACTCATCATTAACGACACCGTACTCCCAGTGAAACAAGAGGTATACCTGGGAGTAATACTTGATAAGTCCCTCAGCATGTCAGCACACATAAACAAACAACCAGAACTGTATTTTTCAAACTAAAGATCATTCAACATCTGAGACCACTAATCAACACCCATGACTTCAGATCTGTAGTACAAGCCCTTATCACCCCCACTTTGAGTACTGTAACAGCTTGTTACAGGTGATAACCAAAAAGAATCTGAACATACTCTAAATGTCACGAACATCACTACCAGAATTATATTTAAAGCCCAATTAACAGACCATATCACTTCCATATTACATAAACTCCACTAGCTACCAATACCAAGTAGGATAAAATAAAAAACCTTAATGACCACCATTAAGATTATCAACAACATTGATCCATCATTCCTCTCTACCTTAATACAACTCTCAACAGATATCAGATCCAGAAGAGGCAACTCTCAGCACACTCTTATAGTCCCAATGTCCATTCACAAGACAAATCAAATCACAAGTAACAAAGCATTCTCTTACACAGCCTCCATTCTTTGGAACGCCCTCCCAGTTACACTTCGATCAATTAAAGACCTTCAAACTTTCAGAAAAGAAATCAAAACTTTTCTCTTCATAGAATACTATGTAAACCTTGATGGGAACAACAGCCCTGACCCGACCCAACCCAACTCCATGCACACTGAACCTATTATCTTTACCTATATCATATCAACTGAATCATATCCCGCCAAACCCCCATTTAAGAAAACAAAAACACAAAGCTGGTTATGTAAACCAGGTATATAGTTCTTTTGTAAATAGTTAATGCATTGTTTAATGTAGTGTTATGCTACTGACACTGTTTCATATAAACTGTTCATTTTATTGTAAACCGCCCCTGATCTCTGGAAAGGGTGGTATAGGAAAACATGGCAAATAAATAAATAAGACCATAATGAATACCTTGTAGTGAATGTAAGACTGAATTAATGAGTGTGGGTGTAATGTGGTCATAGCGGGAAGTGCAAGTAATCAGACAGGCAGCAGTGTTTTGAATGAGACAAAGACGAGTGAGTTGATATTGAAGGAAGCCAGCCAACACAATGTTACAGTAGTCAAGTCATGATATAACAATAGGGAGGACCAAGGTAGTGAGGGCAGGGGTAAACAGGAAGGGATGAATGGCTTGGATTTGGCACAGAACAAAGAAAGATTGATGCATAAGAGTGGAAAGGTGCTCACAAAAGACATGGATGAATCAAGGGTAATGCCAAGGTTACAAAGAGTGGAGACCAGAGGAATAGGGGTGTCAGAAAGCAAAGACACCATGGAAGGATAAGGACCACCAAACGTGAAACAAATGGCTGCAGACTTTGAGGGATTAAGGTGCAAAAAGCTCGAAGATATCCAGAAACCAACAGCAGTGAGACATGAATTGAGGGGAGACAGATCAGGGGCCGAAGGGTCAGTGTAATGTAAGAGGATGATGTCATCAGCATATGAGCATAATGAGATGCCACGTTGTTGAATGAACAGCAGTGGTGGAGCAAGAAGATATTGAAGAGCAGGGGAGCCAGTAGAGAACCTTGAGGAACACCACATGAGAGGGACACAGGGGCAGAGCAGGAGATTTTAAGAACATAAGATATGCCATACTGGGTCAGACCAAGGTCCATCAAGCCCAGTATCCTGTTTCCAACAGTGGCCAATCTAGGTCATACGTACCTAGCAGTTTCCACAAAAGACACAGGTACCACAATGCTTGTATTGGGTCAAGCATTGATATCCTGGGTCCCTTTTTAATAATGGTTTATGGACCTTTCCTCCAGGAACTTGTCCAAACTTTTTTTAAACCCAGCTACACTAGCAGCCTTTACTACATTCTCCGGTAACAAATTCCAGAATTTGATTACACATTGAGTGAAAAAATATTTTCTCTTATTTGTCTTAAATAGTTAAACCCTGTAGCTTCATTGCATGTCCCCTAGTCTTTCTATATTCTGATAACGTAAACAATCGATCTATGTTTACCCATTCAACTCCATTCATTAATTTACAGACTTCTATTATATGTCCCCTCAGCTGTCCTCTTTTCCAGGTTAAAGAGCCCTAACCTTTTTAGCCTTTCTTCATAGGGGTATCCTTCCATCGCCTTTACCATTTTGGTGGCTGTTCTCTGAACCTTTTCTAATAATGCTATATCCTTTTTAAGATATGGTGACCAGAATTGCACACAATATTGAAGGTGTGTTTGCACCATGGAACGATACAGAGGCATTATAATATCCTTTGATTTATTTTCCATTCCTTTCCTTATGATACCTAGCATTCTATTTGCTCTCTTAGCTGCCGCTGCACACTGGGCGGAGGGTTTTAACAATGACGCCTAAATCTTTTTCCTGGGTGGTGGTTCCTAATGTGAAACCTTGCATCGTGTAACCATAGTTAGGGTTGTTCTTCCCTAGGTGCATAACTTTGCACTTGTCCACATTAAATTTCATTTGCCATTTTGATGTCCGGTCTTCGAATTTATCAAGATCCTCTTGCAGTTTTCCACAATCCTCATGGGTTTTAACAACTTAAAAAAAAATTTGTGTCATCTGCAAATTTGATAACCTCACTTGTTGTTCCCTTTTTCAGGTCATTTATGAATATGTCAAAAAGCAGCGAACCCAGCACAGATCCCCGGGTACACCACTATTCACCTTTCTCCATTGGGAAAATTGGCCATTTAGCCCTACTCTCTGCTTTCTATCTTTTAAGCAGTTCTTGATCCACAATAGTACACTGCCTCCTATCCCATGACTCTTTAGTTTTGCCAAAAGTCTCTGATGAGGGACCTTGTCAAAGGCTTTCTGAAAGTCCAGATACACTATATCAACTGGCTGGCCTTTGTTTACCTGTTCATTCACACCTTCAAAAAAACATAATAGATTAGTAAGACAAGATTTTCCTTGTCTATAGCCATGTTGGCTGTCTCCTATTAAGCCATGACTCTTTACATGTTCAGCAATTTTGTTGTTTATGATGATTTCTACCATTTTTACCGGTACTGACAGCAGGCTCACCGGTCGGTAGTTTCCCAGATCACCCCTGGAACCCTTTTTAAAAATTTGCGTTACGTTGGCCATCCTCCAGTCTTCAGGTATTATAGATGATTTTAATGATAATTCACAGATTACTAATAGCAAGTCTGCAATCTCATATTTTAGTTCTTTCAACACCTTTGGATGTATATCATCCAGTCTAGGTGATTTGCTACTCTTCAGTTTATCAAATAGTTGTAATACATCTTCCCGATCTATCAATATTTCCTTCAATTCTTCCACATCTTTAAATACCACTTCAGTCATGGGTAGCATCCCTACATCTTCCTCAGTAAAGACCAAAGCAAAGAATTCATTCAGTCTCTCCGCTATCGACTTGTCGCCTCTTAGTGCCCCTTTAACCCCTCTATTATCTAATGGACCACTTGACTCTCTCACAGGTTTTTTGCTATGAATGTACTTGAAAAAGTCTTTATTTCACATTTTTGCTTCCGCAACAAGCTTCTTCTCAAATTCTCCCTTTGCCTGCCTTATCAATGCCTTGCATTTAGCTTGCTAGTGCTTGTGCTGTTTCCAGTTTTCGTCATTTGGATCTTTTTTCCATTTCCTGAAAGATGCTTTTTTGGCAACAGCAGCCTCTCTGACCTCAGCTTTAAACCATGCTGGCAGTTTTTTGGACTTCCTTCCACTTTTCTTAAAGCGTGGAATACAGCTGGTCTGGGCTTCCAAGATAGTAGTTTTCAACAACACCCAAGCTTGATGTAAGACTTTAATCTTTGCAACTGCTCCTTTTAGTTTTTTCTTAACTATTTTCCTCACTTTATCATAGTCTCTCTTTCAAAAGTTAAAAGGTAGTACTGTAGATTTCCTCACCATCCCTCCTCCTCTAATTAAATCAAACATGATCACTATTGCCAAGTGGCCCCAACACCCTTATCTCTTGCACCAGATCTGGTGTTCCACTAAGGACGAGGTCCAATATGGCTTCCCCTCTGGTCAGTTCATGAACCAGCTGCTCCAAGAAGCAGTCATTTATTTCACCTAGGAACTTTATCTCCCTAGCATGTCCTGCCGTGACACTGACCCAGTCGATACCGGGGTAATTGAAATCACCCATTATTATTACTGTGCTGTAACTTTTGTTAGCTTCCCTGATTTCTTTGAGCATTTCATCATCCATTTGTTCATTTTGGCCAGGCGATCGATAGTACACCCCCACTGCCATCGCCTTCCTCATTTTACATGGAAGTTCAATCCATAGAGATTCTACAGCAAATTTTGTTTCCTGCAAAATTTTAATCCTTTCTGACTCAATGCCCTCTCTAACATAAAGCGCAACCCCTCCACCAATTTGATCAGCTCTTTCATTAAGATATACAAATTTATGCCAAATAAATAAATTTCATTAAGATATACAAATTTATGCCAAATAAATAAATAAATATAGTTTGTACCCATGTATCACAATGTCCCACTGGTTGTCCTCCTTCCACCATGTCTCTGAGATTCCAATCATATCTAACCTCTCATTTAGTGCTATTTATTCAAACTCTCCCATCTTATTTTTTAGACTTCTAGCATTTGCATACAAGCATTTTAGAGACTGTATTTTATTCATATTAATCTGGCTATTGGTAGGCATGGGTAATTTGGAATCTTTAAGCTCTGTCTGCTCCAAACTCAAGGGCATTTGGGCTAGTTTACTCCTTTTTGGAACTTCTCTGCTTTTGGTATTATCTTTCAAGGATACACTTTTCTGAACCATGCGCTCTTTGGCAACTGTCGGCTTTCTCCTATTATCTAGTTTAAAAGCTGCTCTATCTCCTTTTTAAAGGTTAATGCCGGCAGCCTGGTTCCATCCCGGTTAAGGTGAAGCCCATCCCTTTGGAAGAGCTCCTCCTTTCCCCAGAATATTTCCCAGTTCCTAACAAATCCAAAACCATCATCTTTGCACCATTGTCTCATCCATGGCATTGAGACTCTGGAGCTCTGCCTGCCTTTTTGGTCCTGCGCGTTAAATGGGAAGCATTTCGGAGACCGCTACCTGGAAGTTCTGGATTTCAACTTCCTACCTAAAAGCCTAAATTTAGCTTCCAGAACCTCCCTGCCACATTTTCCTATGTCATTGGTACCGACATGTACCAATACAGCAGACTCCTCCTCAGCACTATCTAAGACCTTATCTAGGTGGCGCGTGAGGTCCGCTACCTTCGCACCAGGCAGGCATGTTACCTCACATCCATCAGCCACCAAGCTATCTACATGCCTAATGATGGAATCACCAACTATAACAGCTGTCCTAACCCTTCCCTCATGGGCACATGGCCATGGAGAAACTTCCTCAATGCAAGAGGGTTTTACATCACCTGGAGGACAGGTTCTAGTTACAGAATCACTTCCTGCTACACCAGGGTGATGCTCTCCTCTCATGTGACCTCTCTCCTCCATGGCAACAGGGATGCTGCCAGACTGGAGGTGGGACTTCAGGACTATATCCCTGTAGGTCTTGTCTATGTACCTCTCTGTCTTTCTTATGTCTTCCAAGTCTGATACTCTAGCCTCTAGAGAACGGACTCGTTCCCTGAGAGTAAAGAGCTCCTTGCACCTAGTGCACACGTAAGACCTCTCACCAACTGGGAGAAAAATCATACATGTGACACTCAATGCAAAAGACTGGAAAGCCCCATTCTTGCTGCTGGACTGCTGTCTGCATCTGTGTTTAGATCTTTAAGTTCTTTACTTACTATAGGTTGCTGTGGATACTTATACAAATAAAAGTGTACCTAATATGTTTAATATACCTTGTTCACCTGAAGCTTAATTAATCTCAGGTCCTTAATGTATGACTGATTTGGATAAAGAGCTGCACCTGAGAGCAGTTCCTTTCCTTTAAGATGTGTAAATACCTATAAAGCTATGATTATCCCAGGGGTGGGTGGGTTTTGGATAGAATCGAGAAGAACCTATTGCAGGGAAATGAGTGAAACCAATGTAAAACAGTCCCTTAGATAACAGTGTCATGGAGACGGGAAAGGGGAATGGGGTGGTCAACCAAGTCAAAGGCAGAGAAGAGGTCCAAGGAGACAGCTATGTGTAAGGAAATATTACCAGAGTTATAAGAAGAGTGTATTTCATTAAGGAAGGACAGAAGAAGAGTTTCAGTGCTATAGCCAGGACAGAAACTGGACTGGTGTGGCTGAAGGGTAAGAGTAGTGAAAAGGTGAGAGGAAAGATGATCAAACACCACTTTTTAAAAAAAACTTAAACAGGAAGGGAAGATTTGATACAGGACACCAATGTGCCAGAATGGAGGGATCGAGGGAAGGTTTCTTGAGAAGAGGACAAATGAAAGCGTGTTTCCAAGATGAAGGGAATGTGCCAGAGGAAAGGCTAGTGTTGAACATAGTGAGGATAGGGGGAAGGAGAGCCAAAGCGGGTTTAGACAGCCAGTGAGAGGGGATGGGATCTGAGTGACAAATAGTTTTATGGGTGAATGACAGGGCTTTACACAGATCAGCTGAGGTTAGAGGGCGAAAGCAAGACCAGCTGCAAGAGAGGGAGGGTGAGTAGATGACTGGAACTTATGGGGGACTAAGTAGAGCTGGGCGGGCAAGCAGGGAACATGGAGTGCAGTGACTAAATTTTGCCAGAGAAGGAAGTCGCAAGTTGGGTTGGATCTGGAAGAAGGGGATTTGAGAGGGAATGGTAGAAGGGGCCAAGAGGGAGCATAGAACTGAATAGAGCTGGCAAGATGTATTTGAAGAGGAGGAAATGAGGTCTGTGTAGTAAGACTGTTTAGCACGGTGAAGGAGCGAATGTTGATGACAATGCCGAAAATGCGAGAGGGACTCGGGAGTGGGATGTTTCAGCCATAGACAGAGGGCCAGCGGAGTTGGGAGCGGTGGATACGCAGGCCCAGATGGAACCAAGGATGGTGTCGTGGGCGGAGATGGGAAAGTACAGATGAAGGGAGGCCAGCTGATCAAGGGCAGAGGTCAGAGTAGAATTCCAAAGAGAAACCTGAGCATCAGATGAGAGTGTTTCAAAGTCTGAGGGAAGAATAGTGTTGGAGGAAGGGAACTGTAGGAGGGTGGATGATGTGATATGTCGTGATAGCTGAGGAAGAACCAATGAGGCAGTTTGCGCCTTTGAAAAGGAGGAAGAGAGCAGGAGTTCCAGAGAGAATAGAATGCATAAATAGTCTGACCAAGGATAGGGAAAACAGCAGAGAGGTCAGAGGGAGAGGGAACTGGACACTGTTGACACCCACCTTCTCCTTGGCACATTGTCCTCACTTGGTTTTAGGGATTCTGTACTGTCCTGGTTCTCTTCTTATCTCTCCCATCGCTCTTTTAGTGTTTCTTCTAGTGGTTCTTCCTCTACTGCTATTTCTCTCTCAGCTGGTGTACCCCAGGAATCTGTTCTCAGCCTTCTCCTTTTCTCTCTTTACACCCATGGTGTTCAGTATCATTTTTATGCCAATGATTCTCAGATCTATCTTTCTATACCTGATATCTCTTCGACACTCCAGACTTACATCTCTGCCTGCCTGTCTGACAATGCCACCTGGATGTCTCACCGCCATTTGAAATTAAACATAGCCAAAACTGAACTTCTTATTTTTTTCCCCTTAAACCTCCCTCCCCACTTCCTCCTTTCTCTTTCTCTGTGGTTAACACTCTTCTACCCTCAACCTTGGGATCATCTTTGACTCCTTCCTGTCCTTCTCCTCACATATCCAACAGATAGCTAAAACCTGTTGTTTCTTTCTCTTTAACATTAACAAAATTCACCCCTTAGTTTCTGAACATGCTACTAAAACACTAGTCCACTCTAATTACTTCCAGTCTTGACTATTGCAACCTCCTTCTTGCTGGTCTCCTCTCTTTCCTTCAATCTGTTCAGAACTCTGCTGCATGACTAATCTTTTGCCAGCCTCAATATACTCATATAACCCATCTTCTCAAATCACTTCTCTGGCTTCCTTGCCGTCTCCATATCCAATTCAAGCTTCTTCTTCTGATCTATAAGTGCATTCACTCTTCTGTTCCTCATTACCTTTCCTCTCTCCCTTCTCCCTACACCCCTCCTCATAAACTCCGCTCTTCTACTGGTTTACTTCTGTCTTTGACGTTTTCTTCCACTGCCAACTCCAGGCTTTGGTCCTTTCATCTTGCTGATCCTTAAGCCTGGAACAGGCTTCCCGAGTCTGTGTGTCAGGCTTCTTCTTTTCCCCTTTTCAAGTCCATGCTGGAGGCTCACCCCTTTGAAGCTGCTTTTGGATCCTGACCCCTTATTCCTTATGTCTCCTCACCCCTTTCTTTGCCCCTTATTATTATCTTTTGTCTTGTCTGTGTTAATTAGATGGTAAGCTCTAATGATCAGGGACCATCTTTATATATGTCTGTACAGCGCTGTGTATGCCTTGTAGTGCTTTATAAATGTTTAATAGTAGTAGTAGTAGTAGTAGTAGTAGATCAGAACTGAGATACAGAGGTCAAGATGTACACATTTCTGACTGGCCTTTAGAAAATATTCTGATGAACATGGAGACTTTTTTAAATAGTGCAGAAGTGCATGTGTATTTGCCAATATGTGGAGCTGGAGGAGCCAATTACAAATTGACATATGAGAAAAATCAACAGAGGAAGCCAGAGAAGCTAGAGGCGACAAAAGGTGCAGTTAAATGGAGCTTGCATTGAGGAGAAGGAGATTGCCAGTGATGTGCCACAAGGATCTGTCCTGGATCTGATTGTTTTTAACATCTTTCTTAGTCATATTGCGGAAGGGTTGTCGGGTAAGGTTTATCTCTTTGCAGATGATACCAAAATCTTCAAAATAGACACCCGGAAGGAGTAGATAACATGAGGAGGAATCTAGCTAAGCTTGAAGAATGGACAAGAACTTGGCAGCTGAGATTTAATGCTAAAAAATGCAGGGTCATGCATCTGGGCTGCAAAAATCCAAGGGAGCAGTACAGTGAAGTACTTCTTTCCATGAAAGAAGAACGGGACCTGGGTATGATTATTTCTGATGATCTTAAAGTGACTAACAGGGAGAAAAGGCAATGGTAAAAGCTAGAATGAATCTTGGGTGCATACACAGAGGAATGGCTAGCAGAAAAAAGGAGGTGATAGTGCCTTTGTATAAGTCTCTGGTGCGACCTCATTTGGAATATTGTGTGCAATTCTGGAGACCGCACCTTCAAAAGGATATAAATAGGTTTGAGTTGGTGCAGAGGGCAGCTACTAAAATGGTCATTGGTCTTCATTATAAACCATATGGGGTCAGACTTGAAGATCTTAATATGTATATGTTTGAGGAAAAGCGGGATAGAGGAGATATGATAGAGATGTTTAAATACCTCCATGGCATAAATGCATAAGAGGAGAGCCACTTTCGATCGAAAGTAAGCTCTGCAACAAGGGGGCATAGGATGAGGGTGAAAGGGGATATTACTCAGGAATAATATGCGGAAATATTTCTTTATGGAAGGAGTGGTAGATGCATGGAATAGTTTCCCATTGGAGGTAGTAGAGAGGATCTGAATTCAAGAAAGCATGGGACAAACACAGAAGATCGCTAAAGAAAAAAAAGGGACTATAGTATTTGATATGGAAGGGCAGACTAGATAGGCTGACATGTTTCTATGAAACTCAGCAGCTCACATGTGTAAGCATCGACACCTACACATGTAAATTGGCATCTCACAACATACATATAGAAGTTCCAGCACTGACATATGTCTGTGGACCATTTTGCAAACCCGAATAGCGGGGGATGGATGTCTGACATGGATGTCCAGCCCCCACTATTCCCCTAGCCACGATTCTGAGCTCCCCGCACATACCATTGCGATGTGCAGGGAATTCTGAGTGAGGGCAGGAGGAGGCAGGGCGAAGGAAGAGCGAGGGTGGGCTGGAGGCGTGATCCCCAAACTGAATGTACAAGGCCTATTCCATTGAAGGCCCTGTACGTCCAGCCTGGGGGACTTGTGCGGGAAACTTATTCCATCTCGGAGGTGGAATAAGTTCCCCCAAAACTTGCAGGCAATGCGGAAGAATCATGGAGAAGAGGTATGAGGGCAGGTGTCCCAGCAGTCTGATCCCAGTCTCAGCAGGCCCGATTGGGTGTCAGGCAATGGGGAAAAAAGGCATTGCTGCTGGCACGGGCAATCGGGACTCCTGCATGGTGTCCCGATGCCATGGCGACAGGACACCACAGCACCAGGCTCCATGCAGGCACTCCGGCTGTCTTGTGCGTGTAGGGTGCTGGACATCTAGGGGCTTAGCATCAGAGAATGGTCTGCCAGTCCAAGCCAGTTGCACCCGATTCTGATCCATATATATCCATATATAGCCCCCATGGGATCAGGATCAGGTGCAAATCCGGTCCATCCAGATTTTGGACGTCTGGATGGACCCTGATCAGAATTGGCCTCTATATATATATAAATTCTGCCAATTAAGTATAACGGGTATTTAGTATTAGTATTTAGTTTAGGGAAAGGAGGGATAAATAACAGAGGCCCGATATTCGAAGAGCATTTACACAGTTTACAGCCCAGTAAACGTAACATGGTTAGAGCCATTGAATATCCCTTTCAAAGCCTCTACACGCCCCGATGCTCTTCAGCTAGCAATAGGGTGTGTTGGGGGGCGTTCTGGGGTAGAGTGGAGGTGGAGACTGCCGCTAATGAGACAGCAGCGATATTTCACCGCTACCCGGTTAGTGATCTGCGGCTAAAACTAGGCCAGCTTTTGACTTACCTACTTTTAGCCGCACATGCTAACCAGATAGTGGTGAAATATCGCTGCTACATTGTTAGCCTCGGCTCCGGGGCACTGCGGCATTGAATATCCAGCGTTAAGGGTCAGCAGGCAGGGCTATGCACCATAGTGGCTCATAGTCTGGCCAATACAATATCAGGCCCTAGGGGTTTAAGGAGAATAACCCCTTTAATAACTGCTGTAAAGGGATGGCCTATGGAGGTCATTTTGGAAGTCATGCTTGTGCTTTGCACATCCAAAAACAGGCACAGAGACATCTCCAAAGCCATTTTAGAATCTGGGCCTGTGTACATCCAGGTCTGAACTGGGGTATGTTGGAGGCCTGGCTGGGGGGTTCCCAGGAACTGGACATCCCTGTCTGATCTCTGAAGCATTCTGCATCACATCTAAATTTAGACCTGCTCCAGGCACCTGAAAAATGCTTGTTTTGGCTGAAAAACATCCAAATGGTGTAGAGGAGAAAGCACTCCATCATCCCCAGTACTCTACACAATTTCAATGAATGGGATTTGAACTCTGGCTTCATCTATTCTTAGTTCACCACTCTAGCCATTAGACAATTGCAAGATATCCAGGTTCTTAAATGCTATACTGATAACGTCTATGCAGATGCCCCAATAGACTTCATAATAGCATAGTAAATGACGGCAGATAAAGACCAGTATGGTTCATCTAGTCTGCCCAGTAAGATGGCAAGAGTAGGTGCACCTGCCGCTCCATGCAGGCCACCCCTCCCCAGGTCTTTGTTTTAGGGGTGAACCCATCGCTCTGTGTAGGACACCCCTGTTTGTTGAGAAAGTAGATAGTTAAGTTTATTTTGATTTTATCCTGTTGCTGTACAGGGATCCACTGTGTCTGTCCCATGCCATTTTGAATTCTGTCACTGTATTTGCCCCCACCACTTCCATCGGGAGGGTATTCCATATCAGGCATGTCCACATTTTCAAAATGATGTCTGCACTCAGACATGCCTGCTTTTTTTTCAGACATTCTGGCTTAGATGTCCCAGACTGCACTTGGATGTTCTTTCTAAAATGTCCCTACACATTTATCAGGGAATGGCTGTAAATCCCGACGTGGACAATTTTGATCATTCACATGTATTCCTTTTATGAAATAGGAAATATATGCATAATGTTTTGACCTGCCCAGCCAATGCCCTGACTACACCGCCAACACTCCCCTTTGCAATTTCTTCGTGTTACGGACATCCATATGTTTTTATAAAAAACTGCTGAAAAAGCATGCCTACACTGCAGATGCTGACATTACGCCTGCTCAACCTCAGCGCGTACTTTACATGCAGACATACATACAATAAATATGCAAGTAAACTGCAACTCCATACATGCTCCTCCCAAACTTCACCCTACTGAGTAAATATAAGTCAACTTTACATACAAAGATAGTTTAGCAAATCACCCTCTTAGGGTGACAAAAGTGTGCATTTCCCCTTTCATCCATTCACAGATTCTGGCATATCTGTGTGGGGATCTCACTCCCAAGATAGTATGGGTCAGTCTGGTAGCAGGGTATGTTTTGATTTTTAGGGGTGGAGAGTGAGTAGAGTATGAATGGTGACTGATGCCATATGCGAGTTGCATGTCTATGTGAGTGTATGTGTGCAATACGGGTGTGGTGCGCATATTTAACTAGATGATTATGTTCTGCATAAGAAGATACTGCATGAGTAGCAACATCCGTTTAGTTCTAGGCATGGAATGGAGTCTTTAATGGTTCCTTTTCTAGGTACTATGTATCGGAGGCTTGAGGTAAAGAATGTCACATTATGTTTGTTGATGTTTCCATCATAAGGTTCACAAGATTAGTCTTGAATTCTCCACAGGGTTGTTTCCATCTCCCCTTCCCCCTCTTCACCCTCAAATCATAAGAACATAAGGATAAAAGAAATGCCATACTGGGTCAGAACAAAGGTCCATCAAGCCTAGTATCCTGTTTCCAATACCGGCCAATCCAGTTCACAAGTATCTGTCAAGTTCCCAAAAAGGTACAAAGATTCCACAATGCTTATCCTGGACTAAACAGTGGATTTCCCTGGTCCTCTTTAAGAATGGCTTATGGACCCCTCCTCCAGGAACTTGTCCAAACCTTTTTTAACCCAGGAGAAGGACTTTGGTGTGATTATTTCTGAGGATCTCAAGGTGGCAAAACAGTGCAACAAGTGCCAAAATAGTGCGACAAGGCAGTGGCAAAAGGCAGGAGGATGTTGGGTTGCATACAAAGAGGAATTACCAATAGAAAGGAAGAGGTACTAATGCCACTGTATAAGTCACTGGTGAGGCCTCACTTGGAATACTGTATTCCGTTTTGGAGAACATATCTTGCAAAAGATGTAAAAAGAATGGAAACTGTTCAGAGGAAGGCAACCAAAATGATTTGGAGCCTGTGTCAGAAGCCTTATGAGAAGAGACTTGAAGACCTAAATATGTACACTCTGGAAGAGAGGAGGGACAAGGGAGATATGATTCAGACTTTTAAATACTTAAAGAGAAATAATGAACAAACACACCTCTTCCAAAGACGAGGAAGCTGTAAAACTAGAGGGCACAACATGAAGCTGCAAGGGGGTAAATTGAAAGGCAATGTCAGGAAATACTTTTTCGCTGAAAGGGTGGTGGATGCTTGAACATAAGAACATAAGATATGCCATACTGGGTCAGACCAAGGTCCATCAAGCCCAGTATTCTGTTTCCAGCAGTGGCCAATCTAGGTCATATGTACCTAGCAGTTTCCCCAAGAGACACAAGTTCCACAATGCTTGTACTGGGTCAAGCATTGATATCTTCGGTCACTTCTTAATAATGGTTTATGGACCTTTCCTCCAGGAACTTGTCCAAACCTTTTTAAACCCAGCTACACTAACAGCCTTTACTACATCCTCCGGTAACAAATTCCAGAGTTTGATTACACGTTGAGTGAAAAAATATTTTCTTTTATTAGTCTTAAATAGTTTACCCTGTAGCTTCATTGCATGTCCCCTAGTCTTTCTATATTCTGATAACGTAAACAATCGATCTAGACTTCTATCATATCTCCCCTCAGCCATCTCTTTTCCAGGTTAAAGAGCCCTAACCTTTTTAGCCTTTCTTCATAGGAGTATCCTTCCATCCCCTTTACCATTTTGGTGGCTCTTCTCTGAACCTTTTCTAAAATTGCTATATCCTTTTTAAGATACGGCGACCAGAATTGCACACAATATTCAAGGTGCGGTCTCACCAAGGAACGATATAGAGGCATTATAATATCTTTTGTTTTATTTTCCATTCCTTTCCTTATCATACCTAGCATTCTATTTGCTCTCTTGGCCGCCGCTGCACACTGGGCCGAGGGTTTTAACATGGTATCCACAATGACGCCTAAATCTTTTTCCTAGGTGGTGGTTCCTAATGTAGAACCTTGCATCGTGTAACCATAGTTTGGGTTGTTCTTCCCTAGGTGCATAACCTTGCACTTGTCCACATTAAATTTCATCTGCCATTTTGATGCCCAGTCTTCCAATTTATCAAGATCCTCTTGCAATTTTTCACAATCCTCTTGGGTTTTAACAACTTTAAATAGTTTTGTGTCATCTGCAAATTTGATTACCTCACTCGTTATTCCACTTTCCAGGTCATTTATGAATATATCAAAAAGCAGCGGATCCAGTACAGATCCCTGGGGTACACCACTATTCACCTTTCTCCATTGGGAAAATTGGCCATTTAGCCCTACCCTCTGCTTTCTATCTTTTAACCAGTTCCTGATCCACAATAGTACACTGCCTCCTATCCCATGACTCTTTAGTTTTGCCAAAAGTCTCTGATGAGGGACCTTGTCAAAGGCTTTCTGAAAGTCCAGATACACAATATCAACCGACTCACCTTTGTCCACCTGTTTATTCACTCCTTCAAAAAAACATAATAGATTAGTAAGACAAGATCTTCCTTGTCTAAAGCCATGTTAGCTGTCTCCCATTAGGTTGTGACTATCTACATGCTGAGTAATTTTATTCTTTATGATGGTTTCTACCATTTTTCCTGGTACTGACGTCAGGCTCACCGGTCTGTAGTTTCCCGGATCACCCCTGGAACCCTTTTTAAAAATTGGTGTTACATTGGCGATCCTCCAATCTTCAGGTATTAGAGATGATTTTAATGATAGTTCACAGATTACTGATAGCAGGTCTGCAATCTCATATTTCAGTACTTTCAACACCCTTGGATGTATACCATCCGGCCCAGGTGATTTGCTACTCTTCAGTTTATCTAATAGTTCTACGACATCTTCCCGATGTATCGATATTTCCTTCTATTCTTCCGCACCTTTAAATACCACTTCAGTCATGGCTAACATTCATACATCTTCCTCAGTAAAGACCGAAGCAAAGAATTCATTCAGTCTCTCCGCTATCGCCTTGTCGCCTCTTAGTGCTCCTTTAACCCCTTTATCATCTAATGGACCAACTGACTCTCTCACAGGTTTTTTGCTACGAATGTACTTGAAAAGGTCTTTATTTCACGTTTTTGCTTCCGCAGCAAGCTTCTTCTCAAATTCTCTCTTTGCCTGCCTTATCAATGCCTTGCATTTGACTTGCCAGTGCTTGTGCTGTTTTCAGGTTTCGTCGTTTGGCTCTTTTTTCCATTTCCTGAAAGATGCTTTTTTGGCAACAACAGCCTCTCTGATCTCACCTTTAAACCATGCTGGCAGTTTTTTGGACTTCCTTCAACTTTTCTTAAAGTGTGGAATACAGTTGGTCTGGGCTTCCAAGATAGTATTTTTCAACAACACCCAAGCTTGAGGTATGTCTTTAACCTTCGCAACTGCTCCTTTTAGTTTTTTCTTAACTGTTTTCCTCATTTTATCATAGTCTCCCTTTCGAAAGTTAAAAGGTAGTACTGTGGATTTCCTTACTATCCCTCCTCCACTAATTAAATCAAAGGCGATCATGCTATGATCACTATTGCCAAATGGCCCCAACACCCTTATCTCTTGCACTAGATCTGGTGTTCCACTAAGGACTAGGTTTAATATGGCTTCCCCTCTGGTCAGTTCATGAACCAGCTGCTCCAAGAAGCAGTCATTTATTTCATCTAGGAACTTTATCTCCTTAGCATGTCCTGACGTGACACTGACCCAGTCGATACCGGGGTAATTGAAATCACCCATTATTATTACTGCGCTGTAACGTTTGTTAGCTTCCTTGATTTCTTTGAGCATTTCATCATCCATTTGGTCATTCTGGCCAGGTGCTCGATAGTACACCCCCACTGCCATTGCCTTCCCCCTTTTATATGGAATTTCAATCCATATAGATTCTACAGCAGATTTTGTTTCCTGCAAAACTTTAATCCTTTCTGAGTCAATGCCCTCTCTAACATAGAGCGCAACCCCTCCACCAATTTGATTAGCTCTATCATTACGATATAGTTTGTACCCAGGTATCACAGTGTCCCACTGGTTGTCCTCCTTCCACCATGTCTCTGATATTCCAATCATATCTAACCTTTCATTTAGTGCTATATATTCTAACTCTGCCATCTTATTCTTTAGACTTCTAGCATTTGCATACAAGGATTTTAGAGAATGTATTTTATTCATGTTAATTTAGCTATTGTTAGACATGGGTAAATTGGGATCTTTAAGCTCTGTCTGCTCCATGCTTGAGGGCATTTGGGCTACTTTACTCTTTTGTGGAGCCTCTCTGCTTTTGGTAGGTAGAAAATTTAAACTGCTTCAAGGATACATTCTTCTGAACCATCCGCTCTTGGGTGACTGTCGGCTTTCCCCTAATATCTAGTTTAAAAGCTGCTCTATCTCCTTTTTAAAGGTTAATGCCAGCAGCCTGGTTACATCCCGGTTAAGGTGAAGCCCATCCCTTCGGAAGAGCCCCTCCTTTCCCCAGAATGTTCCCCAGTTCCTAACAAATCCAAAACCCTCATCTCTGCACCATTGTCTCATCCACGCATTGAGACTCCGGAGCTCTGCCTGCCTAAATTTTGCCTCCAGAACCTCCCTACCACATTTTCCTATGTCATTGGTACCGACATGTACCAAGACAGCAGACTCCTCCCCAGCACTATCTAAGACCTTATCTAGGTGGCGCGTAAGGTCCGCTACCTTCGCACCAGGCAGGCATGTTACCAGGCGATCCTCGCGTCCACCAGCCACCCAGCTATCTACATGCCTAATGATCGAATCACCAACTATAACGGCTGTCCTAATCCTTCCCTCATGGGCACATGGCCCTGAAGAAACTTCCTCGGTGCGAGAGGGTTTTACATCACCTGGAGGACAGGTCCTAGTTACAGGATCACTTCCTGCCACACCAGGGTGATGCTCTCCTGTCACATGACCTCTCTCCTCCATGGCAACAGGGGTGCTGCCAGACTGGAGGTGGGACTTCAGGACTATATCCCTGTAGGTCTCGTCTATGTACCTCTCTGTCTGTCTTATGTTTTCCAAGTCTGCTACTTTAGCCTCTAGAGAACGGACTTGTTCCCTGAGAGCAAAGAGCTCCTTGCACCTAGTGCACACGTAAGACCTCTCACCAACTGGGAGAAAATCATACATGTGACACTCAATGCAAAAGACTGGAAAGCCCCCATCCCGCTGCTGGACTGCTGTCTACATCTTAGTTTTAAGTTTGTGTCTAGATCTTTAAGTTCTTACCTACTAGGGGTTGCTATGGGTATTTATACCAATAAAACTGTACCTAATACATTTAATATACCTTGTTCACCTGAAGCTTAATTAATCTCAGGTCCTTAGTGTATGACTGATTTGGGTAATGAGCTTCACCTGAAAGCACCTCCTGTCCTTTAAGGTGTGTAAATACCTATTAAGCTATGATTATCCCAGGGGTGGGTGGGTGTGGGGAGGGAGGGAGGGAAATAACACTTATTAAAAGAGGGCTGCTACACAGTACCCTGTCTTGTGCTGCTGAGGTAAGCTAAATTCTGATTTGATTTAAATTATAGCTTTTAGCTGCTGCTAGGCTCTAACTTCTTATGAAATTTAAACTACAAGCTCTCTGCTGGGTTCTAATTTTAACGAGAAAGCTCTCTTCTGTATGTTAAATTTAAACTAAAAGTACTTTTCTGATGCTAGGCCCTGAGTGACTATTAAATGTACACTACAAGCTCTCTGCTGGGTTGCAAATGTAACCAGAAAGCTCTCCTCTGTGTTTTAAATTCAAACTTTAATTGCTGCTACTAGGCCCTAACTGATCCAACAAAAAACAGTGGGTTCACAGATTAAGTAGCTTTAATACAAAGAATTCTTTTTAGAAAATTACCAGAAGTATATACTCACAGTTGCAGATTTCTCTCCAGTAGTAACAGTCCCCCTTTCTAGTCCTTCAAGACAGAGGATCACAGAGCTATGGTTGAGCTATTTATGCCTCTGCTGCTGAGGTAATGCTGTGAACAACTTCCTGAATAATTAACAGTCCTTGCTTGGATAGGAGGAGTCTTTCAAAATGGCCTTTTGATCTGCCACCTGGTGTTAACACCTATTGAAAAGGTTTCACAGGTCTCTTGCCCCCTAGGTAGAAGGCCTCTTTGTAAAGGTCTCTAGAAGACTTGATTTGTTGCTCAAAGAGTACAGACCCTGTTTTGCCTTTTGTGCTAAGCTAAATTCTGATTTGATTTAAATTATAGCTCTTAGCTGCTGCTAGGCTCTAACTTCTTAAGAAATTTAAACTACAAGCTCTCTGTTGGGTTCTAAATTTAACCAGAAAGCTCTCTTCTGTGTGTTAAATTTAAACTAAAAGTACTTTTCTGATGCTAGGCCCTGAGTGACTATTAAATGTACACTACAAGCTCTCTGCTGTGTTCCAAATGTAACCAGAAAGCTCTCTTCTGTGTGTTAAATTTAAACTAAAGTACTTTGCTGTTACTTGGCCCTGAGTGACTATTAAATTTAAACTACAAGCTCTCTGCTGGGTATGAAATGTAACCAGAAAGTTCTCCTCTGTGTTTTAAATTCAAACTTTAATTGCTGCTACTAGGCCCTAACTGATCCAACAAAAAACAGTGGGTTCACAGATTAAGTAGCTTTAATACAAAGAATTCTTTTTAGAAAATTACCAGAAGTATATACTCACAGTTGAAGATTTCTCTCCAGAAGTAACAGTCCCCCTTTCTAGTCCTTCAAGAATGCCCTCCCGATGAAAGTGGTGGGGGCAAACACAGTGACAGAATTCAAAATGGCATGGGACAGACACAGTGGATCCCTTTACAGCAACAGGATAAAATAAAAATAAACTTAACTATCTCTTTTCTCAACAAACAGGGGTGTCCTACATGGAGCGGTGGGTTCATCCTTGAAAAACAAGACATGGGGAGGGGTGGCCTGCACGGAGCAGCAGGTTAACCAACTCTTGCCATCTTACTGGGCAGACTAGATGGACCATACTGGTCTTTATCAGCCGTTATTTACTATGTTACTATCTTACTATGATCTTTTACTACATCCTCCAGCAATGAATTCCAAAACATACTATTTCCTTTTTTAATTGGTCTTGTTTTATTTGATTGTTTTATTTGGCAAATATGTGTGCATAAACTGTATAGTCCAAAGCCTTTCAATGGCCACTTTTTAAAAGCAATATTGCACATTAAGGGGTTGAACTGCAAAGGTGCCGATAATGTTGATCACAACTGTATTCTTCCATCTCCTTTATCATTCTGTTCGCTCTTCTTTGTATCTTTTGTAATTCCACTATATCCACTATATCGTTTTTAGATATGTGGTAACCAGAAGTGCACACAATATTCAAGGTGTGTATAGATACACAAGGGCTTTATAATAACTGTAGTTTTATTTTGCATTCCTTTCCTTATGATTTCTAGTATTATACAACTGGCTCACCCTTGTTGTAGTTGTTGTTGTTGTTAAGAGCCTTCGAGTCGGTGTCAACTTATGGCGACCCTCTGGATAGTTGACCTAAACTTTGTTCGGTCTTCAGCCAAGTGGCTTACTGTTGATAGAGTGGTATCCATAGCTGCTATTATTATATCAATCCATCTCATTGCCGGCCTTCCTCTGTTACAGTGACCTTCTACCTTGCCAAGCATTATGTCTTTCTCCAATGATCTGTCTCTTTGCATGATGTGTCCAAAGCATGAAATACGAAGTCTTGTCATCTGAACTTCTAAGGAAAACTTAGATTTGATCTCCTCTAGTACTGACTGCTTTGTTCTTCGGGCAGTCCATGATATCCACAGTATTCATCGCCAGCACCATAATTCAAAGGCATCAATTTTCTTACTGTCCATCTTTTCCACTGCCCAACCTTCACATCCATATTTCTAGTATTGAAAAATACCCTGAGGTTGCCTGTAAGTCAATCTTTGTACGGAGAGAGACCTATTTCTGTTCTCTTGAGAATCTTGTCTAGGTCCTTCATAGCTGCTTATCTACCAAGAGCACAATATCCTCTGTTACAGTGATTTCTTGACTGCTAGTCTTTCTCTTATTGGATGATGTTGATCCAACATGAAAGTTACGAAGCTGTCATCTATTTTAGATTTCTTCTCCATCAATGATGAACTTACTGACTTTGCCAGTTGTCAGGATCTTTGTCTTACTGTAACGTAAGGTGCCCAAGACATCCATTTTAAGATTATATACCCTTGATCTGGAGAAGCAAATGTTACGGAGAGAGACATTTCGTCTTCACTTTCTAGGGCCTTCATAGTTGTATTATCAGCATAGCGAAGGTTGTTGAGGTGATTTGCTACTCTTCAATATATCAAATTGCTGTATTACATCTTCCAGGTTTATCATGATTTGTTTCAATTCCTCCAATACATCACCTTTAAAAATCATTTCTGGCATGGATAACTTCCCCTTTTCCCCTCCCTTCCCCCTCTCCCCTCCTTCTCTCCCCCCTCCCCCTTACCCTCCCCTCCTTTCCTTTCCCCCCTTCCTCTTCCCCTTCTTATTTCATTTATTTATTCTACTTATTTCACTTATCCTGGTATTCAGTGTTCCTATTTTATTTTATTTTCCTGGTATTCAGAGTTTTCTGTGCTGTGTCCAGTGTTTTTGGCGCTTCTACCGTGGCTTTCTTATGAAATTTGTTCCAGCTTTTTATTGCTTCACGCGATCCTTAGCTTACTGGCATGTTTGGTTTTCAGTGGTTTCTGTGCCTCTGTGTCCCCTTTTTTTGTGCCTCTACCATGGCTTTTTTCACAGGGATTTGTTACAGTTTTTCATTTATCAGCTACACGCGATCCTAGCCTATCGGCATGGTTGGGTTTCATTTACTAATTTTTCTGATTCAGCCCTCATTGGATAATGGCATTCATTTTTGTTTTATTAATAAGAGATTTTATTTTACTTGTAGATAGATAATGTGCCATTAGTTGTTTATTAAATGCCTGTCGCGCTATGCATTATTCGTCATGCACGATCTTATGTTAATGGGCTCTTTTCCCATGAAGCGGCAGTATTTTAAAAGACGCTGTGGGTGTGTAGATTCCCTAGAATGTTACAGCCGCTTCAAGAAATAGAAGTTTTCTGTGTAACCTCTGATTACTCCACTATAAGGTATGATTCTCTATGTTTCAGGTTTCCTCCCTCTTGACTTTATTTTCTTAATTGGTATATTTCTCATTAGTTTTTAACCTTCTTCTGGGGACCTCATCTACACATTGGTATTCACCAGACTTAAATCCCACATTTGCTTTCCAATACTTGCCATAACAGTGCTCCATGAATCACATTATGACAGATATGTTTGATGGCTATTTAAACCTTTTTCTGGAATTAGCTCTCACCTTTTTTTATGTTCTTAATTTTTAATGTATACTTTTCATACCATTCTTTAGAATTCACATTGCTTTGTGCAGCTCCTGAATTTTTTATTACTTCATTTTTTGAAACACATATACATATATTTTTGTCTCTGACCCTCCATTTTATTTAACATTTATTATGTACTGCCTTTCATGATATCAAGGTGGTTTACATTGAACAAACTCTAATTACATTGAACAGGGCATTATACTTGGAGAGAAGTATTTTACAGGGAACATGGGCAATGGAGGGTTAAGTGGCTTGACCAAGACCACAAGGAGCACCTGTGGGATGAGAAACCCCAGTCCTTCTGGCCCAAGGTTGCTGTCCTCTAGTGGGATTTTAACCCCTGACCTTCTAGCCTGAGGTAACTTGCCCCAACCACTAGACCACTCCTCCTCCATTGGCCTTCAACAAGAATAAGTTTATCACTCTCACATATTATACATTTAAGTACCAGTGCATATTTTTGGTTCCACTTGTATGATTTATAGCCTTTGACTTTTTACATGATTCATCTTGTTGTCCACACTCTGGCATCTACTGACTTAATTTTACAATACACACTTTGCCTGGCTCTGGCTCTGACCTTCCATTTGCTCTTCACATGAATGAGTTCACTAGTCCTCTGAACTAAAAACTAGTATAGACCCATATAATGTCATTTCTGCTCTTGAATATTTTATAGCCTTTGAGTCTCGACATGACTGGTGTCTTTTTCAAGACTATTCTCTCACAGGGTGTTGTTATCTGTAAGTAAAGTTATATGTACTTAGCCCTCCTCATCTCTTCTCTCTTGTCATTGTTATCATTTATTTTAACATTGACACATAGTAGTATAGTTTAATTTGTTAGAATGTCTGTGTCTGTTTTTAACATATTTTAATATCGCTCTAATCTTTTTATATCTTTTTATTGTCATTTATTTATTGTTTGGTGTTCACAATATCATTTAAATGCTATTATTGGGTATATGCTTTTACCATGGAGTGGAGGAGTAGCCTAGTGGTTAGAACACTGGCTTGGTAACCAAGCAACCAGGGTTCAATTCCCACTAGCACTACTTGTGGCCTTGGGCAAATCACTTAACCCTCCATTGCCTCGGAAGAAAGGCCTGGCAATCTACTTCCAGTGACACTGTCAAGAAAACCCAGGAGCTTCTGGGTCACCAGGAGTCAGGACTGACTCAAAGGCACGCATTGTATTTTGCTTTTACCATTATGTTATTTATTGCCTATTATTTATTTGATATATTTTATTTAATACTTTCTCTTTTAAGTGTTTTAATGTATTGTATTGTATTTTTGAAGATGCGTACCCCCCCAAAGAAGGCTTGTGCCAAAATTTGTAGGGGTCTTTCATTAATAAAAGCACCTGTGACCTCCTATCGCCTCTCGCTTGTTGTGTCTCTGCTCTGTTGGTGCGAGGGTCCTGCTCCCTTTGTGTCCTAAGGATAACTTCCTTACATTATCTTTAGTGAAGACTGAAGCAAAGCATTCAGTCTCTCCATTATGGCTTTGCCTTCCCTTAGCAACCCTTTTACTCTTCTGTCAAATGTACCTGAAAAAGGTTTTACTATGAGATTGGTTTCCACAGCAAGATTCTATTTGAATTCTCTCTTTGTCTGCCTTATCAATACCTTGCATCTAACTTGCCAGTACTTATGTTGTTTCCTGTTTTCATCATTTGGTTCCCTTTTCCATTTTCTGAAAGATGCTTTTTTGGCTAAAAGAGCTTCTCTGACTTTACCTTTAAACCATGCTGGCAGTTGTTTGGCCTTTCTTTCACCTTTCTTAAAAGTGTGGAATGTATCTGTTCTGGGCTTCCAAGATTGTATTTTTAAACAATATTCAGGCTTGATGTAAACCTTTAACTTTTGCAGTATTTTCTGAACCATTTTCCTCATAGTCTCCCTTTGGAAAACTAAATGCTAGCATCATGGATTTCCTTGTTGCCCTCCCTCTATTTATTAAATCAGATGTGATCATGTTATGTTATGATCACTATTGCCAGGTGACCCCAATACCATTATTTCTCACATCAAAACCTGCAATCCACTAAGGATTAATTCTAAAATAACTTCTCCTTTTGTCAGTTCCTGAACCAGCTGCTCTATGAAGCAGTCATTTATTTCATCTAGGAACTTTATTTTTCTAGCATGGCCTAATGTGACATTGACCCAGCCGATAGCAGAGTAATTGAAATCACCCATTATTATTGTGTTGTAACTTTAATTAGCTTCCCTAACTTCTATAACATGTCATCATCCATCTGTTCATTCTGGCCAGGAACAAGGTAGTTCACCCCCATTGCCATCACCTACCTCATTTAACATGGAATTTCCTGCAAAAGGTTTAGTCTCTTTGACCCAATGCCCTCTCTAACATAGAGTGCAACCCCTCCACCAATTTGATCTGACCTATAATTGTGATATAGTTTGTACCCAGGTATCACAGTGTCCCATTGCTTGTCCACCCTCTATATCAGGGGTCACCAACCTGCGGCCCGCGAGGCTCTACCCCGGTGCGGCCCGCCAAGGATGCTGCTACAAGTACCGGCAAACTCACCGACTCCTTCTTCTGCAGCCGCGGCTCCCTGCCTCTTAGGGAACCGCGGCTGTGCTTGTAAAATCATCGCGGAGCCCTTCCTGTCTTGACGGGCTCCGTGCAGCATTGTCCCGCCTCCAAAGGAAGTGGTAAACAACTTCCTTTAGAGGCGGGACAATGCTGCACGGAGCCCGTCAAGACAGGAAGGGCTCCGCGATGATTTTACAAGCACAGCCGCGGTTCCCTAAGAGGCAGGGAGCCGCGGTTCCCTAAGAGGCAGGGAGCCGCGGTTCCCTAAGAGGCAGGGAGCCGCGGCTGCAGAAGAAGGGAGGGAGCTGACATGGAATAATTTTCAAAGCAGAAGTACAGGTATGAGCATTGTTTTTTTTCGCGGGGGCGGGGAGAAGGGGGGTGCGGCCCGCGAGTCTACCGGTAGTCGGCTGTGCGGCCCGCGGCCCTCTGGAGATTGGTGACCCCTGCTCTATATGGTCTCTGAGATGTCAATTGTATCTAACCTCTCATTTAGTACTATATATTCTAGCTTTCCTATCTTATTTTTTTTAGACTTCTAGCATTTGCATACAGGCATTTCAAAGTTTGTATTTTGATCTTATTAACAATTTCAGTTGACAAGGCTAATTTGGAATCTTTCATCTTTTTCTGCTCTTTACTTAAATATAATTAGTTACTTTATCTTTTTTGGAATCTCGCTATCAGGATTCCCTAACTTCACTCTTTTGCTAGTATCCTTCAAAGATACATCATTCTGAAACATGAACTCCTGGATGATTGTTGGCTTTTCCCTATTTTCTAGTTTAAAAACATTTTTATCTCCTTTTTAAAGGTTAATGGCAACAGCCGGGTTTCACCTTGGTTAAGGTAGCATAGTAACATTGTAAATGATGGCAGATAAAGACCACTGTGGTCCATCTAGTCTGCCCAGTAAGGTGGCTAGAGTAGGTGTACTCGTCACTGTATTTGCCACCTCCATTGGAAGGGCATCCCAAGCAACCACCTACCTTTCGATGTAAAAGTATTTCCTGATGTTGCTTTTAAGTTTACCTCCTTGTATTTTCATTTTATGCCTTCTAGTTATGCAGCTTCCCCTTCTTTGAAAGTATTTTTTTTGTTCATTGATATTCTTTAAGTATTTAAATGTACGTATCATATCTCCTCTGTCCCTCCTGTCCTCTAGGGTATACATATTTAGGTCTTTAATTTTCTTCTTATATGTCTTCTGGCAAAGGCTCCAAATCATTTTGGTTACCTTCTTCTGAACCTTTCAAGTCTTCTTATACCCTTTGTGAGATATGGCCTTCCAAACTGAACACAATACTCCAAGTGAGTCCTCGCCAATGACTTGTACAATGTTTGTGAGATATGGCTTCCAAAACTGGACACAGTACTCCAATTGAGGCCTCACCAATGACTTGTACAGTGGCATTAATACTGTCTCCTTTCTGCTGGTTATTCCTCTCTGTATGCAGCCCAGCATCCTTATGGCTTTGGCTATCACCTTGTCACATTATTTTGCCACCTTGAGATCCTCAGACACTGCCACTCCAAGGTCCTTTTCCTGGTCCATGCACACCAAACTCTCACCCTCTATCACATACAATTCCTTTGGATTTCTGCATCCCAAGTGCATGACTTTGCATTTCTTCGCATTAAATCTTAACTGCCAAATAATAGAGCATTCTTCCAGTTTTGTAGAGCTTTCCTCATGTTGTCCATTCCTTGCACTGTCATCTCATCCATACATTGATACTCTGAAGTTCTGAGTGCTTCTTGGGTCCTGCGCATGGAATGGAATCATTTCTGAGATCTAGATTTCAACTTTCTACCTAAAATCCTAATTTTGGCTTCCAGAACCTCCCTCCTACAGTTTTCTATGTCATTGGTACCAATATTTTCCAAAACAGCAGACTCCTCCCCAGTACCATCTAAAACCTTACCTAAGTGATGCATGAGGTGTGCCACCTTCACACTAAGTAGGAAATTATCATGTGATCCTCATGTCTTCCAACCATCCAACTCTCTATATGCCTAACGATTGAATCACCAACTATAGCGGCCATCCTAATCCTTCCTTCATAAGCACATGGCCGTGAGACACCTCCTTGGTGGGAGAAGGTATTATGTCACTTGGAGAACAGGTTCAAGCTACAGTATCATATAGTTGTTACACTATGCCCTAACTTATTTTAATTTATCTGAAAGTTAGCTTGTTACAGTAAAACTTAACTGACTTAATAAAACACAAAATTTTAAAATAAACAGAGGGGCCCATATTCAGAGCAATTAACAAGGTTAGCAGACCTGCTAAGTGCATTAATTGCAGTGACTGGGAGATTCAGGGGCACTAATGTGATTAGTGCCACTGAATATCACCAGATGCCTCTACTAAATGCCCTGATGCTAGCCAACTCGCATGGAGGCATTCTGGGGTAGAATGGATGCAGCACCCAAGGATATTCATCTGCTAGCCAGTTATCCAATGGCGGTGAAAGTTAAGAACTTTAAAGGCTGGCCTAACTTTCACTGCCATAGCTAACTGGGCAGCAGCAGCTGAATATCTCTGCTTCCCAGTTAGCTGCAGCTCTATCCGGCCAACATGGATATTGAATGCCATTGGCTAAATATGATTAAACGTTCAGCAGTAATGGCTAGTCACTTTACAAGGGCTAGCTGCTGCCACTGAATATCATGCCCCCTTCAAAGATTTTATCAGTTATACCCAAAGTATTCTCTTTTCTTCATGATTTTTAGAACTTCCCAGCAGGTAAATACTTACAAGTGCAGATTCCTTCCCAGCAGTAGTAGCTGTTTTCTCAGCAGCTCTTCAAAACTGAAAATCACTGAGCTTTGGTTGACCTACTTATTTCTCTGCATCTAAGGCACTATTTTCTTGGTCTTTCACACAGCCTTTGGTTTGATAGAGGGAGCCTTTCAAGTTGCCCCTTTGTTCTGTACCTTGGCTTTAACACTTACTTAAACATGTGACAGATCAAAGAGGCAACTTTAAAGGCTCCCTCTATCAAATCAAGGGCAGTATGATAATAATAGCCACTGGAAACCTACTTTTTGTTTTTTTCTCTTTTAATCAATTCCTTATCCACCTTTCTCATGACATTTTTCATGACATTTTAATTTCCCCAGGTGTCTTTCATGAGGTATTTTATCAAAGATTTTCTAAAACTCTAGGTACACTATAGGGCTTATTCCATCCTGGATGTCCAGCACCTCTTTATGTCCGGTCTGAACCGGATGTACAGAGGGGCTTGTGATTCTGATCTGGCGGGGCACGTCTAGCACTGCAGGATCAGAATAGCGCTCAAACTGGCCTGCACATAGACGACAAGCCCAACTAAGTCTGCCAGGGCTTTTAAATGAGCCATGGCACCATGGCATCCGGTTGCCATGGCACCGCGGCTCCATTTAAAAGCCGTGATGCCGGCTGCCGGAAAAAAAGGCTTATTCCCCACAGACCAACTCCTGATCTGGCCTTCTAAGGCCAGGATTGAGCTGCGGGGTATGTCCTCTGGCCCCCCCTGCCCCATCCATACCCTGGCATTAAAAAAAAAAAAAAATACATGTCCAGGGAAGTTATTCCACCTCAGAGGTGGAATAACTTCCCTGCACATGTCGCCGGCCCTGGATGTACAGGGCCAACATTAGAATCAGCCCTGTACGTCCAGGGCCAGTGACCGCCTACCACCTGCCCAAACTCTGCCCCCAAGCCACGCTTCCCTGCCCCATCTATCTTCCCCACACAACTGGTGGGGAGGTTAGATGCCGGTGGGGGAAGGCATGAATAGTGGGGATGGAATAACCCCCCATGAGTCTGATTCCAGAAGGGTCAAGTCTGGGCTGTCCGAACAATCCCATGCAGGACGGGTCCATTTGGATCTGATTCTGAAATACGGGAGCAAAACATTCCTGTGGCTGATGGCCTGACATCCTCCCCGCAGCTCCATCTGCCTGCAGACCCAAGTCCCCACCACCCGACCCTGACAGGTAGTACAGGGTCATGATAGCGTAGGATGATTCTCATGCCAACTGCGCAAAGTGCATTATGGATGAGAGTGGATGAGGTAGGGGCAGAGAGTGGGTGTGGTGAGCTTGGCGTAGTTAGCACTGTGATCACACTAAGGGGTATGTTTACTAAACTGCGGTAATGGTACGTAACGCGTGTTATGTAACGTTAACGATTGTTAGCGCATCATAACGCGCGTTATGATGCGCTAACAATCGTTAATGTTACATAACACGCGTTATGATGCGTTAACGATCGTAAAGCTCCACGGCGCGGTAAAACACCACAGAAGGTGGAGAGAGGGCAGAGAGAAGGGGTCAGTGGGCATAGAGTGGGCGGGGAGAGGCTCCCTTCACACTAACGCGCTGATCTGAAGAGCTAAATCCTAACGCGAATGAAAACCTGCTGTTAAATGCACATTACGGGGGAGAGAAACCATTTCAGTGTCAGCAATGTACAGCCTAGGCAGGGAAAACTAAAAAAAGTGATAAGTGCGATACATGTGAACAGACCTCAACAAACTGGAAAAAAACCATAACCAAGCTGGCCAATAGTGGTATTAATGAGAACCATCAGCCCCCCCCCCCCCCCGGAGAAAGCTCCATAGAAAAGATATAAATCGTGGAAGGGTCTACACTCCGTCCCCATACAAGGTGAATGAGCCCACAGTGAAATAGCGCTGCTCAGGGTTTTCCACTCCATCGGACAGGGTTCCTATGGCGTGCACATGTCCCGCAACATCAGGGCAGGCATGTCGGAACGGCAACTGGACAGATGCCTGAGAAGGGGATACAGAGGGCCGCAGGCGGCACATGCTGTGGTGCAGCTGGGCCACAGTGTGGACTAGGGTGATGCCTAGCTGGCCAATACAAATGCTGAAACAGCAGAGCAGCCAGACAGCAACTGCTGAAGGCCCAACATTGGCACAACTGTGTTTCCCACAGTGTCACAGGGGATAGTACCCAACAGCTACCCCCAAGGGCACAGAACATTGTCAGGCGGGGCTGGGGGGGAGCGTGGACGTCTATGCAGGCACCCCTACCCCAGAACCCGCACCATAGGCAGCTGCCTACCTGCACAATGGATGGCCTGAGACTGCGCACCACCAGCATCACCAGCAGAAGGGCATGTCAGCATGGTGGCTGAGGGATACTGGTGGTGGAGGGGGCAGTGGCAGCTGCCCAGAGCAGACCGTGGCCTAGCCCTGTGTAGGTGGGTGCCGTGTACTGCAACAGACGGGCCCTGTCTGACGAACAGTCATGGTATCACCAAGGAATGTACTGACTCTGTGACAACAAGGTGGTGTAGTGCACAAAACCAGTGTATTCAGAAGCAGAGGGTCACAGGTTCAAGTCCCAGCTGTGGTTCCTGCCAACCCAGTCCCCATATTTTACCCACTACTACAATGTGCTAATACAGACAGCACCTTTATTGCACATGACGTAAACATGCCCAAGACACCTACATTTTACCCTACAGAGCACGGACACCATAAACATGCACATTACCTAGAGCAGAGTCTCCCAAATGCAGTCCTGGAGGGCCAAACACCATTCCGGTTCCATGCTGCCTCTGATTTATTTTATTTATTTAACATTTATATACCGCATCTTCCAAAGTTCTTCCAAATGCCTGTGCTGCATTTCTATGCGCCACCCCCATGGTATGCAGATGTATCTCATGCATATTCATGAGGGACAGCATGAAAACCCGAACAGTGTTTGGCACCGCAGGACTGGAGTTGGGAACCTCTGCCGTAAAGCAGCAGCCAACAGGGGCAGACACACCCGCACCCACAGGCCCCATTATCCAAAGCCTCCTGGAGAGGCAGGACTTTGGGCTCTGCATGCATCTCCCAATACTAGCACTTGCATACCTTAGTAATGCCACCCTAAACCTGGGAATATGGTACACATCTATCAAAAGGTTGCTATGATTACTGGCAGATAGCAATTCCTAGGTTAAGTACAATTCTCTGAGTGAGCTGCATCATAGCAACCTTTCTGATGTCTGTGCAGTGTACTACAGGTCTTGTGTCTGACAGTGTTTACCAACCTGGGGAGTGACTCCTACAGTATTGCGTACCATAGCCATGCCTGCACTGTGCCTAGGACTGGTGTGGTGGCCTGGGCTTCCCAACACCTCTATAGTTGCACAATGCTGGCATAGGTGTGGGGAGTGTGTGTCTGTCTATCCAGTGTGTGGTGGCTGCCAACACCCTCCACAGCCCACACTGCTAGCACTGTTGCCAGTATTGGCCTGCCAATGTGCATAACAAGGAGCAAGGTACCGTGGGAATAGCCTGGACAGGGTGGCCTGGCCTGGCCACATCTGCACAGGGCATAGGGCAATGGCTCGGACATTGTAGTGCCCAGTACCACCTGCACGGACAGGGTGGCCATAGCATGTCCTCCTGGGAGGTCACTCTCACCCTGACTGAGCAGTGACCATGGAATGGCTAGGTTCCCCCATAGTGCTATATAGCATTTCTCTCATGTGATATTTATGGGTTTTCTTTTGGGGCCCAATCACTGACTTATCTGCTTGGTGTGTATGCTGACATCCCCGTTCTGGGTGCATGCATCTCCTCTAGGTCCATGCACTATGGACTAGCTGGCGGACTGTCTGCAGCTAGTATGTGTCTTGCTGGAACACCTTGCAGGGTGCAGCGGCTGGAGGCTTGCTGCTGGAGAATGTCAGATAATGGTGGGGGGCAGCTGAGCATTTCCAGGCCTGCCGTCTGTCTGCTATTGCGTTATGGATGTGTACCGCTCTGTCTGTTCCCCAGCAGGACTGGGGTTGATGGTCCCCTTTACTGCTACCATTGCAGGGAGGTAGACTGTGGATCTACTGGTGGGTGATCCTGTTTCCCACCCTGAGCCCCAGAGGGTGGGTTGTGTGGTGGTACATAATCTGCCTATGGGTCCATACACCCCCCCCCCTTCACCTACAGCAGGTAACCATGGCACCAACACAGGATATGCACTATTCTGGGTGCATCATCGCCCATAAGGACGAGACATGACCGAGACATACAGCAGAACACAGATGTATCCTAGGTGTGTCTAACGGAACTACCTATCACACACTGATGGGGTCCTGCAGCATGGCGTATTTCAGCCATGAAAGGTGCTGTGGACCTGGTGCTGGGCGCCCCCCCTCAACCTCAGGGTGGGCACAGTACCCGCACAATGTGACTGTCTGTGGCTCCTCTGTGGCAGTGCCACACACGGTCTGTTGCCCCTACCAGGCCGAGGTGCTGTGGGGGTGCATACCCAATCTTGTGCCCATCTCTCGTCTGCTGATTTGCATGTGCAGTGCATCATGGGTACGGGTGGGTTAACCCTATCCTGGTAACCACAGCAGACAGTTTGTGTGGTGACATGCAGTTCTTCTGCAGCCAGCCAGGGCTTTGTTCACAGCCTTATAAGGTGTCCTATAGGGGACATTATAGGATGCCTTGGCGGACAGTACACTTTATAATGTGCCCTATGGAGTGCCTTATGCGGCACCTTAGGTTATGCCACCGTGAGGTGTGTTTGCTGGCAGCACTAATTAAAATACATGTCAAATGCCTCAGCAATCACTACTTAAATGTAAAGGGTGCTGCCTCAGCCAGCCTTATACATTAGGCCCACTGGGGAATTGAACCCATGACCCCTGTATCATCAGTCAGTGTTGTAACCATTGTGCTACAGCTCTGCTGCTGTGCTTTTATGCCTGCGCGCCTTCTTAAGATTAACGCGCGGTAACGTGCCCTGTAGTGCTCGTTCATTTATGGTGCCTTGTAACGTGCGTTCTCGGTGCGTTCTCGGTAACGATGTACCGCCCATGTCCTTATTTGGGATTTCTGTCTCTAGCGGGGCTCCTAACGCGAATCGCACTAACACAGTTTAGTAAACATACCCCTAAGTGCTAAATGCATTAGCACGGGTTCACTAAAACCATCTCAATAGGTACCGTTAGGTGCACTTGCACTAATGTAGCACATGCTATGGGTCAGGTATCAATGTTAACTGCTGGGGAAATGCTTTCCACATACTGAACAGTTAACACAGTGGTGTTGCACATAACGTGCCATGGTTGCAGCGCTATTGGTGCGTTATATGCAACAATTTAGCGCCCGTTAGTAGAAGGTCCACTAAGAGTTTTTCCTACAAATCACCACCAATAAATATCTTTTCTGGCATGGGAAAGAAGGAGCAGGAAAAAACCAGTGGCCTATGAAAAGTAGATTAGCGATATGCTTTGCTCTGCAAGCTAACTAAAATAGCATACCTTCTCATTTCCCCTTCCCCCATTTGGAGGTTATGCTCTTTTTTGCTCAATTTAGAGATGTCTAGCCAGGTTATCCTAGGGGTTGTGGAGTGGAGAATTCAGCTGTACAGACAGGAAAGAAGCATTGTATGTGAAAGGAATGACCCTTAATGTACGGTGCAGATAAAAGAGGAGACATTAGCAAGATGTGATATGTTTATGTTTACTTAACTTGATATACCGCCCTTCATTACACCAGGGCGGTTTACAAAATATTACAGGGATGGGCACAAGCCCTCATTGCAAGAAAGGAAATACACAGCTAGACAGGAAAGAGGAAAGAGAAAGAGAATACATAGGAAGGACAAAACAGAGGGGAAGACACGGGCAGACACGTATAAATGGGGATTGCAAAACATTTCTATGGTTTGCTTGTGTTATTTTAGTTGTTCTAAACTTCTGGAGAACTTCAGTTTAGATAAATGTTTCCTCTAAGAAACTGTAGAAGTTGATAATTTCATGTATTTCTCGATTTATCCTCTTGTGTGGAAATGTTTTGAAGGGTATGCAGATGCATCGATGTGGTAGCAGTAGTATGGTAACATATTTTTAATTTTCTTGCCTTTACTTCTGGAGAAGGCTACTACAAATGAAAGAGGGGATGATGTGGTTTATGAACTAAGTAAGGATTCTTGTGCATTACAAGATGGGGGGAGTATAAGAACTTATCGAAGGATTTTCTTGAGATATGCAGAAAGCTTCTGAACATAAGAAATGAATATTTTGATTTATCAAATTTATTGAGTTTGGGCATAAAGATTTCTAAGGCTTTCATTTGGGATGAATGATGTTGCCTCTATTTTGCAAGTAATAAACATATTTAGCCATAAGTTAAAATGCCCCATTGTTTCCAGATATTAACGGTTCTTCTTCGTCACATAAAAAGCTTTCCGTTCTGGTTCTATTGTGACACAGTAAACAACTTTAATGGATTGGAAACTTTGCATCTTCCCCAGGCATCCAATTATTTCTCTGGTCCTTTGCCCTGGTTCATTCAGATTTTCTGCCAAACAATTGGAATCGTGGTTTCCTGGATTATTTATGTTCTAAAAGTGCAGCTCCCCACCTGAATACTGTTATTGTTTTCAATTATGTCCCATGCAATGAGACACAGTGATGGATTGCAGTCCAGGGGAAGGTTCTTTCTGCCAGGTGGTTTAGCGACAAATTGAGTGGGCAAAAGACGAAGAATTGGCAAGCCAATTGTTTCCTTAATTGCTGAAATTAGTGACAAAACTGCCAGAAATGGGGATTTTTTTTCCTGGCATTCACGCTTTGGGTAAAGCAAGCATGGAGATTTCAAAATGAAATCCTGTGGGTACTTCATAAGCCCTGTCCTAACCCTGTTCCAACCATTCCTTCTTTTTTTCTGCAGGTAAACAGCTGTTTATCCATAGAAATGCCTTTGAAATTCACCGCAGAGTAATTATTAGATACAAATAGTATTGAGATGACTTGGGCTTTCTTGCAGAAATAAATTGCTGCCCAGTTTGTTTTCATGATTCTCCCAGACATCCATGTAATGCTCCTAAATGCAGACAGAACAGCAAAGAAAGGACTAAGGCCCCCTTTGACTGAAGCCCACTAAGGATTTGCCATTAATACTTTGATCACTGCATTAATTGCAAAGGTCGCATGATAGCTGTCGGGAGTGTGTCCAGTATGTCCCTGATAGCTAACATGCAAAGTTTTCCTAAACCGTGCACCACTATGCCGGGGTCACTTAGCAGCTCCTAGAGGTGCCATTTTGTGAACCCACATTAGATTACGTGATGCTACCAACTGCACAGCAACAGTCTGGGCTCTCACAATAATGAGCTTTTCACACCCATGTGCCATCCATTCCCCACACCATCACACAATGATTGCCAATTATCGTGCATTTTAGCTTGTGGTGGCAGACAGTATTGGACATTAGTATTTAGTGAAAGGGGCCCTAAATGCAGCAACATTTGCCTATTCCTGTGGACATGCAAAATCTAGGGAAATAATTATTATTTATAATGGGAAATCAGCAGATCTAGTGCTGCTTTGTAGTGGAAACTTTATGGGTGAAGACTAAAGTTAGGATGAAATAAAAACTAAATCAAATGGTTGGTAGATTCTATAAACCACAAACCATCTGAGTAGAATATTTATTTATTTTATTTATTTAACAGATTTTATATACCGCCTTATCCTTTAATCAAAGCGGTTTACAAAGATATAAAATCAATATCCTAACAAAAACAACATTTAAACATTAGGTATAATTAATAATTAAATATCAATAAACAATTAAAATTTCAATTAGATACAGTGGTTAAGTTTGTAGAAATGGGAACTAATATAGGAAGGAAAGGATTAAAGTTAGAGGGTATAGAATAAGAGACAACTTATTAAAATAAAATGAGTGATCTATATATAGCATATACATTGGGTTAGGATTTTATAGAAGATAAGGGTAGGAAATGTGAAGTCCCATTGTAGTCAATGAAAAAAAAGGTTTTCAGTCTTATTTTGAAGTCTTTGGCATCATAAGTAGATCTGATATCTTGAGGGAGGGAGTTCCAAAGGGAGTACGCTGCTAGGGACAGAGCTCTTTGGAAGTTGAGTTCATAGTTTTGCAGCACACAGCAGGGGTCTGAATAGTGTCAATCATCTGACTACGTCTTGGTCTATTGTTGGATTTAATCTTTATTAAATCATTGAGGGTGTTGGGGGCCAGGCTTCATTGAATTTTTAAAATGATGAGGGCCGTTTTAAATTTGATTCTTAAAAAGATTGGGAGCCAATGTAATTGGTTCAGGATTGCGGTTATGTGTTGGTGTTTTGTAGTACCTGTAAGAATACGGGCTGCAGTATTTTGAACCATCTGTAGAGGATAACTTGTTGAGGTGGGTAGTCCAAGGAATAATGAATTACAGTAATCAAGTATAGTTGTTATAATAGCTTGGCAGACAGTCCTGAAATGGTCATGATGCAAGATAGGCTTTAGTCTTCGTATAATAGCCAACTTGTGGTAAGCGCTCTTAGTGGTTCTAGCAATGTGTGAGTGAAAGTTTAGATTCCTATCTAATATTACACCCAAATATTTTAACTCCTGCTTGACTGCAATAGATTCATTAATAAAGTCAATGGACTGAGGGGGAGAAAAGTTATTATTGTGTGTGACGAAAAGTGCTTCAGTCTTTTTAAAATTGATCTTAAGATTGTTGTTAGCCAACAGAATAGATCCAGAAAGGCAATTGGTAATAGGAGCGTAGTCAGGCTTGTCTAAGTTTAATTGAGTGTATACCATAATGTCATCAGCATATAAAGCATATTGAATTCCATGTTGCCTAATGACTTCGCAGATAGGTTGAACGTAAACGTTAAAGAGTGGCTAGTTTTAGCAAGGGGGCATATATCTTTGGGTTAATGAAGCCTGAATTATCTTATGAATGTAGCAAGCAAGATCTTCATTTGCTGATTTAATCCATGGGACCGGGCAGGGGTCCGTAGGAGCAGTACTGGTATTAAGTGAAGATATGGTTTGTATAATTTCTTTTTTTGTTGGGAAGTGGAATTTATTCCAAAGATGGTTGGGAATTATACCCATATGAGTGAGGTTCAAATCCTGTGATTGTTCTGGACTAGGTGGAGTATGTTTAGAAGCTAAATGTTGAGCAAATGACTCTGGAGGGATTTTAATCACTCCAGAGATATTAGAGTCCTTTGTGAGTGTGCGGACAATGTTGAAGAGCTCTCTTGGTTTATTTATTGCCTTGAGGATGAGGTTGGTGTGATGTTCTTGCTTATGATGTTTGATTAGGTTATTGTATTCTTCCTGCTTTTGTTGATAGAGCAACCGAGTAGCCTGTGTCTTGTTTTTTCTCCATGTTATCTCAAGCTTTCGGAGGGTTCTCTTGGCCTTTCTTATTGAGCTAGAGTACCAGGGTGCAAAATGCTTTCTTGATTTGGAAACTAGATTTTGGTTGTTCGTTGGTAAATTTGATGCAGTTTATATGGTGTTGTTCCAGTGGTGAACAGCAGCATCTAAGTTAATTGTATGATGTTGAAGGACTGGGAGGATTTCATGAAGGAATTGTTCCTTACTGAATGATTTGAATCTCCTTGAAAATTGTTGTGGAATTTGTAAGGTGGTAGTGTTAGGATGAGTCACCTTAAATTGTATAGAATGGTGATCCAACCAGGGTATTGGCATGATAAGAGGAGTGATAAGCACTAAGTCCAGTATGGCCCCATCATGTGTGGGTTCTGTTACCAGTTGCCAGGATCTCCTTACTTCTAGATGACACCGCAGCAAGCGTGTGCCAGTCCACATCCGACATATTGAAATCACCTATCAGTAGCACTTCTCCTTTCATGGCAATACTGTGTATGTCTTCTATTAGATCTTTGTCCACTTCTTTGCTCTTTGAGAGGGATCTGTATATAACTTCAATGCAAATAGATTTCCCTTTTCCTCTTTCTAGTTTAACCCATAGTACCTCCTTTCTTCCTTTTAAGCCCTGTAATTCTATAGCTTTAATATTATTTTTTACATATAGTGCCACTCCTCCACCCCTTCTTCCTACCCTGTCCTTCCTAATAAAGTATTGCCTGGTATAATTACATCCCAGTCATAGTTTTCCGTAAACCATGTCTCCATAACCACCTCAAAATATAATTGTTTAAGAAATGAATCACTGACCAACTTAAAAAGGTGAAAGGACGTTGGGTCAGTGGGAGCTGTAGTAGATCAAGATTTAGCAATAATGAGTGAAAGTTCACTGTAAGAAGGAATCTTAAAGGCTAAAATTTTAGGAGAAGAGGGGCAGATAGAAGAAACAGAAGCAGAAGCAAAATCCTGTGGTTGAGGAGGTGAACTGTCCGTAGAAACCTAAGGGGAATCTGTAAGATGGTGCAAAAGACGGAACAGATGAGAAGTAGCATCCTTATGAATCAAAGAAGAAGAAAATTTCTTAGCCAGAACAATAGCTATGTGGTAGTGATAAGGAGCATTAAAAGAGAGAATCATGGAGGCTGGCAAAACTTACACCCCAGCGAAGCTCAAGCTGACGGACCTGGCGCTTAAGAAGGTGTAAGTACAGGTATATACTAAAGTACCTGTTAGTATATACCTGTAAACCGCTCTGATGCATAAGTAAAGGGCGGTATATCAAATGCCTAAACCATAACCATAAACCATAAGCCAGAATGATACCACGGATGAGAGGGACAGGAATAAGAAGAAGCAAGGAACAAAGGAACAGTCAAATCAAAAGCTGTTGAAATAGCATTAAACACAGAAGATCTCTAAAGGAATAAAGGGACTATAGTATTTGCTATGGAAGGGCAGACTAGATACCGTAATCACCCAAGTATAATGCTCCCCCACTTTTGAATCGAAAAACTAGTCTTTTTTGACATACCCAAGTATAACGCTCCCCGTAAGTTTTCAGAATTTTGTTTACATTTTATTTTACACAAAAAATGATACAGAATGATTACAGAAGTTCATGCGTTCATTCTCACTGTAACTTCTTTACCAGCACTGGCCAATCAGTGCATGACCTCCGCATGAAAAGCGTAAAGGATTGTTTTGCCGAGGCAATCCGTGATTATAATTGGTTGACACCCGAAGCCTCGAATGAAATGAGTGACGCCTACGGCTGCGCCAAGTCAATTGAGTTGAGAGGGAGTGCCGTGCGACGCGAACCTAAATGCTATATTGCTGTCCCGTTTATTGTCTCAGCATTGGCGAGGGAGTGGATTCTTGGAACAAATGATGAATGTGAGTTAGATTTTCAAATTCGTGACTTTGATGGGAAAGGGATTTCGGTGCACTTTATACTCAGATGATGCCGTCGAAGGGGCTAAAGAACGTCTTCCTTGGGAGGAGGAGGAGGAAAGAGAGAGGAGGGTATTTATTTGAATTTTTTACCTACGAAAAATAATTATGACACGCAGTCACGCACTGTATTATACTGATTGATAAAACACCAGCAATGTACCAATAAAATTTATTACATAATTTGATCTCCTCTTACACAGAATTTGACTTTGCAAACTGGGATTTCTCACATACTCAAGTATAATGCTCTTCCAATTTTTGATGTTGAAATTTGAGATAAAAATGGGAGCATTATACTTGGGTGATTACGGTAGGCCATATGGTCTTTTTCTGCTGACATGTTTCTGTTTCTAAACATAAGGACCCGATCATCAGGATGACAAGAATCAAATTTGGTGGCAAGAGGTGGACATTTTGCCACAAAAAGATCATGAGTGAAGTTTTGAAAGTGACGACGATAGTGAGGCACAGATCTTAAAGGAGGATGGGGAGAGAAGAAAGTGTGAGGGGAAAAGAGACAAGATAATGATCCATCCAAAGATAAGGTGTAATCATAGGAGAAGAAAAGGACAAGGTTATCACAAGGTCCAAGACCTGGCCAGCAGCATGAGTTGGGTCACCAATGTGTTGCATTAGACCTGAAGATAGTAGAAAAGCCAGAAAATCCTTAGCGACAGGATCTGAAAAGGAAGTAATATGAATGTTAAAATCACCCAAAGTAATAAGGGCAAAGAAGCAAGTAAATAAGGGGAAACCACATCATAGAGTGCTTGGAGGGAAGCAGCAGAGACAGGAGGGGTAAATAGATAGAATGGTAAGAGGTTGGTCAAAAATTAACTGTAAAAGAATTTAAAGAGAAGAGAAGTAAGAATGGCAAAGGACAACCGTTAGAGAAAGGTGAAAAAAGTACTGCAACACCCCCACCACACTTATGGAGTGGTTAAGATATAGAAAACTATAACCAGGAGGACAAGACTGTTTAAAATGGACAAGACAAGAATCATATAATCAAGTCTCTATAAGACAGAGAAATTAAATGGGACATACTTTTAAGGGAACGGATGTTCAGAAGTCCCAGGGAAAGATTATAGTGAGAAGATAAAGAGAGACAAGATGAGGAATAGGAAGAAGAGGGAATAGTAATAGAAGATAAGGTTTTTTTGCCATAGGAAAAACATTTGAGTGAGGTAATGAGTCATGATAGCTCCATTTTACAGGGATCGGTGAGGAATGCATATCTCCAAGAGCAAAAACGGGGTTCTGACCAGAAGTCACAGCATAAAGAAAAGAACAAAGGAAAATAAAGGTAGAATAAGAAGAGAACACCCAAGAGTGGCACAAGAAGGAGCACACAAAGGACCACGACATGCTCCTTGTTGCGTTCCTTCAGCACACACCACAGGGAGAAAGAAGAACTTTGAAACCTGCAAAGTGAAACATCACTTCCTTACATAGAAGAGGGCAGGGCTATGGCAGCCGCAAAAGCAGCAAGCAGGCAACACAGCTGCAAATCAAAGCTAAAGCCTACAGGGAGGCAGAAAATTCTTGTAAAATAACTGTAGGACCGCATGGGCATGAAAATAACTACTGTAACCAAAGCCATGTGATGAGCAGTGCATAAGACCAATCCTACTGCCCAATTAAACTGTAGTAGCGTCAGAATCCATTCATTACCACCTTGTCATCACTTAGGCAACTTCATAATCCTATCAGCAAAGGCCATCTCATATTTTCAGAACAAACACACCATGTTCCATCAATGATAAACATCTCTCTGCATATTTTCTTTCCAGTTAGCCACCAGCAGCTTAATAGCCACCGAAAGCAGTAAATCAAGAAAAAAAAACCTTACAAACCGTTGAGGAACTTTGGATGACATGCCAATGATTTCCATATTAGAATTTGAAACAAAAAAACCCCTGAATATACAGAATACTCCTAATATGGGCCCATATCTGTTCTCAATACTCACAATTTATTTATTTATTACATTCTCTTATATACTGTGCTATTCTGCATCAGTGTGGTTTACATTGAACAAACTGAAATTACATTGAACAGGGCATTATAACTTGGAGATAACTATTTTACAGGGAACATGGGCTATGGAGGGTTAAGTGGCTTGCCCAAGACCACAAGGAGCACCTTTGGGACTAGAAACCCCAGTCCTTCCAGCCCAAGGTTGCTGTCCTCTAGTGGGATTTGAACCCCCAACCTTCCGGCCTGAAGTACCTTGCCCCAACCACTAGGCCACTCCTCCACTCATGATTTGGACTCCACTCATGATTTGGACAATGAAAACAAATATGTAAAGCAGCGTTTCTTGCTCAGCCTTGGAAGACCAGCAGAAACTATGTTGTTTTCCTATCCACTTAGCTACTTTCATTGACATAAGAAAAGACATTAAAGGGAGGAGTGGCTCAGTGGTTGGGACAGGTTACCTCAAGGGTTCAATTCCCGCATGGGGACAAGCAACTTCAGCCTGGAGGGACTGGGGCTTCTAGCCCCATGGCCACTCCTTGTGGCCTTGGGCAAGCCACTCAACCCTCCATTGCCTCAGGTACACTTAGATTGTGAGCCCTTCAGGGACAAGGGAATAAAAAGTACCTGTTAGTATACATGTAAACCACACTGATTCTAAAGAGCATGGTATAAATAAATAAAATAAATAAGAAAAGCCTTATGGGAGAGAAAATAAAAGGACTGATTCATAGATAACAATATTGAAACCCTGATATGGGCCCTTAGAATCTTCCCCACTTATGACTGTTCACTGCTCCCTTGCTTCTAAGGAAGGGTTTTCCAAAGGAGTCACCTCTTTGTTTATGCCCCCTGGTCACATCCCGGTGGTCTTTTCACCTGGTTGATCACATTATTCATAGAGGCAGCAGAGCCCTGAAGTGTAAGGGTGGTGCAAAATCTTTATTTAAAACAGAAAAACATAGTGGATATTCACGGCACTGTAACATAGAAACAGAAAAATATGATGGCAGATAAAGACCACACGGCCTATCCAGTCTGTCCTTCCATACCAACCACTAAGTTATATAGTCTCTTTTTTTCCCTTTAGAGATCTTCTCTGTTTGTCCCATGCTTTCTTGAATTCAGATACAGTTTTTGTCTCTACTACCTCCACTGGGAGACTATTCCATGCATCTACCACTCTTTCTGTAAAGAAATATTTCTGCAAATTACTTCTAATTCTACTTTCACCTTCATTCTATGCCCCCCTCATTGAAGAGCTTTTTTTTCAATTGAAAGAGACTCTCCTCTTGTGCATTTATGCCACCAAGCTATTGAAATGTCTCTATCATATCTTCTCTCGCCCGTCTTTCTTCCAAAGTATACATATTGAGAACTTTAAGTCTGTCCCCATATGCTTATGACAAAGCCCACAGAGCATTTTGGTTGCCACCCTCTGCACTGACTCCATTCTGTTTATATCCTTTTGAAGGTGCGGTCTCCAGAATTGCACATAATGCTCTAAATCAGGTCTCACCAAAGACTTACACAGAGGCACTATCACCTTCTTTCTGCTGGCCATTCCTCTCCCTATGCATCCAAGAATCTTTCTGGCTTTTGCCGTTGCCTTTTCTACCTGTTTAACCACCTTAAGATCATCGGAAACAATCACCCCAGGTCCCACTCTGTGGACATAAACACCTTGTCTTCTATACTGTACCGCTCTTGGATTTTTTTATCCTAAATGCACGACCATGCATTTTTCAGCTGCCAAATTCTCGACCACTCTTCAAGCTTCACTAGATTTTGCCTCATGTTATCTACTCCTATCTGGGTGTCTACGTTATTGCATATTTTGGTATCATCTGCAAAGAGACCAACCTTACCCAATAACCCTTCAGCAATATCACTTACAAAATGTTAAAAAGAATTGGACCGAGAATAGATGTGGCACACCACTGGTAACATCCTTCTCCTCAGAGTGTTTATGTTTATGTTCATTAATATCTTGATACACCTCCTTTTGCATGGCTACCAGAAAAGCGATTTGCAGCTTAAAATTTCACTAAAAGTAAGAGCAGAAAGGATTTCTATGACTGTACTGAAATGAGATTCCAGGTTTGTTTCCATTTTTAAATAGTAACTTGCCTTGATTTTGATAGGTAAAACATGCACTCAGATTTCAACCAATAAATAAATAAAGGTACAGCCATGGCCCTCATGTTACCAAGTTCCTGATCAAGCTATAAAGCTGTAAATTCCTTATCATCCCTCCAGTCCAGTCCAGCACCTCTGGGTAGTGCACCTCTTCCAGCAGCTTGGATGACACCATTGTACTTAGCTTTTGATGACACCAGTGTACTTATGCAGCTGGCACCACCTACCAGTTCAGTCTCCAAGCAGCTGAAGAGATAGTGAGCCAGGGTGCTGGACTCACTGAAGGGACAACAAAAGAGCAAAGGTTTGGGTTAGAGTTTAGTTAAAGTTTGAGTTTATTTCCTCTGTTCTTTGGTTTTAAAGTTAGAAAAAAAAAGAAAGGATTCAAGGAGGAAAGAATCAAAAGGACAATAGGGCAGAGAGGGAGGATATCCCCTCACTCCAGGAATCTGGAGGGGTGTCCCTTGGAGGCCTCCTGCAGCCCGAGATTTCAGGTGGCTCCCGAACCCATTATTGGGTGAAGAACCACTGCATGGGCAGGAGCTTACAGACCGACAGCTCCAGGTCAGCCCCTCAGCGCCGAAGCCGGGAAGTGAAGTCTGAGTGCAAGAAGGAGGAGAGCCATGTGGTGCAGAAAGGGCGAGGTTGAAGAGAGACCCCGAGATAAGCAGTAAACGACGGAGTGGGGGCAGCAGGAGCTCCTAGAGTTCGTCGGAGCAGCTGGAGGAGCAGAGCAGCGTACAACCATGTGTCTGGGGCTTCCAGCGGCGCGGGAAACACAAGCAGTGAGTTTTATTTTTTTCCCCAGGCCCACGTGTTCATCTACCCCCTGCTGTGCTTTCGACACATGGGGGAGGTCAATTGCCTGCACTTCCCTCTTGCAGCTAGGGAATAGAGGCAGGATAGAGCAGTTCCTTTCCTCTTGGATCCATTTTCATTCTTCGCAGTTCGTGGCATTTCTTTTTGGCTTTCTTTTCCTTAATTTAATTTAATTTCTTTTAATTTAATCTAATTTGATTCAATTTGCATGCATCTACTTTAATTCTTTACAGTTAGCTTCAGGGTTTTGCCGGCCGTGCCTTGGCCCCGGGGAGGTGCACTGGGAGAGGGGGATTTGCTGGGGGGAGCCCGCAGCACTTTCCACCATGTCGACCAAACCGCAGTGCCTGGTGTGTGGGACCCGATGGGGAGTGGTTTTGGAGGCAGGCATTTGCCTAGGCTGCACACAAGAGGCTAACTCATTGGAGCAGGACCTGCAGGACAAAACGAGGCAGGAGAGTTCCTCCCTGTCACAGGAGGCACAGGATGAGGGGGGCTCCATGCTGGCTTCGTCGGAACTGGCCCCCAATCCCTTGGCTATGCCCAGACAATCCATTCTTCAGACCCACAGAGCAGTAGGGCTCCCAGGGGATTTTTCACCAGTTTGTCTTGTTTTTGCACAAGGCATTTTTCTGATGCCAACAGGGGTTGGTGAGAGGCTCTTCAGTCCCATAACGCGGGGCTTAGAGGGGGTCTGACGCAAAAGAGGATGAGATGGTGGCAGGTGCAACTAAGAGGACTAGAGGCTCAGAGGAGTGGCAGCAATCGCCATTGTCGGAGGGGCAGGCAGGGCCAGTCCGTCCATTGAGCAAGAATGTTGTTTGCACAGGGCCCCGCGTTTCAGCAACATTCTGCATTGAAAGACCTTGGTAAATTAAAAAATAAAAACTGGCTGCTGGCTGCTTCCCTCAGCAACCACACACCCCTTCAAGACGGCAGCGTTTACTGTTTTCTCCCCCCTATCAGTAGGGGAAGACACCGCCACTGAGGTCCCTCTAAGTTCCATACTGGCTCCCTCTCTCAAGCACGAAGCCGGCAACAGCTGCATGACTTGGCTGGAAGTACTTCTGGGTCGCAGAGTTGGAGTCAGACCACCTTCGGCAAGTGTCCTCTGAATACCCGCGGTGGGAGCTCTTCAGTTTCCGCTTCTTCCCCCCATCTGAGGCCAGGAACTAATGGGAAACAAAACACTCTGAGAGGTGAGTGCTACAGCCAATGGTCAGACGCCATTTTGCTCCCCTCATTACATGCTAGAGTACTTGTTTTTAATGTGGGGAGGGGGATCCATAGTCTGACTGGATAGCCAGGTTTTTAAAAAAAGGATCTGGAGGAGGTCCCTTTGGGCATCCAACTGGCTAGCTGAGGTGATTGACTTGGACAGGGGAGTGCACTGATCTCCCCAAAATAGTTTCCGATGGGGATCTGGAGCTGTCTGGGGGGATAGGTGCTGAAGGGGGGAAGGCACTTTTTAGATTAGGAGAGGACGATTGGGGCATGGGGGGTGTTTGTTGTAGAGCAGACAGACAGACACTGCCAATCAGCAGTGGCCATGATGCCTGCCACAGAGGATTGCTGGCAAATAACACCACCACTCGAGGTGAGACCACTTCTCTCCCTCCCCCCCCCCCTTCCTTCTGGCTTTTTCAGCTTTTGGGCAAGATGGGGCTTCAATGGGAAACAGGGACCATGAGGCGGCCCCACTTTAGAAGCCAACTTTTTTTGGAAGAGGACAGCCTTTCATGGAGGGGCAGAGATTAAGAGAGAGGTGTGTTACTTTTGTTTATTGAAACCTGGATTGGGGTTAGTGGGGTGTATATTAAGACAAATGGCCCACCAAGGATTAGTGGTTGGGGCAAGGTACTTTGGGCCGGAAGGTCGGGGGTTCAAATCCCACTAGAGGACAGCAACCTTGGGCCGGAAGGACTGGGGTTTCTAGTCCCACAGGTGCTCCTTGTGGTCTTGGGCATGCCACTTAACCCTCCATAGCCCATGTTCCCTGTAAAATAGTTCTCTGTGTGCTGTGCTTTCCTGTCTAGTCAATGTGTTTATACCTCAAAAATTTCCTGTCATGATTTGACAATTTCCAATCTGTAATCAAACCGCTGCTGATCGCTGGAAGTAGCGGTATACAAATGTATACTAAATAAATAAATAAATAAAGGATTCCAGGCTCCTCTTGATGAAGCTCTTTGACATTGGGGCAAGTAGTCTCTTCCAGATTAATGGCAGCTAACAAAATCCTATCTGGGCCTTGAAAAAAAATTACTTCTCAGTAAGTTGTAGTCGTTTATTGTGAAAACCAGTATGCAAATGAACAGCAATATAGTAAGAACTGAAATAAACATGCTGTATTTCACATGTGACACTTTTCAAAAAATTGTGCATTAATGAGCTGCTATGCATGAATTGATATCACATTCACAGCAGCTCATTAATGTGAAATTTACAGAATGACGTAGACCTTGATAGAAAGTTTACTAATGTGAAGGGAACTAACCGAGGATAGCATACGCGGCGGACCCCTCCACACGATACCCCCACCCCACCCCCCTTCTTGCCCCCCCCCCAAGCTATTTCCAACCCCACATTAATAACCACACTAAACACTGTGCTGGAATTCAACTGGCCGCAGCTTTTATTATGAACACAACTTGAATCAACAACAATTAACATTGTACCATAGCCCTCCCATCCGCGGACGCAGGCATCACCAGCCATATGACTAGCAAGGCGACTTCCTTTTACTTCATCCGTGGATAGGCCCCCGGCTATCTGCAATATCCACCCCTTCTTCCGGCTTCGCCATGCTACTAGCAAAAGCCCCCAGGGGTTCTCCTGGTCGGGGGTACCCCACCCCCGCCCTAGGTATTGCCCCGGCTCTGGACCCCAGAAACCTCCGGGATCCCGCCACCAGCCCAGAAAGCCCCTTTCTGAGCTGCCCCCTCCTTAGTTAAGCTGCGACCAGAGAATCCTGTGACCGTTGCTCCGCAGAATATACTCCAAAGCCTCCTGCCAATCATTCAATAGCAAATCCGATCCAATCGGGGATAAATGAACACCGTCACTCCGGAACAACCCAGCACACTCCACCTCCACCCAGGGATGTAAAATCTGCTATCCCCTGTGCTCACACACCCAGCGCCCAATCTGTCGGTTAACTTTGGTCAACCCCCTCGACCACCTCCTCTGATTCCAGCAAGCTGGCCTTGGAATAATATCTGACCATAGCATAACAACATCTTTAAATAGTAACAAAATCTCTCTCAAATCACGTTGCACTGCCCTAATCAACTGCTTGCAAGTCCATGTGCCAAGATCATTGCCCCTCCAGATGCAGCAATATCATCGCTGGGATCCCGAGGTCGCCCTGGCGGTGCCGAAGCAAAGTCAATAGCTGCGACCATCTTAGGCCGCGCTCGCCCAGCCATAAAACGGTCACCACACTGCCATCCAATCCGATGTTGGACCCACTGGCCGACTCGCTGCCCGCTGCCTGGCCCAATGGACAAATGAATGGCCAACCAACCAGCATACACATATACTGCGTCCCCCATCTGCAAGCAAAATGGACAGTTAGTCATAAATAATAAGACATGCCCTCCCCCACCCGTACGTAACCTTGGTATGCCCGGGACCGCCATCTGCCTATCCGTTGTATCTCAGACTCCCCAAACCCAGCCTCCGCCGCACTAGTCACGGCCCCGATTCGAAAAGAGTGGGGCGCAAACTTCCGCGGGTCCACTCCAATCTCTTTGAGCGCCAAGCGCAACACAACTGTGAACTGATACCGCATCAGCGGGGATGAGTCGGCATGTATGAAGAGCCTGCCCTCTGTCGTTGGCCGCACCGAATTATACGCCCTCAGTGCTGCCACCGGGCATGCCGCGGCCCCCTTTACCGCCCTGATCACCACCCAAGTCCCTTGTCCTAACTGATCCATCTTTGACCTAGCTAACCAGATCCGGAGCTCCTCACCCAACAACGTTACCTTCTCCCGCCTCAGCCCCCCCGCCCCCGAACCACGGGAGTCTGCCACTAGCTCGCCTACCCAAAAAGCTCCGAAAAAGGCCACACTAAAAACAGCGCGGAACAGGGTAGCTTCATAAGCCGAGACCATTACTCGCGCCATCGCGGCACACAACTTCTCCAACATTGTGAACGTAATCGGCCTTCTGTCATCCCCCGGGGCAGGACATGATCGCTCCCAACCTTGCAATAGCCCGGGATACTCCAACCCAAGGCCCTGGCGAAAAAGGAGAACCCTGCCAGGTGCGTCCGCACTGCCGCTCTTGACCCACCCCTTGCTTTAACTGCCACTATATACTGCCCCAATAAGCTATCAGATACTCCTCCTTCAAGCCATCCGTGTGCTTCCAAAAACTCCCGCACTCTGCAGAATCCTCTGGTGTAGGCATCCCACGTTCCCGTCGACACCGAGCTCCTAAGCAGCTGCATCATCGCCGGAGGCCAATCCGCCATAAATGATCCGGGATCGCCGCTCCCTCGTCGTCTGCATCTGGTGCCAACTGTCAAAAGAGCTCCCACTTGAAATGGGAAAGAGCATCCGCAATTTTGTTAGTACAGCCGGGGATGTGCTTAGCTTTGACAACAACATTCAAATGAAGACAGGCCAGCACCACTGCCCTCATCAATCCCACAACCCGGAGGCACCGGGGCGAATACCTGTTAACTACACTCACTACTGCCTCATTGTCACAACTCCAGACAATCTGGCAATTGCGCACTCTGTCTGGCCATAGTTCCAAACCTACTAATATTGGGAACAGCTCCAAAAATGCTACGTTAGCAGTTAGACTTTCGTCTCACCAATCCTGCGGCCACCCCTCCGCACACCAAGCACCCCCAAAGTAAATTCCCAACCCTTTTCCCCTGGCCGCATCCGTGAAGAGCTGCAAATCGCTGCTCGATACTTCGGACTCCATCAAAACCCTTTCCCCATTAAATTCAGCCAGAAACACATCCCACACACCCAAATCTTCCCGCAGCCCACTCGACACCCGTATATGATGGTGAGGCTTTTTTACCCCCGCTGTAGCCGCCGATAGACGCCGTGAGAAAACCCTCCTCATAGGAATCACCCTGCAGGCAAAATTCAGGGAACTAATCAAGGACTGCATCTTCTTTAACGCTACCTTCTGGGCCCTCATTACATTCGCTACCAAAACCCTCAACTTTCCGATCTTATCCTCTGGCAAGCGAGCTACCATCACCGTCGTGTCCAATTCAACCCCCAAAAAGGTAAGACAGGTCGTAGGGCCCTCCGTCTTATCCGCAGCCAAAGGCACACCCCACTCACGCGCCAAGGCCACGGAACCTTCCAGCAACTCTTGGCATTGCTGCAACCCAGCACATCCCACAAACAAGAAGTCACCCAGGTAATGCACTATGTTCGCACACCCCACCCGCTCGACCACCGCCCAATGCATAAAAGTGCTGAACTTCTCAAAGAAGGCACAAGACACCGAACAACCCATCGGCATACATTTGTCGAAATACAGACCACCCTGTACCCGAAAACCCAGTAAATGAAACGAAGACGGATGCACCGGGAGCAACCAAAAGGCAGATTCGATGTCTACTTTAGCTAGCAAAGACCCGGGACCACTCCTTCTCACCAAATCCACCGCCGCATCGAAGGAAACATAACGCACTGAACAAAATGCCCTGGGTATGAGATCATTTACCGACGCCCCGCTGGGCTAGACAAATTATGGATCAGCCGGTATTTCCCCGGCGCTTTTTTCGGAATGACTCAAACGGTGCCTCCCGAAACGGGCCCGCGATCCGGCCTAAAGCCAGTTCCCCTTGAAGCTTCTCTTGGACAATACTAGAAAACCGCCGCACCGAGGCTGCATTTCGCCCCGTCCCCGATACCACCCCCTCCCCTGCTGATATAACAAAACCACCCCGAAATCCATTTTCCAAAAACTCCCTATCCTGTTTTCGCGGATACTTCCACAGCCACGGCTGTAGAGCCTGCAACCACACCAGAGTCGCCGCCAGTTCCAACAATTCACTGTTTACTGACACCGGCAGGCGCGATGACTGGTCCTTTTTTAAAACATTCAGATTAATGTCCTGCGTCCCCCATGACAACAACCTGTTCTCCTCCATTTTATCCCTGAACTTCTCATCATAGTTGAGCCACGCCCAACCTTCATGTGTCTGCGCTGCCTCCAGTATAGAATACGCATACGCCAACAACATCCCATGCTGCTCCGGATAATAGTGCCCCCATACACTGGCCAATCGCAAGAAAGCCCTCGTCCAATTCAAAACATTGCGCGATACCTTCTTTACCCTCCCCGCCTTCTCGTCCTCCTTTCTTTTCTTTCTACTTTCCCCGGACCTCTTCCTACCTTCTAATAAATGAAAAATGTCCAAGTAGTGCCGTTTTCGGATCTTCCGCCACATCTTCCTCGGCACTCCCTCCCACAATTCCTCAATTGCTGCCAGCGTAGGCATTGCTGGCCCTGCAACCACCGCCCCACCCCCTACGGTGCCTCTGCTCTTGCCCCCCCCCATCAACTCCCGACGAGGACCTAGATGACTCGTCCGACAACGTTGTCGAAGATTCCGAGCTAGAATGTCGCCGACAAACATGCTTCTTCTTACGCTTCGCCTTCCCACCCCCACCTCTGCCATCCGCTTGTGCCCCGACCTCCAGCCCACTCGGTAACTCACCATCAGCCGACCGGGGCTCCACGTCTGCCTGGATGGCTCCTTGCTCCTGCCTCCGATCCCGACTCTGGCTCCCCGTGGGCAGCCGTCCTGTCTCGATCTCTGTCCCCAGACTCACCTCTGCCACTGTCGATTCCATGCGTGCTCCTTGCGACACACCCGACACCGGGCCTGGCGGCACCTGCTGCAAAGCCGACATCTGTGGAGGCAAAAGAGAAAAACCCAGAGGGGGAACCATCGTAGGCCAAGAAGGCTGCCAAACTCCCAGCCAGCCCACACTGGGGGAGCCCTGTCCCCCCCCCACGCCAGTGTTCCCAAGCTGCCGGGTAATATTCCCCAGACGGCCTTGCCCATCCTAACAGGCTGCCTTGCCCCTCGTAACTTGCCTGGCCTACCCCCCCCCCCCAGGCTCACCCCACTGGTACCCAAAACGCTCCCCTCCAACCCCCCCCCTGGCTTCCCGGCCCCCAGCCACCACTCTCATACCTTCCTCACTGGGTGGCATATAAGGATTCTCCAAAGCCGGTCTACCAATACCACCTCCTCTGCTCCCCAAGTGGCTCACCCCTCCAGACCTCCCCCTCCCACGCCCAGCGTCCCTCCTTACCACCCTGTCACTTGGGCCCCTTCCCCTTAGTGCCTGCGATCGCCCGGAGTCACCAGGGAGCTCCTGCACTGCTGCTCCACCCCTTGCTCTGGCAGTACCAACCCTAACCGACCCCCCTCCACCCCTAGCCAACCCCTGCCTACCCCTGTTGGTGCCCGTCGCGGTAGCAGACAGCTCACTCTTGTCACTGCCTTGTATCCCCCTCCCCTGCCTGCCCCTCCCCCGCCTAGGCCGCCCACCACTAGGCATGACCGCTATCACCAGCAACCCTGCAAATGAAGCTAAGAACTCTTTTACTGAACGTTAGGTACTTGCTGGGGCCCTGCTCCTCGGTTCTGGTGCAACTTGCGTCGCCGCGGCAAGCCTTGCCACTCCTTGAAAACCTCTCCGACGTGTCTCAAGCCTCTCTGCCCTCCCGTGTTTACACGAACACCCCAAATCGCCTCCTTTACTGCTTTTTTTTTTTAATGCTTTTGCGCACACAAAAAATGCCGTCCCAATTCTTCCAGAGCCACGATGGACAGTGATTCAAACTGTCCCTCGTGCTCCAGCCACCCCCTTCTCCTTCGCCTCCCATTGGCTCCCGCGCACATCCTTCCTCAGCGGGAGCCAATCAACCCCATTGACGCCACCCCAGCGTGCTTGTCGACTCCTCCGCCCTCCAGCGTCTACGGCAGCGGCACGGGTCCCCGCCCCGCTTCCCCGGTTACCCTGGCCGTGCGGGTACGCGGCCCCACGGCCATCCTTTTTTGCAAAACTACTTTGTAAAGGTATGCTTGATACAAAAAAAGTGCAGGATGGTAGAATTTTTGGGCAGATGAAGGGTAATTTTTTAAGGAGACATCTAGTAGGCACTCAGACACTATCTTATAAAAGCACATTAAGTGACCATGGGGTCATTCCAGAACACAAATAAGGGGTCTATATGTGTGGTGGGAGCGTTTATGTGCTGGAAACGTCCCCAACCGTATTCTGAAACACTGCTATTGTGCACATCCAAGGCACTAACAGGGAGATCTCAGAACATGCCCAGAAGGGGCGGAATGGGGGTGTGGTCAGCCACAGAGAAGTGTGTAGCATATTCTGGAAAGGCCTGTGTATATTCTGCAATATCCCCACAGATGTCTATGTTATTCCTGCTGACTTAGAAAATATTCTGCTGTGCTCTTCAATTTGACACATATTGAAGAATGGCTGTGACAAGTATGTGCTGAACTGGTGTAATTGCAGTCTGGAAAAACACAAGATACAGTTCTAAATAATAGAAAGTAGAGGTGAGGGAATGTTGTAAGGTAAAGAAACATTAATAAACACCCTTACAGAGATGTTAAGAAGAGAAATAGTGTTTATTCAGGCTATGCTGAAATGTACTAAAAGAGCTAATCCAGGGGACCCTAGCAAATCCTGTGCTCTGAAAACTGGGATTGTTGATGTAAGAATAGTATTGAATGAGTCTAGAAACAGATCATGTTGGAGTAAGAAAGGGAGACCATATGTGTAGTCCTGGGGATAGATTCAGGAGTGATATAGTTCACAGAAGTTCCAGTATATAGTTCACAGAAGTTCCATGTAAAAACAGCTCTGTTCACTGTTTCCTAAATTGTTCATTGTAAACCACACCTGATCTTTGGAAGGTTGCGGTATATAAGCAACTGTTAAAATAATAAATAATAATAATAATATGCGGAAATATTTCTTTACGGAAAGAGTGGTGGATCCGTGGAATAGTCTCCCAGTGGAGGTTGTAGAGATGAGGACAGTAACTGAATTCAAAAAAGCATGGGACAAACACAGAGGATCTCTAAAGGAAAAAAGGGGACTGTTGTAGTTGTTATGGAAGGACAGACTAGATAGGCCATGTGGTCTTTTTCTGTCGTCATATTTCTATGTTTATGATACAGTAGCTGTTAGTTATAGGTTCAGTTTGGCAGAGTGATGTCTTTTGTGACTGCAATTGAGAGTATGTGGTTTGGTGATAGCATGGGAGGATCTAGTGTGCTGCTCTGCAATTCAGAGAGACCATGGAAGGCTGGCCAGCCTCTGGACTATATGGATGATCATAGTGTCACCAGGTGCCAGTGTGATAGGGCAGCCATACATCAGCTGTGCCAGGCACTGGGAAACATGGCTAATTTTGTGTCAACACCCCCCAGATTGTGCCTTGAGACCTACATCCTTCCCCAATCCAGGATCTGTGCAAGCTGCGAGAGCGGTGATACATCTAGAGGCTGGCTACCTGGGTATGCTGGCACAAGGATCCCCCCCTCCCATGCCCACCAAGGCCTGACCAGAGGAGCAGTGCCATAAAGCAGACTGTGGGAAGGCAGACAGGGTTGCCCTACAGATAGTGGATGTATACAGACCGACATACGCCATGATGGGACATTATCTTGAGATCATTAACTGGAATATGTCAGCTCTGGGAAATGACACCAATAATTTAGGTCACTTCCTGAACGTGTATTGATACAAAATAGAATGATACGTTCAACTTAAACTAAACTAAAGAAAATTTAAACTTTGAACAAAAAGTGTTATTATTGAAGCATAATGCTGGCGAAAAACAGGTCTCAGAACTTTAACCACCATTCAGACTACCGTCTTTCTTTATGGTGTTTTAGAACATCAAGGACCTTTATATTTCCAAACTTTCGTTGCTATGCTACTGATTCGGTACACTCCCACCAAAAATTATCAAAAACTGATTAAATTTTTATTCAAAAAGCAATTCAGAAGCAGCTACTGCCAGAACTCTATAATATGGTCAGCTAAATTTCACTCCGTAGAGATCGTATCATAATGTGTTCATTCTGCGCCACTTAGCTGTCTCTCTATTGGGAGCTTCCCTCAGTTGTGAAGATCTCTATGTTGATCTCTTGATCTCTTGATCCCAATGCTCTACCTGGGCACCACTGAGGCGTTTCACAGCCACAGTTTCATCAGGAGATCTCACCCATAATATTCTAAAATTAAAACACAAACATCACATGACTACACCCTCGTCCAACTACCTTCAAATAAGTAAAAATTCACCACACAAAACATTAAAAACATTTCTCTCTTACTCTATAAATGCTGCCCACGTCTACCTTAGAGTTCTCTCCGATTTTTCTTAGACGCCGCGCATGCGGAATGACTATACCTGGCTGACCTTTAAAACCCCCTATACGTCAATCAACGTTGCCATCTGTGATCATCATTACTATGCTCCTCCCCAAGGGACCTTTTCCTTTACTAACCACTTATCAATGCTGATAATATGCCATATTTAATAAAAATATATATCTGTCTCAAAGCCGGATTATGTCACTACTATCTACAAATCCTACCGTAAACTTTACACACATACTGCCCAGTCGATGGAAGTATTAAGTCCCGCAGGGATGAATGACCCCAATTTATAAATCCATTGCTGCTCTCGTATCAAGAGAGTTTTGTCTAACGTTTTCCCTTTACTAGCTTCTTCCATTTTATCAAGCGCAAAACAACGGAGTTGGTTGAAAGTATGGCCTTCTGCAATGCAATGTGAAACTATCGGGGCTTCTAACTTACGACACTTCAGCCTACTCCGATGTTCACGTACACACACTCTCAACGGGCGGATAGTTTTCCCCACATATAGTAAGCCACAAGGACATTGAATCCCATAAACTACCATTTCAGATTCACAAGTGGTGTGAAACCGAAGGGAATAATTAACATCATGATAGACGAATGTAGATAATTCTAATGTGATTTCACAGATGTCACAATGCCCACATTTTTTATTACCTCCCTCCTGTAAAACAGACATTTCCGGAGCTCTGGGAAATGTGCATCATTAACGTCTACACTTTGTTTAGTACAAGAGGAAATTAAATTATAGTTCTATTTCAACAGTGTTATTGTACCTTCCAAGCTTGGCTTTTGTGGTTCCTAGTTTAATTATTGTCTTCCTGTTTCTAAATTGTGATTCCTTGTTTGGTGTTGGTCTATGTTCTGCATGTGTAACTGAGCTGAGGTATTCTGTTTATGTAATTTCTATTTGACATTGCCACTTGTTCTCTTTTCCCAGTAGGTCATGTATTGTTATTCTCTGAAATGTATTGGTTTAATATTTGCAGTGTTGCCTTTTGATAGGTAGGGTATGGTGCTTTGTGAGTCCTGGTAGTGCTGTTACATACAGCGGGTTTGCTATGGGTTCTAAATGGGCAGTGTTTGTAGTAGTTCCTAATGTGCCTGGCGGTTGGCATTGGATTATAGTAATGCAGAAATCTTTTAGTCTTTCTTTATCCATACACTCATTACGAGGCATGTTTACTAAAAGTTAGTGTATGGTAACATTATGCAAATATTTATGCAAATGAGGTCCCTTATGCAAATGAGGCCCACGCCGATTCTCCGCACATGGCACCGCACCCCCCTTGGGCTGCCCCTGGGGGCAGGATGGAGATGACCTGGACACGGAGCTAGATCTGCAGGAGGAGTTGGAAGAAGGAGAGATCCCAGAGCAGGAGGATCAGTCCTGGATTGTTTGGGTGTTCCACCAGGAGAAGCTGCCAGCACTCATCTTGGAGTCCTTGAATGCCTACTAGCTTCCCTGCAGAAGACAAGGCACAGGAGGACCCGCTATTCCAGGCTGTGTGGAAATCGCAGAAAGTTTTCTCAGTGCATAGAGTAGTCCAGCAGATGATCCAGGATGTGTGGGATCTGCCAGAGGCCGGCCTTAGGGAGGTGCAAGCCATGACATGCCTGTACCCGCTACCAGAACAAGAATGCAAACTCCTTCGGTTGCCTAAAGTGGATTATTTATTTATTTATTTTCTTTCTTTTTTTTTTTATACCGCACTCTTTAGAATCAGTGCGGTTTACATGTATACTAACAGGTACTTTTTATTCCCTTGTCCCCGAAGGGCTCACAATCTAAGTGTACCTGAGGCAATGGAGGGTTAAGTGGCTTGCCCAAGGCCACAAGGAGTGGTCATGGGACTAGAGACCCCAGTCCCTCCGGCCTGAGGTTGCTTGTCCCCATGTGGGAATTGAACCCCTGGCCTTCCGGCCTGAGGTAACCTGTTCCAACCACTGAGCCACTCCTCCCTGGATGCGGCAGTGTCGGCCATCACCAAAAAGACTATGATCCCAGGAGAAAGTAGTGAGGCTCTCAAGGATGTCCAGGATAGAAAGTTGGACACCTTGTTGAAGCAAGCCTTTGATATCAATGCCCTTTCGCTGCAGGCTTCCATCTGCGGGGCCTGGGTGGCTAGGGCCTGCCTCTGCTGGTCACAAAAGGTTCAACATCTAGGAGAGCTGGAGATGGACCTGTCTGATGAGGCAGCTAAATTGGAGTTGGGGGCAGCCTATCTAGCAGACACTCATTATGATCTCATTAGGGGTCTCTCTCAAAGCATGGTCTCGGTAGTGGTGGCCTGCTGCTACCTGTGGCTCCGGAGCTGGATGGTGGATAGTTCCTTCAAGTCCCACCTCAGCAAGCTCCCCTTTAAGGGGGAACTTCTCTTTGGGGAGGAGCTGGATGAGTTAGTCAAGGACTTGGGAGAGTCCAAGGAAGGTTGGCTGCCCGAGGATAAGCAAAAGCAGGCCCGAAATCCTCCTTCGTCTCGAGGTTAGCCGAGGGACTTCAAGCGTTTTCGTACCTCCCGCTTTAGCCCAGCCAAGAGGGACAGGTTCTCCTCAAGGGGGCAGGGCTTTCAAGGTTTCTGAAGCACAGGCAGGGGTTTTGGAGCTGCCTCAACCTTGGGACACAAGAAAGCACAATGAAACGAGGGGGGCCCAGGTGGGGGTGCAACCCATGGGAGGTCGGCTGTGGGATTTTTACCCTGCCTGTGTCCAGATCATGTTTGACCAGTGGGTTCTGGAAATCATCCGTTAGGGCTATGCCCTCAATGGGCTCATTCTGTGAACCAATTCTTCATTCAGTCTTCCTGAAAAGCGCTGGGCAAGGCGGCAGCGATAGAAGAGACCATTACTCGTCTCCTGCAGCTAAGAGCCGTGGAGCCGGTTCCCTGAGAACAGTATGGCTGCAGTTGATGCTCCATTTATTTTGTGGTGCCCAAAAAGGAAGGTTTCTTTCATCCGATTCTCGACCTCAAGGACATGAACCTCTGTCTGTGGATGCCGCATTTCCACATGAAGATACTGAGATTAGTAATAGTGGCAGTAAGGAGCGGGGAGTTTTTGACGTCTCTCATTCTCAAGAAGGCATATCTGCATCTCCATCTGTCCTGAACATCAGCAATTTCTCTGCTTTGCTGTGCCAATGGGCCATTTACAGTTTCGAGCATTGCCCTTTGGTCTGATGATAGTCTCTCATAGCTTCACCAAGGTTATGATGGCGGTGGTGGAAGCGCTCCACAAGGAAGTTGTTCATGTGCACCTGTACCTCAATGATTGGCTGATCGGGGTGAAGTCCAGAGACGAAATCGAAAGAGCAACAACGTGGGTGTTGGAGTTCCTCAAATGTCTCGGTTGGGTGGTCAACCTGGCCAAGAGTCATTTAGGTCCAGCCCAGGAGCTGGAGTATTTAGGAGCACGCTTCAACACCCACATGGGCAGGGTCTTCCTGCCAGAACAACGGGAACAGGGGCTATGAAAGTTGGTATAGCAGTTCCTGAATACGGTCATCGGCATGGCATTATCTGCAGGTTTTAGGGACCATGGTGACCATTCTCGAGCTAGTCCCATGGGCAAGAGCACACATGCATCCACTGCAGAGAGCTGTGCTCTGTCAGTGGTCCCACCAGAGTCAACCCCTGTCTCAAGTACTCCCCTGTCCATGGAGAACCAAAAGAGCTCTCAGGTGGTAGCTGCATCTGGGGAGCCTGGAAGGGGGCATGCCCCTCAAGTCCCCAGTGTGTGTCTCGCTGATGACCTATGCCAGTCTGTCTGGTTGGGGAGTCCATTGCGAAGGGCACTTTGCTCAGGGACAGTGGAGCCAGCAGGAGGCTCTTTGGTCGATCAGCAGGCTTGAAATGTGAGTGGTGGCTCTGGCACTGCGAAGTATTGAGCCATGGTTGCAGGGGAAGGCAGTCTGGGTCTTCTCAGATAATGCAGCCATGGTAGCTTACATCAACCGTTAAGCAGGCATGGGCAGTGCTGCCCTGGAGGAGGCTGCTGAAACTGTTTGGCTGGGTAGAGATTCATCTCTAGGCATTATCGGCGGTGCACATAGTGGGAGTCGACAATGTGATGGCAGACTACCTCAGCTGAATGCACGTGGACCCTGGAGAGTGGTGGCTCAATGAGGGGGTGTTTGAGCAGGTTGTGTGCCAATGGGGCACACTGTTCATGGACCTAATGGCAATGTTTAAGTTGGCCAAGGCCTGCAATTTTTTTTTTCAGCAGAAGAAGAGAAAGAATGATCTAGTACAATGGTGATCCGAAGAGGGTCTTCTCTAAGTTTTTCCCCCATGGGCACTCATAGGCCAAGTCGTGCAATGGATAGAGGCGCACCAGGGGTTAGTAATTTTGATTGCACTGGATTGGCCGACTTGGTTCAGATTATAGCGGATCGGCCATGGCAACTTCCAGTTCGGATGAACCTCTTGACACAGGGGCCACTCTGAATGCCCCAGGTGGATCGATTCTCACTTACGGCATGGCTCTTGAAAGGGTGAGGTTCAAGAAGAAAGAATATTCGGGCTCGGTGATAGCAAGTTTGCTACAGGTCTGGAGGAGGTCTACATACCTGGTGTATGTCTGCATATGGTGCATCTTTGAGTCATGGTGCAGGGAGAAGCAGGCGCACTTATTCACTGCCTCTGTCCCAGACATCTTGGCATTTTTGCAATCTCATTTCAATAAGGACCTGGTCCCCAGTTCCTTAAGGGTGCAGTTGGTGGTGATTTCATGCTGTTGGGGAAAGGTTCTCAGGGTGCAGTTGGTGGTGATTTCATGCTGTCGGGGAAAGGTTCTCAGGATGCCGTTAGGTATATACCCAGATGTACAGAATTTTCTTAGGGCAGTGAATTACCTCCGTCCTCCTTGGAGAGCGGTGGTACCACTGGGATCTCAATCTGGTGCTGATGGCACTTTCTGGGGAGCCCTTTGAGCCATTGAGTCAGGCTTCCCTGGAAGGATTTGACCCTGAAGACAGTATTATTTGTGGCGATTTGCTCGGCATGCAGGATTTCGGAGCTTCAGGCCTTAAGAACATAAGAAATGCCATATTGGGTCAGACCAAGGTCCATCAAGCCCAGTATTCTGTTTCCAACAGTGGCCAATCCAGTTCACAAGTACCTGGCAGGATTCCAAAAGGCACACAAAGTTTCAACAATGCTCGTCCTCAGGTAAGCAGTGAATTTCCCTGGTCCTCTTTAATAATGGTTTATGGACCTTTCCTCAAGGAAATTGTCAAAACCTTTTTTAAATTGAGCTACACTAACAGCTTTTACTTCCTCCTCTGGTAACAAATTCCAGAGTTTGATTCCACGTTTAGTGAAAAAATATTTTCTCTTATTAGTCTTAAGTGGGTTACACTGTAGCTTCATTGATGCCCTCTATTCTTTCTACTTTTTGATGGCGTAAACAACCGATCTATGTTAACCGTTCCACTCCATTCATTAATTTATAGACCTCTATCATATCTTCCCTCAGCCATCTCTTTTTTAAGTTGAAGAGCCCTAACCTTTTAAGCCTTTCCTCCTTACCATTTTGGTGGCTCTTCTCTGTACCTTTTCTAATTCCACTATATCCTTTTTAAGATACGGTGACCAGACTTACATACAGTATTCAAAGTGCAATCTCACCATGTAACGATACAGAGGCATTAAAATATCTTTGGTTTAATTCTCCATTCCTTTTCTTATGACTCCTAGCATTCTATTTGCTTTCTTGGCTGTTGCTGCACACAGGGCGGAGGGTTTCAATGTATTATCCATGATGACGCCTAAATCTTTTTCCTCAGTGGTGGTTTCTAAGGTGGTACCTTGCATCATTATCGTGCCAGGAGCCATTCCTTTCGCTTTCCAGGGAGAAGGTGGTCCTTCAGTCAGTACCTTCATTTTTGCCCAAGGTGGTTTCAGCTTTTCATGTGAACCAGATGGTTTCCTTACTGGCCCTGGCGAGCACAGAAGTGAGCTTTGCCACTCTGCAGTTGCGCTTTCTGGATGTTGAAAGGGTCCTGCGGAGGTATTTGAAAAGGACAGCATCCTTTCGGAAATCGGATCACCTCTTTGTTCTGTTTGGGGGCCGCGCAGAGGTGAAGCAGCAGCAAAGGCCTCCATTTCCAGATGGATCAGGAAAGCAATCACGTCGGCGTACATCTCAAAGGGTAAAGTGTAAAGTGGTTGGGGCTCTTTAATCTGGAAAAGAGACAGCTGAGGGGAGATATGACAGAAGTCTATAAATTAATGAACAGAGTGGAACGGGTAAACGTAGATCAATTGTTTACCTTATCAGAATATAGAAAGACTAGGGGACATGCAATGAAGCTACAGGGTAAACTATTTAAGACTAATAAAAGAAAATATTTTTTCACTCAACGTGTAATCAAACTCTGGAATTTGTTACTGGAGGATGTAGTAAAGGCTGTTAATGTAGCTGGGTTTAAAAAAGGTTTGGACAAGTTCCTGGAGGAAAGGTCCATAAACCATTATTAAGAAGGGAGCCAGGATATCAATGCTTGAACCAATACAAGCATTGTGGAACCTGTGTCCCTTGGGGAAACTGCTAGGTACGTATGACCTAGATTGGCCACTGTTGGAAACAGAATACTGGGCTTGATGGACCTTGGTCTCACCCAGTATGGCATATCTTATGTTCTTATGGTGTCGGTGGGGTTGCGAGCTCATTCCACGAGGGCTCAGGGAGCCTCGTGGGCAGAGTATAGTTTAGTTCTGCCAGTGGAGATCTGTAGGGTGGCAACATGGTCTTCACTTCATACTTTCAATAAGCATTATAATCTGGATGTCCAGGCAGCCGGGGATGCTCGCTTTGGATCAGTAGTATTTCAGGCCAGTTGTGCGGGTCCCTCCCGTTAGTTTAACTGCTCTGATATATCCCAGAGGTGCAGGACTAGACTGAAGGGACAATAAGGAAAGAGAAATAAGACTTATCTGCTAATTGTTGTTCCTTGAGGAATTCCAGTCCAGTCCCGGATCCCTCCCTGGGTGCATTTTGTGTTAATCTGTGGGTCACCCTGGTCCTGAAGCTGGTTCCCTTGATGGAGGAAGTGGCTAGGGGGTACTGGGGAGTGGGGTGCAATCAAAGTTGTGGGTGGAGACCAGAAAAGCTGTTGGTCTCTTGCTCCCCGCTGGTTGGCATTGCTCGGGCACTCAACAGGTAAGCCTCTTCATTCTGGAAGGGAGGACAGAGTATCCTTCCCAGGTGGTGGGGGGGGGGGAGCAGTTTCTTTAGGCGTAGAAGTGTTTTTGCATGTTTTAATTACATATTTGTTGCTCCTGTGAGTCTGCTTTGTCAATAGGTTACTGGGACTGGTAGGCAGTTCCAGCTGCATAATACACTGGTGTCATCAAAAGATGACATGCTCAGTCTCCAAGCTGCTGGAAGAGGTACACTACCCAGAGGTGCAGGACTGGACTGGAGGGACGATAAGGAGCAATAATTAGCAGGTAAGTCTAATTTCTCTTTCTTTAGCGCAGCTATTAGTGCATGACCCCTGAATTATAAAAAGAAAAGCATTAGCAGAACATTATTGTTTCTTAGAGAGATCAAGAAACCAGAATAGAATTATGATGTAGGCCTTCTATGGTGACTCATGAAAACTGCTTTCTCCCTTAATTTATTTAACATGCAGTGTTGCAGATTTTATTGCCTATGATTCTTAATAAGCTTCATCCATATTGCGAGGTTACCTTGTTTTTGTGCTGCCGAACAAGAAAAGCTTTAGAGAATAAATCAGCCATCTGGGTCTGCAGGTGTTTACTGTACTGAATAAATTAAGAAGAGAGAACTGAAAGGCAGCTGGGAGGTTACAGTTGAATAAATTTGGAACTGTAGAGCAGCTGATAGCAGCTTTGTATGTCAGCGAGTTACTGGAGCTTTTAAGTCAACCCCTGAACCATTTTCCATTTTGGTTTAGGCTAAACTGGAATGAAGAACCCTGACTGGCACTCATCTTGTTTAGGGATGTAAACAGGTAAAACATTTTTGGTTCATTTTCAGAAAATGTGGTCCTTTCACCTGATTTTCATTCAATATTTTAGGTTCATTTCACATATTCATTTTAATAAAACATTTTTAGTGTGCATTAGAACTTTTTAACACATTCAGCTTGTTTCTCTGTACATTAATTCAAATTAACATGCATTAAAGCAGTTTTGTCTGCACTAAAACTTTTAAGGCATACCAACAAAATAAATGTATGTTAATGAATGCACAATTCTAATATCCTGCTTCCCTTAGGTGGAAGCCCTAGATAGAAACATAGAAACATGATGGCAGAAAAAGACCACATGGCCTATCTAGTCTGTCCTTCTGTATCAACCACTACAACAGTCCCATTTTTTCCTTTAGAGATCCTCTGTGTTTGTCCCATGCCTTCTTGAATTTAGATATCGTCCTCATCTCTACCACCTCCACTGGGAAACTATTCCACGCATCTACCACTCTTTCCATAAAGAAATATTTCTGCATATTACTCCTGAATCTATCCCTTTCACCCTCATCCCATGTCCCCTCATAGCAGAGCTTGCTTTCAATCGAAAGAGGCTCTCCTCCTGTGCATTTATGTCATGGAGGTATTTAAACATCTCAATCATATCACCTCTGTCACGCTTTTCCTTAAAGTGTACATATTAAGGTCCATTAGTCTGTCTTCATATGCTTTATAATGAAGCCTACTAACCATTTTAGTAGCCACCCTCAGTACTGACTCCAGCCTGTGTATATCCTTTTGAAGGTGCGGTCTCCAGAACTGCACACAATACTCCAAATGAGGTCGCACCAAAGACTTATACAGAGGCACAATCACCTCCTTTCTTCTGCTGGCCAATCCTCTCCTTATGCACCCAAGCATCTTTCTAGCTTTCGCCATCACCTTTTCTATCTGGTTAACTATGTTGAGATCAGGGCCGCTGCTAGGGTTTCTAGCGCCCCTCTGCAACCTATAAATCGGCACCCCTCCCTCATTATTATTAATGTTTATTTATTTATTTATTTGCATTTCTTATATACCGCACTATTTGCGATCAGCGCGGTTTACATAAAACAAAACAGTATCCGACAATAAGTAAAAGTCAGGTCATTACATTGAACAGGAAAAAGTAACTTGGAGAACAGGGTAAACTATATACATATGCAGGTGCATTGAACAGGGTAACTATATACATGTACAAATGAAATGAGAGTGGATATTATTAGGTATTGATCATACTTGGGGATGCCGTATTCAAGGGTGACAGGGGTTCAGGGCAATCAGTGAGGCATTTGATAAAGAGAAAATGTTTCAAGGCCTTCCTGAACTGGCTCAAGTTGGGGATTGCTCTGATATGTGGTGGTAGGGAGTTCCAGAGACTTGGGGCGCAGAGTCTGAAGGCTCTGTTAGATGTTGTTTTGGTGCATTTTGTCGTGTCTATCGGTATCAATAGCATATTGGCCTCTGCGGTTCTCCTTAGCCTGTTAGGTGCGAGTGGTTGGATGAGGTCAAATAGTGAAGAGGAGGAAAGCCCCTTGGTGGCCTTGAAAGTCATCACCAAGGTCTTAAAACTGATCCTGGCTTGAATGGGGAGCCAGTGCAGCTGCTTCAGGAGAGGTTTGATATGCTCTCTTCTGGAGGCCCCAAAGAGTACCCGCGCTGCACTGTTCATGGCAAGTTGCAGGGGGTTTAAGGTGGCCTGGGGGAGTCCTTGTAGGATGGCGTTTGCATAATCAAAATGAGGAATAATGAGGGCTTGGTAAATGGTGCGGAAGTCTCCTGGTTCGAGTAATGGGCGTAAGTGTCTGAGGAATCTGATTTTGAAGTAGATCGCTCTTATACTATTGGCTATGTGTTGCTTCATGTTGAGGTTCTGATCCAGTGTCACTCCAAGGTAACGTATGGCTGATTTTACTTGCAACTCGGCGTTATTCACTTTCAAATAGCTGGGTGGTGTGAACTTGGGATTTCTCGAGATGAACAGGACCTCCGTTTTCTTGTGTTGGATGCGTAGATTTTGAGATAGGAGCCATTCGGATATTGTGTTGAAGCACTTAGTCAGAGGGGTAAGGTCTGGGCAATCCAGGGATATTGGCATGTACAATAAGACATCATCCGCGTATATCATGCAACTCACATTGAACGATCTAATGATGTTACAGATGGGTTGGATATAGATGTTAAACATAAGTGATGATAGGGAGGATCCTTGAGGTACTCCTTGACTTTGTAGGAATGGTTCGGATGTTGGCTGCACTCTACCCTTGTTTTTCCCAAAACTGCTTTGTGAACTTTTTTCAAGCGATATTAGTATTTCTCCTTCATATCCAGTGTTGTAAGAAAATTACAGCAAAAGAGCAAATGCATAACTAAAATAAAAATACTTAGCAATAAATACTCAGCATCATACAAACAGGCTGTGATAGTGCAAAAAAATAAATAAATAACAATACTATCTGATTCTGGTAATCTCACTAACAACAGCATAAACATTCTCCATTGCCAGGCATATTGTGAACTAATATAAAACACTGCAAACGTCGCTGAATATCTACAAAGTCAAATTTACCATACCATACCATACCATACCATCATACATGTCCAAAACTCATACAATAAGGGGCCTACCCAGAAAAAAGCAGCACTACAAATACTGCAATGGGCTCCAACACATCCATACACCTATTTGAAAAGCTGAACAGTCAAGATCCCTACGTACAAACTCCATGTTAACAGAACACCTGGCCTTGGTCACACATTCAGAACACAGACCCTCACCAAGTACAGAATAAGTGACTACAACCTAAAGTAAAAATAAAAATATGTAGACAAAAATTAAAATGAAACCCCAAGAAGCCAAGCTTTGTATGTGGTGCCACACCAGATAAGAGATGCAGATCCCCATACTGTGTGAAATATAAAGATAGCGCAAAGTCCAATCACTAAACTGAAAATAAAATTCTTTGCTCTACCTTTTTGTCTGATGATTTTTGATCATGCTGGTCCTGATCTGAGGTTTCTGTTTTCCTCTGTCTTCTCTTAGCTCTTTTTCTATTTATTTATTTATTTAACCAGTTTTGTATACCACCTTATCGTTCAATCAAAGTGGTTGACAAGACAACAAAGGCTTACATATTGAGGGTATGGGAAAACAAAAACGATACATTACAATACAAATACAAAACAAAACAGTATGTTATAATACTATATCATAGTGAAATTAAATATACATAATGGTTAATTTAAGTTATTTCACCAAATGATTCTATAAATAAGTCTTTAAAGATTTGCGAAAGTCCTTAATGTCTTCCTGAGTTCTTAAGTCTTCAGGAATAGAATTCCATAACTCTGGTGCCATAAAGGAAAACGCTCTTTTAGAAGTCTTTTTTTTTTTCATTTCTAGAAGTTCAAAGGAGTATTAAGTTTATTAATTTTAATTTTTAGTATTTCTAGACCGTCTTATCATAAAAATCAAGGCGGTGTCACAACAAAACAATCAGAAGATGTGGAGGGGGTTCATGCAGTGATGGGGAAGTGAGGTGCGGGGGGGGGGGGTTCATGCAGGGAGTGCAGGGGGGGTGGTGTGCGTGTGGGGGGGGTGTTCTAGATTAGGGGGGCTATGTACAGGGTGCGCTATGATACAGCATGTTCTATAATACTAGGTACTATTCAGATAGGTCATGGGATAAATCCTGTGCCGATATACAATCTTTCATCAGGGGGGGGGGTCGTTGTTGAACAGACCTTGTTGATTAAGTGACGTGGCCATAATGTTCTATGAACAGAGCTGTCTTCAGCTGTTTGCGGAAGTCCTTGAGGTCCGTTGTCGCTCTCAGCTCGTCTGGGAGGGAGTTCCAAATGGTTGGGGCTGCCAGGGAGAGGGCTCTCTCTGTGGTGTCTTTTCGTGTTTTTCTGAAGTCCCTCGGTGTGTTGACTCTGTTGGAGGTTCCTTGTCTTCTCGGGCGGGTGCTGGTGTCTGGCTGAATGAGGGTGTGCAGGCTGTTGGCTGAAATGTGGTGTTTGATTTTGAATATGTTTATTATTGTTTTGTATTTAATGCGTGAGCTGATTGGAAGCCAGTGTAGGTCTTTGAGAACCGGGGTAATGTGGTCCTGTCTTGTTGAGCCAGAAATGATGCGTGCTGCGGTATTTTGGGCTAGTTGGAGCGGTTTGAGAGTTTGCTTTGGTAGGCCAAGGTAGATGGGGTTGCAGAAATCCATTATTTTACAGTTTATTGATATTTTGAGATCGTCTTGGTCTTATGCTCTTGTGTTTTGAAATTATAGATTGTAGAATATCCGCTGAGGATTGGTGAAAATTTTTGAAAATAATCCTTAGGTTTTTATATTTTGCTCTTGCAATAACCAGAAGGAAATGTAACTGTTTGAGGACAGAAGTTATGTGTTCAAATTTTGTAGAGCCAGTTATAATAAGTGCAGTGGTGTTCTGAACTAATTTTTCTATGGTCTATAGTCCATCTGCCATTTCTTGTCTCTCCTTCTGCTTTCTTCATTTTCTTCTATCAGCCTTTTTTCAGTCCCAGTAACTCTCCCCAGTATCAGCATCCTTTACAGCCTCCCCTCCCATTACCTTCCAGTGCCAATCCCCTTGCCTTCCCAGTACCGCCACTGGTGTCTATTCTCTTCCAGTCCCCCTCCTTCCCCATTGTCCAGCCCCTTCTAGTCAAAATACCATCCCAGGTATCAGCGAACTTCCAGTCCCAATGCCCCCTCCCATGTCAATTCCCTTCCAGTCACTCTCTCCTCTGTCCATATGCCTTCCAGTCCATCCCAGGGTGTTAGCTCCCTTCAAGCCCCCACCTTCCCTCTAGCCCCTCTTTTCCGCTCCCTTCCAACCCCCCATGTGAGCCCTCTTGTAGCCCCCACCTTCCCCCCTGTCAGTTCTCTTCCAACCCCCTTCCTATTACTCAGCCACCTTCCAGCCCCACCCCTCCAACTCCCCCTGTGTCTGTTCCTTTCCAGCTCCCCCTCCCACATGCGGAAGAGCAACCGCCCCAGCATTGGAGGAACCGGGACAGTAAAGGCCTCCTTGGGAGGAGAGTCATACTTCAAAGCCTCGAGCTCCTCAGCTCAAGGCTCTTCCTCAGGGTCCGCCAGGAATGCCAGTGCCTTGGCCATATCCCGTACAAAATCCGAGAACCTAGTATCCTCTGGGGGGATCTAGTCCGAGGCTCGGAGCTCGATGAGTCCGAAGGGACGCACTGAGTCCGGAAGGTGTCCGGGGACTCCTCCTCCTCCGTCTCCCACGCCGATTCCTCCGAGGAGGAATCGAGAGGCTCCGAGCGGGCAAGCACCGACGCCATCCGCCCCGACGCCGAGGGAACCGGCGTCAACGACCTCAGTCCCAAACGGGAGGCCGAGGGTGACCACGGCCGAGGATTGACTCGAGTTCGCATGGTCTCAAGGATCGGCTCGGCCTCCGGGGTCGACTTGGACGTCGATGTCCCGGTGGTTGGGGCAGATGCGCCGGTGAGACCGGCGATCAGCACCCGCTGCTGCTCCATGAAGGCAGACAGTCAGCTCTCCAAGGCCGTCAACCTGAGTCCGAGCTCAGGAGACCCAGCAGCCTCCGACTCGGGCCCCGACGGCGGCTCCCCCGGAGGAGAGTCCATGAGGACTACAGTACTCACATGACTCAGGGCCTCCGACTCTACACGAGGATGCTTGGCGGGCTTCTCCGACTCCGAAGACTGGGGACGGCGATCGGGGCTATGCGACCTGGCCCTCGAGGAGCCAAGAGCGTCCACCGATGCCGCCCTCGCGGGTTTCTTCTTCCTTCGGTGTTCCCTCGATGGGGACTCCCTTTCAGAGGAGCCCCGACGATGCTCGGGGTCAGACTCCCGAGACATCGAGGCCTCTGACGAAGTCCGGACCCGTCCAGAGGCAGACTCGGAGAAGATCCTCTCACACTGGTGCTGATGGCTCTGCAATGCCTTGGAAGACATTTTGCCACAGGGACTGCAGACCGTAGAATCGCGGTCTGGACCCAGGCACCAGAGGCAGCAGTCGTGTGTGTCGGTGAGAGACATCAGTTTCTTGTACCGATCACACTTCTTAAAGCCACTGGCAGCCATTGGGGAAAAAAGGGCCCCTGCAAGATCAAAAAATTGGGCTGCCAGGGAAAATAAAAAAGGCGCGAACGCAAAAACCGAAAAGGAGAGATCCGGGCTCGGCACCGGTGTACCGAGTCCAGGCGGGAAAGGAACCGACGTTGAACCGATGAAAAACTCGACCCAACGCATGAAAAATCAACTTTTTTTCACGGGTGACAAGGACAGGCATCCGTAGGGCTCTGTGGAAAAAAGCAGACTGAGCAAGATGGTACTTTTGGGCGGGAAGGGGACTGCGCATGCGTGCCTGCATTCCCAAAGGCTTTCTTTGAAAGCTGGGGAAATGCTCCTCATGGGGGCTCCGTCGATGCCAACGTCACCCATATGTGAGGACTGACTTCCTGCTTGGTCCTGGAGAATACCCCTTTCCGTGAGATTTTAGTTGGCGTTAGGGTTCCCAGTGCTGAGGCCCCCTAACGTACAATTGCACAACCGGGGCAGTAAAGGAGCATATGTGTCAACGCCCACTCTCTGCCCTATTAATGCTCACTCTCCTCCTCCTTTTACCTTACTGCTGTGGGTTCCTCTAACACTCGTTAATGCAGCATTATTGGCATTTTCTACAGCGTTAACTGCTCCGGGCACCGATAACATGTGTTAACGGCACACTTACTCTGTTACCGCCCTTTAGCAAACATACCCCTGAGTGACAAAGAGAAGCTACATTTATCTTCCTGCCTGTGGGAGAATGCTTTATAATGTAGAGTAGCAGCTAGAAAATCAAAGTTCTTCTAAATAGCTTGATAAATGGAATGTGAATAAATAAATGTTCTGTAAGCAGTCATTCTTCGGATGTATTATATCCAGATTTTTCTCCTAAAGCATGATGAACGTTGACATGTACTGTAGCTAGCAGATGATCCGTTACAGGAGGGCAGGCAGCATTACCATTCTCTAATGTTGCTCCTCCCCATTACCCTTAAAGTAACGAGGTCATCAGTGTGTACAGGTGTGCTAAAGCTATCAATCATATGAGATGGCCAGCAAAGATAACAAGTTGAAAAGTGCACACTTACGTTGGTGCATTTCCCTTTCCCCCATTTGCAAACTCATATATGTCGGGGGGTGGGGGAACTGGGTGTTAAATGTGTCTCATTAAGGCAGCAGTGGATCTGTAAGAGGCATCCTGTGATATATTTGTGTCTATGTTCAGAGAGTGTGTATATATGAGTATGTGTGGTTTTGTTTGCCTGGTGGTACAGCGTGACGCAAGGGTGGCATCAGGGCTGGTGCAAGGATTAGTGGCACCTTAGGCGGTGGAAGTCTGCATTGGAGGAAGGTGGAAGTGGCAGGTCACAGAATGCAGGAACTGTGATGCAATGGCAGAGACTTTAGGTAAGCTCTGTGTCTCAGTTTCAAAGCCATTGCCGCCACTTCATCTCTGACTGTATTTCTTGGTACTTAAATATCTTCTTCCTGGGCTTGCTACAGTGTGCAATCATGACTGCTCATTAAGTGCTTCCAAGGTAGGGATGTGCATTTGGCCCATTCTGATTTTCCAATTACTTTTTATTTTTTTTTTGTTTACGAGGTGCGATTAAAAAGCATCGAGACTTGTAAAATAACACAAAAAGTATAACACGGACAGTTATTGCACTCAGTCTCCTTCAAAGTAGTCCACTGCAATAAAACACACTTCCTCAGTGTTCCTGCCACTGCTGGAAACAATATTGAAATGCCTCTTTCATTATGCTGTGAAGCTGGTGTGTCAAATTTTGATGGTCTTCAAGTCGGCAAATCTCCTTCCTTTCAGTGGTAATTTCAGTTTTGGAATACAAGAAAAAGTCACAGGTTGTGAGGTCAGGTGAGAATGGAGGCTGATGGACTTGCTCGATTTGGTGTTTGGCCAAGGACTGCTGGACAAGATGTGATGCATGAGCTGGGGAGTTCTGATGAAGCAACCATTCACCATTCCTGTGCTACTCTGGCATCTTACCATGAACTGCATATCTCAAACTAATCGGAACTTGGACATAGTACTCGTAGACATAGGGGTATGTTTACTAAACTGCGGTAATGTCATTTACGTTAGGTTCCGCGGTAGAGGCAGAAATGCCCAAATAAGGACATGGGCGGTACATCATTACAGATAACGCGCATTACAAGGCGCCATAGAGTAACGAGCGTTAGAAAGCACCATGTAAAGTGCCACGCAAGGTGCCCTGTACGGCGCCCTATAAGGCGCTTGATAAGGTGCCAAGTAAGGCATCCAGAGCTGTAGCACAATGGTTAATACACTGACTGATGGTGCAGGGGTCACAAGTTCAATCCCCCTGTGGGTCTAACAAGTAAAGCTGGCTGAGACATTACCCTTTACTTTAAATCAGTGCTGTCTGAGGCATTTTGTTTTGTAATTTAAATTAGTGCTGCCAGCAAACATACCCTCACAGGGCCGCAACCTAAGGTGCTGCATAAGGCGCCCTATAATGCACTCCAGAGGGCACATTATAAAGTGCACTGTCCGTCAAGGCACCCTATAATGTTCTCTATGGGGCGCCTTATAAGGCACCTTATAGGGCGCTTTATAGGGTGCCTTATATGGCGCTTTATAGGGCGCCTGATGAGGCACCGTAAGGTGACAGCACTGTGAGGGTGTTTTTGCTGGCAGCACCAATTTAAATTAAAAAAAGAAAGTGCCTCAGACAGTCCTACCAAATAACCCCACTGTAGGATCAAACCCATGACCTCTGGCTCCACAGGCACTAAAGTAACCAGTGGGCTACATCTCTAGTACTACTAACAAACCCCTGGCTGGCTACTGAAGGACTTTAGGTCACCACAGAAACTGTCTGCTGTGGTTACCAGGATTTGGGTTAACCCAGCCGTACCCATGGTGCACTGCACATGCAGATCAGCAGTCTACAGATGACCACAAGATGGGGTATGCATCCCCACAGCACCTCGGCCTGGTAGGGGGAACTGACTGTGTGTGTTACTGGCACAGAGTAGCTACAGACAGTAGCCCAACAGGGTGCCCTATAAGGCGCATGATAAGGTGCCTAGTAAGGCGTCTAATAGGGCGTCCTAGGCTAAGCGCCATATCAGGTACACATGGATAAGGCAGTGCAGAAGGCACCCTGGGCTATAGAACCATACGTCAAGGTGGCCTAACAAGGGTATGGTGTCCTAGGTCAGTGTGCCCTAGGGACTGCAAGGTGCCTCAGGAAGACTTTCATGACCTGTGCGGAACAGAGACAGATGTAGCCCTAACACTACATAGAGCACACAGGAAAGGCAATGAACAGGTGAGTGAAGGAGGGAGAGCTGGGAGCCACTGGACCTGCCATATCTGCGGGCATCCCATGTGGCTGCCAGCAGCGATAACAAACATGGTGGGGGCAACTGTATCACAGCACAGGGTGTTGGCAATGTAAAGTATCGGAAAAAGACAGTTTGTGGCAGATGATGGGAATATGTGTCCCCCAGTGGAGGTGGAGGTGGCAGGATAGTTACAATGATGGGTGGACAGAGGAGTGGTGGTGCCATGCTGATCAGGCACAGGCGAGGCAAGCACAAAGAGGTGCAATGCAGAAAAGGGTAGCAGTGCAGGACATGGGGTGACAGCTCACACTGGCATACAGGACACCTCACAGCTGACAGATGCAGATAGATGGACCGAAGGATGGTTGGCAACTGTGATGAGGGCAATAGTATTAGTGTTTGTGTCTCATATCCCCACGTGTTAAATGTATCCCCCAATTGTGTTGTGACCGCTTTGATTGAAGGATAAGGCGGTATACAAAACTGTCTAAATAAAAATAAATAAAATAAAATAATAAATATGTGCAGGCAGCACATAGCAGCCGAGATATGACTGTTACAGGGATTATAGGTACCAGCGTTGGAAAGGCATCAAAAAAAGGAGAACAAAGAGGGTGTGAACCCATGACCACTAGGATGGAAAGCACTGCACAAACCAATAGGCTACACCACCACTCCGAGGCTCACAGCAATGGCTGCATACAAGAACACTGCATGGCACCACAGAAAACACCAGCTGGGTGTCAGGAGAGGGCAACCCAAATAGTCACCATGATTCAATGCACAGGTAAAGCAGGTGTCCACAGCTCATATCACAGTCTATAGGTGGGACGGGAGGCACATAGAAACAGATGCACACACACCATGAGATGTAACGCAGTGCAAACAGCATGCAAAAGAGCATGGGAGCGATACACGAAGGGTGTCAGGGGCCAGCTGAAGGGAAAGCTAAGTGGATGGCCCGTGGACCAGGGCAATGGACTGAAAAAGGAGCATGTGAAAGACCAACCCGCTCAGTGATGTGGCACAGACAAACCAACAGCAGCAGTACCAATCGGACCACGCACGAACGGTCACATGGTCACCACCAAGAAAAAGCTATAGGTAATCCACAAGATGCGGCAGATAGGCTGCAGACAGGGCACACTGTCATGCACAGCCCAAACATGGAAGGGTGTGTCGAGATGTGACGGGGCTGCAGACAGCACATGGGCAGATAATCAGCAAACATGAAAGGAAAAGGAACAGAACATGTGGTGTTCAAAATGGCAACCTATGGACTGGCAATGCATGTCTGTGACCACTATCCCAAAGAACCCCAACAACCAAAATGCAAATAATGGTCCACAAAAGGCACCCACGAGATCACAGCAGACATCGTATCCCGCACCCTGATGCACCGTATGCCTTGGATAAACTCACAGGGCCTGTGTGGCAGGCACCTTCGCCAACACACATCCAATCCATGTTGCGAGCCCGCCTACCTTGTACTGCCCGTGGACCCTAACCACCCTGACCCCACACCACCGTTGTCTCCCCAACCCCTGGCCCTCATTCGTCACCCATCCCAACTAGACTTTAAGATGTGATGAGGAGGGTGTCAGCACGACACGTCCCCACAACGCTGTGTACAGGGGGCATTTACAGACAAAGGTATGGAGTCATCTATGTAAGTAAACAGTTGTCCATCCCGCCTTACCCATCATATGAAGCAGTGTCTAATTAATGTAGGTCCATATGGCATTGCCAAGGCAATAAGGAGTGGCAATAAGACTGTAAACCCCAGTCCCAATGTTCCTGTCTCCAGGTGGGATGTGAACCCATGGATCCCTGGTCTGAGGTACTGTGTCCGAACCAGTAGGCCACCACCCCTACTGTGCAGGTGTGGTACATGTGTCAGGGATGAATGTAGTGGGACTAAAATATGTGATGTAACCATACCCAGACATGGTACACATCAGCAATACCTTTACACTGTGGGGATAAAAATGAGTCCCCTCAGGTACCGTCATTTCAAGTTGAATGCCGCTTGTGTTAACATCTATAACTAAGGCCCAAGGAACAGCTTGCTCTGACTTCATCACACTGAAACTGAAAATTCAGCAAAGATTGAGCAATGAAATTAACCCAGACCCTGTCCCAGAGAGCTTACACAATGAGAATCTCTGAATACTATACAGCCAATGAAAGGCTATCACATGGCCAACATGGGCCTCTCAAATGAACAAAGGAAAACAAACAAAGAAGACAAACATCATTATCCACAGTTTATCTGCAGGAAACATGACTCGCAGGTCAGCACACAGTGAGTGAGAACAGGATTCAAAAGCCAAGACTGGAGACAGGATGCTACAGTGAGACATATCGGGAAGCAAAATTTCTATTAACAATAATGCAGAAGAAAAAAAGAAAGGAATCAATTTGTCAGCAAGTTGTGGATATAAACATGGAGAAGAATTTCTGATGCACAGACATAGCTGATCTCATTGGAGTGTAGCTGTTCTCTATCTCCAGGATTGACCATACCTAAGCTAGGTGCTTTGTTTGTCATACCATGGATTGGAAATGAAATCTATACCTTATTAAAGCAAAGCTTGTTGTGACAGGCCTGGCAAAATCATGGTGTCATGAACAAATTAATCAAAGTTCTGTAGATGTATGTTGGGGTCGAACACAAACAGCCAAAACAGAAAATAGACAATCCCCAAAGAACGTTAGGGGAAGCCCAGAAAAGCCCCAACACCACCTACCCCCTCACCCACAGCTCATTTCCATTTCTCAGTGATCTTGTTGAGGTCTTCTATATTTTGGTGTAGATTGGGGATTACCTCTTTCAAAAAGGCTTCTTTATCAAAGGATTTGAATCTTATTTTAGTTTTGGGTTCTTCTTGCAGTTGCATAGGCTCATCAATCTATGTTAAGGTTATTAAGTGATGGTCTGACCATGGTGTTGGTATGATTGTGGGGAGGGGGGGATTATGTTAGGTGTTTGTAGTGATCTGGGAACAAATATAAGATCTGGGGTCGTTCCATGTTGGTGAGTGGGTCCATTGATCAGATAATTGTAATATAGTGATTCCATCGCTTTGAGGAAGGCTTTGGCAGCTTTATCGGGTGCTGCCCTAAGGTTAAAGTCACCTAGGACGATGAGTGGTTTGTGTGTTGTATCTTGTGTGCATACTTCCTCAAGTATCCTCATTAGTTCATCAGATTTGGCATTTGGTGGCCTGTATGCAAATGCATAGTCATGTATTTGTTGGAGATATTGATTATGCTGGATTCTTCTGTGCTAGTTGTTAAGGTGGTTTTGAATTTATAGTGGCTCCTGGCCAGTATCAGCACTCCTCCTCCCCTTCTGCCTGCTCTGGGACAGTTGAAGGCAGTGTACGTAGGTGGGGTTATTTGGTTTAAATTACCTGATCAGTATCACTGAGCCATGTTTCTGTTATGCAAAGTATATCTTGCCTATCTGTGTGCAGGTGTGTGCAGGTGGTCTGAGATAGTGTTAGCTTTGTTTCCGACTGACCTTGCGTTGATAAGAGTGCAAGTGACCTTTGTGCCTACCATGGGGTTGGTGTGGTTGTTTTATGCATTATAGGTAGAGATTATATTGATTATAATGTTTGTTTTGACCGTGCATGTTTTGCATGATGTATGTTTGATTTGCTTGTGCAATGTGGTGCAGTACTGTATATGCAGGGGGTTTGTATATTCTGGTGTGAAACACCAAAGCTTGCTGTGTCAGCAGCTGTAGTATTAGGAGGGTTAGGATGAGCATTGTGCCGTGATGTAGCATGGTGTTCTGACCCAGTATGGGTGGTATCTTTTTGTTCATCCTTCTTGCCTCTCATGTGCTTGTGAGCTCCGTTTGCCACCTGATTTGGTGGTATCTTGAGTAGTGTGGGGAGATGAATCCACTTGGATCCCGTAGCTTTGATGGTGGACAATATAGCTGCAGAGGCTGTAGGTCTGTAGCTGTTCGTTCTATTGTAGCTTTTTGTTGGCGGGGAAAATAGCTGGGGAGGCAGTTGGTCCTGTAACTGTTTGTTCTTTTGTTAGTGGGTCTGGTTGTTGTTGGTTGAACAGCTTTCCGCCTAGAGTCCCCACTTAAGGGCCACAGCAAAGGGTTATCTGGCGAGGCCCTCAGGCACGGGCCCACCAGGTGCGGGCGTGCCCGATGGCTCCCTCTTCAAATGTTGTTCCTGCAGTGGCCCATTTGGCCTCACGGTGAGGAGCAGGGGGCTGGAGTTTCCTGCTTCTTGTCCCGATGTCGATTGGGTCTCTGTCATGGGGGTGGGGGTTTTAATCTGTTACAGAAACTGCAACTTGAGCACCTTAAAATTACTAGTCAGGTGGCTTCCGACGAGGTTTTCTTTCATAAGGCTATGTACTATGTGAAGCTTACTGGCACAGAAATTAAAAGCTAAGAGGGTTCAACACAGGGTTGCTGCAATCAGAACCTCAGAGGATCAAATAGTTACCTTGGAGGCTCAGATAACGCAATAATTTAAAATGTGTTATCAAATGCTATATACATCTGAGCATGCTGCAGGTCCTGCTGACTATGATGGTTTCTTATCTGGTATCCCGCATCCCACTTTGTCAGAGATAGATAAAGCATTTTTAGATAAACCTCATCCATGTTGTTATGTAAAACTCTTGGCCCAGATGAGTATCCTGTTGAGTTTTATCGACATCTGTAACAAAATTGAGGACCTTTTCTTTTGCAGTTATTTGATGACTGTTTGTCTGGGAAGGCTAGAGATAAAGAATTTGCTGAAGCAGTGATTACCATTATTCCAAAACCTGGTAGGGATAATAGTAGAAAATTTTAGACCTAGCTCCCTTTTAATTGTGGACTGTAAGCTGTATGCCAAAAACCTTGCATTGTGACTCTGAGAGGTTTTGGGTAAGGCAAATCAAATAGATAAGGTAGGTGTCATGAAATGTAAGTATATTGGAGATAATGTGAGACTGCTATAGAAGTTCTTTCTGTAGCTTATGATACAGAATTCCTTCTAGCCACATTGATTATAATTGATTATAGATGCTGAGGAAGCTTTTGATAGGGTAGAGTGGGGTTTTCTCTTCCAGTCTATGGAGTGGTTTGGATTTAGTTCACATCCAATCTGTAAGAGCCTTATATGCTCACCTCATAACATGGATAATGGTGAATGGGATCTTGCTGGATTTATTTTTATTGTCCAGGGGTATACACCAAGGTTGTCCCCTTTCCCCACTCTTATGTGGATGATGTATTAGTCATTTTATCATCCCCTGCTCCTCTTTTGCTGCTTTTTTGGACACAGTGGGGGAATATGCTCCATTTTCTGGTTATAAAATCAATCTAAATCAGAAGTAATGCCACTAAATTTGTTACATACTGAGCAACCTCTAGGTAATTATGGTTTCTGGTGGGCTCCCAATGTCTTTAACTATCTGGGCATTCATGTCCATAGAGATTCAGAAGTGGCGATGGAAGTTAATATGCAGAACATTTTGAGGTTGAGTCTATTAAAATGACTATAGCTCCTCAAGTTAATTACACTCTCTCTCTGCTTCCAGAACTTTGTCTAATTTTTTTTTAATAAAATAGATAAGTTACTGGTAAAATATCTTTGGAAGGGAAAGTTTTCCAGAATCTATCTCTCAAAAAACTTAGAGCCCCTTACGAGAGAGGTGTAGGGCTTCCAGACTTTGTTCTTTATCAACAAGCCTTCTTGTTGAAATATGATCTTCGCTGATTAGCCTCTGGTTAGATACTATTGACTGCCCCAGGTGTCTTTTGCTAAAGAAAGACCTGGCCTCCGCTATTTCTCTCTTTTGATGGGTATTTCGCCCTCTCATAGTTTATCTCATATTCCTACATTGTCTAGTACTACAAGAGCTCTTTTATTTCTGGATAATCTGTTGCCAAATCCCTTGATGTGAAGTTGTTTTGTCCTGCTTTGGACCAATCCACTTTTTAAGATAGGGATCAAACCAATTTCTTGGCCCACTTGGTGGAACAAAGGCATCAGGACACTAGACCAGGTATTGATAAAGGGAGCTGTGATTGATAAAGGGAGCTGTGATTTGTGATTCAAACAGTGCTTCAAGTCAAGCACTGTTTGAAAGCAAAAGGTGGTATTCTTACCCATAGGTTGATATAGGGGTATGTTTACTAAACTGCGGTAAACGTGAATAACGCGCATTGTATGATGTTAATGATCGTTAGCGCGCTATAGCACGTGCTGTAGCGCATTAACGATCGCAAACGCGCTATAGCGCGCGTTATCACGCGCTAATGTGCGTGATGCTCCGCGGCGCGGTAAAACAACGCAGAAGGCGGAGAGAGGGCGGAGAGAAGGGGTCAATGGGCGGAGAGTGGGTGGGGAGAGGCTCCCATTACACTAACGTGCTGAATTTCAGAGCTGAATTCCAAAGCGAATGAAAACCTGCCGTTAAAGGCATATTAAAGGGGAGAGAAACCATTTCAATGTCAGCAATGTACAGCCTAGGCAGGGAAACCAACAAAAGGTGATAAGTGTGATACATGTGCACAAAACAAAAGGGCACAGAAACACTGAAAATGACCCCAACAAACTGAAAAAAAACAGCAACCAAGCTGGCCAATAGTGGTATCAATGAGAAACATCAACCCCCTCCCGAGTAAGCACCATTGAACAGATATGTATGTATTTCTTTATTTTAGATATGTATTTATAAACCGCGGAAGGGTCCATACCCCGTCCCCATACAAGGTGCATGGGCCCACAGTGAAATAGCACTGTCCAGGGACTTCCCCACCATCGGACAGGGTTCCTATGGCGTGCACATGTCCCGCAACATCAGGGCGGGCATGTCATAACGGGCAACCGGTCAGATGCTGGAGAAGGGGATACAGAGGGCTGCAGGCGGCACATGCTGTGGTGCAGCTGGGCCACAGTGGGGACTAGGGTGATGCCTAGCTGGCCCATAGGAATGCTGAAACAGTAGAGCAGCCAGACAGCAACTGCTGAGGGCCCAACATGGGCAAGAGTGTGATTCCCACAGTGTCACAGGGAATAGTACCCAGCAGGTACCCACAATGGCACGGAACATTGGCAGGCGGTGCTGGGGGAAAGCATGGGCAGCAATGCGGGCACCCCCACCGCAGAACACGCACCATAGGCAGTCGCCTACCTGCACACTGGATGGATTGAGACCGCACACCACCAGCACCACCAGCAGAAGGGCATGTCAGCATGGTGGCTGAGGGATACTGGTGGTGGAGGGGGCTGTGGCAGCTTCCCAGAACAGACCGTGGCCTGGCCCCCTTCACGTGGGTGCAGTGCACTCCAACAGACAGGCCCTGTCTGACCAACAGTCATGGTATCACCATGGAACGCACCATCTCTGTGAGAACATGGTGGTGCAGTGCACAGAACCAGTGTATTCAGAAGCAGAGGGTCACAGGTTCAAGTCCCAGCTGTGGTTTCCGCCAACCCAGTCCTCATATTTTACCCACTACTAGAACGGGCTAATACAGACAGAACCGGTCTTGCAGATGACGTAAACATGCCCAAAACACCCACATTTTACCCTAGAGAGCACAGACACCATAAACATGCACATTACCTAGAGCAGAGCCTCCCAAATGCAGTCCTGGAGGGCCAAACACCATCCCGGTTCCATGCTGCCTCTGATAAAGATGCCTGTGCTGCATTTCTATGCGCCACCCCCATGGTATGCAGATGTATCTCATGCATATTCATGAGGGACAGCATGAAAAACCCGAACAGTGTTTGGCACCGCAGGACTGGAGTTGGGAACCTCTGCCGTAAAGCAGCAGCCAACAGGGGCAGACACACCCGCACCCACAGGCCCCATTATCCAAAGCCTCCTGGAGAGGCAGGACTTTGGGCTCTGCGTGCATCTCCCAATACTAGCACATGCATACCGTAGTAATGCCACCCTAAACCTGGGAATATGTTACACAGCTATCAGAAGGTTGCTATGAGCACTGGCAGATAGCAATTCCTAGGTTAAGTACAATTTCCTGAGTGAGCTGCATCATAGCAACCTTTCTGATGTCTGTGGAGTGTGCTACAGGTCCTGTGTCTAACAGTGTTTACCAACCTGGGGAGTGACTCCTACAGTATTGCATACCATAGCCATGCCTGCACTGTGCCCAGGCCTGGTGTGGTGGCCTGGGCTGCCCAACACCTCTAGTGTTGCACAGTGCTTGCATAGATGTGGGGAGTGCTTGTCTGTCTATCCAGTGCGTGGTAGCTTCCAACACCCTCCACAGCCCACACTGCTAGCACTGTTGCCAGTATTGGCCTGCCAATGTGCATAATGAGGAGCAAGTTACCGTGGGAATAGCCTGGATAGGGTGGCCTGGCCTGTCCACATCTGCACAGGGCATAGAGCAATGGCCGGACATTGTAGTGCCCGGTACCACCTGCACGGACAGGGTGGCCATAGCATGTCCTGCTGGGAGGTCACTCTCACCCTGACTGAGCAGTGACCATGGCATGGCTAGGTTCCACCATAGTGCTATATAGCATTTTTTTAATGTGATATTTATGGGTTTCCTTTTGGGGCCCAATCACGGACTTATCTGCTTGGTGTGTATGCTGATATCCCCGTTCTGGGTACATGCATCTCCTCCAGGACCATGCACTATGGACTAGCTGGCGGACTGTCTGCAGCTAGTATGTGTCTTGCTGGAACACCGTGCAGGGTGCAGCCGCTGGAGGCTTGCTGCTGGAGAATGTCAGATAATGGTGGGGGCAGCTGAGCATTTCCAGACCTGCCGCCTGTCTGCTCTTGCTGTATGGGTGTGTACTGCTCTGCATTGCCTGCCCTGTAGGGTGTTTGATCCCGAGTGTGACTGGGGTGATGGTCCTCTCTACTGCCACCATTGCAGAGGGTTGAAAGTGGATCTGTGGGCGGGAGATTCTGTCCCCCACCCTGAGCTCTAGAGGGTGCGTTGGGTGGTGGTATGTAATCTCCCTGGTAACCACAGCAGAATGTGGGTGTGGTGCCGTGCAGTCCTCCTGTAGCCAGCCATGTGTTTATTAGCAGCTCTAGCCCACTGGTTACTTCACTGCCGATGGAGCCAGTGGTCATAGGTTCACAACCCACAGTGGGGTTCATTGATAGGGCTGTCTTAGGCATTGTCTATTTTTACTGTATATTAGTGCTGCCAGCAGAACCACCCTCAGGGTACTGTCACCTTAGGGTAGCTCAAAAGGCGCCCTATGGAGCGCGCCTTACACGGCGCCCAATAGGGCGCGACTTACGCGCCGCCCTATAGGGCGCACATTACGCGCCGCCCTATAGGGCGCACATTACACTTCGCCCTATAGGGCGCACATTACACTTCGCCCTATATTATATGTATTATATGCCATTTGAAAGGAATATTTAGGCGCTCCCTATAGGGCGCGCCTTACACTTCGCCTTATAGGGAGCGCCTAAATATTCCTATCAACTGGTATATAATACATGACCATGTCAGAGAGAACGTCACTATTGGAACATATTTCATAGGAAGGGTACACCTTTCCTGACATATGCAAACTGTAACCCGCCTGCAGACTGCGGATTAAAATATTATAGTCGGCTTTCAAAGGGTTACACAGGATGCCTCAGCCAGCCTTACTCATTAGGCACACTGGGGAATCGAACCCATGACTCTTGTACCATCAGTCTGTGTAGTAACCATTGTGCTACAGCTCTGTTTCTGTCTTTGGGTGTCTGCGCGCTGTCTTAAGCGTGCGCGCAGTAGCGCGCGCTGTAATGATCGTTGCTGCGCAGCGTGCAATAACGCGCGTAACTGCGCATTATTGGTTACGATGTCCCGCCCATGTCCTTTTTTGGCTTTCCTTTCACTAACGCGGCTCCTAACGCGAATTGCACTAACGCAGTTTAGTAAACATACCCCATAGTCTGCTACACGACTCAATTAGGGGGTCACTGGTCATATTGGGTCTCACTGCTATAAATTATTGTGAGGTTTGCTATATTCAGATCTGAAAAGTTTGCATTCTATTTGGAAGCAAGAAATTGGGATAGAAAGGGATGAGGAAATAGAGTGGGTAATTTTTTGGAGACAGGCGATCTGTCTGTTAAATGTGTCAAGTCTTCATCAATCACTTTATTTCCTTGCGCATCGTACACAATAGACACCAGCTAAAACGCACAGAGTTGGTCTACTAAATTCTGTTCTATGTTGACATTGCCATGGTCAGATAGGAACCTCTGTCCATCTGATTTATGAATGCTTGTCCCTAGTTTGGAAGAATCTCTTCTTCTCTCAATCTGATATTGGGAGTCAGGCAGAAAAAGGAAGAAAAATGTACAAACCTCCGCCATATATCTCAATCAATTTTTCCTAGGTTAATAGGTCTGCACTCCTAAACTCTGACTTATAGGAAGAACCAGCGCTACCATTAGGTGAACTAAGTGGTCGCCTAGACCACCGACCGTCCAGGGGCACCTAGGATGTTGTCATCAGGCATCAAAAGCAAATAGCCCCGTGGCACCGAAGCTTGAAGGTAAGCACCATGGAGCTCTTTGTAGCTATTGCAGCCACTGTCGGTCTCTGAAAGGGGCAGCAGTGGGTGCTGAGGAGTGGAGGTACATGATGGGGCGCCAGGAACAAGGTACGCCTAGAGCACCTTATCTCCTTGTGGCACTGCTTGTAGGTCAGGGTGTGAGAGGCTGCTTCTCCAGCGGACCCAGTACTGAATCCCTCTCAATAAAAATCTTGTGAATTTTCCAACACATATACCTCTCAATTTTGGGATAATGTTATCATTTCTATGTGGAAATAACAGCGGTATGCAATTTTTGCCTACCAATGCAAACTAACAAATTTACATGACCCTGCCCCCTTGTAGTTAAACTTCACAGTAAGTGCTGCCGCTGCCCATTCATTTCTTAATAAATAGGGTCCTTAATTTTTGTATGAACTTTCTTTAAGAATGCTGATTTCATCTGAGACTGGAGTGAGTTATTTCAGTCCACAGTACACTTTGTAACGCCCACTTCCCTCAGACGTTATCTACTGGAGGGATTAGAATCATCAGTCTTAATCGAAAAAAGATGATGTGGTTGAATCATCCCTGTATTTACAGAGCCTTTCGGTGCCCATTCATCACCTACCTGCACATTTCATCCTGCTTACTGTAAATGATAGCACGTTAAGCAAGGTTCACGCCAGACTAACAAGTGCCCTTAAGCAGTCTATAACACGGGATGTCTTCCAAAGTTTGACCTGTAGTTTTCAAGGTTATGGATGCTGTTCAGAAAACTTCAGTTGTTCTAATCACCTTGATAGAAGTACTGATTAAGCAGACCAAGACATCAATCAAAAATAAATACATTCAGTTCTAGCTGTGTATTGTACAAACTAGTAAACAGCTGTGTAACAATCTTTTGCACTTTCGTAGGTAGGGTAGTCAAGATCCTTTGCATTGAAATCCTTTACCAAAACAATTAAGATGTTCTATGATCTTTGAGGTACATTGATAATAAAGGTTTATATATGTTTCTTATCTATTGACTAATGAATAATGTACCTCTAGCTCATGGAATATTAATATTGTAATTACATAGTTATTTTTTCCTGCTACTGTTTTATTTAAGAAAAGATTATTAGATTTTACATGCACAATAATTCTTGCATTTTAATTGCTATCCCAAGAGGAAAGTGTAACCTTTTTAGGAATACATTTATTGCAATGTTTTAAGCAAAGCTTTATTTGTTCAACAATGTAATCTATTGTCCAAGTAAACAGGACCATTTAAGGAATGTTTTATGAGACCTTTACTTTAACCACAGCCAGTGGTGTAAGTTCTAATGGGCAGTTCCCAAGCAAAAATTATGCTGAGGGCCCCTCATTGTCATGGTGATGCAGGCACCTTTCCACGTGCAGTATCCCTCACCCATGTGCACATGCAGCACCCCTTTCTCCACACGTGGCAAACTTCCTTTAATTTGTTAAGCTGAGCTGGCTCCACTCCAGGCCTGGTAGCTATTACCTCTCAGACTGCTCTCGCAGTGCAACTGTTATCGTAAGATTTTGGCCTGGAAGGCAACAGCCACTGGGCTTGAAGCGGGGAGAGCGCAACAAACAAGTTAAAGTAAGTCTGGCGTGCATGTAGCAGGGAGATGCCATGCCATGTGGGCCCCCTTCCTGCCTGGGCCCCTTCTGCATTGTGGGAGCGACTTGGGTGGAATTTAAGCCACTGACCACAGCCTTCAGCCACACTAATATACCATATTTTTGGTCTATCTAACATTCTGTATGATTAGCACTTCAGTCATTTGATTAAATATGGGAGTAGCCCTTATGAGCTATCAACAGATATTCTTAGAATTTCTTTCTTGACCAAAGAGATGACTGAAAGAGTAGAAACAGAAAAACAGAAAAATGAAAGCAGATAAAGACCATATGGCCTGTCCAGGACACCCATGAGTACCAACTATCAAGCTCTACAATCCCCCGAGAGATCTTCTTGAATTCATATCGTCTGTCTTCATCGCTTTCGCTAAGAGGCTGTTCCACACATTCACCACTCTATCTATAGAGAAATATTTTCTTAAATTATTCCTGAGTCTATCCCCTTTCACTTTTATCCTATGCCCCCTTGTGCCAGAAGTTTCTTTCAATTGAAAGAGGATCTCTTGTACATTTATGTCACACAGGTATTTAAACACCTCTATCATATTTCCCCTCTCCTGCCTTTCATCCAGAGTATACATATTTGTGATCTTTATGTCTGTCCCTATATGCTTTAATACAAAGGCTATTGATCAGTTTCGTAGCCACTCTTTGCACCATATCCATCTAGTTTATATCCTTTGAAGGTGCGGTTTATAGAACAGCACACAGTACTCCAAATGAGGTCTCACCAGAGGCTTATACAAAGGCACTATCACCTCCTTCTTCTTGCTGGCCATTCCTCTCCCTGTGCACCCAAGCATCCTTCTGGCTTTCACAGTCACCTCTTCTACCTCTTTAGCCACTTTAAGACTATCAGATATCATCACCCCCGGTTCCACTCTTCTTTCATGGACAAAAGTACCTCAGTCTTTATACTGTACCATTCCTTTGAGTTTTTTGCAGCCCAAATGCATGACCCTACAATTATTAGCATTATGAGGCATGTTTACTAAAGTGCATTAGCTGCTATCACAGTGCTAATGTAGAAATAGTGCCCCGCAGTAGCAACTAACAAGGGAAAAATGCACACAACATGGCATTGTTCTGCGATGCCTGCATTTTGTGTGGTGGATCTAGGAGGCACTGGATCAGGGTGGGGAATAGGCATTACTATTATTAGCAGCCACCACTTGAAAATATTTTGCATGATGGCTGCCAAAAATGCCACCATCATGACTGCAAATAATGTCATCTCAAGAGGGGCCTCCCCAGATCTGACAATATTGTCAGTGCCATGAATATACAGATCAACAGCACTGACAATATGTAAAAAGGACCCTCCTCCCCTCAGGCAGCTCTCAATCTCCCCCAGACCAAACCTGGCTAGCCAGTCAGGCACCTCTGCCTATCTCTCACCCACCCCTGATCTAAAAGTACTAATCACGGCTAACCAGTTGGGCCACCGATTTCCCCCCCCCCCCCACATGGAAATCTGCAACTCCAAGCTAGCCAGTTGGATGAACTGTTGAGGGTTGTTCCCGGGACTCCTGCGAGTATTGTGGGTGACCAATTAGTGGTGAGATCTTCTCTAAAGTGCGGCCCTGGTGTCGAAATGCAGATGGTTACAAAGCAGCTGGTGGTTAAATCTATGGCATTTTCTCTTTCTCTCCCGAGACCCAAGAAGATTACTCTAGAAGCCATTGTTCTTCTTTCAGATACGGTTTCCAAGCAAACTATTGACCTGTCTACCAAGGTACAACAGAATTATGAGAAGATATCTACAACTGTTAAGTGTTACTAAGACATTAAAAAATATTATTCAGGATCATGCACAGAAGATCTCTTTTTTATCGGATGTTAATGCAGCATTTATGAAGAATAATACTGCTTTGAAATTTAAAATTGAGTTATTAGAAAATGCTACTCGAGCTGTTAGTTTATGGGTTTTGAATTTTCCAAGAACTGCTGGCGTTTCACCATTGTATATGTTCAAGAGGTATTACCCTCCTCTATCCGGCTTGAGCAACAGCACACCACCTTTAAGAACAGTCTGAAAACCCACCTCCTTGCCATCGCTTTCGACCTCCCCGCCCCCTCTGTGTAATCTTGCTCTTCCTGTTCCCCCTCTCTTTCCTCTCCTCTCTTATCTTGTTGTATGAATCCAATGTTTTGCTTTTCTATCCATTATTGTAACTTCCTTTCCACTTTTTGCCATTGGCTTTCTGTATTTTTATTTTATGTAAACCGCTTTGATGTTATTGTTTAGCAGTATATAAAGTAAATAAACAAACATATTCAGTGAAAGTTCTCTTGGTGCCCAAAGAATTACTACCACCTATTACCAAAGCATATTATTTGCCAACATCCAAGAAAGAGCTGCTTGCTTCAGCCTCTGAACAAGCTATGGATGTTCTAAATGTTATTCAAATTTTGGAATCTTCAGCTACTACTTTGATTATCTCTTGTGCCTTGGTGAGGGATCAAGCTTGGATTATTAAGTTATATTTCAAAATTATGAATCTTAAATGGGTTAAATTGTAGCTTCATTGTGTGTCCTCTAGTCTTTCTACTTTTTGATGGCATCTATTTCCATTAGTATTCTAAAGAATGGGGAAAAGACCCTGCACTATATAAAGTAGCAAAGACATGATCATTTATTACACATTGCTCTATCACATGGTATATAGGCACGTGAGGTAAGATGAGAGTGTAAGAGCATGATCCCCAGGGCAGAACGGTGAAGGCCTGAGCAGGCAGTGATGACACTAGTTCAACCGGGCTATCGGGAAAACAGCTGAAGCATTATTATTTCTACATAAGTTTGTTTGTGCTCTGCACAAAGGAACAGTCTTCCTTTTGGCAACATTTGAAAAATCTCCATTTTTCCCTTTTCTTTTCTTATAAAAATACATACTAGACATGGCATAAATGGCAACAGTGCCCTCATGCAGTTTACCTAATTCTATTTGAGGACCTCATTTCTGGTTCTTGGTTGAGTACTGGTTAACAATGCTGAAGAGACAGTGCTCCATCCCCCATAAAGGAGAGAAGGGAGGAATAAGATGCACATCAAGTTCTCAAAATTGATACCTACTAGGTCGATCAATACACTCATGCAAGGCTTTTTTTTTAATTTATTGCGGGCCTGATATTCAAAAGGCATTTTCACGGTTAACAGCTAGTTAACCGTGTAAATGCCTGCTAACCAGATATTTGACAGCACATACACGGGTAGTGCTGTCAAATATCCCCAACTAAGTCCCCTACGTGCCTCGATGCTAGTCAGCTAGCATCGGGGCATTCTGGGGGCGTTCCGAGGCGGAACAGAGGCGGGGACAGGCACTAACCGTATAGCACCAATATTGGAAGCTGCACGGTTAGCGCTCGGTGCCGATAAGATAGGCAAGGAAACCCTCTCCTATCTTATAGGTGCCGAGTGCTAACTGTGCCGCATCTAGTATCAATGCTGCACGGTTAGCCTCAGTGGCTTCCGGGCAGCGCGGGCAGAACCAGATATTCATTAGGGGGTCAGTGGGCAGGGCTAAGCGGCACTTAGCATTGCCCAGTTGAATATCGGGCCCAACATTTTTAACATTTACATTGCACCATCAAAACAAAATATAAAAACTTTAGAAGAATCATGCCGGGCTCTAGAACAGTGGTTCTCATCCAAGTTCTCAGAGAGGGAGCGCTTAGCTGATTGGGTTTTCGGGATATATGCAATGGATAGTCTTGAGATACATTTGCATGCATTGCCTCAATTGGATGCAGATTCATCTCATATTTTGGATATCCTGAGAACCCGACTGGTCAAGCATTCCCTGAGGACTGACTTGTGAATCACTGTTCTAGAGAACCATCATCTATGCCAAAATAGAGATTTTGCCAAACATTCCCTAGTCCTCAGGGAATACATGACTGGGCAGTTTTCAGAATATCCACAAAGAATATGCATACAATGGAGGCAGTGCATGCAAATCTATCTCAAGCATATTCATTTTCAGAGGTTTGTTGTTCAAATGCCTGGAATATATGGCAGTGAAGGCAGGAACAAGGAAAAAATTAAGAAATTCTCAGTTTAGCTGGTAAAGGAGGATCATGGCACTGTTGGGGTATATACAAACAAAACGGAGCAGGCAGAGCCACACCGCTGGTAGACAGAGCTTTTATTTGTAGTCGCAAGGGTCAGCCTTACACATGTTTCGACAGAAGCCTTCTTCAGGGGACTGTAACCTTAGAACATAACACATATATAGTACAAAAATTATATATCAAAAAAACAAAACTACAATATGGAAATGCTACCAAATATAAAACAGTAAGTATATAACAACCACAAACATATTAAAAACATTAAATAAGAAAGGGGAGAGCCAAATGCAATTCATAAATAATAATAATAATATTAATAATATTAAAAAGGCTAATAAAACAACGAGGACTCTTAATAAAATATATAATAATATAAATAATAATAAAAACAATGATAAAAGTAATGGTAATAGATAGCCAGTGATCAATTAAAAATAAAACCAATTGTGTTTGGGAAAATAAAGGAACTCTAAGGAAGGGAGGGGGAGGGGGAGGGGATGGGGATACCTGCCACGGAGACATGTCTGGGCTTGTCAGATACATAACAGAAAAGCAGATATATTGAGTAAACCATTGATACATTGGACAATTAAGGACACATTCCATACAAACGATTGATACTGAAGACCATTATACATCACATTAAATGGCAAAAGAAATCTTTAGACAAAGGGATGTATATGTGTCAGCAAAGGAAGGAAAGCCATCCACCACAGAATATATGCAAAACAAAAGGGAGAAAACACTCACCACTGAATCAACACTGAATCAATTAGATAGTGCACCACTAACAATTAAGAGGATGCATAGGGAGAGCCGGTGGGGGAACAGGGTTTAGGCGGATTGCAGAGCTGCATGTTCCGGCGGGACAAATAGCCCCGCAACCCGCATTATAGAATGAGGGCCATAGTCACTGCTGTATATTATTAGACTATTCCATTCAGACCATCCAGCCCCTTGTATGGCCGATCAAAAGCGGGGTGCACAAAGATAGACTGGATTCTGATCCCGCGGGGGCTAGATGTGCCTGCGGGATCAGAATTACATCTACAACCTGGACATGCAAGCCAGGCCCCAATTCTGTTTGGCCTGCATGCCCAGCCATATGCCCGGCTACGTCAGCCAGGCTGCATTCAGGAGCCGTGATCCCCTGCCGTTGAAAACAAACCTCTTTCCCCGCAGCCTGACCCCCTATCAGTCCTTCCATGGCCTGGGTCAGAGTGCAGGGAATCCCCTTTGCCCCTGCACCTGTTTCCAGTGGCCCAGCTCAGGGATCCCACAATGTCCAGGGGGATTTATTCCACCTTCGAGATGACATAAGTTCCCCGTCTAGATCCAACGCCCTGAACATACAGGGCCGACCTCTGAATCGGCCCTGTACATCTGGGGTCGCGGCCTGCCTATGCCCCACCCTCGCTCTGCCTCTGGAACGCCCCATCCCACCTCTGTCTAGGGCTCCCTGTACAAACCTGCTGTTCGTACAGGGAGGCTTTTGCCGGGGCCGGCAGGGGGACAAATAGCATGGATGGATTCCCGCTATTCGCAGGACAGAACAACTTGCTATATGTATATTACACATATTTACTGCTTTACATAATTACCCCATTACACTGTTCATCTGATTGTTCACTGTTCTACGTACCCTTGAAGTTCAATGTAAACTGCTTTGATAACATAAAAGGCAGTAAATAAAAACTGCTAAATAAATACATATTATGACTGAACTGAAAGTCCTAAAGATCCTGAAGAAAGCTACCAGATGAAAAGACATGACGGAGGAAGTCCTTTTAGATGAGCTAGTAGGCACCATTTACATGTGTAGAAAAACTGATTTACAGAAAAGCTGTTAATTTAATTACATGTGTATACTCATGACATGCATAGATTTAAAGTAGGTGTTTAGGCAGACCTTAAATTTATGTGTATATGTCATATATTGCAATGGAAATATGAACATACTTCAAGTGTTCTTTGTTGACATCAGCACCTGCTCCAAGGCTCTCGCAATTGTAAGCTAGCTGCTTCTTTGGACCTGGGGTTTGGAAAAGTGATTGAGATGGAAACTTTGCGTACCTTTCTAATGTTCAAAAACAGCTCAAAAAGCTAAAAATAAAAGTGTTTCGGAGCTTGAATCCTTAACTGGTTCTCTTTGGACAAACAGATTTGCAAAATCTCCATGTAAGTGCCAGTACTTGCACGGTGTAATTAGCAAAACCCACCGTCTACACATGTAAGTGTCCTGAATGTGCTCTTTTTGCTGTTCCACTGTATTTAATGAAGAATGCCTTATTTATATTTTACAAAGGCTCTATTTTTAAAGAGCCTTTCGTTAAATAGACTACAAATAGTGAATGTCACAACTCGGACATCCATTCTCCACTCTAGTGACCTATACAAAATTGGGCTTCATATCCATTAACTCCACAGCGTTTTGCCATTTTTCTTTTTTCTTTTCCTCAAAGTACATATTTTATTTGTATGCCATTAGTCATGTGGGCCAAATCAGGGAAAAACTGTTGGTTTGTTTTTCGGTTTCTTTCTGATTTTTGGACATTTTTTTCTCTGCACATTTTTTCAACATTTATTTGTTTCAACTTTTTTTTTAACAAAACATTTTTAACATGTTATAATTTTTTAATGCACCGACATCAACTTTATGTGCATGAATTCATAGGTTAATGTGTGTTCAATCTTTTTTTTTTGGATACCCAAATGACCCGAGCATGATCTAAGGAATGCACATTCCTAGAAGGCAGACAATTACACGGATGAGAAAAGGTAGTTTGTAAAGCAAGTGTACAGTGTAGAAAGGATTCAATTCCTAAATCTTCCCTGGAATTCAGGTGCTTTACTACTCCTGTTAGACTGCTGCATTTTAATAACCAGAGAAAACTGATTCATGTTTAAAATTCCATTAAAATCATTGCTTCACTTGCGGCATGCTTTCAGACCCTGCTGGAATATTTGTTTATGAATTTACTCAAATCAATTCAAAATGTCGACCTGCAGCGAGGGTACTATGATCTCATAAACCTGAAACAGAGAAAATAGAAAATGCCACTGGGATTTCTTGAATATGCAAAGATCATTTTTCCTCTGCTCTTGTTTGACTAACAACAGGTGCAAACAGAGGAGATGTTAATGATACTAGGCTATGGAAAATGTTAAATACTTGTTAAGTAAAATCCGGCAATTATTCCACTAAATGATTCCTAACACTTTTACATTCACTGGATATTATTATCACAGTTTATGCAGTAAAATAATGACACCAGACGGCCAGATTTCTGTGCTTGGCGTCCATAGACAATGGGGGAGAAAGGTACTCTCCTCCCCCTTCCTTCCAAGCCTGCCGCTTACCCTTTGCCAATGGGATGGGGAGGGGAGAGTGTTCCATCCCTCCCCCCCCCCCCACCTGAACTTGGTCCGAGAGCAGCAGCAGCAGCAAATAGATTTTAAAAATTTGGTGTGGGTCGAGGCATGCAAGACATCATGCTTTGGCTGGGCCCTATGGTGCTCCGCTCCTTTCTTTTGCACATGTAAATAGGAGGGCAGGGCACTGTAGGGCCTAGGCAGAGTATGGGTGCTTGCATGCCCCGGCCCACATTGAATCTTCAAAATCTCTTTGCTTCTGTTGCTGCTACTGTTTTCACCACATATTGTGTAACTCCTTGTTTATTGTAAACCGCGCTGATGCTGAATAGTGCGGTATATAAGAGACTATAAATAAATAAATAAATATTTTGCCACATATTTCACCACATGTTTTCACCACAAATTTCACCACATAAGCACCATTTGGTGCTATGGAAGAGATTCATCGACGATGTTTTTATGCTGTGGAAGGGTTCCGTTACGACGTTACATGAGTTTGTGGAGTGGTTGAATGGAGTAAATCCCCATATTAAACTTACTTACACTTTCCATGAACAACATATTGTCTTTCTTGACGTGGCTATCCAGAAAAGCCCACAAGGTTGGGTGACATCTGTACACAAAAAAACGACTGACAGGAACACATTGCTCCACTACCACAGTAAACATCCAAAACAGCTTCGAGATAGTTTGCCGCTGTCACAGTTTATACGGTATAGGAGAAACTGTTCTAATGTGGAGGACTACAAAAAAGAAGCAAAGAATTTGATGCAAGAATTCCAATAAAGAGGATACCCCCCCGCAGATTATCAAGGTAGCTTATCAAAGAGCACTTTATAATAACAGAACATTATTGCTGCATCCTCGCAGCACCGTAGATAACATCAATGATACTGTCATTAATTTTATTACCAAATTCTCTCCGCTTAGTGGTAGAATTAAGCGAATCATTAAACGGCTTCAGAATGTCTTAAATGTTTTTCCTTGTTTCCAAGATAAAAAAATTCGGTGTGTCTGGACACGGCATCCTAATTTAAAGTAGAAACTGAGTCCAGCCAAATTAAGATCTTTTCCGCGAGCTGATTGTGAACATAAGAACATAAGATATGCCATACTGGGTCAGACCAAGGTCCATCAAGCCCAGTATCCTGTTTCCAACAGTGGCCAATCTAGGTCATACGTACCTAGCAGTTTCCCCAAAAGACACAGGTTCTGCAATGCTTGTATTAGGTCAAGCATTGATATCCTGGGTCCCTTTTTAATAATGGTTTATGGACCTTTCTTCCAGGAACTTGTCCAAACCTTTTTTAAACCCAGCTACACTAACAGCCTTTACTACATCCTCCGGTAACAAATTCCAGAGTTTGATTACACGTTCAGTGAAAAAATATTTTCTTTTATTAGTCTTAAATAGTTTACCCTGTAGCTTCATTGCATGTCCCCTAGTCTTTCTATATTCTGATAAGGTAAACAGTCGATCTACGTTTACCCGTTCCACTCCGTTCATTAATTTATAGACTTCTATCATATCTCCCCTCAGTCGTCTCTTTTCCAGGTTAAAGAGCCCTAACCTTTTTAGCCTTTCTTCATAGGAGTATCCTTCCATCCCTTTTACCATTTTGGTGGCTCTTCTCTGAACCTTTTCTAATAACGCTATATCCTTTTTAAGATACGGCGACCAGAATTGCACACAATATTCAAGGTGCGGTCTCATCATGGAACGGTATAAAGGCATTATGATATCTTTTGTTTTATTTTCCATTCCTTTCCTTATGATACCTAGAATTCTATTTGTTCTCTTGGCTGCTACTGCACACTGGGCAGAGGGTTTTAACATGTTATCCACAATGACGCCTAAATCTTCTTCCTGGGTGGTGGTTCCTAATGTGGAACCTTGCATCGTGTAACCATAGTTTGGGTTGTTGTTCCCTAGGTGCATAACTTTTCACTTGTCCACATTAAATTTCATCTGCCATTTTGATGCCCAGTCTTCCAATTTATCAAGATCCTCTTGCAATTTTCCACAATCCTCTTGGGATTTAACAACTTTAAATAGTTTTGTGTCATCTGCAAATTTGATAACCTCACTCGTTATTCCACTTTCCAGCTCATTTATGAATATGTCAAAAAGCAGTGGACCCAGCACAGATCCCTGGGGTACACCACTATTCACCTTTCTCCATTGGGAAAATTGGCCATTTAGCCCAACCCTCTGCTTTCTATCTTTTAACCAGTTCCTGATCCACAGTAGTACACTGCCTCCTATCCCATGACTCTTTAGTTTTGCCAAACGTCTCTGATGAGGGACCTTGTCAAAGGCTTTCTGAAAGTCCAGATACACTATATCAACCGACTCACCTTTGTCCACCTGTTTATTCACACTTTCAAAAAAATATAACAGATTAGTAGGACAAGATCTTCCTTGTCTAAAGCCATGTTGGCTGTCTCCCATTAGGCCATGACTATCTACATGCTGAGTAATTTTATTCTTTATGATGGTTTCTACCATTTTTCCCGGTACTAATGTGAGGCTCACCGGTCTGTAGTTTCCTGGATCACCCCTCGAACCCTTTTAAAAAATTGGTGTTACATTGGTGATCCGCCAATCTTCAGGTATTAGAGATGATTTTAATGATGGTTCACAGATTACTAATAGCAGGTCTGCAATCTCATATTTCAGTTCTTTCAACACTCTTGGATGTATACCATCCAGCCCAGGTGATTTGCTACTCTTCAGTTTATCTAATAGCTGTAATACATCTTCCCAATGTATCGATATTTCCTTCATTTCTTTCGCACCTTTAAATACCACTTCAGTCATGGGTAACATCCCTACATCTTCCTCAGTAAAGACCGAAGCAAAGAATTCATTCAGTCTCTCTGCTATTGCCTTGTCGCCTCTTAGTGCCCCTTTAACTCCTCTTTCATCTAATGGTCCAACTGACTCTCTCACAGGTTTTTTGCTACGAATGTACTTGAAAAAATCTTTATTTCGCGTTTTTGCTTCCACAGCACGCTTCTTCTCAAATTCTCCCTTTGCCTTCTTTATCAATGCCTTGCATTTGACCTGCCAGTGCTTGTGCTGTTTCCAGGTTTTGTCGTTTGGCTCTTTTTTCCATTTCCTGAAAGATGCTTTTTTGGCAACAACAGCCTCTCTGACCTCACCTTTAAACCATGCTGGCAGTTTTTTGGACTTCCTTCCACTTTTCTTAAAGCGTGGAATACAGCTGGTCTGGGCTTCCAAGATAGTATTTTTCAACAACACCCAAGCTTGATGTAAGTCTTTAACCTTTGCAACTGCTCCTTTTAGTTTTTTCTTAACTATTTTCCTCATTTTATCATAGTCTCCCTTTCGAAAGTTAAAAGGTAGTACTGTGGATTTCCTTACTATCCCTCCTCGACTAATTAAATCAAAGGCGATCATGCTATGATCACTATTGCCAAGTGGCCCCAACACCCTTATCTCTTGCACTAGATCTGGTGTTCCACTAAGGACTAGGTCTAATATGGCTTCCCCTCTGTTCGGTTCATGAACCAGCTGCTCCAAGAAGCAGTCATTTATGTCATTTAAGAACTTTATCTCTCTAGCATGTCCTGCCGTGACACTAACCCAGTCGATACCGGGGTAATTGAAATCACCCATTATTATTACCGCGCTGTAACGTTTGTTAGCTTCCTTGATTTCTTTGAGCATTTCATCATCCATTTGTTCATTCTAGCCAGGCGGTCGATAGTACACCCCCACCGCCATCGCCTTCCCCTTTCTACATGGAATTTCAATCCATAGAGATTCTACAGCAAATTTTGTTTCCTGCAAAACTTGAATCCTTTCTGACTCAATGCCCTCTCTAACATAGAGCGCAACCCCTCCACCAATTTGATCAGCTCTATCATTACGATATAGTTTGTACCCAGGTATCACAGTGTCCCAATGGTTGTGTTCAGCCATTAGGACACAAAATTTGTGGTCATTGTAATATATGCCCTGTCTCTGAAGAGACAAACTTTTTCTCTTACCATGGCTGCAATTATAAATTGAAACATTCTACATCTTGTGAATCTGACCATGTGGTGTATGGCATTCGATGCCCATGCGGTTTATTGTATGTGGGCAAAACAGTTCGATCACTACAAGTCCAAATAAATGAACATAAAAGCCGGCTCAAATGTAAAGTCCAGGAAGCTCCACTTGTACCCCATTGTATTCAATATCATCATATGTTTGAAGAATTAAGATGTTTTGGAATAGACTGGGTAGCGACCGGCAGGATGGGTAGATCTAGGGCGAAAACCCTGCTGATCTAAGAACAAATGTGGATTCACCGATTGCAATCAGTTGCCCCAGGAGGCCTCGACACAATGGTGGAATGGAGCGCCTGTATTTAAATGATCTCATACGGAAGGATAGATGTTAATTGCCCTAGGAGGTCTCAACAATGATAGAATGGAGTGTTTATATTTAAATAATCCTCTACGGAGGGACAGACGTCATAATTACGTAACCAATGGTGGTTTGAAATTTTTGGTCGTCTGTTCAATCCGCATGCGAGGAGTTCTATGAGAAAACTGACTAGTTCCAGGACGTAGTGACCACACATCATTGAGCTCGGTTTGAATTTAAACTTGTGGTGAGACTATTTACTTTACTAGAACTTCAAATATGTTTAGCAGTGTGTAAAATTAAAATCTGAAGAAGCATATTCTCCTTCAATTTTTCTCCTCCCACAGAGATTGTCTGGCAAAACCAATCCCCTGAAGAAGAATTGAAACGCATTGAGGGTACCGGGATGGTGGCGTTAGGACTGCTCATTTTTCCTTTGAGAGATAAGCACAATCTCTGAATCTTGTTTGAAATAATAGAGATAAGCACAATCTCTGAATCTTGTTTAAAAGAATATTAAGAGAAGTCTGACTAATTAATACGAATGTTTACAATTATGCATTCCTTAAAGAACCTTTTATAGTGGTCATTGATGCAATTAGGCATTACTCCTTTGGCAAATTTACATCCAGGAGTGGTTTGCCGCTTATGTCTGAGACCATTGGTTCTTTTTTCTGCTGGGATTTGTCCATATTACTACAGTGTGAATAGTGAGACAAGCATAGCAAAAGGTTGATTGGACTGTCTCTTTCTATTGTATGAGGGGTTAAACACCTTTATTTATTAGGCTGCTACTGTTTTGGCACCAGCATGGACTGAAGCATGACAGCAACATCAATGCCCCGGCACCTAGGTGAAGGTAGTGCTAGAGGAATTGCTACATTGCCTATTCCAAAATCTGGAGTTCTCTGAATTCATTCATTATGTACTTGCTCCTCACATTCCACGTTCTGTGAGGCGTACCTCAACCCTAGATGTCATCGACAACCCGCTACCTACGTTCCTGTGCTCGCTCAGCTGAGTGCCTTTGGCTTAAATCATGTGCCCTTGCTGATTACCTACATTTTAAATTCATGCTAACCTCTTTTCAGTGAGCCATAGTACTTGCCATCTGACTAACTCTCTTGCCTCTGACCCTTGCCATCTCTTTACTATGCTTAACTCTCTCCTCAAGATCTCTCCTCCCCCAGTCTCTCCTTCACTTTCTGCCCAGACCTTGGCTGACTATTTCCATGTCAAAGTCCAAAGGATTAGCCTTGAATTCTCCACAGGTTCACCTCCCCCCTCCTCTCCCCATCTTCAGTCCTAAATCTTTCCCTCACCTTTTGTCACCCTTTCTTCCCTTCTAAAATCACTGAGGAGGAAATGGCAAATCTTTCCTCCTCCAAACTGACTACCTGCTCCTCTGATCTCATCCCCACCCATCTACTAATCTCTATCTCTTCCACCATCATCCTTCCATATGCCATATCCTTAACCTAGCACTTTCCACTGCAATTGTTCTTTTGCTAGTATATTTCAAGAATACATCCTTCCAAACCATGTATAAGAGGGGAAAGCCAACAGTTGCCTAAGAGCGCATGGTTTGGAAGGATCTATCCTTGAAGGATACTAGCAAAAGATTGAAGTTAGGGCATATCAACAGAGAGATTCCAATAAAGACAAAAGTAACTCAAATGCCCTTACAGTAAGTACAGAGCAAACAGAACTTAAAGATTCTAAATTACCTCTGCCTACCACCGGTAACCAGATTAATATGAATAAAAACAGCATCTAAAATGCTTGTATACAAATGCTACCAGTCTAAAAAATAAGATGGGAAAGTTAGAATATATAGCACTAAATGAGAGGCTAGATATGATTGGTATCTCAGAGACCTGGTAGAAGGAGAACAACCAGTGGAACACTGTAATACTTAGGTACAAACTATATCGTAATGATAAGAGTAGATCAAATTGCTGGAGGGGTTCCACTCTATGTTAGAGAGGGTATTGAGTCACACAGGATTAAAGTTTTTCAGGAAACAAAATACACTGTAGAATCTCTATGGATTGAAATCCCATGTAAAAAGGGGGAAATGATGGCCGTGGGGGTGTACTATCGACTGCCTGGCCATAATGAATAAATGGATAATGAAATGCTCAAAGAAATCAGGGAAGCTAACAATATTTACAGCACAGTAATAATAGGGTGTTCCTTATCGTTCCTCCAGTTTAGTCCTCTACTTCTGGGTTGTGCACCTCTTCCTGCAGCTAGGAGACTGGGCATGTCAAAGTCGTGACATCACTGGATATAGCCTGCTGGTATCTCCTATCAGCCTTCAGTGTGTCCAGTCTCCTTGCAGCAGGAGGACATAGTGAGCCTAGCTTCTGGGCTCACTTGGGGGGAACAGATAAGGAGCATTTAGTGTGACAAATTCTATTCTGATTTTACTTTTGATTTTTACCTTTAATTTACTTTTAATTTTACTTTGCCAATTAACCAAAGGTAACTGAATTAAATCAGGGATTAGTTCCCTTTAGTTAGGAGCAAATTTCCTTATTTACCTTTAATTTTAAATTTGAGCCTGGCTCTTTAAATTAGTAGCAGCTCTCGCCTTCCCTCCTTGTCAGTTATTTTCACTTGCTGCAGGCATTTGCCGGTGCGGATCTCTCTCCCTTGACTGTACGGGAGAGAGCTCCGGGACCCGTACAGCCACACTGAAGCTGTGTGAGACGGAGTCTCTCCATTGCTGCGGGATTTTAATTTTACTCTGTGGAACCGGCTGAGCGATCCTCGCCGCGGCTGCCAGGCGCATCAGCGTGGCTTGAGGATCGGATGAATTCAAGGTGGTAGGAGCAGGCGGTGTGGCTTTTGGCCCTGCAGGTAAGGCCTTCGGGCTCGGTCGGTCTGCTGAGGCCTCCTTTTTGCAGCGGCTGTTGTTCTTGGCGCCAAAATTCATTGGCGAAGGGGCGGCCATTTCCTCTCTAGGTATTTGGACCGCATGGCGAGAGTTGCAGTGAGCTGCCTGCGTGAGGGAAAACAACAGGCAGAATAGCTAAATTTTTGGGCCTAGTGTTTGTGTCTTTCTTTTCTTTGTAGGATTTTTTTTTTGAGGCTCAGGGGGTTCCTCAGCATTAAGGGGGACTGTTGTCAATCCTCTTTATAGAATAAATAAGAATAAACTTAAAAACAGGACAGCAGTTTTGGCATTGATCCCTGATACCACATGGTCTTTCCCTCCTAATCATGTCTCTGAGGAGCATCTGTTAAGGCCCAGGATATTAGGCAAATTGCCAGCTTTTAAGTTCAAGGGCAGAGCCCTAACTTGTAGTTGGCAGGAGGGAAAGCCTAGAAGTGTGCCTTTATGTATTCTATAGTGAAAGTTGCCCAAAGTTCACAGGGACAGGTTTAGGAAACCTTAGGATATAAAAAAATAGACAGTTAAACTGTCAACCAGGAAGTGCCTGTGCTACGGTCTATGGCCACCAGAGGGCAGCTGGTACACTCAATAGTGCCTTTCTATGACTGGGTATTCATGCAGCCATTATCTGCCAGTCAGGAAAGAAATCACCACAGAGCCTCGGTGATGTGATGTAAGGTCTGAGAATCCAGTTTATATGACCAAGATTTAAAGCTCTTAATTTCTGTATCACTGGTCGGGCTCTGCTGCCCTAAAGGCTGCCAAATGACAGCGCTGCTCATGAATCACATATAGTATTCAGTGCCCCCATCCCTGGGGGGTGAGTGGTACAATACAAAATCATATTACTCATCAGGTTCACACAGGCAACAACCTCTCAGACCTCCATTTGCAAGGTGGTCGGTGTATTCCACTGCTATTTCTCTTACTGCAGGAAGGCCTGGGGAGGTGCTTGTGTGTTTCATAGCAACACTTAGCAGGCCCTTCCCAGGAAATTCTCATCTATTACTAGAGCAGGGTTTCATTTCATTTCATTTCTCTGGTTGTGGTTAATGCACAGCGTCAGGGGCTGTGTTCGAAAGCTTGGGTCCCACGGACTTCGGTGGGATTTCAAAAAGAAAAAGAAACTCGCTTTAGTGAGAGATAGCCTTGTTCATTTTTAGCTAACACTGTTGATTTTACTTTTGATTTTTACCTTTTGCGCCTGAATACCAAGGACGGGACACTGTTTGCTTCCAGGGGTTCTACTTTCTATTTTGCTCTTCAGCTCCCTGGCAGATGCAGTAGGCTGGCATGGGGTGGGCAACGCCTCCTGCAATGCAGAATCTCCCAGGATAAGGGGGGAAAGGACAACTGGGTGCAGCGGGGGCTGGTAGCTTCTTGCAAAGCTATAGTAGCAGTTCGGGTAATTTTATCGGATCTGCTTTGATTTCATTGGAGTTGGCGGAAACTTGGTTTTTGGATTCCTATCTTTTAAAAAAAAAAAAGCAAAGAAAACAGGGCATAGCTATGTTGATTTGCCAGAATCTCCTTCCGCTATCCATAGAAGGTCCTATAAAGCGTTAAAGTCGGTTTATATGGCAGGATAATATTTTGGCTTAGCTGCTGTGATATAGCGCTATGTTCCGCTGTAAACATATTCAAGTCAAAAGGAATTATGGTGATAACTCTCTTGGACAGTTTGTAACAGGGGCTTGGGTGAGCGCCATGGCCAGTCCACAGATGTGGAATGCTCTGCCCATAAGCATTATGTCATGGGAAGAATTTTATAGTTGTGTGGTTTCTTAATGGAAAATGTTCCCGTTTAGTTTGACTTTGCCAAATTATACGATTTTACGGTAGATTTGTACTGTCTTAATTTTGGCTATACGTGGTTTAATTTTACATATGGAAAAGGCAGCTCAGCGGAGAGGGCTTGCAAAATAGAACTCTTGCCTTTGGAGCTATCTATGCTCCCATTCCATTTATCAGAGGTTCTCCAGTACGGAGAGTCTCTGCTAGTGTTCGGTGAATGCCATAATGGGGGGCCAGAAGCAGCTAGGCTAGTTCTCTAGCAGCAATGGCAGCGGCTCAGACTCTAGTAGGCATACTTCATATGCTGGGCTTACAAGATGGCTTCCGTGCTGATCGGCATCAGACAAGGTGACTGCCGGTTTAGACTGTGGATGTGGAGTCAGCCTGGAGGAGGGGCCTTGCGTTCTCTGGACAATGCCCTGCATACACTGAATCCCTTCAATTCGATCAGCTGCTGGCAGGACACAAGGCACTCGCATGCTTTTTTTGCTTCAGTGGTCTAAAAGTGGAGTCTTTACCAAGTGGTATAATGGGAACTTGTCTGCAGTTTCTCGGCTTCTTCATTGCTGACTCAATTGCCACTGCGGAATGAGAGCTGTATTTCATATCACCAGGTGCTAGTTGATCTTAAAATATAAAGTCCATCTTTGTGCAGTCAGACAGAATGGGGCGTTACTCTAGCAGGAAGGCCGTGTATTAGTATGCCTGTGTTTGGGAGTTCTTTCTACTTCATATTGTTGGCACGGAAAGAGCGTCTCTTAACATATGCTGACGGCATTTTTGGTTTAGAGGTGTCTTTGTAAAAATAAATAAATAAATAAATAAATAAAAAAAGAATAATAAAAAAAGAAAGAAAGAAAGAAAATCAAGAAAATATTCAGCTGAACACAAGAACATAAGAACATAAGATATGCCATACTGGGTCAGACCAAGGTCCATCAAGCCCAGTATTCTGTTTCCAACAGTGGCCAATCTAGGTCACATGTACCTAGCAGTTTCCCCAAGAGACACAATTCAGCTGTCCTGAATTCGCCTGTTCTTGATTGACATTTTGAGGCTAAGCAGGGGCAGGCCTGGGTACTACGTGGGTGGGTGCACACTTTGCACTACCAGGGGGTGCGGACTCACTGTATGGAACAGAGCCCTAGCAATCTTCTTTATCACAAGATGGGAAAGTAGATGGTTCACTGAAGCGATCGTTGGGGGCAATGCTCTGGCCTTACAAGCTCCCATTTTTGGAGCCTGGGGAGGCGAGAGCATGCTTCAGGTGGTCGCAGTGTTTATGGCAGTTTACTCGCCTGGAATAGGAAAGGATCAGGGAGTTGAATCGACTAGAGCCTGATTTGCTTTATGGGGCAAATGTGCATTATGGCTTAATTCAAGCGCTATTGGCTTCCTTAGGGTTCACCCAGAGGTCTCTCTGGTGGAGGAATGGGGCAGCTGATGGTTCGTCCAAGTCGAGGGTCAGTAAGCTCCCAATTAAGTCTTTGTCTTGTCCTTTCCCCGTGGGCTCTCATAGGGCAACTAGTTGGCGTATCGAGGCTTTCGGAGAGAAAGGCGCTCTTGGTAGCGCCCGGTTGGGCGAGACGGCCTACTAGGCTTTTCTCATTCGCCTACTCGACAGGCTTTTCCTAAAAGTTGTCGGTAGCAGACGTTCTGCTGCGGCTAGGTCCGTGACGAATGTCTCAGGTGGATCGGTGCCCGCCTACGGATTGGCCTTTGTATGGGCGGGGCTCAAGTAGAAGGGTTATTCTGCGGCAGTCTTCGCCACCTTGTTGAGAGCAAGGAGGCAGGCTGCTTCTGCTACGTAGGTCCATGCTTAGCGCCTTTTGGAAGGCTGCTGTTCACGGCGGCAAGTCCGGGCGACAAAGGTGTCTGTATCCTTGGTCTGAGTTCTCTGCAGGACAGTGTCTGAAGGAACTAGCGGCCAGTTCCTTAGAGGATCCAGCGAGCGACTGTTTCCGGCTGTAGAGGTCTGTGAAGGGAATAGCGCTAGGTGTTCGGATCGATGTGTAGTGTTTCCTTAAGTTGGGATCCGACTGCGCTCCTCAAGGAGAGTTCGGGTGCCGCCGGGGAATCCCGATTGGGCCTTAGAGGCGTTAGCTAAAGAGTCCTTTGATTCTTTACTCCAGGCATCGGTAAAGGATTTGCTGTTATAGACAGTGGCTTTGATAGCTCATTGTTCGGTGCAACGAGTTTCGGAGTTTCAGGTGTTGTCATGTAATGAGCCGTTTTCACCCTTTCTGGATAGAGGGTGGTGTTTGCGAGCAGTCCTGTCGTCCTTCCAAAAGGTGGTTTCTGATTTTTCTCCTGAGCCTATTGGTTTCTCTTCCAGTTCTCGTTTTTTCTGGAAGGGGAGGTTTTTATTCGTAGCTTACGCCGATAGGAAACATTACATGCAGGGTGCGATGTTCGTTTCTTTGTTTTTGTGTGCTGGTTGGAGGTCCCCACAAAGGGTAAACAGCAGCGAAGGCGGCCATTTCGCACTGGGTTAAGGCGGTGGTTGCCTCAGCTTTCTGCTGGCGAGGTTGTATGATTCCGGGGGGCTTTCTGACTCTTGCTACCAGGGCACAAGCGGCTTCATGGGTGAATCACTGTGTCATTCCACCAGGGGGGATTGGTAGAGCAGCTTCCAGGTCATCTCTTCATTTCCTCAGTAACCACTACTGCCTAAATGTTTTGGCAGTAAAGGAGGCCTGTTCCAGGTCGGCGGTGTGGTGAGTTGGCTGGATAGGTCCCTCACAATGATTACTGCTCTGTTACATCCCAGAAGTAGAGGACTAAACTGGAGGAACGATAAGGAAATAGAAATTACACTTACCTGGTAATTGTTGTTCCTTGAGTGACGACAGTTTAGTCCTCATTCCCGCCCAGGAGTATGATTTCTTCAGTTTATTTTCAGTCGGAGTGGAGCATCAATCTCAAGGAGTAGACAGATCCTTTCAGTTTCTAGATCGCAGTGAGTATCCCTCTCTGTTCTTTCTTTCTTTTCTCTTATTTAAACGAGGTGATGGTATAGGATACGTGTTTGCATAAGGGGGGACATGAATGTAAAGTTTAAAAAAAAAAAAAAGAAAAGAGAAAACAAAATATAAGACGGATACGGTTTAAAAGGCTCCTCCGGTTGAGGAATGGGGAGTTATTTAAAGTTATGGTATAGTTACTTATTTGTTGTTCCTTTGAGTTTGCTTTGTCAATAGTACACTGAAGGCTGATGGGAGATACCAGCAGGCTATATCCAGTGATGTCACAACTTTGACATGCCCAGTCTCCTAGCTGCAGGAAGAGGTGCACAACCCAGAAGTAGAGGACTAAACTGTCGTCACTCAAGGAATGACAATTACCAGGTAAGTGTAATTTCTATATTTCACTTACTCCGGTATCGACTGGGTCAGTGTCATGGCAGGACATGATAGGGAGATAAAGTTTCTAGATGAAATGAATGACTGATCCTTGGAGCAGCTGGTTCATAAACTGACAAGAGGGGAAGCCATCTTGGACCTAGTCCTTGGTGGAACACAAGATCTGGTGCAAGAGATAAGGCTGTTAAGGCCACTTGGCAGCAGTAATCATATCATGATCGCGTTTCATTTAATAAATGGAGGAAGGACTGTAAGAAAATCCACAGTACTATTATTTATTTATTTATTTATTTAACATTTTCTTCTATACCGCGCTATTAAAATCAGCGCGGTGTACATCGAACAAGAATACTGCAATGTATACAAATAACATTGAGTTTACAAATAACAGGGAATTGAACATGGGGGAGAAAACGGGGAAACTAAATACATATTAACTTTCAAAAGGGAGACTATGGGGTATGTTTACTAAACCGTTTTAATGTTACCGGCGCTAGTTGCAGCATTAATGTGAAGAATGCCATATAAGTTAGTGGGCGTTCCGGTGGCAAGATAGCAAGAATCTGTATCGTGCGATAGTGGGTGCCGTGGCACGTTAATACACGTTAACCCTAAATTCATGCCAGCGCAATGCTAGAAGTTATAAAGATGTAGCCCACTGGTTACTGCAATGACTGTGGAGGCAGAAGTCATGTCATGGGTTTTATCCCGCAGTGGTGTTATGTAAGAAGGCTGTCTGAGGCATTTCCTTTTTTAATTTAAATCAGTGCTACCAGCAAAAACACCCTCACAGTGCCATAACCTAAGGTGCCGCATAAGGCACCCTATAAGGCACAGTATAAAGTGCCCTGTCTGCCAAGGCACCTTATAATGTGCCCTATAGGGCGCCTTATAATGAGGCACCTTAGGCTACGGCACTGTGAGGGTGTTTCTGCTGCCAGCACTGATTTAAATTAGAAGGAAAATCCTCAGAAAGCCTTATTAAATAACACCACTGTGGGATCAAACCCATCACCTCTGCCTTCGCAGTCATTGAAGTAACCAGTGGCCTACATCTCTATAGCTGCTACCACACCGCTGGCTGGCTACAGAAAGACTGCAGGTCACCACACAAACTGTCTGCTATGGTTACCAGGATAGGGTAAACCCACCCGTACTCATGATGCACTGCACATGCAGATAAGAACATAAGAACATAAGACATGCCATACTGGGTCAGACCGAGGTCCATCGAGCCCAGTATCCTGTTTCCAACAGTGGCCAATCTAGGTCATACATACCTAGCAATATCCCCAAAAGACACAGGTTCCTCAATGCTTGTACTGGGTCAAGCATTGATGTCCTGGGTCCCTTTTTAATAGTGGTTTATGGACCTTTCCTCCAGGAACTTGTCCAAACCTTTTTTAAACCCAGCTATACTAACAGCCCTTACCACATCCTCCGGTAACAGATTCCAGAGTTTGATTACACGTTGAGTGAAAAAATATTTTCTCTTATTTGTCTTAAATAGTTTACCCTGTAGCTTCATTACATGTCCCTAGTCTTTCTATATTCTGATAGCGTAAACAATTGATCCACGTTTATCTGTTCCACTCCATTCATTAATTTATAGACCTCTATCATATCTCCCCTCAGCCGTCTCTTTTCCAGGCTAAAGAGCCCTAACCTTTTTAGCCTCTCTTCATAGGAGTAGCCTTCCATCCCCTTCACCAATTTGGTGGCTCTTCTCTGTACCTTTTCTAATAACGCTATGTCCTTTTTAAGATATGGTGACCAGAATTGCACACAATATTCAAGGTGCGGTCGTACCATGGAGCGATACAGAGGCATTATAATATCCTTTGTTTTATTCTCCATCCCTTTCCTTATGATACCTAGCATTCTGTTTGCTTTCTTGGCCACCGCTGCACACTGGGCCGAGGGTTTTAACATGTTATCCACGATGACTCCTAAATCTTTTTCCTGGGTGGTGGCTTCTAATGTGGAGCCCTGCATCGAGTAACTATAGTGTGGGTTGTTCTTTCCTAGGTGCATAACTTTACACTTGTCCACATTAAATTTCATCTGCCATTTGGATGCCCAGTCTTCCAATTTATCTAGGTCTTCCTGCAGTTTTCCACTATCCTCTTGGGTTTTACCAGCTTTAAACAGTTTTGTGTCATCTGCAAATTTGATAACCTCACTCGTTATTCCCTTTTCCAGGTCATTTATGAATATGTCAAAAAGCAGCGGGCCCAGTACAGATCCCTGGGGTACTCCACTATTCACCTTTTTCCATTGGGAATATTGGCCATTTAGCCCTACCCTCTGCTTTCTATCTTTTAACCAGTTCCCGATCCACAATAGTACACTGCCTCCTATCCCATGACTTTTTAGCTTTGCCAAAAGTCTCTGATGGGGGACCTTGTCAAAAGCTTTCTGAAAGTCCAGATACACTATATCAACCGACCACCTTTGTCTACCTGTTTATGCACACCTTCAAAAAAACATATCAGATTAGTAAGACAAGATCTTCCTTGTCTAAAGCCATGTTGGCTGTCTCCCATTAGGCCATGACTATCTACATGCTGTGTAATTTTGTTCTTTATGATGGTTTCTACCATTTTCCCTGGTACTGACGTCAGGCTCAACGGTCTGTAATTTCCCGGGTCACCCCTGGAACCCTTTTTAAAAATTGGTGTTACGTTGGCGACCCTCCAATCTTCAGGTATTACAGATGATTTTAATGAAAGTTCACAGATTACCAATAGCAGGTCTGCAATCTCATATTTCAGTTCTTTCAACACTCTGGGATGTATCAGCAGCACAAGATCACAAGATGGGGTATGCACCTCTATAGAACCCCGGCCTGGTAGGGGGAACTGACCGTGTGTGTTACTGGCACAGAGTAGCTACAGACCGTGACATTGTGTGGTTCCTGTGCTCACCCTGAGGGTGAGGTGGGGCGCCCAGCACCAAGTCTGCAGCACTTGGCTTGCCTGAGCTAGGCTGTGCTGCAGGTCCCCATCATTGCCAGTGTGTGATAGGTAGTCCTTGCAGACACACCTAGGAAACACCTGTGTCCATCTGTATTTCCCAGTCATGTCTATCCCTTGTGGACTATGATGCAACCAGAACAACCAGAATGTCCTGTGTGGTTGCCATGGTCACATGTTATAAGAGAAGGGTGGTGCTTGGACCCACATGCGGATTATGTAGCACCACCCAAACTACCCTCTGTGGGTCAGGGTGGGGGACAGGATCTCCCACCAACAGATCCACATTCTACATCTCTGCAATGGTGGCAGTAAAGGGGACTATCAACCCCAGTCCTGCTGGGGAATAGGTGCCCTACAGAGCAGTCAATGCAGATCTGTACGCAACACATAGGGCACGGGCAGACAGGCAGTAAGCCTGGAAAAGCTCAGCTGCCCCCACCCCTATCTGACAATCACCAGCAGAGGGCACAGTCAGTCTCCACCCGCTGCACCCTGCAAGGTGTTCCAGCCATACACATGCTAACTGCAGACTTCTGCTAGCTAGTACATGTTCCTGGAGGAACTGCATGCACCCAAAAATGGGATGTGAGCACACACACCAAGCAGGTAGGTCAGTGATTGGGCCCCAGAAAAGGGAACTCATAGATATCACTTGAAAGAAATACTGTACAGCACTATGGGGGAACCTAGCCATGCCATGGTCACTGCTCATTCAGGGTGAGAGTGCCCCCCCCCCCAGCATGACATGCTGTGGCCACCCAGTCTGTGCAGGTGGTGGTCAGGCACTACAATATCCCAGCCATTGCCCTATGCCCTGTGCAGATGCATCCTGCCCAGGCCACCCTGTCCGGGCCATACCCACAGTACCTTGCTCCTCATTATGCACATTGGCAGGCTAACACTGGAAACAGTGCAAGCATTGTGGGCTCAGTAAGGTGTAGGCAGCCACAAAACACTGGATGGACATACACACACTCCCACACCTATTTCAGCATTGTGCAAATATAGAGGTAATTGGCAGCCCTGGCCGCCACACCAGTCCTGGGCACAGTGCAGGCATTGCTATGGTACTCAATACTGTTAGGGTCACTCCCCGGGGGTGGTAAACACTGTCAGAAACAAAAACTGAAACACACTCCACAGATATCAGAAAGGTTGCTATAATGAATCTCTGTCAGCAAATTGTGTTTAACTTAGGATTTGTTATCTGCCATTAATCATAGCAACCTTTTGATATATGTAGAACGTGTTTCCAAGTTTAAGGCGGCATTGCTAAGGTATGCAGGTGCTAGTACTGGTAGATGCTGCTCCACACAGGGCCCAACAGCCTTATTCTCCATGAGCCATTGGATAGTGGAGCCTGTGGGTGTGGGTGTTTGTGCCCCTGTTGGCCTCTGCTCTAGGGCAAAGGTTCCCAACTCTGGTCCTGGTGGGCCAAACACGGTTCAGGCATTCATGCTGTCCCTAATGAATATGCATGAAATACATTTACATACAATGGGGGCGGTGCATACAAATGCATCTCAAGCATATTTCTTAGGGACAGCATGACACCTGAATGGTGCTTGGCCCTCCAGGACTGCAGTTGGGAACCTCTGCTCTAGGGACTGCACATGTCTATGGTGTATGTGCTCTGTAGGGTAAAATATAGGCGTTTATGGCATGTTTATTTTATCTGCAATAAAGGTCCCTTCTTTATTACCATGGTTTAGTACTGGGTAATATACAGGGACATGGTCTACAGGAGCCACAGCTGGGACTGGGTAATGTCCATTGTGGCACTGTGGGACACACACTCGTGGACATGTTTGCCTTTGGTCAGTTGCTGTCTTGCTGGTTTTCCGTTTCTACATTCCTATGTGTCACCTAGGCATCTGCCTAGTGCACCCTGTGCCCCAGCTGGCCCACTGCATGTGCCGCCTGCAGCCCCCTGTACCCCATTTACACCATCACCATAGTGCCCTTTCCTACGTGGCCACTCTGCTGTTGCTGCACATGTGAAAGCCACATAAGCAAGCTGCCCAATATACACCACAGCAAACCCTCATCAACACTGTCAATGTTGGAACATTTACTTTGTAGGGGGAATCAGAATTGACCCTTTCAAAAGTGACATCTTCCTTTTTATTCTTTATGGGTAGTGTTGATTACCATTTAGCATTGTTTTTTCTATTGGCCAGCTCGGTGTTTTGTATTTCTATTTTGGTTCTGGTCATTATCTCTCTGGTTTTTGCATGTTTTGTTACTGCACAAGTATCACTACTATCACTTATCTGGGTCTCCCTGCCTTTGCTGTACATTGCTGACTGAACTGTTTTCTCTCTCCTGCAAACGTGCCTCTAACGCAAGGTTTTTAGTGGTGTTAATTTTCAGACCCTGATTTCACAGCGTTAGTGTGCCTGGGGCCTCTCCATGCTCACTCTCCGCCCATTGACCCCTTATCTCCACCCTCTGGGGAGCGTTACTCCACCCTCTGCACACCTTAACACCGCCAGAGATGTTATTGAGCGATACATGATGTTATCGCATGGTAATGCGCCATTATTGCACGATAACGTCACTTATCGCGCGATAATGTCGCTTCTGCAACGTTAGCGCTGTTTAGTAAACATACCCCTATGATAAAATGAGGAAAATAGTTAAGAAAAAATAAAGGAGCAGTTGCAAAGGCTAAAGATTTACATCAAGCTTGGGTGTTGTTTAAAAATACTATCTTAGAAGCACTGTTCCCTCTAAGCTGTGCGCGCACACATTCTTTACAACAGAGCGCACAAAAATTACGGCTCTGATTCTGATAGAAAACACAAACGTCATAAAATTTAAAAGTTATGATTGTAATTACTAGAAATTTCCCGCTTCATTTAGTAATCGTCTATTTTCATTTAATTTGATTAAAATCAATGTGGTGTACATACTGTATTCTGACGTGTAGTCAAATTTTAAAGTATATAACTCTGAGTGTCATTATGTGGCGCACAAAAATTTAACCTTCCTTCAAAAGCTGCACACAGCTGATATTTTATGCGCACACAGCCTACAGAAAATTAGAGGGAACATTGCTTGGAAGCCAAGACCAGCTGTATTCCATGCTTTAATAAAAGTAGCAGGATGTCCAAAAAAATGCCAGCATGATTTAAAGGTGAGATCAGAGAGCCAAAAAAGCATCATTCAGGAAATATAAAAAGTAGCCAAATGACAAAAATTAGAAACAACATAAACACTAGAAAGTTAGATGCAAGGCATTGATAAGGCAGGCAAAGAGAATTTGCAAAAAAGCTTGCTGTGGAAGCAAAAATGCATAATAAAAACTTTTTCAAGTACATTCGTAGCAAAAACCCTGTGAGAGTCAGTTGGACCATTGGATGATACAGGGCTAAAACAGGCACTAGGAGGGGACAAGTCCATAGCAGAGAGGCTGAATGAATACTTTGCTGTGGTCTTTACTGAAGAAGATGTAGGGAAGTTACCAATGATTGAAATGGTATTTAAAGCTATGCAGCAGAAGAAATGAAAGAAATATTGATAAACCAGGAAGACGTATTGTAACTATTTGATAAGCTGAAGAGTAGCAAATCACCTGGACCAGATAGTATACATCCAAGGGTGCTGAAAGAACTGAAATATGAGACTGCAGACCTGCTATTACTAATCTGTGAACTATCATTAAAATCATCAGTAATACCTGAAGATTGGAGGATAACCAATGTAACACCAATCTTTAAAAAGGGTTCTAGGGGATCCGGGAAACTACAGACCAGTGAGCCTGACATCAATACTGGGAAAAATGGAGAAATTTCTGAACTTGTAGATAGTCATGGTTTAATGGGAGACAGCCAACATGGCTTTAGCCAGAGAAAGTCTTGTCTTATTAATCTCTCATATTTTTTCGAAGATGTAAATTAACAAGAAGACAAAGTTGGGTCGGTCGATGTAGTGTATCTGGATTTTCAGAAAGCCTTTGACATGGTCCCTCATGCGAACTTAAAAGTCATGGGATAGGAGGCAGTGTTTTATTGGGGCTCAGGAACTGGTTTAAGGATAGAAAGCAGAGGGTAGGGCTAAATGGCCAATTTTCCTAATGGAGAAAAGTAAATATTGGAGTATCCAAGGGATCTGTGTTGGGTCTGCTGCTTTTTAACATATTCGTAAATGACCTGGAAATGGGAATAAGAAGTGAGATAATCAAATTTGCAGATGACACAAAATTATTCATAGTTAGTAAAACCCAAGCGGATTGTGAAAAATTGCAAGAAGGCTTTAATAAATTGCAAGACCGGACATTCAAATGGCACATGAAATTTAATGTGGACAAGTGCAAAGTTATGCACCTAGGAAAGGACAACCCAGACTATGGTTACATGATGCAAGGTTCCACATTAGGAACCAACACCCAGGAATAAGATTTAGGCATCATTGTGGATAACACATTGAAGCCCTCTGCCCAGTATGCAGTGGTGGCCAAAAAAGCATATATAATGCCAGGAACCATAAGAAAAAGAATGGAGAATAAAACAAAGGATATTATAATGCCTCTGTATCATTCCATGGTGCATCTGCACCTTGAATATTGTGTGCAATTCTGGTCGCCGAATCTTAAAAAAGATATAGCAGAATTAGAAAAAGTACAGAGAAGAGACACCAAAATGGTAAAGGTGATGGAAGGATACCCCTAGGAGGAGAGGCTAAAAAGGTTAGGGCTCTTCAACCTGGAAAAGAGATGGCTGAGGGGAGATATGATAGAGGACTATAAATTAATGAATGGAGTGGAATGGGTAAACGTAGATCAATTGTTTACATCAGGGGTCTCCAAACCAGTCATGGAGGGCCGCAATCCTGGATATCCCTAATGAATATGCATGAGATATATTTGCATGTACTGCCCCCGTTGTATTTGAATTTATCTCATGCATATTCATTAGAGATATCCTGAAAACCTGACAGGATTGTGGCCCTCCAGGACTGGATTTGGAGAACTCTGGTTTACATCATCAGACTATAAAAAGACTAGGGGACATGCAATGAAGCTATAGTGTAACCCATATAAGACTAATAAGAGAAAATATTTTTTCACTCAATACGTAATCAAACTCTGGAATTCATTACCAGAGGATGTAATAAAAGCTGTTAGTCTAGCTGGGTTTTAAAAATGTTTGGACAAGTTCCTGGAGGAAAATTAAAGGGACCTGGGAATTCTACTGCTTGTTCTAATACAAGCGTTGTGGAACCTGAGGCTTCTGGGGAAACTGCTAGATACTTGTGACCTAGATTGGCCACTGTTGGAAACAGGATACTGGGCTTGATGGACCTTGATCTGATCCAGCGTGGCATATCTTATGTTCCTATGTTCTGTGGCCTTCAAGCATGCTCTGGTCACATCTCTCCTCCAAAAGCCCTCACTTGCCCTATCTGTCCTTTTATCAGCCTGTCTGTCAACTCCTCTTTGCTTCAAAACTACTTGAATGATCAGTTCACTGTCACTGTCTTGACTTTCTTTCCTCTCAAGCCCTTCTGGATCCACTGCAGTCTGGCTTTCATCCTCTACATTCCACATAAACAGCTCTTGCCAAAGTCTCCAGTGACTTGCCTTCTTGATCTTTCTGCTGCCTTTGACATTGTTGATCACAACTTTCTCTTTGATACCCTGTCCTCACTTGGATTTAGGGATTATGTTCTGTCCTGGTTTTCTCTCCCAGCACAATTTTATGGGTATGTTCACTAAGCGGCGGTAATGTCACCGGCGAAAAGTGCAGCGTTAATGTTACCGACGCCATATAAGGCAGTGGGCAGGCAGCGGGCGTTCCGGCGTAAAGGTAGCAATGGGCTGTTTAACGTGCGTTAAAGGGCGCCTTGGCAGGATATTTGCAATGATAGGAGGACAGAGGAGTAGTGGTGCCATGCAGATCAGGCACAGGCGAGGCAAGCATGAAGAGCCGCAATGCAGAAAAGGGTACTAGTGCAGGACAGGGGGTAGTAGCCTGCACAAGAAGACAGGACTCTACACTGCTGACAGAGGCAGATAGATGAGATGAAGGATGGTTGGCAACTGAGGTGAGGATGCTATGGGCTGGCAGCACAGAACTGCAGAAATGTGACTGTGACAGGCATGAAAATGATTTGAGTAGGACAGGCAGAAAAATGAGAACAATGTGGAATTGAACCCATGACTCTTGTGTAGGGAGTCATTATACTAACCAGTAGGCTCCACCTCCATGGCTCTTTGCACAGCAATGGCTGGAAACAGAAAGACTGCAGGTCACCGCACAAAATGTCTGCTGTGTGGGCCAGGATACGTTACCCCACCAGTACCCATGATGCAATGCACATGCAGAACAGCAGTCTACAGCTGATCACTAAATGGAGAATGCACCTCTCCAGCACCTCAGCTTGGTAAGAAGAACTGGCAGTTTGTTTTACTGGCACAGAGCAGCTACAGACCATGCCACTGCGCAGGTTCTGTGTTCACCCTGAGGGTGAGGATGGGCGCACAGCATCAGGTCCACAGTACTTGTGGTAGAGATAGGTTCTGCTGCAGATCCCCATTAACTATCTGTGTGTAGCAAGTATTCCCTGCAGTAGAACCTAGAGTCACCCTGTGTCCATCTGAATGCCCCAGTTATATCCAGCCCTGGTGAACTGTTATCCACCCAAAATAGTGTATACCCACTGTTACAATGCAGCTGCCATAGCTACCTATTATCAGGGCAAGGGGTGTCTAGACTCGCATGAGGTTTATATAGCAATGCCTAATATACCATCCTTTCAGGGTCAAAGTGGTTTGCAGTATATGTCCCTTGCCCACAATAAACATTTTTGTAATTGAGGCAGTGGAGGGACCAGTAACCCCAGCCCAAAGGCTGTTGGCTGGCGGGGGGGAGGGGGGGGGGGGTTAGACCAGCTCTGTACCTGCTACTAGGGCATTGGCAGCCCAGCAGTAGCACTGGAAAACCTGAGCTGCCCCCCACCAAGGTCTGACATTCACCAGCAGAATGCAGTCAGACTGTACCTGCTGCACCCCACGAGGTGTAGCAACCATGCACATACTACAGTAACTGCAGACAGTCTGCTAGCCAGTCCATATTGCATGTTCACAGAGGAACTATGTGCACCCAGAGATGGGATAGACAGCAAAGACACCCAGCAGGTGCCTCAGTGATTGGGTCCCAGTACAGGGAGCACACAGATATCACTAGAGACAGGTGCTATAGAGCACTGTGTGGGAACATAGCCGTGCCATAGTCACTGCTTGGTTAGAGTGAGAGTTTCCTCCCAGTAGGACATGCTGTGGCCACCCTCTCCATGCACGTGGTGGTTGGGCACTATGATGTCCCAGCCATTGCCCTACCCCCGATGCAGATGCATCATGCCCAATTCGCCCTGTCTGGGCCATACCTTGCTCCTCAGTATGCACATTTGCAGGCTAATGCTGGAAACAGTGGGCCCGGTGAGGTGTAGGAAGTCACAAAACAATGGATAGACATACACACACACACTCCTATTGCAGCATTGTGCAAAGATAGGGGTGGATGGCATCCCTGCCTGCCACACTGGTCCCGATCATAATGCAGGCATTGCTAAGGTGTGCAGGAGCTAGTAGTAGTGCTCTGGTGATAACTGCTGCTTCGTGCTGGAGCCAACAGCCCGACTCTCCATGAAGCTTTGGATAGTGGAGTCTGTGTGTGGGTGTTTGTACCCCCATGTTGATGTTATATATCTGCAATGTTGGGTAAAAATTAGGGATGTACTCTGCAACATCCACAGCTGGGACCTGAACCTGTAACTCTCTACTTTGCAACACACTGGCTGTGTGTACTGCACCACACTATTGCCACAGAAGTACAGCTATCCCTGGGGCTACCTTTGCTTTCATCAGACAGATCTTGTTTGTTGCACTGCACACCACGCACTGGAATAGGGCATGGCCTTGGGCCACTGCAGGCGGGTGCCACTGCCCCCCCCCCAACCATGCTGACATGCCCATATGCTGTTGGTGCTGGTAGTGCGCAGTCCTAGGCCATCCAATGTGCAGATAGGTGGGTGCCTAGGGTGTAGGGTCGGGGTGGGGAGGTATACATGGATATCCATACACCCCCCCCCCATCACCGCCTGCCAATGTTATGTCCCTTCCACATGGGGGAGAGATGACTGGGGGGTGTCAAATTGGTGATCTAGCAACTATTGGCTAGGATGGACCTGGTAAACGTAGGTAGATTGTGTTATGCCAGCAGACTGTGGAAGGGCTAGGGCATGCAATGCGGGTACAGTGTACCCAGTTTGGATTACTGGGTATATACATTTTTCAGCCAACATGTGGTTGCAACCTGCACTGCCTTACCAGGGGCTGTAGTAAAGAGTGTTCATTTAGCTGGGTTTACGGACAGTTTGGGACTTATCCTGGGGAAGGTCCATAGATCCTTGTTAGAGTGGTCCCCAGATGTGCACTGCTTGCCCTATTACAGGCATTGTGGTTCCTGTGTGATGTTTGAGGTACCTGCTGGGTACGTGTCCCCTGGATGGGACACTGTGGAACACAGTGTACTGGGCATGTTTGACCTTCATCAGACACTGTCTTGCTGATTTCCAGTTTCTGTGTGCCACCTAGGTAACAGCCTAGTCCACCCTGTGCCCCAGTTGCCCCCACTACATGTCCCATCTTCAGCCCCCTTTGCACCATCACCATAGTGCCCTTTCATACCACTACTATCACTGTTTTTGGGCTCCCTGTCTGTGCTCTACATTGCTGACATTGAAATGGTCTCTCTCTCCTGCAAATGTGCATTTACCGACAGGTTTCACTGTTTTTCTCTCCGCCGTCTGGGAAAGTTACCGCTGCTGGTAATGTTACCAATGGTACATTACCGCGCCTTAGTAAACATACCCCTTAGTTTATGTTCTGGTGGATCCTCTACTGCCATCACACTTTCAGTCGGTGTACCTCAGGGCTCTGTCATGGGGCCTCTACTTTTTTCTCTCTACACTCAGTCCCTTGGTACACTTATTTCCTCCCATATTTTTCAGTAGCATCTTTATGCTGATGACACTCAGCTCTACTTTGCATCTGAAATCTTTCCAGGAATCCAGTCCTGGATCCTTGTCTACTTATCTAACATTACTGCCTGGATATCTCACCGCCATCTGCAACTGAACATGGCCAAAACTGAGCTCCTTATCTTTCCCAACTCATCCCTTCTACCCTTCTCTTTTTCTATGGATGACACTATACTCCTCCGCGTTTCCTCAGCTCGCAACCTTGGGGTCATCTTTAACTCTACTCTCTCATTCTCTGGGCACATCCATCAGATGGCTAAAACCTGCCGCTTCCTTCTCTATAACATCAGCAAAATTCATCCTTTCATTTCTAATCTAAGACCCTTATCCACTCACTATCACCTTCCACCTTGACTATTGTAACCTGCTACTCACTGGTCTCCCTCTGAATCATCTCTCTCCCCTTCAATCTGTTCAAAACTCAGCTGTACGGCTTATCTTCTGTCAGTGTCTCTATGCTCAATTAATCCGTCTTCTCAAGTCACCACACTGGCTCCCTATCAGTTTCTACATCCAGTTCAAATTTCTCCTACTGACCTACAAGTGAATTCATTCTGTGGCTCATCACTACCTTTCCACTCTTATCTCACTCTACACCTGTCCTCAGGAACTCCAGTACGCTGGCAGATCCCTTTTATCTGTGCCCTTCTCTGACATTTCCAAATTCAGACTTCGTTCATTTCATTTTGCTATTCCATATGCCTGGAACAAGCTACCTAAGTCTGCGCGTCAGGCCCCTTCTCTAGCTCTATTCAAATTCAGGCTAAAAGCTCACCTCTTTGAAGCCGCTTTTGCATTCTTATGCTCCTCATTCTCTTGTCCACTACTTATGTGTATCTTACCTTACTCTAGTCCTTAGTTTCACTGTGGTGGTCATTCTACTGGGGTTAGATGTCTGGGATGGATATCGAACCCACTCTCAGCCCCTGAATGCGATTCCGGTCTCAGCGCTCCACGCACACAGTATTTGTGCGGTGAACGCTGGATGTGGGCGGGAGGGGGCAGAATGGGGGTAGAGCAACGCGCCAGGACGTAGAGAGGCCATTCAGGCCAGGACAATCTGTGGGTGGGGCAAGGGTGGTACCAGCACTTATCCAGTTAGCAATTATTGGGGGAATTAGTAGATACTTCCTGTCATGCCAGCATGGTTACAGATACCACAGGCCTATGCTGTTAGCGTGCGTTAATTCGCATGTTAATGCACTTTAGTAAAAGGGCCCTGAAGTTTTCCTTAGGATAGTGGACAGCACCTAGTCACCTTACATTTGGCCTTAACATTACATTCATTTATTTCCTTTTACAATATACAACAAAAAAGTGGGCGGGGGGGGGGGGGGAGAAATAATCCTTGCAGAAAAACACATGAAGAACAAAGAACTATGGTATGGAGCATGTTTACTAAACCATGTTAGCTGCAAAAGCTGTGCAGTATTGGTTGGGAATGTGCACAACATTCTCCCAGCTGATACCACAACAAAAATGCAGAGAGCGCAGTCGGTCAGCAGCTGGGATGCAGCCAATGCCACCCATTGAGGTGGCATCAGTTGCACCCACACTATCTGCAATGCGATGTCGCTGCATGCTGTTGATGCGTACGGTAACTGCATGGTACTGATACACTTGCTCTCTGCCCTTGCCCCACCCATGCAGTTAGCTAACGTTTGTTCTGCAGATAGTGCTGAAAATCATTGCACCATCTGCATTTGCTCCCCGCTATCTGCTGCCAACACAGTTTAGTAAACATACACCGATTCATTCAAAATTTAAAAAACAAATTATATTCATAAATCTCTTATAGCGATGTGAACAAAACATTTTTGTTTTCAGGTCATTTTCAGACATTTTCCTTGCTTCATTTGACACATCAATTATAATTTTAAAAAATAAATATGCATTTGAACTGATTAATGTGTCTTAATCCATAGGTAAATAAATAGATGTTAATTCTACTTAGTGTGCACTATGTTTCTTAAGGGATCCTAACAAACCCAATGCACATTCTTAGGGGTATGTTTACTAAACTGCGGTAAAGTCACAGGGCAGGGGGAGGGGGCAGGGAGGAGAGGAGGAGGGGAGAGGGGGAGGGAAGAGGGGAAGGGGGGATGGGTGGAGGGGGGTCCCTGGAGAGATTGATGGTTGTGGGGGGAGGAGGATGTGGCCGTCCATGTATGCCTCTACCCCTCCCCCCCAGACCCTGTGTCCTAGACACCCGCCAACCCACATGTTGGCTGGCCTGGGACTGCGCACCACGAACACTGAGACCACATGGGATGGCTGAGGGTGTTATGTTAGAGGTCTATTAAATATTGACTGTAGCAGATTGAGTAAATGTAGATTGATTGTTTATGCCATCAAAATGTAGTAGGACTAGGGGACATGCAATGCAGCTACAGTGTAACTCATTAAGGACTACTGGGAGAGAATGGTTTCTCAGTCAATGCATATTCAAACTCTGGGATTCATTTCCGGAGGGTGTTGTAAAGGCATTTAGTGTAGCTGGGTTTCAGAAATGTTTGGATAGGTTCCTGGGGAATGGTCCATAAACCATTACTGAAGAGGAGCTCAGAATACTGTGGATCCTGTGTGTCTTTTGGGAAATTGCTAGGTACTTGTGACCTAGATTGTCCTCTGTTGGACACGGGATACTGGGCATGATGGACTTTGATCTGACACAGTCTGGCATATTTTCAAGTCTTATGTTCTTATGTGCTACCTAGGCAACTGCCTGGTCTTCCCTGTGCACCAGCGGTCCCCAATGCATGACCCACATGCACCCTCCTTTGCCCCATTTGCACCATCAACATAGTTCTCTTTCATACTTGGGCACTATGCTGTTGCTGCTAATAGAGCACTACTATCACTTTTCTTGGGCTCTCGTGTGTGCATCACATTGTAGACGTTAAAATAGGCTCTCTCTACTCAAAATACATCCTTTCCGCGAGGTTTTGATTTGTGTTAGGATTCCTGCCGTTAAAGTGCCTTTCTTTAAGGGACCAAACCTTGTTCATGCCCACTCTCCACCCTGTGGATGTCTACTCTCTGCCCACAGGGCACTTTTGATGCCGGTATCGTTAGCATGCGCTAAAGCATTTTTTGGACACACTAAGGGCACAAGTGCACTGTTAGCACATAACAGCACACTTGCTCCTTTACCGTGGTTTAGTAAGCATACTCCTTAGTCTCTAGCAGTGACAATAGGACATTTATTATCTTTTCAACCTATTTTGATCACTTCCAATGCATTTTCGATTCATGCTGAGGATAGGGAAACTTAAAATCTCGATATTTCTGTATGTTTGGTTGTTCTAACAATTGCCACTGCACTTTAGAAACAGAGAAAGTGATGGCAGATAAAGGCTGCAAGTCTCTTATAGTCTGCACGTTTTTCCAAAGGTGGCCAGTGGTTGACTTGTTTGAGGAGGCTAAAGTAGAGTGGATGATCTTCAGCTGCACAGGAATTCTTTTTTCCTTCACCCACCCAGGGAACTCTCAGATCACACAACTTCCTGCATTCTCCTACCTTTGTCCTCACCCTTGCTTGCTTTAAATTTTTACTACCAGGGCCAACCTCACGATGCTGGCGACCTAGGTAAATCTTAACCTTTACAGCCCCCCTGACTGTCAAAATCTATTGTTTAGCTTGACTGCCCTGCTCTTTGCCACTCCCCAAAACTTGCCACCCCAGGCAACTGCCTAGTTTGCCTGATGGTTGGGCTAGCCCTGCTTACTGCCCCATTCACAGAGCACTCTCTTGCACTTTCCTTTCTGTGCCCCCTTCCTTTTGGCATTGTGCATTGTATGGTCTACTGGTTTGAGGGTTGGTGTTCACAGTGAACTTTACTGTAGATATATTGGCTTTTTATATATACACATGCATTGTCTGACTATGAATGATGTGATGACAGCATAGAGCCTTCATTTTGATCCTGAACTCTTAGGATATCTATTGCACCTTTGATCCTTGGCCCTCATAGATGTGAGGCTTTACTACAATTCTGGAGTGTTCATTTAGCTCACTTTTCATCTACAATCGTTACTCCATGATTGGATATAGGGCACACCGGTAATTTTGACATTCTGTTTCACTGCTACCTGTATGTGTTACTCGTAGGTGCAATTTGTGATTACCATCCAGTTGTTTCAGCAGCTGAACGTGTCTTTTGCTGAACATCAGGTACTGCGTGTTTTCACATGCCACTTACTCGGGCTATTTCTTCCTCCTCATGGTCCATATGATTTGCTATAACAATTACACTGGTCCTAATGTGGGATTCTCTTTTGGCCCTCCTCTCCCTTGTTATCCAGCACTTTTGATGTTAGTTCATTTTTGTCTGTATAGCCGTCTTTCAGCGTTGCATTTCTTTTGTTTGTGTCACAGATTACTCTTATGTCCATTTACAGAGGTTTTATTATTGATCGGTCAGCCTTTTATTTACTTATTTATTTGTTCATTTGTACTTGTAGAAACAATTTTAATTTGTTTTTAGCTTTTGCTTTTATATATTGATCTATTGATTTATTTATATCCTTATTAAATATGAATGTTATTTATGTTTTTAATATTATTTATGTATTTATTATGCTTATATCTGATTGGAGGTCTTGCGTCTTCTGAAGAAGGCCTGCTGGCCGAAACGCGTTGGGGTTGGTTCAGCGTGAATAAAGAGATTTGACCACTTGTCTATATACCTGCTGTTTTGGTTTCCTGCTTTTGAGTGGTTTTTTTGCTCTCCATTGGTTCCTTCCTCCAGAAGAATGAGCCAGTCAAAAGCTGGAGGTGGGCAAAAAGCAGCAGAAACAAGCAGACAGTTTGCTCCAGCTTCCCGCCTTGGTCACCATCCTAGTGCCTCCATGGTCCAAGCCTAAATTGCCAGTGCTGTATGATTCAGCTCCTGCTTCTGTCTTCCAGCCTGGGCTTTGGGAAGATGTATACTCCCTAAGCCTCTTAGCCTGGCTGCTTATGCCTTATTCTCCTGCAGCAAACAATAAATCACAAGAATTATATATCTCCCGGAACAAGCAGGAATGTAGTCTTCACATATGGGTATCGTCGGTACCGATGGAGCCCGCGTGGGAACGCTCCCCAGCATCCAATAGGAATGCTTTTGGGAGCATCCCACAGCGCATGCGTGTTGCCTTCCCGCCTCTGTACCTCTCTCACTTCAGTTCTTCGTTTTCCGTGGAGCCGACAGGACGTGTACCCTGTCACCGCAGAAAATTTCCTTTTATTCTTTGTTTTTTTTGTGGTCGCGTCTGCCTTCATTCGACTCCTACTGGTACCGTCGGTTCTTCTTCGTCTTTCTTTTCAAAAAAACCCCTTGTATTTTCTTCAGGGGTCTTTCCCCTGTTTCTGGTGCTAGGCGCCATTTTGGGCACTAGGCCCACTTTTCTTCAAGCATGGAGAAACCAGCTAGTGGTTTCAAAAAATGCTCAAAATGTGGCGGTACCATTTCCATCACCAACACCCATGATTGGTGTCTAAAATGTTTAGGTCCTGAACATTGTCCAACGGAGTGTCTCTCCTGCACAAGGATGACCAAAAGGGGCCTGCAGAATAGAGCTGCAAAACTCGGTACCCTTTTTGCCGCGGGTACGATGTCACTTGCATCAACGGGAGGAGTAGCCTAGTGGTTGGGGCACGGTACTTCAGGCCGGAAGGTCGGGGGTTCAAATCCCACTAGAGGACAGCAACCTTGGGCCGGAAGGACTGGGGTTTCTAGTCCCACAGATGCTCCTTGTGGTCTTGGGCAAGCCACTTAACCCTCCATTGCCCATGTTCCCTGTAAGTATTATTGTATGTGTCTCATATCCCCGCGTGTTAAATGTATCCCCCAATTGTGTTGTGACCGCTTTGATTGAAGGATAAGGCGGTATACAAAACTGTCTAAATAAATAAATAAATAAACGTCTTCCAGGGCTTCATCTTCCTCCCACGGATCTCAGGTAACTAAACTTAAGTCTTCTAAGACTGGCCGGTCCTCGAAGGGTAAATTTCCTTCAAAGTATCGAGATGCCACTGGCGTTGCCCTCAAGGATAGTTCACTGGCAAAACAGCACCGGCGGGAGTCTTCGGGCTCCAAAGCATTAACGGGGCTCCAGGATGTTCCAGAGGCTTCCACCTCTGCAGAACTACTGGTGCCATGTTCTGGGATCGTAGCCGCTTCCACCGGTACCAACACCCAGGCATTGGCAGGAGTGATGGATAAGAGAATCCTTGTTATTGAATGCAGTCTAGCATCCCTCTTAGCAGCTTCGGTACCGCTAAGACCGCTACAGATGGTTCAACAGGTATCGGTACCGACATTGGTACCGGTACCAACAGTACCTGCTTCGACAGGACTGCTTCCCCCCATGCCGAGCCTTAAGTCTATTTCGGGTATCAGGGATCAGGAACCGAGACATTTTGGTACCGACTTCGAGCAATACCGATACCATGTGTTACGGGAGCACCCAGTACAGAGTGCCCTTGAGTCTTCCGATTCTGATGACTCTGACGATTCTACCGGTACCAGAGCAAACCTACTAGAGGATTCAACTCCTTCTCCTCAAAGCAGGATGTCTCCTCTAGAAGATATGTCCTTCCAGGATTTCATACGTGATTTAGCAAAGGGTCTTGCAATCACTGTGATTCCAGATAAGGAACCTAGGGCAGAAGAATTAAGAATTCTACAATACCCTATGGCTCCCAAGGAGGCAGCTATGCTTCCCATTCACAAGATCTTACATGATCTGATGTTGAGAATGTGGGAAACTCCTTTAATGATATCTTCACATTCCCGACGCCTTGACACTATGTATCGAGTGCCAAGTTGTCCTGGTTTTCAAAAAACTCAGTTACCACACCATTCAATGGTAGTGGAATCAGCCATGCGAAGAATCAAGAGTGCTAAAACACATTCTTCTAATCCTTCAAGCCGGGAATCCAGGACACTCGATGCCTTTGGGCATTGATGCTTTCAATTCTCCATGCTATCAGCCAGGATCAGTTCCTACATTCTTTATATGGGATTGTTCCTGGAAGAAGTCACAAAATACTTAGAGCTCATTAGCCCTTGTATCTCTGAGGGAAAAAGATCAGACTACCTTATTCTGGTCAAGCACGCCCAGAATGTCTCTAAATTCATGATTGCTTTGAATGCATTAGCAGAACTTCTGCTATATCCATAGGAGCATGTCGTATTGCTTGGCTTCAAGCATCAGACTTAGAACAGTGGGTGCAAGAAAAGCTGAGAAACATTCCTTGTACAGGAGAAAATCTCTTTGGCAAGGACTGGCAGGACAAGGCTAATCAGCTTGAATCTGAAAATACTACCTTGAAAAGACTATCAAAATCTACAGCCAACCCAGCAAAGAAGAAAACATTCAAAAAACCCTTTTTCAGTAAGAAAAAGAAGCTTTACCCATCTTACACCCATCAAAGCCACTGTCCGCTTCATGTTCCCCAGAAGGGGCAACAACAGAACAGACAGCAAAGAAAGCCGCAAGCTCAAAGAACTCAACCGACCCAACAGACCCAGTCCCCTCAGGGTCTTTGACTTCTACCTAGAGAACTTAGTCATTCTGCCCCTGAAAGCTTCAGAACCCTTAACCATTCCAGGAAGACTATGCTATTTTGCCAAAAGATGGCAACAAATAACATCAGAAAATTGGACTCTGTCCTTTGTATGACTGTGGTACAAACTTCATTTTCTCAACTTGCCCCCACCTACAATAATAAAACAGTTCAATTCTCAGGCCCCTGCCACCAACCTCTTGTGGCAGGAGGTCACATCACTTCTTGCTCAAGGAGCAATCGAAGAAGTACCCATACCCCAACAGGGGATGGGGTTTTACTCCCCCTATTATCTTATTCCAAAGAAGACAGGGGGACACAGGCCTATACTAGACCTTAGAGAATTAAACAAATATTTGTTCTGAGAAAAGTTCAAAATGATCTGTCTTGGGACACTACTACCATACCTTCAAAGTCAGGACAGGCTATGTTCTCTAGATCTAAGAGATGCGTACACGTTGTGATGTAGCAGGCTCTTATGAAGCAAGAGAAACTAATAGTGATCTGGTGGAGAGAACCGGTACTGCAGGGGAATGCAGGATTTTCTCTGTTGAGAGGAAAAAAGAATGCAGAGCTAATCAGGAACCACTCCTCACTTCAAGGCAGGTGAGAAGCCAAGTCCCTGATTGGGCACGCCCAAGCAGGAGGCGGGCAGTGCAGTACTCAGCTAGCTTGTTAAAAACCTAGAAACAGTTAGACAAGAGAGAGGACCACCAGGATTCGGAAGAAGGACACAAGCACCTGGACGAGGACAGGTCAGATGACCAGGAACAGGAACTGTGGGAGAGAGAACCACTAAGCAGCTGTGATCCAAGAAGGAGCAGACAGGAGCTGGGAGACTCAGGGGCAGAGAAAGATTTCTGGAAGCAAAAGAATTCTAAGGCACTGAGAGACCCAAGGCTGCAGCTCAGGAGTTTAAAGGACCCAGAAGAACCTTGGAATAGGAGGCAAAGGGATAAAGATTTACCCTGGAAGAAGCCCAAGCACAAGGTATCTGGTGGGTGTGGCACAGCTAGCAAACTTAACAGTGGAAAGCCAGAAAGAGTGAATTTTAATTGTGAAAGACAGGATAAAGGCAGAAAGTTTGATACTAACTGGTTAAGTCAAGAAAAGCCTGACTGTTTTCCTTTTAACACTCTGAGAGACTCTAGACACAGCTGGAGTGTTTTACCCTGCACTGCCATGTGGAGATAGGTGGGGGAAGGGAAATGCTTGCACGCTGAAATGTTGTCCAAGTAAAAGCACTGATAATTGCCTAGAGATAAGAAATATAAACAAGCATTTACCTGAAGGAGGATTTGCTCAGCCTAGCTCAGAAAATACACAGGCTGAATTACTTCTCAGTGAATTCAGAGAGTTCCTTAAAAGCAGAGCAGTTTCTACTCAGAACGTAGCAAAGCCATTGATCAGCTGGCAAGAAGAAATGCCTTTAATTTCTTTGCCATCTACGGAACAGGAAGTCCCGATGGATTGCTCTACTTGTATGATTCCAAAGGACATTTAGGGATTTTGCTTGCCAGTGTTGTTTGTAAGAAAATAGCAAAGTTACCTCACTGTTTGCTGTGATAAAAGAGCTTATTTGAAGTGAATAAGTGGAAGCATATTCTGTGCCATTCAGGAGCAGTGCTGGTATCAGAGTTTCTGTTACCTTAATGAAAAGGAGATCACATAACAGGTGAATGTGATCAGTAATGGACATTCAGTTAAGCAGTGAAAAAAAGCCTTGTTTAAGTTCAGTTTCTCCATCTTGTTTTGTACCACATTATTTCATTTTACGTCTGCTGCATTTGAACTGCGAAAGCGGGAAATAAACCTCATAAAAAAGAAATATTCTTTGCCTTGCCTTATCACTTGAGCACCAACACAACTACAACATTAACCCTCAAGGGCATTCAAGGCCAGCCCCTCCCTTAACCCTCAAGGTCCAGGGAGTGGGTGGGTGGCAACGTATATTCTCATCCACTCAGATCACAGGAAGTTCCTTCGATTTCTGGTCCAAGGAAGACACTTCCAGTACAGAGTTCTTCCTTTCGGACTGGCCTCTGCTCCAAGAGTCTTCACAAAATGCATGGCAGTGGTAGCAGCATTTATGAGGACTCTGGGAATATTCGTCTTTCCTTACCGATTGGCTCATTCGAGCATCAACAGCTCCAGCTTCGCTCTTTCTCGAGCAATGAGAATTCTTCAATACTTGGGACTGGTCATAAACCTCCCAAAACCTCATCTCACCCCCTCTAAATCTCTCGAATTCATAGGGGCTCGTCTAGACACACGGCAGTCAAGGGCTTTCCTGCCACAGCCACATTGTCTACGAATATACAACTGACATCTCAAGCATCTATGAAGGTTCCCTTACTGCTTGAGAGATACTTCAACTTCTGGAACACATGGCATCCACTGTCCATGAGGTTCCCTATGTTCGCCTCCACATGCGAGCAGCCTAGTGGACCCTATCCTCTTAATGGTCACAGACCTCGGGTCAGTTAATGGACAAAATCAGAAACATCACACATCTGATTTCGTCCCTGCAATGGTGGCAATCTCTATAAAACCTCCTCGTAGGCTCTCCTTTCCAGCAGCCTCTATATCAGGCCACCCTAACAACAGATGCGTCCAAGATGGGTTGGGGGGCCCACTTGCATGATCTCTCCACTCAGGGTTTTTGGACCTCACAGGAGGTTTCTCTTCACATAAACCTCCTAGAGCTGAGAGCCATTTTCAATGCTATTCAAGTCTTTCAGACCAATCTCAGCAACAAAACAGTTCTGGTCCAAACCGACAATCAGGTAGCTATGTTCTATGTGAACAAGCAAGGCGGAACAGGCTCTCTGTCGCTATGCAATGAAGCTTTGCGACTATGGACCCTCGCCAGAGAGTTGCAAATTCACCTGTTTGCAGTATACCTTCCGGGCATTCAAAACTTATGGGCAGACAGACTCAGTCGAATACTGCTGCCACACGAGTGGTCCCTCCACTCAGTTGCTCTGCAGCAGTGGTGCTGAGAGGACCTATCCTGGTGAGCTCCTGCTAGGGGGAGGAGTCTAGCTCTCAGTCTGTGCCTGGATGTCGGGCCCTGGGCCACCTCCAGCGGGAGAGGCCCAGGCCCAGAGGCCTACCAGGGTGTACGGCAGGGGTGCCCTTTGAGCCCCCTGCTGTATGTCTTCTCCCTCGACCCCTTCCTCCGGAGATTGTCCTCAGGTGGGTTGCGGGGCCTGGGGGCGCCTGGTACGCTCCCGGTGACTGTCGTTGCCTACGCTGACGACATCTCAGTTTACGTGGACGGCACTGAAGGGGTAGAGGCCCTGTGGGAGGCCGTGGAGGAGTACTCGGAGGTAGCCCACTCTGTTGTCAACCACAGCAAGTGCCATACGCTGTGGTTGGGACCCTCGAAGGCCTCCCCGCCTTCCTGCGCCCCCTTTCCTCCTCCCGTGGGGGAGGTCCGCGTCTTGGGCCTCGTCTTCGGATCGGAGGACTGTGCGGTGTCCAATTGGGATCGTTGTCTTGAGACTGCACGGTGTCGGGTGCTGCGGTGGAGGGGGTGGAGGTGTACGTTCGAGGAAAAGATCAAACTCCTCGGGATGTTTCTGCTTCCCCTCTTTCTGCACGTGGCCACGGTCTTCGTTCTTCCGTCGTCCCGTCAGGCGTCTGTTAGTGCTGTCTTTTTCTGTTTTCTGTGGGGTAACCGCCTGAACCCTGTCCAGCGCAACATCGTTTGCCTGGATCGGGCACAGGGCGGTTTGGGTATGTTGCACCCCCTTGTCTTCCTGTCAGTCTTGTCTATGGCGTTTCACTTGGGTAGGATGCGGGAGGGGGTGGGGTTTGGTGGGTGGCCTCCTATCGGGGGTGGTTCTCCCGCTTCTGGGAGCAGTGGGAGGGGGCGTCCTCGGTCCCACGTGTGCGTCGGAGTGGGGAACAGGCCCCATCGTACGTTTTTGCGATGGTGGGGCTCATTCGGCGGTGGGGGGTGACCGACCCGCTCGCCCAGTCCTTGGGGCGGAAAGGATTGTACCGGATGGTACTCACCTCCCACTTTCAACCACGGTGGGCCCTGCGGGACTGTCCAGCGGATGTGATGCAGCGGGGCCTTCGGCAGTTGAACTCCCCTCGGTTGCCGAAGAAGGTTCGGGATGTGGCCTGGTTGTCTTTCCACGGGCGTTTGTACGTGAGGGACAACCTCAAGTACAGGTCACAGGCCGAGCGGGTCTGTCCGAGGGCGGGGTGTGAAGGGCAGATGGAGACCATGGACCATTTCCTCCGGCAGTGCCCCTTTAATGTGGAGGCCTACCGGTTGGTGTCCGCTGCTCTTCACCTGCGTGACCTTTCCCTCCTTACGTATGCGGAGTGGGTGTACGGGGCCTGGTCCTTTCCTCTAAGGCAGGATTCCGGGACCCTCTACCTCGTCACGGCTGTAGTGCGCTACCACCTGTGGCAAGCGCGCTGTCATGTCTCAGCCCGGGGGTTGGTCCTGCCCCTCGACGAGGTGGTGCGGGACATTTTGGAGGAAGTGTCCAGCATGGCGCAACGCGAAAGGCGGGTGGTGGAGGCCCATCGTTGGGAGCGTCTGTGGCGTCACCTCACCCTCCGCCCCCCGTGAGGGGGAGGGTTTCCCTGGGGTCTCCTTGTTAGGGATTTGGGGTTTTTCTCCCGGTGGGGGGTGGGGGTGGGGGGGTGTGATGGTACTGCAGCTTTGAGGAGGTTTGGCCACTCGTCCACTTTCCCTCTCTCCTTGGGGGATGGGTTTCCCAATCGCCCTGTAGTGTGCAACAGTGTAATTATTCTTTTGTGTGCATCCCGCTCTGCTGTCTGGTGTTGCAGGGCAGCACTGGGTTTTGTTCATTCTATGGTTTGGTTTGTTTCTTTGGTTTTGTTTTGGTGGGCTTTTGTTGGGGAAGGGCCAGATTTGCCTTTATGTTTTTGTTTGGGGGGGTGGGGGTGTGGGTTGTACATTTGATGTGTTTTCTTTGTGGGGAGGATGGGGATGGGGCAGGGAGTGGGGTGGGGGGTGGGGGAGCTGCTGCTCCTTCTTAGGGGCAGGGGTGGGGATGGTGGAATTTGTATCTTGGGCCTGGGTGGGGGGGGGCTTGGCAGTCCCCAACATTTGGACATTATGGACATGGACATGGGCATTGCCTGGACTGGTATGGGTTGTTGTTGGGGGGGGGGGTTGGGCATTGACATGGACATTGCTTGGACTGGTGTGGGTTGGTGTCGGGGGGGGGGGGTGGGCACGTGAGTTGGTTGCTGGGTTTGGTGATGGGTTTGGGGAGGTGGGTCACGGGGGGGTTCAGTTTCTTGTTTGTGCTCTGTCGGGGTGGGTGGGGGTTTTGGGGGTATGGGTCTTGTTTGGGTTGCCTGTTTTGCTTTTTGTATGTCTTTTGTTGCTTGTTTATAATAAATCAAAATTTCCACTCATACCAGCTTGCTCGAGTATTTCAAATCTGGGGAACACCAGATATAGATCTCTTTGCAAGTCCACAGAATGCCAAACTTCCCTGATTCTGTTCCAGAATCCCTGCTCACAACTGTCAGGCAAGAGATGCTTTCCTACTCCATTGGGGTCAGGACTTTCTCTGTGCTTTCCCACCCATTCCCCTCATTCCCAAAACGTTATTCAAATTTCATAGCTCCACATTGGTCACTACAAACGTGGTATCCTCTTCTTCTGCGTCTCTCTCAAACCACTCCTCTGGAGTTGGGGAATGCTCCAGATCTTCTGTCTCAGGAGGACGGATGCTTACTGCATGACCTAGATTGGCCACTGTTGGAAACAGGATACTGGGCTTGATGGACCTTGGTCTGACCCAGTATGGCATATCTTATGTTCTTATCCCAATCCCCAGTCCCTACATCTCAGGGCCTGGTTACTGAAAGCCTAGAATTCCAGGATATTAACCTTTCTCAACAAGTAAAGGATATCCTTCTGGCTTCCAGAAAACCTTACACAAGACGTTCCTATACTTTTAAGTGGAAAAGGTTCTCTGTCTGGTGTTCACAAAAGGGACTTAACCCCCTTTTGGTACCTGTAGAGTCGCTACTAGAGTACCTCCTCCAATTATCAACTTCTGGTCTAAAGACCAATTCAGTGAGAGTCCATCTTAGTGCTATGCTGCTTTTCATAAACCTTTCGATGGACAACCTATTTCCTCTCATCCACTTGTATCAAGATTTATGAGAGACCTACTCTTAACAAAACCTCCCATTAAATCACCACCGGTGGCATGGGATCTGAATCTTGTTCTTGGTCAGCTTATGAAACTGCCCTTTGAACCTTTAGCCACTTCAGACCTAAAGTTTCTTTCATGGAAAGTTATTTTCCTAATTGCCATCACTTCTGCAAGGCCCATTAGTGAACTACAGGCATTAGTAGCTGACCCTCCTTATACAAGGTTCCACCATGATAAAGTAGTTCTCAGGACTCATCCTCACTTTATGCCAAAGGTGGTTTCGCTTTTCCATTTAAACCGGTCGGTTTATCTTCCTATATTCTTCCCTAGGCCTCATGCCTCTAGTACGGAAAGAAATCTTCACACATTGGATTGTAAAAGAGTCTTAGCCTTTTATCTCCAAAGAACTAAGCCACATAGAAAATCTTCTCAGCCTTTTGTGGCTTTTGAGTCTAGTCATTTGTGACTTCAAGTTTCCAAAAGAACTCTGTCAAATTGGATTGCAGATTGCATATCCTATACATATCAGAGTAAAGGACTTTCTCTCGAGGGCCACGTCACAGCTCACAATGTGAGAGCAATGGCAGCCTCAACGGCTAACCTTCATTCTTTGTCTAATGATGACATCTGCAAAGCAGCCATTTGGGCTTTGGTACACACCTTCACAGCCCACTACTGCTTAGACAAGGACTCCCGTCGGGATGCCTCATTTGGCCGGGCTGTTCTCCAGCATCTCTTCCATACTTAATATAATTCCTACCCACCGTCCACGGCTTGGATGTCAGAGGTCCATGGGAGGAAGCATGACTCATCTCACCTGGGTTCAAAGCTTGCTGGGGTCACCCCTTGGCATCTTTCAGCTGGGGAGTCCCCATATGTAAAGACTACATTCCTGCTTGTTCCTGGAGATAGCGTATTTACTCACCTGTAACAGATGATCTCCAGGAACAGCAGAAATTTAGTCTTCACAACCCACCCACCTCTCCTAGGAGTTGTCTCTATCTATCTCTTTCTCTACTTCTCTCCTTTGGTCTCAGCTATAAACTCAACTGAAGTGAGAGAGGTACAGAGGTGGGAAGGCAGCACGCATGCGCTGTGGGATGCTCCCAAAAGCATTCCTATTGGACGCTGGGGAGCGTTCCCGCACGGGCTCCAACGGTACCGACGATACCCATATGTGAAGACTAAATTCCTGCTGTTCCCAGAGATCACCTGTTACAGGTGAGTAACTACGCTTTACCAAGGGTATTTTTGAAATCCCATGGCAATTTGCAATGGTACAAGCGAGTTCACTGGTAAGATTTCAAAATACATAGGAGAGAGCACACACGGAGATTTAATAATAAAATCTATCGACATTCTCCACCTCTTTCTCCCTTGACCAACACACGTGAGCTGTGAAATAGCATACATTACCATAAGAAGGGAAAGGTGCAAAAACAAACTGATTCATGTAAAAACGTTTGATAGTTGTTCCTACAAGGTGAGGGTGACAGAGCCACAAATTAAATCCATCTAATACATGTTGCCTTGCATGTCTTGATTGTACCAGTTTTTGAGTAGATGAAATGAAATATAAATTTCAATAAATAAATACCCATGTAATAAGAAACATTTATTTGAATTAAAAACAAAACGTTTTTTAGTATCATCAACAGCAAAATGGTTATATCATCTCTTCTCTGAATTATTTAAAGACCAACTCCTTTTCAGCCATAAAGGGAATAATTATAGAAAGAATTTTTCAGCACAAAGGTCATCCTATGTTCATTTTGTTTTTTCAGTGCCCTCAACTTAATGCTGACTCCTGGTCAGCCTCTGGGTTTGGCAAGGTGTGACCAGAAGTAGATTGCTAAGCCTTTCATCTGAGGCAATAGATGGTAACGGGTCACAAGGAGTGCCAGCGAGAACTACTCTAACTACTCAGCTACTCCTCCATGCCCCACTACTCATGAACGGGCTTTTATAAAATCACACCAGATGTTATGCATGTAAAAGTATGCATCGTGATAAGAAGGCACATACTGTTCCGCGACCCTGTGCTCCGAGTGGAGTTTGGGCTGAGAGCAGGCACACACGGGATTTCTGTATGCTGTTATAAAATACGCTTAGGGGTATGTTTACTAAACTGTGGCAACGTTACATACCACGCGTTAGGTAACGTTAACGATCGTTAGGTAACGTTAACATGCGGTATGTAACGTTAACGCGCGTTAACATTACCTAACAATCATTAGCGTTCCCGCCGCGGTAAACACCGCAGAGGGTGGAGAGAGAGCAGAGAGAAGGGGTCAATGGGCGGGGAGTGGGCAGGGAAAGGCTCCCTGCACACTAACGCACTGAACTGAAGGGCTGAATCCTACCGCGAATGAAAACCTGCCATTAGATGCACATTTGCAGGAGAGGGAAACCATTTCAGTGTCATCAATGTACAGCATAGGCAGGGAGCCCACGAAACATGATAGGAGTGCTCCATTTCCAGCAACAGAATAGTGCCCAAGTATGAAAGGCCACTATGGCGATGGTGAAAATGGGGCATAGAGGGCTGCAGGCGGGACATGTAGTGGGGGCAGCTGGGGCACAGGGTGGACTAGGCGGTTGCCGAGGTGGCAGATAGGAACACAGAAAATGGAAACCAGCACAGCAACTGGCCAGGGTCAAACATGCCCATGAGTCTGTGTCCCACAGTGTCCCATCCAGGGGACATTACCCAGCAGGTACCCCAAGGGGCACATAACAGTGACAGGCGGTGCCGGGGGAAGTGTGGACATCTATGTAGGCACCCATACCCCAGAACCCACACCTTAGGCAGCCATCTACCTGCCCCCTGGATGGCCTGGGATGGTGCACCACAGGCACCGACAGCATATGGTCATGGCGGCATGGCAGAGGGGGTGGGTGATTGTGCTGGAGGGAGCAGTGGCACCCGCCTGCAGTGGACCCAGGCCATGCCCTGTACCAGTATGTGGTGTGCAGTGCAACAGAAGAGATCTGGCCGAGGAACGTGAGGGTAGCCCCAGGGACCACTATGCTGCTGTGGCAACAGTGTGGTGCAGTACACTCAGCCAGCATGTCCAAGAGCAGAGGTTCAGGTCCCATCTGTGGATCCTGCAGAGCATCTCCCCATAATTTTAGCCCACAATGCAGCCACAACAACATGGGCAAAACCCAACGCAGCGGTGCACAGGGGTATGGACACCCACTCACAAGGGCTCCACTATCCACAGCTTCATGGAGTGTCAGGCTGTTGGCCTCAGCACAGAGCTGCAGTTATCACCAGAGCCCCCTGCACTACCCCCTGCACAGATTAGCAATGTTGGCACTGTGATCAGGACCAGTGTGGCAGGTAGGGTTGTCAACCACCGCCATCTCTGCACAATGCTGAGATAGGTGTGGGAGTATGCGTATGTCTCTCCATTGTTTTGTGTCTGACAACACCTCACTGAGCCCACATTGCTCATACTGCTTCCAGCATTAGCCTGCAAATGTGCATAAAGAGGAGCAAGGTATTGTGGGTATGGCCCAGACAGGGCGGATTGGCCAGGATGCATCTGCACAGAGTGAAGGGTAATGGCTGGGACATTGTAGTGCTCGACCACCACCTGCATGGACAGGGTGGCCACAGCATGTCATGCTGGGGGGGTCACTTTCACTCTGACCGAGCAGTGACCATGGCATGTCTATGTTTCCACATAGTGCCACACATTATTTGTTTCCAGTGATAACTGTGTGTTCCCGGTTCTGGGGCCCAGTCACGGAGATACCTGCTTGGTGTCTGTGCTGTGTATCCCACCTCTGGGTGCACAGGGTTCCCCTGTGAGCATGCACTATGGACTGGTTAGTGGGTTGTCTGAAGTTCGCCTGTGCATGGTGGGATCACCTTGTAGGATGCTGCAGGTGCAGGCTGACTGTGCCGTCTGTTGATGAATGGCAGACAGTGGCATGGGGCAGTTGAGCCTTCCCCTGCCTACCCCAAGCATCACTGCTGGTCTGCAATGGTCACAGGTATGGCACTGGCCCAGCAGCCATGGAGGGCTGTCATCCGCCAGCAGGACTGTTGTTACTGGTACTACAGCCAGAGTGCAGGCACCTCTCCCACCACACCCTCATCTACAAAAGGGGTGATTGAGGTCCCTTGGGGTATATAATGCATACCACTTAGACCCATAGTGGCAGTGCTACATAACCCTCATGCGCGTCTAGACACCCCACTGCCCTGATAACAGGTACCCATGGCAGCCAGACCTTAACACTGGGTACACACTAATCTGGGTGGTGTCCGGTCCCATAAGGCCACATGTGACTGCAGAACACAGCTGGAACAGATGTACCTTCTGTTGCACTGCTGGGAACACCTGTCACACACTGGTAGTGATGGGGATGTGCAGCAGGACCTATCTCTAGCACCACATGTACTGTGGACCTAGTGCTGAGGGCCCATCCTATACCTCAGGGTGAACACGGAACCTGCACAATGGCATGGTCTGTAGCTACTTTGTGCCAGTATCACGCACTGTCAGTCTGTCTTACCATGCTGCAGTACCAGAGAGGTGCAGACCCCATTTGATAGTCAGCTGTAGGCTGCTGTTCTGCATGTGCAATGCATCATGGGTGCTGGTGGGGTTACCCTATCCTGGCACACAGAGCAGACGGTTTGTGCGGTGACCTGCAGTCCTTCTGTACCTAGCCATTGCTATGCAACAAGCCATAGAGGTATAGCCTGCTTGTTAGTACACTGATGTTCCAGGCAGAGGTCATGGGTTCGATACCTTGTTGTTCCCTCCTGTCCAAGGCAGATATTTTGCTTGCCTGTGACAGTCATATCTTTGCAGATCCGTGCTGCCAGCCCATAGTACCCTCACCACATTTACCAACAATCCTTATAAGGCGTTACAAGGCTCCTAATTAGGCACAGTACAAGGCATGTTATAAGCCACCTTATTAGGCACGTTATAAGGCACGTTACAAGGCACCTTATTAGGCACAGTACAAGGCATGTTATAAGGCACGTTACAAGGCACCTTATTAGGCACAGTACAAGGCACGTTGTGCCTAATAAGGTGCCTTGTAACGTGTCTTATAACGTGCCGTATAACGCGCGTTATCTGACATGGCTTGCCATAATGCTGCCCCACCCACTCCCTTATATGGGCATCTGTATCATCACCGCGGAACTTAACGTGAGTGACATTATCACAGTTTAGTAAACATACCCCTTAGACTCCAGTCATATACATTTTCCCCTGCTCCTGGCTTGATGTGAGGTATGATTTCTGCTGCTTTGCCCCTACTATTTTAGAAAGTCACATGGGCACCTCCCTGTACTGGGGCTCTAAAGTATACAAATTAATCTCAGGCTTATTTATTGATAAGATCCAAAAAACCTGGTCAGTTAGGAATGCCTCTAGGACAGAGTTTTTGTTGGACTGTTGTCTTGTTAAAGTATTCTTTTGGTTTCAGATTTTTTATTGACTACAGGACGTTAGCTTCTAGGACATGCTGATATGTAGTTGAATTCATTCTTCTTTCCACTGGCTGCCAAAACAGGGTATTTTCTTTGTGCGTTTCACCCTTTTCCCCACAAATGTTGTAGTAGAACAGTTCGATGTCCATTTCATTAGTTTAAAGCGTATTATTCCAAAATGTTTCAGGCTTATCAAGGTTTTCTTTTGTATACCTCAGAAAATGATTTTTGTGGTCATGTCTTTAAAAAAAGTTTCTTCTGATAATCTCCCTTGAAAATCATCGTCATATATGCAAAGCTGTACCGTGGGCATGTGGATAATAATTCCAGCGTCAGCTAAAACCTTCGGCAAGTCATCTGGCGTGATCTGTAGGTTCTGATTTGTAAATCTGACCAGCTTCCAGGCATTTCTATCAGAGATTTTTCTTACCCTTCCAGATCTTGCCTTGACTTTAACAGTTCTTGTAGCTTCCATCATCAAATAAATATGAGTATGTATAATGTTTGTCTTCTATGTTGTTTTTTAATTATCTATGATTAGATCGTAAACTGCCTGAATCTTAAGATAGGGTGAATATAAGTATGAAATAAATAAATTCCATTACTTAACAATGCCTCTGACAGCTGAAATTGCTAGCTGGAAAAATTTAGAGATTTTTTATTACTTTATCTTGTTTTGTAGGAGTGATTTATCTTTATTTCAAATGCTCAGACAGCTACTTAGAGGAAATCATGGTTGTTGAAAATAAACAGAATAATAATCACAAGCTGAAAGGTTAGAGGGGTCAGAGTATTTGTGTAACTGTTGAACTGTCTACCCTCTTTAATTAAAGACCTAATGGATCTCTTCAATTTATGGCCTGTAGTATAAACTTTAAAAAATATATAACAAATCAACTGGAAAGATATCCAAACATTTGCACCTGCCATATTCATTTTTATTTTTAAGCAGTTAATCATCAAATACTGTAGATACTATAGCATTAAGGGGCAAAGAGCAGTAATGATTAATGCATGTTTTAACTTATGATAAAGGTCTGTACTAATGGTTGCCATGTGTTAAAAGTAGCCACTGTAGTAAAATTTCCAGGCTAATTGCGTGGAGGCCAATTTAGAAGTCTGCACATCTGGGCCGTCGGGACATCCAGAAAAAGGATGGGGCACATTTGTACCCGATTCTGAAACCGTGGGAGCTATATGTTCCCACGGTTGCAGATTCAGGGCACTTGGATGGCTGGCATGCAGCCTATTCTGATGAGGAGACGTCCAGGGACTTGCACGGCCAGCCCGCCCATTGCTTCAGCTGGTATGCCGGTGCCCAGGCGTCCTGTCGCAATGGCACCCGCACATCCAACCAGAGGCACAGAATAGCAGGACCCCGAGTAGCCCCGTCACCCCGCTGGGCGACTCCCGCCAGGGACCGCCATGGCTGGCATTGGGTGGCTGACACTCTCCTGCGGTGTTGCAATGCTGCTGAGGGGGCTGCAGGTCACAATTACCGGGACACCTGGCACATTCCACCTTTGAGGTGGAATAAGGCAGGAGTCCAAGTGGATGCTGATGGACGTACAGAGGCCTGACCTGAATGGCCTCTGTGTGTCCGGGCACTATGGACCACCTTCCACTCTGCTCTCGCTCCGACTCCGTGCCGCCATCAAGCTCTCCCTGCACAAACGCCTTGTACGTGTGGGGAGCCAAAAGGATGGAATTGGGAGCAGCACCTGTGTGTGAGTTGTACATCCAACCAGGACATCCAACTCCACTTTTGGGTGAGCAGAATCTACCCCTTAGTGTATAGTGGGTTGGAGACAGGGGTGGGTTATTGATGGAGAGTGGGTGTGGACTATATATTATGGCAGCACTTGGTACTCACTGTGTGCTGTCAATTTTGCAGTTGATGCGGGCGCTCTTAATGCTTCCTCAAGAGAAGGCATTGGGTGTGCCCAAATTAATTGTGAATAAAGTTAATGTGCTTTAAGGAACTTTACAGTGCAGTAACTGTAGCGGATATGTTGACCAGTGAGGTGGTTTATAATAAAATAAAATACAATAAAAATACAATTAACACAGAAAAAAAAGAAATCCATCGTCGGGTGACAGGATAGGAGGCAAGCATAGTCAGAGGTGGGGAGGGAGGGAGGGAGCGGGCGAGAGCTATATCGTGGAAAGGGATGTCAGGGAATGGGGAGATTAAAGGCCATGCAACATAGGTGTGTCTTAAACTGGGCTTTAAATTTATTGTAGGATGATTCGAGCTGAAGGTCTGGTGGTAGGTCATTCCAGAGGAAATAGAAGGTAGAATGACAGGCATGGGAGGCAGTATGGAGGTAGAAGTGGTTGGAATGAATTGTCTGGAGAACTCTGTGTGGTGTGTTGGGAATAATGAGAGAATAGATAAGATGGTATGCCAGTGTGCAGGATTATGTGAATGAGTGTGTGTGATGAATACGAAGCCTGTGGCAACAAAGGAGCAAAAGGGTGACATGGTCAAATCGGGAAGTGTGAGCTAACAATCTGATGGCAGTGTTTTGTATCAGTTGTAGTCTCTGGAATTTAGGCAACCCTGCAACAATGGCACTGCAATAATCTATGCATGACATGACTAGGGACAGAAGAAGGGTAGTAACGGAGGAGAGGGAAAGAAACCTAGAAACATGATGACAGAAAAAGACCACATGGCCTATCTAGTCTGTCCTTCCATATCAACAACTACAACAGTCCCATTTTTTCCTTTAGAGATCCTCTGTGTTTGTCCCATGCTTTTTTGAATTCAGATACTGTCCCCATCTCTACCACCTCCACTGGGAGACTATTCCACGGATCCACTACTCTTTCCGTAAAGAAATATTTCCGCATATCACTCCTGAATCTATCTCCCTTCACCCTCATCCCATGTCCCCTCGTGGCAGAACTTGCTTTCAATCAAAAGAGGCTCTCCTGTACATTTATGACATGGAGGTATTTAAACATCTCAATCATATCACCTCTATCCCGCCTTTCCTCTAAGGTGTACATATTAAGATCCTTAAGTCTGTCCTCATATGCTTTATAACAGACATATGGTTCTGATGCAACATAGGGAAAGGAAGGAGTTGCAGACAACAGAACTGATAAAGTCATGTAATGTTAGAGAAAAATCAAGAGTGATACCGAGAAAAAAGGGGACTAGAGATGGTGATGAAGTAGAACCTGTCAGCCAAATTGCAGAGGTCTTGTGTTTACTGAGTAGGGGGCAGTTGTTGAGTAGCCACTATTCAGCTTGGGAAAGACAATGTTAAGAGGGGTAAGATGTAGGGAGAGAGGACTTATGTTCAGAGCAGTAGATTGTCATCTGCATAGTAGTGTGCTGTAATTCCAAATTGCTGGTATTTATGGGTGCTATGTATTTGATAGTGCTACTGAATATAGGCACACAGGGGGAATTTTAGAAGTTCTATTCATAAGTTGGATATCTGAAAAGAGACATTTAGATATGAAAATCATGCTGATATCTCTGAAGCTATTTTAGAAAGCTGGGCATATAGATGAAAACATCCATGTAGCATGGGGGTGTGGTGAAGGTGTGTCCTGGGCAGAGCAAGGGAGATACATAGGAACAAAAGAACATAAGAACATAAGATATGCCATACTAGGTCAGACCAAGGGTCCATCAAGGCCATTATTCTGTTTTCAACAGTGGCCAATCCAGGTCACAAGTACCTGTCAGGTTGCCAAAAGGTAACCAGATTCCATGCTACTTGTCCAACGAGAAAGCAGTGGATATCCCCAGTCCTTTTTAATAGTGGCTTATGGACTTTTCCTTCAGGAACTTGTCCAAACCTCTTTTACATTCAACTACACTAACAGCTTTTACTACATTCGCTGGTAAAAAATTCCAGAGTTTGATTATGCATTGAGTGAAAAATTATTTTCACCGATTAGTCTTAAATGTGCTACACTGTAACTTCATTGTGTATCCCCCTAGTCTTTCTACTTTTTTAAGAAGTACATTTACCCATTCTACTCCATTCATCATTTTGTAGACCTCTATCATATCTCCCGTCAACCGTCTCTTTTCTAAGTTGAAGAGCCCTATCCTTTTGAGACTTTCCTCATAGGGATATCCTTTCGTACCCTTTACCATTTCTCTTGCTCTTCTCTGTACCTTTTCTAATTCTGCTATATCCTTTTTAAGATACGGTGATCAGAATTGGACACAATATTCAAGGTAGGGATGCACTAAGAAGATTTATAATAGCCTTCATTTTATTCTCCATTCCTTTTTTATGATTCCTAGCATTCTATTTGCTTTCTTAGCTACCGCTGCACAATGGGAAGAGGGTTTCAACATATTATCCATGATGAGGCTTAAATCCTTTTCTAAGGGTTGTGATTCCTAATGTGCAACCTTTTATCGCATAACCATGGTTTGAGTTGTTCTTCCCTAAGTGCATAACTATGCACTTGTCCACTCTGTACTCACCTCCCGTCTAGATTATTGTAACCTGCTCCTTGTTGGTCTCCCTCTGAATTATCTCTCTCCCCTTCAATCTGTTCAACACTTTATCTTTTGCCAGCCTTGTCGTGCTCATATTACCCCTCTTCTTAAGTCTCTTCATTGGCTTCCTATCTGTTTCCATATCCGGTTCAAACTTCTCCTGCTGACCCATAAATGTATTCACTCTGAAGCTCCTCACTTCCTTTCCTCTCTTATCTCTCCCTACACCCCGCCTTGGGATCTCCACTCTTCTGGCAAATCGCTTCTATTTGTGCCCTTCTCTTCTACTGCCAACTCTAGACTTTGCTCCTTTCACCTTGTTGCTCCTTAGGCCTAGAACAAATTACCTGTGTCTGTACGTCAGGCGCCTTCTCAGACCCTTTTCAAATCTAGGCTGAAACTCACCCCTTCGCTGCTGCTTTCAGATCTTGACTCACTTGATGTCCTTTTTGTTTCCTTAACATTCCCCATATCTGTATCCCATGTCTACAGCTAATGTGTTGTCTGTCTCTATTAGATTCTAAGCTCTGATGATCGGGGACATTCTTTTACATGTGTCTATGCAGTGCTGCGTATGCCTTGTAGTGCTATACAAATGTTCAGTAGTAGTAGTAGTAGCAGTAGTAAATGTCATCTACCATTTGGACACCAAGTCTCTCAATTTATCAAGGTCCTCTTGCAATTTTTCACAATCCTCTTGTGTTTTAACAGTGTTGAATAATTTGGTGTCATCTGCAAATTTGATCACCTCACTGATTATTCCCATTTCCAGGTCATTTATGAATATGTTAAAAAGCAGCAGACCAAGCACAGATCCCTGGGGTACTCCACTATTCACCTTTCTCCATTGTAAAACTGGCCATTTAGCCCTATCTTTGCTTTCTCTCTTTTAACCAGTTCCTGATCCACAATAGCACACTGCCTCCTATCCCATGACTTTTTAATTTTGCCAAGAGTCTCTCATAAGGGACCTTGTCAAAGGCTTGTTGAAAATCCAGATACACTACTGTATACCATCTGGATCATCTTTCTCTATCTGTTTATTCACACCATCAAAAAACATAACAGATTAGTAAGAAAAGATCCTCCTTTGCTAAATCTTTGTTAGCTTTCTCCCATTAAACCATAACTATCTACATCAGTAGTTCTCAACCCAATCCTCTTGAACTCCCAGGACAGTCAGGTTTTCAAGATATCCCATGACTCTTTAGTTTTGCCAAAAGTCTCTGATGAGGGACCTTGTCAAAGGCTTTCTGAAAGTCCAGATACACAATATCAACCGACTCACCTTTGTCCACCTGTTTATTCACTCCTTCAAAAAAACATAACAGATTAGTAAGACAAGATCTTCCTTGTCTAAAGCCATGTTGGCTGTCTCCCATTAGGTCGTGACTATCTACATGCTGAGTAATTTTATTCTTTATGATGGTTTCTACCATTTTTCCCGGTACTGACGTCAGGCTCACCGGTCTGTAGTTTCCCGGATCACCCCTGGAACCCTTTTTAAAAATTGGTGTTACATTGGCGATCCTCCAATCTTCAGGTATTAGAGATGATTTTAATGATAGTTCACAGATTACTAATAGCAGGTCTGCAATCTCATATTTCAGTTCTTTCAACACCCTTGGATGTATACCATCCGGCCCAGGTGATTTGCTACTCTTCAGTTTATCTAATAGTTGTAAGACATCTTCCCGATGTATCGATATTTCCTTCAATTCTTCCGCACCTTTAAATACCACTTCAGTCATGGGTAACATCCCTACATCTTCCTCAGTAAAGACTGAAACAAAGAATTCATTCAGTCTCTCCGCTATCGCCTTGTCGCCTCTTAGTGCTCCTTTAACCCCTTTATCATCTAATGGACCAACTGACTCTCTCACAGGTTTTTTGCTACGAATGTACTTGAAAAGGTCTTTATTTCGTGTTTTTGCTTCCGCAGCAAGCTTCTTCTCAAATTCTCTCTTTGCCTGCCTTATCAATGCCTTGCATTTGACTTGCCAGTGCTTGTGTTGTTTCCAGGTTTCGTCATTTGGCTCTTTTTTTCCATTTCCTGAAAGATGCTTTTTTGGCAACAGCCTCTCTGACCTCACCTTTAAACCATGCTGGCAGTTTTTTGGACTTCCTTCCACTTTTCTTAAAGCGTGGAATACAGCTGGTCTGGGCTTCCAAGATAGTATTTTTCAACAACATCCAAGCTTGATGTACGTCTTTAACCTTTGCAACTGCTCCTTTTAGTTTTTTCTTAACTGTTTTCCTCATTTTATCATAGCCTCCCTTTCAAAAGTTAAAGGGTAGTACTGTGGATTTCCTTACTATCCCTCCTCCACTAATTAAATCAAAGGCGATCATGCTATGATCACTATTGTCAAGTGGCCCCAACACCCTTATCTCTTGCACTAGATCTGGTGTTCCACTAAGGACTAGGTCTAATATGGCTTCCCCTCTGGTCAGTTCATGAACCAGCTGCTCCAAGAAGCAGTCATTTATTTCATCTAGAGCAGCCTTACCGGGGAGCTGACGCAGCTCTTCATCGCCGCAGAGCAGTGCAGCAGGTGGGAGCTCAGAGCCTGTTGAGCCAGCTGCAGGCGTGGGATGGATGGCCCAGGCGTTGAGGACCCCCCCGCAAACCCAATAAAGATCGGTGGGCAGCAGTGCTTTGTTGGAGGAGAGCAGCCTTACCGGGGAGCTGACGCGGCTCTTCATTGCCGCGGAGCAGTGCAGCAGGTGGGAGCTGAGAGCCTGTTGAGCCAGCTGCAGGCGTGCGGTGGATGGCCCAGGCGTTGAGGACCCCCCCCCGAACCCAATAAAGATCGGTGACTGTAACACGCGGCCGCGTGTTCGCGGCCAGCGTGGTCATGTCCTAAGGGGCGTGTTTCAAGCGGTAGGTCATGCCCCTTTTATGCCCCTTCGACGCTCCTGAGATAGTTGGAAGTTGGAGTGGGGAAGCGAAAGGTGAAAAGTGCCGCTACGGCGGCAACGCGAGATGGTGAGCATGGAGGTAAGGTGGTGGGCCCTATGGATAAACACGTAACTTCTTTGCTGCCTGTCAATCAATCACCGGATGGGGCTTCTTTAAGCCCTGAAAACCGGTCACCACCTTCTTTTCCCCAACTGCCGTTTTCGTCTACCTTTTTGGATGCTTCCTTGACCGCCTCAGTTCCCGTTCTTCACCCTGTGGATTTGGCTGTGTCTGAGGACCTGGTCGCTCCTCCCAATCGGGAGGTGACCCTTACAGACATTTGGACTGCAATTCAAAAAATTGATGCACGTTTGTCTGTAACAGTTTCTTCTCTTTGTAAATTTACTCACGATGTGGTTGGTAAAATGGAATGTTTTGATTTACAATTGAATTCTTTAAACAAGTTGACTGCCCGCACTGACTCTTAGCTTCAGACTTGTTGTGATAGCACTGCTGTGTTAGTTAAAGAATCTTCAGTAGTTTCTTACCGTCTGGAAATTTTAGAGAACCAGTGTAGGGCGTGCAACTTGCGTTTTCTTAACTTTCCCTCTACTCATTTGTTATCTTCTGACACTTTGTTAAAAAAGTATTTTACCGAAGTTTTGCAGTAGAAGAAACCGTAGAAATTGTTCAAATGTATTCATTTTCTTCTACTGTTCATGCTGTTCCAACTGCAGAGGGAGGTTCTCCTCCCCCTGTGGATTCGGTCGGTCAGGACTTAACAGCCTTTTTGTAAGACTCGCTGGACGTTATCCCCAAGCGTTGTACCTTGGTGGTAACGTTTGGGTCTGAGTCTGTTAAGTTAAGGGTGTTGAAAGCCTATTTTAAGTACAGAGAGGCTGTTTTTTGTGGGTTTAAGCTACAGGTTTTCCCAGATGTGGGCCGCACCACTCAGTTAAGGCGGAAACAGTTTCTTGAGTTAAAAGTTAGGGTAGTAGAGATATGTCTATGAAATATTTGATTGAGACTTTGGGAGTTTCCCCTGATTTAGTTCCCCCCTTAGTGAAAATCTATTATCTCCCTGTAGCGAAGCGTGTGTCTGCGGCTGTTTCTGGTGCTAAAGGGGGTGAACAAATTCAGGAGGATGTCTTAAATGTTACTGATGTCTTAGAGAATTCTGCCCTTGGGTCACAGGTCCCTGCTACACTTTTTATAACTTTTGCATTGATATCTGATAAGAAGTGGCTATTGAGATTATTTTTTCAGAAACGTAATATTTCATTTCGTGGTTTAGTAGTACAGTCAAACCTCGGTTTTCATGATTAATCCGTTCAAAAAAGTCTGACTATAACCGAAACGGACTAAAACCGAAGCAAGATTTCCCATAAGAAATAATGTAAATTCAATTAATCCGTTCCAGACACCCAAAAATATTGACAAAAAATACATTTTATAGAGAATAACTATCTTTTTACATACAGAAAACAATGAGAAATACATATAAATGACTAATGAAATGGATAAATGAGCATGTAACATCACTTTTACCTTTATTGAAGACTTTTGTTGGCATATGGGACGCACTCCAGCCAGCTCCAGCTGCTCTCCCCTCTGGGGATCGAGCAATCACCACCAGCAGCGGAGGTGGGAACAGCCATCTTGGCCGTCTGCACAATCGGGGCTCCAGCCTGCCTTTTAACTTAGCAGCCATCACACCCAGTTACCAAGCTCACAGTGTCAGGAGAGGTAGTGCCAATGTCAGCAAAAGTAAGGGCACCAGAAAGAGGACAGTGCCCGAAGTCACACCAGCCTGTAGGGCAGCCACTCCTACACAGTGTCGGGAGAGGTGGAGAGGCAGTGTCAGCCAAGCAGCAGGCAGTTGAGAAACAGTGGGACAGAGAGTCTTAGGCTGCCTCCGGCCCCCCTAAGGTAGCAGCCTGACACAGGTGAGAGTCAGAGAACAGCGTGGGGCTGTGCCAGCAGGAGCCTGCAGCTGCAGACTGCAAGGTTTCAAGGAGAGGCCGCGTGTGCAGGCCTGCAGGACACCCAGAATCCAATCGGGAGGGCAGGGGCCCCGGCGGGAGACTGGGCCGCCAAGGAGAAGCAGATTCGGTCACCAGCTCCTGTCCCGGTTCAAGGGATGTGCAGAGGACGATGCAGCAGGCAGACGACAATCGGGGGAGAGTCCGGGGCAGGAAGCAGTTTCGGGCAGGCCACGCTGGAGCGTTGAACTCCTCGGCTCCCCAGAGGTCCCGCAGAATCGCTGGCTCAAGCTCCGTGGGAGATCGCTGGCTCACGCTAATCCATGGCAGGTACGGGGGGGGGGGTAAAATGCTGTACGAAAACCGAGACAACGTACGAAAACCGAAACACAATCTTAATGAAAAAAATCAACGAAAACCGAATCGTACGAAAACCAGGGCATACGAAAACCGAGGTTTGACTGTACGTATTTATCCCGATCTCTCAAGAGAAACTCAAAGGCGGCGCAGGGAGTTTCTACTGCTCCGCCCGGGGGTTTTGCAACTGGGAGGGCTCTTCTTTCTCAAACATCCCTGTAAGTGTCTGGCTAAATACCAGGCGATTTCTTATATTTTTTGGGAGGCCTCTCAATTGCTTGCTTTCATTAGCGCCAAGCAGGCGGCTTCTACTGTTGGCTCATAAGATAGATATTCCGTTATTGGGCTGTTGCGTTTTCTTTGTATATTAGGTTAAGAATTTATGATGTTAAACTTCCTCTGTTTTGTGGGCTAGTGAGACCAGGCAAGTGGAATTATTTCTTCTTGTAATTTTTCTTTATTATGTCTGCTTATTGTGGATTGTATTTCTTAATGCCTGTTCTTTTTCTTCAAGATTGGTCTGTGTGGCCTTTCTTGTTTTTTTGTTTAAAAATTACATAAATTAAAAAAAAAAAGTTAGGGTAGTGGCCCTTGGAGCTTCTTTTTTCCTTAAATTTCCCTGTCATTGCATTATAACATTTGAGGGACAGAACTATGTGTTTACAGATGTAAGTCCGTTACGGAAGTTTTTGTCTGCTAAGGAAACGGATGGGAATCAGTAAGGTGGGATGTTTTAATTCAGAGCTCCCCTGTGTGGAGTTTGGATATACTCCAACTCTTTTTTTTCTTGTAAATGTATCTTTGTTAATTGGTGCTACTCTCCTTTCTTGATGTGGTCTCGAGTGATGTGATCATTTGTTCTAAATTGTATCAGAATGCTTTGACTTTGTTGGTTATTTATTATATATTCTGGGAAAATTCAAAATAAATAAAAAATTAAACACCTTGTAATGAAGACGTGCAGCTTATTTACAAACAAAGCAAGGATACTTATTCAGAAAGGCAAGTAATTCTCTTAGTTACACATTAGTTAGAAAAGATAACTAGAAAGCAATTATTTACAGGAGAATAATACATCACCAAACTGTCATCATGCAGCCCTTTAAAACATCAGCTGGGAGAACTCAGCGAAGGCTGAAGAAAAGTCTGGGATTCTTCATGCGTTGGCCTGTGCCTGGCCAAGCAGATCTAATCTCTCTCTCTTCTGGGTTTTCTCACTCTCTCTATATAGGCTGTAAGTGTGTTGCAGCTGGCCATCACATGATTCTTCACATGAGCTTATTCTTACAGCCATTCTCCACCCCATACACCCCCTGCTTGACCAGTCCCTCTCCAGCCTTTGTTTGCTCCCAGCCTTTGGTTTCCGGGCAGGCATCTGACAATGCTCACCCCCCATGGTTTTAGAAGTTCAGAACTCCACAATTACAATTAGGTAAATAGTTCTTATCAATTGATCTACATCTGTTAAGAGAATTGTTCAAAGGCCAGGAGAAGAATTCTGTCTCCTTCACCCTAGGACATTTGCATTTGTTAGGAGAAGAACCAGATAAGAAGAATTCTGTCTCCCTCTCTGGTCTTCCAGTATTCCTCAGGCTAGATGTGTAGGCAGTTTCTCACCAGACTGCAAATACAGCTTTGATCTCTGGGCTAGCAAGCTGGCTCAGCCTGATTTCTCACATGCAGAATGGCTCAAAAGTTCAATTTCCTTGCAAAGTTCAATATTCCTTGCTGATCCAAATAAATCTTTAATTAGTAATACACATGGTAGCATAGTATATGACGGCAGATAAAGATCAGTATGGACTATTTAGTTTGCCCAGAAAATATATTAAAGTTTGTTTTGATTTCCTCCTCTTGCTAATGAGGCAGCCATGAGGTAGCTGTAGGTAGCCCTTCCCCCAAGCCATGCGGCAAGCCATGAGGCTCTGATCAGCCTGACCCTTCCCCCGCAAGCCATGAGGTAATCAGCCTGCTAAGAAAAAGGCATTGAGATTCCAGTAGGCACCCTTCCCCCCACTCCAGGTCTGAGCACAGTATCCCCTAGCCCTGAAACCAACAGACCAGAGCATACCGGTTTGGACAGGTCACCCAGGTACCTCCCCAGGGGCTGCTGATTGGTGGGCAGGAAATACCTGTGGCAAATGGGATTGTAGAATGAGTTTAAAACTGTACTGTATATAAGGCATTGTAGGCCGTCCCTCGGGGTTCAGACCTTTTTGTTAGAGGGTACCGGCTCTCTGTCTGATCCTGTGTGCACATTAAAGATCCTGTTTGCATTCCAGCCTGTCTGAGAGTTTTCCTTCTGTGGGTGAGTGATTGAATAAGAGCTTTGCACAGCGTTTGCTATTACATTTTGGTGCATTGGCCAGGAAATTGAAAGAAAAGCCTCTCTCATCACACCCACAGTGGGAAGACTACTGCTTTTTGCAGGATCAGGGCCTCCACCGGTCAGGGACCGACCCCTCCAGGTGATTAACGGTCCTTGGCGCCCCGGGCCACCTTGTGCTCGGAAGGATACCTTGATTTGTCTGGGCAGTTGGTCCCTGCGGCTGAATCCCCGATTGAAAACCGGCTGGATAGACTGGCATCCAAACTACCTGTCTGATCAGAGCTCTGGTGAGTACTGCTACTTTCTGTACTCCGTCTGTAATTCCTAGTAAATTCTAGGAACCTGTAGCGGCCCGATCACCCGCACGAACGGTCCTAGTAGGGACCCCGGGGGGGGTTTTCTGAAGCCATCGTTCGTCCAGTAAATCAGAGTCCTTTTGTGGACCAGTAAGATAAAATCAGAGTCCTTTTGTGGACCAGTAAGATAATTAACTGTAGTATGAATTAATTCTGCTACCTTGGGCCCCTTTGAAAGGTATTTAAAGTGCAGCGCTGCCAAAAGCTCTTGAAGATAATTTGCCTAGGATATTAGTATTAACTCCCTTAAGTGTGCCTTTCAAGAATAATTGCGCTGATCGCAATTCTCCGATGATCGGGGCGATTTATTTAGAGCCTTTGCCCCATGTGCTCCTATAGTGGGGGTTTTTTGTGTTGCCATGTGCTCCTGTGGCTCCATCTGGTGGACATTGGAGGAGTGGCTAGCTGTGTTTCTCGTTGCTATTATAAAAGTTAAATCCTATGCTAGTGTGTGTAATGTGTATTTGTAACGTATTCGCTGCTGAGACGTCTCTGTTTTCTGTTTTCCCTTTTTCTTTTTCCCTTTGTGGTCCTGTGTGTTTTGTGCAACCAAACTCTGCCTTTGGGATTACAAGATTTGCACTGTAAATTGTGATTTTGCAAATTGTGATTAGAGCATGGGGTCCGGAGGCTAAATTGTGGTGGGGGAGTATCCGGACCAGCTTCCCTATATAGATTCATGGCTGGCCCATATAGTAAATGTGCTGTTATGTAAAAACCTTTAGTGTCTCTGTGTTTAGTTGTGACATTAGGGAAAGAAAGTTTTTGTCCAGACATTAGGTCTTTATATTTCAGGATTGATTTTGATACTCTATCAGTAAAAGGTGAAGTTATTAACAAATCGCCCCTGTGTCCCCAAACAGTGAAAAACACCAGGTCTACTGATTGCAGGGAAAGGGACAGTTTAGAAAGGGGGGTGGGGTTTGCTGTGTGTGGACTGTAGTACTGGTATAGCATTGAAGGAAGACAATTGCTTTGTTTGATGCATATCCAATTTCATTGCTATGTTTCATGCATGATCAGTGGTCAGGGAACCAGGTGTTTTGGTCACACCTCTCAGCAGTGAGTGGGGGGTGATTGAAACTGCTGAAATAGTTTGCATAGCTATAGAAAGATACTGGGAGGAGTTCCTTCTTCTAGCAGATGAATGGAGGCCCATTAGAGAGGACAATAGGGGGAAAAAAATCACCTAGGAGTTTTTCTCCTAGAGGACAAAGAACCCCAATTCACCTAGCCACACCTAGCCTGCAAACAATCCTCTTGTCATCAATTTTAATTGTAGAGTTTTGAGCTTCTAGAACCATGAGGTGCCTCCTGTCTGCTGGAAGCAAACAAAGGCTGAAGAGAATCCTTATAAGATTATGAAGAAATGAAGATTTTTTACTTGTCTTTTTAAAGCCTGAATTTTATCTCTGGTACATATATTTGGTTTTGACTGCACATACAAAATTAAACAAGTAATACTTCTGCATGATATGACATTTTATTCTGCAGACAGTAAATGCTGTTTTGGTGATTGCATTCTTTCCTGCTTAGTACATTAAACTGCCTTGATCAACTGTATTCATTTTTCTGATACTACAATGATACCTTAAAATGATTTTAGTACCAAATATACTGGTAGCAGTACTTTAACTCATGATTTCTGATGAGAACATCTGGATTAGTTCTAGTATGCACTGTAGCTTGTTCTGATGTTCAGGTATGTTTTGGTTCAGGGTGAATACACTGATCATTGGCAATTTCAAAATAGAAAGATAAAATGCAGAATTAGCACTGCTGAAAGGCATATACTGTGCAGTACACCGTTCACACTAATTCACACTTGAAGTTAATAATGCACTGATAATGCTGCCCCACTCCTCGTGTGCACTGCCCTTTAGTACTGATTCACACAGATCCATACAGTGCACACTGTACAAATAATGCTGGTGTGTATAATAATCTCCATCATCCCTTGGCTTCGGTATGAAGTTAATTTCTGTCATAGTATGTACACAACTAACCCATTTAGGAAACATTGCATGCTGAGTCACCCCTGGAGTGTGCACAATTTTGGTAACATTGAACAGTTGTTGATTTACTAACTGAGTTCAACCTAGGGATAAAAAACAAACAAACTGCTTTTCAGCTCGCAATGCAATGATGTAGGGGATCCCAATATGTCTGATGTCACATTCTTCCAGAGCATGAGAAATTCAGTATTTCAGCCGCATTGTCAGTCATATATTTAAGGTTTAGTCCAATACTGCCTGAGGCTGCCCTGGTGAACCCACAGGATATCCACAATTAATATGAATTTGTATATAATGGGTCAGCAATGTATGCTGACATATCATGCATTTTCATTCTGGATGACTTGAAAACTTGACTGGCTTGGGGTCACTGGGACAGCTTCATAAAGCCTGCCTGAAATATCATGGGAATCAGCAAATATTTATGTATCAATTCCCAAAAACACTAGGTACTTATGATTAGAGAACATCCATGATTTTTGAAGCTTTTATATTTTTAAAGCCAAAGATTGATTTGTTGATTAATTGATTGATTTGTTGATTAACTTTATTTAAAAGCCTCATGTCCATTAGCATACTGGAAGTGAACAATTTATAAAAAATTGGTATAATTCAAAAAAGGACTTAGGTATATAGTTGGTGGAATGATGCAAGTGATAAAAAGTATGGTGAGGGATGAAGTGGGATATTAAGAGGAAGGACTCTGATAGACAGTAAACTGATAAAGGTAATTCAATGATGTGAAGTGATGTATCTGGCTAATGAATATGTAAACAAAAAAAAAAAAAAATTGATGAGCACTTTATTCAACTATGCCATCTCCAGAATATTCAATTTAGGAATTCATCTAGGCCCCAACACATACTCAATAATTGGAAATGGACACCTGGAGACAGGCTAGGTGCACCCTGATGGGTTTTGGAGGACCTACACTGGCCATGCGGTACTTCTAGATGTTTTTTTGCCTCCTTTTTTGCCTCTGCATGTCCTGGCCAGGCATGCATGGGCAAAGGGGGAGCATGTAAAGGTCAGTCAAGGGCATAATGGAATGTTCACTACCAGCAAGTGAATCTCCAGTGACAGATAAACAAGAAGTTAATCAAACTGCCAGAGAAAAATTGACACCATACGAGATAGTTACTGGAAGACCATTGAAAGTTTAAACAGCAATATTTGTAGGATGTGATCTTGGTAAATGTGAAGGAAGTTAAGTTTATCTCATTGTGAAATCTAATCTAGCATATTTAGTCTTTTCATTCAATATTGGTGCTGCTTTTCTGAATGAGGCCTGGAACCATGTCACCAATGGCAATCCAAAGAGTCCAGCAGACGGGATTGGCCAGAGTCCAGATGGAACAGACCATCCCGAGAACTCAGAGCTGCCCACCGCTGAGATGTGTGAAGGAGTCCCTATCTGGATCAGTGTGTAACATCGAAAATGGGCCAGGGTGTCTGCCTATGAGAATGAGAGGTTCAAATTTTGAGAGAGACAGAACTTGAACTTCAGAGAAAGGTGAAGCACACTGCGAGGTCCTGGAGAACTGCTGGGAGGCAGGAAAAAGAACTGTTGGACTGACTGGGGGGGGGGGGTTTTGGGGGCTTCTGTGAACGATTGTATTGTTATCCTTTTAATATTGTTTTCTTAGAAAGTAACGGAAATCTACAAGCCATTTCGGCTTCAGCAACTGCAATACCCACACCAGCTCAAGATTTTGCTGTACTATTCTCAGAGCTTTCTTTATCACATTATTAAGCACTGCTGCTTTTGACATACTTTCATGTTATGTGTTTTCAATATTATTGACCAGCTGCAAGAAAATGATATTACAATGTATGTTGTCTATAGGGAACAGTACCAGAAGCTGCTTTTCTGATGACTCCTATCTGTCTCAATATCTGTCTCAAATGGTTGCTTGTCCATTGCCCGTAGTGGGATTACCTTTGCCCCATAAACAAGAAAAGAAAAAGAAAAATTGGAAATGAAGGGAAATTGGCTGATAGGTAAGTCTAGTATGGCTGCATCCTTGCCTGAGGCTGTAATACATTATGATGGCACGGAAAAAGCATGTGGGCTAAGAAAATGAGTACCCAGAGCCCAGCACAACAAGAGTAAAGCCAGGGGGAACCATACTCTGAACAGAAGTGCACAGAGAATGGACCTAGCTAAGAAACAGGTCAGGCTTGAAAGCGCACAGAAAATGGACCCAGCACAAGAAAAGACATGCCAGGCCTGAACAGGTTAAACAGGCCAAACAAAGCTGGTGATACAAAGTACTCATATGCCCTGAAGATTACAGTGCCAGTGATTAATGAAGCAAAGGGAATGGCAGGGTGCAGCCAGAATGACTCAACACTAGCAAGAATAAAAAGCCATTAATATGCTGATAAGGGTGGATCCCAGGGAAAGAGCCTTTGCCCCAAAGGAAAGAAGCCTCTGCAGACTTTTTGCACACGGCCCTCCTTTGTCCCAAAGGAAAAAAAGGCCTCTGCAGGCCCTGCAACCTTTTACAGTCAGAACAGCAACTTTTGCACACGGAACAAAAACTTTTGTGCAGGAGTTGCTACAGAGGGTATAGGGTATGTGTTGTTTTAAACTCACTGATGCAAATGTTTCTATTGAACACTCTATCCAAGACCTAAGTGATCTAGTTACCTGCCCATGGGTCCTGGGTGGTTTGTGAATTGGTTCACTTGGCTAGGGGGACTAAAAAATCCCAGTGGTAGGGGTTCCTTTTATTTACTGCCATGTGCCATTCTGCCATGTTTTATCCCCACTCTTTACCACCACCCTTGATACCCTGGTAGAACGCAAGGTGGTTACCACTGTCATGGCTCTGTCCCAAATACACCCCTTTGCGGCTTGCCTCTAGTAATACAGCCCTCAACCGCCTCTAGCAGTTGAGGTCTTACTTAAAAAGGGGGGAATGAGGCAGCCATGAGGTAGCTGTAGGTAGCCCTTCCCCCAAGCCATGCGGCAAGCCATGAGGCTCTGATCAGCCTGACCCTTCCCCCGCAAGCCATGAGGTAATCAGCCTGCTAAGAAAAAGGCATTGAGATTCCAGTAGGCACCCTTCCCCCCACTCCAGGTCTGAGCACAGTATCCCCTAGCCCTGAAACCAACAGACCAGAGCATACCGGTTTGGACAGGTCACCCAGGTACCTCCCCAGGGGCTGCTGATTGGTGGGCAGGAAATACCTGTGGCAAATGGGATTGTAGAATGAGTTTAAAACTGTACTGTATATAAGGCATTGTAGGCCGTCCCTCGGGGTTCAGACCTTTTTGTTAGAGGGTACCGGCTCTCTGTCTGATCCTGTGTGCACATTAAAGATCCTGTTTGCATTCCAGCCTGTCTGAGAGTTTTCCTTCTGTGGGTGAGTGATTGAATAAGAGCTTTGCACAGCGTTTGCTATTACACTATAAAAGGATCCACTCTGTCTGTCCCATGACATTCTGAATTCCGTCACTTTATTTGCCACAACACTTCCATCGGAAGGGCATTCCAAGCATCCACCACCCTTTCAGTGAAAACATATTTCCTGACGTTGCTTTTAAGTTTACTGCCTTGCAGCTTCACTTTATGCCCTTTACTTTACAGCCTGCCCTTCTTTGAAAAAGGTTTGCTTGTTCATTGATATCCTTTAAATATCTGTATCATATCCCCCCAGTATCTCCTCTCTTTCTTTGTAAGGTATGACCAGAAATAGTGTCAGGCCTTTTCTTCAGAGACAATGGAGGGTAAAGTGACTTGCTTAAAGTCACAAAGAGTGTCAGGGGAATTGAACCCAGATTCCCTAATTACCATTAGATTACTCCTCCACTCTCTCTCTTGCTGCCCCTAAGGTATACATATTTAGCTCTTCAAGTCTTTTCTCATATGTCTTCTGGCGCAGGCTCCAGATCATTTGGTCACTTTCCTCTGAACCATTTCAAGTCTTTTTATTCAGGTTTGCTCTCTTATTCATTGAAGCAACTACAGACAATCCAAAATACCGCCATTCGGATTCTTTCCAACTTGAAAAAGTATGACCATATCGCCCCACTAATGATCCACCATCATGACAAAGCCCTGGAATATCTTTCCTCATTGATCACACTGCATGCCCCCCCAACAATCTCTTTGTTCAATTCACACACACCGTCTTCATATTCCCACTCCTTCCAGAACTACATACGACTCAACTCGCAATTCGGCTTTCTTTTCGATCACACCTTTGTTATGGTTCAGCTTACCCTATGAAATTCATCTACAGCCCTCCTTCAAGAGCTTCAAAGCTAAATTGAAAATATTTATTTGAGCAAGCTTATCAGGTCTCTGGCTGATCCTCAACCCATTGGGATGGCCTCTCCCCTCTTCCCAGTGCCCTCTCTGTCTCTGTCCCCTCCGTCCCTGCACCCTTTTTTCTTTATCTTTCTCCTTTCTTGCTTTTGCTTATATGATATTGTGTTCCTTTCTGGTTTTTAATTTAATATTTTATTGTAAATCTCTTTGCGTGCCTGCATAAAGGCGGTATATCAAATATACCAATAAACCAAACAATAAACCCTAATATATACTGTATCCTTTGTAAGATATGGTCTACAAAACTGACAAAGGATATGAAGAGACTTGAAATGGTTCAGAGGAAGGCCACCAAAATTATTGAGGTGGCATTAGGTGAACCCACGCTCATGCAGTTAGAGCACGGCGTGAATCCGGTGGTAACTGCTCTGAGCTCCCCACCCCTACCCTGTCCCGCCCCCTCATGACCCTAACACAGGTTGCACAGTTAACATGGGGATCGGCATGTGCTGTCATAGCCCCGTGATAGCTGGCAACATGGGTCCAAAACACTCTTTGAATGCACACCAGATGTGCCCTGCCAGCTAGTGTCTTTTAGTAAAAGACCCCCAGAGTATTAGGTAGGGTATGAACCTCCACTCTCAAAATGCAGATTGCTGTTAGCCTCATTATACAACATCATTGATAGGCTTAGAACTGAACTAAAGGGGAAAGACCCACTTGCAGGGCCGGCCCGTCCATTGAGCAAGAATGTTTTTTGCACAGGGCCCCGCGTTTCAGGGGGCCCCGCGCAAAGAACAATCTGCTTTTTTCAAAATTAAATTTAAAAAAACAAAACGCTGGCTGCTACCGCTGCCGCCGCGGCAGCAGCAGAATGGACTGTCCCGCGGGGCCCCCTCTGCCTGCGGAATTAACAGAGACGCGAGGGAGACACTCTCCCTTCGCGACTCTCAAAGCCGGCACGGAGGGGCTCAGCCATCGTGGAGGGAGGGAGGGATTCAGCCGGGCAGAGGGGGCCCCACGAGACTGTCCATTCTGCCGCTGCCGCCGCGGCAGCAGCAGCGGTAGCAGCCAGCGTTTTTTTTTTTCTAATTTAATTTTACTTGAGCCGATGGGGGGGGGGGGGGGTTAGGACTGGTAATGGGCTATGGGGGGGCTAGGACTGGAAATGGGCTGGGGGGCTTAAGACTGGAGGTGGGCTGATGGGGTTAGGACTGGTAATGGGCTGTGGGCTGATGGGGGGTTAGGACTGGTAATGGGATATGGGGGGGTTAGGACTGATAATGGGCTATGGGGGGGCTAGGACAGGAAATGGGCTGATGGGGAGGGTTTAGGACTTGAGGTGGGCTGATGGGGCTAGGACTGGTAATGGACTGTGGGTTGTTGGGGGGGTTAGAACTGGTAATGGGCTATGGGGGGGTTAAGACGTAATGGGCTGTGGGCTGATGGGGGCTGTCTAGTAATGGGCTATGGGGGGGTTAGGACTGATAATGGGCTATGGGGGGGCTAGGACAGGAAATGGGCTGATGGGGAGGGGTTAGGACTTGAGGTGGGCTGATGGGGTTAGGACTGGTAATAGGCTGTGGGCTGATGGGGGAGGAGGGTTAGGACTGGCAATGGGCTATGGGGGGTTGACTGGAAATGGGTTGAAGGGGTTAGGACTGGAAGTGGGTTGATGGGGGGCTAGGACTGGTATTGGGTTGGGGGGTAGCTAGAGCTGGAAATGGGCTGATGGGTGGCTAGGACTGGAAATGGGCTGATGCAGGGACTAGAAGGGAATGGATGCTGGGTGAGGCTGGAACTAGAAGGGAGCTGATGTTGGGGGAGGATTAGAATGGGATGGGGCTGGAAGAGTAAAATGGAGAAGGGAAAAATATTTTGTGTGGGAGGGATAAAAAATCTACAATTGGCCGGGTATTGGGAGAGTAAGTGGGGATTGAAGATGGAGGGGTAAAATTTGAGTGGATGAAATAGGAATGAGGAAAGAGCAAAAGGAGAAAGATTAGTATGTTAAAGCAGATGTAGAGAGAGAATGGAAAAAAACTAGAAGAGAGAAGAAAGGACAAATGGACAGCAGACGATGGAGAGTTAGCAGAAGACACAAAGAAACCAGAAGAAAGTGGCTGGAGCAATTGCAGCTGAAAAAAAATGCACAAAAGGTAGAAAAATATCTCTTTATTTTGAATTTATTAATTGGAATATGTCATCTCTGGTAAATATGCATTATTAACGTCTGCGCTTTGTTTAGTACAAGAGCAAATTAATGTATAGTTTTATTTCTACAGTGTTGTACATTCCAAGTTTGGCTTTTGGGATTCCCAGTTTAATTATTGTCTTCCTGTTTCTAAATTGTGATTACTTGTTTGGTGATGGTCTATGTTCTGCATGTGTAACTGAGCTGAGGTGTTCTGTTTATATAATTCCTATTTGACATTGCCACTTGTTCTCTTTCCCCAGTAGATCATGTATTCTTGTTCTCTGAAATGTATTGGTTTAATATTTGCAGTGTTGCCTTTTGATTGGTAGAGTTTGGTGCTTTGTGAGTCCTGGTAGTGCTGTTAGGATACGGCGGGTTTGCTATGGGTTCTAAATGGGCAGTGTTTGTAGTAGTTCCTAATGTGTCTGGCAGTTGGCACTGGATTATAGTAATGTAGAAATCTTTTAGTCTTTCTTTATCCATACACTCATTAAGAGGCACGTTTACTAAAAGTTAGTATATGGTAACATTATGCAAATATCTATGCAAATGAGGCCCCTTATGCAAATGAGGCCCCGCACCGAGTCCCCGCGCATGGCCCCGCACCCCCCTTGGGCCGCCCCTGCCCACTTGCATTGGACTTTTTGAGAGAGAAGAATTTTCCATTATTTAAACTGCTTATTTATCACATCTATAATTGCCTTTCCTGAAGTGATTTAAGGAGAAAGGAAATAGTAAGAATATTCACTCAAACTTCAAATTCTGCATATCAGGTCAATATTTAGGGGTCTATTCCATGGTTCTGCAGCTACGGTACTTCAATCGAAACATTAATGCATAGTAATGGCAAAACCTCAATGCGGACTATTGAAGGTGTTCCCAGCATCTTCCTATACAAGTAATACAGAGGAATTGTCTTTCCCATCTGCTAACTGCATTGCAGATATTGTGATGCAGTAGCTATGCCTATTCAGGAAGCATTGACTAAGCCACATTATCTGTTAACACATGGCAGCTTACCATGAGTTAACTGTAAGGTACGGATCTTGCTCTCAACACATTCCCTGTTCCATTCTGCCTTAAGCGGTTAATGTGGGAATTAGCATGCAGTAATTCTGAAGCCAACATGGGGGCGGGGGAGGATGCTGAAAAATAGAAAATGAGGAAATGAGAAAAAAAAATTAGAAAAACGAAATGGCAAAAAATGAAAGAAACATGAAAAACTTTGTCAGTCATGTTATCAAAAACAGCAGTGTGGGTGTGGCCACAACTATCAGTTAATGAGGAAGGAGGGCATCAATTTATAGGTTGCAGGAGGGCACCAGAAGCCCTAGCACCAACCACTACTGCTACTACTGAGCATTTGTATAGAGCTCCAAGACATAAGCAGCACTGCACAGACATGCAAGAGACAGTCCCTGCTCATCAGAGCTTACAATCTAGTCAAGACAGACAACACAAGAGAAACACAAGAAGATCAGGTGAGTCGAGATCCGAAAGCGGCAGTGAAAGATCTGAAAGTGGCAGCGAAGACCCTGGGCGGTCATCTGGGGGCAGCAAAGAGCAGGACATTCAAATATAAAGACTAGATTTTGACAGTCAGGTGGGACATAAGGCTTAAGGTTTGCCTAGGTTGACAACTCCTTGAATCACTCTGGGGCCAGCCTTGCACTAACAATGCCTGTGATCTTGAGCAAGTCACATGGGACAGACACAGTGGATCCCTTTTACAGCAACAGGATCAAATCAAAATAAACTTAACTGTCTAATTTTTCAACAAACAGGGGTGTCCTACACGGAGTGGTGGATTCACCCCTAAACAAAGACATGGGGAGGGGTGACCTGCATGGAGCGGCAGGTGCACCTACTCTTGCCATCTTACTGGGCAGACTAGATGGACCATACTGGTCTTTATCTGACATCATTTACTATGTTACTATGTAACCCTATATTGCTTCAGGTATAAACAGAGTCTAAATCTAGTTGGGCAAGTCACTTTACCCTCCATTGCCTCAGAAGAAAAGATCTGGCAATCTAATTCCAGTAATACATTGCTAAGAAAATCCAGAGGCAGCTCGGTCAGGAGTCAGCACTGACTTGACGGCATTTAAAAAAAATCTCTGAGGCCAGGGAAAATGCCTACTGTTCCTGAATTTAACTTGGTTTGAGCTTATGAGCTAAATGCAACACTAACTGGCCGAAAAGTTAGAAAGGGATTTCTGACAGGTTTCTGTTGCTGACTTTCACTTCTGCCAATTTTAAATTAAAGCTTAAGGAATTAAATGAACCAAGTATGCTGGGCTTTCACAAGAATAAGAAAAGACCAGACAGCCAAATCCATAGAGGTATAATTGGTTACAGACTGAATATTAGGATTACCATACTCAATGCTTTTTTTTCTCATTTTAAAGACTAAACATTAATGCATTTAAGTACTGGACAGATTAAAGAGTTTATAGATTCAGGGTGGGCTCAGAGTATTGATAAAAGTAGGTCTGGAACAAGCTTGAAGCTACTTTGTTCAACACTGGAAGCTAATTTATTCAACATTTCATAAGAGGGTGAGCTTTTAAGTGTTTAATCACAGAAAAGTTTTAAACCAATATTTACTGTCATGCAAACTTAGTTTGACAAGTCAAGTGCTTCTCATTTAATTAACTGCAATTTAAGAATGAAGAAAATATATTTTAATAATTCAGTGCAAACACTCACATGCACGAGTAGGTCCCACAGATTGAACATCTCAAGATCTCAGGCAAGTTCTTTCGACAGTTTTAATACTGAGGAACTGAGTTGCAAACCTAGTTTATAATATTTGCAAAACTGAGAACTATTTTTGCATGTTGTGCCTGGTAACAGATGCATTTTTGAATGAATTCCTTGAGCCCCCAAAAGTCACAGCATAATGAATCATCTCTTACTGTTTCTCTATATTCCCACCTGCCTGGATCTGCAGCAAACAGACACTATCACAGCAGTCATGTGCACCGACTAATCCAGATTACAACATATTCTATTTCTGCCACTTCTACAAACAGAGGTTATTTTCATATTGAGTATAGTCTGACTGACAGACAGTTTTACGGTGTGTCATTAGAGATTTGGGGCCCAATATTGCAAGAGACGCAGAAGGAGCCAATAATTGTCTAAAGAAACCCGCACAGAAAAGGGCACGCATCATGAATTAACCACCAGACCTGGGAGCAAAGATGGAAAATGGCTGGATATGGGAGAATCTCTGCCGGAAGCCAAATCTGGGTACATGGATGGGATTTGAGCGCCAATATTCAACATACCCCGTGCAAGGCAGAAGTACATGCAAAATGCACAGATAAGAAGTGCAGGGCACAGATGGAAGCACATAACTGTGCCTTGATGGAAAGACAGGCAAGGTCGATATCCCATCATAGCCAGGTAGTGGTGCGATAACCACATACTATAGAAAATGTGCTGCTAGCGGATAGCCAGATGTACCATCGGCCCCCATCATAGAGCCCATAACAAATTATGATACTGCATGCACGAATATGTACTGCATGTGCAGAAGCACCCTCTGACTGGACAGATACACAGCAGCAACACGGCAGCAAAGAAAACAGGCAACCTTAGTCCCACAGAGGTCGAGGCCCTAGCCAGAATGATCCTCAGATGGGAGGGGGTGCTGTGCCCCAGGGGCCACCGCAGAGCCAATTTGCATTTGGCCACTGCCATTTGGAGGGTGATTCAGCTCCACCTGCAGAGATGAGTAGCCCATGGGAGGTTGAGCTCCAAGGAGGAGAGAAGGGAAATGGGCAGAACAGTAGGTCAGAAATTACCTGTTGCCAGATTACACACTTCAAAATGTTCTTCCCTGCCATTCCAAGATGCCAGGGGGCCCCATCCTAGAACAACATGCAGCTGCAGCTATCACACAAGAGGATGCAAGAGCTTCCTCCTGTTAAAAAATGTTCTGCAAATGCACAGGTCACAGGTTCAAGACCGTGCAGGGGAATTGTTGTGCAAAAGCAAAAAAAAGCACATCAAGTTTGCATAAAAAATATTAATATTTCCCTGTTCCTTGTGTTGGACATGTTTGTTGTGGGAGCAGTTATTCCTATTTCCAGGTCATTTAGGAATATATTAAAAAGCAGCGGGCCCAGCACAGATCCCCGGAGTACTCCACTATTCACCTTTCTTCTTTGAGAAAAGTTGCCATTCAGCCCTACCCTCTGCTTTCTATCTTTTAACCACAATAGTACACTGCCTTCTATCCCTTGACTTTTTAACTTCACCATGATTTTCTCATGAGAGACCTTGTCAAAGGCTTTCTGAAAATCCAAATACACTCTATCGACTGGTTCACCTTATGTCTACCTGTTTATTTATAACAGATTAGTTACACTATCTACAAATTCAGTAATTTTATTCTTTATAATGGTTTCTACCATTTTGCCCAGTACTGATGTCAGGCTCACTGGTCTGTAGTTTCCCAGATCATCCCTGAAGTCCTTTTTAAAAATTGGCATTACATTGGCCATTCTCCAATCTTCCAGTACTACAGATGGAAACAGCTGTGTAAGTGGCAGCAGTGGAGGGTCCATGTGGGCACCAAATGGCTCAGATCTGATCATATACCTCTCTTCCACAGTGACTTTGGTGTACGCTGGACCCTTATGTCACTGAAGTGCTGGTTTAGGACCATGCGCCGGCAGAGGCCTGAGCTCATTCAGCACCTCAGGGAGGAGGTGGCAGCAGCCACAGGTGAGCCAGTCACATTGCAAGGTACACATCCCCACTGGAAAGAGAGGAAATGACGACATGTACAGCCTCAACTTGTGGATAACAGCAGATATTTTGCTAGCCTTGCATGTGTGGATATGTTGCTGCTTCGTGGATGTGTTGCTGCCCCGTGGATGTGTTGCTGCCCCATACCCTCTATGGGGGTGCGCATGCACTGTTGCCATTGTGTGAGCAAGTCTATCGGGTCTGTCCATTTCGTGCTAGCCCTACGTTACACCCATCTTATGGTTCACTGTCCCTCTCTTCATAGCCAGAGAAGCCAAGTAGGAGAGGCAGAGAAAAGCAGCCAGGCAGCCTCCCCAGCCCTGACAGTCACACCTACCACCTGCAGGAGAATCCTTGTGGGAAGCAAGCTCCAGCTCCAGTCCCAGCATCACCACCACATCTGAAACCCACCATAGCCAGCACCTCCAAGAGGGAGGAAGAGGATAAGGTCATTAAGGAGACCCTGGAGGTGGTGGTGGAGGAAGAGAAGAAGGAGGCAGAGGAGGAACTGAATGAAGAGGAGGAGGAGGAGGCTAAGGCAGAAGAAGAGTTGAGGGCAGCACCAGGGGAGGGACCTTGTGGGATGCACGCAGCCAGGGCAGCAGTGGATGCCGAAGAGAGGAGTGGGGCGGCTGATGCAGGCATACATTTCTTGCTAGGGACAAGGGGGCCACTGCTCAGTGGTACTGTTGGGGGCCATGGGTTGCACTTCCTCATGCTGTTTCCCCGGCCTCCCAGGTCAGTTACCTGTGTGGCATGCCTTGTACCTCCCCTCTAGAACAATAGCTCCCCTGCACGTCCCATTCCTCCAGACTCAGCATTCTAGCACCAAATATGTTTCGCTCTAAGAATGCACACACCAATCAGCATCTCTGTGCTCTTGTCCCAAACCACTCTGCTAGATGTACAGCCCTGTGCTTCGACCAGTAGCCAAATACCTGATAAGGTACAGGTATGTTCCTCATACTATATTGGCCCAGCAGCCAGTGTACACCCACCCATACCTGTCCTGTGGCTCAGCACTGTCTGGCTGCCTGGCGCATGGATCATTCGACAGCAGCTGATACCTCGGCATACCCGTGCTGTGATGATGGCTGATGACAATGCACACCTTTTAACCCACGATGCAGCAAAGATAGGGAAGGATGCAGTAACCATGTGTATTCAAAAGAGAAAAAGACCTGTAAGAGAGTCAGTTGGTCCATTAGATGATAGAGGGATTAAAGGGGCACTAAGAGGCGACAAGGCAATAGCGGGGAGACTGAATGAATTCTTTGCTTCAGACTTTACTGATGAAGATGTAGGAATGTTACCCATGACTGAAGTGGTATTTAAAGATGCGGAAGAATTGAAGGAAATATCGATACATCGGGAAGATGTATTACAACTATTTGATAAACTGAAGAGTAGCAAATCACCTGGACCGGATGGTATATGTACAAGGGTGTTGAAAGAACTGAAATATGAGATTGCAGACCTGCTATTAGTAATCTGTGAAATATCATTAAAATCATCTGTAATACCTGAAGATTGGAGGGTAGCCAACATAACGCCAATTTTTAAAAAGGGTTCCAGGGGTGATCCAGGATACTAAAGACTGGTGATCCTGATGTCAGTACCGGGAAAAATGGTAGAAACCATCATAAAGAACAAAATTGCTGAACATGTAGATAGTCATGGCTTAATGGGAGGCAGCCAACATGGCTTTAGACAAGGAAGATCTTGTCTTACTATTCTGTTATGTTTTTTTGAAGGTGTGAATAAACAGGTAGACAAAGGTGAGTTGGTTGATATAGTGTATTTGGATTTTCAGAAAACCTTTGACAAGGTCCCTCATCAGAGACTTTTGGCAAAACTAAAGAGTCATGGGATAGGAGGCAGTTTACTATTGTGGATCAGGAACTGGTTAAAAGATAGAAAGCAGAGGGTAGGGCTAATTGGCCAATTTTCACAATGGAGAAAGGTGAATAGTGGTGTACCCCAGGGATCTGTGCTGGGTCCGCTGCTTTTTGACATATTCATAAATGACCTGGAAAAGGGAACAACAAGTGAGGTTATCACATTTTCAGAAGACACAAAACTATTTAAAGTTGTTAAAACCCATGAGAATTGTGGAAAATTGCAAGAAGATCTTGATAAATTGGAAGACTGGGCATCAAAATGGCAGATGGAATTTAATGTGGACAAGATAAAAGATATGCCCCTAGGAAAGAACAACCCGAACTATGGTTACATGATGAAAGGTTCCACATTAGGAACCAGGGCCGTACAGAGACTGAAATGCGCCCTGTGCGACTTGCACATTGGGCATGCGCCCCCCCTCCCGCACCTCCATTTAGACACTTTATTGGGGTGCGGAAGGGGGGGGCGCACGCCCGATCTGCAAGTTTCCGGCATGCTAAGCAGGTCTGGTCCCTCCTGGAGACACTCTCCCTTCGCGCCTCTCAAAGCCGACACGGAGGGAGGGAAGGACGGATTCAGCGGGCAGAGGGGGCCCCGCGGGACAGTCCATGCTGCCGCGACAGCAGAGGGGGCCCCGCGGGACAGTCCATGCTGCCGCGGCAGCAGCCAGCGTTTTTTTTTAAAATTTAATTTTACTTGAGCCGATGGGTGGGGGGGCTGGGAATGGAAATGGGCTGGGGGGGTTAAGACTGGAGGTGGACTGACACGAAGAAACCAGAAGAAAGTGGCTGGAGCAATTGCAGCTGAAAAAAAATGCGCAAAAGTTAGAAAAATATCTCTTTATTTTGAATTTAATTGGAATATGTCAGCTATGGAAAATGTGCATCATTAACGTCTGCACTTTGTTTAGTACAAGAGCAAATTATTGTATAGTTTTATTTCTACAGTGTTGTACATTCCAAGTTTGGCTTTTGGGATTCCCAGTTTAATTATGACGTCAGGGCCAACAGCGGATTCGGCGTGCTCGTTTTTATCTTTTCTGGGGGCCCACAATTTTTGTTAGCGTAGGGCCTCACTCAAGCTAAATCCGGCCCTGCTTGGTGCCCCTTATTGTTATTGTTAAAACCCAAGAGGATTGTGGAAAATTGCAAGAAGATCTTGATAAATTGGAAGACTGGGCATCAAAATGGCAGATGAAATTTAATGTGGACAAGTGCAAGGTTATGCACCTAGGGAAGAACAACCCAAACTATGGTTACACGATGCAAGGTTCCACATTAGGAACCACCACCCAGGAAAAAGATTTAGGCGTCATTGTGGATACCATGTTAAAACCCTCGGCCCAGTGTGCAGCAGCGGTCAAGAGAGCAAATAGAATGCTAGGTATGATAAGGAAAGGAATGGAAAATAAAACAAAAGATATTATAATGCCTCTATATCGTTCCATGGTGAGACCGCACCTTGAATATTGTGTGCAATTCTGGTCGCCGTATCTTAAAAAGGATATAGTGATATTAGAAAAGGTTCAGAGAAGAGCCACCAAAATGGTAAAAAGGTTAGGGCTCTTTAACCTGGAAAAGAGACAGCTGAGGGGAGATATGATAGAAGTCTATAAATTAATGAACGGAGTGGAACAGGTAAACGTAGATCGATTGTTTACGTTATCAGAATATAGAAAGACTAGGGGACATGCAATGAAGCTACAAGGTAAACTATTTAAGACTAATAAAAGAAAATATTTTTTCACTCAATGTGTAATCAAACTCTGGAATTTGTTACCGGAGGATGTAGTAAAGGCTGTTAGTGTAGCTGGGTTTAAAAAAGGTTTGGACAAGTTCCTGGAGGAAAGGTCCATAAACCATTATTAAGAAGGGACCCAGGATATCAATGCTTGACCCAGTACAAGCATTGTGGAACCTGTGTCTTTTGGGGAAACTGCTCGGTACTTGTGACCTGGATTGGCCACTGTTGGAAACAGGATACTGGGCTTGATGGACCTTGGTCTGACCCAGTATGGCTTATCTTATGTTCTTATGTTCTTATCACAAACACATTGTAAATGAGGACATCCTGAGAAGAAGTATCGCTCTAAAGATTCTCTTGCCCCCCTCACAGACACACAACAAATTTTCACACATAAATAGGGGGTTTAGATGTAGCATCTATTCTGCCTTAAGCTGGTTATGAAGGACAAATTAGAAGGAAGAAAGAAAGGAATTCAGCAATGCTGTATTTGGTGTAAAGAGATAGTAAGTAGTACTCATTGTCATGCAATGTGCATTGAAGTAAACTAGCAAGTGCTACAGTGAAATAGCATATGAATTTACCAAATCAAATGAATTAAGAAGCAAAAATTGTGTATTATTCCTTTAAAGCAGTGATTCCCAAACTTTTTCAACCCACCGCCCCTATCCAATGAGGCTATTACTCAAAACAAATCATTCAAAATTTCCATAATTTTTTTATTTAATTAATAACATAAATAGTATTGTTTAATAACATTAATGATGGAATTGAAAATTTTATTTAATTCACAACACAAAAGCAATTAACATTTAAAAAAATAATTTTAATAAACAGTTTACCTACTCTATCTATTAAGCATGTTTAATGGGATGAACGGGCAGGATGAAGCGATACCAGTTTCTCAATGTCTGGTTTAAAGTTACTATGTAGGAGCCTTAAATTCTCATGTTCAACTAGTTGGAGTTGATTTCTTTGTGCTTATCCCTCTAGCGCCCCTATAGGACAGGGAAGCACAGTGCTCCCACACCGCCACCTTGTCTTAACACCCCCTTAAATTATCCCAATGCCTCCAGCGGGCGGTGATGCCCACTTTGGAAATCACTGATTTAATGCATGTTAGCAACTACTCCCCTATGAGTACAGATTTATATTTTGCAAATAACCATAGCGACTACATATAGAGAAAAAAACACTTAAGACTACTGGGGGGATTTCAGCGGCAGTAGCAAGCGCTTATAAACCTATGATCACCTTGCTATGGAAGACTATTGTTGTATTGTTCTTATTGTTAAGCTCTGTTCACTTGTTCAATGTAAACCTGTTCTATGTATTGAGTTGTTATGCTGTAAACCGCGCTGATTTAAAATCGTTCGGTATATAAAACCAAATAAATAAATAAAATGCATAGCTATCACTGCAGAATGCTAACCTCGGATATTCGATGCTGGGGTCGTATCTGACAACCGGCATTGAGTATCCAGGATGTCGGAGAAGCTGGAAGCTAACCAGGCAGAAGTGATATTGAGCCGCTGCCTGGTAAGCTTCCAGGGGTAAAGTTAAGCAGCCTTTGCTGCGCCTTACTTTACCTGTATGTCGCTAACCAGGCAGTGGCTCAATATCGCCACGGCCCGATTCGCGACGGGTACCACTTTCACTCTACCCCGGAACATCCACAACACGCCCCAGTGCTAAGCGCTTAACATTGGGATGTGTAGCGACGACACCCACAGATATCCAGTGGCACTAACCGTGTTAGTGCTGCTGAATATCCTGTTCAGCGGCATTTACAGGATTTTCAGGTCTGCAAACCATGTAAATGTCTTTGAATATTCCTCCCATTCAGCCTAAATTTGCTGTCTAATATCTCCCCTCAGCCATATTTTTTTTCAAGCCGAAAAGCCCTAACCTTTTTAAACCTTTCCTCATAAGGGTATCTTTCCATTCTCTTTATTATTTTGGTCACCCTTCTCTGTACTTTTTCTGATTCTACAATATGTTTTTTTAGATGCAGCGACCCAAACTGCACACAGTATTTTTGGTGCAGTCCACCATGGAGCCATACAGAATCATTATGCTATTCCTCGTTTTATTCTCCATTCCTTTCCTTATAACTCCTAGCATTCTTGGCCACACCTGTACAGTGGGCAGAGGGTTTCAACGTATTATTCATGATGGCACCTAGATCCTTTTCCTGGGTCATGATTCCTAATGTGGAACCATGCATTGTGTAGCTATAGTTTGGGTTTTCTTCCCTAAGGGGGTTATTCTGAACTACGAATAGTGGGGATGGACGTCCCCAAATAACTTCCCTGCTGGGGGCGGAGAGTGGGTGGGCAGTGGACGGTCGCCAGCCCTGGACGTACAGGGCCAATTCTAATGTCCGCCCTGTACGTCCACGGTCGACGAATTGGATGTGCCCTGTGGGATCAGAATCGCAATCTCCTTTGTACATCCAGGTCAGCCCGGACATACAAATGAGATCTATGTCGTGAATAGAATCGGGCCCTAAGTGCATAACTTTGCACTTGTCCACATTTAATTTCATCAGTCATCTGGATTCTCAGTCTCTCAGTTTCTCAAAATCCTCTTGCAATTTCTCCCAGTCCTCTTGTGATGTAAGAACTCTGAATAATTTTGTATCATCTGAGAATCTGATCACTTCACTTGTTCCCATTTCCAGATAATTTATAAATATATTAAAAATCAGTAGACCTAGTACAGATCCCTGTGGCACGCCACTATTTACCTTTTTCTACTGGCAAAATTGACCTTTTAGACCAGATCCCAACCCCATGTATTTTTAATTTCCTCAAGAATCTCTCATGAGGGACCTTGTCAAATTCTTTCTGAAAATCCAGGTACGCTTTCTCAGCTGGCTCACCTTTACATGTTTATTCAAATCTTCAAACAAATCTAGCACCTTGGTGAGGCAATATTTCCCTGGATTAAATCTATGTTGGCGTTGTCCCACTAAGCTATGACTATCCATGGAGCATGTTTATTAATGGTTAACGCACTTCAAGAAAGTTAACACGCCTTAAGTGCAACTGCACCCATAGAAATAAAACTGTTCTGCACTTAAGATGTGTTAACTTTATTAACGCATGTTAAATCCCTTCAGTAGACATGCTCCTACATATATATCTGATGATAAACATGTGTAAATGGTCTTTCTTACATATGCAATCCTCCTAAAATTGCCACCAAAATCATATTTATTAGATCACATTTTTCACTTTTCTTCTGCAATAAATGGTATATACTTTTTTGTATTACTTCATCTCATATTTCAAAAGCTCTTCTTAAAGTTTCTGTTCCATTCATGCTTTAAATCCATGAGAACCCTGCCAGAAAAGATTTCACGGGCCAGCACCTTTGACTTACTTCGATATGCCAGACTGAAAATATCTTAAGGGAAAGACTTGCAAACACAGTAGACATTTTCTCTTTATCTCGCTCTCTCTATTTTTGTTAGGAGTGAAAACTAAACTGTCAAGTTAATGATACCATTTTTTAAATTGTAACTTTTTCATTAGTACAACTGAAAATAACACAAGGCATACATATAAGAAACGGAATAAAGAAAAATGGAAATATCAAAAACAAAAACATCATGTCCACACTATGGTGAACAACGGAGATTAGCATGGCAAAATAAATTTAATAAATCAAACAAACAAGTCAAGATGCTGCCTGCCTCAGAGCAATCAAGGATTTATCATGATCCGCTGAATCTATCCGTCCTACTTTCTTAACAAGAAAAGATTACTTCCCTTGCAAAAAACATCTCCGAACTGGATCAATAAAAGTATATTGATTCCCTTGATATGTAAGCAGGCACTTGCAAGGAAACTTACAAAAAACAGTAGCCCCCAGAGCCAAGACACAAGATCTTAACTTTAAGAAGGTTCTTCTCTGAAGTAGAATGGAAAATGGATTGTTTGTTTGGCCTGACTACATCTAGAAAACATGAATCCTCTGCCCACAATAAAGAGCAGTTTTCTTTAGAAAAAATAATTTCAATACAGCATCTTTCTCCATCTCTGAATAAAGAGTAATCAATAAGGTAGCTCAAGCTGGAATTTCAATCTAGATGGCTCTATAGAAGCCGATATATCCAAACTATCAACAAACTGATCCATTCCCTCCCGCACTGATCCTTAGGTAAATAATACAAATTAGCTACTTCTTTGATCTGGAAACATTTTCTAACATTGCTGATGGACCAAAAATTGATCTTTTATTTATGTAGCTGCTGCTGATTGCAAAGACCCTTGAATAACCGTCTCAGACTGAGCTGGAGAACAGCTGCAGACTTATTATGCCCTACTCCATATGTTATAGAAGAGCACTGTGCCACCTTGGGCAGGGGAAGGGGAAGCTTAACAAACCCACTGGCCATGGGGAACTATTGCTAAGGCTGCTCCCCATCAGGGCTTTCCATAGAGACTGGAAGGTCCTTCTAAATAGGGTGCCTATAGAGTCCCTGCATCACCTGGGCCGGATGGTATACATCCAAGGGTGTTGAAAGAACTGAAATACGAGATTGCAGACCTGCTATTAGTAATCTGTGAACTATCATTAAAATCATCTCTAATACCTGAAGATTGGAGGATTGCCAATGTAACACCAATTTTTAAAAAGGGTTCCAGGGGTGATCCGGGAAACTACAGACCGGTGAGCCTGACATCAGTACCGGGAAAAATGGTAGAAACCATCATAAAGAATAAAATTACTCAGCATGTAGATAGTCATGACCTAATGGGAGACAGCCAACATGGCTTTAGACAAGGAAGATCTTGTCTTACTAATCTGTTATGTTTCTTTGAAGGAGTGAATAATCAGATGGACAAAGGTGAGTCGGTTCATATTGTGTATCTGGACTTTCAGAAAGCCTTTGACAAGGTCCCTCATCAGAGACTTTTGGCAAAACTAAAGAGTCATGGGATAGGAGGCAGTGTACTATTGTGGATCAGGAACTGGTTAAAAGATAGAAAGCAGAGGGTAGGGCTAAATGTCCAATTTTCCCAATGGAGAAAGGTGAATAGTGGTGTACCCCAGGGATCTGTGCTGGGTCCGCTGCTTTTTGACATATTCATAAATGACCTAGAAAGTGGAATAACGAGTGAGGTTATCAAATTTGCAGATGACACAAAACTATTTAAAGTTGTTAAAACCCAAGAAGATTGTGGAAAATTGCAAGAGGATCTTGATAAATTGGAAGACTGGGCATCAAAATGGCAGATGAAATTTAATGTGGACAAGTGCAAGGTTATGCACCTAGGGAAGAACAACCCAAACTATGGTTACACGATGCAAGGTTCCACATTAGGAACCACAACCCAGGAAAAAGATTTAGGCGTCATTGTGGATACCATGTTAAAACCCTCGGCCCAGTGTGCAGCGGCGGCCAAGAGAGCAAATAGAATGCTAGGTATGATAAGGAAAGGAATGGAAAATAAAACAAAAGATATTATAATGCCTCTATATCGTTCCATGGTGAGACCGCACCTTGAATATTGTGTGCAATTCTGGTCGCCGCATCTTAAAAAGGATATAGCGATTTTAGAAAAGGTTCAGAGAAGAGCCACCAAAATGGTAAAGGGGATGGAAGGATACTCCTATGAAGAAAGGCTAAAAAGGTTGGGGCTTTTTAACCTGGAAAAGAGACGGCTGAGGGGAGATATGATAGAAGTCTATAAATTAATGAATGGAGTGGACGGGTAAACGTAGATCGATTGTTTACCTTATCAGAATATAGAAAGACTAGGGGACATGCAATGAAGCTACAGGGTAAACTATTTAAGACTAATAAAAGAAAATATTTTTTCACTCAACGTGTAATCAAACTCTGGAATTTGTTACCGGAGGATGTAGTAAAGGCTATTAGTGTAGCTGGGTTTAAAAAAGGTTTGGACAAGTTCCTGGAGGAAAAGTCCATAAACCATTATTAAGAAGGGACCCAGGATATCAATGCTTGAACCAATACAAGCATTGTGGAACCTGTGTCCCTTGGGGAAACTGCTAGGTACGTATGACCTAGATTGGCCACTGTTGGAAACAGAATACTGGGCTTGATGGACCTTGGTCTGACCCATTATGGCATATCTTATGTTCTTATGTTCTTATCAGTCACAAGCAGGTAGGAGCTTACCCCTGGAAGTTCCATACTTGACGATGTTAGGAAAATATTACCTGTTGGCATATTCTTCACATATTGATCTATAGGTTCTTTTAGCATGACTGTTTTCATCTTTCCTGACCATGAGCCCTTCTTTTTTTCTCTTCCCCATACCAAGGGAGCAATAGACTTCTCCACACACCTCTGGTGCTCCAAAGGGATGTCATCCTTTGGGCACTCCTGTTCAGGCACACCTCTGCAGGCATACATCCACGGACACAGCCTATGCTAAGGCCACAAAATTTATAGGCCCTATCGGTGCAAATGACGTCAGTAGGTTGTGTCCTGAGGCATCTATGGGAGCTCAAGGACTCCTTCCTTAGACCAGTTGACACAAAACTGGGGGAGCTCAGGCAAGTGTCAGGCAAAGTCCTCAAGTTAATCATTCCATTTTGCCAACATGATGAGTTAAACCTATTATATGTGACACTGCTGCATTACAGGAGTGAACAAAGAGATGACTAGACATTAAAAAAGTAGGCAACATAAGGAAGAAAATACGAGAGGGAAGAAAATACGAGAGGTTAATCCTGATGCATTAGGGTGTGTCAATTTTGGAGATGTCATAATTTTAAAAAGCACTAGTGAAAAAATGGTACAATTTCATGTGGCAAATCAACAGCTAGCTTTAAATTTTGTGTAATATGTTATTTATCTACCTATTTCTAGGAAATTACACAAAAATATGCAAATTAGTTAAATTGGGCAAGTCAATTAACCCTCCATTGCTCAGAAAAATCCAAGTTATCAATGTCCCTGTTTAATATATGTTTACCAAGTTTAAGTTACAATGTAAACCGCTTTGATTGAAATGATAAAGCGGTATAAAAAAAACAGTTAAATAAATAAATAAAATAAATATGTTTAAGTGCTCTGATAATAGTTTTTATGTGTTTGCATTGCATATTAATGCCTTTTGTGCATCAATTATCAATTTATCTTACTTATTTACCCATATTGACACTAACACACTTTCATTTTGCCTTTTAAAATGAACTTCTTTTTAAAGTAGGAAATGCTAAAGCAAAGCTCCTTCTGCACATACTGGAGCATGTTTACTAAACCACACCAACCGTTACCACATGGTAGGTGCACTATGCTAAAAGTTAGAGTGTGGGCCCATGCTACAAATCTCTTGCCAACTGCTTAGCATGTGATGGGGGTCAACAGGGTGGGTTGGAGAGGAATATGGGTGTTGATGGCATAATGCAGTTAGCGCATGTGTTATCGGCATGCGCTAACCATGGTTGTTGCTGTTAGCGCGGGTGCATTAAACACCACCTCCGTGGTGCTGCACGTTAGCCATGAGCGAACAGTAGGAGGAAGGATGTGCATGCCTCCTGAAGTTGTTCCAAGATTCTACGCTACATTTTTAATTTTTTTTATTTTGTGTTTATCTGTTTACAATATATTCCAAGCATAAACACTTGTAACAGAAATAGCAAGAGCATCACAAAATACAAAAGACTATATCCAAGGAGGAAACAAAGGAAACTTATAAAAGAGATGCCCTTATCTCTCTGGCCCTTCACTAGTGGGAGATCATCCAGAAAGGAAAAGAATGATCAGGTGACAAACGTAGAGGAATAAGTCAAACTAAATCAGCTAGCATAGACAATTGTTTTTTTTTAATGCCATCAAGTCAATGCTGATTTCTGGTGACCTAGTTGCCTCTGGGTTTTCTTGGCAAAGCATCATCAGAAGTAGATTGCCAGGCCTTTTTTTTCCCAAGCAATGGAGAGTAAATGACTTGTCCAAGGTAGGAATTGAACCCTTCATTTTCTGGGTACTAGGTAGCTATGCTAACCCCCAGGCTACTCCTCCACTCCTAGTATAGACAATCTGCACTGCTAATATTAACCAACAGCCTCAGAAACAGCAGAAGTAAGAGCACTGATAAAAGCAACTAGTTGAGACAGTCCCAGGAAAATATAATTTACAGATTGAAGCTTAATTAAGCACTGGCAGGGAAATTTTAAGAAAAATAAACCCCCCAACTGAACTATCCCAGACTTCAAGAGGAGAAAATCCTTCCATCTTTTCTGGGTTTCCCTGGATAAATCAGGGAAAATGCGAACACAAAGGCTTTTAAAGGATACAGAACATTTTTTGAAATATAATTTTAACAACCAGCCTTGATTAGAAGGCAATGCGAGGATAACCAACAAGGTTGAAGGGGTCATTGATTACAAATCCAAAGGCTCCAATATTGCAGAGGTATTCAGAATATCCATATGTTGTGTTTCTGCAACTGATTGCTGCCGAGTCCCGGCAGAAATTTTCTTACAACCAGGCACCTAATAAACTTTGGACAGTGGAGGCTGAGACTCTGGAGGAACACCAAGAACATCCTCTAAATACTTTTAAAACATATCCCTGGGTGAGTCAAAGATGATCGAGAAAATTAGTCAAACGTAAATTAGAGGACCGAACCTGGTTCTCCAAAGTCTCCATTTTAAGCTTAACAGTGATCACATCTTGAATGAAAGCCAAATTACTTCCTTCCAATCTTTGAGATTTAAGTTTAAGGTCTTCCACAGTCTCTTTTAATACACTAATATTATCTGAATTCTTTTTAATCAGTGAGGAATTACCTTGAACTTGCACAGACAACTTCTGAAATTGAGGAACCAAAGCTTCAGCAAGTTTAGAGATAGCGCTAAAGCAAAGTAAAGCTATCTGGTTGCTCCAATACAAAAGAAAGACCAAACACATTTCCCATTGAGGAGAAGGAATCTCCATCCAGATCCTGTGGCTGTGTTGCAGGTACAGGTGCTGAATCCACTGATCCCCAACTGCTGTACTCCTCCTATCGCCATCTCTGATGACTCAAGCGGTGTCTGTTAAAGCCTCAGCCAACTTAGAGACACTGCCTCCCACCAGCACAGCAAAGTCCATCGTGAGACCTTTCAAACTAGGAGCCTCTACGCTGGAGATCCTAGCAGGCACTGCAGAAGATCTGAGCAGTTCCAAAAACAAAAGGTCGCACCACAAGGATGACACTGAGCCTTCCAGCCCCGCGTCAACAAAGTGGGGAAGCCGCCAGTTGAAGCAGGCTGATGATCCAGCCATGAGAGGAAAAAGTCCATAGGTCCGGCCACTGAGGTAACTTGCATAGAAGGGGTCTTCTTAGCAAGGGGAGATTTCTTGCTAGATTTCCCCTTTCATTTTGGCATGACAGAAAAACAGCCTGGAGAAACTCTGCCTACAGTGCCATCTTGGATCCCCATCCTACCCCATTCTCAACTCTGCGCTAGTTTTACAGCCTGACTGTGTGCTAACAGCATGTCCTTTATTAAACATGCCCCTGTATTCCCTGATTTCCCAAGAAAGATAACAAATATGTTATGCACTCTGGGGCATACAACTTTAAAAATGAAACATAATAGTTTAAAAACTGTCCTTGTCTGTATCAACAGCCTATGGGGCTGACAGAACAATGGAATTGCCAAGGTGTGCTGATGAACCTACTATACCCTAACATATACACATCCTTAGCATGCAGATTGGTGCAAAATTACGTAGCAGAACTTTGGCCTGATTCTAAAATGTATGTGTAAAAGCAAAGTCCTCAAATGTTCTTGCATGGTAGGCTTTTCTTCCTTTTTCAGATTTTGCAGGAGATGAAATCCTTGTATAACCCAAAATCTTGCAAGGAAATTAACCTGCAAACCATTTTTGGCTCCGTTTTGACTCAGAATTTCAATTTGTCCTTCAAACAGCCTGTGTTAGTTCTTTAAGCAATGGTTTCTTAGAGCACTATAGAAATTATCAGTGAAAAGGGAAATAGATGTGTTTATATCTCTGCCTTTTAATAAATAAAATATGCCATTTGCTATAACTATATAATTAAAGTTCTCACCATGGATTTATAGACTTATTATTTGCAGTCTTTTCACATGCCTGAGTGCATTTTTCTTTACATTATTAATACAAATTGTCATTTTAAAATTCAATACAGACTTTCATCTAATTTCACTCTATTTAATTATGTTTAAGTGTCGAAGGGTTAGATTGATCATTGTGCTTCTCATTTGAGCATTAAAGCCAAAAAGAAAAGGCTCCAATTGAAGGGCAAAGAAACAGTAATATTTCAAGCCCAGAGGCCAATGGCTTAAAGTGCACTTAAATTCACAAAAGGGAATACGAGTGCAAGCGAGGCCTTCTTGCGCTCACTTTTGTCAGCTTAGTTTCCAAAACAGGTTTTTTGAGCACACGTGCTATTGCTCATATATATTGATCCACCAATATGACAGGCAACTGATTCATTGCTAAAAATTGCCATTTCTTTTTTAATAGATTAAATATAAGTTAATTTAATTTAATTTATAAGGTATTTATATCCCACTTTTCTCTAAATGAATTCAAGGAGGGTTAAAAAAATGGAAGCAACAAATGAAGTAAATAAAATCATAATCGTGAGTAATCCCTATCACCTAAGTAACATCATTATTATAACTGCCACTGAAAATCGGATCCTGTTTTACAACCTCAAGGTGCATGCTTACTAAACTGTGCTAACCATTAGCATGGAGTGTATCATTCACAAAGCATGCTATGCTGCTAACTTGAGGCCCTGTGGTAAAACCCTGTGCTAACTAATGTTGGGGTGGGGACTGGGCGGGTTAGGAGTGGAACGTGTGCATTGTCGGACATTGTAGTTAGCAGGGACATCATTTGCACATACTAGATGTGAATGTTGCTGGCACAAGGAGATAAAGTGCCCTAGGTGAATCTCATCCTTTATGCCTCCCCCCATTGCTGCTCCTGCTACCCCTCACTGGGGCCTACAGTAGCAGCAATAGCCAGAAACAGCCCCATGGTGCTTACCTCAAAATTTCAGTGCCATGGGACTTTTTGTTTCCTCCCCCACCAATGCCTGATGATGACTTCCTGTTTGCATGGGGGCGGAACTGGCGGTCCCATGCAAACAGGAAGGTCAGTGTCAGGCATTAGTAGGAGCGCAAACAAACAGCCCCACAGCACTGAAATTTAAGGCAAGCACCACAGGACTACTTCAGGCCATTGCCGCCACTGTAAGTCCCAGTGAGGAGTGGCAACAGCAACAGTGGACACTCCCAGAGGGCAAGCACTCTAGACAACTGCCTAATGGTAGCACCAGTCCTGCACTTACCGCCTTCGCAAGGTGTGCTGGTAAGGGCATCTACATGCTGTTTAGTGCAGAGGGTCATGGCTTCGATGTGCTAATGGTAGGGGGGCATGGAGACACACCCCAAAGTTTATATAGGCCTCCACGCTAATCCTTGGGGTCAATGCATGCAAATGTGTGTTTTAGTAAACATATCCCCAAATGACAGAACATCAGATACACTGGTCATGATCTCATCTTGAAGGAAAAAGCCAGGTCTCAAACAATTTTCTGATTATATCATGATTTCTGACAACTTATCTCATGGGGAAGTAAATTCCACATAGGTGATGCAAAGCCCCTGAGAGTATTTTTCCCAATAGCTGACAGTCTGCACTCTTGGACCAGGTGAAATTCCAGCATTAGGTCATTTTCTGAACAAGAAGCATACAAGACATCGTGAATATCCATTTATTCAAATAACCTGGACCTAAGTTCCAAAATGTTTTATGGAATAATTTAAGGGTCAATATTTAGACTCCATGGTTGGCATTTTTTAAAAATGTCAATCATGGCATTTAAAATCAAAACAGATTTTACTACTACTGATTATTTGCATAGCACTACAATGTATACGCAGCATTGTACAGACACATGTAAAAGACGCTATTCAGTGTTGGAGTTCAGGTATCTGTCTTTGCTGAATATCCGGCTTTACCGCTGACAACAGGCGCTATATGGATAGTGGTGCTATTCAGCAGTTAGGCTTTCCTTTTTTGGGGCCTAACTTTATGTGGCTTGTTATCCATTTAGCAGACTGAGTATCGCCACTAAGCAGATAATTTCCAGAACCACGCTCAATCCAACCAGAGAGTGATGGAGGTCAGAGGAAATATTGATGGACACGTTTTGCATAGCATCACTTTTTATCACGGTCAGAGGGGTTCATGTGGTTAGCAGAGTCAGCTAAAGGCCTAAGCCCTGCTGAATATTGGGCCTTTAAATTTTATTATTTGAAGACTAGCAATCAGAGCAGCTCAAAGAGCAAGGGGGAAATCTTTCCCATTTTTGTCTTTTATGATTTTTGTGTCCACATTCTGGATCATGTGATTTTGTAAGTATAAAGAGAGACTGTAGTAACAAGCATTATTTGTTGGAGAAAGACTGACAGAGAAGCAATACAAATTAGTGAAATTTGCTGATCGTGGTACAGACTTTCAACTAAAAGTAACCCACATGATGGGAACAACACTGGAAGCTTTCAGTCATGGTATCTCTACTTTGGACTAGGGGAAATACAGAAAATCATTAAATACTAGAACACTAACTTCAAATCTGTCATATGAGGTCATCCTTTATGGTTTATGCACAATGGCATTTGTGGTTTGCACGCGGTTATTTTTATTAAAAGCATTGCTTCGTCTTGCGGATTGCTTTTCCTGAAGAGGAAAATAGAATTTGCAGAGCAATGGAAATATTAAATTGAAGCTCTAACCTCCAGGATTAATTTGTTTGTGACAGAAAGAGAATATGACAGGAGATAAAGATCACCAGGCCCATTTAGTCTGTCCATTATCTTTCACTTTTGCGAAACTGCAAAGGCCTCTTTATCTCTGGGCTCACCTTATTTCCTCTCAGCTAAGGATGTTGTTTATTTTTATTCAATGCATTTTTTAAAATGTGTTATTAATTTTGCCTCCACCACCGAGAGACTATTCTATGCCTCATTTACGCTTTCTGTGAAGACATATTTTCTTATGTTATTCCTAACTACATACTCTCGGAGAGACATATTCTTGCCTGAGTCTTTTCACTCCTTTCACTGAAAACCGTTTGTATCTTGTGCATTGCATACTTTTGAAGTACTTGAGTATCTCTACTCTTTAATGTATTCTCTTCTTTCCCTCCTTTCCTCTAGGATATAGATTTTTACTCCTTAAAACTCGCTTCATAGAATATATAGACCATGAAACATTTGTTGTCCCTTTTGTATTGCTTCGCCTTTGCCTAAAAGCTTATGAAAATAGGAAGTCATTCTTTAAACTGACCATAGGGCAAGTGGGCCCACAATCCAATTCTTAAAGGGAAAATCCCAAGATCAGCAGATCTGTATTTTCCTGTTCCTACCCCCAGCACATGGTGATATTCAGCAGGTATACTTAGCCGGTATCTTGGGAGTGAGCTGCTAACCTGGCTGAGCTACTCGCTAGAGTTCACCGTGGAGGGGTTGAGACAAAGGGGGCGGGGCAGGGAGAAAAGATAGGGGAGGTTTGGGCAGGAAGGAGCAAAAGGGGTGGGCGAGCACAGGACAGTACTTAGGCAAGGGGTAAGGGCCGGAATACTTGCAGATTTTGGTGGGCGTGAGTGCAGTTGTGCAGTAGGGCAGGGTGAGCCATGCAATGTTGGCCCACCCGCTCCGCCCAGTGGGAGATTGCAGGTCCTGCAAGAGTCGGGAAGGGGAGCATACAGATGAGTAGGGAAAGGGGGTATGTTGCAGCTTTAGCGGTAGTTGGAAGAGGAAGTGACCTCTCTCAGTCCCGGACAGCACACAGAGTGGCTCAGGGAAGGACCAGTGATGTGGGCATCGCCGCTATGTATAGAGTGTGGTAGCTATTTTCCATTTGAGAAGGCAAACCTTAGCCTGGCATCCCCACAGACTGAGGACTGCAAGAGGATATATGGGTAAGAGGTGGGTAGAAAGTAATTGTCTCTAGACCCAATTTGAGGCCAATGCAAGGGCCCATGTTATGTTAACTGATTAATGGAAGTTATGAATTATGAAGTATAATAAAGCTGTAGCCAAGTACTGGCATGACCTTGGAGTCTGGTGTTTGGTTATTGAGTTAGGCTATCTGATGATAAACCTCTGCTTCAGGGAAAAGATAATTCAATTAATCCCAAAAATGTATTTAAGTGCCGCTCATTTCTTCAACAATCTGGAATAGAAGTGGATAGGAGTGTGCACAGGAAAATGTTTTCTTTCAGTTTGTTTTTGGATCAATCACTTCTTCAGTTCCTTTTGTTCCCATTGTAGTTACATAGGGGTGTCCTACATGGAGTGGTGGGTTTACCCCTAAACAAAGACATGGGGAGGGGTGGCCTGCACAGAGTGACAGGTGCACCTACTCTTGCCATCTTGCTGGGCAGACTAGATGGACCATGCTGGTCTTTATCTGCCGTCATTTACTATGTTACTATGTTACATAACAGTGATGTTTTTTAATGGCAGAGTGCAGAAATCGCCTAGTGGTTAGAGCAGCAGACAGAACAGGAGGAGCCAAATTCCACTGATGCTCTACTGCCACAGCTACAAGCTTAGAGGAGCAAATTCAGAGGCGGTGGCGCTAGGCTAAATGAAGCATCTAGCAGCTGCTGCTTTAGTTAAAACCACATATTCAGAGAAGGAACATAGCTGGTTCCCACCTTGGAATATCCAGGCTGGCCAGACATCAGAGCTGCTATCCGGTTAGCAGGGATATCCGTCTGCTAACAAGGTAGTGCTTATTGCTCCTCTTTCATCTCTCCCTACACCCATCTCTGGCAAATCACTGTTCTCTTCTACTGTCAGCTCCAGGCTCCATTCCTTCCACCTTGCTGCACTGTAGGACTGGAATAGACTACCTGAGTTGGTACATCAGGCTTCATCTCTGATCCTATTCAGATGCAAGCTAAAATCTCATTTCTTTGAGGCTGCCTTTGTATCTTGACCTCTTATCTTCACCTATTTGCATTTTGATCATTTCCCTAAGAATTCCCTTGTTCCCTGGTTGTTCTGTTGTTATACCATGCTCTTTAGAATCAGTGTGGTTACATATATACTAACAGGTACTTTTTATTCCCTTGTCCCTGAAGGGCTCACAATCTAAGTGTACCTGAGGCAATGGAGGATTAAGTGGCTTGCCTAAGGCCACAAGGAGTGGCCATGGGACTAGAGACCCCAGTCCCTCTGGCCTGAGGTTACTTGTCCCCATGCAGGAATTGAACCCTTGGCCTTCTGGCCTGAGGTAACCTGTCCCAACCACTGAGCCACTCCTCCCTCTTAGCAAATTGTAAGTTCTGTGGAGAAGGGACTGTCTTTTTTCTGTGTCCTGCGGATGCCGAGGAATGCTATATAAATGATAAGTAGTAGTAGTAGTCATTAAGTTAGGACAGCTGTTTGCCAGTCCTAACATTAACCTAACATTGATTAAATATACCTGGATTTCAGAAAGTGGTTGACAAAGGTCCTCATAAAAGACGCTTGTGGAAATGAAAAATTCTAGCATAGGGGGCAATGACCTTTTGTGAAGCAGTTAAAAAAGAGAAAACAGGAAATAGGGGTAAATGGTCAATTTTCTAAGTGGAGAAAGGATTAAGCTCATATCTTTTTTTCAGAAGTTAAAGTTAAGCCACAGTCAGGTATTTTCCTGTCCCCAGAGAGCTTACAATTTAAGGGAGCAGGTTACTAAGGCGCACTAACTTTAATGCCCCTTAATTCACTGTGACATGTTATTTTAGCAGAGCTCCCATGTTATTCAATGAGACCTAGTTATTAACAACATGGATTAATAGTGAATTAATACATGTTAACATTAGCACACTTTAGTAACTCACTCCCTAAGTTTGTATCTGAGGCAATGGAGGGCTGAGAAGATCATTTTATAAGGAGCCGCGTAAAGTTATGTGCTCTCCATGTATGTAAATCATGCATTTGCAATGACTCACGCATGTGGATGGGCACTTACATGTGCACTTCAGGTGATCACTATTCTGCCAGTACGTGTCAGGCCCATGGCGCATACTTTTGGAGTGGTTGTGGCCAGGGGCAAGGCTTGCTAGAGCATAAAGTTATGCTTGTAAGTTATAGAATGCTATAACTTGCACACATTCTTGACAACTGTAGGTGTGCATATTTTCACCATGTCTAGGGCTGGCATACGTACTTGCACCTAGGTTTGGCACATCCATCTTATGACTTACCGCCCCTATTTTATAAAGAAAAGTAGACTCCTGCTTTTCTTTATAAAACAGGTGTGATTTGCATACACTGGAATGCTCGCAAAACTATGCAACCATTATAAAATGACCTACTTCTTGACTTCCCCAAGACTTACATGGAGGGGCAGTGGGATTTCAAGTTGGCTTCCCTACTTCTCAGCCTCCTGCTTTAACTATTAGGCTACTCCTCCAGTCCAGATGGAGAGTGGAGTTCCCCAAAAATCTGTACTGGGACTAGTGCCTTTCAACATTTATAAATAATCTGGAAATGGGAACAATGAATAAGGTGATCAGATTTGCAGATGACACTAAATTATTCAAAGTTATCAAACCACATGCAGATTGTGAAATTACAGGAAGAACTTATGAGACTGGGAGACTGTGTATCACAAAGGCAGAAGAAACTGAATGTGGACTAGTACAAAGTGATGCTGATAAGGAAGGACAACCCAAACTGAGTGTGGTGGCTAGGTTCTACATTAGGAGCAACGACCCAGGAAAAGGACCTAGATGTCATCATGGACAATATAATGATATCCTCTGCTCAGTTTGTGGTGACACCCAAAAAAGAAAACAGAATGTTAGGAACTAGTAGGAAAGGAATGAAGAATAAAACAGAGATGATCATAATACCTAGTAACTGCTCCATGGTGTGATTGTACTCAAGTATTGTAGGCAAATCTGGTGGCTGCATCTCAGAAAAGATACAGATGAATTAGAAAAGGTAGAGAGAACGGCAATGAACCCGGCAAAGGGAATGAAATGACTATTCTCTGAGAAAGGCTAAGGTTAGGGATCTTCAGCTCGGAGAAGAGGCAGCTGAGGGGAGCAATGATTAAGGTCTATAACAGTGTTTCTCAAGTGGATCCTAGAGTAACCCTAGCCAGGATGGTTTTCAAGATATCCACAATGATATGCCTGAAAAATCTGCATGAACTATCGTCTGATTGAGCAGCATGTACATTAATTTACTCACCCCAGAGGTCAGACAAACCAGTCTGTAGTTCCCCACCTCCTCCTTACTTCCACTTTTGTGGAAAGAGATTTCATCCAACCTTTTCTAGTCCTCTGGGACTACTTCCATCTCTAATGAAGTACTGAAAATGCTAGACAGCAGAGCCAGCAGAACTTTTTTAACTTCTTTCAGCACCCTTGGATGTATTCCACCTGACCCCATCATCTTGTCTATTTTAAGTTTACTTAGCTCCTTGTGAGCATAGTCTTCTGACAATTGTTTGAGTTCTACCTCACTTCTATTCCTATTCAGGGAATTTCTGAAGTCATACTCCCTGTCCTTCATCGGTGAACACAAAACAGAAATTTTTAGCAAGCAAGTCCACTTTATCCTTATCAGCTTCTACATATTCCTCCCCTTCCTCTTTGAGTCTGACAATCACTTATACATTTCCTCCTATTACTAACATATCTAAAAATAATCTTGCCTCCCCATTTTACTGTACTTTTTTCTTCCATTTTCATCTGTGCTTTCCAAACTACCTTCCTAGCTTATCTTAGGTTTTCCAGATATGGTTACTTTTCTTCCTCTTTCTACAGTCTCTTGTATATGAGTTGGCTGTGTGCTGTTGTGTCAATGCCATCTCCTGGTGACCCATCCCCTGGGTTTTTTGGCAAGGTGTGACTGGAAGTAGATTGTCAGGCCTTCTTCCAAATAGTATGCCAACAGCATCTAGTATACTAAGGTGGTTATTTAATTTTTTGTTGTTTTTTTTGCCTAGATTTACTAATGTGTTCTAACTCCATTTCATGCATTACACAGGTACACTACCAAAAAACTGCCTCCAGTTTTGCAACTGATTCCTATAGATTTTGGGGTGCTGAATCCAGGAAAAATAGCCAAAATGTTCCATCACGTCACGTTTTCTTGCAAAATTACATTTCTTACCCATATAAGGAATGTTCACATAATTTCTTTTTAGCCGACTGCAGTTTATTTTCTTGGCCCAAAATAGAGGTTGTAATGGTTAACTAACTAGAAACACTCCCTCATGATAATTTAGAGTGTTTTGTATTCATTTTATACATTAACAGGACAATTGGGAGGCGGGGGGCTAAATCCAGTACTCGCGCTGGCGCATGTTCTTTCCTGTTCGCCTCGCCTCGTTCCCTCGCTCAAACACGGTGGTTGCGACATGAACGTTCCTGTCAAATTTCAGTTTCTTGCAAGTTCATTATTACCTTTTGTTTGCTCAGTAGTAATCCAGCTTTATTCCGAAGTGGTTCACTACAGTTGTAGTTTGCAGTGCTGTGTATTTGTGATGGCTCACAGAGCCAGAGGTTGCGTCAACTCTCCGGACAGTTTTTGTTTTATTTGTGGGGAATATAACGTGAAAAAGCGGCAGAGGAACATTTCTGCATTTATTAAAAAAGTATATTTCGCCTATTTCGGTTTGAAGTTAGGCGATCAAGACAAACCGTGGGCTCCTCACAAAGTGTGCAAGACATGTGAGGAAGATCTACGCTTATGGATGAAAGGTAAAAAACAAGCATTTCGTTTCGGAATACCTATGATGTGGCGTGAACAAAGAGACCACAGCAGTGACTGCTATTTTTGCTCTTGCATTGTGAAGGGATACAACTTAAAAAATAAGAACGTAATAAGTTACCCCAACCTTCCCTCAGCAATTAGGCCTATGCCTCATAGCAACGAAGTACCTGTGCCTGAACCACCAAAATCTTTGGATCATATTTGTGTGGACGGTTCTGATCATGATGAGACTCATCAGATGGCTTTTCCCGATGAGTCCAGTACTTCCGAGTTTGAAACTGAACCAGATCCGAAACCTGAACTTTACTCTCAAGCTGAATTGAATGATTTAGTCCGGGATTTAGGACTCCCAAAAGATGCTGCCCAACTGCTAGGTTCTCGGCTTAAACAGAAAAATCTATTGTCACCAGGAACAACTTTTTATTGGTACCGCAACCGCGAGACACAATTTTTGAAGTATTTCAGCAAAGAGGAAGATTTGGTATTTTGCAACGATATATACGGAGTGATGGAAAAGTTTAAACTCAAGTATGATGGGGGGCGGAGCCTGATGTCCAGCGGGATGGTCGCATAACGCTGAGGCTCCCGAGAGGCCTACTTAGAATCCTGAATTAACACCTAATATACCTGGATCTTCACTCTGATCTTGCCGGGGCACATTGGTGAGATGGCAGGGACCAAACCAACGCGCCTGGAATTCGGGTCTCCAGCGGCTTCTCACGGCAAACGTTCCAAAACTGAACCTCCGTCCCCGCAGAAGGGGCCGGCCTCGTGCGAGGGCCCCGAAATGCAGCAGGAAATCCTCGCAGAGATTAGAGGGGTCAAAAACCTTGTGCAGGCAAACGGTGAAGCACTCCGAGCGCTGCGGGACGATTTTGGTGTGCTGCAAAGCAGGCTAGAAGGGCTTTCTTCGCGTCAAGATAAAATGGAGAGCATATTGGACTCCCATGTGGTCCGGTTGTCCCAACTCGACAAAGTTGAACGACAGGTGCGGGCCTTACAGAAGGAGGTGGAAGATGGCAATAATAGAGCGCGCCGCAACAACATACGACTCGTGGGCATCCCGGAGGGAGCGGAATCGGGAGACATGAAAGAGTTTTTAAGCAAAATCCTCCCTTCTCTGCTCCAAATCACCTTTACCAAAGAATTGGAGATTGATCGCGCTCATCGTGTACCCACAAGCATAACGCTCAACAGGAAGACCCCGCGGCCTATCATTTTTCGACTATTGAGATATCAACACGTGGAGCAAATTCTAAGTGCTTCTCGGGCAAAGGGCCATATGGAGTTTGAGAGCCACAAGATCTCCTTCTATCCCGACTTGTCTAAACCCACCGTCGACCGCCGAAAGCGCTTTCTGGAATTCCGACCGAGGCTTCAACAACTACAAGCACGCTATGGCCTGATGTACCCGGCCAAGCTCCGAGTCACGCTTCATAATCAGACAAGAACATTCGAAGACCCTGATCTACTAGCGGAGTTTCTGGATACCAAAGAAGCCGACTTGATGCGCTGACTTCCAGAATGTTCCTGCAGGCCTCCTCATGCCCGTTGTGTCTGCCATGTTGGATCTGCCGCAGCCTAGCAAGGAGTCTGGCGTGGACAGCTTGTTGCCTTACTCTTGATGGTATCTGTGACCCGACTCCTCTACCCACAGTAGCCTCGATGAGTATCAGAGACAGTGTTATTATGGACTCTGGTGTTTCTTTTCCTTTTTATATGTCTTCTTTTCCTCTCTAGGGCCTCCTCCCGCAGACACATGGTCGCCATATTCTTTGGGGGTTTTGCTTCTTCTCTAAGATACGTTGGTACATACTTTTCAATATGGGGTGTATTAGCCAGAATACTCAGTGATTATGACATTGTTGTACAGATTCTGCTTATGTTCTATGTTACCAAGCGCCCTTCCCTAAAATGTCTATTACCGATTGATGGCACCATGTAAGATTTTTTCATTGAACGTAAAAGGCATCAATAATCCGATAAAACGGAAGAAAATCCTAAGCTATCTCAGTCAGGAAGCAGCGGATCTGATTTTTCTCCAAGAAACGCATTTAAATTCGAAGGAATCTCTTAAACTCAATATTAAACCTTACATGGTGGCCGCTTATTCCCCAGCCGTTTCTAAGAAATGTGGGGTTGCCATACTGGTTAGGAAATCTTTGCATGCTACTGTTATTGCGACTAGCTCAGATACAGAGGGTAGATGGTCTAGAGTTCACCTTAAGATAGGTAGTCTAGAAGTTACATGTATATGCCTCTATGCTCCTAATGTTGATGACCCTGCCTTTTTTGCTACCATTGCTCAGGTTGCGCAGGCTTCTGCTAATACTCCATTGATCATTGGGGGGGATTTCAATTTAGTCCTTGATCCCCTGATTGATAAGCAGCCGCCCAGGACGAGCGGTCCCCCCAAGAGTCACGCCACGCTTACCTCCCTGATCAAGGATCTTGCCTTAGTTGATCTATGGAGGTTACTACACCCCAATGAGCTTGACTTCACTTTCTTCTCCTCCCCTCATAAATCTCAGTCTCGCATAGACTTCTTTCTAGTTTCAAAACTGTTAGTTCCTCAGGTGGACACTGCAAAGATTCACTCCCAACATATTTCAGATCATGCTGCCATTTCCTTTCAATTACACACTACTGCACCCCAGGGAACCTCGGGAGCCTGGTTCTTTGATAGAGCCCTGCTAACTCAGCCAGAGTTCCAGTCAGCAATTCGAGTAGCCATACAGGATTACTTCCATTTTAATCTACCCCAAGATACTGCGAATTGGGCTTGGTGGGAGGGCTTCAAAGCGGCCATTCGGGCAACGATCACTAGCTATCAAATCCGCCTGCGGAAACAACGTAAACAGCAGCTGCTCATACTAGATCAACAAATAAAAGCAGGCGAACGAGTTTTAACTTCACGCACTGACCCATGTGTATTAATTCGATTACAGCGTCTCCGTTTTCAATATAATTCAATCCTCTCAACTGCAGCTTCTAAGAGTATTGAGCTTCAGCGAGGGACATATTATCGTGAAAATAACCGAGCCGGTCGACTCCTCGCCAATGCCTTGAAAGGTCAAAAAGAAGCCAAACGCGTTGCGGCCCTCCGAGCTCCACAGGGAGGGGGCATAGTGACCACAGACTCCGACATTGTAGAGCTCTTTCGGGATTTCTATACTCGCCTATATCAATCTGAATGTGAGTTCTCGTCAGAGACATTCGAGAGATTGCTTTCTGGCATTCAGCGGCCGACCCTCTCTGAAGATGATAGGGCTGCGATGGATGAACCCTTCTCTACGTCAGAGATCCAATCTGCCCTAAAACGTACGGCCTCGGGCCGTGCCGCGGGGCCTGATGGTCTCCCGACCGAATTCTACAGAACGTTTAGTGCAGATTTAGTCCCCTATTTAAAACTCTATTTTACTGCCCTTGCGGCAGATACATCCTCTTTGGGATCCTTTTCTGCAGCCAATGTGGTTGTATTTGAGAAAGAAGGCAGAGACCCGTTACTGACCGCCAACTACCGTCCAATCTCCCTACTTAATGCCGACTATAAGATCTTCGCAACGGTCTTGGCCACCCGGCTATCTGACTTGATGGCCACCCTAATTCACCCCGACCAATGTGGTTTTATACCCGGCAGATCAACTGCTGACAATGCTCGGACCTTGTGCCATGTGTTATCTAGTGCTGCCAATCTCGCTCATCCATGGGTGGGTCTTTCCCTGGATGCCGAAAAAGCCTTTGATCATCTAGAATGGCCCTTTTTATTTGCAGTTCTCCGATGGTATGGCTTTGGAGAGGGCTTCCTCCGATATCTCCAAGTCATGTACACTCAACCTGTTGCCAGTATTTGTGTAAACGCCATCAAATCTCAGCCATTTAACCTCCACAGAGGCACGCGTCAAGGTTGCCCCCTATCACCAATGCTTTTGATCTCGCTCTTGAACCCCTAGCCCTCCTTATTAGACAGTCTGCATGTATTCGAGGTGTCCCCTTTAGCCATCGGGAGATTAAACTCTCTGCATATGCAGATGACCTCATGCTCTTCGTTTCCCTTGATTCGGTTCCAGCCGTCTTGGATCTGATTGACGGATACTCACAATTATCGGGCTATAAAATTAACTGGACCAAATCTGTAGCATTCCCACTGAACCGCTGGGTACATGAGGCTGACATGCAGGCCTTTCCCTTCCTTTGGCAATCCCGCATGGTGAAGTATCTTGGGGTCCATTACTGTTCTCCTTTAGCAGACACTATCAGTTTTAATGCCAAAGAGGTAGTCTCCAAAGTCCGTGAACTCACAAATCGTTGGTCTCCCTTATCTCTCACATGGTGGGGCCGCTTAGAAACTGTGAAAATGATGATAGTCCCTAAAGTGAACTATATTTTAGAAATGCTGCCATGCTTACTTCCGTTACATACTTATAAAGATATTGAGGGCCTTCTCGTCCGCTATCTTTGGCAGGGCAAACCACCAAGGATAGCTAAACATAAACTGCAGTCTGTGAAGGAACGAGGGGGTACCAGATTTCCTGATTTTCTTAGATATCATCAAGCCTTTCTGCTTAAGCAAGGTGCCCGATGGCTAGATACCTCAACAGACCGCCGACCAGTTTGGCTTGACATAGAAGAGGAGCTTAGTAGCCCAATTCCGTTGACCCATCTCCCCGGTATGTCCTATCAAGTAGACACCCGCCATCCACCAATGATTGTCGATACTCTTGCGGCCTTTAACACTCTCATTTTATCACTGGGCCCGAATGTATGTCCTCAGGACGGACTCCCGCTATGGAATAACCCCCGAATTCAAGTCCTAAATAGAACAATAGCCTGGAAACCCTGGTACTCCAGGGGGATCTGGACACCCCAACAGCTTTTCTCTGCAGCTCATTGGAAAACCTTTTCTGATTTACAAAAGGAATTTGCGTTACCAGCGAAACACTACTTTCAATTGATGCAGCTTCAACACTGCCTCAAAAGTGCTCGAATCATGCCGCCCTCTGCCCCTACTGAGGATGGGCTATTAGAGACAGTTCATTCCATTAGTAGTACACATGGGGTAGCCTCTAACTTTTATAAAATAATTTGTCAGGGTAAAGATACGGACACTTTTAGAGCTCAACAAGCCTGGGAGCGCGAACTGCAAACTACTATCACCCCTGTGCAATGGAGCGTTTTTTGGAGTAAAGTAGTGCGGGTCTCCCGGTCTGCCTCTGTTACCCAAACTCTCTTCTTCTTTGCACACAGATGCTTTTATACCCCAGAAAAAATAGCCAAATGGCACCCAAATGCTAGGGACCTGTGTTGGTCTTGCCATACTGCTGTGGGAACCTTCACTCATGTTATTTATGAATGTCCTCAACTGCAGGTCTACTGGGGGCGGGTCTGGGGTCGTATTCAATCTATCTTACACTTTCATGAACCTCTCTCTTGGAAGGTCGTGGGGCTCCGCTCTGCGGCGGAGGTCCCCTCTCTTCCTAAGAAGGGTCGCTTTCTCCTTGATTTCATGCTGGGTATAGCTATATGCTTAATCACGAGGAATTGGAAGGATAGCTCTCGACTCACTGTCCATGAATGGTGGAACCTCATCTGCTTATATAGTAAATATGAGCAGATACCTCGGAGAGCTATTCCCCATGTCCACACTCACTCTTGCTTATCTAAATGGCAGATGCTTAATGATTATGTACTATCCGCTCATTGTTCCAACTTGCCTGTATAATGTGCACTCATCATGTTTTTGATCACCGTTAGGTTGTAATCCAATAATGTAAGTACACGCCCGCTCCGGGAATGCTTAGTTTTCTAGAGAAGAAGCTGGGGGGGTGGGGGGTGGTTGGGGTTTACTTTGGTGTATGTATTACATGTTATGTATTTGTCTTTTAGCTGTATGTCTTCCTTTCCTTTGTTGTTATAAAACGAAAATAAAGAATTTAAACTCAAGTATGATCCTGCTGAATGGCGGCTGTTCATTGATTCGTCAAAAGACAGCATAAAAGGTGTTCTTCTTCATAATGGCAACACATTCGCTTCAGTTCCTATTGCTCACTCTGTTATTCTCCAAGAAAAATACGAGAATTTGGCCCTGATTCTTCAGAAGATTCGTTATGATGAGCATAAGTGGATGATTTGTGGAGACTTTAAAATTCTATCCATGCTATTAGGGCAGCAATCCGGTTTCACCAAATATCCCTGCTTCCTTTGCTTGTGGGATAGCCGGGCCTGCGACCTACACTGGGGGAAAAAAGACTGGCCAATTCGGGAGTATTTGAGACCCGGTGAGAAAAATGTTCTTCATGAGAGCTTGGTACCTCGTGATAAAATTCTATTACCACCTCTCCACATTAAGTTGGGTCTCATTAAGCAATTCATCAAGTCCCTTCCAAAAGATGGTGAGTGCTTTCGGTACCTTTTGCTCAAAGTTCCCCCGACTTTCTGAAGCAAAGCTAAAGGAAGGAGTGTTTGTTGGCCCTGATATAAGGAAACTCATTTCAGATGGAGCATTCGCTGAAACGATGTCTGAGAAGGAAAAAGAAGCCTGGGATTCCTTCAAGGATGTTGTTCTCAAATTCTTGGGGAACAGGCGGGATGAGAACTATAAGGATATTGTTTGCCAGGATGCTCAATGCCTTCAAAGAACAAGGCTGTAACATGAGCCTGAAAGTCCATTTCTTGCACTCCCATGTGAACTACTTTCCCGAAAACTTGGGGGCGTACAGTGAAGAACAAGGTGAAAGGTTTCACCAGGACATCAAGGACGCAGAGAGAAGGTACCAAGGAAGATGGAACACCACTATGATGGCTGATTTCTGCTGGTTGCTGCTGCGGGAAACCCCAGATGAAAAATACGCCAAGCAGCGCACCAAGAGAAGCATTCGGGGGAAGAAGAAACGGTCCCACCTGGAGATTGATTGACCCAAGAATGACTTTAAAATCTAAACTGTGTTGACAAATATCGTGTTTTTACTAAACTTTGAAATAAAAATTTGCTAGTTATTACCACAGTGTCGGATCTCATTTATTAGAATTTTATTTTCACACCATCGGGTGTTTGTCTTCATGTATTGCAATGGTGCGGTTTGCGTTTTCTATTCTTACATACATACCTGTACAACATTTTTTGCACATTTCTTTGCTTTGCTTTGTGTCTAACCTCGCTCTTATATGCTCATTGTTTGTGCACATGTATGTGGCTGTTTTAAGTGCAGACAATTTTGCTACCATCACAGTGTGTTTTGTTGACATTACTCTATTCTTATGTGCTGCCTTGTTACAATTTTCTTTATTCTTATTTGAATAACTACTAAACAATTAGTATAAAGAATTCATCCAAGAAACTTTTATCTCGATCGCACTCAATCTGAAACGTTCACCTCAAACTGCTAACCCAATGTAGCAAAAAATCTGTACGTGATGGAGCAAATTGGTTACCAGATTTGGATTCAGCGCACCAAAAAACGTAAAAATCAATCGAAACATTAGAGGCAGTTTAAAAAAAATTTTTTTTAGTGTACCTGTGCACAGGTACACTACCAAAAAACTGCCTCCAGTTTTGCAACTGATTCCTATAGATTTTGGGGTGCTGAATCCAGGAAAAATAGCCAAAATGTTCCATCACGTCACGTTTTCTTGCAAAATTACATTTCTTACCCATATAAGGAATGTTCACATAATTTCTTTTTAGCCGACTGCAGTTTATTTTCTTGGCCCAAAATAGAGGTTGTAATGGTTAACTAACTAGAAACACTCCCTCATGATATTTTAGAGTGTTTTGTATTCATTTTATACATTAACAGGACAATTGGGAGGCAGGGGGCTAAATCCAGTACTCGCGCTGGCGCATGTTCTTTCCTGTTCGCCTCGCCTCGTTCGCTCGCTCGCTCAAACACGGTGGTTGCGACATGAACGTTCCTGTCAAATTTCAGTTTCTTGCAAGTTCATTATTACCTTTTGTTTGCTCAGTCGTAATCCAGCTTTATTCCGAAGTGGTTCACTACAGTTGTAGTTTGCAGTGCTGTGTATTTGTGATGGCTCACAGAGCCAGAGGTTGCGTCAACTCTCCGGACAGTTTTTGTTTTATTTGTGGGGAATATACCGTGAAAAAGCGGCAGAGGAACATTTCTGCATTTATTAAAAAAGTATATTTCGCCTATTTCGGTTTGAAGTTAGGCGATCAAGACAAACCGTGGGCTCCTCACAAAGTGTGCAAGACATGTGAGGAAGATCTACGCTTATGGATGAAAGGTAAAAAACAAGCATTTCGTTTCGGAATACCTATGATGTGGCGTGAACAAAGAGACCACAGCAGTGACTGCTATTTTTGCTCTTGCATTGTGAAGGGATACAACTTAAAAAATAAGAACGTAATAAGTTACCCCAACCTTCCCTCAGCAATTAGGCCTATGCCTCATAGCAACGAAGTACCTGTGCCTGAACCACCAAAATCTTTGGATCATATTTGTGTGGACGGTTCTGATCATGATGAGACTCATCAGATGGCTTTTCCCGATGAGTCCAGTACTTCCGAGTTTGAAACTGAACCAGATCCGAAACCTGAACTTTTCTCTCAAGCTGAATTGAATGATTTAGTCCGGGATTTAGGACTCCCAAAAGATGCTGCCCAACTGCTAGGTTCTCGGCTTAAACAGAAAAATCTATTGTCACCAGGAACAACTTTTTATTGGTACCGCAACCGCGAGACACAATTTTTGAAGTATTTCAGCAAAGAGGAAGATTTGGTATTTTGCAACGATATATACGGAGTGATGGAAAAGTTTAAACTCAAGTATGATCCTGCTGAATGGCGGCTGTTCATTGATTCGTCAAAAGACAGCATAAAAGGTGTTCTTCTTCATAATGGCAACACATTCGCTTCAGTTCCTATTGCTCACTCTGTTATTCTCCATGAAAAATACGAGAATTTGGCCCTGATTCTTCAGAAGATTCGTTATGATGAGCATAAGTGGATGATTTGTGGAGACTTTAAAATTCTATCCATGCTATTAGGGCAGCAATCCAGTTTCACCAAATATCCCTGCTTCCTTTGCTTGTGGGATAGCCGGGCCCGCGACCTACACTGGGGGAAAAAAGACTGGCCAATTCGGGAGTATTTGAGACCCGGTGAGAAAAATGTTCTTCATGAGAGCTTGGTACCTCGTGATAAAATTCTATTACCACCTCTCCAAATTAAGTTGGGTCTCATTAAGCAATTCATCAAGTCCCTTCCAAAAGATGGTGAGTGCTTTCGGTACCTTTGCTCAAAGTTCCCCCGACTTTCTGAAGCAAAGCTAAAGGAAGGAGTGTTTGTTGGCCCTGATATAAGGAAACTCATTTCAGATGGAGCATTCGCTGAAACGATGTCTGAGAAGGAAAAAGAAGCCTGGGATTCCTTCAAGGATGTTGTTCTCAAATTCTTGGGGAACAGGCGGGATGAGAACTATAAGGATATTGTTGCCAGGATGCTCAATGCCTTCAAAGAACAAGGCTGTAACATGAGCCTGAAAGTCCATTTCTTGCACTCCCATGTGAACTACTTTCCCGAAAACCTGGGGGCGTACAGTGAAGAACAAGGTGAAAGGTTTCACCAGGACATTAAGGACGCAGAGAGAAGGTACCAAGGAAGATGGAACACCACTATGATGGCTGATTTCTGCTGGTTGCTGCTGCGGGAAACCCCAGATGAAAAATACGCCAAGCAGCGCACCAAGAGAAGCATTCGGGGGAAGAAGAAATGGGCCCACCAGGAGATTGATTGACCCAAGAATGACTTTAAAATCTAAACTGTGTTGACAAATATCGTGTTTTTACTAAACTTTGAAATAAAAATTTGCTAGTTATTACCACAGTGTCGGATCTCAGTTATTAGAATTTTATTTTCACACCATCGGGTGTTTGTCTTCATGTATTGCAATGGTGCGGTTTGCGTTTTCTATTCTTACATACATACCTGTACAACATTTTTTGCACATTTCTTTGCTTTGCTTTGTGTCTAACCTCGCTCTTATATGCTCAATGTTTGTGCACATGTATGTGGCTGTTTTAAGTGCAGACAATTTTGCTACCATCACAGTGTGTTTTGTTGACATTACTCTATTCTTATGTGCTGCCTTGTTACAATTTTCTTTATTCTTATTTGAATAACTACTAAACAATTAGTATAAAGAATTCATCCAAGAAACTTTTATCTCGATCGCATTCAATCTGAAACGTTCACCTCAAACTGCTAACCCAATGTAGCAAAAAATCTGTACGTGATGGAGCAAATTGGTTACCAGATTTGGATTCAGCGCACCAAAAAACGTAAAAATCAATCGAAACATTAGAGGCAGTTTAAAAAAAACTTTTTTTAGTGTACCTGTGTTACCTAAGTTAAATTTAACACCTAAGCTTAGAAGTATGATAATTAAGATGTACAAGGCTATATCTAGTATAAAGGGACCATTTAATGACATCATGAAAATAAATCAAATACAATATTGTGCAGCTAAAATAATTACTGCAAGAATTCTACCAACTAAAGTGCAAGGCCAGAAGAAAGAGAACAATAACAGTTTCACCTTGGAAAAAGCCCATCAAAGGAAAATTACAATCACTGCATGCAGAGGTATCCCTGATAGATGGGTAACTAAAAGGATTAAGATCATCAAAGATATTGAGGAAGATCCAAGACATCAAGCTGAAGCATGCTGCATTAACAGAAGAAGATCTGAAATTTTTATGTTCTAACAATAAACTGAAAGTAGCAGCAGAAGCGCAAAAACTGTAGATATGAAGAAAATAGAAAAGATAGATATCAAAATAAACTAATTAGAAAGAACCCAAAACAATTCTACAGAGCATTAATATGGTAAAAGCACCATCAACCAAAGCCGAAACAGAAACCTTCTGGAGAAAACTATATGAGGATCCTATAAAGCACAATCAAGAAGCAGAATGGTTACCCTGCATGCAGGAACATTTAGAAAAAGCAAACATCAAAGCTATGGACTGGTCTGCAGTAACAATGAAAAAGCTGGAAAGCAGGTTAAAACGAGCTCCAAACTGGAAAAGTCCTAACCCAGATGGAGTAACCAACTTTTGGCTCAAACAGTTAACATCACTCCACCAAGACCTGGCGAACTGCAAAAATCAATTGTTCAAGCAGCCAGACTTAACACCACAGTGGCTTACTACAGGACAGACATTTCTCCTTCCAAAGGGGGACCCAAGTAATATTCCCAAAAATTATAGACCAATATTTATTTATTTTTATTTATTTATTTATTTATCCAAATTTATATACCACCTTTTCATTCAATCAAAGTGGCTTACATTGGGGGTTATATACAGTTTATGTAAGGGGTAAGGGGAGGAATAAAAGGGGGGCTGGTTGACAATAGAAGGTTATGAGCATTGGGAGGGTCCATAGTGTTCAGCAAACAGAAGTGTTTTTAACATCTTGCAGAAATACTTAATGTCCTTTGTGGATCTCATATATTCAGGTAAAGAATTCCATATGGCGGGTGCAGCGAGTGATGGAGCTCTTCTGGCTGTAGATTGATTGGAACATTGGAATTCAGCAGGTGTAATGAGCTTATTTATCATGTTACTGTGCTGGGGTCCTTGATTACCAGACTTTGAAGGGAAGTAGCCGAGGTATTGTGAAAGATTCAGAAGATGTTTAGAGTTGATTTGTATCATGCGCATGAATGGATGGGAAACCAATGATGCTGTTGAAGGATTGGAGTGATGTGTTCTTTTCTGGATGTATTTGTGATAATGTTGGCTGCCGTGTTTTGAACTAGTTGGAGAGGGTAGAGGGATTGTTTTGGTAATCAGTGGTAGAGTGAATTTGCATAGTCCAGGAGGGGTGATTATTGCTTGGCACATTCAGCAGAAGTATTCATTATTCAGAATAGGTTTGAGTCTTCGGATGAGTTTTAGTCTGTGGTGTGCTTTGGAGGCAGTTTTGTTTATGTGAGTCTGTAGAGTCAGGTTTTTGTCCAGAGTAATGCCTAGGTATTTTACTTCTTCCTTTACCAAAGCTCCCCCCGATCGGGGTAGAGCGCCTGAGCGGGAAATCCTCCCGCTCAGAAGCTCCTGCCCAATCGGGGCAGTGGGAGCACCAAACAGCAGCGACAGGACACGCTAAAAGCGGCCCCCCTACACAAAGGGAGCCGCTTTTACCGCCGGCAGCCCACAGCACACCAAAGCTCCCCCCGATCGGGGTAGAGTGCCTGAGCGGGAAATCCTCCCGCTCAGAAGCTCCTGCCCAGTCGGGGCAGTGGGAGCACCGAACAGCAGCGACAGGACACGCTAAAAGCGGCCCCCCTACACAAAGGGAGCCGCTTTTACTGCCGGCAGCCCACAGCACACCAAAGCTCCCCCCGATCGGGGTAGAGTGCCTGAGCGGGAAATCCTCCCGCTCAGAAGCTCCTGCCCAATCGGGGCAGTGGGAGCACCGAACAGTAGCGACAGGACATGCTAAAAGCGGTCCCCCTATGGGGCGGGCCTGCGCCTGAGGGCCTCGCCAGAGGGCCCTTTGGCGTGGACCTCAGGCGGAGCACAAAGGCAAAAGAAGGAACAGCCCACAAATCCACGCAGAAACAGCAGAGCAGCCAGAGGAAGACATGGCAACCCGCACGACCATAAAGAGTCTACAAACAGGAACAATAAAAGCCAGGCAACCACCCCACACACAGAAGACCCGGCCAGGTAGGCTCATCCAGAGACCCAACTTCAACAAACTCATAGCAAAATACACAATCCATCATGGACACAATCACCTACCTACCAGTATTCCTCCTCATAACACAACTCATCCCCCAACAAACAGTCACAGGATACACACACCCAATAAACCTATGGATACCAACAACCATGCCAGCATACCCTTCTCCCCAACACACCACCCGGAGCCCACTCAAGAAAGACAAACACAACAGACACATAGTCCACATGCACAACCCACAAACGAACACTAAAGCAAACCCTAAGGAGCCAGACACCCCAAACACCACCACAATAGATCTCATGAACACCAGGTCAGTAAGAAACAAAATAAACACAATCAGAGACCACATAGAGGACCAACAACCCGACATCCTCTGCATCACAGAATCTTGGCTGACCCACACCGACATTGTACTCCTCAACCAACTAGTGCCCCCCACCTACACAGCCTTCAACAATCCACGCACACAGAAGAGAGGAGGCGGAGTTCTGATCATTGCAAAAGACACACTAAAACTAAAGACACTCACCTCACAAGACTCAGACCAATGCAATACAATTGCTGTAGGTAACAAGCACATGGCCATATGCCTCATCTACAGAGCCCCTCATGCTCCAGCAGAGGAACTCGCCGCCACCCTAGAGACCATCTGTGCAATCAACAAGAACCACAAACCTCTAATACTACTGGCGACTTCAACCTCAGCTCCACCAGCAGCAGGGACAAGGAAACCTTCCTTCAAGCAATGAACTCCCTACAGTACACACAAATAATCAACACCCCAACACACAGGCACAGATCAACACCGGACCTCATATTCGCCCCCAACCACATAATAAACAGAGGTGACATCTCATCACCCACAGTCACACCAGTACCATGGTCGGACCACCACAGGATCAAAATAGAAATCACAAATCAAAGGGAAGGACACAACAAGACTCAAAACACACCACAAGGCAAAAGAAGATTCAAAGCCTTCAACAAAGACCAATTCCTAAAAGACACGCTACCCTACCTCAACCCAGAAACGCACGACCTGAACAAACAAATAAGCGAATGGAACAGCATCATCAATGCCGCAGCCAAAGCCAAAACAGAGACAAGAACAAACACCAAAAGACAGCACACCCCATGGTACTCCAGGAAAATACGTAATGCAAAAAGAAAACTGAGGAAGATAGAACGCCGCTGGAGACGCTCCAAATCCCCCTCCACACAGGCATTATACATAACTCAACAAAGAAACTACGACGAGCTCATTAACCAAACAAAAAGAGAACACCACACAAACACTATCCTAAAGGCCTACAACAAACCAAGAGAGCTTTTCGAGATAGTAAAAACGCTAACCAACGAACCAAACTCAGAAAAAGACATACAAATTGACCCACAAACCTTTGCAGATCACCTACAAGCGAAGCTAGGCGACTCACCACAACAAACAACTGAAGGAACCAACAACCCAACCATACCCACCATATCCTAGGACAAGTTCAGCACTCCGTCCACAAGGCAACTCTCTGACATCATCTCCGCCCTCAACACAAGCACCGCCCCAACAGACCCATGCCCGGTCCCATGGATCAAGGCAACCAAGGAAAGTTTCCTCAGCCTCATACACAACATGGTAAGCAACTCCCTAGTGCAAGGCACAATGCCAGACCAGCTGAAGCTAGCCACAATAAGGCCAATCCCAAAGAAAACCACTTTAGACAAAAGCAATCCAGCAGCCTACAGACCAATCTCCAGCATACCACTTCTGGCTAAAATCATTGAAAAAGCGGTGCAACAACAGCTCCAGGACCACATCGACGCACATGCTCCACTGGACTTACATCAGCATGGCCTCCGCCCCAACCACGGAGTCGAAACACTACTGCTATACCTATTCAACGACATAATCCAAACCATAGACAACCACATACAAGGAACACTAATGATCTTCCTGGACATCTCAGCTGCGTTCGATACAGTTGACCACAGAATCCTCCTAACCAGACTACAAAACATCGGAATAGAGGTCACCATATTAAAATGGTTCAACTCATACCTAACAGACAGACAGTTCCAAGTCAAGATCGGATCTAACATCTCAAGACCCGCAAATATCAAGCAAGGGGTGCCACAAGGATCCGCACTATCCTCACTGCTATTCAACATATATATCCAACCAATCTCCAACATTATAAAAGCACACAAAATAAACTACACAATCTACGCAGACGACATCATGATATACATCCCAATCAACCTCGACAGCCCTGACTACTCCAAAATAACAAACTGTCTCAACAGCATGTCCAAATGGCTCCAGCACAACAACCTAGCCATAAACCTCAGCAAGACAGAAGCACTCATCATCACACGAAACAACACCTTCAGCCCCCCTCCCTTCATCAAAACCAACAACACAGCAATACCACTGAAGAACGAAGTGAAATACCTCGGAATAACACTCGACAGAGAGCTAAACCTACAATCACACATAAGAAGAACCACCAAGAACGCATACTACAAGATGAGAGTAATCAGACACCTCAAACCTCTACTCACAAAAGACCACTTCCGCACAGTCTGCCAAGTGCTTATAACTCCCATCCTCGACTTCTGCAACCCGATCTATAGCGGCATGCCAAAATACTCACTCAGACCACTTCAGATGGCTCAAAACACAGCAGCCAGAATAATCACCGGCTCTCCAATACAAGCCCACATCACACCCATACTAAAAGACTTCCACTGGCTCCCAATCAGCCACCGCATCAAATACAAAATAATACTAAACATTTTCAGAATCAAACACAAAAACTCCGCACTCAGCCTACAACCCCTCATACTCCCCAACACAAGCACCAGACCTAGAAGAAAGACTACAGCTGATACACTCAACACCCCAAACAACTACACAAAAGCATGCAAATCCACCACACAAAGAGCCCTATCACTGGCGGCTCCAACAATATGGAACACACTCCCAGATGAGCTACGGTCAACTGAAGATCCAAAGGACTTCCGAAAACACCTAAAGACATTGCTCTTCACCGAATACTATGGCCCAAGCAAGTAACCAGACCATACAGACTCAGACCAACCACAGATCAGAACCTCAGACTCGATTGAAGATCAAGCACAGCAAGCTGCAGAAACAGCAAACCATTGTATATAACTGTAAAAAGCACATGTTGTAAATAGCTCATGCTAATCAACACACTTGCACCCATGCACCCTCACTGTACATAAACTAACTCACACACACTCCATTACCACTGATTGTTTGATGTGCACACCGCCTTGATTGAAGGATAAGGCGGGATAGAAATACCCTTTAAATAAATAAATATGGACTTGTCGTGGATGGAGATTGTTTGAAGTGGCGAGAAGGAGGAGCTTCTAGTGATAAACATTGCTTCCGTCTTGTCACAGTTCACTGAGAGTATATTGTTAGTAAGCCAAGCAATCATGTCTTCTAGGCACCTGGTTAAGGGAGTCAGATCTGGGTTGAGCATGTTGATGGGAGTGTAGACCATGATGTCATCCGCGTATAGGTGGTAAAGCATCTTGTGGTGTCTGATTATGTTGCAGATGGGCTATATATCTATAGGTTGAATAGAATGGATGATAATGCAGAACCTTGAGGGATGCCGTGCGGTATGTTGAACTTTGCTGACTTGTTTTCACCACATATGACCTGTTGGGTTCAGTTGTTGAGGTAGGAGCAGAACCATTTTATGGTGTTGCTGTGTACACCTATTTCATGTAGTCGTTGTATCAATATGGAGTGAGATATGGTGTCAAAAGCAGCTGAGATGTCTATGAAGATTAGTAGGAATCCTTTTTTGGCGTTATAAATGCCCCTAATGAGGTTATCAAATAGGGAGGTTAGTAAAGTCTCAACGCTGTGCTGTGGCCTAAACCCATGTTGGTGTGGGTCCAATGGTGTGTTTATGTCAATGTGATCTTGCAGTTGCATCTGTACGGATTTTTTGATGACTTTTGCGATGAATGGCAGACTGGAGATTGGTTGGTAGCATTTCGGGTCTGCTGGATCAAGGGAATTTTTCCTGAGAGCCAGACCTATAGCAGCTTGCTTGAGAGCGGATGGCATATAGCCCTGTTGAAGGGATAGTTCTACCATTTTTTGAAGATGCTTGCCAAGCTGGTCCTTTGAGGCTTTGATCCATGCCACAGGGCAGGGGTCAGTTGAGGAGGTTGTAGTATTAAGCACTTCCATGATGTGTTCAATCTGTGTAAGGGAGGGGGCAGTAAAGTTATCCCAGTTTGTCTTATGCGCATTGGTTATTGGGTTAGGAGTTGTAGGTACCTGGTGTTGGAAGGGTTTGATGTGTCTGCTGATTAGGAAGTTTGCATAAAGTTGGGGATCGACAAGGTGTATGTTCTGCTGTGTTGTCTTTGGTGAGTTGCCACATGATATTGAAGAGCTCTCTGGGTCAATTTGCTGCCTTCATGATGGGGTTGGTGTAGTATTGTTTACATTTGTTGATTATGTTGTTGTATTCCTGCATCTATATTGCTGAAGTGAGTCCTGTCTCTTGTGTGCCTCCATTTTCTTTCAAGTTTCCTTAATGTTCCTTTTAGCTTCTCTTATGTTATCCGAGTAAAAGACATTTGGCCTTTTACGAGTGTGTGTGCATTTTGAGTTTGTGATTGCTGCAGCTGTTGAGATAGTAGTGTTCCAGTTTTTGATGATATAGTCCAGGTCTTGAATGTTCTGCTGGAGCTTCAGAGTTATTTCTTGTAGGAATGTTTCCTTGTTGAAGGTCCTGAATTTTCTATTTGGGTGCCATGGTTCCTGGAGGTGTTCAGGGCCCTTAATGATCATTGAGAATGTTATAGTGTGGTGCTTGGAACAGGGGTGATTGTCGGTGCTGAAACCTGATCTTGCTCAATGAGCTGATTCAGTATGAAGATTAGATCTGTTTTTTTTCCGTGCTGATATGTGGATGTGCCTACTATTAAGAGCCTCCATTGCCCTGAAGTATGAGTTGGCTTCTTTTCCAGGTGAGGAGCATAGGTTGAAGTCACCAAGGTGACAAGTGGCTTGCGATGCGAACCATGTGAGCAGATTGTATCCAGGATGGAGGAGAGATCCTTGATTTTGGCATTTGGTGGTCAGTAGATAAGGCAAATGCTCAGGTATTTGTTGGAGACTGTAATAGAATTGGTCTCTGTAGAGTCTGTAGTGGATGAGGTACTGAATCTGTAGTCGTTTCTTGCTAGTATTAGTATGCCACCTCCTCTTTTTTGAGACCGGAGGCAATTGAAATCTGTGAAGTCAGGTGATGTGATTTGATTGAGGATAACTTGGGTCAGTGTCCGTTAGCCACGTCTCCGTGATGCAAGTGATGTCAATTTTGTGGGTTTGCATGTAGTCATAGATGATGTCTGGTTTATTTCTGATAGATCTTGTGTTAGTTAAGGCACATTTGATAGGGGAGAACACAATGGAATTTGTGTGTGTGGTTTGAGTAAGGTGTATGTGTCGTAGGTGGATTGGATTGTGTGCTCCACGTGTGGTGGCTCTCATGGGTTGGTATATTGGCATGGATGGGAGATGTGCGAGAAGTAGTGGTGGTAGGTGTGCAGGGACAGAGTGGGACTTAGAACCCATCGAGATCGCCAGGTACGTTGTGATTAGAACCAGGAGAAGCTGGAGTTTTAAGTTGGTGACAATTACTTGCATTTTGGTACTGCGAGGGCATTCTTGGATTGAGGAGAGGAGAACCAGGTTTGGTAGTTTGAGTTTGATTTGAGCAGCTGCTGAGAAAATACTTGGATTGCCTTGTGGAGGGGAAGCCGGAGTGAAGTATTTCTGTGTCTGTTGGAGTCTACTCAGAGTTACCTGCATCCTGTGGTTGGTGGCAGCAGGGAGGGTGATCAAGAAGGTATGCGCTTGTGGTTACCTAATGCTGCGGTACAGTTTTTATCATGGTCAGGAGTCCGTATTGGAGTATTCATCGCAGGAGTCCTTGTCTTGCTGGATGCTTTCCGTAGTCATTGCTTGTACATCTGAGCGATGGTCATCTTTCCTTTTTCGTTGTATTAGGTCATATGCTATATTATTGTCACAGGTTTGTCCAGGTTCAATGTGTCTGTGTCTCCGCAGGAGTTTTCTAAAACTTCTTTTTGTCCTTGCCTGCGGTCTGCCCTCTGGCGAGGCCCTCTGGCACGGGCCCACCAGGTGCAGGAATGCCTGCTGGTGCTGTTTTTTTAAAGTTCTTGAGTTGGGCCCTGATTGGCCTTAAGATGGAGAGCGGGGAGGAGTCTGTGACTTCCCGCTCTCTGTTCCAATGCCAATAGGGGGTTGCCGGTGCAGGAGAGTGGGCTTGTCCGGCTGCTGGAGCTCTTTTTTAAAGTCCTTAAGTCGGGCCCTGATTGGCCTTAAGATGGAGGGCGGGGAGTAGCCTGTGGCTTCCCGCTCTCTGTCCCGATGCCGATCGGGGGTTGCCGATGTGGGAGAGTGTTTACCTACAATCTACAAGCTGTTCAATGCAATAGCTGCAGACAGAGTATATGATCATATTGAGTCCAATAACATCATGGCAATAGAGAGAGCGGGCAATAAGAGGGGTGCATATAGAATCAAAGACCAGTTAATATTAAATAAGGCCATCACGGCCACTGCTAAGAAAAGAATTAATCTCAGTATTACATGGATTAATTATAAGAAAGCTTTTGACAGCGTCCCACACTCTTGGATAATAAATGGCCTTGAAATATATAAAATAAATCCTGGTTTAATAGAGTATATTAAGTCACCATAACAATATGGCAAGCCACACTCTTTTTGAAATATGTAGATGGTCAGTACATCATTCCTAACATTAAGATCCAGCGAGGAATATCTCAGGAAAATTCCCTGTCGCCACTTCTGTTTTGTGTGGCTCTTAGTCCAATGAGTACTCTCATCAATTCTTTGGGATATGGATTTAGCTTGAATCCTGAAGAAGGCATCAATTCAGAAACAGCATCCCATTTACTATTTGTAGATGATCTGAAGCTCTAGAGTTCCAGCGACCAACTCTGTGTGGTGAAAAGCTTTTCTGTCGACATCAGGATGACTTTTGGCCTTGACAAATGTGCTAAGGCAACTTATTTTAGAGGAAAATTGAGCAAAATGGAAAACATCTCCCTGGCTGAGGGCTATGACATCAAGGACCTTGAACAGGAAGGCGTATATAAGTATCTTGGAGTAGAGGAAGGAACGACAATCAAGCAGAAATTACCGAGAGAAAAGATCAGTAAAGAATACTACATGAGATTAAAATCATTATTGAAAAGTGCTTTAACATCACAGAATAAGATACAAGCCATCAATCAGCAGGAAATTTCTGTATTCTCATACTGCTTTGGGATTGTGGACTGGCCTCTGAAAGATCTTGAAAAACAGGATGTACGAACAAAAAAACTCCTCCATACCCATGAAGTAATTAACAAGAATCCGTGTATACCAAGACTGTGCATCCCTAGAGCTAGGCCTCATAGAAATTGATTACACATACAGAGGTACTATTATAGGCCTCTAAAAAAGTAAACATCCAGAATCTGTCTCCATCATCAAACCTGGACAAGCATTCCAATAACTAGAAGGAATGAGTGAGAATCCACAATATACACAGGGTAGAAAGTATCAAAATTTGCAAAAAAAAAAAAAGCAAAAACTCTTCAAAGAATTAGATCAAACAAGAAAAAACAAGGGTCAAATGCACAACTACAGTGGGAAATACAAAGTGTTATTCCAGGAACTCTTTATTGATCAAGAACAGACATATGAATGATTAAGGAGAGGTGAACTGAAACCAAAGGATGAGAGGGTGATAATTGAGGCCCAGGACAGCAGCTTACAGATGAGATGGTTTACAGCTAGCATTGAAAAAACTGGCAAAACAGATATATGTTGATTCTCTGAGAAAGAGCTGGAAACAGTGACTCACCTCATAGCTGGCTGTGAAGTTTTGATGGCAGAAAATTTCTGTACAGAAAGGTACAATAAAGTAGCATGCCTTATCCACTCAAAACTCTGTAAACACTGTAACATCAGTGTGCCTGAAAAGCACTGGGATCATGACCCTAAAAAAATTACAGAGAATGAAGAGTTATGATCACCTGGGATACTCCCATTCCAACTGATAAGCTGGATGTGAGGAAGCTGGATATAGTGGTAAGGGAGTACTACCACAACACCCTTCTCCAGGCCCTCAACAAGTCTAGAGAGCTCTTTGACCTGGTCAGATCACTCACAAGAGACCCCACCCAACCACACAAATACAACACTTTCTGTCCTCAGGACATGGCTGCACATCTTCAGACGAAGCATGGCTATACCAACCCCCTATCCCCCCCCCATTCATCATACCTACCCTGAGCAAGATGACAGACACCTCCCAGTCCTGAACCATCTTCAGAGAGGTACCCCTTGATGAACTTAATACCATCATCTCTCACATCAATATAACAACCTCCCCACTGGACCCATGCCCAGTGTCGTGGATAAAAGCTACAAAAAATCATTTCTTACCACTCATATAGGCCATAGTACAAACATTACTATCCCATGTCTACCTCCCCCCACCACTCAAACAGACCTCCATCCGCCCCCTTTTAAAGAAACCCAACCTAGACCCCAGGTCATCCATCTCATACCGACCCATTGTCAGTGTACCCTTCCTGGCAAAATTCATAGAGAAAGCAGTCCAAATCCAACCCCAGGAACACGTCAACTAGCCCTTGCTGCCCTTGACCAACACCAGCATGGTTTTAGCCCCCATCACAGTGCAGAATCCCTGCTGATTTCACTACTATCGACCCTCATTGAAGGAATGGAGAACAAATTAAAGGGTTTCATACTGCTCTTCCTGGACATCTCCTTGGCATTTGACACAGTGTCGCATCAAATGCTGCTGGACCAACTACATGAGATTGGAATACAGGGAAAACCCCTCCAGTGGTTCCACTTGTACCTCTTGCAATGTTGCCAACAGGTCAAGATAGGACAGACTGCATCCTCCCTGTATGCCCTGCCACAAGGAATGCCCCAGGGATCCGCACTTTTGTTTATTGCTGTTCAATATCTATATACGCCCCTATATGGCCAACCAAAAATTCAACATCAGGTATCTGATCTACACCAATGACATAACGGTATACACCACATTCTCCACAGCTACCCCCGACTACTCCAACAACTCAGCCTGCTTCAAGGAAATTGTCAAATGGCTCCAGCACCAAAATCTAGTAGTCAACCTCAGCAAGACTGAGATCTTTCATGTAACTAGGGACCCTGAGTTTACACCTCCCATAACACAGACACAGACCTCCAAGTCAAAACTCAGCTCAAGTACCTCAAAGTCACCTTAGACCAGCACCTGGACTTTCAAGCCCACATCCAAACCACTAACAAGGCAATTTATTATAAGCTCAGGACTCTACGCAACCTGCACCCCCTGTCAGGCAACAGGCGCCCCCTTGCTCGACTACTGCAACTCCATATATCATGGTCTACCCTAGCACTCTATCCATCTCCTTCAGCTCACTCAGAATATCACCGCACGTGCAATCTTCCAAGTGTCCAGACACTCCCATATCACACCCATCCGAAGATCCCTTCACTAGCTACCCATCACCTTCAGGATTAAATTTAAAGTCCTTATCATCCACAAAGCCCAGAATATAGAAAGACTAGGGGACATGCAATGAAGCTACAGGGTAAACTATTTAAGACTAATAAAAGAAAATATTTTTTCACTCAACGTGTAATCAAACTCTGGAATTTGTTACCGGAGGATGTAGTAAAGGCTGTTAGTGTAGCTGGGTTTAAAAAAGGTTTGGACAAGTTCCTGGAGGAAAGGTCCATAAACCATTATTAAGAAGGGACCCAGGATATCAATGCTTGAACCAATACAAGCATTGTGGAACCTGTGTCCCTTGGGGAAACTGCTAGGTACGTATGACCTAGATTGGCCACTGTTGGAAACAGAATACTGGGCTTGATGGACCTTGGTCTGACCCAGTATGGCATATCTTATGTTCTTATGTTCTTATGTCTCACTGCCCAGCATCTCCAGATATCAATTAGCACCCCCCAGCTCTACCAGGCCCTGCAGACAGAGTACACTGAATCTACTCAGCCTGCCAATGCATATCCACAGGAGCACCCAATATGCCTGCCTAAGGTCCTTCCCACTCTACGTCTCAAACTGTGGAACACACTGCCACCCACCTTAAGAAGCATCCAGTCAACAAAAGTCTTCAGCAAGCACTTGAAGACTCATCTTTTCCAGGACCACCACAGCACAGACTAGCTCTCCAAAAGGACCATTGGACAGACTACTGTGCCCACCTTGCTGAACCTCTTGTAACCACCGCTGTCCGCGTCACTATGTTTACCTCTGCATCTGCCTTGGTACCCCATTCCCTATGACGATTGATCTCTATGTATCCCAATGTTTCCCCTACTGTGTCTCCTCTGCTAAATGCTCACCATTTTGACTGGAACTTGTTATACCCTCCTACACTCTTATCTCTCCACCATTGATTGTTCATCATTTTGAAAAATGGTATACAAAACCAGTTAAATAAACAAATAAAAAAATAAAAGGGAGTAAAACAACAGAACAGCATGGATTATAGAGGTGTTACTTCCAAGAGACTGCCCTGTGAATCGCGCTGAAAGCGAGCAAATCTTCAAGTATCAAGAAATGCAGTCAGAGACCAAGAAAATGTGGCAGAAAGATGCTGAGTTATTTCCCATTATGCTGGGTGCCATAGGCTTAATTAAGAGAAATTTCCAAGCACACCTTGATTAATTACTCATACATGTAATATCTTACGAACTCCAGAGGGAGGTTCTCTTTGGCACAATATATGTTTATGTTTATTAAATTTGATATACCGCCTTTCAATTTAAAAGCAAAGTGGTGTACAGAGTTCAAATATAAGTAATACGCCAAGCATTAGCAGTAAATTTCTGAGACTGAGATCATACTCCACATACCCTGGCTTAAAAGTGAGGTTCATGACTGTTCTGGTGTGCACAAAACTTACCAATTTGAAGAAATTGCTCCAAAAGCAGCACATAGGTGTTCACATTGTGTGGTGAATCCTGGGAAATAAAGAGGCTAACCAATACTGCCACATATAACCACAATTGAAGCTATAGTGGTTACACTGAGCACTAGTGCATTGCCTAGCACCTGCATGTCTTGTATAACAAAAGAGCGAGTGCGCATGGTCCCCATCAAGAGGGCAGGATGGTCTGTGATGGACATTTTTTTATTTAAAAGAACTTAATATACCGCTTTATCTTTAAATCAAAGCAGTTAGCACATCAAAACTATCAAGAGGCAATGAGGGGGGTGTAAACATGCAGTGGATACATCGATATGTGTAGTGTGGGAGAGCAGTATGAATGATTAGCTGGTGAGCTATATACATAGTGAGCTATGAACAGGGGCTATATACAAGTAGCAGGGGGGATGCAGGGGTCATGCATAGATGGAGAATGGAGAAGTCTGGTAGCTGGTTCACATGAGATCCTTATAGTGTTCTGTGAAAAGTGTTGTTTTGAGCAGCTTTCTGAAGTCCTTGAGGTCTACAGTTGCTCTCAGATCATCAGGGAGCGAGTTCCATAGAGTGGGTGCTGCCAGGGATAGTGCCCTTCTTGAGGTTTCTTGTCTTGTTCTGGCAAATTCTTTGGGGGTGGTGATGGTGTCTGAGGTTCCCTTTCTTCGGGGTCTGGTGCCTTGGTCAGCTTTGATGAGGGGTTGCAGGCAATTTGCTGAGAGATTCTGTTTTATTTTGAATATGTTTAGGAGTACCTTGTATCAGATTCGGGAGCTGATTGGGAGCCAGTGGAGGGGGTATAGGATGGGGGTAATGTGGTCGTGCCCCGAGGCACCTGTTATTATGTGGGTGGCAGTGTTCTGGGCTATCTGTAAAGGATGGAGTGCTTGTTTTGAGAGTCCAAGGTAAATGGGGTTGCAGTAGTCTAATGTGGGAGTGATGAGAGCTTGACAGACCGTACGGAAGTGATCCTGTGAGAGAATGGGTTTGAGACGCCTGATGGTTCTCATTTTGATGTATGCGTTCCTTGTGGTTCTGGCGATGTGAGACTGTAGGTTCAGGTCTTTGTCGAGAATCACTCCGAGGCATTTCACTTCGGGCTGTTTTGGTATTGTGATGTCGTTCAGCTTAATGGTGGTGTGGGGGAGAAGGTGGAGTTTCTGGTGATGAGTAGTGCTTCTGTTTTGTTATAGTTTATGGACAAGTTGTATCCCACGACATAGACCTGCAAAGGGACATCATCAGCCTCACGGGTCATGAATAAGGTTTGACGCTGTATGTGCAAAAGTACATATCATGTAGTGAACAGCAGATCACAACAGAACACGCGCCTTGCACATGTGCTGTCTCTGGGATGAGTGCCACACAGTAGCCCAGCAGACCTGTGTGTGTGACTGTTGTTTGGCTTAGGATGTACAGTGCAGGGAAGGGCATCTTGCCTCACATGTGGCTTGACCTTTGCACAGGAGATAAATACTAGTGCTGTGTCTCTGTTTTGCAGATGCAGTACTGAGTGTCCACTGTAGCCCATACTGCATGTACATGAGGCGAGATTTGCAATTGTCTCAGAATGTGCCTGCCAGGTTGGTTTACAGTCCTGGGTTTAGGCCATTTCATACAGGGACTTGTCATCTTGTTTATCTTAGAGAGTGGGGCAGGGTAAGGTGTGGAGATGTAGCAGAAGGGTTAGAGCATTGACTTAGTAAGGACCTGACCAGGGTTTGAATCCCACTAGTACTCTTTGTGGCCTTGGTAATGTCACTTAACTCCCTATTTCTTTATAAGTAAAGGTTTGGAATGCACTTGCAGTCACACTGCCAGGAACAAACAGGAGTTGTCACTGATTTGTAGAAACACACGCCATTTCGCATTGCAATGCAGCTGGAAAACCTGAACTGGCTCACAGTCTTGGTCCAGGAACTGGGTAAGTTGGCAACTCTGTTGCTTGGTTCATCAGCCTGCTGTGTGATGCAGCCTGGTATGTGTGGTTAGAGTTGTGCCAGCTTTGATTCCCAGAGTTGGCAATCTAATCAGCTTCCCGGTGTGAGAAATTTCCCGTTTGGAATCAAACTTTCAATTGCAGTGGAGTACGGCCTTTGTAGTCACTGATATAACCCCTCAACATATGTGCTACAGCTATCATGAGGTATCAGAGAGATATTCTTGGGAAGCCTAGGCTGTCTCACGATCTGTACCAAGGAACCGGGTCACTTTGCAACTCTGGAATCAGTGTTGCATTCCCATAATACATCAATGTTAGGAAACACCATATCAAGACTGGCTGTGGACTCTCCAAATTGGCTGAGGCCGAGGTTGCAATCCTTGGCTGAGGGCAAGATCATGCATGGACAACAGGTGTAGCGACGTGTGTGCGCGTTGACAGTGGCCAACAGGAGCTATGCATCGAGTGCACATTTTAGCTCTGCACAATGTCTGATGTCAGGAACTTGAAACCTGATATGAGGAATTATGGAAGCCCAATAACAGAAGCCACATTTTTTAGATGCAGACTTGCATCTGCTGGTGACTCTGATCGCCCTCAGGCAGGACCTATTGTCCCCCAGGGCCAGACACAACATGGGCCAGATGAGCAGGGCATGGCAGTGCATGCTGCACCGGTTCAACTGCAGCGCAGACTACACTAGAGTGGTGAGTACCTGTGTACAACTGTTCTGCCCATGTGGTAGGCTTTGGAAACTGGCTTCAGCTGTGCCCCACAGACTTGATCCAGTCCCAGGTTTACCCCATTGCTTGCAGGAACCTGTAGTTTCCCATTTCTTATCAAGTGCAATGGAGAATTCAGAACTATGTGCCCTTGCATATGATAGGGTTAACCCAGCACTAGAATGAGCCTGTCAGGCACATCTGAGACCAGTTGGCAACCCTAAAGAGTAGCCCAAGTCCCCAATTCCCAGAGGGCCCTTCTTTGCCAGTATTGCTCTTGTATTTACATTACAATACCTTATGGCATATATAGTCCCTGATTGTACCCATTTGTGCTTAGTGCTGCATGTGAGCTTGGCCACTAGCTGCAGATGTACCCTACAGGTTGAATCCAGTCCAGAGTTTACCTCATTTCATGCAGGGAACATGTAGTTCTGGTTTCTCCATAGCACTCCATAAACAAGGGTAAACTACAAGTCCCTGCATGCAATGGAGTTAAGCCAGAATTAGATCAAGCCTATCGGGCGCATGTGGACTCGGTGGCAACTCTAGCTATATGTCCACCATTGCATCAGGATGAGCCTGCCACAAAACCAGACATGGCTGTTAAGTGATATCCAGGACATTGGTAGCTGCACAAGTCTGAGTCGGCACTGCATGATTTAGGTAATGCACATACCTCCCAGCCAGATCGATCCTTCAGGCATATGACAAGGTTTGCAGATTAGGCATTTCGATGATAGACATTTTTGACCAGTCCAGGTTTTCCAGCAATCACATCAGGAAGCATCATGGTTTCTGCAGCACTGATTCCAAAGGGAACTACCAGGGACAAGAGATACCAGACTACATAACTGTGTCATTTGCAAGCAATTACTGTCACTATATCTCATTGATGAACCACATGTGTTAGCCACTTGACATAGCAGAGCTGCCAACAGGCTCCCAACACACTTGGCCTGCCAGATCCTGTCATGCATTCCCCCCGATGCATGCAGGCATACATATCTTGAATGTCTCTGTTAGATTCTATCGGAAAGGTCTAACCATATATCTCTGCTTACAATGTGGTTCAATTAAATGGCCAGAGGAAAACATAATTAACATAGCTTCTCCAGGAACAAGCAGGAAGTCAGTCCTCACATATAGGTGACATCGGTACCAACGGAGCCCCCATAGAAGCATCTGCCCAGCTTTCAAAGAAGGTCTTTGGGAGAAGCCACCATGCATGGCCCAAGGGTGCCATCTTGCTCAGTCTCCTTTTTTCCATGATCCCAATGGAAAAATTCTTGACAAAACTGTTCCAATCGCCAATGTAACACCAATTTTTAAAAAGGGTTTCAGGGGTGATCTGGGAAACTACAGACCGGTGAGCCTCACGTCAGTACCGGGAAAAGTGGTAGAAACCATCATAAAGAATAAAATTACTCAGCATGTAGATAGTCATGGCCTAATGGGAGACAGCCAACATGGCTTTAGATAAGGAAGATCTTGTCTTACTAATCTGTTATGTTTTTTTGAAGGTGTGAATAAACAGGTGGACAGGGGTGAGTCGGTTGATGTGGCGTATCTGGACTTTCAGAAAGCCTTTGACAAGGTCCCTCATCAGAGACTTTTGGCAAAACTAAAGAGTCATGGGATAGGAGGCAGTGTACTACTGTGGATCAGGAACTGGTTAAAAGATAGAAAGCAGAGGGATGGGCTAAATGGCCAATTTTCCCAATGGAGAAAGGTGAATAGTGGTGTACCCCAGGGATCTGTGATGGGTCCGCTGCTTTTTGACATATTCATAAATTACCTGGAAAGTGGAATAACGAGTGAGGTTATCAAACCTGCAGATAACACAAAACTATTTAAAGTTGTTAAAACCCAAGAGGATTGTGGAAAATTGCAAGAGGATCTTGATAAATTGGAAGACTGGGCATCAAAATGGCAGATGAAATTTAATGTGGACAAGTGCAAAGTGTAACACGGAAGATCTGCCCTCTGCCTCAGAAGCACAGAAATCTGCTGTTTGCAGTTTAGATTCTGACAGGCAGGCAAGTCACAAGGTTCCCAGTTACCATAGGCAACATAAACAAACTCAGACACGAGGTCTGCAGTCACGCCTAGCTAGTAAGCATTCCCCAGCTGCTGATGAAAACGGCTTTCACCTGTGCAAGGGAACGCCCAAGAAGCTGTATAAAAAATGCTCAGTGCAGTCAGAGTTAGACTGGCAGGACACGAGAAACTTGCAGGACTCAGAAGAAAGCTCAGAATATTCAGGAAATACAGACACAGAGTCAGAACTGCCTGAAACTTCTAGCAGGAAGTCACAAAGAAATTCACAGAAAGAAATAAGGAGAGTTTCACACAGAGAGGTCAGCTGTAAGAAGCACTTACCTCTGACGCAGCTTGAATTTCCTAAGCACCGGGCTGTGCTGAATGAATGGGAGGCAGCAAAAGGCAAACCGTATGTATCTGAAAAGCATGGCAGCTTAAAACAGTTACAAGCCCTAGAGAGGGAAAGAAATGCTATTGAAGATGTGTGTATGTCTGACCCTGAAGAGTGTGTGCCAGTGAAACCCTGCAAAAGATTTCCAAGGGAGAAATCTTCATATAATAGAAGAGAACAGTGTTATGGTTTGCAGCCCAATGTAAAAGGCAGGAAGTTTAAAAGTTTTAAGGATAAAGCTTACTCAGAGAAAGGTGTCTCTCCTTCCTGCTATTACAAGCTATATGACAGCTATTTGCCCTGCTGTGAAGAAGGCTGTTCAGAGAGCACTGATAGAGATACGGGACTAAGAAAGGTGCAAACTTTCTGTTCTAATGAAAATACTGTAAATGATAAAGCAAAGTGGGAGCCTATGATTACAGAGGCTGGTATTGAAAGCCCATGTGATGAAGCCATGGATTGTACACTGTTGTTATCCGATATGGGTTCCTCCTTATGCTGAAGCCAGGATAAGAGTGCCTCGTGAGTGCTGAGAAAGCTAAGAAGAGACAGCTAGCATATCGGATAAGATTTATACTGTGATTTATGATTTCTGTCGAAGCAAGATGCTATGTTTAAGTTTTCTTCAGTTTACCAGAAGTATGGTTGTATCCTGAGTTTTTTGTATTATAACCTTTTTGAAAATCCAACCCCGGGAGGGGAATAAAAATCCTTTTGAAAAACCTGACCACTTGACTCACAACTACAACTTTCTATAAGAAAGGTCAGGCCCAGCAGTCTGGCTGTTAGCTTAGGCCACAGTCCAGCTCCTGCTGGTGACAAAAGTTATGCACCTAGGGAAGAACAACCAAAACTATGGTTACACAATGCAAGGTTCCACATTAGGAACCACCACCCAGGAAAAAGATTTAGGCGTCATTGTGGATAACATGTTAAAACCCTCGGCCCAGTGTGCAGCAGCAGCCAAGAGAGCAAATAGAATGCTAGGTATCATAAGGAAAGGAATGGAAAATAAAACAAAAGCTATTATAATGCCTCTATATCGTTCCATGGTGAGACCGCACCTTGAATATTGTGTGCAATTCTGGTCGCCGTATCTTAAAAAGGATATAGCGTTATTAGAAAAGGTTCAGAGAAGAGCCACCAAAATGGTAAAGGGGATGGAAGGATACTCCTATGAAGAAAGGCTAAAAAGGTTAGGGCTCTTTAACCTGGAAAAGAGACGGCTGAGGGGAGATATGATAGAAGTCTATAAATTAATGAACGGGGTGGAACTGGTAAACATAGATTGATTGTTTACGTTATCAGAATATTGGAAGACTAGGGGACATGCAATGAAGCTACAGGGTAAACTATTTAAGACTAATAAGAGAAAGCGTAGTTACTCACCTGTAACAGGTGATCTCCGGAGGAAAGGTCCATAAACCATTATTAAGAAGGGACCCAGGATATCAATGCTTGACCCAGTACAAGCATTGTGGAATCTGTGTCTTTTGGGGAAACTGCTAGGTACGTATGACCTAGATTGGCCACTGTTGGAAACAGGATACTGGGCTTGATGGACCTTGGTCTGACCCAGTATGGCATATCTTATGTTCTTATATTCCTAAAAGCTAGTTATCTGGTAGGCATACTGGTTCATCTTCCCACCTCGAGTCGACGCCTCCCGGCGCTGTTCTCAGCCCCATTTTTCTCGAGGTCTCTCTTGACCGTTGTTCGTGACTTTTTTCACCTGGGGGTTGTTGACCTGTCCAAGTGTTTCCCACTCTCCTGGTCAGTTCAAAAATGTGTGACCACTGCAGTCAAATCATGTCCTTACTGATACCCATGACTGTTGCTTGCGCTGCTTGGGCCCTGACCATGACAGCACCTTCTGCGACCTGTACCAGGCCATGTCAGTCAAAACCAACAGAGTTGCATGAAAAGTAGTTCACTAGATCCGACTTGGCACTTGCCTCCCCGGCACCAAGCCCAGCACATCCCGCGATACCTGGGTGTCCTTGGAGTCCCACGTCTATGGTTCCTTCAAGAAGACCCTGGAGCCAGTGAAAAAGAAGAAGTCATCAAAGTCCACTGAGGTTGCACTGGAGAAACCCGGTAAAACTCCATGGAGGGACTCGGGTGACTCCGAGAAGTGCCCCAACAAGGTCCTTAAGAAGGATTCCTTCGCTGGAGGAGACCATGTGAGGTTCCTCAAGGCCTTAGTCCTCATCGAGGATGCACTCCATAGAGTGCCGATGCCGGGCCCGAAATCCTTGCTGCCTGCGCCACTGTGGGCCTTTTGGCTTGGAAACCAGAATGGAGCAGAACATCATTGCCATCCTGGCCCTGCAGCAGGCGATGATGGCTGGTTCCTCTGCCTCATTCGCTCTGACAACCGGGCCGTCAACTGCTAGGGAGTCCCCAGTAGTTGAGCCGAGAATCGAGCACCTCAGCCTCGAGAAAGTCCTCAGCGCTGGTCGAGGTCCTGGTCCCTCTCATTGGGTACCCGGTTCTCCTCAGCCAGTATCTGAGATTCAGACCCCAGATCCTCCACAGGCCCAGCCATTCGGCACAGGCCTCAACACATGGAGTCACATGGCCTGAGATTCCTCGTAACTGCTCGACTCTGAGTGAGAAGCAAAAGACGAGGGGTTCCCGGACACCAGAAGGCACTGAGACATTCTTTCGGACCCGTCTCCCCTGGTGTCTCATGCCATTCTTCTCCCAAGGATGTAGCCTTTCAAGACTTCGTCAGGGATATGGCTAGGGCTCTCTCGATGCAAACTGAAGTGGAGGAGGACCCATGCATCGAGGACTTGGAGATTCTGCAGTATGAGACTCCACCTAGAGAAACCCTCATGGTACCCATACAGCTGATCCTTGAGAGGCTGTTCCTCCAAATGTGGGAGATGCTGGCGTCGGTGCCTATAGTCCGCCGTCACCTCGACACTATGTACTGCATCTGGAAAGGACTGGGGTTTCACAAATGCCAGCTCCCGCATAGCTCCATGGTCTTCGAGTTGATCACGCAGAAGCCCGACTCCTCTGTCCCTACCAACAGGAAGGCCTAGGTCCTTGACGCCCTCAGGCACAAATGCTATCAGGGCTCAATGCTGGGTTGCTGGATCCAGGCCTATTAACTCTACAAGAGCTGTCAGGGTTTGCAGCAGGCCTCATCAAGGAACCCCTCCAACAGTTCCTCTCTTGGGCTGCCTATGACGGCTTTGAGTCGGCAGCTCGAGTTGTGTCAGCCAGCATCGGGGCCCGGCACAAGGCCTGACTGCAATCCTCCGACTTCGAGCAGTGGGTCCAGGATAAACTGCTCGATGTCCCCTATACCGGTGAGAACCTCTTCGGCAAATCCATGGCCGACAAAGCTGCTGAGATCGAGACAAAGTTTGTGACCCATCAGAGGCTTTCTAAGACGACCTCATCCCATCCCTGCAAAACCATTGGTGAAAAGGCCCCTTTTTCTGAGGAAAAAGGGTGCCTTTACACAGGGTCACCAGTACTAGCCCTACTCTGGCCATCAACCAAACAGTCGAAATTCAAAGTAACCTAGTAGTGAAGCTAATGCAATTTTTTTTTGTCGGAGCGGTTACCACAGTGAGGGAACAGGGGATATCCCAAACCGCTGTAGCCAGTCCCTTTTAATTAAACTTATAATAAAACTTTATAAAGGTGCATAAAGAAAGACCACTTAGCTGCAAAAATCGGCGGTGACCATCACACGCCAGGAAATTATTTAACACAGAATCAGGCTGTGAAGACTAGCGAAGCCGCTTCAGGAACGACGTGGCACGTTTTGGGGTCCATAAACAATCACCCCTGCATCAGGTTCCAGCTTTTATTCTAGCCAGGCTGCCCTGGCTAGAATAAAAGCTGGAACCTGATGCAGGGGTGATTGTTTATGGACCCCGAAACGTGCCACGTCGTTCCTGAAGCGGCTTCGCTAGTCTTCACAGCCTGATTCTGTGTTAAATAATTTCCTGGCGTGTGATGGTCACCGCCGATTTTTGCAGCTAAGTGGTCTTTCTTTATGCACCTTTATAAAGTTTTATTATAAGTTTAATTAAAAGGGACTGGCTACAGCGGTTTGGGATATCCCCTGTTCCCTCACTGTGGTAACCGCTCCGACAAAAAAAAAAAAAAAAAAAAAATTGCATTAGCTTCACTACTAGGTTACTTTGAATTTCGACTGTTTGGTTGAAGTTATATTGATCGAGATTGGGTATAATTTAGTTTTGCTACTCTGGCCATCAGCAGGGTTCTCACCTGAAGAGGCAAGGACACTGAGCTCAGAAGGTAAAAATATCTAAGCCCAGGATCCAACTCCTACCCAGCCTGGGGAAAGCTTTTGACTCCAGGGCAGGGCCTTCCCTCCCCCAGGAGACCTTCACCAACCCACAGGGGGGTGCCTGGTGCTCTTTGTCTACATATGGGCCTCAATCACCTTGGAACTTTGGGTACTGCAGGTGGTTAGGGAGGGATATCTCCTCCACCTGCAGCAGATTCTACCCAGGTTCTTTCCCGGAAAGCTGGTATGACCCCTCCTTCACCAGACTCTGCTGCTCACAGATCTCGCAGGTCTTCTCAGGGACAAAGCAATAGAATCTGTACCCAGACACCTGTGGGATAAAGGCTTCTACTCCAGGTACTTCCCTGTCCCAAAGAGGACTGGGGGCTTCAGGTCCATCCTAGACCTGTTAAACTTAAACAGATTTCTGGTGAGGGAGAAGTTCATGATGCTCTCCCTTGGAACACTGCTGTCCTACCTCCACCAGGGAGACTGGCTTGCTCCTTGGACCTAAAGGATGCTTACACACACATCCTGATCCACTCCACCCACAGACAGTGCCTAAGGTTTTTTGTGAGGAGGACACTGCTAATACAGGATGCTACCCTTCGGCCTGGCCTCCTCGCCAAGGGTCTTCACAAAGTGCCTAGAAGTAGTCACTGCCAACCTACGTCTGCAAGGGACTTTTGTCTTCACATATCTACATGACTGGCTCATCAGGGGCAGCATGGCCACAGAGGCCCATGAGGTCACAGGGCACGCAACCCTCCTGCTGCAGCACCTGGGGTTTATCATCAACCACCCCAAATCTCAGTTCACCCCAGCCAAGAGCCTGGAATTCATAGGCGCTCAGCTGGACACCCTGCAGGCCAAGGCCTTTCTTCCAAGGGAAAGGGCAGACCTCCTCAGGGAGTTAGCTGCGGACATGCAGCGCCATCACTCGGTGCCAGCCTGTCTCCTTCTCTGCCATCTGGGCCACATGGTCTCTTCACTACATATGCAGTAATGCCTGTGCTCTCAGTGGATGCAAGCCACGGACAGACTGTGGGACAGGATCAAGGTAACCCGCCAGCTGGTAGAGTTCCTTGACTGGTGGCAACTTCCCGCCACCTTCAGGCCAGGATGCATTTCCAGGCATCCATGCCCCAGAGAGTCCTGACCATGGACACCGCCCTCCTCAGTTGGGGAGGCATTGCGAGGACAGTCACTCACAAGGCGGTTTATCCTAGGCAGAATCCTTGCTACAGATCAATCTTCTGGAACTCAGGGCAATCTTCCTGGCCCTACAGGCATTATGCCACTGCCTGCGACACCAGCCAGTGCTGATACAGACAGACAACCAAGTCGCCATATTCTACATCAACAAGCAGGGGGCAGGGGGCATGGGGTCATACTCCCTCTGCCAGGAGGTGGTGACTCTCCTTTCCTTTGCAGCTCCTGTGCTCCTGTGCTCCTGTGGGCAGTCTACTTCCGGGGCCAGGATAACCTCCTGGTGGACAGACTGAGCAGGGTGCTCCAACCGCATGAGTGGCACCTGAACCCCAGAGTGGCCTCAAGGCTCTTACATCTCTGGGGGATGCCCATAATGGACCTCTTTGACACCCCAGACAATGCGGAGCTGCCCCGCTTTTGTTCGTGGCAGTTGCTCCCGGCAAGTGTGTTGGCGGATGCCTTCCTGATCTTGTGGACAGAAGGCCTTCTCTATGCCTTTCTGCCAATTCCCCTGGTTGCCAAGACCCTCTTCAAGGTAAAGTGTGAGGGGGCAGCACTGATACTAATTGCCCCCAGGTGGCCCAGACAGTCTTGGTTCCCACTGCTGCTCTCCTTGTCGGCAACACTCCCAGTCCCGCTCGGCCATGCCACAGACCTCCTGTCTCAAGAAGAGGGCTTCTTCCTGCATCCCAATCTGGGGTCCCTAATGCTAACAGCGTGGCTGCTGAAAGGGTAGCTTTTGCCCCTTTCAACCTCCCATGAGAAGTCGAGGAGGTCCTGTTGGCCTCCCACAAGCCCTCCACGAGGTGAGCTTATGCCTTTAAGTGGCAAAGATTCTCGGTATGGTGTGCGGAGAGAAGGGAGGACACATTTTCCTGCCTGGTGCAACTAGTGCTGCAGTTCCTACTGCATCTGTCACATGCTGGACTAACTCAGTGAGGATGCACCTGAGTGCGATTGCCACCACCCAATCGAGGGGAAACTCCTCTTGGGTCAGCCCCTAGTCTCTTGGTTCCTCCAGGTCCTCCTGTTGTCTAAGCCCTCTGTCTGCTCCCTGGCGGCAGAATGGGACCTCAATGAGATACTCTCACAGCTCACCAGGCCACCATTCGAGCCTCTAGCTACTTGCCATCTGTGGTATCTCTCATGGAAGGTTGCCTTCCTGGTAGCTCTCATATCTGCTCGCAGAGTAAGCGAACTTCAGGCCCTGGTTGCAGAGCCGCCATATACACGATTCAACAAGAACACGGTGGTGCTCCGCACTCACCCCTTATTCCTCCCAAAGGTGATAGCTCCTTTCCACCTAAACCAGGAGGTGGTCCTTCCCACCGTTTTCCTGCAGCCTCATGCCGGTTGTGAGGAAATTATAACTCCATACACTGGACTGCAAACGGCCCTGTCCTACCTACAGCAGATTCAGGGCCATCGCAAAGCTCCTCAGTTTTTCATTTCCTATGAGCCCAGCAGCTGGGGTTTCCTATGACAAAGCAAACTCTGTCCACTTGGGTGGTAGACTGTATTGACCTCACCTATGAGCAAGCTAGGTTCTCCCTGGAACACCGGATCACAGTGCATCAAGTGAAGGTGATGGCCACATTGGTGGCGAACCTTCACTCAGTACCAGTGACAGAGATATGCAAAGTCTCCGCATGGTCTTCAATTCATACATTCGCAGCTCACTACTACCTGGAGAGTAAGTCCCATCGGGACAGTGCTTTTGGCCAGGCGGTACTCCGTAATCTTTTCGGGGTGTAGGCAACTCCTGCCCTCCTACCCTTCTGTGCTCAGGCTACCCGAGGGATGGTGCCGCTAGATACTAGGGTCTTGCAGAGTCTCTCAGTGGTGACTCACCTTCTGCAACTCACAGCTACCTGACGGTCGCAGTTGGTGCTATCGTCATTCGGTCCTCGGTAGCCTAGAGTTAGGGAGTCCCATCTGTGAGGACTGACTTCTTGTTTGTTCTTGAATAGAGTGTAATTATTCACCTGTAACAAGTGTTCTCCAGGGACAGCAGGAATTACTCCTCACAACCCTCCTTCCTCATCTAGGAGTTGCCTCCCTACCATGTTTTATTTTTACTACTGTCCTAGCTATATCATCTGAATGAGTGTGGTGGCATTTCCCAAAGTCTTTCTTAGAAAACTGGGGAGATGCTTCCATGGAGGCTCCATTGATGCCACCCATATGTGAGGACTGATTTCTGTTGTCCATGGAGAACCCCTGTTACAGGTGAGTAACTACACTATATTTGACCTAGCAATATGAACAGTAGTGTCACATTCCCTTTATTGAGGCAATAATGACTGCACATATGTCTTCACACAAATCACTTCTTACACATGTACAAATTCAGTTCCTTAACATACTTTTCCACCTTGGTAGTTCTGAGATTCCTAGATGCCCAGGTCCATGAGTGAGATATTAAGTAGGTCCTGGTTTTATGAGCAGCACATCCTGAAATATTTAGGGACTTTCAGCACTGCATCACATGAGTCCAAGCAGGGTCTACAAATACCATACTGCATTTGAATGTGAAATGAGCACCAGAACTGCCAGACCATCTCAGTCCTGGAGTTGGTAAAGTGGGCAACCATGTGATTTGATATATACACTTGTCTATTGCATCTAAAGGGGGTTGATAATGATGTAAAGGCACTGGCCATGTACATGATGCAGAGGTGATTGGTATGAACAGATGTGCTTTGCGGTCCACCCAAGACTAGGTCATAGCTGTTGGACACATCCAGAGGAGCCTTGTTACCCAATTCCAGGAGTTGAGAATGTTTGGAAGTTTGGAAGTTTGGGTTAAACATGTGCATTGGAATGCAATCTGGTATGTGTAGTCTCAGATGTTAACCATAGCAATCAGTGCTGCGTGTCCCATAGTGCTTCAGAATGAGATGGTCACACATCTGGGACTGACTTATAATCACACTCCTGAAACTGGGTAACTTGGCAAGCCTACATATTTGGTGACAGTGGCCACCACCAGCAGTCCTGAATGTGAGGAGGGAGTAAAAGAGTGGGCCACATCAGGGTAAGGCAACACAGACGCCCTGCTGGGCCTTGGTCGCACTCCACTATGCCTGACCATTTATGTATGGCCTAGATGCAGCAGAGTTGCCAAGTGTTAAAGTTCTAAGAGGGGGTATGGGAACCTCTCCTGGATAACTGAAAATGCCATGTGGATGCATTATGGTTCCTGGCACAGTGATTTCCAGGGGTGGGAGACAAGACTAAAAGATCCTACACTTCCTCACAGTGGTAATGTGAGACCCCAAATGGAGAACATATTCCATCTCCTGGCTTTGGTCTGAGCTGCTGAATTACCCTGTTCCAGGAATGATTTTAGACAGCATCCCAGGATGTCTGATGATCTTCATTATGGCACAAGCAGGGCTTATTCACATGCCTAACATGAGCCACACCACATAACATTATGTATATGCAGACACATTAACACCTACATCCAGCCAGAGCTGTCACCTCTGCAATTGCATTACTTCACAAATCCAGACACACATACCTGGTTTTATGCAGACTTCAACAAGGGCATGTTGTTGTCACATGGTGCCAACAGCACAGGTCTGATGGCAGGCAGGCCTCTGGAATGTGTAACAGCTCGGTTCAGGCTGGTCACATGTGTTGGTAGTTACACTTTGGTACAACATTATCAGAGTGACCCTGAGCGAGACCTGTTTTACCTTCCTGCACACTCACACATGCATTTAGGATGCCATCTATGAAAGGCAGGGCAGGTGCACATAGACTTGGGGATGGTGACCTGGAGGGCTCAGGCAGCTACAAACATTGGTACATAGCACATGAGTTAGCCACATCAGTTACGCATCTGAGAGGCACAGCAGTGCCTTTTCACCAGTGCTATTTTGCAGACAATTCTTTGTGGATGCTATATGTAGCAGGGTTGGCAAATGACCCAGTTTGAAGAGTGGGTTTGTGAGACAGTCCTGGGTTTGCATGATTGTTGTCTAGATGCCTAATGGTACCCACAGCAGTGATTTCAATGTGAGTGAGGCAGGACAACCAATGGCAATCTGCATATTGAGGACAGTATGATACTATAACTCTAGCAGACCCTGGTCTGTGATAAGAGGGTAGCCTTTCTTTTGTGTTATCTTATTGAGGAACATGGTTAAGTGCTGTCGAGTTGATGTCGACTCATGGCGACCCTCTGGATTGTTGACCTAAACTTTTTTCGGTCTTCAGCCAAGCGGCTCACTGTTGATAGAGTGGTATCCATAGCTGCTGTTATTTTATCAGTCCATCTCATAGCCGGCCTTCCTCTTTAATGTGACCTTCTACCTTGCCAAGCATTACGTCTTTCTCCAATGATCTCTCTCTTTGCATGATGTAACCAAAGTATGAAATACAAAGTCTTGTCATCTGAGCTTCTAAGGAAAGCTTAAGTTTGATCTCCTCTAATACCGACTGGTTTGGTCTTCAGGCAGTCCATGATATACACAGTATTTGTCACCAGCACCATAATTCAAAGACATCAATTTTCTTCCTATCCAACTTTCGCATCCATATGATGTTATTGAAAATACTATGGCCTGGACAAGTCAAATCTTTGTATGGAGAGAGACATCTCTGCTCTTGAGAATCATGTCTAGATCATTCATATCCATTCTACCAAGAGCAATACATTGTCGGATTTCTTGACTGCTAGTCCTTTGTTTATTGATTGTTGATCCAAGTCTTTTAAAGCTGTCAATTTCAATTTCTTTTCCATCAATAATGAACTTATTGATTTTGCCAGTTGTCAGGATCTTTGTCTTCATAACTTTAAGGTGCAGACCCATTTTAAGACTATATTCCTCAGTCAGTAATATGGTATCATCAGCATAGCGAAGGTTGTGGATGAGTCTTCCAACAATCTTCACATCTCAATTGTCTTTATATAGTCCTGCTTCTCTGATGATTTGTTCTGCATATAAATTAAAGAGATAGGGGGAAAGTATGCAGCCTTGTCATGAGTATGTCCTTGTGGTGAGGAACATAAGAAATTCCATGCTGGGTCAGACCAAGGTCCATCAAGCCCATTATCTGGTTTCCTACTGTGTCCAATCCAGTTCACAAGTACTTGGCAGGTTCCCAAAAAAGGTGCACAGGTTTCATAATGCTTGTCCCTGTTAAGCAGTGGATTTCTCAGATCTTCTTTAATAATGGTTTAAGGACCTTGCCTCCTACATCCTACTTGCCTCCTCCTACTTGTCCAAACATTTTTTAAACCCAGCTACATTAACAGCTTTTACTACATCCTCGGGTAACGAATTACAGAGTTTGATTGCATGTTGATTGAAAAAATAGTTTCCCTTATTAGTCTTAAATGGGTTAAAGTGTAGCTTAATTGCATGTCTCCTAGTCTTTTAACTTTTTGATGTTGTAAACAACCGATCTACGTTTACATGTTCCACCTCATTCATTAATTTATAGACTTCTATCATATCTCCCCTTACTGGTATTTTTTCCAAGTTGAAGAACCCTAACCTTTTAAGCCTTTCCTCATAGGGATATTCTTCCATCCCGTTTATCATTTTGGAGGCTCTTCTCTTTTCTAATTCTGCTATATCCTTTTTAAGATATTGCAACCAGAATTGCACACAATATTCAAGGTGCAGTCGCACCATGGAATGATACAGAGACATTATAATATTGTTGGTTTTATTCTCTAATCCTCTCCTTACGATTCCTAGCATTCTATTTGCTTTCTTGGCCGCCACTGCATACTGGACAGAGGGTTTCAACATATTATCCATGATGACACCTAAATCTTTTTCCTGGGTGGAACATGACATTGTGTAACCGTAGTTTGGGTTGTTCTTTCCTAGGTGCATAACTTTGCACTTGTCCACATTAAATTTCATCTTCCATTTGGCTGTCTAGTCTTCCAATTTATCAGGGACCTCTTGCAATTTTTCACAATCCTCTTGCTAATCTGAAAATTTGATCACCTCACTCGTTATTCCCATTTCTAGGTCATTTATAAATATGTTAAAAAGAAATGATCCCAGCACAGATTCCTTGGGTACTCCACTATTCACTTTTCTCCATTGAGAAAATTGGTCATTTAGCCTTACTCTTTGCTTTCCATCTTGTAATCAGTTCCTGATCCGCAATAGCATACTGCCTTCTATCCCTTGACATTTTAATTTTGCCAAGTCTCTTATGAGGGACCTTGTCAAAGGCTCACTCATCTCTGAACTCTTTCCTTGAAATCTTGAGGAACTTAGGAAGAAAGGGCAGGAGCTCAGAAGGAAGCACCCTGAGTTCCTCCAGCATTTGCTGGAAGAGATCAGCCCGCAGGAGAAAGATGAGTGCATATACCTCTCGCCTACACACAGACACCTAACTCAACAGCCACAACATCCTTAGGAATCGTCTTCTACAGAACCATTGGGCATTTCTTCATACAGCTGCTCTATGTGTCTACCTTGCACACGGGGATATATAGAGGAAACATGCAGTATGCATTCATGATGCTGTGCACGTAGTCCTCATTTTCTGTCTCTAGCCCTGGATACCTGCTTGTATGATGTACCTTGCCTCCACACCATCTGTAAAAAGACACCTTCACACACCAAACAAGGAGTGGGCTACAAATATATCAGGCCATCAACATAGTGAATACCCTTCCACTATCACCCTTTGAGCTATATTGCCCTCACCTATGGTCTGTAGACTCCACCATTTCTCCTCAGCATATGTACAACCAGTGACAAAGCTGACATCTTCCAACATACACATCTTGGAACAGGCACATATCATAGTGGGATGAAAGGAGAACCAATAGCATCATGCTCCTGTTATGGAGCTGTCAGTGAATTATGTTAGGAAAGGGAAATTCATGTGCAGTATGTCACAACCTTGGTGGAGTGGCTTTCAGCACCATGCCCATGGTGGCCTTTTACTTTTCTCAGCTCTGTTGCATTGGTCCCCTCCCCCCATTGTCTGAACAGAGGTTTTCTCTGTGCACACACTACTAAGTGTTATTTCCCTCCCTCCCCTGGGATAATCATAGCTTTATAGGTACTTACACATCTTAAGACAGGAGGTGCTTTCAGGTGAAGCTCATTACCCAAATCAGTCATACACTAAGGACCTGAGATTAATTAAGCTTCAGGTGAACAAGGTAAATTAAACGTATTAGGTACAGTTTTATTGGTATAAATACCCATAGCAACCCCTAGTAAGCAAGAACTTAAAGATCTAGACACAAACTTAAAACTAAGATGCAGACAGCAGTCCAGCAGCGGGATGGGGGCTTTCCAGTCTTTTGCATTGAGTGTCACATGTATGATTTTCTCCCAGTTGGTGAGAGGTCTTACGTGTGCACTCGGTGCAAGGAGCTCTTTTCTCTCAGGGAACAAGTACATTCTCTAGAGGCTAAAGTAGCAGACTTGGAAAACATAAGACAGACAGAGAGGTACATAGACGAGACCTACAGGGATATAGTCCTGAAGTCCCACCTCCAGTCTGGCAGCACCCCTGTTGCCATGGAGGAGAGAGGTCACGTGACAGGACAGCATCACCCTGGTGTGGCAGGAAGTGATTCTGTAACTAGGACCTGTCCTCCAGGTGATGTAAAACCCTCTCGCACCGAGGAAGTTTCTCCAGGGTCATGTGCCCATGAGGGAAGGGTTAGGACAGCCGTTATAGTTGGTGATTCGATCATTAGGCATGTAGATAGCTGGGTGGCTGGTGGACGTGAGGATCGCCTGGTAACATGCCTGCCTGGTGCAAAGGTAGCGGACCTCACGCGCCACCTAGATAAGGTCTTAGATAGTGCTGGGGAGGAGTCTGCTGTCTTGGTACATGTCGGTACCAATGACATAGGAAAATGTGGTAGGGAGGTTCTGGAGGCAAAATTTAGGCTTTTAGGTAGGAAGTTGAAATCCAGAACTTCCAGGGCAGCATTCTCCGAAATGCTTCCTGTTCCACGCTCAGGACCCAAAAGGCAGGCAGAGCTCCGGAGTCTCAATGCGTGGATGAGACAGTGGTGCAGAGATGAGGGTTTTGGATTTATTAGGAACTGGGGAACATTCTGGGGAACGGAGGGGCTCTTCCGAAGGGATGGGCTTCACCTTAACCAGGATGGAACCAGGCTGCTGGCATTAACCTTTAAAAAGGAGATAGAGCAGCTTTTAAACTAGATATTAGGGGAAAGCCGACAGTCGCCCAAGAGCGGATGGTTCGGAAGAATGTATCCTTGAAGGATACTACCAAAAGCAGAGAGGTTCCACAAAAGAGTAAAGTAGCCCAAATGCCCTCAAGTATGGAGCAGACAGAGCTTAAAGATCCCAATTTACCCATGTCTAACAATAGCCAAATTAACATGAATAAAATACATTCTCTAAAATGCTTGTATGCAAATGCTAGAAGTCTAAAGAATAAGATGGGAGAGTTAGACTATATAGCACTAAATGAAAGGTTAGATATGATTGGAATATCAGAGACATGGTGGAAGGAGGACAACCAGTGGGACACTGTGATACCTGGGTACAAACTATATCGTAATGATAGAGCTGATCAAATTGGTGGAGGGGTTGCGCTCTATGTTAGAGAGGGCATTGACTCAGAAAGGATTAAAGTTTTGCAGGAAACAAAATCTGCTGTAGAATCTATATGGATTGAAATTCCATATAAAAGGGGGAAGGCAATGGCAGTGGGGGTGTACTATCGAGCACCTGGCCAGAATGACCAAATGGATGATGAAATGCTCAAAGAAATCAAGGAAGCTAACAAAAGTTACAGCACAGTAATAATAATGGGTGATTTCAATTACCCCGGTATCGACTGGGTCAGTGTCACGTCAGGACATGCTAGGGAGAAAACGTTCCTAGATGAAATAAATGACTGCTTCTTGGAGCAGCTGGTTCATGAACCGACCAGAGGGGAAGCCATATTAGACCTAGTCCTTAGTGGAACACCAGATCTAGTGCAAGAGATAAGGGTGTTGGGGCCACTTGGCAATAGTGATCATAGCATGATCGCCTTTGATTTAATTAGTGGAGGAGGGATAGTAAGGAAATCCACAGTACTACCTTTTAACTTTCGAAAGGGAGACTATGATAAAATGAGGAAAACAGTTAAGAAAAAACTAAAAGGAGCAGTTGCGAAGGTTAAAGACGTACATCAAGCTTGGGTGTTGTTGAAAAATACTATCTTGGAAGCCCAGACCAGCTGTATTCCACGCTTTAAGAAAAGTGGAAGGAAGTCCAAAAAACTGCCAGCATGGTTTAAAGGTGAGGTCAGAGAGGCTGTTGTTGCCAAAATGCATCTTTTAGGAAATGGAAAAAAGAGCCAAACGACGAAACCTGGAAACAGCACAAGCACTGGCAAGTCAAATGCAAGGCATTGATAAGGCAGGCAAAGAGAGAATTTGAGAAGAAGCTTGCTGCGGAAGCAAAAACTTGAAATAAAGACCTTTTCAAGTACATTCGTAGCAAAAAACCTGTGAGAGAGTCAGTTGGTCCATTAGATGATAAAGGGGTTAAAGGAGCACTAAGAGGCGACAAGGCGACAGCGGAGAGACTGAATGAATTCTTTGCTTCGGTCTTTACTGAGGAAGATGTAGGGATGTTACCCATGACTGAAGTGGTATTTAAAGGTGTGGAAGAATTGAAGGAAATATCGATACATCGGGAAGATGTCTTACAACTATTAGATAAACTGAAGAGTAGCAAATCACCTGGGCCGGATGGTATACATCCAAGGGTGTTGAAAGAACTGAAATATGAGATTGCAGAACTGCTATCAGTAATCTGTGAACTATCATTAAAATCATCTCTAATACCTGAAGATTGGAGGATCGCCAATGTAACACCAATTTTTAAAAAGGGTTCCAGGGGTGATCCGGGAAACTACAGACCGGTGAGCCTGACATCAGTACCGGGAAAAATGGTAGAAACCATCATAAAGAATAAAATTACTCAGCATGTAGATAGTCACAACCTAATGGGAGACAGCCAACATGGCTTTAGCCATGGAAGATCTTGTCTTACTAATCTGTTATGTTTTTTTGAAGGAGTGAATAAACAGGTGGACAAAGGTGAGTCGGTTGATATTGTGTATCTGGACTTTCAGAAAGCCTTTGACAAGGTCCCTCATCAGAGACCTTTGGCAAAACTAAAGAGTCATGGGATAGGAGGCAGTGTACTATTGTGGATCAGGAACTGGTTAAAAGATAGAAAGCAGAGGGTAGGGCTAAATGGCCAATTTTCCCAATGGAGAAAGGTGAATAGTGGTGTACTCCAGGGATCTGTGCTGGGTCCGCTGCTTTTTGACATATTCATAAATGACCTGGAAAGTGGAATAACGAGTGAGGTTATCAAATTTGCAGATGACACAAAACTATTTAAAGTTGTTAAAACCCAAGAGGATTGTGAAAAATTGCAAGAGGTTCTTGATAAATTGGAAGACTGGGCATCAAAATGGCAGATGAAATTTAATGTGGACAAGTGCAAGGTTATGCACCTAGGGAAGAACAACCCAAACTATTGTTACACGATGCAAGGTTCCACATTAGGAACCACCACCCAGGAAAAAGATTTAGGCGTCATTGTGGATACCATGTTAATTAAAACCCTCGGCCCAGTGTGCAGCGGCGGCCAAGAGAGCAAATAGAATGCTAGGTATGATAAGGAAAGGAATGGAAAATAAAACAAAAGATATTATAATGCCTCTATATCGTTCCATGGTGAGACCGCACCTTGAATACTGTGTGCAATTCTGGTCGCCGTATCTTAAAAAGGATATAGCGATTTTAGAAAAGGTACAGAGAAGAGCCACCAAAATGGTAAAGGGGATGGAAGGATACTCCTATGAAGAAAGGCTAAAAAGGTTAGGGCTCTTTAACCTGGAAAAGAGACGGCTGAGGGGAGATATGATAGAAGTCTATAAATTAATGAACGGTGTGGAACGGGTAAACGTAGATCGATTGTTTACCTTATCAGAATATAGAAAGACTAGGGGACATGCAATGAAGCTACAGGGTAAACTATTTAAGACTAATAAAAGAAAATATTTTTTCACTCAATGTGTAATCAAACTCTGGAATTTGTTACCGGAGGATGTAGTAAAGGCTGTTAGTGTAGCTGGTTTAAAAAAGGTTTGGACAAGTTCCTGGAGGAAAGGTCCATAAACCATTATTAAGTAGTGACCGAAGATATCAATGCTTGACCCAGTACAAGCATTGTGGAACTTGTGTCTCTTGGGGAAACTGCTAGGTACATATGACCTAGATTGGCCACTGTTGGAAACAGAATACTGGGCTTGATGGACCTTGGTCTGACCCAGTATGGGATATCTTATGTTCTTATGCAGAGTCTACCACAGTTAGCCATACAGTCTGAACCAGGGTACACACAGTCATACAGTACTGAGCTGCCTGCACAGGTGGCACGCCATACCAGGATTGCAGTTTGGGGAGGCCTTCCATGTTCTTTTGGCTAGCCAGCACCATTTGGATTGGGTGCAGATATAACTCCTCATTATATCGGATCCCTTATAGCTGTGTGAAATTGGATTTCACGTGGCCGCATGTGGCAACTGGAATACATCATCCTCAATGGCAGCAGATACTGATTGTCACAGACAACACACACTCCAACTGATAACAGATGTCGGCACCACACCTATATTCAGAATAATCTACTATGATTTGTGGGAATGTTGCTGAGACCCGAATGTGTCCCCTGGTCCACTGGATATTTCTAAACCTGCTGGTCAACACTGGATGCCTAGCAAATGCTCATAATGGCTGGTCCTGTGCTGTATGTGGCAGACAATGCCCAAGTTTTTAATGGACTAACAAAAAGACCTGAAAAATAATCCGGAAAAATATGTATTAATAAAGCAAAAATCAGATCAAAGTATTACAATAATATAGATAGGGACTTCAAACAATTGTGAACTTATTAAGGCCTAAAAAGACCCTCTAGCATAACAGCATCAAAGGGCCATGACTAGTATGCTCAAAATCATCCAGGGGTTCATCCTAAATCGTCTTGGGTCCCCCCCAGGAGTTATGGATCCAGCTATATGTATCTTTAAAGATCTTGTCGACTATATGGGAGGAGTGGCCTAGTGGTTAGGACAAGGTACTTCAGGCCGGAGGGCCTGGGGTTCAAGTCCCACCTGGGGACAGCAATCTCAGGCCAGAGGGACTGGGATTTCTAGTCCTATAGGCACTCCTTGTGGTCTTGGGCAAACCACTTAACCCTCCATTGCCCATGTTCCCTGTAAGTATTAGCGTATGTGTGTCATATCCCCTCGTGTTAAATGTATCTCCCAATTGACCGCTTTGACCCGGTGAAAAGCGGGATATAAATACAGCTAAATAAATAAATAAATATATGTACCTTTAAAGACCTGTCGACTATGGAAGATCCATATGTTTTTCATGCATGATGGAATTTATCGTCAGTGGAACAAATGGCTTTGTATCACCTTCAAATAGAAACTTCTATAGTAATTACCATACTGATAAGGGTGGCAGTATTGTTATTCAAGACCATGCAGCTTTTTATGAAGAAGCTTGTCGTCAGCTGTCAAATCTGAACATAATAGCATAGTATCATAGTATATGACAGCAGATAAAGATCAGTATGGTCCATCTAGTCTGCACAGCAAGGCGGCAAGAGTAGGTGCACCTGACACTCCGTGCAGGTCACCCCTCCCCATGCCTTTGTTTAGGGGTATACCCGCCGCTCCGTGTAGGTTACCCCTATTTGCTGAGATATAAGAGATAGTTATGTTTATTTTGATTTTATCCTATTGCTATAAAGGGATCCAGTGTGTCTGTCCCATTCCATTTTGAATTCTGTCACCTTATTTGCCTCCACCACTTCCATCGGGAGGGCATTCCAAGCATCCACCACCCTTTTCAGTTACAGTTTACCCCCTTGCAACTTCATGTTATGCCCTCTAGTTTTACAGCTTCCCCGTCTTTGGAAGAGGTTTATTTGTCCATTAATACTCTAAGTATTTAAAGGTCTGAATGATATCTCCCCTGTCCCTCCTCTCCTCCAGGAGTATACATATTTAGGTTTTCAAGTCTCTTCTCATACGTCTTCTGACACAGGCTCCAAATTATTTTGGTCGCCTTCCTCTGAACTGTTTCCACCTTTTTATGTCCTTTGCGAGATATGGTCTCCAAAACTGAACACAATATTCCAAGTGAGGTCTCACCAGCGACTTGTACAGTGGCATTAGTACCTCTTCCTTTCTACTGGTAGTTCTTCTCTGTATGCAACCCAGCATCCTTCTAGCTTTTTCCACCTTGAGATCCTCAGAAATAATTACTCCGAAGTCCTTCTCCTGGTCCGTGCACACCAACCTCTCGCAATCTATCGCATACAATTCCCTTGGGTTTCTGCTTCCCAGGTGCATGACACTGCACTTCTTCACATTAAATCTTAACTGCCAAGCATTAGACCATTCTTCCAGCTTTTGTAGATCTTTCCTCATGTTATCCACTCCCTCAGGGGAGTCCACTCTATTGCAAATTTTTGTGTCATCTTCTAAAAGACAGACTTTTCCATTCAGTCCTTCAGCAATATCGCTCACAAATACATTTAACAGTAATGGTCCCAGGATCAAACCCTGGCGCACACTGCTAATCAACTTCCTTTCATCTGAGTGAGTTCTGTTTACCATCACTTTCTATTGTCTGTCAGTCAACCAATTTCTGATCCAATTCACCATCTTGGGACCCATCTCCAAGCTGTTTAGTTTATTGATAAGCCTCCTATGAGGAACAGTATCAAAGACTTTGCTGAAATCTAGGTAGATCATATCCATCGCATGCCCTTGATCTATTTCTCTGGTCATCCAGTCAAAGAACTCAATCAGATTTGTTTGGCAAGATTATCCTTTGGTAAAACCATGCGTCCTCAGATCATGCAACCTGTTGGTATCGAGGAAGTCCACTATTCACTCTTTCAGGAGCGCCTCCATTACTTTTCCCGCCACCGAGGTAAGGCTTACTGGACTGTAGTTTGTCACTTCTTCCCTACTGCCACTTTTGTGAAGAGGTACCACATCAGCCCTGTGGAACTTCTGTTTCCAAGGATCTATTAAAAACATCCTTCAAGGCCCTGCAAGAACCTCTCTGAGCTATTTCAGTATCTTGGGGAGTATGCCATCTGGTCCTATAGACATGTCCACTTTCAGTTTTGCAAGCTGTTCTAATACATCATCTTCTGTGAATGGTGTGGTATCTACTCCATTCCTATTTGTATATTTGTCAATCACTGGTGGCCCTTCTCCAGGATTTTCTCTAGTAAAAACAAAGCAGAAGTATTTGTTTAGCATTTTTGCTTTTTCAATGTCACTTTCCACAAATCCATTCCCAGCAATTTTGAGTCCTGCAATTCCAACTCTGATTTTCCTCCTCTCCCAAATACACCTGAAAAAAGTTTTGTTGCCACACTTCACAACTTTAGCCATCTTTTCTTCTGCCTTTGATTTTGTTATACTTATTTCTCTTTTTATTTCTTTTAGTTTGATTCTGTATTCTTTTCTGTCTTCCTCTGTTTGAGAACTTTTGAATTTTTGTGAAAGCTGTTTTTTGCCTTTATTTGTGCAGCCATTTCTTTGGAGAACCAAATAGGTTTTCTTTTCCTCTTATTTTCATCTACTTTCCTTACATATGTATCTGTTGCCCCTTTTATTGGACATTAATAGTTTGTATACTAATATTCCTCCTGATAGAGCTTTGGATATAATTATGAATACTCATATCTAATACATCATCAGCGGCTCGTATACCATCTGATTTTTTTCATCAATTAGCTGAACTGGTTTTGCACAGGAACTATTTTTGGTTTGAGGGTGTTTTTATCAACAGAACAATGGCGGTGTTATGGGCCAACCATGGCTCGCTCTGTTGCCTTTCTAGATGTAGCTGAATTTGAGTGACTTCATCTAGCTGTTTCCTCATACTTGTCTAATATTTGTATATGGAAATGATATCTTGATGATATATTTATTCTCTGGTGAGGTTCAGAAGCTAACTACCTTTCCTCTCTTATCTCTCCCTACACACTCCCTCAGGAACTCCACTCTTCTAGCAAATTGCTTCTATCTGTGCCCTTCTCTTCTATTGCTAACTCCAGACTTCGCTCCTTTCACCTTTCTGCTCCCTATGCCTGGAACAAACTACCTGCCACACTCTGACCCTTTTCAAATGCAGGCTGAAAACTCACCTCTTCACTGCCGCTTTCGAATCTTGACTCACCTGATCTCCTTTGTGTTTCTTTACCATTCCCCTAGATGTATCCCATGTCTACACCTACAGTGTTGTCTGTCTTGACTAGATTGTAAACTCTGATGAGCAGGGACTGTCTCTTACATGTCTGTGCAGCGCTACATACATCTTGTAGTGCTATACAAATGCTCAGTAGTAGTAGTAATATGCTTACAATCGCAATGCTTCATTACATGAACCATGAAGTGGATTGCCATGTCATGGAATGGCTTGACATGGTGTCATATGTTCTGGCGTACTTATATTTGTATTCCATACCGGTTTCTCTGTTGACACATTTGTGCCTTAGCTTGATTGCCCATGGACTCTTATATTACTTTCTTTGACAGCTTTCATATGGCAGTGACAGAGCATAAGCTCATAAAGTATTATGAGATCACCTGCCTATATTATACCATCTATGTGTGGATGTGACCTAATGTCCTTTGTCACCTCATAGCAGCTGGTTTGAGTGCACATTGGTGATTGCCATCCCACACTACAGAGATGTAGATCTCATGTTCCACTGTGCTACTATGTGGTGAGGTGTGCATTGACTATGTGATGCTGATGAGACCCACGAGACCCATCAATTTGAGCAAGTAGATTTTTTCATGGAAGAGTCAGCTACTGAGGAGACAGTTTTGAGAGGCCCCCCCTGCTGTAAGACTAGGCATACCATGTGCAGAGGTTTGCTCACCCCCACCAGCAGATTCTGGTACACATGATGCAGAACTCCAAACCCTGACAGCTGGTTGACATGACCTGCTCTTCTCATACCCCAATGTGAAGTTATTTATGCATTTTTCCACATTCTGAAAATTGTGGATGTATTTGGCTCTTAGGTTATGCCTTTTATTGTAGGGTCGATGTGAATGCTGTGGACCCTAGAGCATTGAGTACAGCGGTGGCAAGGTTTGACCGTATTGAGCCTTACTGAGCTGTATGGAGCAGTATACAGCTGAATGGAGCAGTTGAATGGCCTTGGAATGTAACTTATTACGTGGCAAAAGATAGAAAAAAAGAGGAGTTTTTTAGACCTCTGATGGTGTTCTAAAAGCGGTTCCCCTTCAGGCAAGCATTGCTGCCGCGTAGAAGGAAAGCAGGACTATAGAAGTCTTTTCTCCTTCTTGTTAGAGTGTCTCTTGGAGTGTAATTTTAATAGTGAATTGTTAAGTTATACTGAAGTTTTTATTTTTTGATTGCATTTTTCCTAGGCTAGGGGCTGTGATGACCCAAAGTCATGCACCTCGGCCACATGATGTTGTATCCTTTGCTGATCACAGATCAACTTCAGTGTTTCACAGGACTGCTGATAACCATTACATGCTATTGTGTGGTGGGGGTGTCCCATAAACAATTGACATGTAAAGTGTATACATAGCTCTTGTCTGCACACTATGCATTCTTCAAATGTTTGACTGACATGCTCACAGTGCATGATAGTACATATCCTAGAAAATAGAGACTTTTTGTGATCATAACAGCTGAAGTATCAAACAGAAACAGGCGTGTGCTGTATTCACATGTGGGAGGGGGGGAGAAGGGGCGTGCTGAAACACAGCAGAACTCTCTTTGGCATTACAGAGAGGGGCATGATATGGACATGAAGACCACAGCAGGCTATCTGTGGGGCTACAATTGGCCTGCAACCCCCATATATGTAGGACAGCATTTGTGCACCATTGTGGCAACTCTGATCTGCAGCTCACAGTGACACATATGGATTGACATAATCTGTTCCAATAGGACATATGGTCTTGTAAGCATGCACATTAAAGTCAGCCATCTAACAGCAGGACTATGTAAGCTCTGCAGCAGCACAGGGTAAAGGGTCCTACATCTTTACCCAGTTGATGCATGATCCATGAGTGGAAACCTTCGAGATAGCAGTGAATGCACATCTGTTGCTCCATCACATATTATATGCAGCACATGCAGCCAAATCACACTCCTGCACAAATCATCACACATCCTTACTTGCTCCATGTGCCCAATATGAGACACACATCAGTTCAGAGACATGAGTAGACAACTGGTATGTTACATCATGCGAGTGACCTCGTTCCACCAGAAAGTAGGATTATAAACCTGCCCGAGGAACATCCCCAGTGTGCCCATAGCCTTATCTGTACAGATTGTCATGAGGTAGACAGCACTGAGCCCGGGATAATAAAGGGAAATGGAAAAGAAGAGCTTACCTCACAGCCACATGTGCAGTTAATACATTCAGGTTGCAGAGAAGCAAGGAATGGAGGAACAAACTTTCCTCATAGCATTAGTGACGCAGTAGAAACGCAGAGTCCTAATCATGCTCACCTGAGGAAAGAATCACGTACAACGTACAGCAGTCAGGGAGATAAAACCAGGTGGGAAATCCCACAGAAGAGGAGTCAGATCCAGAAGGGGATTGAGACTCAAGGGGGGAGTCAGATCCAGAAGGGGATTGAGACTCAGGAGTAGACACAGAGAGACACGCTGTCACGGAGAGAGAGGGCAGAGTGGAAGCAAGCTGTTGAACCAGAGACTGCTGGGAGAAGCAGTGCAAGAGACTTCTAAGCCAGAGGGGTCCTCGTGCCGGGGAAGGCAACCAAGCAGGTAGAGAGCAAACGTCACACCCAGGAAAGCTCACTGAAGCCAGGAAGTGATTACAGCTCAGCTAAGCCTAATGCTTGGAACTCCCGGAGAAAGGCAGCTTACACTCCAGAGAAGAAGCCCTGGCTAACAGAGGAAGGGCTGGAAACTCTCTATAGCAGAAGGAAAGATAAGTACTCTGTTTTCTCCAGAGGGAAGGAAGTGGGTCCTTTTATAAAGAGCCAGGCTTACAGTGGGTCAGAAAACCCTTATTGGAATCGGTATTGGAAAGAAACCCCAAGCACAGCTCCTCATGTCCATGTCTGCACAGAACAGTCTCCTCCCATAGAAGCTGAGGTCTCACAAGGGCAAGGTTGTGAAACCAGCAATACTGAAGCATGGTGCCCATTTACAGGACCAGGTCCTGATTTAATGCAGTGGGAAAGTTCAAACCCAGAGATTGGTCCAGAACCCATGGATTGTGCTCCTTGTATTTCCGATGAAATAGACTCTCTATGGTCCTGTAAAAAGCAAGAAGAAGCATTGTTATAGTTTGAAAAGCTTTTTATTTCTTCTGTGACGCAAGTTTATTTTTGTTATCATTATCTACTGTATCTGGAAGGCAATCCTTAAGGGAAGGGGAATAAAGCCCAGCTTTAATTATACTTGGATACACGACTACAGATTATTCTTTTAAGAAATAGAGCTATACCACATATCTAGGCGGGCGCCTAAGGAGGGTATAGTCTCACAAATGGCGTAGTTCTTTGGATTCCTTGAAAGAAGGATACCGTGGGAGCACAGTGGAGTCACCCGCGCCGGAGAAGAGGACCGGGATTGCGGTGGACCACACCCAGAGGACTCCAGGATTGGAAAGGCAAGAGAACTTTCTCAAAGCCAGAATCATCACCTGACTCAGGTAAAGGTATCTGGGTACAGCCAGGGTGGGATTCTGTAAGGAGAGATAAGGGGGACTGAAAGACCCCAGCTTAATGGCAGTTAGAGAAAAAAAAATGAAAAAAGGTGCCACACTTGATGTGTTTTTTTTTCTTTACTGTTGCAGGCTGCCAACATGGAGACTCTACAAGACACACTGCATTGGATTGGGCTCCAATTCGAAAAGCAACGAGAGCTGGCCCAGCAGTGTCAGGAGCAAGCTTTAGCAGCCATGCAAGCACAGCAGAAGCCTCTAACAGACTTGGTACAGGCTTTGCTGAAGGAGCGGCTGACTGACAAGATGCCTGAAGGACACTACTGTGGGGTAGGCCCACAAACTTGTGGGGTCTTATCTTTTGGACAATGGTCAGGCAATGACAATATAGATGACTTTCTCGAGGCTTTTGAGCGGGTAGCTCGAGGTGCAGGTTGGCCCGAGAAACAGTGAGCGGTCAGATTAGCCACCTCCCTGACGAGAGAAGCCTTGGCGGCTTATAAAGCTATGCCCGCCGCCCAAGCAACTGATTACAAGGAAGTAAAAGCTGCCATACGAGACAGGCTAGGCCTGTCGCCTATGGTGTATCGCCGGATGTTAAGGGCGACAAAGATCCAGCCGGGTGAAACTCCTAAGGCACTAGGCCAATGGATACGTAGCCTGGTGTGGAAGTGGCTTACTCTGGAAGGGAGAACAATTGAGAGTATTCTTGATATGCTCGTGTTGGAGCAATTCTCTGAGGCTGTGCCAGCTGAAGTAAGAGCATTCCTTACTCTCCAAAATTGCCAGACTTCAGACGAGGCAGCTCACCTCACCGAAAGGTTCATGGAGGCTCGGATAGCCCATAAACCGCACAGAGGAGCTAGCGACTCGTATGGGGTAGCCAATTTTAGCAGAGTAATGAAAGACCCTATGTCATGTATACCAGATACAAAGAAATGTATCGTTAGAGGTATGGGGAATGACACTCGTATGAAATGTTTTAAATGTGGGAGGAGGGGTCACAAGAGGGATGAATGCATGTCACGCACAGCACTGATGAGTGAAAAGGAAAAATATAGGCAGGAAGGGTTTCGCCTTGATGTAGAGGTACAGGGCGTGTTGGCAAAGGCCTTATTTGATTCAGGGGCGGACCAGACTATGGTGTCGAAGAAATTCTGGCGCCTCCTACAGGATAGTGGGGTATTTCCCCTGAATCAACCAGAGGGCAGAACTAAGATCCGCTGTATACATGGGTCATCCACTTCTTATCCTCTGTATAGGGTAGTAGTAAAAGGTTTAGGCACCCGAAGAAAGGTCCTAGTAGCGGTAATTCCCCGGTTGCCCTATGATATAGTTTTAGGCCGAGACTGGCCGCCCTTCTGTAGGAGCATTGGGGAGGGCATGCAAGGAAAAAGGAGGCTGGTATCCACAAGGTCACAGGCCCAAAGTTCGAGGGAGAGCATTGAACCCCCAGAGGACATTGACCTCCCTTCAGAGGAAGAGGCAGAACCTCGGTTGGAGGAAGATAGGCCCCTAGAGGACCTGCTAGGAGAGCTACCCAAACACGATGATTTAATCAACCCTCCTAAAAAGACTAGTAAGAAAAGCAAAGGTGATAAACGACGAGAGCGCCACCATAGGGCTCAACTGAGGGCAGGAGCAGGGGATCGGCTAGGTTTCCCCTGGGTACCGGCTGACCTAGTACAGAGGTTTCCCTCATTTTCGAAAGAACAAAAAGCGGACCCCGCGTTGAAGCGCGCCTTTGAGTATGCCCAGTCTGATAAAGATTGTCTTCCCAGGTTTTTGCTGGAAGAAGAGATACTATATCGGGAGAGTAACGATCCCCAGACTGGCGCTGTAAGAAAACAGCTAGTGGTGCCCACCGCTTTTAAGGCGGTCGTAATGAGATTGGCCCATGACCACCCGGTGGGAGGGCATAAAGGAGTTGTAGGTACCTTGGACCAGGTACTGGCCCGTTTCTATTGGCCGGGGGTGTTCAAAGAGACCAAGCGTTTTTGCGAGGCATGCCCTTCGTGTCAGAGGGTCTCTGCCGCAAAACCAAGAGGGGTTCCCATGATACCAACACCTACTATATCTGAACCAGTACGCCGGATGGCGATGGATATAGTAGGACCCCTAGTAAAAACCCCTAGGGGGTTTCAATATATCTTGGTCATAATGGATCAGGCCACCCGGTTCCCCTGGGCAATACCGTTGAGGAATATTTCAGCGAAAACAATAGCGGGGGAATTAATCAAAATATTCTGTGAAGTGGGATTCCCGAAAGAGATGTTAACTGATAGGGGAAGCAATTTCCTATCACGATATCTGACACAAGTCTGGGACGCCTTCGGGATACGTCACCTAAAAACAGAAGCTTACCATCCACAGTCCAACAGATTGGTAGAGCGTTTTAATCAGACCCTCAAACAGATGTTGAGGCGGGGACTAGACGGGAAAATGGCTGACTGGGACATTATGCTCCCATTTGCTTTATATGCCAGCAGGGAGCGCACACAGGCCTCGTTGGGAGCTTCCCCATATGAGATGATGTTTGGCCGTGCCCCAAGGGGAGACCTCGACATTTTAAGGGAGCAGTGGGCAGAGCCAAAAGGGGAGGAAATAGGAGTACCGCAGTTCCTCCAGGAACTCCGATCGCGGTTACAGAGGGCTTCATAAGCGGCTGAACAACATCTGCAAGATAGTCAGCAGCAGCAGAAAAGATATTATGACCGGGGGAAGAAACCCCGTCAACTCACCATAGGCGAGAAAGTAGTCATAATGGTAGCAGACCCTGGGCCAAAATTTGAAGCCCAGTGGAGAGGGCCCTACACTGTAGTAGCTCGCAAGGGACCAGTCTCCTATGTGGTAGAGACTGACAAGGGGCGCCGTCAGGTGTACTATGTCAATGTCCTAAAATCCTGGCAGGAGCGGACGGCAGCTATTGGTCAGTTACAGGTACAGTTTCCGTTCAATGCGAAAGCATTATCACGTATTCCGTGCTGTAAGGACATGTGTCCCTCAGCCCGAAATAGCTTGGGGGGGGGGGGATATGTCATGAGGTAGACAGCACTGAGCCCGGGATAATAAAGGGAAATGGAAAAGAAGAGCTTACCTCACAGCCACATGTGCAGTTAATACATTCAGGTTGCAGAGAAGCAAGGAATGGAGGAACAAACTTTCCTCATAGCATTAGTGACGCAGTAGAAACGCAGAGTCCTAATCATGCTCACCTGAGGAAAGAATCACGTACAACGTACAGCAGTCAGGGAGATAAAACCAGGTGGGAAATCCCACAGAAGAGGAGTCAGATCCAGAAGGGGATTGAGACTCAAGGGGGAGTCAGATCCAGAAGGGGATTGAGACTCAGGAGTAGACACAGAGAGACACGCTGTCACGGAGAGAGAGGGCAGAGTGGAAGCAAGCTGTTGAACCAGAGACTGCTGGGAGAAGCAGTGCAAGAGACTTCTAAGCCAGAGGGGTCCTCGTGCCGGGGAAGGCAACCAAGCAGGTAGAGAGCAAACGTCACACCCAGGAAAGCTCACTGAAGCCAGGAAGTGATTACATCTCATTTAAGCCTAATGGTTGGAACTACCGGAGAAAGGCAGATTACTCCCCAGAGTAGAAGCCCTGGCTAACAGAGGAAGGGCTGGAAACTCTCTATAGCAGAAGGAAAGATAAGTACTCTGTTTTCTCCAGAGGGAAGGAAGTGGGTCCTTTTATAAAGAGCCAGGCTTACAGTGGGTCAGAAAACCCTTATTGGAATGGGCATTGGAAAGAAACCCCAAGCACAGCTCCTCATGTCCATGTCTGCACAGAACAGTCTCCTCCCATAGAAGCTGAGGTCTCACAAGGGCAAGGTTGTGAAACCAGCAATACTGAAGCATGGTGCCCGTTTACAGGACCAGGTCCTGATTTAATGCAGTGGGAAAATTCAAACCCAGAGATTGGTCCAGAACCCATGGATTGTGCTCTTTGTATTTCTGATGAAATAGACTCTCTATGTTAAAAAGCAAGAAGAAGCATTGTTATAGTTTGAAAAGCTTTTTATTTCTTCTGTGACGCAACAGTTTATTTTTATCTACTGTATCTGGAAGGCAATCCTTAAGGGAAGGGGAATAAAGCCCAGCTTTAATTACACTTGGACACACGACTACAGATTATTCTTTTAAGAAATAGACCTATACCACATATCTAGGTGGGCGCCTAAGGAGGGTATAGTCTCACAAGATGCAGTTGTATGCAACTTGTAGAGATGTGGGGCTGTTATGCCCTAGGATCATGGGTAACTTACTTGTGCAGTGGTTAAATGCATAAGTATAAGGATGATTGTATGGTGATTATAGCAGCTGCGATAGCTGTGAAACCCAAATAGATGTTGTTAGATGTTTGGTGTGGCACTGCAGCAATTTTTCACACACAGTACAACAGAGGTTATCTGCATTAGGGAGGTAACGTCAAGGGCACCTGAGCAGGGCAGAGCTGGCCTGCGAGGGGGCCAGGATCTTGCTTTGTCAGGAAGCAGTACATAGCTACATTTCCTAATGGGTAGTGTAAATGGCATGCAATCATTTGTGAGGTTAGAAAAAGCTTGTATGTACTCAAAGTACATTGTATTAAGCTGTGAAGGCTTTCTGTTTTGCTACCTGCTTCTTTTCTTCAACATGCACTGTTCTTTTTACATCTTCTCCTTTCTGCAGCATGGAAAGGGTATTTGACAGGTTTGCAGCAAATGCTGTTTTTTTGTCTCATTCCTCACGACACATAACTGACCAGGTGTGCTTCTATTCTATAGTAATCCTATTACCAAACAAATCCTCGCAAGGAGCTGAATAACTGTCAAAACTAAAGGGAAAACTCCCTAGTTGAAGCACAAGACAAAACAAAAACAAAACACCAATACCAAAGTATAAAGTCCAAAAAGAAATCCAAAGCTTGCTCCCAAAGTTTGATCAGTGTATTTGTACCCACTTTTAAAGAGGAAAAGACCTCAGTATCCCTCATGGGTCACAACTTGACCGTAAACATAGAGGGCGAACCAACCAGACTTGGAACTGGCAATGTTAAAATCTCAGCGAGTTCGTGGTCTGGCTGACAGAATAAAGAGGTTTTAACATTACTGTTTTTTGTGAATGAGACTGCTGCCTTGATCTGGTATGTGACAACATTGGATGTCTTTTTAAATAGGCACAGTTATGGAGTTTTCAGTCTCTTTGGCTATAACACGCGATTGCATGTGACTCTGTGTATAAAGGTTTTCCAGTTCCTGTAAGTACTCTTTTTCTCTGTTTGGGTATGGCTGTTTTTTATTAGGTTATTTTTTATGTCTTGATTCTATTTTTTATATTTAGAGCTGTTGGGCTCCCTGACAAAGTCATGGAAGGCAAAACACCCGGTGTCAGGGCTCTGATAGTCTTTTGAGATTACAAGCTGTAAGTCGGCAGCGATTGTGTTGGCTGTTCGGGCTGCATTGTGGAAATATATACCAATAGAACAGAATCACAATCACAATCACAATCACAATCACAATCAGAATCACAATCACAATCACAATCACAAAACCTTCGCATTCAACATAAAAAAACAGAGGTGCTCTTCATCTCCAAAGACCCCAACTTCACCCCTCCAGCCCACGTCAGTGTCAAGGAAGCTGACCTACAAGCTAAAGAAACAATAAGATACCTTGGAGTTACATTGGACCAACGTCTGGATATGAAACATCACATAATAACATAGTCAAAGCTGTATACTCAAAATACGCTCGCTTAGGCATATGCGCTCCATGTTGGACCCGGATGACTTCCGAACCATATACCAGCACTAATCCTGCCACACTTCGACTTTGCAAATGCCATATTACAAGGTCTCCCTCAATCCACTCTTAGGCCCATTACAGATGGCCATGAATGCCGCAGCAAGAGTCCTCTACGGAGCCTCCAGAAGCGATCACGTAACTCCCATTCTTAAACAGCTTCACTGGCTCCCCATCCATGGAGGATCAGCTTTAAAACCCTAGTCCTATCATTCAAGGCAATCAAGGGTATCTCATCCTCCTCACTCACAGATCTGATTCCACTGTACCCCCCAACAGATCCAGAAGAACATCAGCCGTAAACCTACTGACAACCTCGAAGGCGTTGACAAAGTGCAACATGACAACCTCAAACAGAGCCTTCGTTTCTATGTACCCAAATGCTGGAACGCTCTCTACCCTCCGACATAAGGGCCATTACTGACCTACTCCAGTTCAGGAAGGCACTCAAATACCACCTCTTCCTCAATACTACCCTACCAGCAATTGAACCGAGGAAGTGACCCACTCATGAACACACCATGCCGTTCTTGATATTATTAGACTCTATTCTGTTCTATGTAATTATCTCTTGTATATAGTTTACCACCGGTTCTCCAAGTTTGTACTCCTGTTCGATGTAAACCAAACAGCTTGTTGTTATGGTCTTTATGTTATATGTAAACCGCGCTGATGCCGAATAGTGCGGTATATAAGAACTTGTAATAAATAAATAAATAAATAAATAAATTGAAAGTATACTATACACAAGGACACGTTCAGGCTCAGTACCTGCAGCAATTATATATATATATATATTTATTATTATTTTTTTTAAGACGATGTATGTGACTTGTTGCTGAGTCTTTTCATGTTCAACACATGATTGCATTTGTTTATACATACTGTGGTTTTTTTTAACTATTTTTTGCATACACGGCTTTTGACATCTCATGACATTCACTAAAAGAGGTTTTTTAAGACCATTGATGTTTCAAGCTTTTCCAGTTATAGTGGTTCCGATTCTGGTTGGCTCGCCCTCTGTGTTTACAGTCAAGTTGTGACCCTTGAGGGATACTGAGGTCTCTTCCTCTTTAAAAGCAGGTACACACACACTGATCAAACTTTGGGAGCAAGGTTTGGATTTCTTTTTGGACTTTATACTTTAGTATTGGTGGTTATTGTTTTTTTTTGTCTTGTGCTTGAAATAAGGAATTTTCCTTTTAATTTTGACAGTGGTTCTATTCTGTGACATTTGGGATCATCTCTGCAGACATCTGGTAACCTTACATACAATTGATAAGGGCAGGTTTTGAACGCACAGCCTTATGACAAATGAAACAGTTACTTTTTCACTGTAGTAGCATGAGGGAACTGGCTGTTATTGTAATAGATATGACTGATATACTAGCAACTAGCAGACAGAACACCTGCCGTGGAGGCATGGTAACATTACAGATAGCATGGGGAGGGCCTGGTTTGCCTCAGTAGAAATGTTGGTGTGGGGTTGGCTCATTTGTGTTCTGTTGGACATTTGGCCAACACATGTGCCATGAATCTGACTGAGAGTGCTCATTGAGTGCGGTATGCAGTTCCCTCTACTTAGTACAGATGTTAATGGTGTTCGTTAGATACTTTCATCCCACACCATACAACCCTTTGCTGTTCTTCATCCTCTATTGCTGGCATGTGACCTGTTTGTGTACAGCACTGCTTCACACAGGACATGCTGCTTCCCCCAGCTTATCTCCTGCCCTTGAGGGATGTGTGTCTCATTGTCAGACGCTGTCATGCCATCAAATGTAGTGGCAATGCTACAGCACAATCAGTAACAGCATCTGTGTCACCTGTGCGAGTCAACACAGAGATTGAGTGGTTTTCAAGCTGTCATTCTTATGAACCGCACTGCTTCTCAGGCCAAGAGCTCACCACAGCTGTCCATACTGAGATGGCTTCTGCTATCCCACGTTACTGAATGTTTCTGTGGACAACACTTGCAGCCATGCACACTGGAGCTGAGGTAGTCCCCGAGCCATTCACAGACCTGCCGCATGTACACCCATAGCACTGCAATACATATCGAGACCGGCTGCATCTGTCAGGCCACATTTACTGTCCATCCTTTCTGTGCTCATGACCGTGCCATTACTGTGAGCCTCTCCATGCCCTACTCCTGCTGGGATTCGGAGCACCATCTTTAGAGCTCAGTGTCAGAGTCCTGCATGCTTTCTGTCTGACACTGGCAAAGCATATTGTTTCTGTGATGCTTACAGTAACATACAAAAGCTACATGAGTTTTCCACAAAGGTGTCATTTGCATAATCTTGGGTGCAGAATTCGAGCAGAGGTACATTGGGGCAACAAGAACAGCACTCTCATCTACCCTCATGCATCTTTCTGCCCATTAATCTGCATATATCCATCGTGATTACTCATGTATTCTCCTGTCAACTTCTACACCCTGGCCAACACTGTGGCACTTTATGCATTAGGGTGCGTCACTCATACCTCAGCTGCAGCTGATGTGCAGGTTGCTACTGCTGCCCAGTCATTCTTGCAATGCCGACATTGTGGCCACGGTTGCTCCTGCATGGCGCACTCATACCCAGTTCTATGCTGCCCACTGACATCACAGCAGATTACATGACCACCCCTAAATTATACAGTCCAACTGTCTCCCACATTTTCCTTACACTCACTGCCCAACATATATGAGACATACAGTATGGATATGATGTGCATCACCTATTCCCTTTGCTCCCATCCAGCACCTCAGTTCTGACTTCTGGATAGGCTCCCTTATCCCAAGTTACAAAGACTATCCTTACAGCATGTTAAGAGAGGGAAGCGTGCGGGTTAACGCCCACTGTCAGTTTACTACCCATAAACCAGCCACTAGCACCCTTTCCGTGGGAACGCCTCCTTTCCGCCCCAGCCATTGACACATGCAAGGGGCTTTAACACTGCCATTTTTGCACATTAAGAACATGTTAAGGAGGCATCCTTAACACTCCTTAGTAGACATACCCCTAGGTTTTCTACCTTCTTAAATATCTTCTCCCCACACTCACCCACTCTCACATCTCAATGCAGCACCTCAAACTCATGCACGTCACATTCCCAGACTGATCACTCGCAATCACACCTTCCCCTCCAACCACCATGAGAAACTTATGCAGTGCCGCATAACTCATTATATTGTTGCATAAAGTAGACTGTATTTATTCATCGTGTCTCCTTGTTAAGGGACTGGTTATTTATACCCTATTTTACCTGTTATATCTGCTTAATGCATACCCAAGTTTAATTTTCCTGTATAATGTATACCCAAGTTATTATACCTGTTTCACTGTAAGCACAAATCACGAAATTGAGATGTGCAACTCTTATGTTCATTGTAAACCGCACTGATGTTGAATAGCGCGGTATAAAGGAGACTGCAAATAAATAAATAAATAAATATCCACAATTGCCGCTAGATTATCTTTGCAGGACACATTCCAACAGAAGACCTGCATATCAACATAGTGAATGAAGGCAGATAAAGACCAGCATGGTCCATCTAGTCTGCCCAATAATTTAGAAGTTATTCACATTTGCTTTGACTCCATTCTCTTGCTATATAGTGATCCTGTGTATCTGTCCCATGCTCCATTGGCATGGAAATAATATGATGTCAGAGGCATCCATTGTGTGTAGCGTGCTGATTTCTAACTAGATCTATAACCCTGAAGAAGCCTCGGTGGGGCGAAACCATCGGCCAAATCAGGGTATATATAAAAAGTACAAGAAATCTACAGCCTTTGGATCCATTATGGAGAAAGCAAAATAAATTTTGTTCTTTATGAATTTTAATATAAAATCTAAAAATAACAAATTACAATACTACATATTTTTTTTATATTTCTTAATAAAGATTCAAGAAAATAGAATTTTGTCAGGAAGCAATGAACATGAAGTCAATGTAGATTATATGACATTATTAAGTTATCTGAGTTCGCTTAGGACAATAGTCATACAGTGTAACAAGGTGTTCTGATATTACTATAATATTCTTGAATTTTGGTTGGATACAGGCCTTGGTGTGTCAGGGCTTCTGGGAGACAAGGCACAACAGAAGTGACAAGCACAACATACTATACTGCTCAGTGTCCAATATATGCCTTGCACATGTCAAGCTGTAACGTCCCTGGATAGGGATGTGGACTGGTGCAGTGGAGATAACCATGCCATGCACATAAAAATGAAAACATTTGGATGCAACAAGGGACTACCGTCACTCCTTTTGGTCCAGCTGTTTAAAATTACTCAAGAGCAAAGGATACTGTGTCTCTCAGTTGGACCTCAGCAGCATTATTGACTTGGGTCCTTTAAGGGGGTCATTTTATAAAGTCATTTTTGGTGCATATGTGCAAAATATATACGTAACACGGTCTTACAAAATTACATCAGGTATAAAAGTATGCACAGTGGTATTGCTGCAGCGAAAGAGTCATGAAAGGACACCCGGAGTCTCAAGGGAATACAAGCCAGTTTATTGTGCTAGCACAGACTCAGAGGAATCATTTCCAAAAACTCTGAGCCCCGAGTCAGGGGCTGTACAATCTTTATATACTCAGTGCATACCATCAGTTCATACCTACGTTCAGGTTTCTGACTGGTGCTCCCTTGGGTGCCTGCCCAATCATATTCCCTTAGGTAAGGGGCTATCCCTTCCCCCTTCAGCACCAGAATCGAAACCAGAAATCTAACAAAGAGAACAAAGAAGAGAAAGGGAAAGGGGCAGCCCCTCCTGTGGGCTACAGATGGCACTAATGGCCTTGGATTACAGCACAGCCCTTCTCTGGCCCTTTGTCTATGCAATTTGTTGCATGGGCATATTTACTAGCCAGGGGCTGAATTCCTTTCATCCTGAGGTGACTGCCACAGTATGAACAGGCATATTTTTAATGAGGCCTTGTTGGGGGCACAGTCGCAGGCGAAGTACACGAGTTGATTATAAAATATACTAACCTACACTCGCACTTGTCTGCTGCACATGCAGAAGTTTCCACCTGCTCTTGATCAGGCCTAATGTCCGTGCCTTCAATGTAGATGCAATTTAGGCTGGATTTACGCTAGTATTTTATACAGATCTATTGGTGCCTATGTGTCCTTATAAAATAGGAGCATTGTAGGTGCCTTCCTGCCCTGTTATAAAGTTACTCTCCACATTCTGGCAGAGTGCTACTGCAGCAACGGCATAGGAGGCTCCGGGAAAATGTAGGCCGCATGTGCTCGTCGCCCTCTAACTGACCCTGAAATCGCACTTTCTTCTAATACAGTGCAATGCCACTTCACTATAGTTTAAAAAAAAATCCCAAGCCCTTCATATGATACATGATTTGAAATGTGCAAGGATCATTCTGATATCTATTATTAATGTGCACACTAGGGAAAACTGTTCCATTAACTCTTCATTCTCAGTCTGTCGCTCCTACTAACCCCTACCCCCCGGCTCCACTTCCATTATATATCAGGTGCAGCACCTGGAACAGTTCTAAAGAAGTAATTTATCACTGCAAAGAGCTGCTCAGCTGCACATCTGAATAAAATAATTCAATCTCTTGTTTCCCAAATGAAGAAATACTCTAATGCAGCTGCATATTTTTCATCTAAAATGACCATTTTGAGGAGAGTGATGCTTGAGAGATATCGATCCATGCTTCCGGCGTTTTCTAATCCTTCACTGCTCCCTCTGTCACATGCTGCCCTTTGGTGCTCTTTTTAAGCAGGCCAAGACTTTGCTGTTAAGAGATTTTATTGTAGCCGGGTAGTTAGAAAAAGAAAAAAGATGTCAGAATATAGTTGCCCCCATGAGCTGATGGCCACATTGGGTGTAATTTTAAAAGTCATTTTTGCACATAAAATAGAGATTTATACACACCGATGGCTTGTAATAAAATTTCTCAGGGACGATGCAGGGAAAAGTATGTATATAATACCGTTCTTTTATCCACAGCAGTTACATTCTCAGATGGAGTACGGGGCAAGGTTTGGGCTTGTATGCATATTTTTGGATTATTACAGGTACCTTTTTTTAAGTTTTGTGTTTATTTTAAAGTATTTATATGCTGATCCCAAGTCCTCAATTGACTAGAAAATACTTGCATACATTAGTCACAAAATATAAAAGACGTTACACATAAATATTAAATAAAATAAACTAAAACAGAGCCTAAATTGGTTTCTAAATTCTGTCCGAAAGAGATATGATTTAATGTGCCTCCTAAAATCTAACATGCCAGGGCGCCCCTAAGCTCAAATGGAAGGAAATTCCACAATTTCAGACCCAAAGAAGAAAAGGCTTGATTCCAAATTCTCATCAACTTAACAATTTCAAGTGAAGGATCGGTGAGAAGAAATTGATCCTGCGAGTGTAAAGCTCTAAGAGGAGGATGCATTTGAGAAACCATAATTGTAAAAATTTTAAATTAAGCAAAGTGCCTTAAATCAGGCCGAAAATTCAACTGGAGATGTTTCACTATCGGAGAAATATAGCCATTATCCCTAGCACTAACAATCAGACGTGCTATCATAAGGACATCAAACTCCAGTCTTTGAGGGTCACAAACCAGTCAGGATTTCAGGATATCCCTCATGAATATACATGAGATATATTTGCATGCCCTCCCCCCCATTATATGCAACAATATCTCATTAATATTCATGAGGGATATCATGAAAATCTGACTAGTTTGTGGCCTTCCAGGACTGGAGTTTAGGCAGCCCTGTGCTACAACATTTTGCACAGGTTGTGTGCACATACCTTAGCCAGTAATCCCATACTGCAATAATGTAGGGAGGTCAACCCAAACTGCTGAAGGAAAAGTCTGCAAGTCAGCATCATCTAAATGGGATCTTCACCTCTTCAACATCTTTAATATGTAAAATGCACTGTCCTAAATAGTGGGTGGGAATGTGCTTGTGGATGGGGTCATGTTCAAAGGGTAAGTATGCATGTGTTTTGCTTTTAAAAATGATATAACTTGCTTTGTCAGGCTGCCCCATACCAAATTACTCTCTATAGTCATTAGGACACAGTCATTAATTTAGATAATAAATTAAAACATTTGTTGCTGCAATGATCCCAGCAAACAAAACAAAACAGGATAATTTGGAGAATCTATCATTAGCCCAAAAATCCTAAGCAATTATCTATTCATGATACTATATGATACACATCAGCTACAAAATCAGTAGAAGGCACCTAGGAGAGCGTGAAAGTTAATGTACCATAACCTCTGGTAACCAAGAATAATTGCATTCTGGATTCAAACAAAGTTGATAGTGTAAAAAGAGATTGTGTCTTATTGGTAGCAAATGGGAACGTGGTAACAAGGCAAATACTTCTCGAGTCGAACTGAGCAACTGCTACTACTGAGCATTTGTAAAGCGCTATAAGGCGTAGACAGTGCTGCGCAGACACATGTAAAAGACGGTTCCTGCTCCTAGGAGCCAGCATCAGCATTGTTTTATCAGTAAGCTGCAGAAAGCAGACTGCAAAGCTATTCCCATCTATAAGTGTTTGACACAGAGTCCTCCATCTTATATGCTTGCTTTGCATTAACCTGAAGTATTATCGCTGCTGGATTTCGGATATGGCTGTATTTGAAAACTCAGGTGCAGGCTTGACGGATGTCTACATAAAAATACAGGGTCAGTAGTAAGTAAGAAATAAACGTATCCTCGAGAATTGCAAATCCCAGTCAAACTGTTTTGTCACATATGGTGAACTGTTGCCCAGAACAGAGCCTGACTAATTGTTCTTTAGTTTTCTTCCACAAAACTTCTGTGGATTTGCCATAGTTCACATACAGCATAAAGCACAATTTTCAGGAAAATCTGCAGGAGATAAGTAGCATTTGTGATGGGATTTGTCCACAATAATGGACTATTCAATCTGTGGCAGAGCTGGGCGCATCCTGACATTATTTTCTTAGCAAGAATATTCTCAATTCTGCAGAATTTGTGGCATTGTTTTCAGCTTCTACACCTCCTCTGGGAGGGCATTCTAGACATCCACTACTCTTGCCATGAAACATAATATTTCCTGATGTTTCTGAGTCTCTCTCCTTGTTGCTTCATATCATGATCTCTAGTTGAACAGTTTCCTTTCCTTTCGAAAAGGCTCATTTGGACATAAATAAAGCTAAAATAAATAAATAAATAAATAACTAAAACAATTAAAAACAAGGGATAAATAGGAATGAATAAATAATAAAAAAATGGAAACCAATTCATATACATTACATTCAAACTTAAGAGATGCAAATAGTCAATGGACTTAATACCAGTATTTCAATAAAATGTCTAACAAGGGAAAGGGGGGGAGGAGTGGGCTGGTCTGGGGTGTGGGGAGGAGGGAGGGAAGGGGGTAGGGGGAGTTAGGGTGGATGGGGACAGGGAAGGAAAGATGGGAGAAAGGAGAGAGGAAAGGGGAGGGGATGAGGATAGGGGGAGGAGGGAGGGGGAAGGGGAAGAGGGGGAGGGGGAAAACAGCAGGGGAAGGGGAAGAAGGGAAAGAGGAAAGGGGAAGAGAAAGGGGAAGGGGAGGAAAGGGTGAGGGATGGAAAAAGGGGAAGGGGAAGGGGAAGGGGAAAATGGAAGGGGAGGGGGAAACAAGGAAAAAAGTAAGGGGGAGGAGGGGAGAGGGAAAGGGGGAAAGGGAGAGGATGGGGTGGAAAGAAGGGAAGGGAAAGGGAGGAGATGGAGAGGGGGAAATGGGATGGAGATGGGGAAAAGAAGGGAAGGGAGGGAGGAAAGGGGGTGGTTGGGGGAAGAAGGAGAAAGGAAGGGATAGGAAAGGGGGGTGGGGAAGAGGAAGAGGTAAGGGGGATAGGAAGAGGAAGGGAGGAGGGAAATGGGAGAGAGAGAAGGGAAGGGGGACGAAGGGGGAAAGGAAGGCAAGGGAAGTGGAAGGGGAGGGGAAAGAGGGGGAGGGGGAAGGGGGAAGGGGGAGGGGGAAGGGGGAAGGGAGAGGGGAAGGGGAAAATGAAAAGAGAGAGGAAGGGGGAAGAGAGGGGAATGGGGGAAAAAGTATGGGGGAGGGGGAAAGAAGGAAAGAAGTAAGGAGGAGAGGAAGGAGAGGGGAAGGAGGAGGGGTGAGGGAAAGGGGGAAGGGAGGGAAAGTGGAGAATGGTGTGGAAAGAAAGCAAAGGGAAGAGAAGGGGAGGGGGGAAAGGAAGGGAAGGAGGAAAGGAAGGGAGGAAAGGGGTGGTTGGGGGAAGAAGGGAAAGAGAAACAGGAGGAAAAGGGGGTGGGGAAGAGAAAGGGAGGAGGGGAAGGGGAGAGAGAGAAGGAAAGAGGGAAGGGGAAGGGGAGGGGAGGGGAGAGGGAAGGGAAGGCAAAGGGAAGGGGAGGGGGAAGGGGGAAGGAAAGGAAGGCAAAGGAGAGTGGGGTGGACAAAAGAGGGATAGAGAAAGGAAGGGAAGAAAGAAAGGGGAGAGGATAGGAGAAAGGAGAAGGAAGGAAGGGGGAAATAAAGGAAAAGGGGGGAGAAGGGGAGGAAGGGGGAGAGGGAGAAAAGGGAAGAAGAGGGAGGGTAAAATATGGGGGGAAAGAAATGTAAAGGGAAAGGGGAAGGAGGATTGGTGGGAGAAGGAAGGGGAGGAGAAAAAGAGAAACAGAGAGGGAGAGGGAAGGGGGAAGGGGAATGAGGGTGGAGGGAAAAGGGGGAGGGGAGGGGGAGGGAAGGGGAAACAATGTAGAGGGGAGAAGGGGAAAAGAGGGGAGAAGGGGAAAGAAGGGGGAAGGGAGAGGGGGAGGAAGTGGGGGAAAGGAAGGGGAGGGGGAGATGGGGGGAGATGGGGGAGGAAGTGGGGGGAAGGGGGGCAAGGAGGAAGGAAAGGGAGAGTGGAAAAAGGGACATCTGTGCTGTACAGCGCTGTGTACAACTGGTAGTGCTATATAAATGCTGAGTAGTAATAGTAGTAGTAGTAGTAGTAGTAGTAGTAGTAAAGATGGGGGAAAGGGGGGAGAAAGGAGAGGGAGAGGAAAGAAGAGGGGTGGGGGAGGGAGGTGGGTGGTGTGGGGGGATGGGGAGGGGAGAAGGGGGAAGGGGAAGAGATGGGGACATTACCACTCTGCTGTCCCACATAACTACAAGAAAACTGACAAATCTGTATCAAGGTTAAGGCCTTTAGGAGTCAAAGTATCCAAAGTAAAAATGTATCATTGTTCCCACTGCAGAATGGTCTTATAAAGATCGCCTCCTCTCCATAGCCGAAACACGGCCATGTTGGGTTTGGTTTTGGGTTAACCCTGGTGAGGTTGACCATTTTTATCCCTGGTAGAGATTAACCCAATAAAGTGTATTCCTTTTACCATGCACCAACTGGGCTGTCTGTTTGCTACACCTGGTACAGTGCTTTTTGATTGGATCTTTGTACTTCAGTATATTGTCACCATGGAAGAACATTTTTAGCTATGGGGAGGATGCCTTGGATAAGTTACTACCTCAGGAATCTCTTCTTATACAAACCGAGAATACAGATGGAGATACTATGAAGTGATGGGAGGATGTCATCCACCTTACACAAAAACATATTAAACAAGAGATACATTCGGCAAATCTCTTGGAATGTTGTAGATCTAAGATCATACCAAGGGGATTATGTATGAATAAAGCATCCGTTTTGAAAGACTAGAAAAGGGGACTGTTATTTCTGGAGAGAGATCTGCAATTATGAGTATATACTAATGGGAATTTTCTGAAAGGAATTCTTTTTATTAAAGCTAATTAATCTGTGAACCCACTATTTTTTGTTAAATCAGTCAGGGCCTAGTAGCAACAGTTTAAGTTTACATTTAAAACACAGAAGAGAGCTTTCTGATTAAATTTCATACCCAGCAGAGAGCTTGTAGTTTAAATTTAATGGTCACTCAGGGCCTAGCATCAGCAAAGTACTTTTAGTTTACATTTAAAACACAGAAGAGAGCTTTCTGGTTAAATTTAGAACCCAGCAGAGAGCTTGTAGTTTAAATTTCATAATAAGTTAGAACCTAGCAGCAGCAAAGAGCTATAATTTAAATCAAATAAGAATATAGCTTACCTCAGCAGCACAGGACTGGGTACTGTGTAGCAGCCCTACAGTCTCTAAAATGCTTGTATGCAAATGCTAGAAGTCTAAAAAATACGATGGGAGAGTTAGAATATATAACACTAAATGAGAGGTTAGATATGATTGGAATATCAGAGACATGGTGGAAGGAGGACAACCAGTGGGACACTGTGATACCTGGAAACAAACTATATCGTAGTGATAGAGCTGATCAAATTGGTGGAGGGGTTGCGCTCTATGTGAGAGAGGGCATTGAGTCAGAAAGGATTAAAATTTTGCAGGAAACAAAATTTGCTGTAGAATCTCTATGGATTGAAATTCCATGTAAAAAGGGGAAGGCGATGGCAGTGGGGGTGTACTATCGACCACCGGGCCAGAATGAACAAATGGATGATGAAATGCTCAAAGAAATCAAGGAAGCTAACAAATGTTACAGCGCAGTAATAATAATGGGTGATTTCAATTACCCCGGTATCAACTGGGTCAGTGTCACGGCAGGACATGCTAGGGAGATAAAGTTCCTAAATGACATAAATGACTCCTTCTTGGAGCAGCTGGTTCATGAACCGACCAAAGGGGAAGGCATATTAGACCTAGTCCTTAGTGGAACACCAGATCTAGTGCAAGAGATAAGGGTGTTGGGGCCACTTGGCAATAGTGATCATAGTATGATCGCCTTTGATTTAATTAGTGGAGGAGGGATAGTACGGAAATCCACAGTACTACCTTTTAACTTTCGAAAGGGAGACTATGATAAAATGAGGAAAATAGTTAAGAAAAAACTAAAAGGAGCAGTTGCAAAGGTTAAAGACTTACATCAAGCTTGAGCGTTGTTGAAAAATACTATCTTGGCAGCCCAGACCAGTTGTATTCCACGCTTTAAAAAAAGTGGAAGGAAGTCCAAAAAACTGCCAGCATGGTTTAAAGGTGATGTCAGAGAGGCTGTTGTTGCCAAAAAAGCATCTTTCAGGAAATGGAAATGGAAATGGAAAAAAAGAGCCAAACGACGAAACCTGGAAACAGCAAAAGCACTGGCAAGTAAAATTCAAGGCATTGGTAAAGCAGGCAAAGGGAGAATTTAAGAAGAAGCTTGCTGTGGAAGCAAAAACACGAAATAAAGATTTTTTCAGGAAATGGAAAAAAGAGCCAAATGACAAAAACTGGAAACAGCACAAGCACTGGCAAGTTAAATGCAAGGCATTGATAAAGCAGGCAAAGAGAGAATTTCAGAAGAAACTTGCCGTGGAAGCAAAAATGCATAATAAAAGCTTTTTCAAGTACATTCGTAGCAAAAAACCTGTGAGAGAGTCAGTTGGTCCATTAGATGATAGAGGAGTTAAAGGGGCACTAAGAGGCGACAAGGCGATAGCGGAGAGACTGAATGAATTCTTTGCTTCGGTCTTTACTGAGGAAGATGTACGGATGTTACCCATGACTGAAGTGGTATTTAAAGGTGCGGAAGAATTGAAGGAAATATCGATACATCGGGAAGATGTATTACAACTATTAGATAAACTGAAGAGTAGCAAATCACCAGGGCCGGATGGTATACATCCAAGGGTGTTGAAAGATCTGAAATATGAGATTGCAGACCTGCTATAAGTAATCTGTGAACTATCATTAAAATCATCTCTAATACCTGAAGATTGGAGGATCGCCAATGTAACACCAACTTTTAAAAAGGGTTCCAGGGGTGATCCAGGAAACTACAGACCGGTGAGCCTCACGTCAGTACCGGGAAAAATGGTAGAAACCATCATAAAGAATAAAATTACTCAGCATGTAGATAGTCATGGCCTAATGGGAGACAGCCAACATGGCTTTAGACAAGGAAGATCTTGTCTTACTAATCTGTTATGTTTTTTTTGAAGGTGTGAATAAACAGGTGGACAAAGGTGAGTCGGTTGATATAGTGTATCTGGAGTTTCAGAAAGCCTTTGACAAGGTCCCTCATCAGAGACTTTTGGCAAAACTAAAGAGTCATGGGATAGGAGGCAGTGTACTACTGTGGATCAAGAACTGGTTAAAAGACAGAAAGCAGAGGGTTGGGCTAAATGGCCAATTTTCAAAATGGAGAAAGGTGAATAATGGTGTACCCCAGGGATCTGTACTGGGTCCGCTGCATTTTGACATATTCATAAATGACCTGGAAAGTGGAATAACGAGTGAGGTTATCAAATTTGCAGATGACACAAAACTATTTAAAGTTGTTAAAACCCAAGAGGATTGTGGAAAATTGCAAGAGGATCTTGATAAATTAGAAGACTGGGCATCAAAATGGCAGATGAAATTTAATGTGGACAAGTGCAAAGTTATGCACCTAGGGAAGAACAACCCAAACTATGGTTACACAATGCAAGGTTCCACATTAGGAACCACCACCCAGGAAAAAGATTTAGGCGTCATTGTGGATAACATGTTAAAACCCTCGGCCCAGTGTGCAGTGGCAGCCAAGAGAGCAAATAGAATGCTAGGTATCATAAGGAAAGGAATGGAAAATAAAATAAAAGATATTATAATGCCTCTATATCGTTCCATGGTGAGATCGCACCTTGAATATTGTGTGCAATTCTGGTCGCCGTATCTTAAAAAGGATATAGTGTTATTAGAAAAGGTTCAGAGAAGAGCCACCAAAATGGTAAAGGGGATGGAAGGATACTCCTATGAAGAAAGGCTAAAAAGGTTAGGGCTCTTTAACCTGGAAAAGAGACGGCTGAGGGGAGATATGATAGAAGTCTATAAATTAATGAACGGAATGGAACAGGTAAACGTAGATCGATTGTTTACGTTATCAGAATATAGAAAGACTAGGGGACATGCAATGAAGCTACAGGTATTTAAGACTAATAAAAAAATATTTTTTTTTACTCAGCATGTAATCAAACTCTGGAATTTGTTACCGGAGGATTAGTAAAGGCTGTTAGTGTAGCTGGGTTTAAAAAAGGTTTGGACAGGTTCCTGGAGGAAAGGTCCATAAACCATTATTAAGAAGGGACCCAGGATATCAATGCATGACCCAGTATAAGCATTGCGGAACCTGTGTCTTTTGGGGAAACTGCTAGGTACGTATGACCTAGATTGGTCACTGTTGGAAACAGGATACTGGGCTTGATGGACCTTGGTCTGACCCAGTATGGCATATCTTATGTTCTTATATTTGGACAAAGAGACTTTCATCAAATGTTTGAACGCTATCTTGAACAAATGGTCATTAGACCTAATGATCTACTTCTAATAAAAAGTCAGAAGGTCTTAAGGTTGGAATAGATGAAAAACTTACTGAAATTAAGAGATGTGACCGTAATTTTGAGAAAGTTCAGAAAGATTATGAAAAAAAATATGTACTCTTAAAAAAGAGGTTAAAGATAAGAAGGTAGAGAAATTTCAGAGAGATGAGGAAGATTATAGAGTAGGTTATGTCTATCCCTGGTGTAAAAAAATACAAAGGGACAGAATATGGATTAAACGAAGATTCATATTTTTTGATAGGAAAGATAGCCATAGGTAATGAAATATGAAGCAGGAGTGAGTCTGCAGAATTTGTGGCTGCATCTGCATTCCTTTTTCCCCCCACACAAAAAGAAAGATCCATGCCCTAGGGAAATAATAATTTTTTTGATATGGATAAACTGTGGAAGGGGAGAGTTTAGGATCCCTCCAGGACTTGCCCTCCACCCCTAGCTCAAAAACAGGGCAGAATACACAATCAAGACAGAACATACAATCAATACAGGGGCTGAGGACGAGGGAGGGGGAGGGGGAGAGGAAGACGACGACAGGAAAGATCATACAAGAGGGGTTATTGATGCCTGAGACAGAAAATACATCATCAACATTTCGAGATATGCCTTCATGGATGAAGAAGTGGCTGTATTGAATAAGGGTCTCTCATTTGTTCCTACCAAAAATTATGATCCGTTCAAGACCCAAATAGATTTGTATAAATTGTTTTGGAAAATTAAAATCAAACATTTCTTCACAAATAGTAAAGATAAGGACAATGATCCATCCATTATAAAAAATAAATCCTCCTGGTTCCCACCACCACATACTGATCCTCTTATATAATCTTTTGAGAGAGTGGTTTAGAAAAGAGTAAAAGAATTGGCTAACAGCCCCAAACCATTTTTCAGTAATTTGACGCATGGAGAAAGAGAGGCGATAAAATCTCTACAGAGAAATAACCAAATTATAATTAAGCCAGCAGATAAAGGTGGGGTGTTGGTGGTCATGGACAAGGATTATCATATAAAAGAAATAAATGGCAAATAAGTGACAAGGCATTTTACACTAGACTAGATGATGATCCTACCAGTAAATTGAAAAAGTGTAGACAATTTAGTTATTACAGCTTTTGAGATTGGGTATATCACTAAGAAAGAAAAAAACTTTGATAGTGGACCAACCGATTAGTCCTACTATATATGTAATACCTAAAATAGAACAAGTCAATGGAGTCTCCTCCAGGGCGCCCCATAGTCTCAGCCATTGGTTTATTGTTTGAGCCCATTTCACAATTTTTAGATGTATTGCTTCGGCCTTTTATCACAGAAATGTGCTTATACGTATGTGACTCTTCACATGTTATACAAATTCTCACATCCTTCCAGGGATATCATTTTTATTTGACATTGGTTACATTGGATGAATCTCTTTATACCAACATTCCGCAAATGGAGGCATTAAAAATCGTTGAGAGCTGCCTATTGAGTAGGAAGGTACACAAGATGATTCCTATGGCCTTCCTTATCGAATTGACACATCTTGCACTTACTGAGAACTTTTTTCTGTTTTAGGGAGCTTTTTTATAAACAGATAAAGAAGGTGGCTATGAGGTCATCCATGGCCCCGGATATAGCCAATCTCTATGTTTTTGAATTTGAAAACAATTTTTTTAAGTCAACATCCATTTAAAGATAATATAAAATTATGGATACGATACATTGATGATATTTTAGTTATTTGGGATGGTAGTTTGAGCTGCCTTGAAGAGTTTAACGGACGGTTTCAAATAACATTCGAGCAACATCAGATTCCATACCTGAACCTTTTGATTAAGAAAGGTGAAGACGGATTTATCACAACTTTGTATTGAAAGCCAACAGACAGGAACCAACTCTTACATTTCAATAGTTTCCATAATCCTGCGCTTAAGAAGAACCTTCCTGTTGGACAATGTTTGAAGGTGCGACGGACTTGTACCACTTATGAGGACTTCAGCCTTCAAGCTGATGTAATGAGACAGAGGTTTTTAGCAAGAGATTACCCGATTTGCTATATAAACAGTGCCTACATGAGAGCATGGAATTCCTCAAGAGACACATTGTTACAGTTGAAACCCAAAAAGTTGGAAACGAAAATGGTGTGCCCACTCCTGTAGTCACAGTTTTCAAGTGAGATTATGAAGATATTGCAAGAAGAGTGGCACTTGATACAAACTATACCAGAATTTACGGACATGCAACTCATTGTGGCACACAAGCATAACGTGACCCTATGGAATATGCTTGTGCCGTCTCCATTATCAGAAAGGTGGTTTCTCTTGAAACATAAGGGCCAATATCAATGTGGAAGATGCTCCATCTGTATACATGTAATACCAATAAGGAATGTTTTTATTCATCCCACAACTAATCAAAACTTTTATTTAGATGATTTCTCTAATTGTGAGATCAGTGTTATTTATATTATTCAGTGTTCATGTGAGGAATTATAATTTGGGAAAACGACACAGAGTATACGAGTAAGGACCATAGAACATAGGATTTGCATTAAAAAGGACCTGGTGGATAAACCATTGGTATCGCACTGGCAAGAGCAGCAGCACAAGATCCAAGTCTTAATTTTTTTCTTTTTTAAAAAGGTAAAGATTAATTAGAGAGGAGGTGATCTTAACAAGACCATTCTGTGGTTGGAACAATGATACATTTTTACCTTGGATACTTTGACTTCTAAAGGCCTTAACCTTGATAGAGATTTGTCAGTTTTCCTGTAGTTATGTGGGATAGTAGAGTGGTAATGTCCCCCTCTCTGCCCCTTCCCCCCTTTCTCTCCCCCTATTTCCATTCTCCCCTTCCCCTTCCCCTCCCACTCTTCCCCCTCCTCCACTCCCTCTTCTTCCCTCCCCTTCTCCCCTCTTCAACCAAACTGCAGCTCAGTGCCAATGAAGAACACCAATACACTTCCAGGAAAGGAAATGAAGCAAGTTTGGGAAACACCCATCTCACTATGAAATATTTTGGACCTTCCTTTAAGGTGTGGTACTGTTTTGCAACCTCTGGTACAGGAGGTTCTGGCATGTCTTCACAGAGTCAGAGATTCAGAGGACAACTGAGGTTTTTGGGAGTGAGATGTGCTATGGAGTGCCACAAACCTAGGTCTGGCTCAACGGTCATTGAGCCATACATAAAAATGTAGCCCAGAATGTTTACACAGGGTCTAATGACCTCATCATAACAGGCCAACTATGAGTGCTGATCTCATTCCAAACACAAACTATTGTGAACAGCTGAGATCTGCCCTTGCTAAAAGGTATCCTGGAAACATAGTGGATCAGTAAGAAACTACAGTGGATGAGTGGGAGAAACAAACATCAGATAGATATCAGGGACATGTAGATCCTCTTGCAATCTTCCACAATCCTCTTGGGTTTTACCAACTTTGAATAATTTTGTGTCATCTGCAAATTTGATAACCTTACTTGTTATTCACTTTTCCAGGTCATTTATGAATATGTCAAAAAGCAGCGGAACCAGCATAGATCCCGGGGGTACTCCACTATTCACCTTTCTCTACTGGGAAAATTGGCCATTTAGCCCTACCCTCTGCTTTCTATCTTTTAACCAGTTCCTGATCCATAATAGTACATCACCTCCTATCCCATGACGTTTTGCCAAAAGTCTCTGATGAGGGACCTTGTCAAAGGCTTTCTGAAAATCCAGATACACTATATAAACCGACTCACCTTTGTCTACCTGTTTATTCACACCTTCAAAAAAACATAACAGATTAGTAAGGCAAGATCTTCCTTGTGTAAAGCCATGTTGGCTGTCTCCCATTAAGCCATGACTATCTACATGTTCACTAATTTTATTCTTTATGATGGTTTCTACCATTTTTCCCGGTACTGATGTCAGGCTCACCGGTCTGTAGTTTCCTGAATCACTCCTGGAACCCTTTTAAAAATTGGCGTTACATTGGTGATCCTCCAATCTTCACGTATTACAGATGATTTTAATGATAGTTCACAGATTACTAATAGCAGGTCTGCAATCTCATATTTCAGTTCTTTCAATACCCTTAGATGTATACCATCCAGTCCAGGTGATTTGCTACTCTTCAGTTTATCAAATAGTTGTAATATATCTTCCCGGTGTAGCGATATTTCTTTCAATTCTTCTGTGGTATCACCTTTAAATACCACTTCATTCATGGATAACATTCCTATATCTTCCTCAGTAAAGACCGAAGCAAAGAATTCAGTCTGTCCGCTATAGCCTTGTCCCCTCTTACTGCCCCTTTTACCCCTCTGTCATCTAATGGTCCAACTGACTCTCTCACAGGTTTTTTGCTACGAATGTACTTGAAAAAGCTTTTATTATGCATTTTTGCTTCCATGGCAAGTTTCTTCTCAAATTCTCTCTTTGCCTGTTTTTTCAATGCCTTGCATTTAACTTGCCAGTGCTTGTGCTGTTTCCAGTTTTCGTCATTTGGCTCTTTTTTTTCATTTCCTGAAAGATGCTTTTTTGGCAACAGCAGCCTCTCTGACCTCACCTTTAAACCATGCTGGCAGTTTTTTGGACTTCCTTCCACTTTTCTTAAAGCGTGGAATACAGCTGGTCTGGGCTTCCAAGTTAGTTTTTTCAAACAATACCCAAGCTTGATGTAAGTCTTTAACCTTAGCAACTGCTCCTTTTAGTTTTTTCTTAACTATTAGCCTCATCTTATTATAGTCTCCCTTTCAAAAGTTAAGAGGTATTACTGTGGATTTCGTTACCATCCCTCCTCCATTAATTAAATCAAACGCAATCATGCTATGATCACTATTGCCAAGTGGCCCCAACACCCTTATCTCTTCCACCAGATCTGGTGTTCCACTAAGGACTAAGTCCAAAATGGCTTCCCCTCTGGTTGGTTCATGAACCAGCTGCTGCAAGAAGCAGTCATTTATTTCATCTAGAAACTTTATCTCCCTAGCATGTCCTGTCATGACATTGACCCAGTCAATACCAGGGTAAGTGAAATCACCCATGATTATTACCGTTCTGTAACTTTTGTTAGCTTTCCTGATTTCTTTGAACATTTCATGATCCATTTGTTCATTCTGGCCAGGCGGTCAATAGTATACCCCACCGCCATCGCCTTCCCCTTTTTACATGGAATTTCAATCCATAGAGATTCTATGGAGAATTTTGTTTCCTGTAGAACTTTAATTCTTTGTGACTCAATGCCCTCTCCAATATAGAGCGCAACCCCTCCACCAATTTGATCAGCTCTATCATTACGATATAGTTTGTATCCAGGTATCACAGTGTCCCACTGGCTGTCCTCCTTCCACCATGTCTCTGAGATACCAATCATATCTAACTTCTCATTTAGTGCTCTATATTCTAACTCTCTCATCTTATTTTCTAAACTTCTAGCATTTGCATACAAGCATTTTAGAGACTGTATTTTATTCATATTAATCTGGTTATCGGTAGGCAGGGTACTTTGGAATCTTTAAGCTCTGTCTGCTCTGTACTCAAGGGCACTTGGGCTACCTTTGTCTTTATTGGAACCTCTCTGCTGATGTGCTCTAACTTCAGTTTTTTGGTAGTGTCCTTCAAGGATACATTGTTCTGAACCATGCGCTCTTGGGCGACTGTCGGCTTTCCCCTATTATGTAGTTTAAAAGCTGCTCTATCTCCTTTTTAAAGGTTAATGCCAGCAGCCTGGTTCCATCCCGGTTAAGGTGAAGCCCATCCCTTCGGAAGAGCCCCTCCTTTCCCCAGAATGTTCCCCAGTTCCTAACAAATCCAAAACCCTCATCCTTGCACCATCGTCTCATCCACACATTGAGACTATGGAGCTCTGCCTGCCTTTTGGGTCCTGCGCATGGAAGGGGAAACATTTCAGAGAAAGCTACCCTGAAAGTTCTGGATTTCAACTTCCTACCTAAAAGCCTTAGCCTCCAAAACCTCCCTACCACATTTTACTTTGTCATTGGTACCGACATGTACCAAGTCAGCAGACTCCTCCCCAGCACTATCTAAGAGCTTGTCTAGGTGGCGCATGAGGTCCGCTACCTTCGCACCAGGCAAGCATGTCACAAAGCGATCCTCATGTCCACCAGCCACTCAGCTATCTACATGCCTAATGATTGAATCACCAACTATAATGGCTGTCCTAACCCTTCCCTCATGAGCACTTGGCTCTGGAGAAACTTCCTCGGTGCGAGAGGGTTTTCCATCACCTGGAGGACAGGTCCTAGTTATAGGATCACTTCCTGCCACACCAGGGTGATGCTCTCCTGTCACGTGACCTCTCTCCTCCAAGGAAGCAGGGATGCCTCCAGACTGGAGGTGGTGCTTCAGGAGTATATCCCTGTAGATCTCGTCTCTGTACCTCTCTGTCTTTCTTATGTCTTCCAAGTCTATTACTCTTGCCTCCAGAGATCGGACTCATTCCCTGAGAGCAAAGAGCTCCTTGCACCTTGTGCACACGTAAGACACCTCACCAACTGCGATAAAATCATACATGTGACACTCAATGCAAAAGACTGGAAAGCCCCCATCTCGCTGCTGGACTGCTGTCTGCATCTTGGTTTTAAGGTTGTGTTTAGATATTTAAGTTCTTTACTTACTAAGGGGAAAAGGGAAGGGATGGGTCAGTGGAGCAACATGCTGATATAAGGCAGCGTAGGTTCAGGGATGACTGATAGTGAGGGATGGAGGGCCAAATTAGCTGAGTGGAAAGTACTTTTGGGTTTCCAAGAGGGGAGGAGAGAGGAGGAGGATGCAGACTGGGCAGAAACATGGATGACAGGGGTTTACAATGTAATAACATGGGAGGGGAGGATGAGGTATGAAGACGTGTGGACAGCAATGATGGAGAGAAGCTCTCCAGATCAACCTAGAGAAGCTCTCCAGATCAACCAACAGTAAGGATTTAAGGGTTTGTTTTATTATATTAAGTTGTTAGCTCTCTGACTGGGAGCTCTTAAAAGGGTTTTTTTGTACATTTTTAAAGCAAGGTTACTTTTTTTGGTGCTTTAGTGGGACTTTCCTTGAGCACAGTAGGTGGTTGAACTCCAGTAACCTCCTCAGCTTTGGGAACTGCTAACACCTAATCAGGAGTTAGTGGGCCTGATTTCCTGAGAGCAGCTGCGGGCCTGCATAAAATGCTCCAGTGCCCTGCCCTGTTCAGGCTTTCCTACAGAAGCTCTCCAGATCAACCAACAATAAGGATTTAAGGGCTTGTTTTATTATATTAAGTTGTTAGCTCTCTGACTGGGAGCTCTTAAAAGGGTTTTTTGTACACACAGTAGGTGTTTTTTTGAGCACAGTAGGTGGTTGAACTCCGGTAACCTCCTCAGCTTTGGGAACTGCTATCACCTAATCAGGTGTTAGTTCCCTCCCTACCCACCCCGACTCCCACCCACCCCTAGCGAGTAGTCTTGCTTTATAGGGCACCTCCCCATTTGACAAAGCACAGAGAATTGGACCAGCACATTTTGAAAATAATTAAGGAGATTTAACTGCTTTTTCTCTGAAAGGACAGCTGGGAAACCGGCTGGTACTTGGTAGATCTCTCTCTTTTGCTTTAACAGATACCTAAGCTCCACGAACAGAACAATGGCTGGGAATAATCGTATCGCTAAAGCTGTTGCCCCTGTTACAGCTTCTGCCTCGGTCCAGACAGAGGTCCTAATGCCAGTTGAAGGACCGGTTCCATGTGCAGGGAGCCTGCATGCTGAAGCTCTGAGGAAACAAGTGGAGGAACTCAGAGAGGAGGTGGCGAGGATGAGGAGCATTCAAGACAGTGAGAAGTACATTGATGAGATGCTTCTTGCAGCAACCAAGCTCTCCAGCAGAGGAGAAGATGGGTGCCAAAAGAATGTCGATGGTTGGACACAAGTCACCAGGGCCTGCAAAATCACCAATCCAACTTCTCCATCCCTTGAACTGAAGAACTATTATGCAGCCCTGGAAGTGGAGGAGGTGAAAGCATCCCTGGAAAGGGAAGAACCAGAGCTCAAGTACCCCAAAGTTGCAGAATCAGTAACCACAAGGAAACAAAGGGTAGTGGTGGTTGGAGACTCTCTTCTGAGGGGTACTGAGGCGTCCCTCTGCCGACCAGACTTGATGTCCAGAGAGGTATGCTGTCTGCCTGGTGCCAATATCCAAGATGTTACGGAGAGTTTGCCGAGACTCATCAAGCCCACTGACTATTACCCAATGTTGCTAATCCATGTTGGAACAAATGATACTGCCAGGTATACCTTGGAACGTATCAAAAGTGACTTCACGGCTCTGGGACAGAGGGTGAAGCAGTTAGATGCACAGGTGGTGTTCTCTTCAATCCTCCCTGTTGAGGGTAAAGGCCAAGGCAGAGAGGCTCGCATCCTGGAGATGAATGCATGGCTGCGTGGATGTTGTCATCGAGAGCGTTTTGGTTTCCTAGACCATGGGATGCTGTTCCAAGGGTTGCAGAGCAGAGATGGCATCCATCTGTCCAAGAAAGGTCAACGCATCTTCAGTAGTAGATTGGCTAATCTACTGAAGAGGGCTTTAAACTAGATTCGTTGGGGATTGGTGAAGAAAGCCCCCAGGTAAGTGAAAGCCCCCAGGTAGGAGATACATTAAATAACTTTATGGAAATGAGTAACAAGGGTAACATATGGAAAGCAGTGTGTATAAATGCCCGTAGCATGGGAAATAAGATCCCTGATGTTGAAGCTTTGGTGGGAGTGGCTGACTTGGATTTAGTGGCAGTTACAGAAACATGGTTCACAGAAAACCATGATTGGGATGTAACTATACCTGGCCATACTTTATTCAGAAAGGACAGGGTAGGAAGTAGGGGAGGAGGAGTGGCACTATATGTAAAAACTACTATTAAAGCTTTGGAATTACAGAGCTTAAAAGGGAGAGGGGAGGCATTGTGGGTTAAACTAGAAAGAGGGAAAGAGAAATCTATTTACATTGGTGTGATATACAGACCTCCCTCACAAGAGGAAGAGGTGAACAGAGAGTTAATTGAAGACATGTGCAGCATTGCTAAGAAAGGGGAAGTGCTACTGATAGGAGATTTCAATATGCCAGATGTTGATTGGCACATTCCTGCTGCAGTATCATCTAGAAGTAAGGAGATCCTGGATTCACTACAGGGAGAACTATTCAGGTAATTGGTAACAGACCCCACACGTGAAGGGGCCATACTGGACTTGGTGCTTACCAATGGTGAAAGTGTTTCTGATGTTGTAGTGGGAGATCATTTTGCATCCAGTGATCACCAGATGGTGTGGTTCAGTATTAGGACTAGGGCTGTTAGAATCCATTCAAAGGCGAGGATCTTAGACTTTAGGAAGATTAACTTTGTGAAGATGGGCCAATACCTCAGGGAGTCGTTAGTTGGATGGGAACAGCTGAGGGATGTAGAAAAACAGTGGGAAAAACTGAAAGGGGATATTTTAAGGGCAACCAACCTTTCTGTTAAAATGGTAAATAAAGGTAAAAGGAAAAGGAGACCGCTGTGGTTTTTGAAAGAAGTAGCTGAAAAAGTGAAGAAAAAGAGGGAGGCCTTCATGAAATACAAGAGATCACAGAGAGAGGAAGACAGGCATCTGTATTTCGAAAAACTTAGAGAAGCTAGCAAAGTAGTCAAGAAGACAAAGATTCAAAAGGAGGAGGAAATAGCCAATGCAATAAAATGGGGGGATAAGACATTTTTCAGATATATTAGTGAGAAGAGGAAGGGCAAGAGTGGTATTGTCAGACTCAAGGGTGCAGGGGAGGAATATGTAGAAGCTGATAAGGATAAAGCGGAATTGCTTAACAAATATTTTTGTTCTGTGTTCACAGATGAAGAACCAGGAGCAGGACCTCAGAAAACACCCACAAATAGGAACAGAAGCAAAGGACATCTTGAACAATTTTCAAAAGACTGTGTTCGTGAGAAATTATCTCAACTTAAAGTAGACAAAGCGATGGGACCGGATGGGATACACCCGAGAATACTGAGGGAACTTGGGGAAGTTCTAGCAGCTCCACTTACTGACCTTTTCAATGCCTCGTTGGAGTCGGGAGTGGTACCAAAGGACTGGAGAGAGGCTCATGTGGTGCCTTTACACAAAAGCGGAAGTAAGGATGTGGTTGAAAACTACAGGCCGGTTAGTTTAACTTCAGTGGTGAGTAAATTATTGGAAACGCTGCTGAAAGAGAAAATAGTGAGGTTTCTGGAGTCCAGCGGATTACAGGATCCGAGGCAGCATGGATTCACCAGAGGCAGGTCTTGTCAGACAAATCTGATTGATTTCTTTGACTGGGTGACCAGGAAGTTGGACCGAGGGAGAGCCCTAGATGTGGTGTATTTAGATTTCAGTAAAGCTTTTGACACTGTTCCTCACAGGCGACTTATAAAGAAACTGAGCACCCTAGGGATGGACCCTAAAGTTAGTGCTTGGGTTAGAAATTGGTTGGGTGGGAGGCGACAAAGAGTACATGTAAATGGAGCTCACTCTGAGGAGAAGGATGTTATCAGTGGTGTGCCGCAGGGATCTGTCCTTGGTCCGATTCTTTTTAACATCTTTGTTAGTGATATAGCGGAAGGGCTTTTAGGTAAGGTTTGCCTCTTTGAGGATGATACCAAAATCTGCAATAGAGTAGACACCCAGGAAGGGGTAGATAACATGAGGAGGGATCTAGCTAAGCTTGAAGAATGGTCTAGAATTTGACAGCTGGGATTTAATGTAAAAAATGTAAGGTCATGCATTTGGGCTGCAGCAATCCAAGGGAACAATATAGTATAGGGGGTGAAGTACTTTTGTCCACTAAAGAAGAGCAGGACCTAGGCTTGGTTGTGTCTGATGATCTTAAAGTAGCTAAACAGGCAGAAAAGGCGATGGCAAAAGGTAGACGGATGCTTGGGTGCATACGGAGAGGAATGGCAAGCAGAAAAAAAGGAGGTGATAATGCCTCTGTATAAGTCTTTGGTGCGACCTCATTTGGAGTATAGTGTGCAATTCTGGAGACCGCACCTTCAAAAGGATGTGAACAGGATGGAGTCGGTGCAGAGGGTGGCTACTAAAATGATTAGTGGTCTTCATTATAAAGCATATGAGGACAGACTGAAGGATCTTAATATGTACACCTTAGAGGAAAGGCGGGATAGAGGTGATATGATTGAGATGTTTAAATACCTCCGTGGCATACATGTTCAGGGAGAGAGCCTCTTTCAATTGAAAGCAAGTTCTGCTACGAGGGGACATGCGATGAGGGTGAAGGGAGATAGATTCAGGAGTGATATGTGGAAATATTTCTTTACGGAAAGAGTAGTGGATCCGTGGAATAGTCTCGCAGTGGAGGTGGTAGAGATGAGGACAGTAACTGAATTCAAAAAAGCATGGTACAAGCACAGAGGATCTCTAAAGGTAAAAAGGGGACTTTTGTAGTTGTTATGGAAGGACAGACTAGATAGGCCATGTGGTCTTTTTCTGTCATCATATTTCTATGTTTCTAACTGTAGTGTGGGGGACTTCAGCCACCCTCCTAGACCATATCTTGGACAGGCCTCTGACTCATACCACTATAGGCAGGAAGCTGAGATAACCAACCTGTCACCTACTAAACCTGGCTCACAGCCCAGATACATATAATCTAACACGTTGCCACAAACTACCCAGCCTGGCTTTCAGACAAACACCTCAATGGACATATCAGACCTATATTGTAGACACTGTGCTAAAGGTTCATTTCTTCTACATGACTCCACCAATGTGATTTTGCATATATATGCCATGAAGAGTTTCATACAAACAGGAATGGCAACACTCCATTTGTGGGGTACATAGCACAAACACTGTCCTTAGACTCAGGCCCCACTGAGATTGGGCACAAGAAGTGCCCATAGTTCATGGTAACAGGGCTTGCTCACGGACTCTGGAGAGGATCTGAGAAAATGTATAGACAGCTGCCAACCCTTGAAGGGAAGGGAACAGAGAGTGTAGTGAGGGGCCATAACAGCATCAGAGGGGAAAAGAAGATATGACACAGAGTTAAGGTATGGGTGGGTAGGTGTTAGGAAGAGGAGGGCTTCTGTGAAATGGATGGGTAAAGCTGGCTATTAGGGCTTTTCTGGTACAGTGACAGATCAGTTGTAGAAATCATCTGAGAGAATGTGATCATGGGGAGCAGTGTGTGTGTGTAAACAGAAAAGTGGTACAGGTGGGTGCAGCTGTGGGGCACCTTCCTCAGGTGGAAGGAGGCTAATGATAAGGTGAACCTGGGGAGGAGGAGGGGGTATCAGTCTTGAAATTGGAGTAAATCCAAATTTGGAATGGTGAAGGCTGCATGACAGCCGTCAATGTTGCTGGTGACAGAGAGAGGTAAGTAAAAGTTGTGGATGACTATGTATATGTTGATTGGCAAGGAAATATGCATGGTTCTTTGTAACATCTCCAAACTCTCTGAAATCCCAGTATGAGGAGGACAGGAACCCTGGTAGATGTTAACATGAGTGCTCACATCATCCACATTATATTGCTCTCCTAATATCAATGTCGGTTCATGAACATGTTTATTCTAGACTGGGCAGTACGTGTTCTTAGCTCTGGAGAATATGGCCACCATCCCTCACAGCAGTTCAAGCCCCCATACAGACATGTGCACATTCTGTCTCTTGTACTGTGCTGAGGCCCACATTTCTGTCCTACAGAAGGTGAACCCACAGGAACAGAAAGCCAACTCACATATTGCATTGATGTAGGTGAGATATGACTAAACATACAATTTGAGACTATAATCTGTATTTCAACATACCTGCTGCTTCCTGGGTGCTGTCAGGAATTTGGGCAGGCCCAGCATGTAACCTCTCTAAGGTGCTGTACTAGGCGTTCCTTCATGGGAAACAGTAGGAGTTGCTGTACACCCCCTGCCTGTGCCACATGCATGGACCCTGTGCACACTGACCTTTGACTGCAGGACTCACTTGATATCACTGAATCTTTTTTTAATGTTCTCAACATCATGCACAGGGCCCCCTAGGCCAGTCACAGCCTTCACAATATTGTGCCAGATGGCCTGATGTGCAGAGGCTGGAGTTTGGGTGCTTTTTGAAAAGAAGCTTGCCGTGGAAGCAAAAACGCATAATAAAAACTTTTTCAAGTATATTCGTAGCAAAAAACCAGTGAGAGAGTCAGTTGGATCATTGGATGATACAGGGGCAAAAGGGGCGCTAAGGGAGGACAAGACCAAAGCAGAGAAACTGAATGAATTCTTTGCTTTGTTCTTTACTGAGGAAGATGTAGGGAAGCTACCTGTGCCTGACATGGTATATAAAGGTGATGCAACAGAAGAATTCAAAGAAACTGGGAGGATGTATTACAACTGTTTGATAAACTGAAGAACAGCAAATCACCTGGACCAGATGGCATACATCCAAGGGTGTTAAAAGAACTGAAATATGAGATTGCAGACCTACTATCAGTAATCTGTGAACTATCATTAAAATCATCAGTAATACCTGAGGATTGGAGAATGACCAATGTAACTCCAATTTTTAAAAAGGATTCCAGGGGTGATCCAGGAAACTACAGACCGGTAAGCTTGATGTCAGTACCAGGCAAAATGGTAGAAACCATTATAAATAATAAATTGCTGACTATGTAGATAGTCATGGTTTAATGGGAGAAAGCCATCATAGATTTAACCAACGAAAGTCTTGTCTCACTAATCTGTTATATTTTTTTGAAGGTGTGAATAAACAGGTAGACTAATGTGAGTCGGTTGATATAGGGGCCTATTCTGAGCTGAGTTTAGCGGGGGTGGATGTCCAATCCAGATGTCCAACCCCGCTAAATGTTTGTGTGGCAATTCCATTATCGTATCTCCCTGCACATTCATCCTAGTTGTGCGGGGAACATTGTTCATGAGTGGGAGCGGCTGGCTGGAGAAGGAGGAAGAGCGAGGAGTGAGCAGTACCCTGACCCCGGATGTACAGGGCTAATTCCGAGGTCAGCGCTGTATGTCTGGGGTCAGCCATTTGCATAGGAGACTTATTCCACCTCGGAGGTGGAATAAGTCCCCTGGACGGAGGAGGATGGGAGGTGAGGGGATGCAGAGGATTCCCTGTGGTCTGACCCTGGCAACGGCAGGCCCAATTGGGGGTTGGGCGGCAAGGAAAGGAGTTTCTCTGGGTCTGCCGGGGATCGTGGCTCCTGTATGGAGCAGCAGTGCCATGGCAACAGGATACCACAGCATCGCGGCTCCATACAGGAGCCTGGCTAGGTTAGCTGGGGAATTTGTTGGACGTCCAGGCACCCAGAATCGAGGCACGTCCTGGATGTCCAGGCCCTAAGCCTTGATTCTGATCCCATGGGTATGTCTAGCCCCCGTGGGATCAGAATTGGGTGCAACCAGGGCACGTCCTGATTCTGGACGCCTGGACAGGCGGGGAACAGCCAGAAAAGAATTGGCCTCAAAGTGTATCTGGATTTTCAGAAAGCCTTTGACAAAGTCCCACATAACAGACTTGGAGAAATTAAAAAGTCATGAGATTGGAGACTATGTAGTATTATGGATCAGGAACTGGTTAAAAGATAGTAAGCAGATAGGGCTAAATGGCCAATTTTCTCAATGGAGAAAGGTGAATAGTGGAATACCCCAGGGATCTGTGCTGGGCCCGCTGCTTTTTAATATATATATATACTGACCTTTGTTATCTGTATCCTTATTTCCATTCAAGTTTGTATACTTTGATTATTTGCAAAAAAGCAATAAATAGAAATTTATAAAAAAAAAAAAAGAGAAATATATTCATAAATTACCTAGAAATAGGAATAATGAGTGAGGTAATCAAATTTGTAGATGACACAAAATTATTCAAAATTGTTAAAACACAAGTGGATTGTGAAAAATTGCAAGAGGACCTTGAAAAATTGGAAGACTGGACGTCCAAATGTCAGATAAAATTTAATGTGGACAAGTGCAAAGTTATGCACCTAGGAAAGAACAATCCAAACTATGGTTATATGATGCAAAGTTCCACATTAAGAACCTAGAAAAAAGATTTAAGTGTCATCGTGAATAGCACATTGAAACCCTCCATCCAGCGTGCAGTGGCGGTCAAGAAGGCAAATAGAATGCTAGGAATCATAAGGAAAGGAATGGAGAATAAAACAAAGGATATTATAATGCCTCTGTATTGTTCCATGGTGCAACTGAACCTTGCATATTGTGTACAATTCTTGCACCATATCTTAAAAAGGATATAGCATTATTAGAAAAGGTTCAGAGAAGAGCCACCAAAATGGTAAAGGGGATGGAAGGATACCCCTATGAAGAGAGGCTTAAAAGGTTCGAGCTTTTCAAACAGGAAAAGAGACGGATCAGAGGAGATATGATAGAGTTTTAGAAATTAATGAATATAGTGGAATGGGTAAACATAGATTGATCAAAAAGTAGAAAGACTAGGGGTCACAATGTGCTAATAAGAGAGTATGTGTGTGTGTATGGCTCCTCTTTGTCCTATGGCTTTCTGCACTGCACTTTGGCTCACATTGTTAGGAAAATGTGAATAAGGCAAGGCAGAAGATTGTGGGTATTACCTGAAAAAGCGCAGATTGGCCTGGGTGTGTCTGCCCACAATGGTAGAGTCCTGGGTGGTGGTTTCTAAGGTGGTACCTTGCATCGTGTAACCATAGTGTGGGTTATTCTTTCCTATGTGCATAACTTTGCACTTGTCCACATTAAATTTCATCTGACATTTGGACGTCCAGTCTTCCAATTTTTCAAGGTCCTCTTGCAATTTTTCACAATCCACTTGTGTTTTAACAATATTGAATAATTTTGTGTCATATGCAAATTTGATCACCTCACTCATTATTCCTATTTCTAGGTAATTTATGAATATGTTAAAAAGCAGTGGGCCCAGCACAGATCCTTGGGGTACTCCACTTTTCACCTTTCTTCATTGAGAAAATTGGCCATTTAGCTCTACTCTCTGTTTCTATCTTTTAACCATTTCCTGATCTACAATACTACACTGCCTCCAATCTCAGGACTTTTTAATTTCTCCAAGTCTCTTACCTGGGACCTTGTCAAAGGCTTTCTGAAAATCCAGATACACTTTGAGGCCAATTCTCTTCTGGGTATCCAGAATCAGGATGTGCCTCAGTTGCACCCGATTCTGATCCCGCGGTGGCTAGATATGCCCACGGATCAGATTCGCGGCATAGGGGCTGGACATCCAGGACATGCCTCGATTCTGGGTGCCCGGATGTCCAACAAACTCCCAACTAGCCCAGCCATGCTCCTGCATGGAGCCGCAGTGCTGTGGTGTCCTGTTGCCAGAGAAACTCCTTTCCCCACCACCCGATCCCCAATTGGGCCCGCCATGGCCACGGTCCGGCTGCAGGGAACCTCATGCATCCCCTCACCTTCCTTTCCTGGCGCAGGTCTTCCATCCTCCTCCGTCCAGGGGGACTTATTCCATTTCCGAGGTGGAATAAGTCTCCCTTGCAGTGGCCGACCCCAGACATACAGGGCCAACTTCAGAATCAGCATCACTCCTCACCTCGCTTCTCCTCCGACCTGCCACTCCCACTCACGAACAAAGTTCCCCCGCACAACTACGATGTATGTACGGGGAGCTATGAGAATGGAATCGCCACACCAACATTTAGCAGGGTTCGATGTCTGGATCGGACATCCAACCTCGCTAACTCAGCTCGGAATTGGCCCCTACGCTGTATATCAACCAACTCACCTTAGTCTACCTGTTTATACACACCTTCAAAAAAATATAACAGTTTAGTGAAACAAGACTTTCCTTGACTAAATCCCCCCTTCCCCCTTTCCCTCCCCCCTTTTTTATGCAGTGTTTTTGTTTCTCCTCCCCCACCCCCTTTTAATGCAACATCTTTTAATGGTTTAGGTTTTATTTTTATTCTTATTTTTACTTATTTTTATTTTTCTGTCTTTATTTATTTATTTTATTGTTCTTGTTTACAATTGTATTGCATGTCCCGCCAGCCCCTCGTACTGGTCTCCCTCAGTTTGACTAAACCGTTCCTTTTGATTACTATGTTCTCCTTTTAATGTATTGAAAATTGTATATAAGAGCCCTATTATATTTTAATATATAGACGGTATTATTCAGTGCCAGTCTGTGCATCATTTTTTAAACTTGTTTTCATTCACTTGTTTTAGTGTGCCATTTAGATCCTTTGCTAATTCACAATGTCATTCTTTAGTCAACTATACTGTCCTGTGTTCATTTTTCTGCCATGCGCGGTCCTATGCTAATTAGGAGCATTTTGGCACGAAAGCATTAGATAAAGGTACGGACGCCATCAAACAATCCCTTCATGTATCTGGAGGGACTGGGGTTTCTAGTCCTATAGGCACTCCTTGTGGCCTTGGGCAAGCCACTTAACCCTCCATTGCCTCAGGTACACATAGATTGTGAACCCCTTTGGGGATGAGAGAATACAGTATATCCAGTACCTGTTTGTAGTGATTACATAAGGTAAACCACTTTGATTGAAGGATAAGGTGGTATAAAAAAACAGTTAAATAAAATAATGAATAAATAAATAAATAGTTTTGATGAAATGTTGGAGATTCAGGTTTGCTACAAAGAGTAGAGCAGCATGGTAGGAGTGAGCTGATTAAAAGAGAGAGAAAAAGGGGGGGGGGGGCGGAGCCAACCGCGGAGCAGAATGGCGGCGTAATTCTAGAGCTCCCATTACTGGAGAAGAATCCTGATAAATTACCACCAGAAATAGCCCCCAAAGGTACATACTAAACTAGCTCTAGCAGTTAACAATGTCAGCGTTAAAACCTGCCCGGCTTGAGTTCCCGCAAGGCTCTAGCACCGCGCCGAAGAGACCGAAGCCTGAGGCTGGATCCCCACAGAAAATGGCTGCGGCCAGCAAGGAGACAGCGGGGGAAGGTATAAAAAGAGATACTGGCAGAATTGAGGGGTGTTAAGGATCTTATTGTGGCCAACACATCATCCTTAGCGGCGATACAGGAAGACCTAAATGCAGTTAAAGGCCGAATGCAGGATCTGAATGATCGATTGGTCACAACGGAGGGATTAGTGCAGAAGCACGATGCCATATTAGGCAACGTGGGATCTTTATCAAAGCATGTCAAGCTCATCGAGGCTCAACTCGAGGATCAAAATAACCGCTCGCGTCGGAACAATGTCCGCCTGGTAGGACTCCCGGAGGGAGCTGAAGGGACAAATATAACAGAATATCTTTGAAAAGCTGATTCCTGAGATACTACAGATCTCCTTTGCTAGGGCCTTCGAGCTTGAAAGGGCTCATCGTGTACCCGCGCATAGAACAGCGGCCAATAAATACCCACGGCCAATTGTTATGAAGGTACTACGCTATACACAAGTGCTGCAAATACTCCAAGCGTCGAGGAAATCGGCACCTCTAAAACTACAGGGACAGAGGATCTCCTTCTTCCCCGACCTTAGTAAACCCACGATGGATCGCAGAAAGGAACTGTTGGCATGCAGGCCATTGCTGCAAAAACTACAAGCCAGATATGGCCTTTACTACCCCAGTACAATGAGGGTTACCCTAAACAATTCCACCAGGAACTTTGTCGATGCTGGAGCATTGCGAGCCTTCCTGCAGGAGAGCAGTGTCATGGAGACTTGATAGTACCCAAGGACGTGTCTGATCGATAAGTATAAATGCAGGAATCTTCTTGGGGAAGATGAAAGGCCCGGACTGGGAGGCTGTATACTGTATATGTTTTTTTTCTGTTTGTATTAGGTGCACAGTAGCGAGTGCAGGGAAGTCAGGAGCAAGTACTCACCACGAGTCATTCTTTGATTGTTTGTGTTTATAGTTTAATGTTTCATCTAAATACTGTACACGTGGGGTGAGCTAGTTGAGATTGTTACACTATGCCATACATTAGGGGGAGGGTGTAATAACAACTACCATGCTATTTTGGGCAATGTTGGATGCTACTAAATGAGATATTCTGCTGAGACAGGATGGTTTTCCACCAACAGATGTTTAATGTTTAAGTTTAATAGTTTTGTACGGGCAATCCAATCTACAGAGATGTACTCGTTGCAAGAGTCTCCTAGGGAACAGCATTATAGAGCTATCATGTCCAGCACTACCCTTCCTTACCCTATACAATGAGTAGAATAACCTATCTTACCCTAAATGTGAAAGGAGTAACAAACCCAATAAAGCGCACAAAACTCCTCACTTACTGTCAGCAAAAACGCGCTGATATAGTGTACCTCCAGGAAACGCATTTGTCAGAAAAAGAGTCCTTAAAGATGGTGTCCACGTTCTATCAAGTCGTAGTCGCAGCGCCGGCAGTCAAGAGGAAAGGAGGAGTGTTAATATTAATGCGAAAGTCCCTGGCTGCCATAGTCAAGGATACAAAAATTGATATGGAAGGCAGATGGGTCAGAGCCACCCTGGAAATTGCACAGAACTCCTATACATTAATGAATATCTATGCCCCAACTAAAGATGAACCCTCCTTCTTTCGAACCGTGGCTAAGGCTTTGCTGGAAGCAACGCATACTGAAATTGTGTTAGGAGGGGACTTTAATCTGATCCTGGATCCCCTGATAGATAGGACCCCCTATCGACCGATCTATAAAGTTAAATCCCATGCAGTAGTACAGAGTATGATTAAGGAACTGCAACTTAAAGATGTGTGGCGTCTCTTAAACCCCATCGACAGAGCATATACTTTTTACTCTCCACCTCACGCTACCCAGACGAGGATCGACTACTTTCTTGTAACAAGTGGCCTGGTTAAACAACTAGTAGCTTCTGAAATTAAAGCGGGAACGGTCTCAGATCATTCAGCTGTCACTCTAGTCCTGGACCCAGGACAGACACATCCAGTATCCCGTCGGTGGACCTTTAATAAAGCCCTGCTATCAGATGCTGATTTTGTGGCATATATGAACAGAGAAATCGAAGCATACGACTTGGCCAATAACCCCTCCGAGACGCCAATATGGGCTTGGTGGGAGGGCTTAAAGGCAACCATCAGAGCGCATATAACAACCTACTCCATACAGTAGCGCCCAAAAGAAAGAGCAACAGGATCTGGAGGACCAGATAGCAGCGGGAGAACGCCTGTTGACCAAAAGAACGGATCCGATGATATTGATCAGGCTCCAGAAGCTCCGAAGCAAATATAACACAATTCTTTCAGCGCAGGCTCAAACCTGCGTTGGGTTGCAGCAGAGTTCATATTATCATGAGAATAATCGAGCTGGATCGCTTCTATCGAAGCTGCTGAAGGCGAAGAGGAATATGACCCATATTGCGGCACTACGTAGCGAGGATGGAGACCTCCTACTGCAAAATGACCAAATACTAGACCGCTGCAAAGAGTTCTATGGGAAGCTATATAGCTCTGAAGTAACTTGTGATGCATCGAAGTTCCAAGAGTTTGTTGCAAACATTGTGGGTCCCAAATTATCAGAGACACAGGCTCGCACGTTAGAGGAGGACTTTACCATTCACGAAATACAGCAAGCTATTCGCCAACTGGCTAAAGGGAAGACCTCTGGCCCTGATGGAATCCCGCTCGAGTTCTATCAAACATGCCAGCAGAGTTTAGCACCCATGCTATATACATATTATTGTGGACTCACTTCAGAATCTCCTAAAGTTGGAGCCTTTGCTGATGCGACAATTGTGATCCACCCGAAACCGGGACGGGACCCGCAGAAAGTTGAGAACTACAGGCCCATTTTCTCTGCTTAATGCAGATTATAAAATATATGCAAAGATACTAGCGAATCATCTTAACAAAGTTCTCAGCTCTTTAATACATATTGATCAATGCGGATTTATGGCCGGCCGGTCAACCTCTGACAATGGACGGCTCCTTGCCCATGTGATGCTTGCAGCAGAGGCGACTCCCGCGCCACTGATAGGATTATCACTAGACGCCGAAAAGGCCTTCGACAGGCTGGAATGGTCCTTCCTGTTCCAAGCTCTCAAATGGTATGGAATCGAAGAAACTTTCCTTAAGAGGATTGCACTTTTATATACCAACCCCACCGCTCGGATAGCAGCTAATTCAGGCACCTCGGAATCTTTTGTGTTGCAAAGAGGCACCAGACAGGGATGTCCTCTTTCCCCCCCGTTACTCTTTAACCTCGCCCTAGAACCACTGTTAATATCAGTTCGACAGCTCGACCGGATTCATGGAATAACCCTGGCGGATGGTCCGTGCAAATTATCAGCATATGCAGATGATCTTATACTGTTCCTGCAACCTGATTCCTTATCCACAGCTCTTGCCCTGATCGATACCTACTCTGTAGCTTCCGGCTATAAGATTAACTGGACCAAGACGATAATTGTTCCCCTAAATTCTAGGGTAAAAGCTGAAATGTTCGCCGACTACCCTTTTCAGTTTGCACAGTCCTCCTTCAAATACCTCGGTGTGGAATATGGGCGTACTATGGCCGAGACCGTAACTCGGGCAGCTGACGGCTGTAAAGAAGTGGTCAGTTCTTGTGCAAACGCCTGGTCCCCTCTCAATTTAACCTGGTGGGGAAGACTAGAGACGATTAAGATGGTACTAGTTCCGAAACTCAGCTACATATTAGGCATGATCCCAATAATCTTCCCCCGCGGTTTCTACAAAACAGTTAATAGACTGCTACTGGCTTTTCTATGGAATGCGAAAGTCCCCAGGATAGCTGCGTGGAAGCTTAAACTGCCCAAGGACAAAGGAGGGGTGAATTTCCCTGACGTTGAATGGCTGCATCAGTCCGCCCTATTAAAGCAAAGTGTGCTGTGGGTAGTAGAACGGGGATCCTTCAAGAAAACACCCCGATGGAGGCTAGTTGAAGAAGCCTTAAACGACCTCCCGGCAATGAGTATGCTGATTGGTACTACTAACCCGCGACAAAACGCTGTTATCCTTGCAACTCAACAGGCATGTCGATCTGTGTCGCCGAATATTGAAGGTGGGGTGGACTATGCTCTAGAGACGCCCCTCTGGCGGAATCGCAGTATTGTCATAGGAGGTAAACCGTTTTTGTGGAAGAATTGGATGAACTGTGGTATCAATACCCTAGGACAGCGATGGCGAACCTATGGCACGCGTGCCAGCTGTGGCACGCGAAGGCCTTGCAGCTGGCACGCGGGAAGGTCCGCAATTAAAATATGCGGCGCGGCGTGAGGTGAGTGTGCTTTCCTCAAAATTACATTTAAAAAAAAGCTGGCTCTCTGGCTGCTGCCGCTGTCGCCGCGGCAGAATGCAGTGTCCCGCGGGGCCCCCTCTGCGCCGGCTGAGCCCTCTGCCCTGCTTTCAGATTCGCGAAGGGAGAGTGTCTCTCCCGCGCGTCTCTGTTAAGCCCGCAAGGGGTAATGGGAAATTTCCCATCAGCCCCTTTAGACGCGAGGGGTTGATGGGAAATTTCCGATTAGCCCCTGCGGGCTTAACAGAGATGCGAGGGAGAGACACTCTCCCTTCGCGAATCTGAAAGCCGGGCAGAGGGCTCAGCTGGCGCAGAGGGGGCCCCGTGGGACACTGCATTCTGCCGCGGCAGCAGCCAGAGAGCCAGCTTTTTTTTTTTGGACTGCTAATGGGCTGGGGCTGGGGCGGGGGGGGGGCTGTTAGGACTGCTAATGGTGGGGGGGCTGTTAGGACTGCTAATGGGCTGGGGGGGGGTGGGTTAGGACTGCTAATGGGCGGGGTGGAGGCTGTTTAGGACTGCTAATGGGCTGGGGGGGGTTAGGACTGCTAATGGGCTGTGGACTGATGGGGGCTGTCTGGAAATGGGTGATGGGGGTGTTAGAACTGCTAATGGGCTATGGGGGGTGGTTAGGACTGATAATGGGCTATGGGGGGGGCTAGGACAGGAAATGGGCTGATGGGGAGGGGTTAGGACTTGAGGTGGGCTGATGTGGTTAGGACTGGTAATGGGCTGTGGGCTGATGGGGGGGGGGTTAGGACGGGCAGTGGGCTGATGGGGGGTGGTTAGGACTGGCAATGGGCTGATGGGGTTAAGACTGGAAGTGGGCTGATGGGGTTAGGACTGGTAATGGGTTATGGGGGGGGCTTAAACTGAAAATGGGGTGATGGGGGGGTTAGGACTGGAAGTGGGTTGATGGGGGGCTAGGACTGGTAATGGGTTGGGGGGTTGCTATGACTGGAAATGGGCTGAGTGGAAGGGGAGGCTTGAATTGCAAATAGCTGATGGGGAGGGAGCTTGGAATGGAAATGGGCTGTGAGGGAAGGGAGCTAGGACTGAAAATGGGCTGATGGAGCAGCTAGGATAGGACTGGAAATGGGCTGTTGGGGGGAGCTAAGATTGGAAATGGGCTGTTGGGGGGAGCTAAGATTGGAAATGGGCTGTGGTGGGGGCTTGAATTGAAATGGACTCATGGAGGGGCTAGAACTGAAAGTAGGCTCATGGGGGGGTGGCTTGGACTGGAATTGGACTGAGTGGAGGGGAGCTATGATTTGACATGGGCTGATGGGGCTAGGAAATGACTAGAAGTGGGCTGATGGGGGGCTAGGATTGGAAATGAGCTGATGAAGGGACTCAGACTGAAAATTGATGGGGTCGCTAGGACTGTAAATGGGTTGAGTTGGGAATAGTACTGTAAATGGGCTGATGCAGTGACTAGAAATGAATTGATGATGTGTGAGACTGGAACTAGAAGGGAGCTGATGTTGGGGAGGATTAGAATGGGATGGGGCTGGGAGAGTAAAATGGAGAGGGGAAAAATATTTTGTGTGGGAGGGATGAAAAATCTACAATTGGCCTGGTATTGGGAGAGTAAGTGGGGATTGAGGATGGAGGGGTAAAATTTGTGTGGATGAAATAGGAATGAGGAAAGAGCAAAAGGAGAAAGATTAGTATGTTAAAGCAGATGTAGAGAGAGAGAATGGAAAAAAAACTAGAAGAGGAGAGAAGAAAGAACAAATGGACAGCAGACGATGGACAGTTAGCAGAAAACATGAAGAAACCAGAAGAAAGTGGCTGGAGCAATTGCAACTGAAAAAAAATGCACAAAAGGTAGAAATATCTCTTTATTTTGAATTTATTAACTGGAATATGAAACCTCTGGGAAATGTGCATCATTAACGTCTGCGCTTTGTTTGGTACAAGAGGAAATTAATTTATAGTTTTATTTCTACAGTGTTGTACATTCCAAGTTTGGCTTTTGGGGTTCCCAGTTTAATTATTGCCTTCCTGTTTCTAAATTGAATGAAATCATTAAAACATTATAAATTGCCAATAAATTGAAATGAAAACCAAAGGATTGTGAATCAAATTGATTCTCTGACAATACAAAGATTCCAACCTTTACAAATGATGTTACATAGTTCAGGCAACTTTAGAAAGAGTTTTTAGATACTAAAATCTTGTTAAGGTTTAATTGACGTGCTGGCACTTTGAGGAAATTCTTTGGTTTTGTGCGGCAGTTTGGGCACTCGGGCTCAAAAAGGTTAGCCATCACTGACATAGGGACTTCCTTTTGAAATCACCGCCTGTTGTGTAAAAAATCCTCATGGCACCAGCTGCTGCAGGGAGGTCCTCTTTTAAAAATCTGCAGGCCCATGGCTGCAGGTATTATCAGGCCTCAAGCATAGTGGCCACTTTGAAAGTTGGTATCTGCACTGACCAGCTTGCTCGTTCCCTCTTGGAGCCCCGGTCTTGTGACCCTTTGTTCTAGAGCTTACTTTCAAACTTCTTGCGCATTATTTTGGGCATTAAAAATCTATCATATTGCCCATGGGCTCTAGGATATCCAAGTTTAGATTTTAGGAACCCTTCTCTGAACCACCTTCATTCTATTCATATACTTTTGGAGGTATGAATTCCAGACCTGGCTACAATACTCCAGGTGACCTGTGTAGAAATATCACCTTTTTTTTTTCTTTTCTCTTGTGCACCCCAACAGTCCTCCTGCTCTGGCTTCCACCTTGTTGCACTTTTTCGTTACTTTCAGATCAGGGGCATAGCCATAGGTGGGCCTGGATGGGCTGAGGCCCCACTACCTTAAACTTAGGACCACCCAGTCAGGAGCAGCACAGGTGAGAAGAGAACTTAAGAGTTGTCAACATCCACACTGTGTAATAGCCACCAATATGTTTTGGGCCCCAGTTGTGGAAACCTCACTCCACAAAAAGATCATCCTTGCCTATTCCGCTACTTTGGAAGATCATGTATAGAAATATGACGGCAGAAAAAGACCATATGGCCTAAATAGTCTGCCCTTCCATATCAACTACTATAGTCCCTTTTATTTCTTTAGAGACCTTCTGTGTTTGTCCCATGCTTTCTTGCATGCATATACTGTCCTCATCTCTACTACCTCCACTGGAAGACTATTCCATGCATCTACCACTCTTTCTGTAAGAAATATTTCCGCATGTTACTCTTGACTCTATCCCCTTTCATCTTCATCCTATGCCCCCTTGTTGCAGAGCTTTGCTCTCCTCCTGTGCATTTATGCCATGGAGGTATTTAAACATCTCTATCATATCTCCTCTCTCTCTCCCGCTTTTCTTCTAAAGTATACATATTGAGATCTTTAAGTCTGTCCCCATATGGCTTACAACAAAGCCCACTGAACATTTTGGTAGCCACCCTCTGCACCGACTCCAAAATGGTCAATGGTCTTTGTTATAAGCCATATAGGGACAGCCTTAAAAATCTCAATATGTATACTTTAGAAGAAAAGCGGGAGAGAGGAGATATGATAGAGATGTTTAAATACCTCCATGGCATAAATGCACAGGAGGAGAGCAAATGTAATCATCTCACTACTTGTTTCCAATTCCAGATCATGTATAACTATATTAGAAAGCACCAATCCCAGTACAGATTCCTGGTGTATGCCAACCTTGGGCCGGAAGGACTGGGGTTTCTAGTCCCACAGGTGCTCCTTGTGGTCTTGGACAAGCCACTTAACCCTCCATAGCCCATGTTCCCTGTAAAATAGTTATCTCCAAGTTATAATGCCCTGTTCAATGTAATTTCAGTTTGTTCAATGTAAACCGCACTGATGCAGAATAGCGCGGTATATAAGAGACTGTAAATAAATAAATAAATATTCACCTTCCTCCATTGAGAAAACTGACCATTTATCCCTTCTCTCTGTTTTCTATCTCTCAACCAGTTTCCTATCCACAGTAGGACGTTACACCTCCTATGCCATAACTTCTTCGTTTCCTCAGGAATTTGTGATGTGGGACTTTGCCAAATGCTTTCAGAAAGTCTAAATGTACTATATCGGCTGGCTCACCTTTATCCACATGTTCATTCATGAGACTCTCCCCAAGGGTTTTTAATTGGTGTCTCTGCTGCAGACCCACCATCTCGCTTGCAGAAACCAGACCCAGAATCAAGCCAGGTCTTCCGCATGGTAGAGTGCACCACTTACTGAGTCACTGGATCAACCCATCTTACTGTTTTCTGGTCAGGCCTGTATTTTCCTACTTAGAGAGAGGAAAAAAGCCAGGAACGTCGCAATACTGAAATACGAAATTTGGAGGATAACTTTCAGGGTCAATTTGGAGGATAAGTCACTCTCTGCTGTGCATTACTGAAAGGTTTGCATAGGCTTCATAATGTGAAATCTTAGAGCTGCATTAAGAGCTGTTCCTGGGGAAGGATTTACATCAGGGAAATAAAATGTGGTCTGTGGGTGGATCAGGGGTGCTGCTAGTTGCTAGCCTATCAGCGACGATATTCAGCCGCTAACTGGGTCCTGGAGGAATTCTGCACCACTGTGAACTGTAGAATTTGCACCAAAAATTCCCCTCTCCTGCAAAATTCCATACATGCTGCACAGGATTCGATTCAGGGATCGGGAGTCAATAGCAGCTTGCAATGTAACCCTTCTCTGCCTGAGGCGCAAACTTAGATTGTAAGCTTCCAGGGACAGGGAAATACCTACTGTACATGATTGTTTATTGTCTTGTACAACTACTGGAATGGTACGAGCTAAACACTAAATAAATGTTGCTCCCTTCCCCCCACCTCCCCCACCCCTGAATACTAAGGATTGAATTTGCCAGGTGGCACGGGGATAGACAGCAAGCTAAGAGAAGGATTCATGCTAGCTGGGGAATAAGATCGCTCATGAGGGAAGGGTCTCAAGCCTGAACAGGAAGAAAGTTGAGGGGTGCCAAACCTTGGAAAAAAGTGGAGAGGCCCTGGATGGTGTCCCATAAAGAGTCCATAGCCATAGGTCTTACAGCCTCTCCAGATTTCTGTCTGGAAACAAGCTCACCCAGATCGAGCACAATATCCTGTGCAGATCTTGAGGTCTTGGGGAGCAACCCTTCTTTCCAGCCACCCGGGGAGTCGATACTGCTGCCAGAGATCCTCCTGGCTGGAACATACCATCTCCCCCACCAGAAAGAGGCAACTCCAATCCCCCAGCTGCTCCCATGCTTCCAGGGTTGGGAGGCATCATTAGCACAGCAGGGCTTTGCAATGCCCCTATCTCCAGGAACAAGCAGGAATGAGTCTTCACATATGGGTACGTCGGTACCGACGGAGTCTGCGCGGGAACACTCCACAGCGTCCAATCAGAACGCTTTTGGAAGCATCCCAACATGCCTGCGTGCTGCTTTCCCGCCTTTCCCAACTGTCTCTCCTCAGTTTTCGTTTTTCCACGGAGCCGGCAGGACGTCCTCCTGTCACCGCAGAAAATTCTTCCTTTATTTTTGTTTTTTCTTGTGGTCGCGTCTACCTTCCCTCGACGCACCGGTACTGCCGGTGTTTCTTTTTCTTTTTTTCTGCAAATTTTTCCCCTTGTGGGAACTTTTGTTCCTGTTAGTGCCTGACAGGTTTCGGCCTGCTAGGCCTCTTCACTTTCCCTCAGGGAAATGCTAGCCACTAGAATGTGTATTAATTGTGGCACTTACAAATTAGTTTTAGACACCCATAATTGGCGCCTTCAGTGTTTGGGATCTGAACACCATCCACTGGAGTGTCCCTCCTGCACTTTTATTTCTACAAGACGTTTTCAGCATCGAGCTCAACTCGATAACGCCGTTCCCCTCAGACCTGAGGGTACCAGCTTCATCTTCTTTTTCGCAGGATCAGGTAACCAAACAAAAGTCTGTACAGACTAGCCAGTCCTCGGGTGGTAGATCTCATGTACTTCATAGAGATGCCTTTGGGCTTGCCCCTGAGGACATTTTGGCTTTAAAACCCCGGCGGGAGGCTTCTACCTCCAAAGCACTAACGGGGTTTCAGGCTGTTCCCGGGGTTTTCACCTCGGTGAATATGCCTGAGCCATGCCCGGTGGTGGTATCCACTTTGAGCAGTGCCGATCGGCAATGGTGCTGGATGAAACATTCCACACCGATGATCGCAGTCGAGCACTCTCGGTATCCTCGGTGCCGTTAGAGCCGCTAACAACCGGTCTTCCCACATCGGTCCCGGTACCGATGCTGGTATCCACATCGGTACCCTCCAGGTATGCATCGATAGACTCGCTTCTTTCGATGCCGAGTCTAGAATCGATCTCTAGTCTGGATGATTGGGTACTGACCCGTCTCTGTACCGACTGCAGACGGTACCGTAGACATTCCACCGATGATCAACGTCTGCCACATTTGGTTTCCATGGTACCGATAGTGCCATTACAGACTGATCTTCATATATCGGTGTCACCGACGGTACTGATCCCGGTACCGACATCAACATCGATGTCTGTACCTCCCATGCTCCTTTCAGCCGGCTCACTTCCCTCCATACCGAGTTTGGAATCGATCCCTAGCATGGACGATTTGCTACCGACCAGTTGCAGTACCGCTTTTCAGCGGTACCGACAACTATCTTATTTTTTATTTATTTATACATACATTTATATACCGCATCTTCCAAAGTTCAGTTGCGGTTCAGATGCTCCACCTATTCTACAGAATCTGAATAAACCGGTGGATGCTAGAACTAGTTCTTCAACAGATCTAGTTCTGCCTCCTCTTCCTCGAACTCCCCTCTGGGGAGATTTCTTTTCAGGCTTTCCTGCTTGATATGGCCAAGTCTCTGGCCATTTCCATACCTGGTCGACCCTGCACCAGGGGATCCACAACCTACACAGATCCCCTGTAATCCACAGGAAGTCATTATGTTTCCTTTGCATCAAACCTTGCAGGATCTTTTATTTAGAACGGGGGAAACTCCTCTAATGGTATCCCCACCTTCTAGGGCAACTGATCTCCTATACAGGGTGCCCCTTTCTCTCCAGGTTTTCAAAAGCCTCAGCTCCCTCATCATTCTCTTGTTGTAGAATCAGCAATGAGGCATGTTAGGAGTACTAGGAAGCACTCTTCTTATCCGCCAGGTCGTGAGGCTAAGACACTAGATGCCTTTGGACGTCAAACTTTCCAGGCATTTATGCTTTCAGCAAGAATCCTTTCATATATTTTCTATATGGGATTATCTCTTGAGGAGGTCACAAGATTTACTGCTTTTGACCCCTTTCCTCCAAGAGCCTAAAAGAGCAGATTTTTCTATGTTAGTCAATCATGCTCAGAATATTTCTAAGTTCCTTACTTGTGCTTTCCTAGACTCTTTCGAGTCTGTTAGCAGAACTTCTGCTATACCCATAGGAGCACAACATAGAGCCTGGCTCCAAGCTTCAGACTTGGACAAATCTGTACAAGATAAACTGGGAAATGCTCCTTGCACTGGAGAGAATCTCTTTAATAAAGAGACTTTACTCCAGGCTGCTCAGTTAACCACTGACACTATTGCTTTCAGAGGCTTGTCTATGCCTTCCTCTATCCCAGTTTGTAGAAAGTCTGCTAATAAGCTTTGTTCCCTTAATGTGAGAAGGTTTTATCCATCTTCTACCCATCATGCAGATCCTTCCAGGCAAGGGAAACAATCAACCAGGCTCAGGAAATCACAACCTCAACGGGTTCAGCAAACCCAGCAGCCACAGGGTTGCTAATAGACTCTTCCCTGAATCCTTTTTCCTGTTTGAGGTTTGGATCCTGTAGTTTGCTTCCTACCACTACAAGCATCTACATCAATCCCATCCTAACTTACATATGTCCCTCTTAGGGGGACATCCTAACTTTCAGCTCCATGAGCTTCTTAAGTTGATTATGCTCTACAGGTTATACAATTACTCCTCATCCTCTGGACTACTCAGAGGAGTAACAACTGTCAATAAGGTTGCCTTTACCTTTGACTTTTTCTCCTATATCTGCATATCTCATATTCCTTCAAAGATTTACTCCACCGTAAGTCTTCTTTTCAACTCTGCCACTCTTACTAAGACATTTCGTCTGTAAGAGTGATACCACTTGACTGAGGGCTTCTCCTTAAGCCCTAGGTTTTCTTTCAGAGTTGTCTTCCCCCATGCATTCTTAATTTTTCTGGCAGCTCTCAGACAATAGTGGAGTCTTACCACTCCTACTTATGCCTGTATTTCTTTTCCAGTGTTGGGACATAAGATTTCTACTGCTGCCCTATCAATAGTTAGAACTGCAAGGGTTCTTACTGGCTAGACCACTGACTTGCTGACCAAGCCACCAGGGCTTGTTCTCCAATTTCAATGGTTCTGGCCTTACCTCTAGGTCCCAGAAGGTTTTAAAACCTTTTCTGGCTATTGTTGCAGACACATTACCTTATCTTCTATCCTTAGCCTTCCCCAATCCTTGGCCTTGGAATAATGGTTCATGATACCTACTGGCTCTTAAACACCAGTTTTTCTTCTAATTAACCTGCAACATGCTCTCTGCATCTCTTCGGAGCAGCTCTACACTATGGGGCCTTGTTAGAGAGCACATGATGTCAGATGGTTAGGAAGGGCTTTACCTAGTCATGCCTGCGGGGTTCTCCCTGCCCTTACCATTTTTCCATTAAAGGCTTCTTAATTAAACACAAGCCTTTAATTAAGAGAATACCTAAAAAATTATCCAATTCCCTGGGTTGCTTCCCATCTCCAGGGGACCCCTTCACCAGGGATGGGTTTTTCTATCAGTATAGACAATCCTTGTCTTGTCTTTTCCTTCCATCCTCAACTCTTCATGGTGTAATCCATGTTGAGCACAAGAATGCACCATATCCCTTTTTACCCTCATGAGGGGGTACATATGGTATTTTTATTGCATCTTTTCTCCAGCTACCTGCTGGAGTTATGGAAGGATTCAGACTTACTATCTGCAGATTTTCAACATCCTCTGCATTTTCCAGGTAGGTCTCCATTCTTGGTTGTCCCTGAACTAGAGTTCTTAGAGGACTTTAGACTTCTCTTGCCAGTGAGAGAACTCCCTGGGCTTCCTATCCATACCCAGGAAGTACAGATTCTCTAACTATCTTCCCAAGCAGGAACCTCCCTTCTTGTGGTTAGATAAATCTTTCTCTTTACACATACCCTATGTGCGGACATGGGGGTGTATATATACATCAGCCCCCGCGGGCTTAACAGAGCAGCGAGGGAACTCTTCCCTCGCGCTCTGCAAGCCGGCGCGTCTGACTGCAACTCCAAAGAGAGAGCTGCTACGGGGAGGGCAGGATCTGCCGGGTACAGGGGGGCCCCGCGGCACGCTCGATTCTGCCGCGGCGGCCCCGACAGCGGCAGCAGACAGGTTTTCTTTTTTTTTTTAAATTTTCCCTGGGCTGGCCTGGGCTGGGGGGGGTGGGGGTTAGGAGTGGTGATGGGCTGGGCTGGGCTGGGCTGGGGGGGTTAGGAGTGGTGATGGGCTGGAGGGGGGTTAGGAGTGGTGATGGGCTGGGCTGGGCTGGGCTGGGCTGGGGGGGTTAGGAGTGGTGATGGGCTGGGCTGGGCTGGGGGGGGGTAGGAGTAGTGATGGGCTGGGCTGGGCTGGGCTGGGGGGTGTTAGGAGTAGTGATGGGCTGGGGTGGGGGGGGTTTAGGAGTGGTGATGGGCACTGGGCTGGCTGGGGGGGTTAGGAGGTGATGGGCGCTGGGCTGGGGGGGTTAGGAGTGGTGATGGGCGCTGGGGGGGCTTAAACTAAAAATTGAGTGATGGGGGATTAGGACTGGGAGTGGGCTGATGGGGAGGTTAGGACTGGAAATGGGCTGGTGGGATTAGGACTGGGAGTGGGCTATGGGGGGCTAGGACTGGTAATGGGTTGGGGGGGTTGCTAGGACTGGAAATGGGCTGAGTGGAAGGGGGCTTGAACTGCAAATAGCTGTAGGGGATGGGGCTTGGAATGGAAATGGGCTGAGGGGAAGTGGGGGACTTGAACTGCAAATAGCTGATGGGGACGGGGCTTGGAATGGAAATGGGCTGAAGGGAAGTGGGGGGCTTGAAGAAGGGAATGGATGCTGGGTGAGACTGGAACTAGAAGGGAGCTGATGTTGGGGGAGGATTAGAATGGGATGGGGCTGGGAGAGTAAAATGGAGAGGGGAAAAATATTTTGTGTAGGAGGGATGAAAAATCTACAATTGGCCAGGTATTGGGAGAGTAATTGGGGATTGAGGATGGAGGGGTAAAATTTGTGTGGATGAAATAGGAATGAGGAAAGAGCAAAAGGAGAAAGATTAGTATGTTAAAGCAGATGTAGAGAGAGAGAGAATGGAAAAAAAACTAGAAGAGAGAAGAAAGGACAAATGGATAGCAGACGATGGAGAGTTAGCAGAAAACATGAAGAAACCAGAAGAAAATGGCTGGACCAATTGCAACTGAAAAAAAATGCACAAAAGGTAGAAAGATATCTCTTTATTTTGAATTTATTAACTGGAATATGTCAGCTCTGGGAAATGTGCATCATTAACATCTGCGCTTTGTTTGGTACAAGAGGAAATTCCTATTTGACGTTGCCACTTGTTCTCTTTCCCCAGTATTCACTGAAATGTATTGGTTTAATATTTGCAGTGTTGCCTTTTGATAGGTAGGGTATGGTGCTTTGTGAGTCCTGGTAATGCTGTCAGGATACGGCGGGTTTGCTATGGGTTCTAAATGGGCAGCGTTTGTAGTAGTTCCTAATGTGCCTGGCGGTTGGCACTGGATTATAGTAATGTAGAAATCTTTTAGTCTTTCTTTATCCATACACTCATTAAGAGACATGTTTACTAAAAGTTAGTGTATGGTAACATTATGCAAATATTTATGCAAATAAGACCACTTATGCAAATGACGTGCTGGCACTTTGAGGAAATTCTTTGGTTTTGTGCGGCAGTTTGGGCACTCAGGCTCAAAAAGGTTAGCCATCACTGCCCTAGGACAACTAGTACAAGACCAATCCTTCAAAACCTTTGAGATGTTAGTCAGTGAATTTGGCCTACCCAACACCTGCTACTTTCAATGGTGCCAGCTCCGATCTTGCCTGAGCAAAGCAGGAATTTCCCCTCTGCTCCTGAAGCCAGGATGGCCTTTGCTTAAGAAATTTAGTGAAATACAGTCGGAACCCCGTGTCATCTCGAAATTCCTGGAACTATTCAGGGCGGGTCCTACCAAGTTCTGTGAAGGTGTACAATCTGCCTGGTTAAAGGAAGCAGGGAATTATATGAAACCTGAGTGTTGGGACGCCTTTTGGGCTCTTGCACGAGTGACTAGAGCTGCGTCTCTCACGCAGTCGTTGTTTTTCCTTTCACATCGGGCGTATTTAACTCCCGTCAGGATAATGAAATGGGCACCACAAGCAGGGAACAGATGCTGGACCTGTAAGGTGGAGATGGGGACGTTATCTCACATGCTATATTATTGTACGCATCTTCAGAGTTACTGGAACAGTGTGCTGAAAAGAATCTCCACGATTCTCGGTTTTACAATCCCCGCCTCTTACCATATAATTATCTACAGATCTACGACCGAGGGACTTGCACTTGGCAAACCAGAGAGTTGGCTTTTTGATGTCCTCATCAGTATAGCCATCAAAGTTATCCTGCTTAATTGGAAGAATTTCGAGAAAGTGCACAGTGATCACTGGTGGAACTCTGTGTGTCAGCACAAGGTATACGAGGAACTATATGTGATTAAAACTCCTAGACTAGCTAAGATGCTTGACAAATGGGAACTTGTCAATAAATATCTGAGATTAACCGCCCCCTAATCCCCCCTCTTTTTGTAAACGCTGGATACTCAGATAAAATGCCTATATGAACGACTAAAAATATCGACAGCATGGCGAGATAGCCCAGTATACATCCAGATTGGACTGCCCTTTAATCTTTAGTTTTAGACAGTTGAGTTCTATTAATGCCTGTAATATGTACCCTATTTCTTTGATTGGCTTTCTACAGTATGCCATTGATATTGTACGTGAGAATTGATCACTGCCTGTTTTGTAAAATGTTTAAAAGATAATAAAAAAAAAAAAAAAAAGAGAGAGAAAAAGAAGTGTGTCTACAGACTGTGTGGTAGGCGAAGGCCTATGATCCATGGTGTCTGAAATAAGCAGACAGGCCTGAGTAGCTTGACCTGTAAATGAAGCCTGTGGAGAGGGCCCAAAGGAATTACACATCCCCCAAAATGCTGCTACCATAGAACTGAAACTTAACTGAGTATAATTAAGTATAGCTAAGCAGAATCGAAACTTAGAAAATATAGAAAAACAAGTTTAATTGGAATTGATAAGAGAGTACAGCTTCTATGGAATTAATTAACACTGCTGAAAGAAAAGTTACAGTGCCCTGCTTTCCCACATGTTCTAGCTAGCTAAGTGACCTTGGAGGAGAGAAGTATCAAAGTTGGAAGAACTGACCATTGTAATTGGGACTAGAAGGGGGTAAGCAGGTGCTGAGCCCAGACCAAAGTCCTAATTGGATGACTACGTAATGTTACCGGGACCAATAGACGGGGTGAAAGGGGTTACCGGGACCAATGAAAAGTTTGCCTATACCTAGAATGGACAAGAAAAGTATATAAGTTGTTGTTTTACTAACAGCCATTGCTCAGCCATTTTGAATTTGATTCTGCTTGAGACTTGTGCACAAATAAATGATTTGGACCTTCTGAACAGACTCCTGGTATCATAGGTTTGTCTGCGCTCTGCTGCTACATATTCTTGGTGCGTTGGCCGGGAAGGTGTGGTAATAGAGGGTATATAGGGCAATATACCACGACTTTCCGCCTCAACAGGTTTGGTCCTGCCGGGATCACGCCCTTCCGACGTGGGCTCACTCTCTGGCGCCACCGGTCCCTTGTATCGGAGGGAGCTGGCCGGACCTCGGCGGGTGCCGGGCCCGGTTGGAACCAACACCTCGAACCCGTGAGGGGAGTCCGAGGTCCAACTCATGCGCTTGCTTGGGAACTTAGAGGACCGGATCCGGTGAGTATAGTTTTGATTTGGTATGTCTAGACAGATAAGTCAGAGCAGTACTGCTGTTTGAATCTTGGAACTTGGAACTTGGAAAAGAGAGCTTGATCACCTCTCAAAAACGGTCCGATTAACCCTGCATGAGTATGCGCGGGGCGAAACTATCGTCTTCTTGATTTTGGAATTTGAACATAGCCTAGTCAGAAAAGACAGGATTGGGCTGTGTTTTTTGGGATACGTTGCTAGCATGATTGTGTGAATGAAGTGTGAATGAGAGGTCTGGCAGCACGGACCAAGCGAAGGCGGACTCCTGAGTAACGCATTTCCTGGCCGGGCGACCGCGTCCAGGTCGTAAAAAGGAGGAAGCGACCGTCGTCTTGTCTCGTTATTTGTTTCCCTTATATGTTTCTAGGACAGTGAGGACCCCTTACCCACGGTCCGCCCTCCTTTTCCCTTCTGTCTGTTGTTGCGCGCACACATCGATATGGGAGGGGCGGGGTCTACTAGGCACACTCCGTTAGAATGTATGATCACGGGAGCATTTTCCATCGTGCTGTCTGGTCCCGTGGAGGTGGAGTGTGCCGGCTGTGAATTCCTCTGCTGTGTGTGGCTGCCCCAGCTGACGTCATCATCCTGCCCGGTATAAAGTGCTTTGTGCCTGGGCTCTCAGTTGGGAGCATTTTCCATCGTGCTGTCTGGTCCCGTGGAGGTGGAGTGTGCCGGCTGTGAATTCCTCTGCTGTGTGGCTGCCCCAGCTGACGTCATCATCCTGCCCGGTATAAAGTGCTTTGTGCCTGGGCTCTCAGTTGGGAGCATTTTCCATCGTGCTGTCTGGTCCCGTGGAGGTGGAGTGTGCCGGCTGTGAATTCCTCTGCTGTGTGTGGCTGCCCCAGCTGACGTCATCATCCTGCCCGGTATAAAGTGCTTTGTGCCTGGGCTCTCAGTTGGGAGCATTTTCCATCGTGCTGTCTGGTCCCGTGGAGGTGGAGTGTGCCGGCTGTGAATTCCTCTGCTGTGTGTGGCTGCCCCAGCTGACGTCATCATCCTGCCCGGTATAAAGTGCTTTGTGCCTGGGCTCTCAGTTGGGAGCATTTTCCATCGTGCTGTCTGGTCCCGTGGAGGTGGAGTGTGCCGGCTGTGAATTCCTCTGCTGTGTGTGGCTGCCCCAGCTGACGTCATCATCCTGCCCGGTATAAAGTGCTTTGTGCCTGGGCTCTCAGTTGGGAGCATTTTCCATCGTGCTGTCTGGTCCCGTGGAGGTGGAGTGTGCCGGCTGTGAATTCCTCTGCTGTGTGTGGCTGCCCCAGCTGACGTCATCATCCTGCCCGGTATAAAGTGCTTTGTGCCTGGGCTCTCAGTTGGGAGCATTTTCCATCGTGCTGTCTGGTCCCGTGGAGGTGGAGTGTGCCGGCTGTGAATTCCTCTGCTGTGTGTGGCTGCCCCAGCTGACGTCATCATCCTGCCCGGTATAAAGTGCTTTGTGCCTGGGCTCTCAGTTGGGAGCATTTTCCATCGTGCTGTCTGGTCCCGTGGAGGTGGAGTGTGCCGGCTGTGAATTCCTCTGCTGTGTGTGGCTGCCCCAGCTGACGTCATCATCCTGCCCGGTATAAAAGTGTTTCTGTCTTATTACGGCGCTTTGCCGTCGGCGCTTTGTTTAAGGGGCGTGTTTAAAGGGGCAGGTAACGCCCCTTGTGAGCCCCTTTGGAGCCCGGCTGGAGCGCGATTGTCTGCCTAAGATGCCGGGCGGGAAAAGGAAAAAGAAGCCTTCTATGACCAGCAGCCAAGCCGGTTCTATTGATAAGCATGTCATATCCACACCGCGGCAAAGGGATTCAGGTACTGTGCCTTCTTTGCCTTTACTAGAGGGAGCAAGTTTGAGCTCCGTGGAGCGTTCACCACCCCTTCCACCTAGTTTTCTTCAATTATCTAATGAGTCCCAGTCCGTTCAGAATCTCCAACGGAACAGTGTGCTTCCTAAGGTGGTATCCTGGCAGAAGCCTGCTGCTCCTATTAAAGATTCCAAAGATCCTGAAATTTCTTTAATGGATGTCTGGCAAATTGTAGCTCGTACGGAGCAAACTCTATCTGAGACAGTTCCTCTCCTTTGTCAGTTTACTAAGGACACTGTTGTCAAATTTCAGAGTTTAGATTCACAGGTTGAAATGTTAAATCATAAAGTTTCTCTTATGGATAGTCAAACTAAATCTCTAGGGGAATTTCAGTCTGCTAATGTAAAGGATACTGTTATGTTACATCAGAAAATTGAGAACCTTGAAAATTTGTCACGTGTCAGAAATTTACGTATACTTAATTTTCCCATTTGTGCTTTATTGTCCCCTATTATTTTGTTTCGTAAGTATCTTAAGGATAACCTCCTATTGGCACAAGCTGAAACTATTTCCATTAATAAATGTTACTACCTTTCATCTAAAGTTGCTACAGCCGGTGCACAGGAGGTTGAGGAAGGTCTAGTAGCATCGGATAAATTTAATTTAACTGCATTTTTAGAGGATACCCGGACGATATTTCGACCCGAGCTACTCTGTTAGTCGCTCTCTCTTCTGAGGAAGATAAGAGTGCTATCTTTAAAGCTTACTTTAAGAGAAAATCAATGAAATTTTGCGGGGATAACGTTTCCATTTTTCCGGATGTCTCACGTTCCACGCAGCAGCGTAAGAAGGCCTTTTTAGCGCTTAAGAGTAGAACGTTGGCCTTGGGGGCAACCTTTTTTCTAAAGTACCCTTGTAAGTGCTATGTCACCTTAGGATATGAGAAATTTGTTTTTTTGTTATCCCCAGATTTAGAGAATTGGCTTTGTGGAAAGGAAGAGCCTCATTAACTTTTTCTTTTTTCCTTTTTCCTTTAGGTTTTTTTTCGTAGACTAGGGCTTTAGGGGTGGTCCACATCGGACTATGTTAGGTTAGGGTTTGTTTATCCTAGCTTTGATTTCTATTATTTTGTTGTTTGAAATTGAGGATTTTTCTCCCCGAGATGTGGTCTGTTCTATTTTGATATTGTTGCTGGTTATTTTTTATTGTTCTGATAATTTCTTGTATTACTTTATACTGTATTGTTATACTGTATATTTGAAAAATTCACATAAATAAATAATAAAAAAAAAAAAAAAAGAATGTATGATCACGCATTTTAATAAAGGATATTCAGGAGATTATGGGATTAAAATGACTGCGGCACGATTGCAAGTTTTGTGTACTAGGGAGTGGCCTGCACTAGATCCTATGTGGCCCCGAGAGGGAACTTTTATTATAGGAATTATTCAGTCAGTTCACCAGAAAGTGCGAATAGCGCACCCCGATCAGTACCCCTATATAGATTCCTGGTTAAGTATTTGTGAGAGCCCGCCCCCTTGGGCGAAGCGCTGTTATGAAGAATAGTGCAGAATAATGTTAGCATTAACAGATCAAACGCAGAAAACAGATCAGACTCAAAAGACAGGGACAGATGAGAAATCCAGACAGAAACCCATCCTTGCAGATCCTGAGTCCCCGGAAGTGGTAATTAGACAACCCCGAGCCCAGCGTCTAGTAAGAGTGCCACCGCGTCCCGCCTCGGGACCACAGAGACAGCGGGAGCGGGAGCGGGACCCAACCCCAGACCCACCACCAGAAGAGCAGGCAGATAAGCTCACTCTAGATGAGGAGGATGACTCGACCGAGACTGAGGAAAAAGTTGAGTCTGAGGCAGAAGAAGAAGAGGAAGGGTCTTCCCAGAGCGATACTGATAGTATAAAGACGACTGTCAGTACCAGCTCATCAGTCAAAAGTAAAGCGTCCCAGACTAAGCGCACGGGCAAGAAGAAAGCCCCTGCCAGGAGAGTCTCTAAAATCCCCCTCAGAACCAGAAGAACTTCCACTGCGAAAATGATGCCTTTACGGCAAGTCCCGGGAGTGCCCGTAAGAGATGAAGATAATCATGTGGTGGCGGGACCCCTGAGTTTAATATATGTGCCCTTCTCCACTACTGATTTGTTAAACTGGAAGACGCATTATGCTTCCTATACCAACAAGCCCCAAGAACTAACAGAATTAATGCATACCATTATGGAAACCCACCAACCCACTTGGGCAGATTGCCGTCAGCTCCTGTCCACTTTATTTACTACTGAGGAGCAGAAACGAATTAGGCAAGCAGCTGTCGACTGGCTGGCAGATAATCCTTTAGCACCGGGGGATGAGGTGGGGATAGATAATCGAGAAGTAGCCCAAGGAGAATTCCCAAATGAAGACCCTCAGTGGGATCCGAATACAGAGAGAGGATCCAAAGCCCTATCCCGGTTTCGCCAAGGCCTCATGCAAGGTCTGAGAAGGGGGGGCCAGAAAGCTATGAATCTTTCTAAAGTGACCGAAGTCAATCAGGGAATAGATGAAAGCCCAGCAGTATTCTATGAGAGATTAGTTGAAGCATACAGAATGTATACTCCCTATGATCCAGATGCACCAGGAAGTTTATGCATGGTGAATGCTGCTTTTGTAAATCAGTCACAACCAGACATTAGACGCAAATTACAAAAACTAGAAGGGTTTGCGGGCATGAATGCAACTCAGTTACTGGAAGTCGCTCATAAAGTGTATGTGAAACGTGATAATGAAAGACAGAAAGAATGTGATCGAAAGATGAAGAAGAAAGCTGATTTTTTGGCTGCGGCCATAGTGGAACAGAAAAGGGGAGGTTTCCCTAGTCGAAGGAGCAGAGGAAGGGGGTGGGGCCGAGGAGATGGCCAGCCCCTACTAAGCGTGAACCAATGCGCTTATTGCAAGGAAGAAGGACATTGGAGAGATACATGCCCGCAACTCGAAGGCGCCTCCCAGGATGACGAAAATAATGCCCATTGGAGAGGAGGAGGAAGAGGCCGACCCCGGAACCGCGGAGGGGCCAATCGGGAACAATTTCAATGAGAAAGAGGAGAGGCCATACAGGCGGTGGCCGCAGCGACCTACGATGTAGATGAAGCAGATTAGGACAGACCGGGCTCCGAATTCGCTTTAGGTCTCCAGGAGCCTATGGTCAGCATACAAATAGGAGACCAATTTATGGACTTTATGGTTGATACTGGAGCAGAACATTCTGTAGTATATAAACAAATAGCCTCATTTTCCGCAAGAGCAGTCACCATTGTGGGAGCAACTGGCGCAAAAGCCACAAAGCCATTTCTTCAAAACCGCATTTGTAATTTAGGAGGACAGCAAATAACGCACCAATTCCTTTACATGCCAGAGTGCCCAGTGCCATTACTGGGACGAGATATGCTAGCTAAGCTGCAGGCCCAGATATCCTTTACTGAGAAAGGAGAAATGCAAATGACAGTGAATTCCCAGACAAAACCTGCTGGACTAATGGTGCTTACTGTTCCTCGAGAAGAAGAATGGAGATATTATAGTACTGTGCCAAGTACTGAGCCAATTATTGATACCTATTTTGAACCTACTTTGAAAAGCATTGATGCCCCACCTAGAGTATGGGCAGAAGGCAATCCCCCAGGCCTAGCCAAACATATAGCTCCAATAATTGTGAATCTCAAGCCTAGTGCCGAACCAGTGCATGTCAAGCAATATCCACTCCCAAGAGCAGCAATTGAAGGCATCCATCGCCACTTGTTAAGGCTACTGGAATATGGCCTACTCAAAGTTTGTCAGTCACCATGGAACACACCACTCCTGCCAGTAAAGAAGCCTGGAACAGGTGACTACCGTCCAGTGCAGGACCTAAGGAGAGTGAATGAAGCAGTTGAGACCATACATCCAGTTGTGCCAAATCCCTACACACTCTTAGGATTGATTCCAGCGGAAGCTACCCATTTTACTGTTTTGGATTTGAAAGATGCGTTCTTCTGCATAAGATTAGCCCCAATTAGCCAATTGCTGTTTGCCTTTGAATGGCAGGACCCTGTCTCCGGAAGGCGGGGCCAACTCACTTGGACACGATTACCCCAAGGATTCAAGAATTCACCTACCATTTTCAGTGCTGCACTAAACCAGGACCTTTCAAGCTATTCAGTGGCCCCGGGGAAGAGAGTACTTCTCCAATATGTGGACGATCTGCTGATAGCTGCTGTATCAGAAAGTGAATGTATACAAGCCACCAAAGACCTCTTGCAGCTACTGGATGAAGCTGGATATAAAGTTTCCAGAGCAAAAGCACAGCTATGCCAAAAAGAAGTAAAATACTTAGGCTTTCGCTTGACTAAAGGAAACCAACAATTAGGACGAGAGAGAAAAGAAGCTGTGTGCAGAATCCCAACCCCAACTACCAGAAAGCAAGTTAGAGCTTTTCTGGGAGCAGCAGGATATTGCCGAATCTGGATTCCCAACTTTGCTCAGATTGCCAAACCACTATATGATGCCACCAAAGGAGAAGAAAAGTCGCCACTAGAGTGGGGACCCGAGCAGGATGCAGCCTTTAAGACATTGAAGGAAGAATTGATGTCGTCACCCGCACTCGGATTACCAGATGTTTACAAGCCTTTCCATCTATTCGTGCATGAGGTGCAAGGGAACGCCTTAGGCATGTTGACTCAGAAATTAGGACATTGGGAGCGACCTGTAGCATACCTATCGAAACAATTGGACACTGTGGCCAAAGGATGGCCACCATGCTTGAGAGCAGTTGCTGCTACAGCATTGTTAGTGAGTGAAGCAGATAAACTCACCTTAGGACAGAATCTACGCGTCACTGTGCCACATGCAGTACTTGCCCTCATGGAACAAAAAGCTAATCATTGGCTCACCAATTCCCGAATGCTGAAATACCAGAGTATGCTATGTGAAAACCCACAGATACAATTTGAAGTGAGCCATGCCTTGAACCCAGCCACATTGATACCTGTCAGCGAAGAACCCCCAGAACATGACTGTATAGAAGTCATGGATACTGTATTCTCAAGTCGACCTGATCTGACAGATGTGCCCCTAGAGAATCCTGATCAGACCTATTTTGTGGATGGAAGCAGTCTCATCATCAATGGACGACGTTGTGCCTGGTATGCAGTAGTCACCCGGGAGGAAGTCATTGAATCATCAGCCCTGGCATCAGGCACATCAGCACAGAAAGCAGAATTGATAGCACTCACCAGAGCACTAGTATTGGGTGCAGGACTTCTGTTGAATGTATACACAGACTCAAAATATGCCTTCACCACTTTGCATGCACATGGAGCTCTCTACAAAGAACGAGGGCTCATTACGTCAGGAGGAAAATCGATCAAATATGGCCCAGAAATATTGATGTTACTAGATGCAGTATGGGCCCCAACACGTGTAGCTGTCATGCACTGCCGAGGACACCAAGCGGGTAAAGGAGATGTTGCCCAAGGAAACAGATTCGCTGATGCCTCAGCGCGAAAAGCAGCCATGACAGGCCAAATTTCATCGCAAGCTATGCCAATGCAGGCAGCCTTGTTTCCAGTACCCCTTAATTCATGGACACCACGATATACCACTAAAGAATTGGATTATTACTGTAATAAGGAAGAGGGAGTGCTGAAAGATGGGTGGATTGAGCTGCCACCAACCGAGGGCAGCCAACCCCCAGGACGAATAGTGATCCCTGAACTATTGGGACCAGCCTTTGTCAAAGCTTTCCATCAAGCCACACATTATGGAAAAAGTGCTATGGAAAAAGCACTCAAGCCACATTTTTGCATTGCCTTGTTGGGAGCCCTATCAGCCTCAGTAGCACGCCAGTGTCTAATTTGTGCCAAGAACAATGCCAAACAGGGTCCCACGCCACCACCCCGAGTTCAGTCAGGAGGTGTAACCCCCATGCACCACCTGCAAATTGACACCTGCAAATTGCACCACCTGAAATGCCAAAAGCCAATGGATACCGCTACTTGTTAGTGTTAGTTTGTACCTTCTCTGGGTGGGTAGAGGCTTATCCCACCAGGACTGAAAAGGCCCGAGAAGTTACCAGTTTTGCTGAGAGAGATTATCCCCAGATTTGGAATTCCAGCAGTAATAGGGTCAGACAATGGGCCCTCATTTGTGTCTCAGATTACTCAGCAGTTAGCAAATGCCCTACAGATACAATGGACGCTACACACTGCATATAGACCTCAGAGTTCAGGGAAAGTTGAGCGAATGAATCATACTTTGAAAGCCCAGATGTCTAAGCTTAGACAGGAGACTCGCCTGAAGTGGCCCCAAGTGCTCCCAATAGCTTTGCTCAGAATACGCTCAGCTCCTGTGAAATCAACAGGATTCTCCCCTTTTGAGGTAGTGTATGGAAAACCCCCACCAATAGTGCAGGGAATCAAGGGTAGTTTAGCCCAGATTGGTTCAGAAATAACCAGACAAGAACTTCTAGCTCTTAGTTTTGTTCTACAGACTCTTCATGCGTGGATTCAGGACCAGTTGCCTATCAACTTGACGGAACCCCTACATCCTACAAGCCTGGTACCTCGGTGTGGATTAAAGACTGGAAGAAGACACCGTTGGAACCTCATTGGAAGGGACCGTACACCGTCATCCTGTCTACCCCAACTGCAGTAAAGGTAGCAGAGATCGATTCCTGGATTCATCACAGCAGAGTCAAGCCGGCAGCAGTTCCAGACCAGGACCAGTGGACAGCGGAGCCACATCCTGATGTCCCGTTGCGTCTCACCTTACGGAGGCAGCCAGCAGCCTAGACCTCATTGGAGACACTCATGTGCTATAGTGCCCTACAGCAGCCAAGTCTTTCGAAGAGGATTGCTGTTTCCAATACAGCAAAGACATTTGTTTTCTTCATCGACTAACTGTGCCTTTATAGACTAGTATTAGACCAACTACATTTGATAAGTTGGCATCATAACGAGACTTTTCGACTTTTGAGGATCTTCAATCAACATTGACACCCGTTGAATTGCTTCATTAGCAAACGGGCATCGCGTTGAGGACGACGTGGTCAAGATTTTCCAGCGGAGATCCAGAAGAACTACAATCAACATGCATCTTTGTTATTATTTTACTTTGGCTGCTTGCCTGGGGAGCTTTGAACTGGTACATGCTTTACCCCCATGTACTGCCTGTATTACTACCACTCGAACTGGAATGAAAGTAACTCAGACCTTGCTCTATCATTCTTACTATATCTGTACTGGTAAAGTAACCCAGTGTGTTTATAACACCACTGAACTGAATGTTTGTACCCAAGGTAATACCAAGGTATGTTTTAACCCGCATCAGAATCCATCCTATTATACTTTGGAGATAAGATGGAATGATGCAGATGGAGCGTTACTAAATGCCACACCCCCACTCACTGATCCCACACAGCCTGCTGTTTTATATTTTGATGCCTGTGATGCCATCAATAGAGATAGTCGTTCAAAGTGTGCCAATTGGGAGAAAACGTATGCCAATGATGGAAAGTATATGTGTCCAGAAGGAGCAATTGGGTGGGGGGTATGTATAAGTAAAAAAGGTGTCGCAGACGTGTATAGCACAGCACCAGTTAAAGACTATTATTGCCCAAGATGGGAATGTGTGCTTTATTCTACATGGAAACTTGACACGGGGGCAACCATTAACGACCATCGGATAGCTACCCTAACTAAGCCAACTATGAAGGATCCTAAGAATTGCAAAAAAGGTGCTTGTAATCCACTAGAATTATCCATAGCCAATCCCAGTGTATGGAAACCAGGGTATAAATTTGGGTTGCGCATTGCAGGTACTGGATCAGATCCTGGAACCATTGTGCATATTAGACTAAATACCCAAGCCCATCGATCATCAAAGTATCACATACATAACACTTTTTATGAAACCATGCATGTAAACAAGTTTGATATCCCTCATCCCTCTCAGAATTTATTCCTAGAATTGGCCGGAGCTGTGGTATCCAGCCTCCACATTTCAGACTGTTATTTCTGTGGTGGAACCAAGATGGGTGATCAGTGGCCTTGGGAGGCCCAAGAATTGAATTACTCAGTAGTCTATAATCAGACAGAGCTACACAAAACTACCAGCGAATGGGTATTAGCACACCCAATAGTTGGGCGCTTGTGTTATGCTCGAACTGGACCCCAATTTACCTCTAAGATAGGGCAGCTTGTCTGTCTTAGCCAAAAGTTCTATAATGATACCACAAAACGGACATCTTGGTGGTCAGGAGCTAATGAATCAGAGCCCACCAATCCCTTAGCACGGTTCCCCGAGCTGGCCCCTCTATGGACTAACCTTGACCGACATCATAACTGGCAAGCCCCACCTGGCCTATATTGGATTTGCGGAACCCGAGCATATGCTCGACTCCCTATTTACTGGGAAGGAGCATGTGTCTTAGGAACTATTCGACCCTCTTTCTTTTTATTGCCCACAGAACATGGAGAACAACTAGGCTATCCAGTTTATTCAAAAAGACAGAGAAGAGCAGCCTTACAGATAGGCAAGTGGGAGAAATGGGATGGTGAAGATTGGCCACCAGAGCGAATTATTGCCTATTATGGACCTGCCACTTGGGAGCAAGATGGCATGTGGGGATATCGTACCCCAATTTATATGTTGAATAGAATCATACGCTTGCAAGCGGTAGTTGAACTTATCACTAATGAAACTAGCCAAGCACTTACACTTTTAGCTAGACAAAGCACACAAATGCGCACTGCAATTTATCAAAATCGCTTAGCTCTAGATTACTTGTTAGCTGCTGAAGGAGGAGTCTGTGGTAAGCTGAATCTCACCAATTGTTGCTTAAAGATAGATGATAAGGGTCAGGTTGTTGAAGAAATTGCTGAACACATGCGGAAGCAAACTTATGTGCCAGTACAGACCTGGCATAGTCTTAACATCCCCAATTGGTTTGCATCTATCTTTTCTGGATTAGGTGGATTCACTACTTTTGCTATGATAATATTAATCTTTGTAGCCTTGTTCTTTATGCTACCATGTATAATCCCATGTTGTATGCGATCTATTAACAGTGTTATTGAGAACACCGTGGAGCGGAAGACCGCAACTAAGATTTTAGCCTTATGGCACCTTAATCCTACTACACTTGGTCGGAACCCGACCATAGTATAATTGAGTGATTTAACTCTCACACCTTATTAGTAATAGGGTGAGATTAATCAAAGGGGGGAATGTGGTAGGCGAAGGCCTATGATCCATGGTGTCTGAAATAAGCAGACAGGCCTGAGTAGCTTGACCTGTAAATGAAGCCTGTGGAGAGGGCCCAAAGGAATTACACATCCCCCAAAATGCTGCTACCATAGAACTGAAACTTAACTGAGTATAATTAAGTATAGCTAAGCAGAATCGAAACTTAGAAAATATAGAAAAACAAGTTTAATTGGTATTGATAAGAGAGTACAGCTTCTATGGAATTAATTAACACTGCTGAAAGAAAAGTTACAGTGCCCTGCTTTCCCACATGTTCTAGCTAGCTAAGTGACCTTGGAGGAGAGAAGTATCAAAGTTGGAAGAACTGACCATTGTAATTGGGACTAGAAGGGGGGTAAGCAGGTGCTGAGCCCAGACCAAAGTCCTAATTGGATGACTACGTAATGTTACCGGGACCAATAGACGGGGTGAAAGGGGTTACCGGGACCAATGAAAAGTTTGCCTATACCTAGAATGGACAAGAAAAGTATATAAGTTGTTGTTTTACTAACAGCCATTGCTCAGCCATTTTGAATTTGATTCTGCTTGAGACTTGTGCACAAATAAATGATTTGGACCTTCTGAACAGACTCCTGGTATCATTGGTTTGTCTGCGCTCTGCTGCTACAACTGTAATTACTGAAAAGGAGCATAGACAGTTTCCTATTCACTCTAGTGCAGATACGTTGGTTCTCTCAAATTTTCAAACAATCATAAGTGATTCTTATTCTGTTTTGCAGCTCTTTGTTGAGAGGTGCTATGTATTCAGCTTATGTTGTTGTTCTTGCATATTATATTGATTCTGGGCCCGATATTTAAAGGCATTCACATGGTTTACAGGAATGAGCAATTGCTTGAAACGACATAGGGGATGTTAAGGGCATTTCCAATATTGTTTCATGTCATTTTTGAATAATAATGAAAGAACCCCTCCCCCAATCTTGTTACATTCCATAAGAACATAAGATATGCCATACTGGGTCAGACCAAGGTCCATCAAGCCCAGTATCCTGTTTCCAACAGTGGCCAATCAGAGTGTAAGTAAACTAAAATGGATGCCAGACGCATGGTGTGACTAATCACCATGCTGATTAAATAAGTAAGCATGTGTGACATCTCCACAGTATATTATTTAACAATAAATTGTAAAAAAAGATACCTGCCTTAATTTTTTGGTCACTACTGTATTGCAGATTTTGGTATCATCCGCAAAGAGGCAAATCTTACCCGACAGCCCTTCAGTTATATCACTAACAAAGATGTTAAAAAGAATCGGACCAAGGACAGATCCCTGGAGCACACCACTGGTAACATCCTTCTCCTCAGAGTGAGCTCCATTTACCTGTACTCTTTGTCGCCTCCCACACAACAAATTTCTAACACAAACAGTAACTTTAGGGTCCATCCCTAGGGTGCTCAGTTTGTTTATAAGTCACCTGTGAAGAACGGTGTCAAAGGCTTTACTGAAATCTAAATACAACACATCTAAGGCTCTCCCTCGGTCCAACTCTCTGGCCACCCAGACAAAGGAATCAATCAGATTTGTCTAGCTGCCTCTGGAGAAGTTCATTTATTTTGTGCTCTATATTTCTAGCCTCAAGCAGTACATTGATTGGTGTCTTTTTAAAGATTACCTTGCCATAAGGTGCCCGTGTAAATATTATCTTGCTCATCTCATTGCCCTCATCCCAAATATATTTTCTTTAGGTTTATCATTTTGTGTGTCCAATGTATGGCTTATTGTTTTTTATAATTATGTTTTATACACTATGGTTTTATATTATGTTTTGAGATGGTTTTATTTTCTTTTAGTTTTCACAAATGCCCGCATTATTCTTTTATTTACCTGTTTATGTATTTTAGACATTGTTTATTTCAATGTTTTGGATATTTATTAATGTTTATTTTATACTTTTATTGGTATTACTATATATACTATTTATTATATATATATAAATATATATATATATTTTTTTTTAATACTTATATATAAATGTTTGTTTTTAAGATGCGTACCCTCTGAAGAAGGCGTTCAGCTGAAACGCGTAGGGGTCTTTTTAATAAAATAAGCACCTGTGACCTCACTTTCCCTCGCTTGTTGTGTTTCCTTGCTGTCCGTTGCGGGGGACCTGCTCCCTCTGTGGGCACAGGTGGCGAAATGTTCTTATCTTGTGATATATTGCTTTATTGATGTTGCTGATGTGGGGTTGCATACTCAGCCATTGGTCGAGTGTGACTCCTAGGTAACGGATTTCTTGCTTTACATCAAGTTCTGCATTCTTTATGTTTGGTGTTGAAGGAGGGGATGAATGTTTGGTCTTTAGCCAAGAACATCACTTCAGTCTTGCTATAATTAACCGATAGGTTATCCTTGAAGAGCCATTATGTGACTTCATTAAAGCATTCAATCAGCTTATTGTAACTGGGTTTGATTGCGGATAAAGGGGCATACAGCAAAATGTCATCTGCGTAAACATGATAGTGTATTCCAAAGGATTGTATTAAAGGGCATAAAGGCTGAATGTAAAGATTAAATAGAACAAAGGATAGTGCTGAACTCTATGGGACATCATATGCTTGACTGTATGTGGCTGAAGAAAGTGATCCTATTTTCACCTGCTGAAGGCGACCATTGAGGTAGGAGTGAAACCAGTCCAAAGACGACATAATAAGTTATTGTGACAGACCGAATCAAAAGCTGAGGTGATATCCCTGAATATTTGAATAAATCAGTGCCTCTGATGAGCCTATCCAGGAGGGAGGTTAGCAGAGTTTCTGCTCCATGGTATTGTCAAAAAAACGATGCTGGTGCAGGTCCAGGGAAGTGTGGGAATCTATGTGGTATTGTAATTGCTGTAGGACTATTTTCTCTATGACTTTTGATAAACGAGGAAGGCTGGAAATTGGCCTGTAGGAGGTTCAACTCTTATTTTTAAATATGGATCTTACTGAGGCAGTTTTAAGAGATGTTGGAACTATTTCCAGGCTAAATGATAGACAAACAATGTTTGCAAAGAATGCACTCAGATCTGAACATACTATTTTGACCCAACTGGTTGGGCATGGGTCGATTGCTGACGTGGTAGTGTTGATGTCATGAATGATTTGTTCTATGTGTTCTCTTGTGGCTGGGTGGAAGGATGAAAGCTTGTGGATAGAAGGACTGCTGCTTTGGAGATTTTTGGTACTGCTGGAGATTCCAAAGTATTCTTTTGGAAGTGGGTAGTGAAAATCTAAGGGTGTGGGGTTTTGGTATGAACATTTCCACTGGGGTCTTTTTTTAAGGATTTAACTATCTCAAGTAGTCCTCGAGGCCAATTTAGTGAGGACATTAGGAGCTGTTTGTGGCATTCCTTTCTTTTTTTATCACTTAGTATGCAATGTTCTGGTAGACTGGTCAACTACGTGTCTCGTTGCTGTGAGAGTTTGGTGCTTCGTCACTTCTGCTCAAGTTTCCTGAGCTCTAATTTGGATTCCTGTAGATCTCTGGTGTACCAAGGAGCTGTGTGAAATTTCTTAGACTTCCGTGTGCATTGGGGTGCCCTGAAAGCATTGCTCAAGGGTTTATTCCATAGGTCCATTAATGTATCAGAATTAGTAGAGTTTTGGCAGAGCTTCATCCAGGAATGCTTGTTTGTCAAAACGACGGAAGCGACGGGTTATTGGGAGGTCTGTCTTATTTCTGCCTAGTCTGTTGTCTTCAAAGATATTGAATATGACAGCACTGTGGTCTGACCATGGTATTGTGAGTTCTAAAGGTGGAACCTGGCTGTTTTGACTGAGTGTGGATGTGGGAGCAAAAATGAGATCCAAGGTGTTTCTTTGCGATATGTAGGAATGCTTATTATTTGCCCATGTTCTAGCATCTTCATCACTTCTAGAAAGGTCTTAGCTTGCTTTGGAGGAAATGATGGGAAGTTAAAGTCACCTAGGACCCAGAGTTGCTTTCGTTGAATCGTGTTGTTGCACACTAGATCTAGGATTGTGGGCATGTCGTCAGTGGATGAAGCAGGTGACATATATGGTAGGCTGATTATAAGGTGGTTGTAATATTTTTATTTATTTATTTTATTTTTTATTTATTTACATTCTCTTATATACCGCGCTATTCTGCATCAGTGCGGTTTACATTGAACAAACTGAAATTACATTGAACAGGGCATTATAACTTGGAGATAACTATTTTACAGTTATAGCATCCAGGCTGCTTGCACTTACAGAGCTGATATTAGTCAATTTAAGGACTTTTCTGGCTAGTATGAGGATTCCTCCACCCCTGCAGTTAATTCTAGGACAATTAAAGAGGTTGAAGTCGGGAAAACTTAGTTGGTTTGTTAGTGCTGTGTCTGAGTCTGTGAGTCATGATTCTGTTACACATAGAACATCCAGGTTTTGATGCTCTATATAATCTATGAGAACTGTTATTTTATTATGAGCTGATCGAGCATTGATTAGCATGCATTTGAGGTTCCTTGCCTGTGAGGGACATTGAGTCTGGATCTCTGTTAATGGCTGTATGTTAATGTTAATGAGTGAATTGCATCATCGGGAATGAGAGGGGTGCATAAAGCTCCATGAGTCAGTACAGCTTCTGTGGCCATGCCCTGTTATAACGGGTATAAGACCTGCATGGAATGTGCATGCATTGACTGGTGTGATGAATAGAATGAGACATTAAGAGAAGGCAGGCAGTCAGATTGCTAGCTCTACCCATTCTGGAGCTATGGATCCACTGCCTCTCAACCACTGGACCCCTTCCACCTGAGGACATCTACTCCAGGTGTTGCTCTGCCACTGGATTTCATGCACATAATAAGAACATAAGAAATGCCACACTGGGTCAGATCAAGGTCCATCAAGCCCAGTATCCTGTTTCCAATAGTGGCCAATCCAGGTCAGGTTCCCAGAAAGGTACACAGGTTCCACAATGCTTTTCCCAGGGTAAGCAGTGGATTCCCTGGGTCCTCTGATAATGGTTTATAAATCTTTCCTCCAGGAACTCGTCCAAACCTTTTTTAAACTCAGAAACATAGATGTTTTAAGGAAACACATTTTTTGCCTTAACTCCTAGATTTGTTTTCTTGAAAAACATAAGGAGTCCAGGATCTCTTTACTTCTCATTGTACAAATGAGATGCTCCAATCCATATCGCGCAAGTTAAACATTCTCCAACAGCAACACCTCCTCCTTCACTGCAGCCTTCTCAAGGTGGAGGAACGGTGCTTCTAGGTGATGGCTGGAGCCAGAGGGATGCAGGGGTACACAAGCAGCAGCATAATTAGGAGAAACAAGGGGCTAATGACTCTGTACACATCACTGGTGAGAAGTGATATGAAGTAGTATGTCCAGTTCTGGAGGCCGCACCTCCAAAATAATATCAACCTTGTAGAAGCAGCTCAGAATACTTTAACTAAAATGGTTCACTGCAGACACCTACTAAGTATTCTCTGAAAAGGGACAGAGAGGATACAATGAACCTAGGGAGCATCCATACCAGGTGCCACTCAAGTGCTTGATCCCTTCCATTCTGAGTACTGCTCAGCTGCTAGGCCCCTTTCCTTTGTGACTGTCCATTCTGGCTGTCATTCAGCCAATAGACCCCTTTTGCCTGGGGGCCATCTACTCTGATTTCTGTTCAGCTACTATCCTCTTCCGCCTGGAGCCATCCACTCTGATTTCTCTCAGGCACTGGGCCCTGTTCTATCTGGACCATCCATTGTCTCCTCTTAGCAGCAGCTCAAAATCTTGCAGAGCCTTCCTTCAGGGAGGGCTTGCTATCACCGGGGGTTGCATTCTTGCTAGGCCCATTACTCAGTAAGTCTAGCTATCAGATCCCTTTACTCTCGGGTCTCTGATCCCTCACTGATAGCTCCTGGTGTTTGTAACTACTGACCTCCTGTATTTGCAATGTATTCCAGCTAAATAATAATACCTTCTTTAGCCCTCCCCCCTAAAAAAAAAAACCCTGGGGCAGCGGGTTCATTGTAATAACTGTAGGACCTGCCTTTTGTATATCTCAATTTTGTTGGTTCTACTAAACGTGGCATCATCAATGCCTTACGGGAAGCACAGTTTTCCCAAGCAGAGTCTTGACCTACAATTGTGCTTTCAAAGCTGTATGTTTATTGATCAATATCACAGCATCTGGGTGCAGGACCACTAGTTTGTGAGTGTTGTCAGTTCCTGGGGCGTCAGGCCTAAGATATGCCTATGTAGATGAACCCCACTCTAAGGCTATAGAGCCCAGACATGTATGCTGGTGCTCCTTGCTCTCAGAGATGAAGAACCAGGAGTCTGTGTGCAGATATGCTGTGCCCTACTGTAGCGGCAGAGCGCAAACAATCCAATAATACCAGGAGTCTGTTCAGAAGGTCCAAATCATTTATTTGTGCACAAGACTCAAGCAGAATCACATTCAAAATGGCTGAGCAATGGTTTCTAGCAAAACAACAACTTTTATACTGTTCTTGTCCATTCTAGGTATAGGCAAACTTTCCATTGGTCCCGGTAACCCCTTTCACCCCATCTATTGGTCCCGGTACCAATACGTAGCTCCAATGAGGACCTTGGTCTGGGCTTAGCACCTGCTTACCCCCCTTACAGTCCTCATTACAATGGTCATTTCTTAGGCTCTCGTTACATTTTACCTCCAAGGTCACTGTCTAACTAAAAACATGTGGGAAAGCAGGGCACTGTAACTTTTCTTTCAGCAGAGTTAATTAATTCCATAGAAGCTTCACTCTCTTATCAATACCAATTAAAACTTGTTTTTCTACATTCTCTAAGTTTCGATTCTGCTTAGCTATACTTAATTGTGCTCAGTTAAGTTTCGATTCTATGGTAGCAGCATTTAGGGGAGTGTGTATTTCCTTTGGGTCTCTCCACAGGCTTCATTTACAGGTCAAGCTGTTTAGGCCTCTCTGCTTATTTCAGACATTATGGATCATAGGCCTTCGCCTACCACATTCCCCCCTTTGATTAATCTCACCCTAATACCAATAAGGTGTGAGTTAAATCACTCAATTACACTGGGGTCGGGTTTCGACCATAGGTAGCAGGATTAGGGTGCCATAAGGCTAAAATCTTAGTCGCGGTCTTCCGCTCCACTGTATTCTCAATAACACTGTTAATAGAGCGCATACAACATGGGATTATACATGGTAAGAGTAGAAACAATGCTAGAAAGAGCAATATCAACATAGCAAAAGTAGTAAGTCCTCCTAGACCAGAGAAGATAGATGCAAACCAATTGGGTATCTTAAGACTATGCCAGGTCTGTACTGGCACATAAGCTTGCTTTCGCATGTTTTCAGCAATTTCTTCAACTACCTGACCCTTATCATCTATCTTCAAACAACAATTTGTGAGGTTCAGCTTACCACAAACTCCTCCTTCAGCAGCTAATAAGTAATCTAGTGCCAAGCGATTTTGATATATTGCTGTGCGCATCTGTGTGCTTTGTCTAGCTAGAAGTGTAAGTGCTTGACTAGTTTCATTAGTAATGAGTTCAACCACTGCCTGCAAGCGTATAATTCTATTCAACACATAAATTGGGGTACGATATCCCCACATGCCATCTTGCTCCCAAGTGGCAGGTCCATAATAGGCGATGATTCGCTCGGGTGGCCAATCCTCACCATCCCATTTCTCCCACTTGCCTATCTGTAGAGCTGCTCTCTTCTTGGTCCCGGTAACCCCTTTCACCCCATCTATTGGTCCCGGTACCAATACGTAGCTCCAATGAGGACCTTGGTCTGGGCTCAGCACCTGCTTACCCCCCTTACAGTCCTCATTACAATGGTCATTTCTTAGGCTCTCATTACATTTTACCTCCAAGGTCACTGACTAACTAAAACATGTGGGAAAGCAGGGCACTGTAACTTTTCTTTCAGCAGAGTTAATTAATTCCATAGCAGCTTCACACATCTTATCAATTCCAATTAAAGCTTGTTTTTCTATCTTTTCTAAGTTTTGTTTCTGCTTAGCTATGTTCAGTTATGCTTAGTTAAGTTTCAATTCTATGGTAGCATCATTCAGGGGGGTTTTCATTCCTCTGGGCCTAACCACAAGCTTCATTTACAGGTCAAGCTACTTTGGCCTGTCTGTTCAGTTCAAGCAGCATGGATCATAGGCCTTCGCCTACCACACTACAGCAGCAAGGGCCGGGAAAGCTGAGGGTGTACAGGTGAGAGAGGGAAGTAAGATGTGATGGGAAAAGGAAAGGAGTTAGGGCAAACGAGTGGAAGGAGAGGGGCGGTGCAAGAGAAGGGAGAGGGGAAAAGGGAGAGGAGAGTGTATAGAGAGTGTGAATGGGAGACAGTATACAGCACTAGGGTATTAGATGCCCTAAGCAAAACCTCAACCTTGCACCCCCTTGAAATTATATTTTAGTCCTCTAGCAACTCTCTCCCAAGATTTCAATTATTAAACTCAGTTGTAATCATCTCAACACTATCCCTCCTAGAGCAATCCTATAAATACACAGAGTTGAACATCAAATTATAAATATTACATTTTTTACATAAATATATACATAATGAAGAACATTTCAGAAAACCACTTACAAGGGTAAATGAAATGTTTGCATATTGCCTATTCTTCTTGCAGTTAAAAGTATTCACAGATGAATTTAAATCTGTGTGGCTGCCAGGACCTGGTGCTTTGCTTTGACTATAGCTGCTCTTTGTTGCTTCCCCCCACCCCTACCTCTGAAGCTGCTAGCTTAGGTGACCACCTAATTTGCCGAATGGTTGGGCTGGCATTGCAGACCCACACCCCGTCCTCCCATCCACCTAACTCCATCTCCCTCAGGGGGCAAATGCTGTGAAAACAAAGAAAACAAGGAGCACCTGCCACAACTCCGGGAACCCCATCCCCTGTCTCCCTCCTTCTCCAGAATTTGAAGTCATTGAAAGGACTTAATTCCCCCTATCAGCAAACTCTTCTCTATGGAGATCTCACCTCCTTCCAGCTTTCTCCATAATTTGAAAAGTACCCTGTGGCCCTTCACATGCAAAATGTGTGGATCTTGTTATAAGGGGACAGGCTAAGCTAGTTCTGGTTGCATTCTATGCTGTCCATGGAGCTGCAGTTGAACTTTCCTTATGAGGGTAACTGAAAAGTACATATAAGACACCAATGAACATATGGGTTACCAGGGACATTCCGAATACCTTATCTAAGCAATGGGTAAAAGCACGACGGATGTGGACTGCACTTTATGACATGGAACTTAGCAGCCCTTTGTGGTATGAGTAAAAGGTTTTAGCATGCCTCATTTTTTTTCATACCACAATCTATATAGGGCGAGCTATTTAATTGGAAACCACTCTAATTCTTCATAAAAGAAAGCTTCTCATTAAAGAATTATTTTGCTTTGTGAGACATTACACTGCTTTGAAAGGCTCCAGAGTACTTTAAAACCAAATGAATATTATTGTCTTACAGAATAAATTGCCTGCTGCAGAAGCAGGCACAAGTGCACTGGCTCATTATTCAAGTTAAGTGAGATGGATAAACAAACTTTTTTTTTTAAATGATTCTGTTTTTGGTGAAATATTGCACACAACTTTATAGGTCCCCTCTCCTTTTTGAACAACGCTGGCTTCCTTTGAACTGCTGTATCCAATTTAAGATTCTTACGATTACCCACTGGGCATTTTATACTGGTATACGGTTCTCTTTACCTATCTTTATGCCTAATTCTTTCTTATTCTGCTCATTCATTGAGAAGTTCACAAGGCAACGTCTTGATGTTTCCCTCATTTACAAGGTTACGTATGGATCACTCCTCAAACACTGCTTTTAGTTATGTCATACCATCATAATGGAATGTCTTCCTAAGAGACGTAAGGACTGAGTTCTCGTATAAAATATGTAAGGAAAGATTAAGGGCCCGATAGTGAATTAGGAGAGCTATGTGCTGCTTCGGCATAGAACCCTCCTGCCGACCTCTAACCCTGAATATTCAGTGCCGGCGTCATATGCGGCCCCAACACTGACTATCCGGGATCGCCGCACAGCAATATTGCATGCTGCCCAGTTAGCTCCTGTGCTTAAAAGATAGGAAGCTTTTGCAATATGGCTATTGCTGGTTATCAATTGTCGCCGCCTCCACTCCTCCCCGGAACCTCCCCCCCCCCCCCCCCGACACGCCCCACTGCTAAGCGGTTAGCATCGGGGCATGTAAGGGAGAAGAGAGGTGATATTCAGTGTTGAATATCCCTGATAGCGGCATTTACACCATTCATAAGGCTGTGGAGGAGTAGCCTAGTGGTTAGAGCAACTACCTATTACCCAGAAGATCTAAGGGTTCAATTCCCACTGGCACTTCTTGTGACCTTGGGCAAGCCACTTTACCCTCCATTGCCTGTAGCACTATATAATTGACAGCAACTATGGATGCCACTCTATCAACAATGGAGTGGAGGAGTAGCCTAGTGGTTGGGGCAAGGTACTTCAGGCCGGAAGGTCGGTGGTTCAAATACCACTAGAGGACAGCAACCTTGGGCCGGAAGGACTGGGGTTTCTAGTCCCACAGGTGCTCCTTGTGGTCTTGGGCAAGCCACTTAACCCTCCATAGCCCATGTTCCCTGTAAAATAGTTCTCCAAGTTATAATACCCTGTTCAATGTAATTTCAGTTTGTTCAATGTAAACCGCACTGATGCAGAATAGCATAGTATATAAGAGAATGTAAATAAATAAATAAAATAAATAAACAATGAATTGCCTGACTGAAAACTAAACACAGTTTAGGATATCTATCTACAGGGTCACCATGAGTCAACTCCAACTCACAACAGTAGTAGTAGCAGCAGAATGAATGCTGTCTGGTTCACCTTCATATCTAGATGGAAATATAAAATAACCCTACTGAGCACCCTATAAGTTCATCCCATTTTTTTATTCCAACACTTAGGCAAGGTTGAATCGAGAACTGCAACCTGTGCCTCTGTCCTACAACCTGATATCACTGACTTTCTGGTTTGAACTTTCCATAATTCAAGGACACCGTAGACCACATTGTACACTATGCTTTGAAATGCAGTACCTCTTTTGCTTATCAGTAATCTATAAAGCTAACCTTTCAAGGATATCACACTGAGCTAAAACTGATAGCATTAAGCAATGTCAAGCCTCCGGTATATGTTACTTTCTTATTTCTTTATCTGTGAGTCCTTAAGCATCTCAGCCATCATTCTGCATGTTTCTGAAAATACTTTGAATTAGAAGCTAACCCAACAGATTCTCTCTCATGGTACTGGAAAGCAAATTCTGTAGAATAAATGGAAAAAAAATTGAAAATGAACAAATATTGATAGGAAAAAATGACATGGAAGGCAAAGAAAAAAAAAATCTAAATAAAGCTACATGTCAGTTCAAATGTCAAGAAGTAATCCACACTCATGGCCAGTGGTCATGCACACTCTGCAGGTGTCGAGGACGCCCACCCATCCCACTTCGGCCTGGATTTTTGAATGCCTGTTTAAACAAGTAAGTTTTTAAGTCTGTCTTAAATCCATTATAGGAGTCCTGGAAGCAAACATAAAGGGACCTAAGCAGAAGAATGCAGATTTCCTAGTGGATTCGTAATGTGTCCTAGCAGGAGACAGTAGACATAAATGGGTTCCAGGAACAAGTTGGACAATATGGAATGATGAGTGCCTTCTGATAGAGAGCCTTGTAAGCCAGTGTTAAAATTTTATACTGAACACGTTCTGCAACCGGTAGCCAATAGCACAAGTTGCAAATTACAAAATATAAATACCAAAATGCTTCAGAACAATAATCACCTTCTCCCCCCTACACATCCAAACCAACCCCTCCTATCTCACACACAAGGTCTGGGCAAAACCAAAAGGAAAACAGAAATACAAGTCTGAACATATATTCGGTACTATTACTGGCCTACCTGACACCCTGGACTATTAAGAGGGAGAGAGTCCCTTGGGGGGCGGAGCCTGATGTCCAGCGGGATAGTCGCATAGCGCTGAGGCTCCCGAGAGGCCTACCAAGACTCCTGAATTTTGAACCGTTTTAATCCTGAATATTGCTTTGACTCTACCGGGGTACCTTGAGGTGATGGCGGGGACCAAACCAGCACGTCTGGATTTCGGGACCCCAACGAATTCCCATGGTAAACGCTCCAAAACCGAGCCCCGTCTCCGCAGAAGCAGCCCGCACCTCGGGAAGGTCCCGAGATGCAGCAGGAGATCCTCACTGAAATACGAGGGGTAAAAGACCTTGTGCAATCCAACGGGGAGTCACTCCGAGCGCTGCGCGAAGATTTCGGCATGCTGCAAAGCAAACTTGAAGGGCTTTCCCTACGTCAAGACAAAATGGAAGGCATACTGGACTCACACACGGTCCGGTTGGCGAAACTTGACAAAGTAGAGCGCCAGATACGGGCCTTGCAGAAAGAAGTGGAAGATGGCAACAATCGGGCCCGCCGCAATAACATACGGCTCGTGGCATACCGGAGGGAGCTGAGTCTGGAGACATGAAGGAGTTTCTTTGTAAGGTGCTTCCTTCCCTACTTCGGATCACATTTGCTAAAGACCTGGAGATCGACCGGGCTCATCGAGTGCCCTCAAACATGGCGCTCAATCGGAAGACTCCGAGGCCTATTATCTTTCGGCTCTTAAGATACCAACATGTTGAGCAAATTCAGAACGCCGCTCGCGCAAAAGGCCCCATCGAGTTTGAGGGCCACCGGATATCCTTCTTTCCTGACTTGGCCAAGCCCACGGTTGACCGTAGAAAGCGATTCCTGGAATTTCGACCGAGGCTACAACTGCAAGCTCGCTATGGCCTGATGTACCCGGCTAAACTTAGGGTGACGCTGCACAACCAGACCAGAACATTTGATGATCCTGAATTACTTGCGGAATTTTTGGAGTCCAAAGAGGCAGATCAGATGCGTTGATCCAAGGAACACTTAGCTAATTGACCTTATATTGGTAACACCCGCCATATTGTTGTCGGACGCTCTTTACCCTGGAGACCGCCTTGGCAATTCACAACCTTGGCTTTCACTAGCCTTGATGGCCCTGCTCTATCATGCCCACGGCTACTTCGGTGGAGATCGGAGACTATCATAACAGAAGGGTTCGAATCTTACATTCGCACTCTCTTGGGCCTCCTCCCGCAGACATATGGTCGCCATTTATAGTTGGGGTTATGCTTCTTCTCTGGGGCACTTCGGTGCTTGTTTTCTCATATGGGGTGTATCTGGTATCTTAATTGATGTGTATGAAATAGATGTACAGATGCGGTATATATTCCATATTCGCATGCGCTTTTACTTCAAATGTATGACAATGTCTTATGGCCCTATGTAAGGTTTTTTCATTGAACGTAAAAGGAATCAACAACCCGATTAAAAGAAAGAAAATCCTTAGTTACTTGAGTCATGAAAAGGCGGATTTGGTTTTTCTTCAGGAAACGCACTTAAATTCTACCGAAACTCTGAAACTCAATATTAAACCTTACATGGTAGCTGCCTACTCTCCGGCTGTCTTTAAGAAATGTGGGGTAGCTATTCTGGTGAAGAAATCCTTGCCTGTCACCATTATTGCCACTAGCTCTGACACGGAGGGCAGATGGTCCCGCGTCCACCTTAAAATTGGACACCTTGAACTAACATGTATATGTATATATGCCCCCAATGTGGATAATCCTGCCTTTTTTGCTACCATTGCTCAGGTTGCGCAGGCCTCTGCTAGCACCCCAATGATAATAGGTGGCGACTTTAATCAAGTCGTCGATCCTCTGATAGACAGGCAACCGCCTAGAACGAGTGGCCTGCCCAAGAGCTCCCTCACACTCACCTCCTTGATCAAAGATCTCGCTTTAGTGGATCTTTGGAGATTGTTGCATCCTGCTGAACTGGAATTTACTTACTATTCTCCCCCCCATCTATCACAGTCCAGAATAGATTTTTTCCTAATATCTAAAGTGCTGGTATCTCAGGTAGACACTGCGATGATTCACCCATTACATATCTCAGACCATGCTGCCATTTCCTTCCAGTTGCACGCTAACCTGCCCAGTGGGAATCCAGGAAATTGGTTTTTTGATAGGACCCTGTTAGAGCAACAAGAGTTTCAGTTAGACATACGGGCCGCCATTCAGGACTACTTCCATTTTAACTTACCACATGATACCACGGGTTGGGCTTGGTGGGAGGGCTTTAAAGCTGCCATTCGTGCAACCATTACTAGCTATCAAATTCGCTTGGGGAAAAAGCGTAAGCAACAGTTATTAATATTAGAGCAACAAATTAAAGCTGGGGAACGGGTTCTTACTTCCCGCACTGATCCTTGTGTGTTGTTACGTTTGCAACGCCTACGCTTTCAATATAACTCGATCCTGTCTGCTGCAGCTTCTAAAAATATCACATCGCAGCAAGGGATGTACTATCGGGAAAGCAACCGTGCTGGTAGACTCTTAGCTAATGCCTTGAAAGGTCCAAAAGAAGCCAAACGGGTAGCGGCTCTCCGAAACCCGGTAGGAGGGGACATAGTGACAAATAATACAGAGATAGTAGAGCTCTTCCGGGATTTTTACACTCGTCTTTATAAATCAGAATGTGACTTCACGTCAGAGGCTTTTGAGCGATTATTATCCGGAATACAACGGCCGACCCTCTCCGAAGAGGATAGGGTTGCGATGGATAAACCCTTCTCTACTAATGAAATTCACTCTGCCCTTAAACGTGTGGCCTCGGGACGCGCCGCAGGCCCTGACGGTCTTCCGGCCGAATTTTATAAAACGTTCAGTGCTGATCTAGCCCCCCACCTAAAACTCTATTTCACTGCTCTGGCTGAAGACACATCTTGCTTGGGATCCTTTTCGGCGGCGAATGTAGTAGTATTTGAAAAAGAAGGGAGGGATCCGCTGTTAACAGCTAACTACCGCCCAATCTCCCTTCTTAACGCAGACTATAAAATTTTTGCGACTATCTTAGCCTCTCGACTATCTGACCAAATGTCCACACTAATCCACCCTGATCAATGTGGTTTTATACCTGGAAGATCCACTGCCGACAACGCTAGGACTTTATGTCATGTGTTGACTAATGCTGCAAGCCTAGATCTACCACTAGTTGGCCTCTCCCTAGACGCCGAGAAAGCCTTCGACCGTCTCGAATGGCCCTTCTTATTTGCTGTTCTCCGTTGGTACGGCTTTGGGGAGGGCTTTCTCCGGTTTCTTCAAGTCATGTATGCCGAACCCACAGCCAGTATATGTGTGAATGCTATCAAATCTCAGCCATTCAGCCTTCAAAGAGGTACACGCCAAGGGTGCCCCCTATCCCCTTTGCTCTTTGACTTGGCGCTTGAACCTCTAGCCCTGTTACTTAGGCAGTCCGCAGACATCCGAGGTGCCCCCTTTAGACACAGAGAGATCAAACTCTCCGCTTATGCAGATGATCTTATGCTTTTTATAACTTTGGACTCGGTCCCAGTAGTCTTAGAATTACTAGACAGGTATTCGCAGCTCTCGGGCTATAAGATCAACTGGACCAAATCGGTTGCTTTCCCACTTAACCACCGGGTACATGCGGCCGACATGCAAGCCTTTCCCTTTCTCTGGCAGCATAGTATGGTGAAATATCTCGGGGTCCATTATTGCTATCCTCTAGAGGATACTATTAGTTTCAACGCCAAGGCGCTAATCTCCAAAGTCCGTGAACTTACCAATCGGTGGTCTCCACTAACCCTTACATGGTGGGGCCGCTTGGAAACAGTGAAAATGATGATAGTTCCTAAAGTGAACTACATTCTCGAAATGCTACCATGTTTACTGCCCCGACACATCTACAAAGATATAGAAGGCCTTCTTATTCGTTATCTATGGCAGGGTAAAACACCCAGGATAGCTAAACGATACTTGCAATCTGATAAAGCGAGAGGAGGAGCTAGATTTCCAGATTTTCTCAATTATCATAAAGCCTTCCTCTTAAAGCAAGGTGCCCGTTGGTTGGATACCCCGGCAGCAGGCCGCCCGGTGTGGCTAGATATTGAAGAAGAGCTTAGTGGACCAGTTCCGCTGGCCTACTTCCCCGGAATGTGCCCTCATTCAGACCCCCGCCATTCACCAATGGTTGTAGACACTCTAGTGGCCTTTAATGCCCTCATTCAATCTCTGGGTCCGCAGGCGTGCCCCCCGGACCATCTCCCGATATGGCATAACTCACGATTTCAAATTAACAAAAAAACGATAGCATGGAGACCCTGGTACTCTAGGGGGATTTGGACACCTAAGCAGCTGTTTGCTGGGGATCGCTGGAAAACCTTTAATGCTTTACAAACGGAATTTGGTCTACCAGCGAAATATTACTTTCAATGGGTGCAGCTCCAACATTGCCTTAAAGGCGCTCGGGTCATTCCGCGCTCTGATACTAGCGTGGAAGGGCTGTCAGAGGTGATTCGTTGTATCGGGAGTTTGCCAGGGGTGGCATCTAACTTTTACAAACTACTCACTCATAGTCCAGGCAGGGACACCCCTAGGGCCCAGCAGGCCTGGGAGCGCGAATTGCACATCACTTTAACTCCCCAGCAATGGAAGATAGTCTGGAGCAAAGTGGTGCGGGTCTCTAGATCCGCCTCTGTCACTCAAACGCTCTTCTATTTTGCCCACAGATGCTTTTATACTCCTGAGAAGATGGCCAAATGGAATGTCAATACAAGCTATCGGTGTTGGTCCTGCCATACAGCGGTGGGTACCTTCGCCCATGTTATCTATGAATGTCCAGCACTACAGCAATATTGGGGGCGGGTTTGGGACCGGATTCAAAGTATCCTACACTTCCGGGAGCCCCTTTCTTGGAAGATTGTGGGACTCCGCTCTGTGGCGGAGATCCCCTCTCTTCCCAGGACAGGCCGCTTCCTCCTAGATTTTATGTTGGGTATGGCTGTATGCTTAGTCACGAAGAATTGGAAGAATGGCTCCCGCCTAACTTTTACCGAATGGTGGAATTCTGTCTGCTTATATAGTACATATGAGCAGATACCCCGTCGGATGGCATTCCAGGTTCAGGACTGCTCTCACTTGTCTAAGTGGCAGATGCTTAATGACTATATCCAGATTGCCAGATGCTCCAATATAGCCGTATAGCTACACTCATCATGTTGCAGATAATTATATTACCTCGAAAGATAATAATGTATATACACCCGATACTGGATTGTTATGTATCCCAGAGAAGAAGCAGGGGGGGTGGGGGGGGGTGGGGGTTTATTGTCCGTGATTGTATAATATTATTTGTCATGTCTTCTATTCTGTATGTCCTTTTGTTTCGATGTTCCAAAATGAAAATAAAAGTTTAAAAAAAAAAAAGAGGGAGAGAGTCCCCTTCCAAAATAATGGCATCTTTCTAGTGGTTCCCCTGCCAGTATTCCTGCCCCCAGCCAGGAGTCTCCATCTTTTAAGATATCTGATGAAGGGATGGCTGCACCCTGCTGCTAATTTGGTAAGAAGATGACGGAGTTATGAAACTTTCACAGGCCCTCCCTCCTCACAGCCTGTTGCCTTGAGTGGCTGCCCAGCTCGCCTACTGCTTCTGATGATCCTGCTGCAACTATGCAATAGTATTAATCAATGCTCAGCAGTCTGTGGCTAGGTCTGGCAAGGGGCTCTGAAAGAGAGCGAGTTAGCTCTGTCTCGGCCAACATTGCACACGACTTGTTGATATGGAAGGACAGACTAGATAGGCCATGTGGTCTTTTTCTATCATGTTTCTATGTTTCTATTTTTCTATGACTTCTGGAAACTCGCATTTCCTTTAGAAACTCTGGGCCCAATTTTCAAAAGGATGGATATTTAAGCATAATGGCATTCAACCACAGTGCTTAAATATCGGCAGGGCTGGCCCGTCCATTGTGCGGGAATATTGCACACACGGTGTCCCACACCTTGGTGGAGGCTCTGCGCCTGACTGGCTGCAGATGGAACCAGGGAGGCCCAGCTGACTTCTGAACAACCGTGGGAGTAAAGAGCAGTGTTTGTCATCCCTCCCACGGCTGTGATAAAAAGGAACCCGCCAGTGCTGAGTGCCGGAAGGTTAAATGGGGACTGATGTTGGGGGATGGAGGACTGGGACTAGAAGGAAGCAGATGCTGGGAGGGACCGGAAGAGAACTGATATTGGGGGGCTAGGACTGGAAATGGGCTGATGCTGGGAGACTGGAAGGGAGGTGATGCTGTGAGGGACTGGAGGAGGAATGATACTGTGGGGCTAGGATTGGAAATGGGCTAAAGCGGGGAGATGGGCGAATGGGACTGGAAGGGAGTGAATGCTGGGAGGGGCTGGAACCAGAAGGGAACTGATGCTGGGGGAGGACCAGAAGGGTGTGGGGGGTGGGGCTAGGACTGGCGGGAAAATAAAAGAAGCTGGGGGAGTGAGGATGGACGGGAACAGATATTTTGTGTGGGAGGGAAGAACAATCTATGATTGGTTGAGTATTAGGAGAGTAACTAGGGATTGAGGATGAAGGGGTGACATTTGAGTGGATGAAAAAGGAATAAATAAAGAAATGGAGGAAGGAGCAAAAGGGGAAAGATCAGTATGTTAGAGGCACATGTAGAGAGAATGGAAAAAACTAGAAGAGAGAAAAAAAGGACAAATAGACAGCAGACAATGGAGAGTTAGCAGAAGACACAAAGAAAGAAGAAGAAAGCAACTGGTGCAATTGCAAATGAAAAAGAAAATGCCCAAACAGCAAAAGGTAGAAAAAACCCTTTTATTGGGAATTTATTAACTGGAATATGTCAGCTCTGGGAAATGTGCATTGCTAATATTTTGCGTTTTATTTAGTACAAGAAGAAATTAATTTATAGTTGTATTTCTCCAGTGTTGTACATTCCAACACTTTGGCTTTTGGGGTTCCCAGTTTAATTATTGTCTTCCTATTTCTAAATTGTGATCCCTTGTTATTTAGAAACATGATGACAGAAAAAGACCACATGGCCTATCTAGTCTGTCCTTTCATATCAACAACTACAACAGTCCACTTTTTACCTTTAGAGATCCTCTGTGTTGGTCCCATGCTTTTTTGAATTCAGTTACTGTCCTCATCTCTACCACCTCCTCTGGGAGACTATTCCATGGATCCACTATTCTTTCCGTAAAGAAATATTTCTGCATATCACTCCTGAATCTATCTCCCTTCACCCTCATCCCATGTCCCCTCATAGCAGAACTTGCTTTCAATTGAAAGAGGCTCTCTCCCTGAACATTTATGCCACGGAGGTATTTAAACATCTCAATCATATCACCTCTATCCCGCCTTTCTTCTAAGGTGTACATATTAAGATCCTTAAGTCTGTCCTCATATGCTTTATAATGAAGCCCACTAGTCATTTTAGTAGCCACCCTCTGCACAGACTCCATCCTGTTCACATCCTTTTGAAGGTGCGGTCTCCAGAATTGCACACTATACTCCAAATGAGGTCGCACCAAAGACTTATACAGAGGCATTATCACCTCCTTTTTTCTGCTTGCCATTCCTCTCCGTATGCACCCAAGCATCCTTCTAGCTTTTGCTGTTACCTTTTCTACCTGTTTAGCTACTTTAAGATCATGAGACACAACCACGCCTAGGTCCCGCTCTTCTTTAGTGGACAAAAAATACTTCACCTCCTATACTGTATTGCTCCCTTGGATTGCTGCAGCCCAAATGCATGACCTTACATTTTTTAACATTAAATCCCAGCTGCCAAATTCTAGACCATTCTTCAAGCTTAGCTAGATCCCTCCTCATGTTATTTACACCTTCCTGGGTGACTACTCTATTGCAGATTTTTGTATCATCCTCAAAGAGGCAAACCTTACCCGACAGCCCTTCCGCTATATCACTAACAAAGATGTTAAAAAGAATCGGACCAAGGACAGATCCCTGGGGCACACCACTGGTAACATCCTTCTCCTCAGAGTGAGTTCCATTTACTTGTACTCTTTGTCGCCTCCCACCCAACCAATTTCTAACCCAAGCAGTAACTTTAGGGTCCATCCCTAGGGTGCTCAGTTTGTTTATAAGTCGCCTGTGAGGAACAGTGTCAAAGGCTTTACTGAAATCTAAATACACCACATCTAGAGCTCTCCCTCGGTCCAATTCCCTGGTCACCCAAAGAAATCAATCAGATTTGTCTGACAAGACCTGCCTCTGGTGAATCCATGCTGCCTCGGATCCTGTAATCCGCTGGACTCCAGAAACCTCACTATTTTCTCTTTCAGCAGCGTTTCCAATAATTTACTCATCACTGAAGTTAAACTAACCGGCCTGTAGTTTTCAACCACATCCTTACTTCCGCTTTTGTGTAAAGGCACCACATGAGCCTCTCTCCAGTCCTTTGGCACCACTCCCGACTCCAACGAGGCATTGAAAAGGTCAGTCAGTGGAGTTGCTAGAACGTCCCCAAGTTCCCTCAGTATTCTAGGTTGTATCCCATCCGGTCCCATCGCTTTGTCTACTTTAAGTTGAGCTAGTTTCTCACGAACACAGTCTTCTGAAAATTGTTCAATATGTCCCTCGCTTCTGTTCCTATTTGTGGGTGTTTTCTGAGGTCCTGCTCCTGGTTCTTCATCTGTGAACACAGAACAAAAATATTTGTTAAGCAATTCTGCTTTATCCTTATCAGCTTCTACATATTCCCCCCCTGCACCCTTGAGTCTGACAATACCACTTTTGCCCTTCCTCTTCTCACTAATACATCTGAAAAATGTCTTATCCCCCCATTTTATTGCATTGGCTATTTCCTCCTCCTTTTGAATCTTTGCCTTCTTGACTACTTTGCTAGCTTCTCTAAGTTTTTCCAAATACAGATGCCTGTCTTCCTCTCTCTGTGATCTCTTGTATTTCATGAAGGCCTCCCTCTTTTTCTTCACTTTTTCAGCTACTTCCTTCGAAAACCATAGCGGTCTCCTTTTCCTTTTGCCTTTATTTACCATTTTAACAAAAAGGTTGGTTGCCCTTAAAATATCCCCTTTCAGTTTTGCCCACTGTTTTTCTACATCCCCCAGCTGTTCCCATCCCACTAACGACTCCCTGAGGTATTGACCCATCTTCGCAAAGTTAGTCTTCCTAAAGTCTAAGATCCTCACCTTGGAATGGATTCTAACAGCCCTAGTCCTAATACTGAACCACACCATCTGGTGATCACTGGATGCAAAATGATCTCCCACTACAACATCAGAAACACTTTCACCATTGGTAAGCACCAAGACCAGTATGGCCCCTTCACGTGTGGGGTCTGTTACCAATTGCCTGAATAGTTCTCCCTGTAGAGAATCCAGGATCTCCTTACTTCTAGATTTGTTTGGTGATGGTCTATGTTCTGCATGTGTAACTGAGATGAGGTATTCTGTTCATATAGTTTCTATGTGACAGTGCCACTTGTTCTCTTTTTATTTATTTATTTATTTATTTATGCTTATTTCTATACCGCTTTTTCCAAAGATCAAAGGCGGTTTACAGGTAACATTTAGTGAACATGGTTTTACATAGAACATCGTTTTTTTTTTGTTTTTTTTTTCATAACTATGTACAGTTAACATGATAAACGATAACATGGAACATTGTTACAGAACTAAATACAGTTTAACATGGATTATTGTTACAGAACTATATACATTTTAACATTAGCTAGTAATGCTTTGGCTATTTACATTGATTCTTTGTTAAATTAAGCTTTGTTTCTTAAATGTAGTGAGTGTTGAGGCTTGTTGAGCTGTAGTTAAGGAGGCTTGTTATGGTTGTGTGGTGTGTTGGGTGGATAGGATTCATTTAAATTTGTGAAGTGTTCTTTAAATAGAAATGTCTTCAGTTCTTTCCGAAATGTTTGAAGATCTTTTATTTTGCGGAGTTCTAGCGGGAGTTTATTCCATAGGGTGGGGGCTGCATAAGAGAAGGCTCTTGAGCTTGTGGTCTTCTTTGTTTTCCGGATGGATTTTTTTATTTCTAGTGAGTAGGTTGCGTTTTGTCTGCGGGTTCTAATTTCTTTTGGAGCTTGAATCAGAGTGGTTAAATGTGAGGGTGAGATGCCGTTTGTTATTTTAAATGTGGTTAGGAGTATTTTGTATGTTATTCTACTATTTATGGGAAGCCAGTGTAGTTCGGCTAATAATGGAGTTATGTGGTCAGCGAGGCGGGCTTGTGCTGTTACTCGAGCACAGATGTTTTGAGCTCTTTGGAGTAGGTTGGTGCTTGTAAGAGGGAGGCCAATAAGTATGCTATTGCAATAGTCGAAATGTGGAGTGATAAGTGTGCTGATGACAGATCTGAAGTCATGTGTGTCAAGTAGTGGTCTTAAGTGTTGGGTGATCCTAAGTTTATAGAATATGGTTTTCACTGTTTGTTTTATATGAGGAAGCATACTAAGTGTGTGGTCTATTATAATGCCTAGGTATTTTACTTCTTTTTTAACTGGGATTATTGTGTTGTTAATTGTTATAGTTTCAGGGAGATTAGAGTCTGGTTTCTTGATACTATCATTGCTTCAGTTTTTTTTAGGTTGATGCTGAGATTATTGTTTTCTAACCAAGTATTTGCTTCACTGATACAGTCTAGTAATTTCTGGTATGTGGGATTATTTGTGTTTATCGGTAGGGTGAGCATGATATCGTCAGCATATATGTAGTGGTTTACTTTATATTTTTTAAATATATTTGTGATGGGTTGAAGATACAGGTTGAAAAGAAGGGCAGATAGTGCCGAGCCTTGTGGGATACCTTGTCCTTGTGTGAAGGGCTCTGAGGTGGTTTGGCCTAATTTAACGCGTATCGATCTGTTTGTGATATATGATATGAACCATTGCAGAATTGTTCCACCTATTCCTAGGTTTAGGAGTCTATTAATGAGTGTGTTGTGGTGTACATTGTCAAAGGCTCCAGTTATATCAATGAATATGAGGATGTATCCTTGGTTGTGTGAGTCAGTGCCTTTGATGAGGTCGTTCATAAGTGTTATTAGTAGGGTCTCGACTCCGTGGGATGGTCTGAAGCCGAATTGGTGTGAGTCAAGTGGAGCATGAGTGTCAATAAAGTCTTGTAGTTGTATCTGTATTATTTTTCTATTATTTTGGCAATAAATGGTATGCTGGCTATTGGTCTGTAGGAGTTCGGGTCTTTCGGATTGAGTTTATTATTTTTTACTATTGGGCATAAGGAGGTAAGTTTTAGTGCTTCAGGCATGATACCTTGTGATAGTGATTGGTTCACTATATTTAGTATATGGATAGCAAGATCAGCTTTGGTGTTCTTTATCCATGATACGGGGCATGGATCAAGGGGGGAGGTAGTGGTGTTGATCATTGATATTACATTGCTCAGGTGTTTGTGATCAATGTTTTGGAAGGTTGTCCATGTATTTTTTGTTTCTATGTCTGTGAGCGTAGTTATGGTTGTGCTAGATGAATTATTTTTTAGTTTATTAGCAAAATGAGTTGCAAGGGTTTGTGCACTTATTGTTGTTTGTTCTGGTTCTGTTGTTTGGGTTTTTGTTAGTGCTTTTATAATTGTGAATAGTTCTCTTGGGCGGTTGACTGCCATGTTTATCATTTTTGTATGGTATTCTCTTTTTGATTTATTAATTGTGTCCTTGTATTTGTTGAGGAGATTCATGTATTGATCTTTATTATCGCTCGTTTTATCTTTCCGCCATCGTTTTTCTTGTTTTCTTAGTTGCTTTTTTAGGTTAGAAAGGTCTTTATTGAACCATTTTTCTGATTGTTTTTTTATGAATTGTTTTGGATTAGCTTGTTTGGGAGTGGCTGCTTCTTTTATTATTGAGTTCCATTGGTCTATTAAGGTGTTGACTTCTGTCGAGTTATTTGTGAAGTTGGGTAATACAGTATTTAGGAAGGTATCTTTGTTAAAGTGGGCAAAACGGGATTTATAATGTGTTGGAGTTGTTTCAGTGTTGTTGTTAGGTAGTGAGTTTAGTGTGAAGGTTATTAAATGGTGATCTGACCATGGTACTTCTGTAATAAGGGGTGATGATTGGAGTTTATGTTTATTGAATGGTATGGGAATGAATACAAGGTCTAGTGTATTTCCTTTTATGTGAGTGGGAGTCTGTATGATTTGGTTGTAACCCATTTCTTTCATGGCATCCATAAAGTTGGAAGTGTGTTGTTGGTTGAGCGAAGGAAGGTTTAGGTCTCCTAATATGATAAGTGGTTTTTTCTGCGAAGCTGTACATGCAAGGTCTAGGATGGGCGTAAGATTTTTGTGGTCCGCTGAGGGGGGTCTGTAGATAAGAGATATTGCAAGGGTTTTATTCTCTATATTTATGATGTCCATACTGTCAATGTTATTCATACTTGTTAGTGAGTATTTGAGTTCTTTTTTTGTGATGATAAGGGCTCCGCCTCCCCTTTTTGCTTCTCGGTGGCAGTTGAATAGGTCGTACTGGTTCGTGTTAAGTTGATTTAGGAGGATTGAGTCTGTAGGTGAGAGCCATGTCTCCGTGATAAGAAGGATATCAGGCTTTTTATCATTGATTATGTCATTTATTAGTGATATTTTATTTCGTATGGATCTTGCATTTATAAGAATGAATTTTTTGATGGTGTTTGAGTTAGGAATTCTGTTTGTAGGTTTATCTGGTTGGAGATTTATTTGTATTAATCTTGCATGTCTGGGAGCATTTGGACGGTGAGTTTGGTTGAATGTATATGGGTATGGTTGAAGTGTGTTTTTGTGTGTGCTTTGAATGATGGGAATGGTATTGTATGGTGCATGAGTAGGTTTGTATGCATGGATGTTGTGAACTAAGTGAATGGTTAGTATAATGATAAGAAGGTAAGATTGATACTTTGTGAGATCCATGATTCTTCAGGAGTGAGCTGAGAAATGTGCTGTAATATGACAGTGAAAGATTGCACAGTGTCTACAAATGATGTTACTGGTAGTAGAATATAGGTGTAAATCTATTGACAATAGATATTATGTTGTAGCAGTTGCTAGGTACTGAGAACAATTACTATATGTTGAAAAACAGTTGTGATATGTGAGAAGATCGTGGGGTTACTGACTATAGTGATTAAGTTGCTGCAATCGCTGATTGCTGTGAACAGTTGCTATACAGTGAAAAATTGTCAGGTATGAGATAACAGTAAAAGATCAAAAACATCAAAGCTGTCAGGTATGAGATAACATTCTGAGAAGACAATTGTCAGTTGTGAGAAAACAGTTACAAATAGTGGCTGCAAGTAAAAACAAATTGAAAGTACCTATAGTGTTACTGCTAACAGTAAATTATTATTGTGCTTCTGTCAACATTACTGAGAATAACATTATAGTGTTACTAACAGCGGTAATTATATTTCTACTGACAACAGTATTTGTAGTGTTCTTTGTGGGACTATTAACAACTATTGTTATAAACTAGATATTGGTTTAGGGATGTCTTTCACGGTGTCCATTAATGTATCATATGTCTTTCCACTAGTAGAAGATGTATTGGTATTTTCTGAGATGTATTGGTTTAATATTTGCAGTGTTGCCTTTTGATAGGTAGGGTTTGGTGCTTTGTGAGTCCTGGTAGTGCTGTTATGATACAGCGGGTTTGCTATAGATTCTTAATGAGCAGGATGTACAGAACTTCCTAATGTGACCCTTGGCAGTTGACACTGGAGTATAGTAATGTAGAAATCTGGTAGTCTCTTCATCCTCACTGCCCATGCAAATGAGACACGTATTAAGAAGGATGTTTACTAAAGGTTAAGGTGCATTCACAAATGTTACTGTGTGTTAAGTGCAGGAACACCCATTTATTTCTATTGGTGTAGTGGCACTTAACGCACATTAATATTTAGTAAACATGCCCCTAAGTCATTGCCGGGACAAAAATGAGGCTTGTGAAGGGCTCCTTTGAAAGCCGCCAAAAAATGTTAGATGGACAACATATACATTTTAAAATAAAATAAATTTCTGCAAATGAGGTCCAGTCGCTATGGGGGTCATTCCAAACAACGATTAGTGGGGATAAATGTCCGGTATGGACGTACGTCCCCCGCTAATCGTTGTTAGCTGTTTCTTCTCCCTAAGCTCCTCGCACATACAGGGCCAATGTGCGGGGAGCTCTGGATGGGGGCAGGAGGGGGCCGTGACAGGGTAGAGAGTGGGCAGTGCAGAGGCAGGCCCACAACCCAGGATGTACAGGCCCTATCCAGGTCATGGCTCTGTACTTCCAGCTTGGGGGAGATGGCCGGGGAACTTATTCCATCTTGGCGGCCAGTGGTGGAGGACCCCCCCCCCCAAACAGGTTGGCTGAGGCAGGAGCATCCCCGATGCCCAATCCCAGCTGTGGCAGGCCTCTCCAGGGGTCAGGCGGTGGGGAAAAGCAATTTCAGTGTGTTGCGGGGGATCAGGGGTCCTGCACGGTGTCCTGGTGCCAAGGCGACAGGATGCCATGGCACTGGGGCTCCAGCAGGAGTATTAGAAGGATTACCCAGCCAGCCTGTCCAAGTGCCCTGCTTCTGCTCCCATGGGAACATCTAGTTGCCGCAGGTGCAGAATCAGGGCCAAATCCAGATTTTGGACTTCTGGACAGGCCAGACATGCCCTGATCAGAATGGGCCTCCACACAAATAAGTCCCCACAATGAGTCTCCACCCATGGTCCCGCATCACCCTTGGGCCACCCCTGAATATCTGCAGGCTATTCTTATTTTGATATCCTGATAGCAGCTGCTGTTGAATATCTGGGATGAGCAGTGCTAGCTGGATAAATCGCGGCGCTTATTCAGTTAGCGTGATTTTCTTCCGGTACTTATCTGGACCACCCCTACACTAACTGGATAGTGTCAGAGTAGTCTGTAGAGATATTCAGTGGCACTAACTGGACAGGGCCGCTGAATATTTTGGTCAAAACCTTTCTCTGGACACCATCCTTTTGGCCATCCAGCTAAGGATTCTGAATATCAGCCTCTCTGTGCTTACAGAAAGACATTACCAGAACTGACTAACCTATTTGTGATATAATACAGCAAGCTTAGAAATCAGCACCAGAAAGTACAAAGTATATAAAACAGGCCAGAATTGGATTCAAACAGAAAAATGCCAAAAGCAGGGCCAATCCACCACTCCACAATATATGCAAAACCAGTGACTTCAGTAGTAAATGCATAAAGCGGAAGTAAGCGGAGGTATGAACAGGAAAAGGGACCCAGTGAGTGATATACAAAAAGCTCTAGCAAGAGCATGCATCATACGCTTAGTGGGGTAGGGGGATATTCAAAGGCATTGATACGGTTTGCAGACCTGTAGACTGTGTGCAAAGGCTGCTTGGTGGGATCTTCAGCGGTGCTAAAGCGGTTAGTGCCGTTGAGTATCTGTGGCTGCTGCCACTGCATGTGCTGGGGGCGTTTTGAGGTGGCAGCTGCCGATAACCAGGCAGTGGTGATATTGAGCCACTGCCTAGTTACTGACATATGGTGAAAGTCAGGTGAAGTAAAGGCCGACCTAACATTTGCCACAGAAGCTAACCGGCAGCAGCTATCGCTGCTGACTGATGAGCTTCCCAGCAGTCCGGATATGGCTCAGGCTTTGAAGGACGAGGATTAGAATTCAGCAGTGGCAGCTAGCTGCATCAGATCAGCCAACTACTGTCACAATATCGGCCCCAATGACTTCTTACGCTTGGACAGGATACCAACCTTCTTATTTTAATTGAAACCAATCTTTCAGTGACCACTGGGCTTCCAGGATCCTGCCCTGGTTGCCTGTAAAATCAGGAACTGAATTTAAGGTTCTGATGTTGATTTCCATCATTGTATCTGATGCCATTATTGACATTATAGGGGTCTTCCAACCCCTAATCTCAACCACAAAGAACGAAAGATTGCGAAGAAACTCCTCCATCAACCACAGCTAAAGACAAAAAGCAAACAGTCCATCTGCAATACAAAATTCATACTATTTGCCCCATTCATATGGAACAAACTATCACCATCACTGCAAGGCCTATCCAACTTGTCAGACTTCAGAAAGAAATTAAAAATACACCTCTTCAAGGAAGAATGCAATATCCACTCAGAACTGGAGACTCACCCACTATAAATCCTTACTGTAAAATCTCACGATTCAACCCAGCTCTAACAATATAGCAAGGACTTAATAAGACAAACATACAACACTGTAAACAATTCATATTTATTTATACCAATTGTTATCCAGTTATATTGCTAATCCATTATACTGTTCCAGTTCTCTGTAAAACGTCATACCTTTGGCCATGTTAATCTGTTGTTTAAATGTAAACCACTTTGAATAGTAGATTTGACAGTATAAAATAAGTTTAAATAAATAGATATGAGTCAGACCAAAGGTCCATCCAGTTCAGTATCTTGTTTCCAATAGTGGCCAATCCAGGTCACCAGTACCTGTCAGATTCCAAAAAGCAGGACCGTACCAAGGGCATACGTACACAATGAGCACTGATATCATCACTGTGCTTCCAGGAAGCTCAAAAAGATTGAGTTCCTGCATGTCGTTGGGGTGGAGGGGGGCACCAGATTCGTTAGTCGCATGGGGGCATTTCTAGCTTAGTACGGTCCTGTTCAAAAGGTAGACAAAACTCAGTTGGCTTTATTTTCTCAGTCAGTAGCTGGGCTTGAATCAGTGAACTCTGGATTAAGAAACATTGCCATATCTTCAGGGGGGGGGGGAGGGGCAAAACTAGATACACGTATCATATGTTTTAAAATGTTTGCAATCATCTAGATAGTAGAAAATGTTAGGAACCAGAGCAAGTATGAAAATAAATGAAAAATGTTCTTTGCTGAAAACAATCCAAGGTCTTTTTGAAAAGAAAACAACTTATTGCAGAATCAACTTTCCTATTTTTAATACATTCAGATGGCCAGAGGTTTGATAGGTATCTCATGTTTCAATGTGATTACCAACAGGCAATATCAAGAACACAGTATTAAACAAAAGATTCATAAAATAAGCCAACACTGGACAGATATTAGCAACTGGAACAATTTAATTGTGCCCAGCTGCTGTTATGTAATGAATACGTCTTTGTTTCTATTACTTTGGCTTTCATGACACATTTTGACAGTTTATTCAATTTCCTCCTCTGTGCCAACTCCAGATCTGTTCTTTTTATTTTCAGTATGCTCATTTTTTTAAATGTCTAGAAATTAGCATGCAGCCCAACTTGAAACCATGGTTAGTTAGTATTTCAAATTCAACTTCGAGCCCGCATCACTACTCTCATCAGTATTTTCTATATGCACGTTTCAAAGAGTAGATGGCGCCAAAACTATAATAATGCATTTCTGTGATGTTGCACAGGATGAAAAGGTAAAAAAAAAAGGTTTGCAAGATAAGGCATATTCAAACAACTCATAAAAGTCCTACATTGTTAAAATCCGGATATGCATAAAAAAATCCACAAGAGGAACTAAAGTAGACAGTTTTTTGCATGTTTTAATAATCCATCCCCTATTAGTTAATCCACATTCTAATGTTTTATCCCACTTAATGCACAACAGATACCTCAAGGAAGAGATGGCAGGATTGTAAGAACTCAGAATCCCTTATAAATCTTGAATTAAATGTAAATATGAGGCATCGACTGGCAGAGAATGACCACCATCTGCTGCCAACAAAAGTGGTGCAGAAGAAGCGAGGACATCACCGCTCAAAGATTATTCCTTCTCCCAGGGCATGAGAAATAACATCAAGAGATTATTCCAAATAACAAAGCCTGTCATACGTAGATGCAATTTGAAGTACTTAGTTGTTTTTTATTGTTATTGCTGTTGTTTTTAATTAATTCGAAATGGAACATGTGGAGCAAGGAAAAAAAATCAAAGAAAAAGGATAACACCACTCTGCAATTCAGGAGTTATTAACATTGGCAGTCACACTTGCTACCAATCATACCTTGCACAAAGACAGCATAAAAATAAATCCATTGGACAAAAAGGTGCATGTAAAAACATTGACCACAGCTTTAATTCAAACAACCAGTTGACAATAACATGTCACACTAATAGAAGAGTTCCTCCAAAGGTCAGGCTAGACGGTGTCACCCTAGCCCAGCTTAGTCCCCATATGTCATTACTCTCATTCCCCAGCCCCCAGCCTGCAGTGACACTAGGTTGAGGCTTAATTCCAACTGCAGGGACCTTTTTGTGGCTGGCCACGCAAGTGGCAATGTTGCCCACACTGTGGGATGCCCCAGTCCTCCAGTCCCTTGTTCTCCTCCCCATCCTTTAATGGATAAAATTAAGCCTGGGGGGAGGTAACCAACCTTTAAATCCCCGCCATGAGCGGAGACTGCAAATTGCATGTCTCTGCTGCTCCCTATCAAAGATGTGGCCAGAAATGCCTTAGTGCACCCTTCCAAAACATCCTGAATAAAACTAAGAAATATGTCCTGGCCAATATCTAACAAATTCACTCCATCTGGACGAAAAAGACCCAGACAATCAGTAGAAATTAAGTCATGGACCAACACAAAGCCCTGTAATAACAGTACAAACTTGGAGACCTCAATGTTCACACACCTCCTGAAGTGCTCCACAGTGTGCAGCCAAATAGCGTCATGTCACAGCCGCCGAGGAATAATCTGCGGCCAGATCAGCATCGTAGAGGGGAAATAGCAGCGAATCAAGAAAAAATCACGCTTCATTTGTCGGATAAGGTCCACATCTTTTACCGCACAAAGCCCAGGCATTTTCCGAAGGTGGATCCAGGCACCACAGCCCAACTGATCCGTCTTGCTCTGAAGAATACGCAACTGTACCTCATCCTCAAGCAGGACCACATCATCCATCCATAGTCCCCAATCACCAGCAGACTGCACTAAGTCAGAAAAACAGCACCGACCAGCCGTAAAAGATTTCCATGTATTTGCAGCTAACACAGACCTCAGCAGTCTTGCAAGTGACTGAGAAGGACGTCCTAACAATGCTTCAGTATCCGGGAAGGGACCACTGGAGACAACACTCGAAAGTAAGCCCACTGTAAATGAGAAAAAGCATCAGCAATTGAATTATCCACACCTGGAACATGCCTCACCACCAACCACATCTTCAACTGCAAACACCGCAGCACCAGTGGACGCAATAATCCCACCACAAGTGGGGAACTGGCCATCTGCCGACTAACAGCATGCACCACTGCCTTATTATGAGAACACAAGAGCAATCTCCTATTATGTGAGCATTCACCCCACAGCAACAGAGCCACCCACATGGGAAAGAGCTCCAGAAAGGCAATGTTGCGGCACCAACCCCTCTCCCTCCAAGTATCTGGTCAAGATTCAGCACACCAAGAACGACCAAAATATATCCCAAACCAAATTCCCCCAGACGCATCTGTATACCACTCCACGTCATGGTTAGAAACCACAGGCATTTGCCACACACAGACTCCACTGAAACCCCACAAAAACTCCAGCCAAATACACAAATCCCCCCGCACTCCACTGCCCAACCGAATAAAATGATACTTCTTCCATACACCCTTCATTAAGAAAGCCAGCCACACATGAAAACTCCTAGTGGCCTACTGGTTGGGGCAAGTTACCTCAAGCCAGAAGGTCAGGGGTTCAAATCCCACTAGAAGACAGCAACCTCGAGCTGCAAGGACTGGGGTTTCTAGTCCCACAGATGCTCCTTGTGGTCTTGAGCAAGCCACTTAACCCTCCATTGCCCATTTTCCCTGTAAAATAGTTATCTCCAAGTTATAATGCCCTGTTCAATGTAATTTCAGTTTGTTTTGTGGCAGGTGCAGGCCTGTGACCCACGGTGTCTGACATAGGCAGGCCAGCATGGCTAGCTTGACCTGTAAATGAGGCCTGTGGAGAGGCATATAGGATTGCACATCCCCCAATATGCTGCTATTGTAAGAAAGAACTCAGTAGAAATATTGAATTAGCTTAGGTAAGCAGAACTGCAGAATTAAGAAATGGAAAAATACAGAAAAGACATGTTTAAAAGTTACTGATAAGAAAAAGTACATTTGCAGAGAAATAATGAGGAGTGCTGACAGATGAGTTACAGAACCTTGCTCTTCTGCACGCACAAATTGGTCCCATAACCTTGAGAGTGTGAAAGTAACAAGTTGATGAACTGACCATTGTAATTGGGACTAGAAGGGGGGCAGGCAGGTGTCATGCCCACAGAAGCCCACAGAAGGAACATAATTGGAGAAACTTATCAGTACCGGGACCAATAGAAGGGCTACGGGAGGTACGGGAGAGTACCGGGACCAATGAAATGTTTTTCTATACCTAGAATGGAACAGAAGTCTATAAAAGTTGTTGTAATGCTTGAAAACTTTGCTCAGCCATTTTGAAATTGCCTTGCTTGAGACTTGTGCACAAATAAATGATTTGGACCTTCTGAACAGACTCCTGGTATCATTGGTTTGTCTGCGCTTTGCTGCTACATATTCCTTGGTGCGTTGGCCGGGAAGTTGTGGAATCAAAGTGTATATAGGGCAATATACCACGACTTTCCGCCTCTATAGGCTTGGTCCTGCCGGGATCGCGCCCTTCCGACGAGGGCTGCTCCCTGGCGCCACCGGTCCCTTGTATCGGAGGGAGCTGGTCGGACCTCGGCGGGTGCCGGGCCCGGTTGGAGCCAACGCCTCGAACCCGAGTGAGGGGAGTCCGAGGTCCAACTCATGCGCCTGCTTGGGAAGTTTGAGGACCGGATCCGGTGAGTATAGTTTTGATTTTGGGTCTAGACAGAAATAGAAAGAGCAGTACTGCCATTGGAATTTGTAATCTCGAGATATTGGGAATTGGTAAGAGAGCATGATCAACTCTCAAGGAAGAGCCGAGTAGCCTGGCATGGGAATTCGCTAGGTGAAACCCTCATCCTTTTTGTAATTGGGAAAAGACTAGTCAGAACAGATAGAAACGAATGCATTCTGGGATACGTTGCTAGCATGATTGTGTGAACGAAGTGTGAATGAGAGGTCTGGCAGCACGGACCAAGTGAAGGCGGACCCCTGATTAGCGCATTTCCTGACCGGGCGACCGCGTTCAGGTCGCGAAAAGGGGGAAGCGATTGTCGTCTTGTCTTGTTATTTGTATTCCCTATACGTTTCCAGGGCCGTGAGGACCCCTTACCCACGGTCCGCACTCCTTTTCCCTTCTGTCTGTTGTTGCGCGCACACATCGAAATGGGAGGGGCGGGGTCTACTAGAAACACTCCATTAGAATGTATGATCGCACATTTTAAAGAGGGATATTCAGGAGATTATGGTATTAAAATGACAGCAGCCCGTTTGCAGATTTTGTGTACTAGGGAGTGGCCCGATCTAGACCCCATCTGGCCCCGAGAGGGAACGTTCACTGTAGAGATTATTCAGTCAATACATCGTAGAGTGCGGGTAGCGCACCCCGATCAGTACCCCTATATAGATTCTTGGTTAAGTATTTGTGAAGATCCGCCCTCCTGGGCGCAGCGCTGTTATGAGGAACAGTGCAGAATAATGTTAGCTAAAACAGATTCTAGACAGAAAACGGAACAGCCTAGAATGAAAGAGCAGGATAAGAAAGCCACGAAGAAACCCATCCTGGCAGATCCTGATTCCCCAGAAGTAGTCCTCAGGCAGCCCAGAACCCCAGGTCCAGTAAGGGTAGCCCGGCGTCGTCCTGCCCCAGAACCCCAGAGACGGCGAGAGCCGAGGCGAGACACAACCCCTGGCCCCCCTCCTCCTGGAGAAGAGAAAGAGGGAGAATTAGTGGAAAGAGAAGTGGAGGACGTAAAAAGTGAGTCAGAAGCGGAGATAGAAGGAGGAGAAGAAGGAAATTCCCGAGAAGAGGAGGAGGACAGTGTACAAATAATTGAGAAAGCCAGCGCTAGCACTAGCACGCCAGTGAAAGAGAAACCCAAAGCAAAACCAGTTGAGAAAAAGAAAGCGACTCCTGCAAAGGCAACGACAATAACCCTTAGATCCCAAACAACGCCTGGGACAGCCAAACTGTTTCCCTTAAGGCACGTCCCGGGAGTGCCCGTAAAGAATGATAATGATGAAGTGGTAGCGGGACCCCTAACTTATGTGTATATCCCTTTCTCTACAACTGATTTATTAAATTGGAGGTCGCATTATGCCTCCTATACTAGCAAGCCCCAGGAGCTGACAGAATTAGTAACTAGTATTATGGAAACTCACCAACCCACTTGGCCAGATTGCCGTCAGCTCCTGACCACCCTATTCACTACAGAAGAACGAGCGAGAATTAGAAAAGCAGCTATTGAATGGATGGCAGAAAACCCTGCAGCTCCGGCGCAGGGGCAGAATATAATAGATCGTAGAGAAGCAGCTCAGAGAGAATTCCCGAATGAAGACCCCCAATGGGATCCAAATACAGATGAAGGATCCACAGCCCTAGCCCGTTTTCGCCAAGGCTTTTTACAAGGCCTGAAAAGGGGGGCCAAAAAGCTATGAACCTTTCCAAAGTCGCAGGAGTTATCCAAGGAATAGATGAGAGCCCAGCAGATTATTATGAAAGATTAACTGAAGCATACAGAATGTATACTCCCTATGATCCCGAGGCACCAGGAAGTTTATGCATGGTGAATTCTGCTTTTGTAAACCAGTCTCAACCAGACATTAGACGTAAATTACAGAAATTAGAAGGGTTTGCGGGCATGAATGCAACACAGTTATTGGAAGTCGCTCATAAAGTGTATGTGAATCGTGATACTGAAAGACAGAGAGAATGTGATAGAAAGATGAAGAAGAAAGCTGATTTTTTGGCTGCGGCCATAGTTGAAAAGAAAAGGGGAGGTGTCCCTAGTCGAAGGAGCAGAGGAAGAGGGCGGGGTCAAGGCGGAGGCCGGACCCAGAGACTAGGCGTGAACCAATGCGCCTATTGCAGAGAGGAAGGACATTGGAGAGATACGTGCCCGCAACTCGAAGACGCCCAGCAAGATGACGACAACGATCATCAGTGGCGAGAAGAAAGACGAGGCCGTCCCCGAGGCCGAGGAGGAGCCAATCGAGAACAATTCCAGAGAGAGAGGGGAGGAGGAGCCATTCAAGCATTGGCCACACAAGCCCATGATGAGGATGACGTGGATTAGGACAGACCGGGCTCCAAGTTTGCTTTAGGTCTCCAGGAGCCTATGGTCGGAATACAAATAGGAGACCAAATTATGAACTTTATGGTTGATACTGGAGCAGAGCATTCAGTAATAGACAAAAAGATAGCCCCATTCACTAAAAAAGCAGTCACCATTATAGGAGCAACTGGTGCCAAAGCCACAAAGTCTTTTCTTCAAAACCGAATATGCAGTCTAGGAGGACAGCAAGTAACTCATCAATTCCTTTACATGCCCGAATGTCCAGTACCACTACTGGGACGAGATATGCTAGCCAAGCTTCAAGCACAGATATCTTTCTCTGAACAAGGAGAAATGCAAATGACAGTAAATTCCCAAGCCAAGCCAGCAGGAGTAATGCTGCTGACAGTGCCCCGAGAAGAAGAATGGAGGTATTACGTTGATGACTCCATCCAAGATACCTATTTTGAACAAACTTTAAAGAACATTCATGCACCACCTGGAGTATGGGCAGAAGGCAGTCCCCCAGGCCTAGCCAAGCATATAGCTCCAATAATTGTAACCCTCAAGCCTAGTTCTACCCCAGTGCACGTCAAACAGTACCCTCTCCCAAGAGCCGCAATTGAAGGCATTCATCGCCACCTACAGAGATTGCTCGAGTATGGCCTACTAAAAGTATCTCAATCCCCATGGAACACACCACGTTTGCCAGTAAAGAAACCTGGGACGGATGATTATCGCCCAGTGCAAGATTTGAGAAGAGTAAATGATGCAGTTGAAACTATACATCCAGTTGTACCCAATCCTTACACTCTTCTAGGACTGATACCTGCTGAAGCTACCCATTTCACTGTACTGGATTTAAAAGATGCATTCTTTTGCATAAGATTAGCCCCTGTAAGCCAAATTTTGTTTGCATTTGAATGGCAGGACCCCATCTCTGGAAGAGGGGGCCAACTCACCTGGACAAGATTACCCCAAGGATTCAAGAATTCACCTACCATCTTTAGTGCTGCACTAAATCAAGACCTTTCAAGCTATCCAGTAGCCCCGGGGAAGAGAGTGCTTCTCCAGTATGTGGATGATCTGTTGATAGCTGCCGTATCAGAAAGTGAATGTATATTAGCCACCAAAGATCTCTTGCAGTTACTAGATGAAGCTGGATACAAAGTTTCCAGAGCCAAAGCACAGCTATGTCAAAAAGAAGTGAAATACTTGGGTTTTCGTATTACCCAAGGAAGCAGAAGATTAGGCAGAGAAAGAAAAGAAGCAGTATGCAGAATTCCAACTCCAACAACCAGAAAGCAAGTCAGAGCCTTTCTGGGAGCAGCAGGATATTGCCGAATCTGGATACCCAACTTTGCCCAAATTGCCAAACCACTGTATGAAGCCACAAAAGGAGAAGAGAAGTCACCACTGGAGTGGGGACTTGAGCAGGATACAGCCTTCCAGAAATTGAAAGAAGAATTGATGTCATCACCAGCACTTGGACTACCAGATGTCCACAAACCTTTCCACTTGTTTGTACATGAAGCACAGGGAAATGCCCTAGGCATGTTAACTCAGAAATTAGGAAATTGGGAGCGACCTGTAGCCTACCTATCGAAACAATTGGACCCTGTGGCCAAAGGATGGCCACCTTGCTTGAGAGCAGTTGCAGCTACAGCGCTATTAGTGAGTGAGGCAGACAAACTCACACTAGGACAGAACATACGAGTCACTGTGCCACATGCAGTCCTTGCCCTTATGGAACAAAAAGCAAATTATTGGCTCACCAATTCCCGAATGTTGAAGTACCAGAGCATGTTATGTGAAAACCCACAAATACAACTTGAAGTGAGCCATGCCTTGAATCCAGCTACCTTGATACCCATCAGTGAAGAACTCACATAACATGACTGTATCGAAGTCATGGAAACTGTGTTCTCTAGTCGACCTGACTTAACAGATGTGCCCATAGACAATCCTGACCAGATCTATTATGTTGATGGGAGCAGTCTCATCCTTGACGGACGACGCTGTGCCGGATATGCAGTCGTCACTCAACACGAAGTAGTTGAATCATCAGCTCTAGCCTCAGGCACATCAGCCCAGAAAGCCGAATTGATAGCACTCACCAGAGCATTGTTGTTAGGAGAAAAACTTGTGCTAAATGTATATACAGATTCCAAGTATGCCTTCACTACCTTGCATGCCCATGGAGCTCTCTACAAAGAAAGAGGGCTCATCACATCCGGAGGAAAATCAGTCAAATATGGTCCCGAGATATTGATGTTACTTGATGCAGTCTGGGCCCCAACACGTGTAGCTGTCATGCATTGCAGAGGACATCAAGCAGGAAAAGGAGAAGTTGCCCGAGGAAATAGATTTGCAGATGCCTCAGCACGACAAGCAGCTATGACAGGACAGATTGCCCCACAAGCTATGCCAATGCAAGCAGCATTGTTTCCAGTACCTTTGAATCTATGGACCCCACGATATACCACCAAAGAATTGGATTACTATTGTGACAGAGAAAATGGAGTACTGAAAGATGGATGGATTGAGCTGCCACCAGAAGAGGGCAGTCAACCTCCAGGAAGAATAGTAATTCCTGAACTATTAGGACCATCCTTTGTCAAAGCTTTCCACGAAGCCACCCATTATGGGAAGAGTGCTATGGAGAAAGCACTCAGACCACATTTCTACATCCCTCTGATGACAACCATATCAGCCTCAGTAGCACGTCAATGTGTAACTTGTGCCAAAAATAATGCCAAGCAAGGCCTTATTACAGCACCCCGAGTTCAGTCAGGAGGTGTCACCCCCATGCACAACCTCCAAGTTGATTTTACCGAAATGCCAAAAGCCAATGGATACCATTACCTACTAGTATTAGTTTGTACCTTCTCTGGGTGGGTAGAAGCATTCCCAACCAGAACTGAGAAAGCCCGAGAAGTTACCAAAGCCTTAATGAGAGAGATTGTCCCCAGATTTGGAATCCCAGCAGTAATAGGGTCAGACAATGGACCCTCATTTGTCTCCCAAGTTACTCAGCAGTTAGCGAAAGCTTTGCAGATACAGTGGAAGCTCCACACTGCATACAGACCCCAGAGTTCAGGGAAAGTTGAGCGAATGAATCGTACCTTGAAAGCCCAAATGTCTAAGCTTTGTCAGGAGACACACTTGAAATGGCCCCAAGTGCTCCCCATAGCTTTACTCAGAATACGCTCAGCCCCTGTAAAGTCAACAGGATTTTCCCCTTTTGAAGTTTTGTATGGTAAACCCCCACCAATAGTGCAGGGAGTCAAAGGAAGTTTAGCCCAGATTGGTTCAGAAGTAACCAGGCAAGAACTCCTAGCTCTTAGTTTTGTTCTGCAGACTCTCCATACGTGGATCCAAGACCAGTTGCCTATCAACTTGACGGAACCCTTGCATCCATACCAGCCTGGAACTTCGGTGTGGATCAAAGATTGGAAGAAGATACCGTTGGAACCCCATTGGAAGGGACCGTACACCGTCATCCTGTCTACCCCAACTGCAGTAAAGGTAGCCGAGATCGACGCCTGGATCCACCACAGCAGAGTCAAGCCCGCCGCCAATCCTGAACCAGAGCGGTGGACAGCAGAGAAGCACCCTGATGTACCCTTGCGAGTTACTCTGAGACGGCAACCAGCAGCATAGACACTTCATCACAAGTGCTTTGCAGTAGCCAAGTCTTTCGAAGAGGATTGCTGTTTTCCATGCAGCAACAGTTTTGTTTCAACGAACCCAATTTGTGTGTGTGATTTGACACACTACTTTGAGACTACACTGGCTAAAGCCAGACTTCACAAGCCAACTGAATTGCTAAGTTGGTTAATGTGTGCTGGACATCTTGAGGATCTTCAATCAACACTCAGCACCCGTTAAATTGCTTCATTAGCAAACGGGACGAAGAATAATAGATCGTCGTGATCAAGATCAGCAAGCTGAGGATTCAGAAGAACTCCAATCAACATCAACATGTATCTTTGCTTCTGCTTTGCCTTGGTTGCCTTCTTTGGAGGTTTTGAACGTACTTATGCTCTACCTCCATGCACCGCTTGCATTACTTCTACTAGAACTGGACTGAAAGTAACTCAGACTTTGCTTTACCATTCTTACTATACCTGCAAGGGAACAATAACTCGGTGTATCTATAACACCACTGAACTAAATGTTTGCACTCATGGCAAAATCAAAGCATGCTATAATCCGCATCAGAATCCATCCTATTACACGTTGGAAATAAGATGGAAGGATGCAGATGGACCTATATTAGCTGCTACACCACCACTTAAGGACATTACTAAACCTGCTGTTTTGAATTTTGATGCATGTAATGCTATTAATAGAGATAGTCAGTCCACCTGTGGTACATGGGAGAAAGCGTATCGAAATGACCATAAGTATATGTGTCCAGAAGGTGCCACAAATTGGTGGAAGTGTACAGGTAAAACAGGATCAGGGTATAGTACTGCTACAGCGGCAGATTACTATTGCCCATATTGGGAATGTGTTTTCTATGCTACCTGGAACACTGGTATAACTGATGAGAAAATAGATAAATGGATGGCTACTCTAACCAAGCCAACCACAAATGATAAATGTCAGAAAGATGCTTGCAACCCCTTACACTTGCGTGTACATAATCCCCATGCATGGAAACAAGGATATAAGTTTGGTTTACGTATTGCTGGAGGAGGAACAGATCCAGGGACCATTGTGTATATTAGATTGAATACTCAAGCCCACAAGTCATCTAAATATCATATTCATAATACTTTTTATGAAGCTATGCATGAAAATAAGTTTGAGATCCCTCACCCTTCACAGAATTTGTTTCTAGAATTAGCCGGAGCAGTAGTCTCTAGTCTTAAGATCACAGATTGTTATTTCTGTGGCGGAACCCAAATGGGAGACCAATGGCCCTGGGAAGCCCAAGAATTGAATTATTCCATGATTTATAACCAGACTGAATTACACAAGACTACCAGTGAATGGGTGTTAGCGCACTCAATCGTTGGACGTCTTTGCTTTGCCAGAACTGGACCCCAGTTCACCCAAAAGGTAGGACAGCTGGTCTGTCTTAGCCTGAAATACTACAATGACACAACCAAGAAGTCAGCATGGTGGTCAGGAATCAGACATCCTGAACCTCCTAACCCATTAGCTAGATTTCCTGAACTTGCAGGTCTATGGACTAACCTTGCCAAAGTCCAAGCCTGGCAAGCCCCACCTGGCCTATATTGGATCTGTGGAAACCGAGCATATGCGCAACTCCCGCCACAATGGGGAGGAGCATGTGTCTTAGGAACCATCAGACCTTCTTTCTTCCTGTTAAACACTGAACATGGAGAACAATTAGGATACCCTGTATATACTACCCACAAACACAAAGGAGCATCAAGACAGAAAAGAGAGGCCTTACAGATAGGCAAGTGGGAGAAGTGGCGAGGTGATGATTGGCCACCAGAAAGAATTATTGAGTATTATGGACCTGCCACTTGGAATGATGATGGTATGTATGGTTATCGTACCCCAATCTATATGATCAATCGTATTATTCGCTTACAAGCAGTAGTTGAAATAATAACCAATGAAACTAGTCATGCTCTCACGCTCTTAGCTAGACAAAGTACTCAGATGCGCACTGCCATATATCAGAATCACTTAGCACTTGATTATTTGCTAGCAGCTGAAGGAGGAGTATGTGGTAAACTGAATTTAACTAATTGCTGTTTGAAAATAGATGATAAAGGTCAAGTAGTTGAAGAAATTGCTAAAGATATGCAGAAACATGCTTATGTGCCAGTACAGACTTGGCACGCCTTGAAATTTCCTAATTGGTTTGCTAACCTTTTCTCTTGGCTGGGAGGATTTAAGACTTTCATTATCTTAGTACTAATCCTTGTTGCTGTTATCCTCTGCTTACCATGTTTAATCCCATGTTGTATGCGTTCCATTCATAGTGCTATTGATAGTACAGTAGAGCGGAAGACCGCAACTAAAATAATGGCTTTATACAAAGCTAGCCCTAGTGGAACTAGTAAGAATCCTTTAATCAGGATGTGAATCTTCTAAAAGTGATTTAATTCTCACACCTTATTAAGTAATAGGGTGAGATTAATCAAAGGGGGGAATGTGGCAGGTGCAGGCCTGTGACCCACGGTGTCTGACATAGGCAGGCCAGCATGGCTAGCTTGACCTGTAAATGAGGCCTGTGGAGAGGCATATAGGATTGCACATCCCCCAATATGCTGCTATTGTAAGAAAGAACTCAGTAGAAATATTGAATTAGCTTAGGTAAGCAGAACTGCAGAATTAAGAAATGGAAAAATACAGAAAAGACATGTTTAAAAGTTACTGATAAGAAAAAGTACATTTGCAGAGAAATAATGAGGAGTGCTGACAGATGAGTTACAGAACCTTGCTCTTCTGCACGCACAAATTGGTCCCATAACCTTGAGAGTGTGAAAGTAACAAGTTGATGAACTGACCATTGTAATTGGGACTAGAAGGGGGGCAGGCAGGTGTCATGCCCACAGAAGGAACATAATTGGAGAAACTTATCAGTACCGGGACCAATAGAAGGGGTACGGGAGAGTACCGGGACCAATGAAATGTTTTTCTATACCTAGAATGGAACAGAAGTCTATAAAAGTTGTTGTAATGCTTGAAAACTTTGCTCAGCCATTTTGAAATTGCCTTGCTTGAGACTTGTGCACAAATAAATGATTTGGACCTTCTGAACAGACTCCTGGTATCATTGGTTTGTCTGCGCTTTGCTGCTACAGTTTAATGTAAACCACCTTGATATCATGAAAGGAGGTATATAAGAAATGTTAAATAAATAAATAAAAATGGTCATCATGCAACAAGCAAACTTAAAATGCCCCAATAATTCCTGAACCTCTCGCAAGGTAACTTCGCGTGGGACAAAGCTGCCAACTTCACAACCTTTTCCTGTGGCAAGCGAAACTCCATGAATATAGAATCAAGCCAAATATTGAGAAAAATGAACAAGATAGATGGATCCTCAGTTTTCTCAGTGCTAGTGGCACACCAAAAATCTTTGCCAGCTGCTGCAAGAACCCCAACAGTTGGGCACAATCCTCCGACCCTGACAGTCCAACCACCAGAAAATCATCCAAATAGTGCATCATCGTATCAGAAGCAGCAGCTAGCTGGAATGCCCAGTGAAGAAAAGGTCTCAAAACAAGCACATGCCACCGAGCAACCCATGGATATACAATTCACTGGTCAACACAATTTTTGTCACAGACCAGGTCTGACCTGTTTCATATGTAATTTTTTCCATTGTTTACAAATATGGTATCAGAAGTTTTCTATCACCCATACTTCAGGAGATATCATCTAGTAAAGTGTGTACATTACTGTAAATTAGCCATTACAGTTTTCTTTCAGTAAACAAAGGTTGAATATGAACAATTCCATCATAATTATTATTGTATGTTGTCAGCCACAACCAAAAATGCTGAGTCATGTACTTATAATATAATTAATTAACCGGACCCCTTGCTCTTCTGGTCTGGCTGATACAAGCAGAAAACCACTGAGTCATGTATTGGTATGCTTTCTGTCGCCATCAGCGATTGTGGTTTGTATTGTTTGAAAAAAACAGAATTTGAATGGATGTGAGTTTGCATTAATCTATTTCATAAACAGCAGTTGGTTAATAAATATTATGGTTATCGCTTGTAGTTGTTTAACAATGCCTCTAAAGTGTGTTAATCGTCCGGATTCATTTTGTTACATTTGCGGTGAGGTTACTTTTAAGAAGCAGAGAAGACGTTTTACTCCGCTTGTTAAGACATGTTATAAGCTGTATTTTGGATGTCAAGTCGGTGACCAGGACAAAAATTGGGCGCCTCACGTCTGCTGTATTACCTGTGTCAGACTCCTAACAGGTTGGATAAAGGGTGTTCGACACACAGATTTTGCTGTTCCAATGATCTGGAGGGAACCAAGAGATCACTTGACAGATTGCTACTTTTGCCTTACAAACATTGCAGGCATTACTTCAAAATCAAAACACACTGTAAATTATCCAAATTTACCATCTGACATGAGGCCTGAGCCTCACTGTCAAGAATTGCCAGTGCCAAAACCTCCAGAAAATCTTACAGTGAATGAGGATGAAAAAGAACCAATGAATGCTGATGATGCTTACGATGATGGTGATGCTGTAATGCAGGATCCAAGCTTTGAGGCATCCAGTTCCTCTTCTGAACCACATTTACTGGACCAAGGCGATTTGAATGATATCGTCAGAGATTTGAAGCTTTCAAAGCGACAAACAGAACTGTTAGGGTCACGACTGAAAGGCTGGAATCTTCTTCAGAAAGAAACCAAAGGTTCACTTTTAGAAATAGGCATACCGAGTTTGTGGATTACTTTGCTTTTGAAGATGGAATTGCTTTTTATTGTGAAGTTAAATCCCTGATGGAAACACTTTGTCTGGATTATAGAACAGAGGATTGGCGACTATTTATTGATTCTTCTAAATATAGCCTAAAAGCTGTGCTTATCCACAATGGAAATATTTTACCATCAGTTCCAGTAGCTCATGCCGCCAATATGAAAGAAAATTACAGCAGTATGCATCTCCTGCTAACAAATATCAAGTATGAAGAACACAAGTGGAATATTTGTGGCAATTTAAAAGTAATTGCCCTCTTGCTTGGACAACAGCTTGGTTAGACAAAAGTATTGTTGCTTTCTGTGTGAGTGAGACAGCAGGGACAGGAAAAATCATTACATCCAGAAACAGTGGCCAAAGAGAATTTTGTTTACCAGTGAATTATCCACATAATAATTCCCCTGGAAAGTAAATTCAAGTAAATAGAAGAACTAGGATATATAGGGAGCAACCAAAATGCCGATTCCACAGCTGTCTTAGCCATCAATAAACCATGACCAGTCTTCCGAAGAAGCTGAACTGCCGAGTCAAAGGAAGCATATTGCATCAAGCATAAAGCCAGGTCAATAAAATCATTCACACTACTCCCAACCGGGTATTATAAGTTATGAATCAACCGGTATTTACCCGGTCCCTTTTTCGGCACAACTCCCAAAGGAGACAACCAAATTGGGCAAAGGTGGATGCACGAACAGACCAGCAATCTTACCGAGTTCCAACTCCTTCTGCAATTTCATTGCTACAATCCCCTGTACAATCCCTGATGGAGCATTATGGGACTGGCTGTACAATGGTCGCACAGAAAAGGGAATAACAACCTCCCCTCCCCCACCGGAAACCATCCCACAACAGCAGAGCTAAACGCAAATCCGGGTAACCCCGTAACCAGTACTCCAAGGCCACTAAATTAATGGGTGATGGTGCCCTGTCCAGGGACCACTGCTGAAGGTGCTCCGCCAGGCCTAATCTGACCACTTTTGAGCTGCCCCCTCCTCGAGAGAAACATCAAAAGACCGAATGCCTGCCCCCACACATGGAAGACCCATATTTGAAATGACACAAGGGTCACTCACAATGGCCCGTGTTGAATTGCAAACAAGCAAAACCCACCTGGATTGGGCAAATTACCCCATTATTCATATACCCCAATGACATTCCCCTCCCCAAAGCACCACCAATGACACCAGAAGCCCAGCCTCCCCAAGAAACCCCAGTAGTCGACCCAGGCAGTCCTACACTGTTAGCCTTACCAAAAATAGACCTGCAGGAGGTCATTTTTGCCAACCATATATCAACATCCCGAAACCCCCAGCATCAGACTTGTCCCTAGCCAAACTCTTCTGAAATTGCTCATCATAATATAACCAAACCCAACCTCCGTAAGTCTGATAAGCCCACAAAATCACATCCAAATAACGCAGTAAACCAGGGTAAAGGGCCGGCTTGGCTCCACCCAATACAGACGAGAAGACATGAAACACCAACAAACAATTATTGATTGTCTTAGGAACCTTGGAGCACCCCTTCTTCCCAACTTAGTATTCTCCCCTTTTTCCTTATCAGACACCTCTTGATTATGAGCTGAAAGTGAAAAAATATCGATGTATCTGCCATGCAACACTTTTGCTCTCAACTTTCGCGAAACATGACAATCTAAAAAGCTATCATAGTGTATGCCCACTACGAGTTTGTACCAGAGCAACCCATATCCTGAGCCACTGAACCAAGCTCTGGCAAGGCTGAACTATTCAAGCCATGCACATCCTCATCAGACTGCCATTCAGCCGAAGATGAGGAAACAAATGAATCCCAAGAGTCTGAAGTTTCCCATACCTGCACCACTGATGCATCACTGGACCGGCGCAAGCGCTTCTCCTTACCCATGCGACTCACTACCCTCCACAAATTCCATAAAAATTTCTTATTCCTAAGAGTGCGCACAAGAATCTTGCCCTTTTTGCCAGATCGCTCACCACACCTAACACCAGTGCCCCTCCGCCGCAAAATACTGACCTGAAGTCCCTAGCACAGAGTCCACCTGGCGAAGGCATGCCACACTGGGCCCCAGCTCCCTGCCATTGTCCTCCTGCTGCTCAACATCAGTGGAAGACAGGTTATGTGAAGCCTCCATCTCAGAACACGACCCTTCAGGCAGCCCCACTGAAATCCCAAGAGAACACTCATCTTCACCCTGACTGCCAACTACCCGGCCACCCCTAGCCCCAAATCCCCCCTTACCAGTTTAGTCAGAACAGGGCACACAACCTCACCAGTGCCACCCTCCTCAATCAAACTGGCCAGGCGCTTGACTTGCGTTTCAGAGGGACCCTGCGCCAATCGAACAGGGATCCCTCCTTTTTCTCTCTAACCCCACATAAAACATCTGCACAAATTCAGAAAATCTGCAAACAAACTGAACTTTTTTTGGTCAGCCCTCCCCAAGTGAACAATGGTAGGGGCTCAACCAATGTTACAACCCCACTCCAATTTCACATGGGGGAGGGGGGCTGGGGCACCAATATATTAGGAATCTACAAGACTAAACAAAGTTTAGTTTGTTTGCAGATTTACTGACATTTTCCAGCTGTTTATGTAGGGTTTTTATTTAGGTGCTTTCAAATATTCCTTTTAAATGTGTGTTTTGTTTGTGTTAGGACTTTTTTGTACATACAAATCAACTGTATGCAATTTGCTCCATATTATTATGGCATTTTAAGGCATGTTTACTAATGGGTGCAGGATTAGAACATTAGAGGCTCATGTCAAATTCATGGAGGATGTGTGTCTGTCCTCTTGACATTAGCACATTGTTAATGCATGGCACCATAGAAACTGGTATGCAAGTGCACTTAATACCACCCATTGAGATGGCACCCACACTAACGAAAACAATCACTGTTAAAGTGCACCCACAACACCCACACTAACCACGATGCACCATTAAGGTCCACATTCCGCCCCTTCCTGCCCTGTCTCCTCCCCATCATTTGCTAACCAGTTACTGTGGGGTTCTTAGCACGTTGCGCTTACCACACATTAAACCCCATGTGAACGGCTAGCACAGTTTAGTAAACATTCCCCTTTATGTTGTAAGCTGTATTTGATTTATGTGTTTTATGAAAGCTGTTTAGTGACAGAATAAGCAGATTATAGATATATTAAAATAAAATCTCAACATTAATCGGAATGATTCATTCTTCTATTTCATGGAATAGCCACAGTGCTTCCTGATATGTGCTTTTTGACCCAGCACTTCCTCCTTTTCCTTGAGGGTTCTCTATTGGGCTATAGTGCCCCCTTTCCTGAGGGGAATCTGATTTCAGAAGCCGCCTCTGCGGGTAAGTGAGCACAGCTTTGCTTGTAAATTTGGTGACTTAAAGCTTGGGACAAAAATGATTGTGGACTTATTTGGAAAATTCTATATTTTAAATTCTGTGCAAGCCTAAATTAGTTATTGGCTTGGCTGAAAGGTTTAGAATTAATTTGCCCTAGTTTGTAATGAGGCCTTTTATAATTTTAAAACAGAACAGGAAGTTAATCTTTTCCTATCCCCCTCTCAACTCCCACCCCTTAATTTATAGTCAGGTTTCCCAATTAAGAGTGAAATTTATCACAGGATATTTTAATCAGCTAGTGTTAACTCTTAATATATTATTCCTTTTCGTACCTCTAGTCCAGTCCCAGAACCAATGAGTTTAGAATCTCCTCCAGCAGCTTTGGAGACTGAAACACGTCATCACTTTGATGACCTCTGCATAAATAGGCAAGGACTGCCCCCACTCCTCCAGTACTTTCAGTCTCCAAGCAGCTGGAGAAGCTTCTGAGCTCTTGGCTCACTCAGCACAAATAAGCAGAGCTAGGGATTTAGCTTTTAAATTTGAAGTGCAGTTGGTTTTTAAGGGAGATGAGTTTTTAATTGGTGTTTTGGTTCTTACAGGGGAAGGTGCTGCTGCTGGAGGTGTCCCTTTGTTGCTGCTTTCTGAAGCTCTCTCTGTCTCTCTTTCTCTCTCTCCCCCCTCCCCCCCGCTCTCCGCTTGTTCTCTCCCCTTCACTTTAATGAGCATACTGGGACTGGCTCAGCACCTTAGCCTCCCTGCTCCCGAACCCGCGGTAACGGGCGAGGAGCAGGTTGCAGGCTCAAAACCACACCGCCAGGGTAGCAGAGATCTCAGGCGCTAGTGAACGCGGTGGTTAAAGCCAGAGCCGAAGCCGCGGTCCAGCTGAGCTCCAGCGCACATTGAGCCTCCTCCCGACCATTGCAGTTGCTGAAGGTGCGTCCTGACAGCGGCGGACAGGATACAGTGGCCTGGGGGAGAGGGCAGGAGCAAAAACCGCGATGGTGCAGTTAGGCCGCCCACTCAAATTCGTGTGGGAAGCGCGACGGCGGCCATTTTAAAGGCTGCGAGGTACACCAGCATTTCTTTTGAGGATTTCTTAGTGTTTAAAGCCTCGTTTGGATTTTTGTGAAGCGGCACAGGGCTTTTCCGCTAGCTGGCAGTGTAGGTAGTTGAAAAAATTTTTTTTAATAGGAACAGTCCCTGTCCTTGTTTAGAGCTGCTGGGGGACAGCAGTTTATCTTTACAAGGTGGTATGCCCGCTAAGCCTCATTGTTTAGTGTGTGCCACGAGGCGAGGTGAGCTGTTGGAGTCAGGTGTGTGTACGGCCTGCACTCGCGAAGCGGCCATTATGGAGGGGTCTCTGGAAGGGACCAGCGAAGGCCGTTTGGTGGGTACTAGGGAAAAGGGGGAAACCCTGCCATTCCTGGGATCCCGCGGAACAGGTGCCGGGGCCTTCCTCGGGGGAAGGTGCAGTTCCCCCGTCAACAGACAGCCAGGAGAGGGGTTCGGTGGGGATTCCGCCGGACTTCTTCTGCCTCATGCAGCAGGCCTTTGCCTTGTTGCAGCCAGCGATGGCGGCACCTCCTCAGAGTCCGCAAGGACTAAAGCGTCTTGGGTCTGTGGAGGTGGAACCTGTCCCGCTCAAGAAGAGTAAAGGGGCAAGCGTAGAGGGTCCGGGGTCGCCTCTCTGGGAAGAGCTAGGGGCAGGCGACGAGGCTTTCACAGAAGTCTCAGAGGATAATTGGAAGAGGGGGAGTTGCCCGATGCGGAACAACAAAATAGAGTAGTCCGGGTGTTTAGGAAAGAGGAGCTCCCAGCTCTGATTACCGAGACGCTAAAAACGCTGAACATGCAGTTGGTGGAACCTTCGTCGGAGGAGGTGCTGGAGGATCCGCTGTTGCAGGCAGTGCGCATGTCCCAGCGGGTGTTTCCTGTGCATAGGGTGTTTAGAAATATGATTCAGGAGGAGTGGGACTTGCCGGAATCTGCCCTGCAAGGCTCTAGGGCGATAGCTAAGTTATATCCACTCTCTGACCAGGATAAGGAGCTCTTTCGCTCTCCAAAGGTAGATGTGGCAGTCTCGGCAGTCACTAAGAAGACTACGATCCTGGTAGAGGGAGCCGCGACGTTAAAGGACGTGCAGGACAGGAAGTTGGATACCTTGTTGAAGCAAGTGTTTGATATTAGTGCTCTCTCCATGCAGGCTTCGATAGCGGAGGCGTGGGTGGCGAGAGGCTGTCTGAGATGGTCTCAGAGATTACAGGGGCATCAGGTGGGACAGCAGGAAGCTGAGGTAGCCCGGCTGGAATCAGGTAATGCTTATTTGGCAGATATTCATTATGATCTCATCAGAGGCCTTGCGAAGAGTATGGCGTCGGTTGTAGCGGCGCGTCGGTATCTGTGGTTGAGAGACTGGGCGGCTGACGGTTCATCTAAAGCTCGTCTCAGTAAGCTGCCCTTTCGGGGGAAGCTATTATTTGGATAAGATTTGGAAAAGCTGGTTAAGGATCTAGGGGAATTCAAGGGGGGACGTCTGCCTGAGGATAAGCTGAAGCAGGGCTGGGACGCTTTGGAGTCCAGGGGGGCTCAGCGGGAGTTTAGTAGGTTTTGGACCTCTCGTTTTGGACAGTCACAGAATGGAAGGTTTCCGGTGCGAGGCCAGGGGTTTCGAGGATTTCGGGTGGCAGGCAGAGGATTTGCGCCCTTTCAGTCCTCAGCTGTTAAAAAGTCGCAATGAGATAAGGTGGACTCAGGTAGAGGTGTTGCCCATGGGAGGCCGATTGCGGGAGTTTTACCCTGCCTGGGTCCACATCACGTCAGACCAGTGGGTGTTAGAGGTTATTCGAGAGCACTATGCACTAGAGCTCCATCGGCCCGTCTTAGATTCTTTTGTCCGATCTCCTTGCAGGGCTCTGCACAAGCTACGCGCAGTGGCGGGGACTCTGCAACGACTACTGCAGCTCAGGGCAGTAGTGCCCGTTCCCTCTGATCAGTGCGGGTCCGGTCGATACTCCATCTACTTCGTGGTGCCGAAGAATGAAGGCACGTTTCGGCCGATTCTGGATTTAAAAAGGGTGAATCGTTGTCTCCGGGTGACTCATTTCTGTATGGAGACATTGCGTTCCGTGATTGCGGCAGTCAGGAAGGGGGAATTCCTGACATCGTTAGACCTCACGGAAGCTTATCTGCATATCCCTATTCAGCAACAGCATCAAAAGTTCCTGCGATTTGCGCTTCCCATGGGGCATTTCCAGTTTCAGGCGATGCCCTTTGGACTGGCGACAGCGTCTTGAGTGTTCACCAAGATCATGGTAGTGGTGGCAGCAGCGCTTCGAAAGGAAGGGGTGTTAGTGCACCCGCATTTGGACAATTGGTTGATTCGAGCGAAGTCCAGAGAGGAGAGTGTCAGGGCCACTGCCCGGGTGGTGCAGGTATTGGAAAGCCTGGGCTGGGTGGTTAACCATGCGAAGAGCAGCCTAGTCCCCTCTGAGTCCCTGGAGTATTTGGGGGCGCATTTCGAGACAGAGTTAGGCGAGGTTTTTCTCCAGGTTCACCGAGCTCGCGCTCTGCGGAGGTTGGTGAAGGAATTTCTGGCATGGCAGGCTTCAACGGCATGGCAGTACCTTCAACTGCTCGGGACAATGGCGGCCTCTATCGAAGTGGTACCGTGGGTCAGAGCGCACATGAGGCCGTTGCAGCAGGCTCTCCTTCAGCGATGGTCCCATCAGTCGGATGAGTTATCTCGCCGTCTGGTCTGTCCGCCGGAGGTAAAGCAGGAGCTTCATTGGTGGTTACGGAGGGAAAGTTTGGAAGCCGGCGTACCTCTGGAGCCTCCATCCTGGAGACTTTTGACGACGGATGCAAGTCTGCTGGGATGGGGAGCGCATTGCGAGGAGAGATTAGCTCAGGGGCAGTGGTCTCTGGCGGAGAAGGAATGGTCCATCAACAGATTGGAGATGAGAGCAGTGTATTTGGCCCTCCGGGAATTTCAGTCGTGGTTGAGAGAGACGGCAGTCAGTGCTGTCCGACAATGCGATGACAGTAGCCTACATCAATTGACAAGGCGGCACAGGCAGTGCGGTACTGGAAGCAGAGGCGAGCCAGCTGTTAGATTGGGCCGAACGGAATCTGGTGGGTCTGTCGGCACAGCATGTGGCCGGAGTGGACAATATCGAGGCAGATTTTCTAAGTCGTCGCAGGGTGGACTTGGGGGAGTGGGTGCTTCACCCAGAGGTGCTTGCTCTACTCGTTCGACGTTGGGGTCCTCCGCTCATGGATCTAATGGCCACCTTTGAGTCCGCAAAGGCAGCAAGATTTTACAGCAGAAGGCGGGAACGGATGTCGGAGGGGCTCGACACGTTGGCACAGAGGTGGCCAGTAGAGGGCCTGCTCTATGTGTTTCCGCCTTGGGCTCTCATAGGTCGAGTTTCTGCAGCGCATAGAGAGGCACCAGGGCCGAGTGATCCTGATTGCGCCCGATTGACCCAGGAGGCCTTGGTATGCGGATTTGGTTCGGCTGCTGGTGGATGTCCCGTGGAGGCTTCCTCAGCGGGCGGATCTGTTGCGGCAGGGGCCATTACGGATGCCTCAGGTGGCTCGATTCTCGCTTACGGCATGGCTCTTGAGAGGGCTAGGATGAAGGCTAAGGGTTATTCCTCAGCGGTCATTTCTACTTTGTTGAAGGCGCGAAGGCGATCTACGTCGCTGGCGTATATTCGGATCTGGCGCATCTTTGAAGGCTGGTGTGCAAAGAGGAATCAATGGCTGTTAGGGGCGTTGGTTCCACAAATCCTGTCCTTCTTGCAAGGTGGGGTAGAGAAGGGACTTGCAGCGAGTTCCTTGCGAGTGCAGTTGGCAGTGATATCTTGTTTCCGGGGCAAGATACAGGGTCAGATGTTGGGGGTGCATGGCGACATCCGGAGATTTTTGAGAGCCGTGTTGATCACGCGGCCTCCGCGTAGATGCTCGGTTCCGGCGTGGGACCTGAATTTAGTGTTGGAGGCTTTGGTCAAGCAGCCGTTTGAGCCATTGAAGACAGTGTTTCTCGTAGCTATTTGTTCCGCTCGCAGAATTTTGGAGTTGCAAGCTTTGTCCTGTAAGGAGCCGTATCTTTCCTTCTTCGATCATAAGGTGGTATTGCATATGGTGCCAGCGTTTTTACCTAAGGTGGTCTCGGTGTTTCATGTGAACCAGGTAGTGTCTCTTCCAGTGTTTTCGGCAGGGCAGAATGTGAAGTCGGATGGCAGGTTGCATCTTCTGGATGTGCGGCGCAGGCTCCGGCGATACCTCCATGGGACAGCGTCATTCCGTAGGTCAGACAGGCTGTTCATGACATTTGGTGGTCCATGGAAGGGGGAGGCGGCAGCAAAGTCGTCTATCTCCAGATGGTTGAAGGAGACTATTGCGGCTGCCTACATTTTGAAAGGTAGAGTGGTACCGGTGGGTCTCCGAGTTCATTCGACTAGGGCACAAGTGGCGTCTTGGGCGGAGTTTAATCTGGTGCCAGCCGTAGACATTTGTAGGGCGGCTACTTGGTCGTCGTTGCATTCCTTCACTAAACATTATAGACTTGATGTGCAAGCAACGGATGATGTGCGTTTTGGGTCTGCGGTACTTCAGGCTGGGCTAGCTGGTCCCTCCCGTTGATATTCACTGCTCTGTTACATCCTCATTAGTTCCGGGACTGGACTAGAGGGATGAAAAGGAAGAGGAAATTAGACTTACCTGCTAATTGTTGTTCCTTAAGGAACTCTAGTCCAACCCCGGATCCCACCCGGGGTTCTGGCAATTTCCAGCCTGAAGTTTGGCGTGTGCAGTGGTGATTTCGGCGGAGGGGTTCTTCGTGCGGCTCAAAGGGGTCAGAGCACAAGGAATCCTTTCGCAGCAGTGCTTAGTTAGCTAGGGAATTGTTACATGGTTTCAGTGAGGCGTATTTTCGCTTGTCTATGCTCAGGCCTTAAGGGAGCGCTTTCGCACAGTTTATAAAAAAAAAAAAAATTAAGATAAAAAGGACACAAGAACACAATAGTGTGGATTTACTTGACTTGATTAACTACTTATTTGTTGCTCTGCTGAGTCTGCTTTGTCAATAGGTACTGGAGGAGTGGAGGCGGTCCTTGCCTATTTATGCAGAGGTCATCAAAGCGATGACATGTTTCAGTCTCCAAAGCTGCTGGAGGAGATTCTAAACTCATTGGTTCCGGGACTGGACTAGAATTCCTTAAGGAACAACAATTAGCAGGTAAGTCTAATTTCCTCTTAGCAGTTCAGTGAGAAGAAAACACGTGGAAGCCAATTCCATATAGGCCAGCTAACACACACAGAAATGTTTAACTTGGCCACAGGTGCAATTCCCACCCGATTCTGAAAACACGGGTTTAGACACGACTGCATTTCTGGCATCAGGATCACAGATGTCTCTGATACAGCACATCCAACATGCTGCAACAGGCCCGAGCACGAATCCAGTGCAAGGCCCAAGCATGGATATAGGCACAGTCCATAGAGTAAAGCAGAGAAACATGTCTCTCAATAGTGGGAAATATGAGTAAATGGTGATCAGGTTTTGGAAGTGTCTGTGCTCACTGTATTCTGTGAAGTTAGCTGTCTCTGATCGTGCCCATCTCCCAGCTGGTCATACTTCTGCTGTAAAAACGTGCAACTCCTAAGCTGCTGTCCTCACTGACAATAGTTTGCTGATGCATACAAGACAGAAACTGATGATAAAAGTATGCTGATGCAAATTAAACCATATCCTATTGTACCTCAACCCTGGCTGTCTTCCATTACCCGCTATCTCTGTTCCTGCGCCCGCTCAGCTGAGCGTGCTTGGCTCAAATCCCACACCCTTGCTTGTCTCTTTCCAGTCAACCATAGCACTCTCCAAACAAGACTATTATGTCCATCTGACTAACTCTCTTGCCTCTTGCCTCGCCGTCTCTTTACAACTCTCAACTCTCTCCTCAAAGTACCTCCGCCTCTGACCCCTCCCTCCCTTTCTGCCCAAACCCTGGCTGACCACTTCCATGACAAAATCCACAAGATAGCACTCCAATTCCCCAAGAGGTCAGCTACTTCCCCTCCTCTCCCCCTCCCCCCCTTCTTCACTCCCAACTTTCTCCCCTACCTCTACCTTGAGTCTGTATGTTAGGTGCCTTCTCTGACCCTTTTCAAATCCAGGCTGAAAACTCACCTCTTTGCTGCTGCTTTCAAATCTTGACTCACCTGATCTTTGCATTTCCTTACTATTCCCCCTAGATGTATCCCATGTCTACAGCTACTGTGTTGTCTGTTTTGACTAGATTGTAAGCTCTGATGAGAGAGGACCATCTTTTTCATGTGTCTATGCAGCACTGCATAGTAGTAGTAGTACCTCTGCTATAATTTCTTCCTTTTCTATGATCTCTGAGGAGGAAACCGCTCACCTTTTTTCCTCATCCAAACTCACTACCTGCTCTTCTGTTCCTATCCCACCCATCTCCTTAGCTCCATCTCCTCCACTGTAGTCCCTTCCTTCTCTCATATTCTCAACCTATCATTCTCCCCTGAAACTTTCCCTGCAGCCTTCAAGCATCCTATGGTCACTCCTCTCTTCAAGAAACCCTCATTAGATCCTATCTATCCTTCTCACTATCGACCCATCTCCCTCCTCCCTTTCATTTCTAAACCAGTTGAACATGCGGTTCACTGCCTTTGCCTCAACTGTCTCTCCTCTCAAGCTCTTCTGGATCCTCTACAATCTGGTTTTCATCCTTTACATTTTTGCAAATCGGCTCTTGTCAAAGTCTCTAGTGACCTGTTCCTGGCAAAATCCAAGGGCCTTTACTCGATCCTCATCCTTCTTGTCCCCTTTGTGCTGCTTTTGACACTGTTGACCACAACCTTCTCCTTGATACCTTGTTCTCGCTTGGTTTTAAGGACTCTGTGCTATCCTGGTTCTCTTCTTACCTCTCCCATTGCTCTTTCAGTGTTTGTTCTGGTGCATCCTCCTCTACTGCTATCCCACTCTCAGTTGGTGTACCCCAAAGATCTGTCTTGAGTCCATTCCTTTTCTCTCTCTATACCCAGTCCCTTGGTGCAATTTATCTTTATCTTTATTTAAAATTTGATAAACCGCTTTTCGTCGCAACATAAAGCGGTGTACAATTAAAGGTTGGCAATGCACAAACAAGAAAAAGAATGCCAAAGTAAAACAGAAAAGTAGGTATAAGGAGTAAAGGCATAGACAAATAAAGTAACAAAGAGACCAAAACATAATAAAACAAACTAGAGGGCCAATAGTTAAAACATAAATTAACAGGGTTTCTTAAAACAAGCGTGATAAAAAGGCCCAAAAGGGGAAGACAACACTAGACCATGTTTAGACAAGGACACAATTAAACAAAACAAATGGACAGGACGGACATAATAGGTAATTAAGAGAACATCAGATTGACCATCGGAGAGAGGTGAAAGCTTGCTGAAATAGATGGGTTTTGCGTAGTGTTTTAAATTGGGGGTATGAGGGTTCCAAACGGAGAACGTGGTAAAGCATTCCAAAGTACTGGACCTAGAAAGAAAAAAAAAAAAACGGCGTGGGGCGGTCTGTTCAAGGTGTGCCTGTGACGGGGAAGGAAGAGACAGACGGTTTGCATGGAGGGATCGAAGCTGACGATAGGGTGTGAAGGGAAATTCGGTCGGCAAGATAGAGAGGAGTGTTAGTAATAATACACGGTGAATTAGGATAATAAACTTATAGTGAAAACGAAACGAAGAGGTAACCAATGCAACCGGAAAAGGATAGGTGTTGATATGGTCGAAGCGGCGTGAGAATGTGACGAGACGGGCCAGCAGTATTTTGAATGCGTTGTAGACGTAGAAGTTGATACTTTGGGAGGTTAGCAAGAAAGACATTACAATAATCCAAACGACTAACAACTAAGGCCAAGACAATGGGTTACTAAGGAAGAACAGGAAGAAGGGAGCGGACAGTCCTAATCTGTCGTAAGGTGGCAAAGGATTTACGTATAAGGAAGAAGTAGATATTGATGAAAGACAGCGTGGAGTCGAGAATTATACCAAGATAGCGGAAGGATGACACCAAGAGGGAGTAGTAGAGTCAATCAAGGGGGCCAGAGAAGGGCAGGAGCCCGTCAGGGAAACCCACATGCGGTGGATTTCGATGGATTCAGGTGCAAGAAATTTTGGGACAACCAAGAAGAGATCCGAGAAAGACAGAGATTTAGCTGGGTAATGTCTAATGTCAAGGAGAGGTATGGAACAGTAGAATATGTCATCTGCATACATATAGAAAGATACATGGAACTGTTGAATTTCCAGGATAATGGAGCTAGAAAGATATTAAATAGGAGAGGAGAAAGAACAGAACCTTGTGGGACACCGCAGGTGAGAGGAAAAGCAACTGAGGACTGATTACCAACGTGAACCGAAAAAGAACGGGCTGTGAGGAAAGAACAAACCATTGCCAGACTGTGCCTTGTAATCCCACATCCGATAGACGAGAGAGCAAAGTACGGTGGTCAATCAAATCAAAAGGCCGCAGATAATTCAGAGACACCAAAAGAGAAATATCACCACGATCGTGCACAACATGCAAATCATTTAAGGAGTGCTAAAAGAACTGTCTCCGTGCTGTGTCCGTGACGGAAGCCAGCTTGGCGAGGATGAAGGGTATTAGTGGATTCAGTGTGGGAATTTAGTTGATCAAAGACAAGGCACTCTAAGAGCTTAGCTACGAAAGGAAGGTTTGAGACAGGACGCCAGTGAGAAGGAATAGAAGGATCAGAGAAAGCTTTTAGAATAGGGCTAACAATAGCTGATTTCCATGATGCGGGGAAATAACCGGTGGAGAGACTGGTGTTAATAATGGTGGTAATAGTAGGAATAAGCTCTAACGAGGTTCAGACAGCCAAGAGGAAGAATTGGGTCCAGTTTGCAGGTGGTTTTATTTGATTTTGCTAGAGCCTGTAGGACTTCAGCAGAAGTGACAGGGTGGAAGGAAGACCAGGAATGGGCTAAGGCAAGGTTAGACGGGGAGGAGGGTAAGACAGGACAGAGTGGGGATAACGGCGGGGGGGGGGGATGTAAAAAGGATGAACGGAGACGGATAATTTTTATCAGAGAAAAACGTAGCAAAGACTGAGGATTAGGAGCCAGGCTAAACGCTGTTGATCAGAGCTAACAGTAGAGAGTCTGCGCAAGATGGAAAAAAGTTGTCTCGATGAGCTTGCTGCAGTGGAAATTTCGGTTTCATGAAAATCCCACTTGGCAGATTGGATCGCCTGGCGATATGCAGAAAAAAGCTGCTGGAAGTGAAGGCGTAATTCAGGAGAGGGGTGGCGAGCCCACTGTCGTTGTATGTGCCGGAGTTGTGTTCGCTGGATGCGGAGCGGGATTGTACCATGGGGAGTGAGGGGGTCCATGCCTGATTGGGGGTGTCTGAAGGGGGCCAAGCTGTCCAGTGTAGCCAGCAAAAAGAGAGTTCCAGAGGGAAACTTGTTCATCAGAAGAGAGTGTAGCAAAGTTTTGGCGGGAAAAGAGAAGAAGCAGGAGGAAAAGCCCTAAGAGTATCAGGGTGATACAACGGCAAGAAGAACTGAAGAAGAGGGTGGGATAGCATCCGCAGATACTAAGGAGGGGGAAGAGATTGAAAATAAGATGCAAAAATGGTCTGACCAGGGAACACTGACCATGGTAGGGGGAGAGATTGTTGATAGCAGTGTGCTGGGGGAGAGAATGAGGTCTAACGTATGGCCAGCTGTGTGAGTAGGGCCAGGTACATGCTGCAGCAAAGGAATATCGTGTACTAGATCAAGAAAGACACGATCTTTCTGTCTGATTGGGGTGTCTATATGGACATTGAAGTCACCTAGTCTAATTAGGTTAGGGAATTGAACAGAGATGTCAGAAATGGTTTGGAGAGCCGCATCCCAGCGGGTAGTTGTCAGGAGGGGGGAGGTAGAGGAGATAGAAAAATAGAGGGGGAGAGGAATGAAGACGAGAAGAAGGGATTCAGGATACAGAACAAAGGGAAGACACTTCCTCGAGACCATAGATGCACGATGAAGAACAGCCAACCCGCCTCCACTTCTCCCTACTCTGGGAGTTGAAATTGCAGCAAACCCAGGAGGAAGAGAATTGGAGAGGATTGGGTTGTCACCCTCCCTCAACCAGGTCTCTGTAAGAAAACAGAGATCCACGGAGTTTGAGGCGACAAGATCCTGGATAAGAAGAGATTTCGACCGGAGGGAACGGCAATTCAATAAAGCCAGATTGAGCAGTTTTACAGAAGTCCTGGATAACAGACCAGGGGAGAGTTGGCGCGTGGAACAAGAAGAAGAAGAAGACATAAAATCAGATTAGAAGGGCAGCGTGCTGAAGGACCTGGAGGAGCTAACGGCAGGGTCAAAGGACGCCGACCCCAGTGAACCGGAATTGAGGACATATTCTGAGCAGTATAAAGTATAAGACAGCAATAAAAGAAACACAGAAACCGAGCACAGAACTGGAGAGTGGTAGAGGGGGAGTTTAAAACTGACCTGTTAAAGTAGCTCCGAGGAAAACGCAAACTTGAAATAAACCAACAAAATGTTGACATCAAGAAGGGGGCTATCGTGATACTCGCCCTCCGCTCGCCCCAAGGAGCTCGTCCAAGGAGCAGGACCTGCTCCTTGGACGTGTGCCCACGGCGCGCGCCGCCGTGGCGCGAACCGCCGCAGGCAGCGTCTTTAAGCAAGTGGAGCAATATCCAGGTACCTGGGGTGTCCGCGATCGCGGGAACGCGATCGCGTCACTTCCGGGTTCAGCAGCAGTGGTGCGGAGATTGTTTTGCAGAGTCTTGGGACCTGGAGGAACAAAACAGAGGGCGGAAGGGTAGGAACTACAATAAGCCAGCACAGCAACTTTTCCTTTTCTCTCTCTATACCCAGTCCCTTGGTGCACTCATCTCCTCCAATGGCATTCAGTATCATCTTTAAGCTGATGACTCTCAGATCTATCTCTCTACACCTGAAATCTCTTTGGCAATCCAAGCCCGGATCTCTGCCTGCCTTTCTGATATTGCTGCTTGGATGTCTCACCACCACTTGAAATTGAACATGGCCAAAACTGAGCTTCTTATTTTTCCCTCTAAATCCTCCTCTCTTCTTCCTCCTTTCTCAGTCTCTGTGGATAACATTTTACTCCTCTGTCTCCTCAGCTCACAATCTTGGTGTCATCTTTGACTCCTCTCTCACCTTCTCCACACACATTGAACTGATAGCTAAAACCTGACATTTCTTTCTCTACAACAGCAACAAAATTCACCTATTCCTTTCTGAATAAATACACTACTAAGATACTTATCCACTCCTTAGTCACCTCCTGTCTAGACTATTGTAACCTACTCCTTGCCAGTCTCCTTCTGAATCAACTATTTCCTCTTCAATCTGTTCAACATTCTGCTGCACGGCTAATCTTCCGCCAGCCTCGTCATGCCCATATTACCGCTCTTCTCAAGTCACTTCATTGGCTCCCTATCCATTTCCGCCTCCAGTTCAAACTTCTCCTACTGACCTATAAGTGCATTCACTCTGCAGCTCCTCACTACCTTTCCTCTCTTATCTCTCCCTACACCCCCTCTCAGGAACTCTGTTCGTCTGGCAAATCACTTCTATCCGTGCCCTTCTCTTCTACTGCTAACTCCAGACTTTGCTCCTTTCACCTTTCTGCTCCCTATGCCTGGAACAAACAACCTGAGTCTGTATGTCAGGTGCCTTCTCTGACCCTGTTCAAATTTAGGCTGAAAATGCACCTTTTCACTGTGCTTTCAGATCGTGACTCCTTTGTGTTTCCTTACCATTTCCCATAGATGTATCCCAGGTCTACAGCTACTGTGTGGTCTGTCTTGATCAGATTGTAAGCTCTGATGAGGAGGGACCATCTTTTACACGTTTCTATGTAGCACTGTGAACGTCTTGTAGTGCTATACAAATGTTCAGTAGTAGTAGTGATTGTAGTAATCCTAGTCCCCTATATGCCCAGAACAGTGCTAGGTTGTCTCAGCACACTCTAAGACAGTATAAGAGAAAGTAAATAGGAACATGTATGACAGAACATACCTTGCATCAAATGGTACTTGGTATCATAAAAATGCTTCAATGAGGCCTGGTTTGGTCAGCTTTACATACACTCTTAAAAATGCTCAGGATGGATCCTCATCATGTGCACAAAAAACAACACTAACATAACAGTTCCCCAAAGGATGAATACAATTGCTGAGCCACAAATGTGTGCCCTGGGTATGACATGCTGCATGGCACAATCTGCAGACAATTGGCACTACATCAGTCATGTCTCTCAGTGCCTGACCCTCCCCCTTGATATGCAGATCAGCGCACCAGGTTCTCCCATGCAATCGTCAAACCACCAACACACACACACTCACTTGCTGTCACAAAAGACATAATTCTGGGAAACAGATGTTCTGCACCTATAGATAAAAGCTACTATACCATAAAAGCATGGAGTGCCAGGACTACATATCCGATCCCCCACTCTCACTCAAACTCCTGTGGCAGACTCACTCAGACGTCTAACATCAACAGTCCCATTTTAGAGAACACAAGACTTGTCAGGGTCCCCCAGATTAGCTCATGTAGCACAAATAGCAACTGTCAGCATAGCCGCCATATTCACTATTGTTGGTTTCCAAATGTCTTTAGGGGTAGTTATTAATGCCCCTTAGCTTACAAGGTTCTCTCACCCCTGATGTCTGTCCATTATACATGCATCTAGCTGTGTTTTACAGACTGCAGTCACACCAGTTTGAATCATACTTGTCACAACCTCTATACAAGCACAGCAGAAAGTTTTCTAAGTACTGATCTTAGTCCACGTTGCCACAAGAATAACGAGCACATCTGTGGAGAACACAGAAAATGTACATGGGCCTTTCCTGACTATGCTTTATACGTCTCCAAGGCAAATCACACCTCCGTTCTGCCCCTACTGGGCACATTTTGAGATCACCGTGTTTACGCCATGGACATGCACAGGAGACTGTTGTATTGTAGTTTACCATTTTATCATACTACCTGTTCACTGGAAACTATGCGGAGTCCATCAGATTATTACATATAAACTAGATGTCTTTTAAATTGCTATGAATTCTGGTCACTCACAATCTGCACTTTATTTGAACAGGTGATTTACTCTGTAAGCACGGACTCCATATAGCCACCCAGCTTCCCAAGGCTCTGGGGATTTCGTTTCCAAAACTTCATTTCCTATAAACAAGCCACAATAGTGTATTTTATCTTTCTTTACAATTGAAAGAAAAGTCTATATAGTCAGAGCAATTAGGCAAGATAACTAGAATAAGAGGAAAAGTAATTAAACCCACGATGAACTTATATATCAAAAGGTGAGAAGTGTAAAGAGTGAATTAAAAAGCATGTGGTAGCTTGTGGCTGGCATCTGTGAAGAAAATCTATGTTAATTTATTTTGATTTGCTTTTCATGACAGACAAATTAGTTCTATAGGAGTATCCAACTACCCATATCACACTTTCACTCTAAAGCACCCACAGTTTGGGGAATGTTTACTAAAGCATGCTAAAGGTTTGCACTTAACGCAAATTTGGAGCGAAAAATAATACGCAGAAAGTGCACTAGCCCCACACTAATGGTCGGGAGTGTGCCCAGCATATCCTCCTGCAGTTACTGTGCTGAAAAATACTTCACCACACTAACACCGCACTTAATGCCACGCTAACAAACATTGAGGCATGTTTACTAAAGCGTGGTAGAGACCACAGGGTTAACGCACAGAAATCGCATGTTCCTACTATGCCATAGCCCTGTGGCCATGACAAATACAAGGGGTGCAGCCATGGTATGCTACAACTGCCACACTAGTTGTGTCACGTGCCTAGTAGTGGCGAACATGCAGCTGTAATGCATGTGTACAGTGCACACGGACAAAATGCGCATACAGAAAAAGAAAGCTATAAGCGCTATATCAGGGTGGCTGTGGGCTTCGGATTCACAGTGAACAGCAAGAACTGTGCCCCAAGCACACCAATAAGGTGTCAACTGGCCAGTTCTGAATGGAGAGGGATGACTAGGAATGGGCTTAAATGACTGCAGGTCTCAAGAGAACAGGGGCTATGTACAAGAGGGTGGACATGCAAATCAGCAAAGCAAACACACGCAGAGAGCATGTAGGAATTTTACCAGTAGCAGTTGCTGTGGTCCCACACTAGCTTCTTAGCACGTGCTAAACCCACTCTGATCATTGTGAACCATGCGGTTGTTATTGGCCCTTTGACTCACAGGTTGTCTGCCCACATCGGGGGTAATTTTATAACAGAACGTCTGTGGTGAAAGCTGCTCTTTTATAAAAACAATGTAACCTCCTGTGTACCTTTATAAAAGGACAATCAGAACCAACTTTATTAGCACGCAAATGTCGATATACAAACTGATACCTGGTTTATAAATAAGCACGTGTTCATTGCAGCTCCACATCCACTTCACCCAGACTATGCCCCTATGAATGCCTGCATAAACTCTGCATAAATGTGTGCACAATCATTTGGTGCACATATAGTATTTTTCAGTGCATATATGGCCACTAAGTTTTATAAAAGGTCTTTTTGATATTTAAAGCGAGCTTCATATGTTGTGAAACCTCTGTAAAATTACTCCCATCTGGTTGACAGTGAGTTGCATTACACGCAATGGTGTTGGTGTAGCAGATATGGTTTCTTTCAGTGTAGCCCAAACTGTATGTTATACTGGGTCATACCAACAATCCAGCAAGGCCTGTTTCCTTTTTCCAGACATGGTAAATCCAGTCACAATTGTCAGAATTCAATGTACATGTATATGCCATGATGTCTCCTACTAAATAAATGTATATTTTTCCTTGCGTGCCAGCTGGAATACTCGGGTTCCGCAGTTCCCTGCCATTCTTTGCCATTATGATCAACAGAATGTGGGGAACCTGTTCTGGCTTTATTACCACTCCTGGAATTGTTGGAATCACATTTTTTTTAAATCATAGCCTCCATTCTGCAAACGTCTTGGACTATGGAAATGAACAAATCCCATCATATATCTGGCATACAGCATTTTGGTATCATACCACCAGCGTAGAGTTCTGTCCTACAGAGATACCCTCCATTGCATATTAGTTTGTGCACATCTGAATTTCACAGAACAGAGGTATTTCCACTTTTGCATTACTATCTATTACACGGGAAAAAAGATCAGAGAGAAATACATCCCCGTCTCTTTCAAATCAGTATCTTAGAGAGGAGAATACAATGTCCCTGAAACCCTGTGATCAGCAAGTCAATTACAAAAGCTTTCTGTAATTTATAATCTGCGTTGAAAAGGCAATGTAGTAGAGTCAGTTAATCTTTTTTAGATTTGCTTTCCCACATCCCCCAAAAGTAAGTGAAAAACATCATGCATAATCTTAGAAGATTTAAAGTGGTATGAAAATAAGATACTCCATGGTCATTTTATAGTAGCCCATCCAAACGAGGCATCGGGTACCTGCAAAAGTTATACCATACACAGAGTTTCCCTTTGAAAATTATCTTTGGGGAAGGACCTGCCTGCTTTTACCCCTGCTGTTTAGCATGCAGAACATTTCTAGATTATTTTGCCTGCACATGTGTGTATCTGAGAAAGCATGTGTGCTCATACTAAACTTGTGCACACACTGCCTTATGCATATAGGTTTATGCAGATATCAGGAGGACGATTTTACAAAAGCCTATTTTTGCACATAAACCATGGTTTTACTTGTGGCTAAGGGATACGCTTACTAAGCAGTGCTAGCGGTGCGCTCATGCTATGTGTGCCGGGACCCCATTGAATAAGATGGGACGTCTGTGCATATACTGTGTGGGCACCACTGAAACTGCTTAGTAAACCTAACTCCAATTTTATAACAGACTACTAAGGCTGTGAAAGCACTTAGGGGCATATGCTGAACCTATTTTATAAGGGCAGCATGTGTCCCTATTTATCTTTACAAAATTGTCTACCTGAAAACCCTCAAACAAAGTTATACCTGCCCCCTGTATGCAAGTGCTATGACTGCATGTTCACAACTACATGATAGTGACATGCTTAGTGTGACATAGCATCTCTAGCGTGACCATGACCCCTGCTGACCACTGACATGACCACTGCTGCTTTGCCTTCACTGTGGTAACGGCACATGCTAACTGGGCATTTGTCCCACGCTACCTGCCGCACTTTGGTAAACATGCCCCGAAGTGCATTTCAGATAAGGCTAATACACTTAATGGCACCTGCTGTGGTAAAGTTTACCACAAAATAATAAGTTACTATGCGCTGAGAAGCACCATCTACCCCCATTCCCAGCCCTTTTCCATGCTATGTACTTAATGCGTGAATTAGTGCATGCTAAGGGGATCCAACTGACTGTGGAAATTATTGCACAATCGCTCTGATCCCACATGCCAGCAAGATTCTACTCAAGATTATTCAGCAGAGACTACAACCAAACCTGGAACGAGAACTGCCTGACGTGCAAGCAGGGTTCAGGAAAGGGCGAGGAACGAGAGAGATCATTGCAGATGAGATGGATCCTTGCAAAAACAAAAGGATACCAAAAGGATATCTATATGTGTTTGATCGACTACAGCAAGGCTTTTGACTGTGTAAACCATGAGAAACTCTGGGCCACATTAAGAAGCATGGGTATACCAGAACACCTGATAGTTCACTTGCACAACCTTCACATTGATCAAGAAGCAATAGTTCGAACTGAACAAAGAGAAACAGAATGGTTTAAAATCAGCAAAAATGTACGATAAAGCTGCATACTTTCCCCCTACCTCTTTAATTTATATGCAGAACAAATCATCAGAAAAGCAAGACTGTATGACGACAACCGAGGTGTGAAGATTGATGGAAGACTTATCAACAACCTTCGCTATGCTGATGATACCACATTACTGGCTGAAAGTGAAGACAATCTGAAACATTTGCTTCTCAAGATCAAGGAACATAGTCTTAAAATGGGCCTGCACCTTAATGTAAAGAAGACAAAGATTCTGACAACTGGCAAAATTAATAAGTTCATCATTGATGGAAAATAAATTGAAATCATGGACAACTTTAACCTATTTGCATCAACAATCAATAAAGAAACTACAAGCAGTCAAGAAATCCGATGATGCATTGCTCTTGGCAGAATGGTTATGAAGGACCCAGACAAAATTAGATGTCTCTCTCCGTATAAAGATTCAACTTTTCAAGACATGGTATTTTCAGTAACCTCATATAGATGCAAAAGTTGGACAGTGAAAAGTTAGGAAGAAAATTGATGCCTTTGAATTATGGTGCTGGCAACAAATACATGGAACAAACCGGTCAGTACTAGAGGAGATCAAACCTAAGCTTTCTTTAGAAGCACAGATGACAAGACTTCGACTTTCATACTTTGGACACATCATGCGAAGAGAGAGATCATTAGAGAAAGACATCATGCTTGGCAAGGTAGAAGGTCAATGCAAAAGAGGAAGGTCAGCAATGAAATGGATTGATACAATAACAGCAGCTATGGGGGCAACTCTGTCAACAATGAGCTGCCTGACTGAAGACCGAACTATCCAGAGGGTTGCCATGAATCAACACTGACTCGAGGGCACCTAACAACAATGCAGGTCATTCTAAAAGCCTTAGATATCATTTGGATCTCTGAAAAGTGCATGTGGATATCCAAATCACAGAGACATCCCCGGAGCCATTTTATGAATGTCTTTTGAAGGCATATCCATTGCAGGGACATCCAGCTAGGCAGGTGGGGTGGGGCATGGTGGAGACAGATCTGGGGCATTGCAATGGACTTAGACATCCCAGCTTGATTTCAAAAATACTAGGAACATCTTTGACTAGCGTAGACATTCTCCAGGCATGAATAGGCATCAGGAAAGTGCTTGTTTTGGCCATAAAACATCCAAAAGGTGTAGAGCAGATGGATAGTTAAGTGACTAGTTGGATTTGAACTCTGGCCTTGGCCCCTTACTTTAACCATTAGGCTATCATATATCCCTGTTCTGAAATCCTATTCCAGAGATGTCTGTGTAGACTGTGGAGGAGTGTGGAGGAGTGGCCTAGTGGTTGGGGCAAGGTACTTCAGGTCAGAAGGTCAGGGGTTCAAATCCCACTAGAGGACAACAACCTTGGGCTGGAAGGACTGGGGTTTCTAGTCCCACAGGTGCTCCTTGTGGTCTTGGACAAGCCACTTAACCCTCCATAAGCCCATGTTCCCTGTAAAATAGTTATCTTCAAGTTATAATACCCTGTACAATGTAATTTCAGTTTGTTCAATGTAAACCACAGTGATGCAGTATATAAGAGAATGTAAATAAATATCAGAGACTTCCATGTCAGTGAAATCATGCTTGAACTTGGATCTGCCTGCTTTTTTTAAAGATGTTCTGGCTTGGATGTCCCAAATTGCACTTAGACATCCTTTGTGAAATGCACCTTCATGTGTCAAGCTAGCCCAGTAATTCACGTGTTAGCTGCTAACACTCTTTTTTTTAATTTATTTTTTACTGTTTGTATTTTAATAATTTTTTATGTATTTACTCCTTGTAATCTGTCAAGAACCTTGTCTAGTGTGGAATATAAATAATTCTAAATAAATAAACTGTGTTAGTGCCTCTGAATATCCGTGGCTGCTAACTCTACACCCCATGATGCTAACCGCTTAGCAGCAAGGGGGGTGTGGGCATTCTGGGGCGGAACGGAATCAGCACCGATCGCTAACTAGGCAGTGGTGATATTGAGCCAGTACCTGATTTGAGATATGCAGCGAAAGCCAGGTGCAGGAAACCCTGGCCCACTGCCTATCGCTAACCGGGTAGAGGCTCAATATTGCTGCTGCCTGGTTAGTGATTGGCTTATGCGGTAAACCCAGAAACTCAATGCTGGAACCAAATATGACCCCGGGATTGAATATCCTGGTTTAATGTTCAGCACCAGTGGCTAGCTGCATTAGCAGTGCTAGCCGCTGGCACTGAATATTGGGTCCTAAGCACTTACATCACAATGCCACTTTCAGTCCATCCAAACTGGGCTTCCAAGATGCCTATACACAGTCCGTGGAAAATGCTGCACATCTTTTGGTACATGTAATTTTTATATGCTGTTTTATAAAAGACTTTTTCCACATCTAGAACAGGATTTACAAGTACTGAAACCTTCATAAACTTGCCTCCATTATGTCTATGGAAAAAATGCTAAGCAGTGTACCCTTTTTTCTGTGCCTCTTTGTTAATTCTATGAAGAAAGGCAAATATTGTTCCTATAACAGTAACATAGGGTTTTTAGATTTTCTTCCTCATGCAAGATTCTGGCCTACCACAAGGGATCATGGGCACCATTCTGAACTCAGAACTTTGATGGAAGAGAAACTGGGGATCACTCCTTCTCTCCACTAGACACCAGGGACCCCCACTAAAAGTCAGGGATGGGGTTGCTTGTCTTTAGGGAGGGGGAACAATGGAGGCACTTGCCGTTGGGGAGGCAATGTCCAAATAAGAATGTTGACGTTGAGGCAAAAGAAAGATGGAGGGTATGGAGAAGGAATTGCGGTTGAGGGGTTATCAAGGATGGGAGTATATGTGCAGATGGTGTGGGAGGGGACCGTCATGTTAGAGGAAGTGGATGCTCTCAGGGGCTGCAATTTTAGAAAGCTGCTCTCATGAACATTTGGAGGAAAACAGGACATCTTTTCCCCATTTGGAGCTTTTTTAAATCACTACCCTTGCTGCTGGATGTGGTGAGACATCAACTTGTATTCCTGCACATCCACTAATAAATGTCACTTCCAGAGTGAAACTGATTACTCAAACCCGACTAAAAATCCCCCCACTGGTATTGAAACCTTCATAGTAGGCACATCCCTTCATATTTCAAAGAAAGAAGAAAAAGGGCTTCAGGATCAATGACTGAACTCCGGAGCATGCTGTAGTATGGATGGATGATCTGAGAAACATTCAATGTGTAGAGTTTTACCCCACTGAACAAGCGAGCAGCAAAATACTCAGCCGATACCATGAATGGCGCCGGACAGCTAATGGAAAGGGACTGGTTAATCAACAGTCCTTGAAAGCTAAGTAAAGCTTGGTAAACTCTAGCAAAGCTTAAATGTTTTTGGATGTCTTCTAAATATAATTTTGCATGTTCTTGAGGAGAGCAGAGAGAAAGAAGATATATTAAAGATAAAAGAAAAAGAAAAATGTATAAAGAAGGCATTTTTTTAGGGCCGTTGATGAGCTATGGCAAACATGGATGTTTATCTTGTATTTATGCTCTAAACCTCATTGATTCTGAGATCCTTTGTCTCCTTTCTTTGAAATATGAAGGGAATGAGCCTAATATGACGGTCGGGTTCCTGCACATCCAGCAATATCCTCCTCCAAACCCACCTGCCATCAACATCTTCCACAGGCCCCTTCCCCCCCCCACCCCCCAACTAACATTCTTCTTTGGACACTGCTTCCCCAACAGCAAGCATGTATTTTACAAGAGGCTCTGGGTTTGGCAGAACCTTTGTAAAATACAGTGGACATTTTCCGTGTTCCTACCTGGTCATCTTAATTCCCTTTCATGTGATCTGTCTAAACTGGACTATCACATGTCTTTATTAAATAATCTCAGAAAACCTGCAGAAATCATTAAATACAGCTGTATATATGCATACTTGCTTCAAGAGTAGGTATAAATGCACAGAGGTCAAGTAGGCATGTGTGTGCACATTTTATAATCTATTGGCCCGATATTCAAAGGCCTTTGCCTAGTGACCAGATAAATGCTGGTGAGAAGGTTACTCGGCCACGCTATCTGAAGCGTGCCGCTAAACATTTCCTCTGACTTCCATCACACTATTTAGATAGTGATGGGGGCGGTCAGTGGGTGGGACGAGATGCCCCTGCCGTTATTTAGCTAACAGTGATTTTCAGTCCGCTTTATGCTGTTTTGCTATCTGGATAATGGCTTAATATCGACGCCATCTGGCTGGTTGCCGGCAGTCACCTCTGACACCAGATATTAAGCGGCTGCCACTATCTGGAAACTTCCCCTGAATATCTGGTTTTATTTTATCCACGGCGGCTGGCATTTAAAAAAATCTCTGACTGCAGTGGGTTGAAAATTGGCCCATATGTATGTACTTTAAGACTCCACCTGCACTTTGTCAAACTGCCCCTGAAATCTCTTACATGCATGCCCTGTAAAGGCACGCAACTTCCTTCCACCGTGCATAGATTTGAATGCACATACTATGGTGTCATTTTTAAAAAGCCCCTTTCCACAGGTAAAACAGGATTTGCCCGCTGTAGATACTTTATACAATTACTCCCGAATGCTCTAAACAGCTTATTAGAAGCCAAACAATGATATCACACAAAACCTTAGGATCTAATTTAGCTAAGAAGACATTTCCATGCCTGTAATATGCATAGATTTTTTGTTGTTGTTTATATTCTGACATCTAATGGATCTGAAACTAGTGTGTTTGATTCCAGTTGCCCTCCAAGGATCCCTTCAGAAATGAATTGAAAGTCTCCGTATACCTGGCTAATTAATAGGCAGGTGCAGTACACTTGGCGTTAATGCAGTGTCATAGGGTTTGACAGTTAAAGAGCTCTAAAAACTATATTAATTCATCGAGAAAGGACTGGACTATAATGAATGTCAAACCCTCTCCTCTTCTAACTGATCACCTTAAAGTGTTGCCTTGTTACTTTGTTAGAAATTGTGTACTTACAATCTGCTTAAAAATAAGAAAGAAAATGAATGTTGCAGTTGAAATCAGCTTAAATGGTCCCTGCAGTTTGTAGTGCCACTAACTCAAGGAAAATGCTCTTGTTCACTTAATGACAATGACAGAGCAAAAACTCTTTCTTGCAATTAGGATCTCCGGTCTTAATGGGAATCTCTTTTTTTGAAGTGCGTGGAGGCAAGGAGATAATAAGAAGGTGTAAGCTAGCACATCGTCGCAAAGCATTTTTGGAAACAATGGCTGCAACTCGATTTACAGATTTTTTTTTAGATATACAAATAACCATTGTTTTACATGAATCGTAGTGCATTAAGGAGGTTATTTTAGAAGCCTTATTTGGGATTTCCACCTGTAAAATCAGCCATTTACATATAGAAAAGGCATCTATGCGTAAATGAACAAAAGATTTAAAAAAAAAGGATACAAAAACAAAAAGCACAACCAGACACCTGCAATTTCTGCTGAAACACAGCTGTGTTGACATAATAAAGGATTCTTCTGCAGCTTTACCCCTACTATCTTTATGTAAATGGCCATTTAAAAAGTGCTGAATTTACATGTAGATGTAGTTACAATAAAAGTTGTAAGGGGATGTGCCAGGGGGTAGTTAGGCAGTGTCCTGAGTAGGTCAAAAATCTACACGTGTATTTCCTATTTCTTATAGAGAATACACATGAAAGACCAAAATTGCGAATGTCAGGATATACACCTGTTTCCCAGCACTTTAGGTTATCCAAAAGCCCTTTCCAGTATGAATTAAGAGGATTATCCTCATTTATCCCGCCCTTATATATTTCCCCTCTCAAAAATTAAATTAGATAGCTATAGTGGCATATTTTGCTAATTGGCAGCATTTATAGCTCAGGATTGTAAAATAGCCACCATTGCATGTGTAGGTTTTGAGCTCTGGTATATATTTATGGTGGCCAAGTTTACCCCATTGATTTTGCCTACATGCGCCTTTGCAACATGGCTCCTCCAACATCATGTGTCGGCACATACATGTACACTCCTGTATTTTAGAAAAAGCGCTATATTTATCAAGGTCTTTTCTAAGATACTACCAGAATTGTGAATGTCATGACCTGAACATGACTATTATCTGATGTTGCTCATCCATGTCAGCACAAATGGTACTGCCAGGTATCCCTCTGAGTGTATCAAAAGTGACTTTATGGCTCAGGGACAAAGAGTGAAGCAGATAGGGCTGCAGGTGGTGTTCTCTTCAATCCTCCCTGTTGAAGGTAAAGGCCAAGTCAGAGAAGCTCGCATCCTGGAGATAAATGCATAGCTGCATGGATGGTGTCATCGAGAGAGGTTTGGTTTCCTTGACCATGGGATGCTGTTCTAAGGGCTGCAGAGTAGAGATGATGTCCATCTGTAAATAAGGTTTGACGTGTCTTCAGTAGTAGACTGGCTAATCTACTGAAGAGGGCTTTAAACTAGTTTCATTGGGGATGGGTGAAGAAAGCCCCCAGGTAAGTGAAACATTAAATATCTTTATGGAAATAGGTAAAAGGGGCAACATATGGAAAGCATTGTGTATAAATGCCCATAGCATGGGAAATAAGATCCCAGATGTTGAGGTTTTAATGGGAGAGGCTGACTTGGATTTAGTGGCAGTAACAGAGACATGGTTCACGGACAACCATGACTGGGATGTAACTATGACAGGCTTTACTTTATTCAGAAAGGACAGGGTAGGAAGAAAGTTTACGGAACCAGGGGGGAGAGGGAGGCAGTCCATTGCCATATCTGCACTCCCATTCCTGCTGACCTGTTGACCCTTATGGCCTTGTGTATAAACATGTGCTCGGGCCTTTGTCAGATTTATTCCTTGTTATCTGACCCTTTTCCCACCTATACAACTTTCCACCTTGTCTGTTTTTCCATCCCCTATTTTTAAGAAATATAGAAAATATATATCTTATTAGTTCTCTGATATTCTGACAGTTTCCACACTAGGCCTCAGTAGACCCCATGTCAAACTGGCAGGATAGAGGTGATATGATTGAGACATTTAAATACCTCCATGGCATAAATGCACAGGAGGAGAGCCTCTTTCAATTGAAAGCAAGCTCTGCTAGAAGGGGACATAGGATGAGGGTGAAAAGGGATAGAATCAGGAATAATATGCATAAATATTTCTTTATGGAAAAAGTGGTAGATGCATGGAATAGTCTCCCAGTGGAGGTGATAGAGATGAGGACAGTATGTGAATTCAATAAAGCATGGGACAAACACAGAAGATCTCTACAGGAAAAAAGGGGACTGTTGTAGTGGTTGATATGGAAGGGCAGACTAGATAGGCCATGTGGTCTTTTTGTGCCATCATGTTTCTAGGTCATACAACTAAAGATATAGAATGAAAAACAATTGCTAATAAGATTGATGTGGGTTTTATCCATGGAAGACTTGTTAAGTATTTGTGAGACTTGTATAAGAGGCATGAAGCACATTTTAGAAAAGATGTGGAGATTGGAATTAATATGTTTTAATTTTTGAAATTTAACTTTTTTAAATCAGTTGTTTTTTTGTTTTTTTTATAAACTTTATTTAAGAATCACCAACAAGAAACAAAGCACAAAGAAAAACAACCAACCGCCAGAGGGGTGGACTCTCATCCCCAACTGGGTTAAACACGTACATGTGATGATTACCATTTTAAAGTTTTAATTACCCCCCTACCCCCCTACCTCCCCCCCCCCAGTTCACACCCCATCCAAATCCCCCCCACACACACCCTTACCTCACCGGTCCACACCGCTCACATACACCCACCTCATAGCACACTCACCCACCCTCAGTTACCAATGTGTAAAATCTCATTGCGACAACGAGCCCCCAAGGTGTCGATATAAGAGCCCCATATCAGAAGAAAGGATGTCCAGCTTTTGACACTGCCCCGCGCCTTCCACCTTTCCATCAACATTAACTGATGAAAACAATTGCGCCATTCCCCAAACGTAGGGGGACTCTGCTCCCGCCACAAGCGCAGAATTGGGCCTTTACCCACCAGACAGGACTTACGCATGAACAAGCGGTCCGTCTTCTGTTTAGGGCATGGGGGGTCAATCCAATCCAAAACCACGAAAGCTCCAGTCCACCGCAACCTCTGCTGCACCAAGCCATTAATATAGGCATAAATCTTGGCCCAATATGATCGAACCTGCAGGCAGGTCCACCACATGTGCAGCAAGTTGGCCAGCAGGGCCGAGCAACGCGGGCAGCGACCATCGTCAGTCAAATGACTACGCAAAGCTCTGCAAGGCGAGAAATGGGCCCTAGTCAGGCATTTGAATTGCACCTCTCGCCACCGCGCCCCGTCCACAATGTCAGCAATCCGGCGCAGAGCTATACGAATAGTATCGGGGTATACCTCCCACCCTAATTCTACTCCCCACGCAGCTTCAACACCCCGGTAATCAACAAGAGATCGAAGACTATCCAGGCGAGACTTCAAACCCGCAATAGTCGAAGGTGCTTCCTCACCCAAGCCAAAAAATCCCAAGAGCTGCGCCGATCTCTCGAGCGCCAACACCTCCCTGGGTAAGGAGGATATATAATGGGAGACCTGCATAAGCGCAAAAACATGCTTGGGGGTCAAATCGTATTCCTGACAGAGAGTGTGAAAAGACTTGCACCTCCCTGAGGGGTCGACAAGGTGCCCTACATTCCGAATACCCCTTCTCCGCCAGTCCCAAAAGTCACGGGATCCAGAGCCCGGAGTAAAGTGTACATTGCCCTGTAAAGGCAGCCAGCTAGATGCAGTCAGGACGTCTTCCAGAGGGCATTCAAATAACGCCAAGTCCGCTGAGCCGAGCCAAACAGAACACTACTCACAAGGCGGGCCGATAAATCCTTAGACTCTGTATGCAGAGCCCCCAGCAAAGACAAAGGGGCGACAAATTCCTCCTCCAACAACGTTGGAGTATATACAGCAGTCCCTCCTAGCCAGTCTCTGAGATGATGAGCCTGACAGGCCAAAGCATAATCTCCCAAATCCGGAAGCCCCATCCCTCCCTCCTTCCATTTCCCCATCAACCATATCAAGAGGATGCGCGCCCTTGCCCCGCGCCACAGAAAGGACCGGAGCAGGGACTCCAACCGTCGCAAATCGCCATGAAGCAACCACACCGGCAAGGTCTGCAACCAATATAACAGTCGCGGCAAAACCACCATCTTAACCGCCGCCACTCGGCCCGAGAGAGAAAGCGGCAAGGGCCCCCACGCTTGCAGCTGAGTCTGCACATGATTCAACATCCACTCCAAATTACACTTGTAAAGCTCACGTGGTTGACTCGTCAACCGGATGCCCAGGTAGGTAAAATGAGTAGTTGCCCATTTCAGGGGAAAGTCGCCCACCCAACACTGGCGCAACCTCCCAGAGACATCCAGAGCCTCTGATTTATCCCCATTAATCCGCAAGCCCGCAAAAGAACCAAATGTCGTAAATTCATGTAGCAGGCTAGGCAAAGACTCCGCAGGAGATAAAAGATGAACTAAGAGATCATCAGCAAAGGCTGACACTTTAAAAGTTTGAGAGCCAATCATCACCCCCCGGATCCTCTGCGAAGCCTCCACTGCACGGATCAGCGGATCAAGACGAATAAAAGGGGAGAAAGAGGGCAACCATGCCTCGTACCCCGCTCCAATGAGAAAGCCTCCGACAATACCCCATTACAGAGTATTCCCGCCGTTGGAGCAGCGTACAAACTATCTACCATGGCACAGAAAGGGGCACCTAAGCCATACCAAGGCAACAGAATTTTCAAATAACTCCAATCCACCCTATCGAAGGCTTTTTCTGCATCAAAGCTAACAAGCAAAGATGGTAACTGCTGGTCATGCACCCATTCCAATGATGCTAAAATTTTGCGGAGGTTCTGCACTATGTACCGACCCTTCACAAAGCCGACTTGTGAATCATGAACCGGATGACAGAGATGTCCCGCAAGCCGATCAGCCAGAATCTTAGCAAAGAGCTTAATATCAAAATTCAACAACGAGATGGGGCGATATGAAGTAGGCAACACAGGGTCCTTGCCCGACTTTGGAATCAGGGTAATATAAGCGTGGTTATTGCCCCACCGGAACCCCCCCTGTTCGACACACCTCGCAAACACCGCCACCAAGGCCGGACCAATATAACTATTGAGCAATTTATAAAACTCCGCCCCCAAGCCATCCGGCCCCGGGGATTTAAAACAGCTAGCGGCAGTGATAGCCGACCATACCTCCTCCAAAGTGACCGGTTGCCCCAATTGAATGCTCTGCTCCTCCGTACGTTTAGGCAAATGCAGCCGCTGGAGGTACTCTTGTATCTCCAAGGGGGAGCCACTCTCCGCCGAATAAAGCCGTTGGTAGAATGCCCGAAACACTCGGACAATGTCCTTACTGTCCCTATGTAACATCCCGTGATCGTCGCGCAGGGCTGCCACAGCATTCGAGCCTCTCTGACCTCTCAAACATCTGGCCAGCAGCCGGCCGGCCTTGTCCCCGTAGCACTGCAGCTGGTACCGATAATATAAAATAGACTTCTTAGCCCTTTGATGTAAGAGCTCATTAAGATTCACACGAGCTTCCCACAACTCCTTCTTAATCCCCTCATTCGAGGCCCGAGCGAGCTGCCTGCACAATAAAGACACTCGCTTCTCCAGTCGAAGGATCCGTTCCGCGAGCATTCGACGTTTGCGCGCCGCAAACCCAATAATATCGCCTCGTAAGACTACTTTGGCCGTCTCCCACACCAATTCTGGATCCCCCTGATGGCACCGGTGGTCCTCTTCAAACTCCCTCCAACGTTGTTCTAAAAACTTATGAAACTGAGCATCCTTATAAAGTTCCGGTGGGAACCGCCAGATCTGCGACCGATCCGTCTCCCCACCCCATCGGAGTTCCAGCCACACCAGCGCATGATCCGAAATTGCCAGAGGCCCAATCTGCACGTCCCCCACACTAGCAAATACCTCCTGGAAAGCAAGAAATAATCAATACGTGAACTGGAACCATCTGATCTGGACTGATGGGTAAAGTCTTTCTCGAAAGGGTGCAACACCCTCCATGGGTCCACCAGCCCGAATCGGGTCTTAAAGCGCTGCAACACCCGAGTTACCGGCCCGCGGTCTCGCGCCTCCCCCCCGCTAGAGGTATCAAGGTCAATATCCAGGACACCGTTAAAGTCACCCCCCAGGATTAGGGGGATCTCTGGCAGCTGCTCCACTCTGGAAGCTAGACTCAAATAAAAAGGTGAGTCTAACACATTCGGGCCATACAACGTCCCCAGAAGTACCGGCCTCCCCTCTATAGTACACTGTAAAAGCAGAAAGCGCCCCGTCGCGTCGCGGACTTCAGCGTCGACAATACAGCGCACCCGTTTATGAATCAATATGGCCACCCCCCCTTTTTTCCCCAAGGCAGGGGAGCCCCTCACCTGCCCCACCCAATCTCGGCACAACTTGTTATGCTCCTCAGCCGTCTGGTGGGTCTCTTGCAAAAGAGCAATGTCACAGTTTTGTCTGGCTAGTGCCTGCAAAACCTTATATCGCTTGATGGGGTTCCCTAAACCGCACACATTCCACGTAACTATTTTCAAAGTGGCGGAGCAGTGTCAGGGCCCAAACACACAGCATTCCAGAATGTTAGGGACAGGGCTCTCCCAGCCTGGAACCCCCTCCCCTCCCCCAGCAACTCTCCACGAAACGACAAATGAGGCCTAAGTAGAGTGCGACCCACCCCTCGTCCCCCCTCACTCCCTCCCCCCCCACTCCCTCCCCCCCCAATGGCTCCAACTGTTCTCCCTCCAACATAGCCTCTCAAACCCACTCCTATAGAAATCCCTAGTGATGTGCCCCACCGCCCCCCCCAACCCACCTAGCCTAGCAAAACCCACTTTCCCCCCTGCCACCACCCAAAATCTACAAAATCCAGGTACGAACACCCCTATCTAAAATAGGAAAAGGGGATAGCTCCACATTCATCCATTCTGCTCTAGGCAATATCAGCCACCCCACCATACAGGTAACCAAAAAAGCCCGCCAGTTATCCCCCAGCAAAAACAGTGTGAGCCCACAAATACAGATCGAACACCCCAAACCAGGGAAATAAACAAAGAACCAGCAACCCTGGCTCAGCTCCACACACAAAAGAACTAATAGGCAGTCCATAGTAGATGAAAATCCCACGCTGGCAGCCAGAAATCATTCAGCCCGCTCCTTCTCCTTGAAGAATACTATCCACGTAAGTCGTGGCTGCATCCGCAGACTCAAAGGTTTTGTGTAAGCCTGCGTGGAACACATGCAGGCACGCCGGGTACTGGACCGAAAATTTTATCTTACGGTCAATCAGCTGTTGACATAGAGGCGCATAGGCTCGTTGTCGCTGACTCAGCGCAATAGAGTAGTCCTGTGCAATCCTCAACCGCACATTGTCCACTACCACAGTTCCTTTCAAACGAGCAGCACGTAAAATTGCCTCCTTCTGTGGAAACTGTAGAAATTTAACAAGGACCACCCGTGGTCTCAGATCCCTTATGGTCTTGCTTCCCACTCGGTGCGCCCGCTCAATCAAGATATTCCCGCCAGTTGCATTCTCCTCGAGTAGCGTGGAGAAGAGCGTCAGCAAATAATTTTTAAGGTCTTTGTCCAGCACTGCTTCAGGGATGCCCATCACCCTTAGGTTATTTCGACGAGAGCGGTTCTCCAAGTCGTCGATCTTTGCCTCTTGGAGATTCAGCCGGGTCTTTAGACCTGCTACCTCATGGTTCAGCTCTGTTAGAGTGTCCTCAGCACGCCCCATGCGCTCCTCTGCCTCCTGCAGCCGACTACCAAACGTCTCCACGGAGCTCTGCACGGCATCAAGCTTCTCCCGAAGCGCAGTAAATTGTGCCGCCAAGGCCTCTGCCACTGCTGCCGAGATGTCCTCCACCCGGGCCGGGGAGCTGGACGCCATCACGCTGTCCGCCATTTTACTTGCGGCAGGCCCACGGTCCCGCTCCTTTTTCCCCATTCGAAGCGCGGCTGCCATCCCCGTCGGTCACCCGGCTCACCTCGGTAGCTGCAGGCCAATATCCGGAGTCTGGGGTAATCACTTTCGGCGGTCGTCAGGCTTATCACACGGCTCTAAATGCCGGTTTAGGCGGGGGGGCGGTCGGAGTGTGAACAGGACGCGCCTGCTCGCTCTCACCGCATCACCGGAAGTCTCTTAAATCAGTTTTTTTAATAACAGTCTATAATAATAACAGCATAACAGTGCTCTCCTCGAAAGCATGTCATCGAAAAAACTTAGCTGAAGCGGTCTCCATAGCCTATTCAAATCTCAAAAGCTTCAGGCTGAACACTCCAACGCCAAGAATCTTGTCAACGAAAATGAGTTTTTTCTCCTTTTATTAATACCTGTGATAGGGCTTTATTGATATTGATATTACGACATGTTCACTTACACCAGCCCTGGAGCACATGCATGCATTATTGTATTTTATAATCAATGCTTACACTTATTTGCACCACCAGTGCTTCTTCCAAACTCTGCCCATGTACACTCCCAAAGTGAAAGAAAGTACATGCCATAAAATGAACAAGTATACTTTACCTGAGGTCATTTCTGGGCTTATTTGACCACTTATGCACATAAATGACTAAAATGCAGGCATTTAATTGCATTGTTAGCAAATAAAAACAGGCACCTCCTTATAAAATTACCTACAATCTGGGCAGATCCCACTGCTTGTATGAAGGCCACTTGATTCCCTGACTGGAACACCTGTAAATTCATTCCACCCTATTACGTCTCTCTTCATATTCCTCCAATTTGGTAATAGAGCATCAAGAAAATTCAAGAGTCTGAACAAATGAATCAAGCAAACACAATTCCCTCTGGTTCACCCACAATCCAAATATCATCCAAGATAAGAGATTTATTCAAAGTTGAAGCCATCAAAGTTACTGGCCTAAGAGCTCTAGCCAAGTATTGCAAAGTCTGTCATATCCACCAAGGATTCACCAGCTGTTGATACAGACTGTCATTCAAAACTTGCAATGCCAGAGGATTCCTCCTGCACATTTGCAGCTACAGAACTCACCAGTGCAGATTCCTCAATTTTTGCGTATCAGAGGAGCAGCCCCTGTTTGGAGTCAGCGACCTGTGTCACTGGGGGAAGTGGGAAAGATTAACGGCATGCACTCAGGGTAGAGCCAAGCGCTTCAATCACAGCAGAAATCTCCATGGTAGTCAACAAGTTTGGATGCAGCAAAGCTGTATCTCTGTACTGGTGTAGTTTTCGGGGACTGTGACTTTTTTACTCTTTGCCTTCCTTTCCTCATAATTTATCCAGCCAAGAAAATCTCAAAGGACACAGAGCTTATCAAGGTTATGTTTTATCTCGGCACCATCTTCACTTGATCCCTACCATTCATTCTTCACTCATAACCAACATTATTAGGCCAGTATCACCATACGCTTTATCACCACTCACCCAGTCATCCGCTCTTTCTTCCAAAGGTGACTTTAGCCTTTGTACTTACCCAATATTGATCACTTCTAGGCCTAAAAAATTTAAATTTCCATGGGAGGAATTCATCTAGTAAACTGCTGCCATAGCAACCAGCCCATCTTACAATCCAGCCTATATAAGTGTGTTTCATGAGGTGCTGTGGTGTTGAGTGGGTGGAGCTGCCTCATTGACCCACTGTTTTGGGATAACTTTCCTGATCAAAAATAAGACAACACAGATAATGTTTTTCTTTGCTTTCTAGGTCTTTATGGTGGCTAATATTTCTAAATCCCCATGAAGTAAACTTGTTTTATTTCATGGGTTATTTGTTTTTGTTATTGGCTTTAAAATGTTTTATGTTTTAACACGTAATATAGAGGGTCTTTTTAAAAGCCTTAGTCATGATTTGGATGTCTGAAAATGTACATGTAGACCTCCAAACCATGGAGACGTCCTCCAAGCCATTTCACAAATGTTTTTTTAAAGACGTCTCCAGTGCAGGGACATCCAAGTAGGCAGGGGGGCATGGTGTAGGTGTGTCTGGGATGGTGCAATGGACTTAGATGTCCCCACTCAATTTCAGAAATGTCGGGGACATCCGCAACCCTGTCTAAGTTTATACCTGCTCCAGGCATGAATGGGCATCAGGAAAGTGCTCCTTTGGGTGTAAAACGTCCAGAAGGTATTGAGAAGATGGATGTTTAAGTGATGTGCTCAAGATCACAAGAAACAGCAGATTTGAACCCTGGCTTCCTGACCCTAGCTCATTACTCTAACCATTAGGCTTTTAGACATCTATCTAGATGGCTTTGTAGACGTCCATATTGGGCATGAACTTGGACGTGCCTGCTTTTTCTAAGACGTTCTGACTTGGATGTCATTTGTAAAATGCCCCTTCACATGTATAAAGTTAGAAATATAAATAAATAAACAACTTGTTTCTTCTAGCAAATTTATGCCCATATCCCTGATAAATATTCATTGGTCTTTTAGAAAAAAGGTTTGTGCCTGTCCGATGCATACTGAGTTATATTATTTTAGCTTTTCTAATTAGAGTCTCATACAGCAGAGTACTGATGGGTTGGGTTCCCCACTGTAGCTTGACACAGGTCTTTTAAGAATTGAGAATGTGAAATTTGATTGATGGTTCTAAACATGCCTCATTAATTTTTGAGCTGCTATGCAAATGTTGGTATCATTTCCATCTGGGGAGCAATAATTGTGCATTTCTACAAGACTGAATGATATCGTAGTAAGTTTTTTTATATATCCTTAAAAACATTTGTGAAATCCATAAGAAATATATCAAGCTATCAGAAAAAAAACAGAGATACCTTAACAAGTGGAGAAATCATTATAGTCAAAATCCTTCTTAACTTAATCAACAGTAGCTGCAAAACCTCTGCAGTAAATATTGGGGGTGCTCCCAGCGCTTAAAGAAAGACAACCATGCTGCTAACATGGGACTATTGTTGCTAGTGCACATTAATGTGGAATGCAGTTAGTTACATCACTGGAGAGGTAGTTAACTGTTCCACATCATCTGCTCCCTTGGCACTTAATAGGCATTAAGAACATCTATGATAACTGTAAGAAGCACCTCTCGTCTCTTCCTTGTTCATTCTTTAATCGTTACCCTTCCTCTACTATGAATTTCCACATTAGGGAACTTGCATGTTGTTGGTGCTTCCGCCCTCTTTGACACAACTTCCTGTTTGCAGAAAGGCAGAAGCAATCAAACCAGCCATATCTGCCCCTGTTCAAACAGGAAGATTGGGTCAGAAGGAAAGCGGACTGGATTTAGTTCATGTCTTTTTTCTGAAGTTCAAGTCAAGTTACATTTAGGTATAGTAAGCAATTCCTGTCCATGGATGGCTCACAATTTAAGATTGTACCTAAGGCAATGTAGAGTGAAGTGACTTGCCCAAGATTACAAGCAGCAGAGTGGGATTTGAACCATGTCTTCCCTGATTTTAGGCCACTGCTCTAACCATTAGGCTATTCCCCCACCAACAGCATGCAGTGTCGGAGGCTTTTCGTAAGTGCTGCATTTCTGTTTTAGTCATTGCCACCACTGCAGCTCCCAGAGAAGGGCTGCAGTGGTAGCGATGGGATATTCTCAAACCATTGGTGCTCTGGGCAATCACCTAGTTCACCTTATGGGTTGTGCCAGCCCTGCTCTTGAGCAGGTGTAAAAGATGGGGGTGTGTATTTGCAAACATGCATTCAGTTTTCTTGGTCACCTAACAATTTAAAGTGCTTGTACACACATATACCTATGAATTTACATATATACAATTGATGGTGCTATTTCTGCAGGATTTGTGCAAGCACTTTATAAAGACACGGAGGGGGCTTTGGTCGCATTATGGTATTCACCCAGAGCTGTTCCCAGTGGGGGGGAACATGGGTGCCCCTTGTGGACTAGCTGCACCTTACCTCCCCCCCCCTTGTAAATCGGGGCTGTGGGAGGGGCCTTGCATCCACAAAAGCAGCCGCCGCCGACGGGAAAGAACTCCTGCAGCGATCCACCATCTTCGGCTCCCCCGATCGGGGTAGAGCACTGAGCAGGCCGTCCATCTAAGCCGCTCAGCCCTCCAGCCCAATCGGGGCTGTGGGAGGGGCCTTGCAGCCACAAAAGCAGCCGCCGCCAGGCGGGCCCGCGCCGGAGGGCCCTTTGGCATGGCCCTTAGGCGGGGCGCCATAAGAAGCCATCCACAACCTATGCAGAGCAACTACAAGCTAATAACTGCAAGCAACAAAACGCAGCCGACTCACAACAGCTACCCGAAGGCTCTCCAATCTGCTCCTCCATACGACTACAATCTACTTGAGCATGGAACCGTCCTTTTCACGGTATAAACTATCTGCATTAGTCAACATCTGTTAGACCAATATGTGACTAACTCCCAACATATTCAATTAGGCATCACCTTTTGCGGTAATACTTTAATTGTATAGCCTGTATAACCTGCATACTATTTCAACTATCACTTTAATGTGATCCTCAATTGGTCCCAGCTTTTCAGACCTTGTAGCATAGCCCATTGTATTTAAACAATCAACTATTTCGATTTATTGCTTACTGTGCCTGTAACTTAAATTGCATATCAACCCTATCAATCTGCAGCACTACCTACTGCATGTTCATAGCTAGTGATAGTCTATTTACTGCATTATTTAAGTGTTTTACTCACTGTGTTGCAATCTCATCTATTGGATAACAATCTATCCCACAATCACTTAAACTACCACTGATACCTCTCAGATTGTCTTGCAAGACATCCTTATATGCCATAGCGATAAGTCTAGCTTGAAAACAATCCTAAGAAACCCTTTACTCTAAATTCAACAGCAAATTAAGATGGCTCCCACTACCACTACCACTGCATCAATCAGCATCCTACTTCTTATTATAGGATGGATAGCTGAATCCCTTGCTTTATCACACGCACCACAACAAATTCCAATCCTACAAAGACACACCTATAGACGGGCGGAAGCCCCATATCCTCCCTTAAGAGTCGACACACAACCACGGCACTCACACCTGTTACACATAGCTCTCCAGAATACCAAGAAAAACAAGCAAACAGAACCCCTGCAAGCGCTAAACTGTGCCCTCATCAATGCCCGATCAATCTGTAAGAAATGGCCAATCGTTACTGATTTAATATCTGCTTATAACCTAGATATTCTCATGATAACTGAAACCTGGTTATCTGATACAGACCGACCTGCATTTTTGCACAATAGACTCTACAACCTCAAACAACCTAGACATTCTTTCCATTGCCAATGATCAATGTTCCATCAACCTTCTTTATAGAGCACCCTCACCCTCTTCTGATGATCTTCCCAACATTTTAGAATTAGCAGCCAACTCGATCCAACACAAGCCGAATTGGTTATTAGGAGACTTCAATCTCCCTTCTCTGCACTCCAGCCATACCTCAGCCCTCCTAGAAGCAATGGACGAATTAGGATACAGGCAATTAATCAGAAGTCCCACACATACAAAAGGGAACACCCTTGACATGATTTTTGCTCCTCTATCAGCGTGTGAAGCAAACAACGATCTTGTAACATCACTGATCCCAGTACCATGGTCAGATCACAAGTTAATTAACTTCATTATTCCCATAAACTCTAACACCTCACATAACAGATCCTCTAACAGCTCCACAAAGACAACATCTTGAAGTTTCTGAGCTTTCAACAAAGAACTCATACTTGCACAAACTAACCCTCTCTACAATGACACCACTCTCAATCTGGAAAACCTGGTTGCATCATGGAACAACCACCTCAGCTCTATTGCGCAAAAATCACACGATAACAAGACCTCAAGCAACAGAAGACATGCACCATGGTTCTCCCCTGATCTGCGGACCTCCCTCTTATACCTTCGAAAACTCGAGAAACGATGGCATCGATCTCGCTCCACAGATGACCAGACAGCCTACAACACACAACTCTCGACCCACAGAAAAGCAGTACTGACAAAAATGAAACAATTCCACACTGATACACTCAAAAGATCCCTAAATAAACCACGGGATCTTTTCAACTTAGTCAAATCCCTATCGAAAGAACAATCACCATGTCCTCCTGAGGAGATCCACCCACAAGCCTTCGCGGACCATCTACAATCAAAACTATTACAAACAAACAAAATCGCTACCTTCAAGCCTCAAGACACCACCTGCCTAAACTACCTCTCAATGTTCTCCACTCCATCCAAGAAACATGTGGAAGATACCATTGCGGCAATCAACACCACCACTGCTCATACTGACCCTTGTTCAGCCTACTGGATAAAGAATATACGCAGTGATATCAGTCCATTAATCACAAGAATGATAAGACTATCATTCACAACGGGGTCCTTCCCCTCAGCACTCAAACAAACTTCAATTAGACCTCTTCTAAAAAAACCCAAGCTTGACCCTAGTAAAGTGGAATCATACAGACCCATAGCTAGCATACCATTTCTAGCTAAGATATTTGAAAAGGAAGCACAACGACAAATACAAGACCACATTGACACTGCATCCCCACTAGACTCCCATCAACATGGCTTCAGGGAGTTCCATGGCGTGGAAACCCTTCTTATCTCCCTTCTCAATAATATCATCACATGTGTTGACAACATCCACCAAGGTTGTGTGCTTATCTTCATAGATATAGCTGCAGCCTTCGACTCGGTACACCACGGCCTGCTCATAGAACGCCTAAAAGAAAAAGGCATTAACGGCCTCGCCCTTGATTGGTGCAGATCATACCTTGAAGGAAGATGGCAGCAGGTAAGATCAAGATCAACAAAATCAGAGCCCTTCCACCAAGACCAGGGCGTTCCACAAGGCTCATCATTATCATCTCTCATGTTTAACATTTACGTACAACCTGTCTGTAACATCATCAAATCTTTCAATGTTCAATGTCAGATATACGCCGATGACATTCTTCTCTACATGCCATTCTCCACAAAGCAAATGGACCTCTCACCTCTCATTGAATGTTTTGATGCAGTGTCAGAATGGTTTCTATCTCAAAACCTCCGTATTCAACATAAGAAAACGGAGGTACTCTTCATCACAAAAAATCCAAATTTTACCCCACCAACTCACATAAAAGTAAGAGAAGCTGAACTCCAAACGAAATCTACAATTCGATACTTAGGAATCACATTGTATCAACGTTTGGATATGAAACTACACATATCCCACTTTGTCAGAGCCGTATATTTCAAGATCCGGACACTCAAACACTTCCGATCCTTATTGGACCCAAGTGATTTCCGGACTGTATACCAAGCTCTTATCCTTCCCCACTTTGATTTCGCCAATGCTATTCTCCAAGGTTTCCCACAGTCTACATTGAATCCTCTACAACTTGCCATGAACGCCGCTGCTAGAGTTCTATCTGGAGCATCAAGATTTGACCACATCACACCCATCTTAATTCAGCTCCACTGGCTCCCAACACACGGAAGAATACTATTCAAGACTCTGATACTTACCTTTAAAGCCATCAACGGCATAACTGCTTCATCACTAGTTAATCTAGTGCAGCCCACTCCGCCTAACAGATCCAGAAGATCCACATCAGCAAACACTCTAATTATCCCAAGTGCATCAACAAAATACACACTAACAACGTCAAACAGGGCTTTCAGTCTTTATGCTCCTAAGTGCTGGAACACATTACCACCAGGAATCCGAGCCACTACCGATCTCACACAATTCAGGAAAGCACTCAAACACTACTTATTTATACAACATTACCAGATCAACAGTACTCCACCATAGCCACACCTTTTCCTCTATAAACCTTTGTATCATAGTCCCTATTCTAAATATCTATCCATAGGCCATTCATAATCCATTATTCAAAGCTTACTGTTACATATGTAAATAGTTGATGTGCATGTTTCCTAAGTTATCCAAGTTGTATTTCCCTGTTCTCTGTAAAACCTAACATTTGTTCATTATGATTCGTTGTTCTATGTAAACCACGCTGATACTAAATAGTGCGGTATATAAGAAACTAAAATAAATAAATAAATGTGAAACTACAGGGATAGGAGTCCTATATAGTGAGCCACGGGGGTGCTTGATAACTCTATGTGAGGTTCTATCACCCTCTCCCAAAAAAAATATTTGTGTGTGGCCTCCTGATTCACTAAATCTAGTACCCCCATTTCGCCCCTATGGGTGATACAGTCCACAATAGCTAAAGTAATGGTCAAGACATCTAAGAAAAGTGAATGAAAATGTGATTTCCTCTGCACACACCAAAAGCCTTGTACTATAGTCTATGCAGCCTTGGTGAACAGGCATCCTGGGTACCTCAGGGTGAGGGAGGTTCATATAGCTGATCCACATGAATAACACTGTTTACACCCTGCTTGATTAATACAAGGCCCCCTGCACCGTCAGATGCCACGTTTGCACCCTTTCTCCCACAGTGAGGACTGCAGCATAGACTCGCTGCATGTGTTGGCTTTCCTGATTTGCATGCCCCGCCCTCTTCTACTTTGCTCCACTACTCTGAGCTGTGCAGGCGGTTGTGCCTATTCCCTGTCATCCCTCTCTTTTCTACACTGACCTATTACTACCGTTCTTAAGGTGGAAATTGGGGAACATTTGTTACTGTGTACAATGATTCTGCAGTCCACTGCCACCCTAATAATGCATTTGCTGCTTGCAATTGCAGGGCACGTGATTCAAGCACATTCACTGTTCACATGCACTATAGACGCGTGTTCGCAATTCCTGCTGGTACTGATGCTCCTTGCAGAGTGGAATATCCTTACGGCGGCTGCACCCTCTTGAACTACCATGACCACTGTGCCCCCGCTGTGATAAAGATGCACGCTAAATGTGTGTTAGTCCTGAACTATGCTCTTATGTACCTCTTATCCTAGTAGAGAATGGAGTACGAGAATGTGAATAAAATGTGTGAACACTAAGGGTGTACCTTTGTTAATGCACATTTGATTTGTAATCTTTAACATGCCTTAAAATTGTTAGTGTGCATATGTAATCCATGTTAACCTATGAACGACTGAACTCACATATAATCAATCTGCATGTATTAGAAATTCTAACCTTACTTTAAAAAAGTTATTAAAGTGGATTTGTGAAACAAACTGAGAAAAGACCCAAAGACTGCTGAAAATGACAAATGAATAGAAAATGAAACAAACATTTTTATCCTGTGCACATTCCCAGGGAATATGGAGGAGGAGGGGAACAGCACTGGAAATATTCCCTTCTCCAGCCTTCTCTATAATTTTAACATACAAAAAGCAACAAAACGTCAATAAATATTAAAAAATTGACCACTTCCCCCACATACACACAAAACCCTGAAAAGCATATTTTCCTTCTTCTTTTTCTGTTTCTTGTCTCTCTCCACTAGCAGTTCCTGAAGACAATTTATTTTTATTTATTTATTTATATATATTTATATACCGCATCTTCCAAAGTTCAGTTGCGGTTTACAATGAACAACAATTAACAAAGTAAATTTTGTTTTACAGGGAACGTCATATTATAACAGAACATATTTACAAGGAACATCATATTATAAGTAAACAGTCAAACAATGTGAGATAAATACAAAGTGGCACAGATTAACTATATACAGTTTTTATATGTATATATATACATGGATGTGAAAGGATGTAAGCTGAGAGGTAATCATGGGTGTGTGTTTTTGTTTGTGTTAAAGGCTTTTGCTTAATGTGGACAATCCCCTTTTACAGAGTCAAGACAAATTCTCCTGGCAATTTCTATTAGTCTGTAGATATTGTCTACAGGTTCATCAGATCAGATATGCCATGGATTTTCATCTAGGTTTAAATTTAATAAATTCTCAGAGTCTGGGTGTCTTTTGAAAAAAAGCCCATATTGAAATTAACAGTCTTTTTTTTTAGAAATGTAGGTGCCAAGACTTATATTATAGCTCCATCATTAGGTGACCACCCAAACCCCACCCCCACAGTTGCAACATCCCCTGCAATCAGCCACAGAGCCTATGAAAACGCACAATTTCAAAGATCACACCAATCTCTAGCCTAGAACAACAATACATCTTATTGGAAAAATCAGACAGGAGTGCTATAGATTTCTGCAGACAATAAGGAGCATGTTTAGTAAAGCTTAGCAGATGATCATGGATGCTAGCGTGTGTTAAATGCCGACTTAGCTATAGGGATAAATTGAACTGTGGTGGTACTTAGCATGCTGTAACAAACTTAATGTGCACTAAGTGCTAATAAACATGCCCTTAAAATTAGCAGAATCCCTTACTTCAGCCACACACACAGAACATGGGCAAACCTTCATTTAATAAGGGCCGAGAAATTAGAAACAGAATCAAATAAAATCCCAAAATGGAAAACTTAAGAAACAAAACTATGAATAACGTTAATCACAACCCCTCTTACCCTCCCCCCCAACATCATTCACAATCCCTTCCCCACCCCAGATCCCCCTTGCTCTTACTAGGGGTCTCCTGGTAGTAGTGCTAGGGGTCAAGCTGCCCAATGAGGAGTGAATGTTCCTTATTTGGCAACTTCATCACTAGAGCTAACATCACTAGACAGCCACTAGGAGGTCAGAGGCACCGTTTTGAACCAGGCACCTGACAGGGAAAGCACAATGAGGAATCATTCCTGTCCTCCATTAGACATCAGAGAGATCCCCAATAAGAGCTGAGGGGAGTCCAGAGGTGAGGAAGGGGTTGTGATTGACGTTGGTGGAGCCTGGGGGGTAAGGCAGAGTGCTGTCGGCTTTTGCACCTACCCCTTGATGGGATATGGCATTTGTGCTTGCCTCAGGAGAGGTTCAAAAGCTGACAGACATTTTTCAAGCTGGACATGTCTTTCCAATCCAAAACAGGAAGTACGCATCTATGCTTGGAGCACCTCAAAAACATGTCCTTGCCATTCCTCCACCATGCCCCTTTTAAGTCTCTCTGTCCAAATAGCGGCTTTGGATGTTTATGAAATCTAGAACTATAACTACTGCTATTTGCACTTCTAGATGTTTCTAAAATGACCCCCTTAAAGTAGTGTACACTGTTGTCCCATATTTAATCCAAATGTTTATATTAAAAGAAATTCACATGGAAATACAGTATAAGGATCACTGTCATGCAGGAATGCTTCAAGGAATATTAGTCAGAGCAACTCGATTGCTGTGAGCATATATGGGCACTTCAATTGCAGTGTTCCTTAACATATGTCCACTGTAATGGACGTCATGTTATTCATTGAATTCCATGCATATATATGGTGTCTGTGAAAAAATTTAGGTCTGACAGGGTTAAATACCCACATCATGCATGCTCCATAGCTGGAATATACCAGCAGTTTCTAGCAAACTAACCAGCAGCGGAAGTAGCGCCACTACTACAGGCTCGTCCTCTCTCTCATGCAGTCTCCCACCGGAAACTTCCAAAGCCTTAGGAAGAGCAACCTCACAACTCTGATGCTGACAGCACACAACCAGCTGAGACAAAGCAGCAAAGATCCTCTTGTTCTATGCCCAAGAAATATAAATAGAGAAAGGCCAGATGATTCATGGAAAAAAGGGAAAGAGATAGTGACAAATCAAGCTCTGTCCCTGCCGCTGCGTGTCTCTTAATCGGAAGGATGAGTCTGAGGCTTCGGATACTAGCATTATGATGAGACAGGCAAAGCTAAATTAGTATGCAGGAAAGAGGATACGAGGCCCAGTAATGAGCTCTCAAGAAATGCCAGCACAAAACAAAGAAAACAAGCAACTTTTTTTGTAATTGCTTGGGGTTGTATTACCCTTCTCTAATAAGATACTGCTTGCATCTGGTTTTACTATCTTCATTTAAACGCTCTCTGCAAAGGTCTGCACAGGCTTACCTTTGGATGCATAATGAGGGGGCATACGACAAATACGCTGCAGTGAGTAGGTTCGTACCCCATGATCGTATTGAGGGGAATTTTAGAAAGGACATCCATGTGCAATCTGGGACGTTCAGGTGCAGATATGATTTCACAAACGTGGACGTGCCTGAGATGGGCGTCTGCCGGGGCATCTGCACAGACATCCCAAGAATAGAATTTCAGAACTTGGATGTCTAGGAATAGCCTAATGGTTAGAGTAGAGGGCTAGGAAGGGGGCAACTTAGTATTTGTGATTCCTCATTAGCAAAAGTCGATTAATATAAGCAGCCAATGTAAGATGTAAAGGTTCTAGATCTAACCTGCAAAAGGATTCCGATTTGTTTAGTTATTCATGTTATCTCTGTTTAATATTCAATGTAATATGTAAAATTGTTATGGTTAACTGTAAACTGCTTGGATTTTAAGATAAGTGGTCTATAAAAACAGACAAATAAATACATTAAATAAATAAGGTAGGGCTCAAATTCTACTGCTGTTTTGTTGAAATTGTGCTGAGTATTGAGGATAATGGAGTGCTTTCTCCTCTATACCCATTGGATGTTTTTCAGCCAAAACAAGCACTTTTCAGGTGCCTGGAACAGGTCTAAACGTAGACACGGGACATTTCTGAGATCTGGCGAGGATGTCCAGGTTCCTTGGAATGCCCCAGCCACACCTCCGTTCTGATTTGGACGTCCTCATGCTGGGAACGTCCACAGACCTAGCTTCTAAAATGGCTCTGGAGACGTTTCTGTGCTTTGAATGTTTCTATCTTCTTTTTGAGATATCCAAAGTATGAACAAGGCTTATAAAATGACCCCCATAGTATATAGTTATTACACAACCTTTGGCTATTTATGGCTGCCAAAGGCCCTACATTCCATGCTAGAATTAAAAATGGAAAATAATCCATTAACTACAGGGTTAACTAGTGATCAAGTGAGGCAAGCTGAAAACAAAATCTTAGTCCTTTAAGGAGAATCTGATTCTATATGAAAGGGAGGAGTAGCCTAGTGGTTGGGGCAAGGTACTTCAGGCTGGAAGGTCGGGGGTTCAGATCCCACTAGAGGACAGCAACCTTGGGCCAGAAGGACTGGGGTTTCTAGTCCCACAGATGCTCCTTGTGGTCTTGGGCAAGCCACTTAACCCTCAATTGCCCATGTTCCCTGTAAGTATGTGTATGTGTCTCATATCCCTGCGTGTTAAATGTATCCCCCAATTGTGTTGTGACCGCTTTGATTGAAGGATAAGGCGGTATACAAAACTGTCTAAATAAAATAAATAAATAAATAAATAAAAATAAATATGAGCCAATCGAGGCTGATTTCATTCTCGAGAATGAACAAGAAGTGACCTACTGGAACTATTTCCACAGTGGACATTAGGGTCCACTTGAGGGAGGAGTGGCCTAGTGGTTAGGACACAGTGCTTCAGGCTAGAGGACTGGGGGTTCAAGTCCCAGCTGAGGACAGCAATCTCAAGCTGGAGGGACTGGGGTTTCTAGTCCTATAGGAACTCCTTGTGGCTTTGGGCAAGCCACTTAACCCTCCACTGCCTCAGGTACACATAGATTGTGAGCCCCTTTGGGGATGAGAGAATACAGTATATCCAGTACCTGTTTGTAGTGATTACATAAGGTAAACCACTTTGATTGAAGGATAAGGTGGTATTAAAAAACAGTTAAATAAAATAATAAATAAATAGTTTGATGAAATGTTGGAGATTCAGGTTTTCTACAAAGAGTAGAGCAGCATGGTAGGAGTGAGCTGATTAAAAGAGAGAGAAAAAGAAGTGTGTCTACAGACTGTAATTACTGAAAAGGAGCATAGATAGTTTCCTATTCACTCTAGTGCAGATACGTTGGTTCTCTCAAAATTTCAAACAATCATAAGTGATTCTTATTCTGTTTTGCAGCTCTTTGTTGAGAGGTGCTATGTATTCAGCTTATGTTGTTGTTCTTGCATATTATATTGATTCTGGGCCCGATATTTAAAGGCATTCACATGGTTTACAGGAATGAGCAATTGCTTGAAACGACATAGGGGATTGTTAAGGGCATTTCCAATATTGTTTCATGTCATTTTCGAATAATAATGAAAGAACCCCTCCCCCAAACATGTTACATCTGTTGTTAATAGTACATACTACTGAGCAATAGTGCTCGTTATCTGGGCATGTGCGAATAGTGAATTTTATCACTCAGCTGTGAGCACTATTGCTCAGTAGTGTGCATTATCATTGAATATGTGCACTATTGCTCAGCAGTGTGCACTATTTGGCCATAGCACGCACTATTAAGTGAAAATAGCATGCACTAATAACATTTCCCTGAAACAAAATAAAAAAACAAAACAATAATAAAAATATCTTAAACGACACAGGAAACTAAGCAAAATGAAAAACGTTGGCCTGCACAGCCCTAGTGTCTGCCCAGTTGCAGATTTTGGTGTCATCCGCACAAAGACAAACCTTTCCCAACAGGCTCTCTGCAACAGGGCCGGCCCGTCCATTGAGCGAGAATGTTTTTTGCACAGGGCCCCGCGTTTCAGGGGGCCCCGCGCAAAAAACATTCTGATCCAAAAGTAAAATAAAAAATAAATTTAAAAAAGCTGTCTGCTGCCGCTTCCGGAGCCGCCGCGGCAGAATCGAGTGTGCCGCGGGGCCCCCCCTGTGCCCGGCAGAGCCTGCCCTCCCCTGTATCAGCTCTCTCTTTCCAGCGGCAGTCACACGCGCCGGCTTTCAGAGCGCGAGGGGAGAGTTTCTCCCTCGCTGCTCTGTTAAGCCCGCGGGGGCTGATGGGAACTTCCCATCAGCCCCCACGGGCTTAACAGAGCCGCGAAAGGGAAACTAGTCCCTTCGCGCTCTGAAAGCCGGCGCGTGTGACTGCCGCTGGAAAGAGAGAGCTGATACAGGGGAGGGCAGTTGTAGTGGGTTTGAAACAGATAGGTTTTCAGTTTTCGTCTAAATTCGTTCAGGTTGTTTGTGAGCCTTAATTCATGCGGTAGTTGGTTCCATTGGATTGGCGCTGAGTATGTGAACGCCCTATTGCTTGTTTTGGCCTTGACAGATCTTATGCTGGTCGGGATACATAGGGTGTTGAGATTCATAGTTCTCCTGCTCCTGTTGCTAGGTTGAATAGTGATTAGGTTATTGAGGATTAGGACTGGAAATGGGCTGGTGGGATTAGGACTGGAAGTGGGTTGATAGGGGGTTAGGACTGGTAATGGGCTATGGGGGGCTCAAACTAAAAATTGGGTGATGGGGGATTAGGACTGGAAATGAGCTGGTGGGATTAGGACTGGAAGTGGGTTGATGGGGGGTTAGGACTGGTAATGGGCTATGGGGGGCTTAAACTAAAAATAGGGATATGGGGGATAAGGACTGGAAATCGGCTGGTGGGATTAGGACTGGAAGTGGGTTGATGGGGGATTAGGACTGGAAGTGGGTTGATGGGGGGTTAGGACTGGTAATGGGCTATGGGGGGCTTAAACTAAAAATTGGGTGATGCGGGATTAGGACTGGAACTGGGCTGGTGGGATTAGGACTGGGAGTGGGCCGATGGGGAGGTTAGGACTGGTAATGGGCTATGGGGGGGCTTAAACTTAAAATTGGGTGAAGGCGGATTAGGACTGGAAATGGGCTAGTGGGATTAGGACTGGGAGTGGGCTGATGGGGAGGTTAGGACTGGTAATGGGCTGTGGGGGGCTTAAACTGAAAATTGGGTGATGGGGGATTAGGACTGGAAATGGGCTGGTGGGATTAGGACTGGGAGTGGGCTATGGGGGGCTAGGACTGGTAATGGGTTGAGGGGTTGCTAGGACTGGAAATGGGCTGAGTGGAAGGGGGCTTGAACTGCAAATAGCTGATGGGGACGGGGCTTGGAATGGAAATGGGCTGAGGGGAAGTGGGGGGCTTGAACTGCAAATAGCTGATGGGGACGGGGCTTGGAATGGAAATGGGCTGAGGGGAAGTGGGGGGCTTGAACTGCAAAAAGCTGATGGGGAGGGGACTTGGAATGGAAATGCGCTGAGTCGACGGCGGCCAGACCTGCACATAGCCGCTGGGACGGGGGGCGTGGAATGGGCTCTTAGGGGAGGGAGCTAGGACAGGAAATGGGCTGATGGAGGGGCTAGGATAGGACTGGGAATTGGGTGTTGGGGGGAGCTAAGATTGGAAATGGGCTGTGGTGGGGGCTTGGATTGAAATGGACTCATGGAGGGGCTAGAACTGGAAGTAGGCTCATGGGGGGCTTGGATTAGAAATGGGCTGAGTGGAGGGGAGCTAGGATTTAACATGGGCTGATGGTGGGGCTAGGAAAGGACTAGAAATGGGCTGATGGGAGGCTGGTATTGGAAATGAGCTGATGAAGGGACTCGGATAGGACTGAAAATGGATGGGGGAGCTAGGACTAGAAATGGACTGATGGGGGGCCAGGACTGGAAATGGGCTGATGTGGGGACTAGAAGGGAGCGGATACTGGGTGGGGCTGGAACTAAAAGGGAGCTGATGTTGGGGGAGATTAGAAGGGGATGGGGCTGGGAGTGTGAAATGGAGAGGGGAAAAATATTTTGTGTGGGAGGGAAGAAAAATGTACAATTGGCCGGGTATTGGGAGACTAAGTGGGGATTGAGGATGGAGGGGTAAAATTTGAGTGGATGAAATAGGAATGAGGAAAGAGCAAAAGGAGAAATATTATTATGTTAAAGCAGATGTAGAGAGAGAATGGAAAAAAAACTAGAAGAGAAGAAAGGACAAATGGACAGCAGACGATGGAGAGATAGCAGAAGACACAAATAAACCAGAAGAAAGTGGCTGGAACAATTGCAACTGAAAAAAATGCACAAAAGGTACAAAGATATCTCTTTATTTTGAATTTATTAACTGTAATATGTCAGCTCTGGGAAATGTGCATCATTAATGTCTGTGCTTTGTTTAGTACAAGAGGAAATTAATTTATAGCTTTATTTCTACATTGTTGTACATTTCAAGTTTGGCTTTTAGGGTTCCCAGTTTAATTATTGTCTTCCTGTTTCTAAATTGTGATTCCTTGTTTGGTGATGGTCTATGTTCTGCACGTGTAACTGAGCTGAGGTATTCTGTTTATGTAATTCCTATTTGACTTTGCCACTTGTTCTCTTTCCCCAGTAGGTCATGTATTGTTATTCTCTGAAATGTATTGGTTTAATATTTGCAGTGTTGCCTTTTGATAGGTAGGGTATGGTGCTTTATGAGTCCTGGTAGTGCTGCTAGGATACGGCGGGTTTGCTATGGGTTCTAAATGGGCAGTGTTTGTAGTAGTTCCTAATGTGCCTGGCGGTTGGCACTGTATTATAGTAATGTAGAAATCTTTTAGTCTGTCTTTATCCATACACTCATGAAGAGGCATGTTTACTAAAAGTTAGTGTATGGTAGCATTATGCAAATATTTATGCAAATGAGGCCCCGCACCGAGTCTCCGCACATGGCCCCGCACCCCCCTTGGGCCGCCCCTGTCCCTACCTATCTCCTCAGCCATCATCCCTTCCATCTCACATATTCTCAATCTTTCACTCTCCACTGCAATCTTCAAGCATGCTGTGATCATCTCTCTCCTCAAAAAACCTTCACTTGACCCTACTTGTCCTTCTAATTACTGATCCATCTCCCTTCTCCCATTCATTTCCAAACTTCTTCAATGTACAGTTCTCTACCGCTGCCTCAAATTTCTCTCCTCTCATGCCCTCCTTGATCTGCTCCAATCTGATTTTCATCCCTTTCATTCTACTGAAACGGCTCTTGCCAAAGTCTCCAGTGACTTTTTCCTGGCTAAGTCCAAAGGCCTTTACTCAGTTCTAATTCTTCCTGACCTTTCTGCTGCTTTTGATACTGTTGAGGAGGAGGAGGAGGTCAACACATTATCCTCTCTTGGTTTTAGGGGCTCTGTGCTGTCTTTGTTTATTTATTTATTTGTTTGACAAGTTTTTTATAACGGATTTTTTACAAGTCAAGCCGGTTTACAAATAACTTAATTCATTAACAGGAATACAACAAACAGCAGTGCACATTACATTGACCATATTGAAAACATTGAAGCTATTAACACATTTTCATAAGGGTAAATGAACTATGTACATAGCATGATGCAGGGCTATAAACTGCATGAATGCCAGTTGTGTGTGTTGGTTCTCTTCTTATATCTCCAATCACTCTTTCAGTGTTTGTTCTGTTGGTTCCTTCTCTACTGCTATCCCTTTTTCAGTTGGTGCACCCCAAGAGTCTGTTCTTGGCCCTTTCTTTTTCTCTCTCTACACCCAATCCCTTGGTGCTCTCATGTCTTCCCATGGCTTTCAGTATCATTTTTATGCTGATGACTCTCAAAACTTATCTATCTTCATAGAAACATGACGAGAGAGAAAGACCACATGGCCTATCTAGTCTGTCCTTCCATATCAACCACTACAACATTCCCCTGACATTTCTCTTACACTCCAAGCTCATATCTCTGCCTGCTTATCTGACATCACTGACTGAATGTCACCGTTGTCTGAAATTGAACATGGCTAAAACCAAACTTCTTATCTTTCCCCCTAAACCCTCCTCTCCCCAACCTCCTTTCTCTATCACTGTTGATAATACTCGTCTTCTTCCTCTTTCCTCAGCTCACAACCTTGGAGTCGTTTTTTACTCCTCCCTTTCCTTCTCCACACATATTCGATAGATTGCTAAAACCGGTCATTTTTTTTCTCTATAACATTAACAAAATTTGCCCCTTCCTCTCTGAACACACTACTAAAACTCTTGTTCACTCTTTAGCTATCTCAAATCCAGGGGTGGCCCAATGCCAATGGGAGTACGGGGCCATGTGCAGAGACTCGGTGCGGGGCCTCATTTGCATAAATATTTGCATAATGTTACAATACACTAACTTTTAGTAAACATACTTCTTAATGAGCATATGGATAAAGAAAGACTAAAATATTTCTACATTACTATAATCCAGTGCCAACCGCCAGGCACATTAGGAACTACTACAAACACTGCCCATTTAGAACCCATAGCAAACCCACCGTATCATAACAGCACTACCAGGACTCACAAAGCACCAGACTCTACCTATCAAAAGGCAACAGTGCAAATATTAAACCAATACATTTCAGAGAATTAGAATACATGACCTACTGGGGAAAGAGAACAAGTGGCAATGTCAAATACAAATTACATAAATAGAATACCTCAGCTCAGTTACACATGCAGAACATAGACCATCACCAAACAAGGAATCACAATTTAGAAACAGGAAGACAATAATTAAACTGGGAACCCCAAAAGCCAAACTTGGAATGTACAACACCACTGTAGAAATAAAACTATAAATTAATTTCCTCTTGTACTAAATAAAGCACAGATGTTAATGATTCACATTTCCCAGAGCTGACATATTCCAGTTAATAAATTCAAAATAAAGAGAAATTTTGTGCATTTTTTTTTCAGTTGCAATTGCTCCAGCCACTTTCTTCTGGTTTCTTCGTGTCTTCTGTTAACTCTCCATCATCTGCTGTCCATTTGTCCTTTCTTCTCTCTTCTAGTTTTTTTTTTCCATTCTCTCTCTACATCTGCTTTAACATACTAATCTTTCTCCTTTTGCTCTTTCCTCATTCCTATTTCATCCACTCAAATTTAACCCCTCCATCCTCAATCCCCACTTACTCTCCCAATACCCGGCCAATTGAAGATTTTTCTTCCCTCCCACACAAAATATTTTTCCCCTCTCCATTTCACTCTCCAAGCCCCATCCCATTCTAATCCTCCCCCAACATCAGCTCCCTACTAGTTCCAGCCCCACCCAGCATCCGCTGCCTTCTAGTCCCCGCATCAGCCCATTTCCAGTCCTAGCCCCCCCCATCAGCCCATTTCCAGTCCTATACTAGCCCCACCATCAGCCCATTTCAATCCTAGCTCCCCCATCTATTTCCAGTCCTATCCGAGTCCCTCCATCAGCTGATTTCTAGTCCTTTCCTAGCCCCACCATCAGCCCATGTCAAATCCTAGCTCCCCTCCTCAGCCCATTTCCAATCCAAGCCCCCAATGAGCCTACTTCCAGTTCTAGCCCCTCCATGAGTCCATTTCATTCCAAGCCCCCACCACAGCCCCTTTCCAATCTTAGCACCCCCAACAGCCCATTTCCAGTCCTATCCTAGCACCTCCATCAGCCCATTTCCTGTCCTAGCTCCCCCCCAGCCCATTTCCAGTCCTAGCCACCTCCCCTCACAGCCCATTTCCAGTCGTATCCTAGTACCTCCATCAGCCCATTTCCAGTCCCTAGCCCCCCCATCAGCCCATTTCTAGTCAGCCCCCCCATAGCCATTTACCAGTCCTAACCTCCCCATTAGCCCATTTCCAGTGCTAACCCCCTGCATCAGCCCATTTCCAGTCCTAGCCCCACATAGCCCTTTAAAAGTCCTAACCCCACCATCAGCTCATTTCCACTCCTAACCCCCCATCAGCCCATTTCCAGTCCTAGCCCCCCATCAGGCCATTTGCAGTCCTAGCCCCCATAGCCCATTATCAATCCTAACCCCCCCCATCAGCCCACCTCCAGTCCTAACCCCCCCATCATCCTTTTTCCAGTCTTAGCCTCTCCCATAGTCCATTACCAGTCCTAACCCCCCCCATAGCCCATTACCAGTCCTAACCCCATCAGCCCACCTCCAGTCCTAACCCCCCATAGCCCATTACCAGTCCTAACCCCCCCATAGCCCATCACATCCTAACCCCCCACAGCCCATTACCAGTCCTAACCCCCCCAGTCTATTTCCAGTCCTAGCCCCCCATAGCCCATTAACAGTCCTAACCTCCCATCAGCCCACCTCCAGTCCTAATCCCCCCATCAGCCCATTTCCAGGCTTAGCCTCCCCCATAGCCCATTACCAGGCCCAACCCCCATCAGCCCATTTCCAGTCCTAGATCCCCCCAAGTCCATTACCAGTCCTAACTCCCCTTCCCCCCATCAGCCCAGGGAAACTTTAAAAGAAAAAACTAACTTGCTGCTGCTGCTGCTGCCACTGCCCTGGCGGCGGCAGAATCAAGTGTCTCCCGCGGGGCCCCCGCCCACCCAACAGAGCCCTCCCTCCTTTCCGGCAGAGCCCTCCCTCGATCACTCTACTTGGCACAGCTTTCAGAGCCACGAAGGGAAGGTTTACCTCTCGCGGTTCTGTTAAGCCGGCCGGGGCTGATGGGAAACAGGAAATGCCTGTTCCCTTCAGCCCCAGTGGGCTTAAAAGAGCCGCGAGAGGGAAAGAGTCCCCTTCGCGGCTCTGAAAACCGCACCGAGGAGAGTGATCGAGGGTGGGCTCTGCCGGACAGGAGGGAGGGCTCTGTTGGGCAGGTGGAGGCCCCGTGGGAGACCGTGGGCGGCAGCGGCAGCAAGTTAGTTTTTTCTTTTAAAGCTTTCCTGGGCTAATGGGCAGAATGTTGTTTGCTCGGGGCCCCCTGAAATGCAGTGCCCTGTGCAAACAACATTCTTGCTCAATGGACGGGCCGGCCCTGTTCACATCTTGACTATTGCAACCTCCTCCTTGCTCGTCTCCCTCAGAGACATCTCTCTCTTCTTTAGCCTATTCAGAACTCTGCTGCACGGCTAATCTTCTTCTAGCCCCAATATACTCATATAACTCCTCTTCTGAAATCACTTATTGACTCCCCTTCTGTTTCTGTATCCATTTCAAACTTCTCCATCTAACCTATAAAAGTATTCACTCTACTGCCCCTTACTACCTTTCCTCTCTCCCCTCTCCCTACAAACCTCCCCGCGAGCTCCGCTCCTCCTCTGACTTTCTTCTCTTGATTCCCTTTTCTTCTACTGCCAACTCCAAATTTCGATCTTTTCACCTTGTTGCTCCTTATGCCTGGAACAAACTTCCTGTATCTTTACATCAAGTCTCATCTCTCTCCCTCTTCAAATCCATGCTAAAGACTTACCTCTTCGAGGCCGCTTTTGGATCCTAATCTCTTGTTCCCCTTATGTCTCCTTTCCCTATTGAACCCCTTATTTCTCTTGTATTGTGCTGTTTGTCTTAACTAGATTGTAAGCTCTATGAGCAGGGACTGTCTTCTATATGTGTTTGTGCAGTGCTATGTACGCCTTATAGCACAATATAAATGATTAATAATAGTAGTAATAGTAGTGGTAGTAATTCTGAGTGGACTCAACAATATATTGCACGCTTTAACTTTCAAATCTTGAAGGTTGGATTGTCCTAACTTTGCTCAAAGTGTTTTTTTTCTAAGTAGCTGCTAATCACCCATATTTAAAATTACAAGATTCATTACTAATAGAAAAGCAACACAAAGATGTTTATCATATTAATGAAAGAACCTTATGTTAGTGAGCTTATAAAATCTGAGCTCCTAATGACACTTAAGCAATTAAAAGAAATGACATATTAATTCAGAGGAAAATCTTGCAAAAAAATGAACTGGTATGCAGAGAACAATTAAATGTACTTCCAAAAGGTTAATGCAGCAATTTACCATGTCTTAATATTTTAATTTTGATAATTGTTCAGAATTGTCCCATATGACAAAAGCCATTTATCTACTATACACTGTGTTCTACAATCATTCCACGTTTGAGGCTACGTTTAACATATACAGTACTTTTCCTGGGCAGCCTTCTCTTAGCCAACAAGCTGAAAGATAATACCTATTAAAAGTCAGTTATTTTCAAATTGTCATCTTGCACAACATTCATCGGTTGCTGTACCAGCATCCAGTATCTTCCAGATAAAAATTAGGCCGCTTAACAGCTTGTCAACAGTAAAGATGAATACCAGTCAAGCACAGCATAGATGGGTTGTTGCCTGCTGGACTATCCATTTAGACATGGCACAAAGATTTACTCATAGGAAGGTTGGCTTCATTTTTGAAGTACCTTCTGTAAATTAAAAAAAAATCTATGTTATGACCTAGAACTATGAAATCTTTCCAATATCAGTGACCCCCACCCCCTTGGGATTTAGAATAGTAGTGTAAGTGAGGCTGAAGGGGCCTTGAAGGCCTGCAGAAAGGTAAGGCCGAGGAGCCCTAGAAAGCTCGCTGGAAAGTGGAACAGGTGGGAGGGGCCCAGGAGATATCTCCTCCTAGAGGAGGGAGGAGATTGTAGAGAAAGCATAGTTACTTACCTGTAACAGGTGATCTCGGGGAACAGCAGGAATTTAGTCTTCACACATGGGTATCGTCGATACCGACGGAGCCTGCGCGGGAACGCTCCCCAGCGTCCAATAGGAATGCTTTTGGAAGCATCCCACAGCACCTGCGTGCTGCCTTCCCGCCTTTCCCAACTGTCCCTCTCCAGTTGAGTTTAAAGCTGAGACAAAGAGAGAGGGAAATAGAGAAAGAGAGAGAGATACAATTCCTAGGGGAGGTGGGTGGGTTGTGAAGACAAAATTCCTGCTGTTCCCGGAGATCACCTGTTACAGGTGAGTAACTATGCTATCTCCAGGAACAAGCAGGAATGTAATCTTCACATATGGGGACTCCCTAGCTACAGATGCCAGGGAGAAGGCCCCAGAAGTTGTGTGCTCCTATGAAAGGGCTCCACTTCCCCCCATGGATCTCTGGCATCCTACCAGGGATGGTGGGTAGGAGTTGATTAAGTATGGAACAGGTGTTGAAGAACAGCCTGACCAAACAAGGCATCCTGGTGGGAGTCCTTGTCTAAGCAGTAATGTGCTGTGAAGGTATGAACCGAAGCCGAAGTAGCTGCTCGACAGATGTCGTCGATAGACACAGAGTGAAGATGAGCCATAGAGACTGCCATGGCTCTCACATTGTGAGCTGTGACATGGCCTTCAAAAGGAAGGTTCTTACTCTCATAGGCAAAAGAAATACACTGTGCAATCCAGCTGGACAGTGTTCTCTTGGAGACTGGAAGTCCCAAATGAGAAGGATCAAAAGCAACAAAGAGTTGAGAGGACTTTCTATGTTGCTGTGTCCTTTGCAAGTAAAAGGCCAAAGCCCTTTTACACTCCAAAGTATGAAGATTCCTTTCTGCATTTGAGGCTTGAGGCCTTGGGAGAATACAGGAAGGTAAACCGCTTGGTTTAAATGAAAAAGTGACACCACCTTTGGCATAAAGTGTGGATGAGTCCTAAGGACTACCTTATCATGATGGAACCTTGTATAAGGAGGATCAGCCACCAACGCTTGCAATTCACTGATGCTGCGTGTTGATGTGATTACAATAAGAAAGATGGCCTTCCAGGAAAGGAATTTCAAAGAGGTAGTAGCTAATGGTTCAAAAGGCGGCTTCATGAGCTGCCCAAGAACCAGATTTAAGTCCCATGCCACCGGTGGAGGCTTAATGGGAGGCTTAGTTAAAAGAAGGCCTCTCATAAATCTCACTATGAGAGGATGAGAGGAAATAGGTTGTCCATTTAGAAACATAGAAACATGATGACAGAAAAAGACCACATGGCCTATCTAGTCTGTCCTTCCATATCAACAACTACAGCAGTCTACTTTTTACCTTTAGAGATCCTCTGTGTTGGTCCCATGCTTTTTTGAATTCAGTTACTGTCCTCATCTTTACCACCTCCACTGGGAGACTATTCCATGGATCCACTACTCTTTCCGTAAAGAAATATGAGTTCTCTGATGTATACGTGTTTTCGGTGCAGGCATGTTCACCCCCCTGAAGCAGCGTCTGCGAAACGCTAAGAGGGACGTCTGATGTGGCGTCGGGGTTGATATTTAATGCCATCTTCTGTCACACTGAAGCTGAGGACTGCCATTTTTACTGATGGGTTTTCTGCTCTTTTTGTGCTGTTTGAGCAGTGGCTGTTAAGAGATATATGATATATGATATGCTGTTGGTTTGCTATTGAGGGTTTAAAGTATCTGTTATTAGCTATTATGTAGCAACTTTAATGATATATTTTATCTTATGTCTCTGTTATTATTATAATTGGAATCTGTAAGAGCTGTTGCCCCATCAGGATTGTATTTGTCTATAAGCTTTTTCAGTACTGTTGATGGATGGTGGGGGTAGGTCACAGACCGTTGATGCTATCTTTCCCCTTGGTTTTTACTGATGTCCGGTATTTCCGGTTTTGAAGTATTACTGAGACCCTGGGGCTTTTGTCTGAGGTCTGTGCTCCCCTATCACCACAGTATTGTTAGCTTGTTTAGTGCAATATTATTCAATTGCTACATTTGGTTAAAGTAGTGGAGTTGTCTGTGTTTGTATGTGGTATCATATCTAAACTCCGGTAAGGCCGTGCATATTCAAGAGTTTTGAATGCCTGGAAGATACACCGCAAGGAGATGAATCTGATGCTCTCTGGTGAGGGCCCATAGTCGCAAAGCTTCGTTGCATAGAGACAGAGAGCCTGTTCTGCCCTTCTTGTTCACATAGAACATGGCTACTTGATTGTCCATTTGAACTAGGACTGTCTTGTAGCTGAGCTGGGTGTGGAATACTCGAAGAGCAAGGAAGATTGCTCTGAGTTCTAGGAGATTGATGTGTAGATAGGCTTCCTGTGCAGTCCAGGTACCCTGGGTAGAGAGGCCTTGCAGGTGGGCTCCCCAACCCACCTGTGAGGCATCTGTTGTTAGAGTGGCTTGGGATGGGGGTTGCTGAAAAGGAGAGCCCACCAAAAGGTTTTGGGGTGACTGCCACCATTGGAGGGACAAAATAAGGCGATCGGAGTTTGCTATTTTGTCTGACAGGCAACCTGATGCCTGAGTCCACTGAGTGGATAAAGTCCACTGGGCTGCCCTCATATGGAGGCGAGCATAAGGAACCACATGCACGGTGGATGCCATGTGGACTAGCAACTGTAACATTTCCTGAGCAGTGAGGTGAGGTTTTAGCACTGCTTGGGAAACTAACTGCACAATGCGATGGCAGCGGGGCTGTGGAAGGTAGGCCCTTGTCTGTCTGGTATCCAGCACAGCTCCTATAAACTCCAGGGACTGAGTGGGAGCAAGGTTGGATTTTGGGAAGTTTATGACAAGTCCCAAATACTGAAGGATGCGCATTGTGCGAGAGAGAACAACCCTGGCCTCTGGCTCTGAAGGGCCTCGAAGGAGCCAGTCATCTAAGTAAGGGAAGACGAATATTCCTAGGGTGCGGAGAAATGCTGCCACCACAGCCATGCATTTTGTGAATACCCTTGGTGCAGAGGCCAGGCCAAAAGGAAGAACCCTGTATTGGTAGTGCTTCCCTTGTAACAGAAAGTGAAGGGACTTTCAATGAGTTGGATGGATGAGAACATGAGTGTACGCATCCTTGAGATCTAGAGAACAAAGCCAATCCTGACTCTGAAGGTATGGCAGCAGAGTTCCTAGAGAAATCATTTTGAACTTCTCTTTGAACAGGAATTTGTTCAATTCTCTGAGGTCTAAAATGGGTCTGTGTCCTCCTGTTTTCTTTGGAATAAGGAAATAAGGGGAGTAAACCCTGTACCCCATTGGGGAATGGGTACCTCTTCTATTGCCCCCTTGGGCAAGAAGCATGGTGACCTCTTGACCTAACTGGTCGTTGAGAGAGGTCTGAGAATTGAACTGTCTTACCAGTGTAGGAGGGGGCATGCTGAGGAAATGAAGCTTGTACCCCTCTCTTATAATAGACAGAGTCCAATTTTCTGCTTTTATCTGACCCCATCTGGGGGCAAAATAACATAACCTTCCTGGTATGGAGGAGGGTTCTTGGCCGTTCAGGGCCAGGAAGGCAAAATTCTCTAGATAGGAGTCAAAGGCCCTGTGGAGGCTGAGTCTGCTGAGCCGGTTGAGGCTTAGCTGCTTTTGTCTTTCTTTGTCTAGGTTGTTGTTGCTGTCCCTTCTGGGCAGACTGACCTAAACGATGCCCCTGTTGGGTATAAGAGGGATACAACTTCTTCTTCTTACTGAAGAATGGTTTCTTAGAGGATTTTTTCCTCGCAGGATCAGCTGTAGATTTAGACAATCTATCCAAAGTGATATTGTCAGCATCTATCTCATTAGCTTTTTCCTGCCAATTCTTGCCAAAGAGATTCTCTCCTGTGCAAGGAATATTCCCTAGTTTATCCTGTACCCAAATTTCCAAGTTAGATGCCTGGAGCCAGGCAATCCTACGTGCACCTATGGCAATAGCAGAGGTTCTGCTTATGCACTCAAAGCAGTCAAAAGCTGCACGATTCACAAACTTGGAAATATCCTGAGCATGTTTGACAAGGGCAAGATAATCTTGCCTCTTATCATCAGGAAGGAGAGGGCTCATAAGCTCTAAATCTCCTGTGACCTCCTTAAGGAACATTCCCATATATAAGATATAGGAACTGATCCTAGCAGAAAGCATGGAAGCTTGGAAGGTTTGACGTCCAAAGGTGTCAAGAGTCCTACACTCACGTCCTGGAGGATTAGATGCATGCCTTTTTGCACTCTTTATCCTTCTCATTGCTGACTCCACCACCATGGAATGATCTGGCAATTGAGTCTTCTGAAACCCAGGACAAGGAGGAACTTGATACATGGTGTCGAGTCTTTGAAAGTGAGGAGATGTGGTTAGAGGTGTTTCCCACATCCTTAACATGAGATCATGCAAGATCTCATGAATAGGTAAGGTAGCTGCCTCCTTGGGAGCCTTAGGGTATTGCAGGATTTTTAATTCCTTTGCCCTAGGCTCTTTTTCAGGAGCCACTGTGATGGAAAGACCTTGAGCCACATCTCGTATAAAATCCTGAAAGGACATATCCTCTGGTGGAGACATCCTACACTGAGGAGAAGAAGAATCCTTAGGAAGAAGTACTCTGGTATCGGCAGAGTTTTCAGAGTCTTCAGACTCATCCGAGGATTCAAAGTATCTCCGATCCGGGTGATCGTGCAAGGCACGGTACCGGTACCGATCGAAGTTGGTATCGGAGTGGTCCAGTATTGACCTGTCGATACCGGATGGATACGCATGACTCGGTCCCGGTAGAATACCTGCCGATGTCGATGCAGTCGGTGCCGGTACCGGTTGAATTGTCTGAAGCGGTTTCAATGGCATCGAGGCCGTGAGAAGAGCCGCCAGACTGCGTTCAATAGCCAAGAATATCTGGTCTATCGATGCTGCCGATGCTTGGGTATCGGTACTGGAAGAAGCGGCCAGTACCCCAGAGCATGGCACCAGTAGTTCTGCCGAGGTTGAAGCCTTGAGAACATCCTGGAGCCCCGTTAGTGCTTTGGAAGCCGAAGCCTCCCGCCGGGGCAATTTTGCCAGTGAAAGTCCCTCAAGGGCAATACCAGAGGCATCTCGCTGTCTAGAAGGAGATCTACCCTTTGAGGATCGGCTAGATTTATGTTTAGTTACCTCAGATCCATGGGAGGAAGACGAAGCCCTGGACGACGTCGATGCCATGGAGGGAAAAAGGCTGCTAAGCTTAGCAGCTCGGTTCTGTCGGCCCCTTTTCGACATCATCCCACAGGCAACACACTCTGAAATAGAGTGGTCAGGACGTAAACATTTGAGGCACCACTCATGGGTGTCGGCGACGGAGATGGTACCGCCACACTTAGAACACTTTTTAAAACCCGAAGCGGGTTTTTCCATTCTGAAGGAAAGGTTGGGCCTCGTGCCCAAAATGGCACGTAGCACCTGAGAGAAAATTACTGGAAAGACTCCAGAAAAAAGATTTTTGGGGTTTTTTTTAGAAAAGAAAGAACCACCACCGGCGGTACCGGTGTAGCATCGAGGGAAGGCAGACGCGACCACAAAAAAGAAGAATAGAAGGATTTTTTTCTGCGGTGACAGGATGTGAGACCTGTTGGCGCCACAGAAAACGAAGAACTGGAGAGGGACAGTTGGGAAAGGCGGGAAGGCAGCACGCAGGTGCTGTGGGATGCTCCCAAAAGCTTTCCTATTGGACGCTGGGGAGCGTTCCTGCGCAGGCTCCGTCGGTACCGACGATACCCATATGTGAAGACTACATTCCTGCTTGTATTTCTGGAGATATGAGGTAGGCCGGGGTATAACACTCTAGTCTGTATGCGAATTGAGGTCTTTGACAGAGTCACTGAACCATGGATTAGAAGAAAAGAAGGGGAGATGGCCCAGCAGAGACCTAGCTACCAAAAAACAGCCACCCCATCTGGAAAGCTACAAGGGGAGGATTGTCCAGAGTGAGTCCTTAGGTGATGGAGAAATTGAGAGAGGCTGGTCCGCCCGGGAACAAGTACAAGGTACAAGGTGATGAAAAAGAAAGGGCAAGATCACTGTTGTAAAAAAAGTCATTCAATATTCAAGATTGAATGAGTGAAGAGAAATAGAATATTGGACTTAGGAATCTGGCAGATTGACGGGAAGAGGTGTCTAACACTAAACCAGTTCTGATCCCTCCAGTCTAAAGGGACTGAGGATGAGTGGTGCTGGGGTGCCTCCATCAAGATAAGTACTGGTATTTTCAGAGGCAGAGAGTGGGTGAACTGGCCGAGGGACAGAAGAGCTCAGAGCCTGTCTCACTGTAAATACATCTGCCACCTTCCAAGCTACAGGACTGATCCACGACAGATAGTGCCTCAGATCCTTAGCTCCAATGATAACTGTATTAAGAAAGGGCTGTGTTCAAGTTTAAACTGTGGAAAGATAATCACTGTTGAGTTAACCTGTTAACTGTTTGAAGTCTACACCAGAAAGTAAAAAGGGGATTCAGAAGCTAGCACTACCTCAGAGACTGTTCTATTACTGCCTGAGAGTGCATGGATATCTGCTACCTGAAAGCGAGAGTGTGATAGTGTTGCAGCAGAGCGCAGACAAACCAATAATACCAGGAGTCTGTTCAGAATGTCCAAATCATTTATTTGTGCACAAGTCTCAAGCAAATTCAAAATGGCTGAGCGATGTTCTCTGGCAATACAACAACTTTTATAGATTTTTACTCCATTCTAGGTATAGAAAAACATTTCATTGGTCCCGGTAACCTCCCGTACCTCCCGTACCTCTTCTATTGGTCCCGGTACTGATATGATTATCCATTTATGTTCTTTGAGTGGGCTCAGCACCTGCTCACCCCCCTTCTAGTCCCAATTACAATGGTCAGTTCACCAACTTGTTACTTTCCTACTTTCAAGGCTATTGGGCTAGTTAGTACGTGTAGGAAAGCAGGGCTCTGTAACTTCTCTGTCAGCAGTTTCAATTAAATTCCTTGTAGATGTATTTTCTTATCAGTGGCTTTTAAACATATTTTTCTGTATTTTTCCATCTGTTCTGCTTGTCTAAGCTAAATTCAATACTTTTCTGAGTTCTAATTCTATAGCAGCATATTGGGGGATGTGCTTCCTATGGGCCTCTCCACAGACTTCATTTACAGGTCAAGCTAGTTAGGTCTGTCTGTTTAGTTCAATTAGCATGGAGCATAGGCCTTCGCCTACCACAATAGATCTCCTGCCCCAAGAACCCAGTAAAATCCAACGTGATTTATAAATGTATTTTATGTGAACCCCGTCCATCTAGCCAGGTCAAAGAGGTTACATTTAGTCCTATAGTCGGGTGTACTTGGTCACATTGAATAACATATGGCCTAGTTACAAATAGCAGACACTAACCATTAGCCCATCTTGTAAACATGCTGCTATTTGTCTGCTGAAGAACACACATTTTTATACTGAGCAACAGGAGATATAGTCTATACCCTAACGCAGGGGAGCACTAGCATATTCCCTAAGCTGTAAAGAGCAGTGAGGGGGAACAAAATCAGAGAGAAACATCTAGGCAGAGCCCCGATCAATCTAACAAATAGGCCTGTGTACAAAGTGATTTTTTTTTTGGGGGGGGGGGGGGTTCGTTGTGATTGTATTCCTACCAAGAACATAAAATATTTCTGCAGGTGCATATCTCCATATTTATGCACACACTATCAATATGTGCACACACAAGCAATTTGCCATATGAGCCCAAAATGCACAAAACTACTAACAAAGAAACTACAGCATACAACGGTTTCTTTTTTATTTGTCTGAATTCTAGCTTTCTGACATGAGTAGAGCTTGAAAACCGAAAGTCTTTAAAACTGATCGTGATACTCAGCTGTTCTAAATCAACACATTTTCCCTTCCTGGGTGCTGGCACAGGAATAACAATGACAAAATCAAGATGAGATCCAAGCAGTGCAGTCATAAAATGATAATCATTTAGTGTGCAACGGCAGCCAAGAAAGCAAATAGAATGCTAAGAATCATAAGGAAAGGAATGGAGAATACCAAGGCTATTATGATGCCTCTGTATCGTTCCATAGTGCGACTGCACCTTGAATATTGTGTGCAATTCTGGTCGCCATATCTTAAAAAGGATATAACGGAATTAGAAAAGGTACAGAGAAGAGCCAACAAAATGGTAAAGGGAATGGAAGGATACCCTTATGAGTAGAGGCTGAAAAGGTTAGGGCAACTTAGAAAAGAGATGGCTGAGGGAAGATATGATAGAAATTAATGAATGGAGTGGAACAGGTAAATGTAGATCAGTTGTTTACTACTTCAAATAGTATAAAAACTAGACATTCAATAAAGCTACAATGTAGCCCATTTAGGACTTAGAAGAGAAAATATTTTTTCACTCAACGAGTAATCAAACTCTTGAATTCATTATCAGAGGATGTAACAAAAGCTGTTAGCGCAGCTGGGTTTATAAATGGTTTGGACAAGTTCCTGGAGGAAAGGTCCATAAACCATTATTAAAGAGGACCCAGGAAATCCACTTCTTACCCCAGGATATGCATTGTGGAACCTGTGTGCTTTTCTGGGAATCTGCCAGGTACTTGTGACCTTGATTGGCCACTATTGGAAACAGGATACTGGACTTGATAGACCTTGACCCAGTATGGCATTTCTTATGTTCTTATAAAGGACACACATAGACAATCTCAAGCTCACTTAGAGAGGCTTTTGTTGTAAGATATGCTGAGTACTCCCATTTTAGCTTTTCAGGTGAGCTGAAATGGGAATAAAAATTTGTACTAAAATTCATTTGCAGCTCAATCCATTAACAGGGGCAGGAGCCAAGATGGTGGTGTGAGCCAAGGTAAACTAAAGGAACATTTGTTGAGTCTTTCCAGTTACCTATATTGAGTTTGCCTTGAACTTTAGTTTTGACTGCCTATTGGAGCTAGTCAGTCTGGTGTCTAAATAAGTACTCCAAATAAAACTCTTGCCGTAATGTCTTCCTCTGGAGGAGAGTCAGAAGGAACTCCAAGTCAAATTTCAACTATCCCTATGGTTAGTATGCCAAAGCCTGTCTTGGCTAAACCCCCCAGGGGTATCCTTAGACACCGTTGGGACAATTGCTTCTTTAACTACTTGATCCATGGATTCAAGTATCTTATCACGAGGTATGAAAGCGCTCAAAGGAGAGGTGGCTTAGTGATTACAAAAGCAGTTTTCAAACAAGGGAAGTCAGAATTAAAATCCCACTTCTCCCACTGATATTGTCTCAGACACAGCTTGGACTGTGAGCCCATTTGGGTATGGAAATAACTTATGTACATGAAAGCAACTCGCCTTGAACTTGGATTTGGAAAAAAGAGAATAATAAATCTAATTTCAAATTCAAATCTAAACCCAAAACTTGGAGACCTGCTCTAAGAGGGATTGGATAGGATGTCAGTGATCTTAACTGCATTAATTCAGGATACATCTATACTGCATCTTGAAATACACCAGCTGAAGAAGTCTGCAAGACATCTGAATCTTTGCATCTTCAACTTCTTCAGGGTTCCTGTGATATGTCATATGACTTATTAAAACGAAGATTTGGTAGAATTTTTTAAAATACATTTGAAGCTTCTCCAATAGTGAATAAGATTTAATGATTTAATTTACTATCTTCCTGTTAAGGATGTGCATTCAATTAGTGCTTTCAGTTTGAAAAATTGTCTGGGCCTGATATTTGGCACAATTAACGTGGTTAGCAGACCTAATAGCAGTGTTAAGCACGACGACTGGGATATTTCATGACACTAATGCAGTTAGTGGCGCTGAATATCCATGCATGTCACCACTGAATGGTCCAATGCTTGCCGGCTATCATTGGGAAGTTCCGGGAGCAGAGCGGAGTCCAGCGATAATTGGTCAGCGGCAAAATTCGGTCACTGCCCAGTTATTCCTAAGCAATGAAAGTTAGGCATCTTAAAGGCTGGCCTAACCTTTACTGCAGAAACTAACAAGGCAGCGACATTATATATCTGGGACTTAAGTTCAGTGGCAATGGCTATTGCACTTTAAAAGGGCTATCCGCCACCACAGCTGAATCCCCCCTCCTCCATATGTATGAAGAATATGCATGAAATAGATTTTATGGTCTTATAACAAGTACCTGTGAGAGAAATCCCAAAAGACATGTATTTTAAGCTTAGGCACCTATGTACTTTTATGAAATAGACTCCCAAATCCAGCCTTCATAATGTAGAAATGGTGACACACAAATTTACACCTGTTCCAGAAAAGGCAAAAATTGGTGCATCTAAAGGGCAATTTTCTAAGGAGCTGCCTACATTTGCACATGAACAATGCATATAAATCTAAGACTTTTAGTCATATACGTACAGTATATAAGTGAGCACTTAACGAATGCAGATGATGTCATTGCTATTTTGTAAGTACACACACATCCGATCTCACATACCTTTACTGTGGGCACGCAGAGGGGCAAAGTGCAAGGTTATGCACATAAATGATAAAATCTTGGACTTTACACACGTTTTTTACAAATTTCGGCATAGGAATATATACTAGCCCTAGAGCTGGTATTAGTGATTGCGCCTTAAATTAATGCACAGTGTTGGCCATTTATATTAACATTATACTAACTAAAGGAAGTCAAAACAAGGTGCTAAAATGGTTTCACTCCTACCTGTCTTATCAACAGCAACAAGTAAAAATGGGACCCAACACATCATCTCCTTATCTCCAAACGAAGACATACGGCAGGGCTCAACACTATCATCACTCCTTTTCAACAGCTACCTGCAACTGTGGCAGGCTATGGCCTAGCATGGCCTGCTATTATGAAAGGCCTGTATGTTAGGCCTGGATCCTAACTCCCATTATAGCTAGAAAAGAACCAAAAATTGATGAGAAATGAGAAAACTGTTTTAAACTGCTTAATAAGAAGTTTTACATGAATTCATAAGTCTTTCATTATTCTCTTGTGTGCAAAAGAAAGAAATGTTTCAATACATGCATTCCTGGAGCTAGGGATAACCTTGCAGTAGAGAAGTATCAAAATCAAGAACTGCACCATTGTTAGAACAATCCTGAGGGAGGGGGCTGGTTGCTAGGCCCCAGAGGGATTTCTGAATGGACAGGTGCAGGGAGCGTGGAACCAATTGGAAGTATGCATGTATCAAGCTAGAACCAATAAAATGTTCTCATGTATCAAACTAAAAAAGAGGTATAAATGGTTATGTCTCTGTAAAAACTTTGCTCAGTTCTTTTTGAAGCTTTGACTGACTGGGTCTGTGCACAATAAACTGGCTTGGACCCTGTCAATTGACTCCTGGATTTATTCATTGATTGCACTTTGCTGCAGCATATTCTTGGTGCATTGGCCGGGAAGTGCGAGTAGTAAATGGTATTCAAGTGAATAATCCACAAAATTCACCTTGAGGTTTGGCCCGGTTGGAACCGTGTCTGTCCGACTGCGGGGGAGACCTCAGGCGCCGCCGGCCCCTTTGTCCCAGAGAGGGTTCCGCCTGCCTCGGCGGGCCATCGAGTCTAGCTGGCCAACACCTCCGACCCGGGGGAGTCCAGGTTCCAACTCAGGAGCTGGTGTGGTATCGGGGACCGGATCCAGTGAGTAGACATTTTTGTGATTTGATAGTTAGAAAGAACAGCCTGGGACAACGTCTTGCATGCGCAGGACTGATTTGGTATATTTGGTATAGACTAACTGGGAAAATCTCGCATGAGTGTGTGCGAGACAAGGGAGCCTGATCACCTCCCATAAGGGCGGTCCTAGTAAGCTCCGCGTAAGAGAAAGCGGAAGCCGAAGCCATCGACCCTTCTTGTTTGAAATAGTCAGTTAGTCAGAAAACCTGGGCACTTGAAAAATGATTTTTTTTTGTTGAAATATGCTTGTGTGATTGAGAGGTCTTGAAATACAGACCGAGCGAGAGCGGACTCCTAAGTAGCGCAGTTCCTGGCCGGGCGACCGTGCCCAGGTTGCGAAAAGGAGGAAGCGAGTGGTGTTTGTCCCCCCCAGTGTTCTGTGGGCTGTACGGACCCCTTACCTACAGCCATACTACCTATCCTTATTGTTCCTTGTCTTGTACGTCATTACGTGTACGTAGAGTACGTAGTTAGTGTATGTAGTTACGTTCAGATTATGGGAGGGACGGAGTCCACGCAAACTCCGTTGGAATGTATGATCAAGAATTTCCGTAAAGGATTTTCGGGTGATTATGGTATGAAAATGACTCCGTCTAGATTAAAAATGTTATGTGAAAGGGAGTGGCCTGCGTTAGCTGCTTCATGGCTCCGTGGGGGCACCTTTGATTTAGAAACAGTTTTTCGAGTTCATCAGCTTATACAAAGAGTGTATCCTGACCAGTTCTCCTATATAGATTCCTGGTTAAGTGCTTGTGAACAGCCGCCCTCATGGATGAAGCGCTGCTATGAGGAGCGCTATAAAATATTTGTAGCTACTACTAGGGGAACCAGAAAAGTTAAGAAGGAGAAGCCGCCTGTGTATTCTGCCCCAGAGTCCCCAGATATCCTGGCTAGGTTACCCAGTACCCACAGAAGTTAGTTCCCCCAGCACCACGGCCTGAAGTGGAGCCAGATGAGGAGCCCCAGAAACTACCGCTGCAGCAGCCTAAAAAGCACCCTACCCCGATTGATAGTCCCGAGTCAGGCCCAAGCATGTCGGGGGGACTCGAGTCCTCTGACGAGATAGAAAGCAGAGGCTCTCCTGCCAGTTCAGGGTCATCTACCAAGGAGATTGGTGCCCGGGAGCCTTATGATTTAAGAAGCATAACTCCCAAGAAGAAGAAGGAGAAAGCGGGGCACCTAATGCCATTACGCCAAGTGCCTGGAATACCTGTTTTAAATGATCAGGGCCAGATGGCGCCAGGACCAACCAGCTTAGTTTATGTAGCCTTTTCCACCACAGATTTATTAAACTGGAAAACGCATTATGCATCCTATACAGCAAGCCTCAGGAATTAACAGAATTAATGTCTAGCATTATGCAAACACATCAGCCTACTTGGGCCAATTGTCGCCAGCTCCTGTCCACCCTCTTTACTACTGAGGAGCGAGGGCGAATTGGGCAAGCAGCCTTCCGTTGGTTAGAAGAGAACCCTGTAGAAGGGGGAGGAATAAACCTCCCACAAGCAGCTGTTGCAGAATACCCAAATGAAGATCCCGGGTGGTACCCGAATGATGAAAGGGGGCGGCGGCCCTAACCAGATTTTGCCAGGCCTTATTGCAGGGCCTGAAGAAGGGAGGCCAGAGGGCCATGAATATCGGGAAGGTATCAGAAGTTCTCCAGGGTCCAGATGAGAGCCCAGCGGCCTTTTATGAGCGGCTGTCTGAAGCTTATAGATTGTATACCCCATATGATCCCGCCGCTCAGGAAAATTTACGCATGGTAAATGCGGCCTTTGTCAGTCAGTCCCAGAGAGACATAAAACGAAAATTGCAGAAATTGGACGGATTTGCGGGCATGAATACAGCACAGTTAATGGAAGTCGCTCAGAAAGTATTTGTGAATCGTGAAAATGAACGAGACAGAGAAAGTGAACGAAAGATGAAGAAGAAGGCAGATCTTCTTGCTGCTGCTATAACCGAATGACGTGGAGGAGGTTTTCCTAATCAAAGGACCAGAGGACGTGGAAGAGGCCGCGGAAGTGAAAGGCCTCAATTGGGTGCGAACCAGTGCACCTACTGCAAGGAAGAAGGACATTGGAGAAATGAATGCCCGCATTTGGACTCTGCCCCCGCGAGGGGAGGAGGTAGTCCCTGGAGGCCAGGAGGACGATTTCGAAGGAGGGGAGGAATGAACCGAACACAGTTCCAGCAAGAGAGGGAGGAAGCCATTGAGGGAGTGGCAGTAGCAACGGGCTATGACTTGGATGACGTGGATGAAGACTAGGTCAGACCGGGCTCCAAGTTCACCCTGGGTCCCCAGGAGCCTATGGTCAGTTTAAAGATAGGGGACCAATACATGGAATTTATGGTAGATACAGGAGCAGAACATTCAGTGGTAGCCAAGCCAGTAGCTCCTCTTTCCTCTCGATCTGTCACTATTGTTGGAGCCACTGGAAATAAAGCCACAAAGTCATTCTTACAGAACTGCATGTGTGAACTAGGGGGACAGAAAATAACGCACCAGTTCTTGTATATGCCTGAGTGCCCTATTCCACTACTGGGCCGAGACATGTTTGCTAAGCTCCAGGCACAAATATCTTTTGCTGAAGGGGGAGAAATGAAAATGACTGTGAACCCAAAGACTGCTGGATTGATGGTGCTCACTGTTCCCCGAGAAGAAGAGTGGCGGTTCTATAGTGCACCTCCAATAAAGTCAACTAGTCCCTGTATACCTGCCAACCTCATAGCCCCACCTGAAGTATGGGCAGAAGAAAATCCACCTGGCCTAGCGAAGAACATAGCCCCTGTCATTGTCACCCTCAAGCAAGGAGTGGAACCAGTGCATGTGAAGCAGTATCCTCTCCCTCAACCAGCCATTGAAGGAATCCACTGCCATTTGATGAAACTACTGAAGTATGGACTTCTCAAGGAATGCCAGTCACCTTGGAACACCCCCCTTCTCCCAGTTAAGAAACCTGGGACAGGGGACTACCGCCCAGTACAAGACCTAAGGCGAGTGAATGATGCAGTTGAAACTATACACCCTATAGTACCAAACCCTTATACTCTTTTGGGACTGATCCCCGCTGAAGCTACTCACTTCACCGTCCTGGACCTGAAAGATGCCTTTTTCTGTGTACGCTTAGCCCCTACTAGTCAACTTTTATTTGCTTTTGAATGGCAAGACCCCACAACAGGAAGGCGGGGCCAGCTCACCTGGACCAGATTACCCCAAGGATTCAAGAATTCACCTACCCTCTTCAGTGCTGCCCTGAATCAAGATCTCTCAAGTTACCCAGTGGACCCAGGAAAGAGGGTTCTTCTTCAATACGTAGATGACTTGCTCATAGCCACCAACTCAGAAAGTGAATGTCTACAAGCCACTAGTGAACTCTTGTACCTTCTCAAAGAGGCTGGATACAAAGTCTCAAGAGCCAAAGCACAACTATGCCAAACTGAAGTCAAGTATCTAGGGTTCCAGTTGTCTAGTGGGATCCGACGTCTGGGACCAGAACGCAAAAAAGCTGTATGTAGTATCCCTACTCCAACCACTAGGAGGCAAGTAAGAGCCTTCCTGGGGGCCACGGGGTACTGTCGCATATGGATCCCCAATTTTGCACTGATAGCAAAACCATTGTACCAAGTCACCAAAGGAATGGAAAAATCCCCACTAGAATGGGGACCTGAACAAGATGCAGCATTCCAGTCTCTGAAAAATGCCCTGATGTCATCTCCAGCTTCAGGTCTTCCAGATGTCCAGAAGCCTTTCCATCTTTTTGTCCATGAGTCACAAGGAAACGCATTGGGAGTATTGACCCAATCTCTTGGATGTTGGCAGCGACCAGTAGCCTATCTGTCAAAACAATTGGATGTAGTTGCTAAAGGATGGCCCCCTTGTTTGAGAGCGGTTGCAGCAACAGCCCTCCTAGTGGGAGAAGCAGACAAACTCACACTGGGGCAAACTCTTCAAGTCACCGTACCACACTCTGTTTTGACTCTCATGGAACACAAAGGAAATTTCTGGCTGACCAATGCACGAATGTTGAAATATCAGAGCATGCTGTGCGAAAACCCCCAGATACAGTTGAAAGTCAGTCAGGCTTTGAACCCTGCTACATTGTTTCCAATTGGTCCTGGGCCCCCTGATCATAATTGTTTAGAGACCATGGACACTGTATATTCAAGTCACCCTGATTTGACCGATGTCCCTCTAGAGGACCCTGAACGGACTTTCTTTGTGGATGGAAGCAGTTTGGTCATCAATGGACATCGTTGTGCTGGATATGCAGTGGTGGCCCTTGATCTGATAGTTGAGTCCTCAGCCCTGATCCCAGGAACTTCTGCACAGAAAGCTGAATTGATAGCCTTCACTAGAGCCTTGACATTAGGAGAAGGACTCTGCCTAAATGTGTACACAGATTCCAAATATGCTTTCACCACTTTGCATGCACATGGAGCCTTGTATAAAGAGCAAGGGTTGATCGCCTCAGGGGGTAAGGCCATTAGGTATAGGCCCAAGATATTGATGTTATTAGATGCTGTGTGGGCCCCCAAACAAGTGGCAGTCATGCACTGCCGAAGTCATCAGGCAGGAGCAGGAGAAGACACTCGAGGGAATAGATTTGCAGATGCCACAGCCCGAAAGGCAGCCACCACAGGACAAGTTAGGACCCAAGATACTGTAATGCAAGCAGCCCTATTCCCTGTGCCCCTTAGTTCCTGGGCACCCCGATACACTACAAGAGAGTTAGACTATTATTGTGAAAAGGAGGGAGGAGTCCTGACAGAACAAGGTTGGATAGTGTTGCCACCCCCAGAAGGTAGTCCACCTCCAGGTCCAATAGTCATCCCTGAAGCATTAGGGCCAGCCTTTGTTCAAGCTTTTCACCAAGCCACACACTATGGAAAAACAGCTATGGAAAAAGCCCTGAGACCCCATTTCTGTATTTCACTGCTAGGATCCCTGACCGCCTCGGTGGCACAGCAATGTTTGATATGTGCCAAGAATAAGCAAGGTCCCATTCCACCCCCAAGAGTTCAGTCAGTAGGGGTGACCCCAATGAGTGATATACAGGTAGACTTTGCTGAAATGCCCCGTGCAAATGGATATCACTATATGTTAGTGTTAGTTTGTACATTTTCGGGATGGGTAGAAGCCTATCCCACCCGAACTGAGAAAGCCCGAGCAGTCACTAGGGTATTGCTTCATGAGATCATTCCCCGATTCGGAATACCATTAACTATAGGGTCAGATAATGGTCCATCATTTGTATCCCAAGTGACCCAACAGTTAGCTCGAGCTCTGTAAATATAATGGAAGTTACACACTGCTTACAGACCCCAGAGCTCAGGAAAAGTGGAACGTATGAATAGAACCTTGAAAACTCAGTAATCCAAGCTTTTCCAAGAAACACACCTAAAATGGCTCCAAGTTCTCCCTATAGCCCTTCTTAGGATACGTTCAGCTCCCACCAAGTCCCTAGGAGTCTCCCCTTTTGAGATTTTGTACGGGCGACCTCCACCCCTTGTACAGGGAATAAAGGGAGACATGAGACAGATAGGATCTGAAATAACTAGACAAGAACTATTAGCTTTCGTGGGTGCAAGATTGACTACCCATCAACCTGACCGAGCCACTGCATCCCTTCAAGCCAGGAACGTCCGTGTGGGTGAAAGAGTGGAGAATGACCCCGCTGGCGCCGCATTGGAAGGGACCATACGTTGTCATCCTGTCAACCCCCACTGCAGTGAAAGTTGCAGAATTTGAACCCTGGATCCACCACAGTCGAGTGAAGCCGGCAGCTACTCCTGATCCTGACCAATGGACGTTAGTGAATGATCCCGAGACTCCATTGCGACTCACATTGGGGAGACAGCCGGCGCTATAGAGAATCTTCAGTATCTATCTTCATCACGCTAGAGTGACCATTGCAGCAGGAGAAAAGGAGACTCAACAAGTTCACCATACCCAACTTCCCAGTTGATTTCTAAAGACTGTAATCAAAATGTTCTTCCACTATTACCTTGTGGGAGTGGTGATCCTGGGAATCCTGGAGAAGACTTTTGCCCTACCCCCTTGTGCAGCCTGCATAACCACCACCCGAACGGGACAAAAGATTACTCAGACTTTACTCTATCACTCCTACTATACTTGCACTGGTACAGTCAGCCGGTGTATTTATAATGGCACCGAACTGAATATTTGCACAAAGGGGAAAAGTAAGACTTGTTATAACCCCCGACAAAACTCTTCATATTATACATTTCAGATACATTGGAATGATGAAGATGGAGCCATCCTAAATGCGACAAAACCCCTTGCAAACCCCACAAAACCTATTATCTTGAACTTTGATGCTTGTGATGCAATTAACAGAAATGCTTACCACAGATGTGGGTCATGGGAGCGAGCATACTACCATGATGATAAATATATGTGTCCAGAAGGAGCCTACGGATGGGGACGGTGTACAGGAAAGAACTCTGCAGCCACTACTTACACCACTACATCTAAACATGATTACTTTTGCCCAAAATGGGACTGCGTATATTTTGCTACATGGAAGAATGCATCGGTGGGACGAGATGGTGATAATCGCAAAGGCAGCTTGACAAAGATCAGATTACCTGAGCCCAAGAAATGCCAGAAAGGTGCCTGTAATCCCCTGCAACTCCTCATAGTCAACCCCAGCCAATGGAAGCAAGGATACAAATTTGGGTTGCGTATAGCAGGAGGAGGTATAGATCCTGGGACTATCTTGTATCTGCAATTAAACACCAAGACCCATATATCCTCACCCTATCGTATACATCATTCCTTCTACGAGGCCATGAAAGCAGAGTTTGAAATTCCTCCTGCCTCCCAGAACTTGTTTCTTGAGCTAGCGGGAGCAGTTGCATCTAGTCTCCATGTTTCAGACTGTTTATTTTGTGGAGGAACTACGATGGGAGACCAATGGCCTTGGGAGGCACAAGAACTGAATTATTCTGTTCCATATAATCAAACTGATATACACAATACCACGAGTGAATGGGTATTGGCCCACTCCATTGTGGGTAACTTATGTCTTGCTCGCTATGGACCATTGTTTAATATGGAAGTGGGGCAGCTGGTCTGTCTCAATCAAAAGTTCTACAATAGTACCACTAAGAAGACGTCTTGGTGGTCAGGAGTCAACGCTACTGAACTTTTCCAATCCTCTAGTTCGTTTCCCCAAACTTGCCAGTATCTAGACAAACTTAGCAGCATATAATTCCTGGCAAGCACCACCTGGACTGTACTGGATTTGCGGAACCCGAGCATATGCTCGACTCCCTCACCATTGGGGAGGTGCATGTGTATTGGGAACCATACGACCTTCCTTTTTCCTTTTGCCTACATCCCAGGGAGAACAACTGGGATATCCTCTGTACAGAAGTCGACAGCTAAAGGAGGCCTTGAAGATAGGCCAATGGGACAAATGGGATGCGACATCTGAAGAATGGCCACCTGAGAGAATTATCTCATACTATGGACCTGCTACGTGGGAGCAGGATGGGACATGGGGATATCGTACCCCTGTTTATATGATTAATCGAATAATACGTTTGCAAGCTGTTGTTGAAATAATAACCAATGAGACTAGTAAAGCACTAACCCTTCTGGCAAAGCAGAGTACGCAAATGCGCACAGCCATTTAGCAGCTGAAGGTGGGGTATGTGGAAAGTTAAATTTAAGTAATTGTTGTTTACAGATTGATAATAATGGGCATGTAGTTGAAGATTTAGCCACCCAGATGAGAGAGCAGACATTTGTGCCTGTCCAGAACTGGCACAGTTTGAAGATGGATGGGTGGTTTGGTTCACTATTTTCATGGATTGGTGGTCTAAAAGCCCTTATGTTTATTGTATTATTCATATTAGCCATGTGCTTATTGCTCCCTTGTCTCCTATCCCTTTGTTTACGCATGGTAACTTCAGCAATTGATAACACTATAGAGCGGAAGGCAGCTGCAAAGGTATTAGCTATGTGGCAATATTACCCTATACCCCACGATGATGCTATTACACCAATATAATGTGTTAAATGACTAATGAGTGATTTAATTCTCACCCTGTCTCACTTGCGGGTGAGAATAATCAATGGGGGGGAATGTGGAAGGCTATGGCCTAGCATGGCCTGCTATTATGAAAGGCCTGTAAGTTAGGCCTGGATCCTAACTCCCATTATAGCTAGAAAAGAACCAAAAATCTGTGAGAAATGAGAAAACTGTTTTAAACTGCTTAATAAGTGAAGAAAACTCTGTGATCTGACCACAATACCACGGCTCTTTAGGTCTCTGGTCCTCAAGCAGCGAGAAACAGACAGAGAGTAATACAAAACACAATCACACACACACAAGTGTTACTCTCTTTGAGCTCGGAGGGAAGACAATAAACGGGTCTATGAACATGCATAATTCCACGCTTATTGAATTCAAATTCCTCCTCCTAAAAAGCTCCTTTTATTAGAGAAAAAGAGAAAGTAACAGTCATTTATTATAACCATGAAATAACACAAGGTGTCGCCAAAGTTCTTTTTACAGAGTAAGATCTGAATACAGTGTATTAGATGAAATTTATAATTGCAAAAGTTGCAAAAATTATGTTTTGTCAGCAGTGACTGTACAATGAACTATGGTTGCACAGTTCATAGCCTATGTTCTATATGCTTGCGTTAACACTGTTCCATCTATTTTAAAGACAGTTACACAGAACTCATGATCATGACATCCTATTCTATTTAAGAGGAAGTAGGTGAAAAGTCAAACTTCTAAACACATTCTATATCAAGAAATTCATCCATCTTCAATTACATATTGGGGATTCTGGTATCCTTTTATCTATCCATTCCTACAATAAGAAGTTTTACATGAATTCATAAGTCTTTCATTATTCTCTTGTGTGCAAAAGAAAGAAATGTTTCAATACATGCATTCCTATTTAACCTATTTAACCGCCACTGCGGGGGCGCCATAATGCTGGGAGACCAGAGGACACAGAACAGCTGATTTGAAGTGCTCCTTCCCCTGCACAGCACGATCGCGAGCAGAGACCTATTTAACTTCCACTGCGGGGGCGCGCATAATGCCGGGAGACCAGAGGACACAGAACAGCTGATTTGAAGTGCTCCTTCCCCTGCACAGCACGATCGTGAGCAGAGACCTATTTAACCGCCACTGCGGGGGCACGCCCGCGCCTTGCGGGCCCGCGCCAGAGGGCCTCGCAAGAGGGCCCTTTGGGGTGGCCCTTAGGCGATGGACCGTGCGGGATGCGGGCAGCGGCTGCTCTGTGGTGTTTCTATTTGCCGGTATGCATAATTTATTGTAAACTCTATGTAGTGTGATTGTGTGTAATGGTTTCCCTATGTTATGTATCCCACCTTACTGCTTTGATGTATTGATTAAGCAGTGCATGTTTCCCTTGCCTTTGTATAACCTTTGTATGTCTTTGTAACCGCTTTGATTGAAGGAAAAGGCGGTATAAAAAACTTGTTAAATAAATAAATAAATTCCTGGAGCTAGGGATAACCTTGCAGTAGAGAAGTATCAAAATCAAGAACTGCACCATTGTTAGAACAATCCTGAGGGAGGGGGCTGGTTGCTAGGCCCCGGAGGGATTTCTGATTGGACAGGTGCAGGGAGCGTGGAACCAATGGGAAGTATGCATATATCGAGCTAGAACCAATAGAAAGTTCTCATGTATCAAACTAAAAAAGAGGTATAAATGGTTATGTCTCTGTAAAAACTTTGCTCAGTTCTTTTTGAAGCTTTGACTGACTGGGCCTGTGCACAATAAACTGGCTTGGACCCTGTCAATTGACTCCTGGATTTATTCATTGATTGCACTTTGCTGCAGCACAACCACTGTGCTCAATCATCTGATCCCACAATATCTACCCACCTAACACCTCCACCCACTACGAGAGCCACCTGACTTCCGCATGGCATTCCAGGCTATCATTACCCCACATTTTGACTACTGTAACTCAATTTATCATGGCCTACCACAGTCCATCCTGCTTCCACTACACACAGCAGCCCGCATCATAAAATGCACTTCAAGATATGATCACATAATGACCATCCTGAGACAACTTCACTGGCTCCCGCTACTAAGCTGAATCAAATATAAAATACTCTTAATCTTCAAAATTATCAACAATCAATCCTCCTCCCACTTACAAACACTATCACACACATTTCAAACCAACAGATCAAGAAGACAATGCACCAAAAACACTCTGAACACTACATGAAAAAAACACTACATGAAAAAAACAAAAAGTAACCAACAGGCATGCACAAGATCATTTGAACTCTATGCACCAAGCCTCTGGAACACCCTACCCGGGAAAATCAGAATCACCACTGAACTGATCACCTTCCAAAAACACCTAACGACCAATTTATTTACAGAACACTTCAGACCCACTACATAACTCCCCCACTCCTCTTCCTGCCTCCAGAGTTATCCCTTCTATCTCACCCTCCCCCCACATAACATAAATATGGACATGTTCAATGTACTGTAAGTATCTAATCACATTGTTCAAACATTGCTTCCTACACTCTGTTCTCTCCCTTCACCTCTGTACATAATTTATTGTTGATTGTAACTAAATGTAGCCTTTGTAAATGTACACTGTTTTGATCTGGTGTAAAGCCAGGTATGAAAACTCAAGCTAAAGATGAAAAAGAGCAAGCCACACATGTATGTAGCAAAATATGACCTTGAGAATAAACCATTGAAATTTAAAGACTGACTGCAAAATCAATTTGCTACTTGTGGTGGAGAAGCAGCCGCTGAGGGCAGAAAAAAAAAGGGAAAACTGCCTTTTTTTTCTTTTACCCATAAAACTGCAGGCACTGAAAGGGTTAACACCAATACTAAAGGTAAAGATTTCTCACAGAGAAGTGCAGACCTAAGCACACGCCCTGTTCCCATGGAGATAGAGGGAGGAGAAGGGAGTGGTTTGGGGGTGGAGTCAAAGGGGATAGGACAGCCCCAAACATTTAGGAACGGAAGCTGCACTCATACAGGGGAACTGAAAGAGAAGGAGGAAGACCCGTATGAGAGAGAGAGGACACAGACACAGAGGACACGAGGGTTCCAGGAAGGAAGGACAAGAAACCCCTGGAAATCCCTTGCACAGAAGCAATTGAGAACCAGGAGCAAAGAGCTGACAAGGCCAGTGGAAAGCTCAGGGGAGGAGTCCTCAGAGGAGGAAATATTCTCCAAGAGTTCATGGCTCAACTCTTCTCCTAGTAAGGAATCTATAAGGAGGAAAAGCAGCACTAATAAGGTGAGCCCTTTACAACGTTTGAAAGGCTTATTAGACAAAGAGGGTTTTTCCTGCCCTTCCCCCACAAGCTCACATACTGTTAAGGGTACCTGGGAGAAGCTCCTAAAGGCTGTGCAAGCTAGTGAGGCTTCTCAGGAAGATACCAGGGGAAACAGTTACCAAGAAGAGTCTAGTGTGGAGGATATGGACTTGGGAGACAATGTGGATTTAGACAATGTCTCAGACATGGAAATAAGCTGTGCAATCTGTGCTAAAGAAGTATAAAGGACCCAAATAGGGTTTGAAAGCAGAAAGAAACCCAGCTGGTCTTGATTACTGAATGCATCTGTGTTTCCTCGTGCTAAGTAAAAGAACTGAAGGAAGAGTGTTATCTGGAATGAGCCAGAAGTTCTTTTACAAGGACATTTTAAAGCCCATTACTTTTTAGCTGTGCTTTTAAAAGTAGCTGTCCTGTTTAAAGCTGCTTGGGAAGAAGCTGTGCTGAAAGTGTGTTATAATTGGAAAAGAATTCTATGGCTTGTGAAAGTATCTAGGAGGGCCCGGAAGTTTCACTACACCTACTGTGAAGTAACAGAGGGTTGTATAGCGCCTCCTGGAGACCAGGAAACAGAATACTGCTGTATATAGAGTTTTATCAGAAAGCAAGTTTCAAAGCTGTATCAAGCCAAGGACTGTATAATAGGCTTGTGTGCTGTTATTTGGAGAAGTATCCTGAATTTTGTTTTGGTCAACTTCAATCAATTCATGTCAAAGAATTGAACCGGTTAGGAAATCCTTGTTTCTAAAAATAAAGAAATATTTCCTGCGACCTTTGCACTTGGCTCTAATCCTTTCGGGGACACAACTACATGCTATTGGGCTAATTTCAACAAAGGACAATCGGCACCTCCCCTGTAGCCTTAGGCAACCGCCTGGCCACATGGGGGCGCGCCGACAGGTGGCGTAGTTATTGGATTTGAGGAAAGCCTACCAATTGAAGCTACTGGAAAACATGAGGATTTACAAAGTGGCCGGAGTGACATCCTGAAAGCCTTCCCAAAGAATTCTGCAGAGAGAACCAGGACCGGAGACTCAGCGGAGCGGAGTTGGAGAGCCCAGCTGGTACCGACGGTGCTGAGAGGCCTGATTCACCACTTACAGCAGGTAAACCCGTATTTAAAGGGGTTAATCAAGGATTGCTTTAAGAGGGGAGGTTCTGCAGGTGGAAGAGAGGAAGTGCTGTGATAAGGGCCGCACTTGGTGTTTCTTTTTTTTGTTTCTTTCCAGCATTCCAGGATGGAGCCTGCAGACCTTATCAACTGGATGACAGACTGCTTCCGCCAACAGCAGGAGAACGCTGCGAGGGCGCAAGAGAAAATGGCTGCCATGATGAGGGAACAGCAACAGCCGCTCCTCGACCTCATGACTGCGTGGATGAAGGAGCAGAAGAAAGCGACGGATGAGATAAGGACTGGGTCTAGTTCCTCAGGAACATTGTTGGGACTGGGACAATACAGTAAAGGGCCTTTTTCATTTGGGCCTTTAACCGCAGGTGATGATGTAGATGACTACTTTGAAGTGTTCGAGCGGGTGGCAGTCCTAAGTGGATGGCCAGCAGAGCAATGGGCTGCACGGATAGCAGGCTCCCTTACAGGGGAAGCTCTTGCAGCTTATAGGGCCGTGCCTGCTGAACTCGCCTCCACTTATGATGAGGTAAAAAAGGCCGTGAGAGACCGGTTAGGATTGACTCCAATGGTCTACCGCCGTCTTTTTAGAGCGTGTAAATTGAGGTCAGATAAAACGCCTCGGGCTTTGTGCCAGCGCCTCAAGGCACTAATGCATAAGTGGCTTTTGCTGACGGAAAACTGTTGATTCTATTCTAGATACAATTGCTCTAGAACAGTTTATAGAGGCTGTGCCACAGGAAATGCGATCTTTTCTGGTCTTACAAGATTGCAGGAACACTAAAGAAGCAACTTCTTTGGCAGAGCGGTTCCTAGAAGCTCGAGTAATAGGCCAAATGAAGAGTGCAGGGTTAAGCCAGGCAAATGTAAGAGAGCCAGAAAGAGTGAGCAAGACCATGCTAGGAGAGGTTACACAAGGAAAACCCCTAGGCAGGTCAGGGTACGAGCAGCGCAAGTGTTATGGCTGCGGAAATAAGGGCCATTTAAAGAAAGAGTGTCACACTAGGACAGTGTTGATAACAAACCCCTCCAAGGAGGAAGGAGAGGGCTTTCTGCTGTCAGTGGAGGTGGAGAACATCCCAGTACAGGCGCTCCTAGATTCAGGCGCCGACCAGTCGATGGTCTCCCAACAGCTGTGGGCAGAGATACAAGCCAGGAGAGGAGGCCCCATAGAAAAATATTCAGAGGGGAATATAAAGATCCGATGCATTCACGGTGCAGCATCCGCTTATCCCCTACAGAAAATTGTAGTGAAGGGCCTAGGCATGAAAAGAACTGTCACTATAGCCGTAGTCCCAAAACTCCCGTATCCCATAGTTTTAGGGAGGGACTGGCCACAGTTCAAACATGGGCTAGCCAATGGTTTAGAACCCAGGACAGGGTTAGTGTCCACAAGGGCCAAAACCAAGGCTAGGGAGGAAGAAGAGGACTCTAGTAGAGAGCCCAGTTGTAGTTTACCCACTCATGAAGACTTAATAACACCCTCCAGGGAAGGAAAAAGAAAGAGTAAGGCAGAAAAACGCCAGGGAAGGCAGGCCAGGGCTCAGAATCGGGCGGACTTAGCCAAGGGAGAAGGATTACCATGGGCTCCTGCAGAGCTGGTAGGGAAGTTCCCTTCTTTCCCCAATGAGCAAAGGGAGGATCCTGCCCTAAAACGAGCGTTTGAGCATGCTAATACAGGTTCAGAGGCATTGCCACGATTTGTCCTAGACGGGGAAATATTTTACCGGGAAAGTGTAGACCCTCATTTAGGTACCATAAGGAAACAATTAGTAGTCCCTACTACTTTTAAAAACCTGGTCCTAAGGTTAGCACACGACCACCCGGTAGGGGGGCATAAAGGTTTTCATAGCACCCTGGATCAGATCATGGGCTGCTTCTATTGGCCGGGCGTCTTCAAAGAGACGTCAAAATTTTGTGCAGCTTGCCCAGCGTGCCAGAGGGTTAGCATGGTTCATCCCAAGAAGGTGCCATTAATTCCCTTGCCCCTGGTAACCAAACCAGTGGACAGATTAGCTATGGACATAGTGGGACCCCTAATTAAGACCCCCTAGGGGATATCAGTATATACTGGTCATTGTGGACCAGGCGACGCGCTTTCCGTGGGCCATTCCCCTACACAATGTGTCCGCACGGACCATGGCCACGGAAATCATAAAGCTCTTTTGTGAAATTGGTTTTCCAAGAGAGGTTTTAACAGACAGGGGCAGTAACTTTCTCTCACGTTACCTTGCCCAAGTTTGGGATGCCTTCAGCATCAGACACATAAAAACTGCTGCATACCACCCGCAAACTAATGGCTTGGTGGAAAGGCAAAATCAGACCCTCAAACGTATGCTGAGGAGGAGTCTGGAAGGCAATATGGCGGAGTGGGATGTAATGTTGCCATTCACCTTGTATGCCTGTAGGGAGCGCCGGCAGACTTCCATGGGCGTCTCTCCGTACGAACTGATGTACGGGAGAGCTCCCAGAGGGGTACTAGATATCCTAAGAGAGCAGTGGGTGGACCCCGAGCTAGAGGAGACAGACGTACCCCACTTTTTAAGGGATCTAAAGGGATGCTTAGAGCGGACATCCCAGGTGGTGGTGGACAATATGACGGCGAGCCAAGCCCGCCAGAAGGGTTACTATGACCGGCACACCCAGCCACGTCAATTGGAGGTGGGTGAAAAGGTGCTAGTAACAGTGACAGGACCTACGTCAAAGTTCGAGAGCAGGTGGAGAGGACCCTACAGAGTTCTCAGGCAGGTAGGGCCAGTTTCCTATGCCGTAGGAACTAGGAGAGGGAAGGAACAAATCTTCCACATTAATGTGCTGCAGCCATGGCATGAGAGAGTCGCACTTGCCCGGCTGGCTTCAAGAGAGGACAGGCTAGATGGATATCCTGTAGACCCACAGACCCAAGGAAAGATTCCGCACTGTGCGCTAGAAACGCCAGCACGGAATATCTTAAGGGGGGGGGGGTGTTATGTGGTGGAGAAGCAGCCGCTTAGGGCAGAAAAAAAAAAGAGAAAACTGCCTTTTTGTTCTTTTACCCATAAAACGTCAGGCACTGAAAGGGTTAACATCAATACTAAAGGTAAAGATTTCTCACAGAGAAGTGCAGACCTAAGCACACGCCCTGTTCCCATGGAGATAGAGGGAGGAGAAGGGAGTGGTTTGGGGGTGGAGTCAAAGGGGATAGGACAGCCCCAAACATTTAGGAACGGAAGCTGCACTCATACAGGGGAACTGAAAGAGAAGGAGGAAGACCCGTATGAGAGGAGAGAGAGAGGACACAGACACAGAGGACACGAGGGTTCCAGGAAGGAAGGTCAAGAAACCCCTGGAAATCCCTTGCACAGAAGCAATTGAGAACCAGGAGCAAAGAGCTGACAAGGCCAGTGGAAAGCTCAGGGGAGGAGTCCTCAGAGGAGGAAATATTCTCCAAGAGTTCATGGCTCAACTCTTCTCCTAGTAAGGAATCTATAAGGAGGAAAAGCAGCACTGATAAGGTGAGCCCTTTACAACGTTTGAAAGGCTTATTAGACAAAGAGGGTTTTTCCTGCCCTTCCCCCACAAGCTCACATACTGTTAAGGGTACCTGGGAGAAGCTCCTAAAGGCTGTGCAAGCTAGTGAGGCTTCTCAGGAAGATACCAGGGGAAACAGTTACCAAGAAGAGTCTAGTGTGGAGGATATGGACTTGGGAGACAATGTGGATTTAGACAATGTCTCAGACATGGAAATAAGCTGTGCAATCTGTGCTAAAGAAGTATAAAGGAACCAAATAGGGTTTGAAAGCAGAAAGAAACCCAGCTGGTCTTGATTACTGAATGCATCTGTGTTTCCTCGTGCTAAGTAAAAGAACTGAAGGAAGAGTGTTATCTGGAATGAGCCAGAAGTTCTTTTACAAGGACATTTTAAAGCCCATTACTTTTTAGCTGTGCTTTTAAAAGTAGCTGTCCTGTTTAAAGCTGCTTGGGAAGAAGCTGTGCTGAAAGTGTGTTATAATTGGAAAAGAATTCTATGGCTTGTGAAAGTATCTAGGTGGGCCCGGAAGTTTCGCTACACCTACTGTGAAGTAACAGAGGGTTGTATAGCGCCTCCTGGAGACCAGGAAACAGAATACTGCTGTATATAGAGTTTTATCAGAAAGCAAGTTTCAAAGCTGTATCAAGCCAAGGACTGTATAATAGGCTTGTGTGCTGTTATTTGGAGAAGTATCCTGAATTTTGTTTTGGTCAACTTCAATCAATTCATGTCAAAGAATTGAACCGGTTAGGAAATCCTTGTTTCTAAAAATAAAGAAATAGTTCCTGCGACCTTTGCACTTGGCTCTAATCCTTTCGGGGACACAACTACATGCTATTGGGCTAATTTCAACAAAGGACAATCGGCACCTCCCCTGTAGCCCTAGGCAACCGCCTGGCCACACGGGGGCGCGCCGACATACTTTACATAAAAATGACAGAGCTCCAGAAGAGTTATGGGATGAAATCAAGAAGGTTGTGTTAGAAGAAAGCAAGAAGTCTCTAGAAAAAGTGACAAGCAAAAACAGCCAAAATGGATGATTGAAACATAGAAACATGGTGGCAGAAAAAGACCACATGGCCTATCTCAGCGATGGCGAACCTATGGCACGCGTGCCAGCTGTGGCACGCGAAGGCCTTGCAGCTGGCACGCGGGAAGGTCCGCAGAAAAATAAAAAGCTGGCTCTGACTGCTGCCGCGGACGCGGCAAGGGCAGAATGCAGCGTCCCACGGGGCCCCCTCCGCCCGCTAAGCCCCTCTGCAAGAGCTTTCAGATTCGCGAGGGAGAGCGTCTCCCGAGCGTCTCTGTTAAGCACGCAGGGGCTAATGGGAAATTTCCCATCAGCCCCGAGGGACTGATGGGAAATTTCCCATTAGCCCCTGCGGGCTTAACAGAGACGCGAGGGAGATGCTCTCCCTCGCGAATCTGAAATCCCTTGCAGAGGGGCTTAGCGGGCGGAGGGGGCCCCGACGGACAGTGCAATCTGCCGCGGCAGCAGCCAGAGCCTGCTTTGTTTGTTTCAATGTTGCCAGGGGGGGTTAGGACTGCTAATGGGCAGGGAGGGGGGGGGGGTTAGGACTGCTAATGGGCAGGGAGGGGGGGGGTTAGGACTGCTAATGGGCAGGGAGGGGGGGGGTTAGGACTGCTAATGGGCAGGGAGGAGGAGGGGGGTTAGGACTGCTAATGGGCAGGGAGGAGGAGGGGGGTTAGGACTGCTAATGGGCAGGGAGGAGGAGGGGGGCTTAGGACTGCTAATGGGCAGGGAGGGAGGGGGGGTTAGGACTGCTAATGGGCAGGGAGGGAGGGATGGGGGGATAGGACTGCTAATGGGCAGGGAGGGAGGGAGGGAGGGGTGGGTGAGGACTCAAAAAGGGCGGGCAGGGAGGGAGGGAGGTGGGGGTTAGAACTGATAATGGGGGGGGAGGGGGGGAGGGAGGGGGGGTTAGGACTGCTAATGGGCAGGGAGGGAGGGAGGGGGGGGTTAGGACTGCTAATGGGCAAGGGGGGGGGGTTAGGACTGCTAATGGGCAGGGAGGGAGGGAGGGGGGGGTTAGGACTGCTAATGGGCAGGGAGGGGGGGGGGGGTTAGGACTGCTAATGGCAGGCAGGGAGGGAGGGAGGGGGGAGGTTAGGACTGCTAATGGGCAGGGAGGCAGGGGTGGGTAGGACTGCTAATGGGCAGGGAGGGAGGGGGGGGTTAGGACTGCTAATGGGCGGGCAGGGAGGGAGGGGGGGGTTAGGACTGCTAATGGGCGGGGGGGGAGGGAGGGTGGGGTTAGGACTGCTAATGGGGGGGGAGGGGGGGGGGGTTAGGACTGCTAATGGGCAGGGAGGGAGGGGGGGGGGGTTAGGACTGCTAATGGGCAGGGGGGGCGGGGGCGGGTAGGACTGCTAATGGGCTGGGGGGGTTAGGACTGCTAATGGGCTGGGGGGTTAGGACTGCTAATGGGCGGGCGGGCGGGGGTAGGACTGCTAATGGGCTGGGGGGGTAGGACTGCTAATGGGCTGTGGGCTGATGGGGGCTGTCTGGAAATGGGGTGATGGGGGTTAGGACTGGTAATGGGTTATAGGGGGGGGCTTAAACTGAAAATGGGTGATGGGGGTTTAGGACTGGAAATGGGTTGATGGGGGGGGGCTAGGACTGGTATTGGGTTGGGGGGTTGCTAGGACTGGAAATGGGCTGATGGGGGGCTAGGACTGGAAATGGGCTGATGCAGGGACTAGAAGGGAATGGATGCTGGGTGAGGCTGGAACTAGAAGGGAGCTGATGTTGGGGGAGGATTAGAATGGGATGGGGCTGGGAGAGTAAAATGGAGAGGGGAAAAATATTTTGTGTGGGAGGGATAAAAAATCTACAATTGGCCGGGTATTGGGAGAGTAAGTGGGGATTGAGGATGGAGGGGTAAAATTTGAGTGGATGAAATAGGAATGAGGAAAGAGCAAAAGGAGAAAGATTAGTATGTTAAAGCGGATGTAGAGAGAGAGAATGGGAAAAAAAAAAAAACTAGAAGAGAGAAGAAAGGACAAATGGACAGCAGATGATGGAGAGTTAGCAGAAAACATGAAGAAACCAGAAGAAAGTGGCTGGAGCAATTGCAACTGTGTAACTGAGCTGAGGTATTCTGTTTATGTAATTCCTTTTTGACATTGCCACTTGTTCTCTTTCCCCAGTAGGTCATGTATTGTTATTGTCTGAAATGTATTGGTTTAATATTTGCAGTGTTGCCTTTTGATAGGTATGGTGTGGTGCTTTGTGAGTCCTGGTAGTGCTGTTAGGATACGGCGGGTTTGCTATTGGTTCTAAATGGGCAGTGTTTGTAGTAGTTCCTAATGTGCCTGGCGGTTGGCACTGGATTATAGTAATGTAGAAATCTTTTAGTCTGTCTTTATCCATACACTCATTAAGAGACATGTTTACTAAAAGTTAGTGTATGTTAGCATTATGCAAATATTTATGCAAATTGACGTGCTGGCACTTTGAAGAAATTCTTTGGTTTTGTGCAGCAGTTTGGGCACTCGGGCTCAAAAAGGTTAGCCATCACTGGCCTATCTAGTCTGCCCTTCCATATCAGCTACTACAATAGTCCCCTTTTTTCCTTTAGAGATCCTATGCATTTGTCCTATGCATTTTTGAATTCAGATACTGGCCTCATCTCTACCACCTCCACTGGGAGACTATTTGACGCATCTGCCGCTCCTTCCATAAAGAAATATTTCCACATATTACTCCTGAGTCTAGTCCCTTTCACCCTCATCCCGTGTCCCCTCATTGCAGAGCTTGCTTTCAATCACAAGAGGATCTCCTCCTGTGCATTTATGCCATGGAGATAGAGACGTTTAAATATCATATTTCCTCTATCCCACTTTTCCTCTAAAGTATACATATTAAGATCATTAAGTCTGTCCTCATATACTTTATAATGAAGACTAACCATTTTAGTAGCCACCCTCTGCACCGACTCCAACCTGTTTATATCCTTTTAAAGGTGTGGTTTCCAGAATTGTGCACAATGCTCCAAATAAGGTTGCACCAAATGAGGTTGACTGAAGAAACTCTGAAAATTGCCCAGAAAGCAGAGAAGCTAAAGCCAGAGGAGAAAGAGAGTCAATCACAGAACTCAGAGATTTCCAACGTGCAGCAATTCAAGAAGTACTACAATGATGCATGCAAGGAAAAAGAATCAGAAACTATTAGAGGAAGAACAAGATCAGCTTTCCTAAAGCTACGAGAATTAAAGAAAAAAATTCAAGCCTCGAATTTGAATGCTACAAGATGCTCAAGGAACCATGTTGAATGATGCTGAGAAGATCAGGAAAAAGTGGAAAGAATATAAAGAGTCATTATACCATAAAGATCAAGTGGATCAACAGCAGTTTCAACTGGTACGTTACGATCGGGAACCAGTGGTGATGAAAGAAGAAGTTGAAGCAGCATTGAAAGCCTTATCAAAGAACAAAACACTGGGCAATGATGGCATTCCAATTGAAATATTACAGGAATCAGATGAAGCTGATACCATACTTACAAGGCCCTGCCAGGAAATTTGGAAGACAAATTCATGGCCACCTAACTAGAAAAGATCTGTGTTTATACCAATACTGAAGAAAGGTGATCTGACTGACTCTGGAAATTATGGCACAAAAGCTCTAATCGCACATGCCAGCAAGATCCTACTCAAGATCATTCAGCAGAGATTACAACTATACCTGGAACGAGAACTGCCTGAAGTGCAAGCAGGGTTCAGGCAAGGGTTAGGAATGAGAGACATCATCGATGTGAGATGTATCCTTGAAAAAACAAAAGAATACCAAAAGTACATCCATATGTTTTTTGTTGACTGCAACAAGGCTTTTGACTGTGTAAATGAGAAACTCTGTGCCACATTAAGAAGCATGGGTATACCAGGACACCTGAAAGTTCTCTTGCACAATCTTTACATTGATCAAGAAGCAACAGCTCGAACGGAACTAGGAGAACCAGAATGGTTTAAAATCAGCAAGGGTGTATGACAAGGCAGCATATTTCCCCCTACCTCTTTAATTTATAGGCAGAACAAATCATCAGGGAAGCAGAACTCCATGAAGACAACTGAGGTGTGTAGCTTGGTGGAAGACTCATCAACAACCTTCGCTATGTTGATGATGCCACATTACTGGCTGAAAGTGAAGACGATCTGAAACATTTGCTTGTCACGATCAAGAAACATAGTCTTAAAATGGGCCTGCACCTTAACGTCAAGAAGTCAAAGATCCTAACAATTGGCAAAATCAATAAGTTCATCACTGATGGAGAAGAAATTGAAATAGTTGACAACTTTAATCTACTTAGATCAACAATCAATAAAGAAAGGACAAGCAGTCAATAAATCTGACACATTGCTCTTGGAGAACAGCTATGAAGGACCTAGACAAGCTTCTCAAGAGCAGAGATGTCTCTCTCCATACAAAGATTCGACTTGTCTAAGCCATGGTATTTTCAATACCTTTTGTATATATGGGTGTCCCTCATAACATTTCTGGACAATGATTCATGTACTATTTGTCTCTTAAACACTTTATGTCTGTGTTTGTTTAGACGAGTTTCACAGTGCAGCTCAGTGATCTAGACACTGTAATAATAAGAACTATCAGGTCTCAGACTTAGAACGGCACTATCACTAAGGTTATACCCTGGATCAACGTCCGGGACTTATGTCCGGTACGTGTGCCTATTGATGCATCAATGACCTTAGTTCTTATATAGTATATCAATGTCTTGATTAAAGAGTGTTAATTCTGAAATGTACTATTTCGATAAATGCACTGAAATTGAACTTATTTTTGAAAATGGTTGTTCAGCCAAGCTCAACATAGTTGTTTCTTAATCGTGGAGATTACTCTCATAGGAGTGTTGTTTCCCCATCAGCCCCCGCGGGCTTAACAGAGCCGCGAAAGGGAAACTCTCCCTTCGCGCTCTGAAAGCCGGCATGTGTGACTGCAGCTGCAAAGAGGGAGCTGATGAAGGGGAGGGCAGGCTCTGCCGGGCAGGGGGGGCCCTGCAGCACACTCGATTCTGCCACAGCGGCCACGGCTCCGGCCCCGGCAGCGGCAGCAGACAGTTTTTTTTATTTTAAATTTTCCCTGGGCTGGGGGGTTGAGGGGTTAGGAGTGGTGATGGGCTATGGGGGAGCTAGGTCTGGATATGGGCTGATGGGATTAGGACTGGTAATGGGCTATGGGGGGCTTAAACTGAAAATTGGGTGATGGAGGGTTAGGACTAGAAATGGGCTGATGGGATTAGGACTGGGAGTGGGCTGATGGGGAGGTTAGGACTGGTAATGGGCTATGGGGGGGCTTAAACTGAAAATTGGGTGACGGCGGGTCAGGACTAGAAATGGGCTGATGGGATTAGGACTGGGAGTGGGCTGATGAGGAGGTTAGGACTGGTAATGGGCTATGGGAGGGGCTTAAACTGAAAATTGGGTGATGGGGGGTTAGGACTGGAAATGGGCTGGTGGGATTAGGACTGGGAGTGGGCTGATGGGGGCTTAGGACTGGTAATAGGCTATGGGGGGCTAGGACTGGTAATGGGTTGGTGGGGTTGCTAGGACTGGAAATGGGCTGAGTGGAAGGGAAGGCTTGAACTGCAAATAGCTGATGGGGAGGGGGGCTTGGAAATGAAATGGGCGGAGTGGAAGGGGGCTTGAACTGTAAATAGCTGATGGGGACGGGGCTTGGAATGGAAATGGGCTGAGGGGAAGTGGGGGGCTTGAACTGCAAATAGCTGATGGGGAGGGGGGCTTGGAATGGAAATGGGCTGAGTGGAAGGGGGCTTGAACTGCAAATGGCCGATGGGAAGTGGGGCTTGGAATGGGCTCTTATGGGAGGGAGCTAGGACAGGAAATGGGCTGATGGAGGGGCTAGGATAAGACTGGGAATTGGGTGTTGGGGGGAGCTAAGATTGGAAATGGGCTGTGGTGGGGGCTTGGATTGAAATGGACTCATGGAGGGGCTAGAACTGGAAGTAGGCTCATGGGGGGCTTGGATTGGAAATGGGCTGAGTGGAGGGGAGCTAGGATTTGACATGGGCTGATGGTGGGGCTAGAAATGGGCTGATGGGAGGCTGGTATTGGAAATATGTTGATGAAGGGACTCGTATAGGACTGGAAATGGATGGGGGAGCTAGGACTGGAAATGGGCTGATGGGGGGACTAGAAGGGAGTGGATACTGGGTGGGGCTGGAACTAGAAGGGAGCTGATGTTGGGGGAGATTAGAAGGGGATGGGGCTGGGAGAGTGAAATGGAGAGGGGAAAAATATTTTGTGTGGGAGGGAAGAAAAATCTACAATTGGCCGGGTGTTGGGAGAGTAAGTGGGGATTGAGGATGGAGGGGTACAATTTGAGTGGATGAAATAGGAATGAGGAAAGAGCAAAAGGAGAAAGATTAGTATGTTAAAACAGATGTAGAGGTAGAATGGAAAAAAACCAGAAGAGTGAAGAAAGGACAAATGGACAGCAGACGATGGAGATTTAGCAGAAGACACAAATAAACCAGAAGAAAGTGGCTGGAACAATTGCAACTGAAAAAAAATGCACAAAAGGTACAAAGATATCTCTTTATTTTGAATTTATTAACTGGAATATGTCAGCTCTGGGAAATGTGCATCATTAACGTCGGTGCTTTGTTTAGTACAAGAGGAAATTAATTTATAGTTTTATTTCTACAGTGTTGTACATTCCAAGTTTGGCTTTTGGGTTTCCCAGTTTAATTATTGTCTTCCTGTTTCTAAATTGTGATTCCTTGTTTGGTGATGGTCTATGTTCTGCATGTGTAACTGAGCTGAGGTATTCTGTTTATGTAATTCCTATTTGACATTGCCACTTGTTCTCTTTCCCCAGTAGGTCATGTATTGTTATTCTCTGAAATGTATTGGTTTAATATTTGCAGTCTTGCCTTTTGATAGGTATGGTATGGTGTTTTATGAGTCCTTGTAGTGCTGTTAGGATACGGCAGGTTTGCTATGGGTTTAAATGGGCAGTGTTTGTAGTAGTCCTAATGTGCCTGGCGGTTGGCACTGGATTATAGTAATGTAGAAATCTTTTAGTCTTTCTTTATCCATACACTCATGAAGAAGCATGTTTACTAAAAGTTAGTGTATGGTAACATTATGCAAATATTTATGCAAATGAGACCCCTTATGCAAATGAGGCCCCGCACCGAGTCTCCGCACATGGCCCCGCACCCCCCTTGGGCCGCCCCTGTCTGTGCCATACCAATGGACGGAACGCTGGCAGGCCACTAGCACTAAAAGAAAGTGAACATGGCACATAGCCATTGAGCACATTCATGCACATAATGCTTGCCTCATCCTACCCCTTCTCCATGAAGGTTGTGTTGGAGGCGATAGCATGGGACCCATGGGCAGGTGTTGAGTGCATGCATGTGCTCAAAGGCCCCATACTGCATTTATTCTCTTTCACCTTGCAGCTATAGGCCAGGCTGAGGTAGAGTGCTGGTACTGGCAGCTGCAGCAGCAACAAGGAAAAGGGCAAGCCTGGCAGTGTAAAGGAAAGGGGGTGATTCTGGATCTGGGGTGGGGGAGAGTAGAGCAGAGAAGGGGCAATGCTCAACACTGGAGGAGAGAGGATATGTTGGCCATTGGGGGGTTAGAGAAGGGAAAATGTGATGCTGGATACCTGAGGGCAGGGGAAATGCTGGATCCCTGTATGGTAGGAGAGATACTGGACACCTGCAGGAGGCGGGGGGGGGGGGGGAAGAGGGGTAGGAAAGGAAACGTAAAGGGTAATACTGGATACTAGGGATAGCAGGGATGATGCTAAAAACCTATAGGGAAGAGAATATGCTAGATTATTGGGAGCAGAGAAAGGAAGATGTTGAATTACAGGGGAACTAGGGAAAAGAACTGGAGATGATGGATACCTGGGGACGGTGTAGAAAATATGCTGGACATTAGGAAAGGTGGTAGGGCAGATTCTAGGCACTTGGAGATAGAGGCGATGCTGAACATCTAGGGGTATGGAAGGGAAGGAATAATAATTGAAATCTAGTGGCAGGGGCACTGCAAAGGGAGTGATGCTGGAAACCTGAGTAATAAGGGAGATACTAGATACCTGGGGTTACGAAAATAAAGGGGCAATGCTGGATACTGGGGAAGGGGGGGCAAAATGATGAATATATTATGGCATAGAGAAAGGAAGATGCTAGACTAAGGGGGGGGGGTAGAGAAGAGAAGATATTGGATAAAGGAGGGGACTGGGGAAAGAAGGAGAGATGCTGGACACCTGGGGGCTAAAGGCAATACTGGACACTGGGGAAGGGGGAGGGAGGGAGGAACAATGCTGGATACCTGGGGAGGGGGTAGAAGAGATTCTGGACACCAGGGTTAGGAAAGAAAAGAGGCAATGCTGGACACCAGGGAGTGAGAAGGGACAATGCTAGACACCGAAGAGGTAGAGAAGGGAGATAAAAGCCAAGGTGGAATCCAATCACAGCAAGCTCAAAGTCCTTGACTTCAAAAATGATGACTTCAGTAAAATGGCCAAGTACCTGAAGGAGGAGTTGGTAGGGTGGGAGGGGATAAGGGAAGTGGAATTGCAATGGGCTAAACTAATGAATGGAGTGGAATGGGTAAACATAGATTGATTGTTTATGTCATCAGAATATAGAAAGACTAGGAGACATGCAATGAAGCTACAGGGTAAACTATTTAAGACTAAGAAGAGAAAATATTTTTTCAATCAACGTGTAATCAAACTCTGGAATTTGTTACCAGAGAATGTAGTAAAAGCTGTTAGTGTAGTTGAGTTTAAAAAAAGGTTTGAACAAGTTCCTGGAGGAAAGGTCCATAAACCATTATTAAAAGGGACCTGGGATATCACTGCTTGACGCAGTACAAGCATTGGGGAAACTGCTAGATACGTATGACCTAGATTGGCCACCGTTGGAAACAGGATACTGGGCTTGATGGACCTTGGTCTGACCCAGTATGGCATATCTTATGTTCTTAAACTAAAGGAGGCAATAAAAGGGGCAACAGATACATACGTAAGGAAAGTAAATAAAAACAAGAGGAAAAGGAAACCTATTTGGTTCTCCAAAGAAATGGCTGCACAAATAAAGGCAAAAAACACAGCTTTCACAAAATTCAGAAGCTCGCAAACAGTGGAACACAGAAAAGAATACAAGATCAAACTAAAAAAGACAAAAAGAGAAATAAGGATAGCAAAATCAAAGGCAGAAGAAAAGATGGCTAAAGATGTGAAGTGTGTCAAAAAAACTTTCTTCAGGTATATTCAGGAGAGGAGGAAAATCAGAGGTGGGATTGCAAGACTCAAAAGTGCTGGGAACGGATTCGTGAAAAGCGACACTGAAAAAGCAAAAATGCTAAACAAATACTTCTGCTCTGTTTTCACTAGAGAAAATCCTGGAGAAGGACCACCAGTGATTGACAACTTAAACTAGACAAAGCGATGGGACCGGATGGGATACACCCTAGAATACTGAGGGAACTTGGGGACGTTCTAGCAACTCCACTGACTGACCTTTTCAATGCCTCGTTGGAGTCGGGAGTGGTGCCAAAGGACTGGAGAGAGGCTCATGTGGTGCCTTTACACAAAAGCGGAAGTAAGGATGTGGTTGAAAACTACAGGCCGGTTAGTTTAACTTTGGTGGTGAGTAAATAATTGGAAACACTGCTGAAAGAGAAAATAGTGAGGTTTCTGGAGTCCAGCGGATTACAGGATCCGAGGCAGCATGGATTCACCAGAGGCAGGTCTTGTCAGACAAATCTGATTGATTTCTTTGACTGGGTGACCAGGGAGTTGGACCGAGGGACAGCTCTAGATGTGGTGTATTTAGATTTGAGTAAAGGCTTTGACACTGTTCCTCACAGGCTACTTATAAACAAACTGAGCACCCTAGGGATGGACCCTAAAGTTACTGCTTGGGTTAGAAATTGGTTGGGTGGGAGGCGACAAAGAGTACAAGTAAATGGAGCTCACTCTGAGGAGAAGGATGTTACCAATGGTGTGCCCCAGGGATCTGTCCTTGGTCCAATTCTTTTTAACATCTTTGTTAGTGATATAGCAGAAGGGCTGTCGGGTAAGGTTTGCCTCTTTGCGGATGATACCAAAATGTGCAATAGAGTAGACACCCAGGAAGGTGTAGATAACATGAGGAGGGATCTAGCTAAGCTTGAAGAATGGTCTAGAATTTGGCAGGTGGGATTTAATGTTAAAAAATGTAAGGTCATGCATTTGGGCTGCAGCAATCCAAGGGAGCAATACAGTATAGGAGGTTGTGATGCAGCAGACCAGCAGGGCATAGAAGAAAATGTTTTAAACTTGAAAAAAGACGTGCACAAGCTGCAGTATTTGCAGGAGCCTGATAGGGGGAGCAAGGGAGACCTCTGGAAGACCGAGGATCCACGCCCTACAGGGTGTAACCTAAAACCAGCCAGCCTCCAATCCAGGAAGACAGGAACTCCTTTTAAAGGAAGTCAAGAAGACTGGAGGGAAGGCAAGGACAGGAACAAGGAGTACAGGAGGAGCAGGAGGAGAAGTAGGAGCAGTGAGAGCTCTGGAAGAAGTGCAGTGCCGAGCAGAAGTGACTGGACAGGCAGAGGTAGCCTTAAAGCCAGAAGCAGCAGAGAAGGCCACAGAGAAGCTGTAGAACCTTCAGAAGCCGAAGGAGCGGCAGGAGCTGCAGAAGCTACAGGTACTGCTGGAGTGCAGGAAAGAGGTACAAGCCAAAGGAACCTGAATGGGCAGAGACTACAGAAGGGACCTAGAGATTCAGGTACGCAAAAGCTGCATTGTGATTGCTGTGGGCAGAACCCAAGCCATATTGCTGGAGCAAGGTTAGAATCTCCCTAGGAGTAGGCCACAAGCCTCATCCTCAGGAAAGAAGCAAGAGTTACAAGGTAAACCATATTGTATTGAAAACAGCCTATGGAAAGGGCAAGAGACAGAAGCTCCCTGTACATGTCCCACTGCTCAAAAGAAAAGGTATGAAAAGTTTTTATTGAATAAGAAACTTTTAAGTAAGCCAGGTTTGCAGGAAGTGCATATAAACCCTGGGAAGAAAGAGAGAGATTCACACTGTAGAAATGCTCATGGCCGACGCCCCACGCTAAACTCCAAACACTGGGAGGTCATACAGCATTTGGGTGAGAAACCTAACTATAGCTTGCCGGGAACTGTTGACTTTGTCTCAGATACTTTGCTGGAGGAACCGATGCAAGTGGAAGAGGTAGAGTCCCTTTCAGAGGAAGACATGGATTGCAGCTATTGCATCATGGGAAGCATAGAATGCTTGTGTAACCAGTGAGCACTAAAACCGGTGTAAATAGGAATGCCTGCTTTTGTAACCTTTCTGTGAAAAGAACAGTTTTTGTTTTGAATCTGAGTTGTGATTTTTATAACCTGATGTAAGGAGATTTCTGTTGGTGTTTGAAGCCGATCTTTTGAACCTTTGTGCAAACCAGGGGAAATAAAGCCTTATTTTTCCCTACACTCGATGACCTTTTGTTCTCTGGGTATTTTTGGTAATACAGGATGCTACCGAGGCTATACAACCTTGGGCCCTAGAAAGAGAAACATACCAAACCCAACTTTACTTTTCTTTATGTCCGACCTGCCTTGACCATCATCAACCGCCAGGGCGGCGTTGTGACAAGGTGAAGTACTTTTGTCCACTAAAGAAGAGCGGGACCTAGGCGTGGTTGTGTCTTATGATCTTAAAGTAGCTAAACAGGTAGAAAAGGCGACGGCAAAAGCTAGAAGGATGCTTGGGTGCATATGGAGAGGAATGGCTAGCAGAAAAACGGAGGTGATAATGCCTCTGTATAAGTCTTTGGTGCGACCTCATTTGGAGTATAGTGTGCAATTCTGGAGACCGCACCTTCAAAAGGATGTGAACAGGATGGAGTCGGTGCAGAGGGTGGCTACTAAAATGATTAGTGGGCTTCATTATAAAGCATATGAGGACAGACTTAAGGATCTTAATATGTACACCTTAGAGAAAAGGCGGGATAGAGGTGATATGATTGAGATGTTTAAATACCTCCATGGCATAAATGCACAGGAGGAGAGCCTCTTTCAATTGAAAGCAAGTTCAGCTACGAGGGGACAAACTCTGGGCTATCGTGGATTTCTGAAAGAAGATTATACTGTTATCACAGCTATTGGAGTTTTAAGAGAATAGATGGGTCTAAATGCCGCGTAATAACTCATTCTCCCTCATATTTGGGTTTCTAAATCAATGAGCTCCTGCTTGCGCTTCTTGGATGATCCAATAGAATAGCTGGTGACATGAGCTCTGAAAGAGGCTTTAAAGCCTTCCCACTAGGCCCATTCAGAGGTATCCATGGGGGAGCTGCAGTAAAGTAAGTGTTAATGGCTTGTTTGATAGAGGCGATAAAAAGATTGTCGCTAAGGAGAGCCTTGTTAAATCTCCAAACATTCTTGAGTGTGACCGGTGGTTCTAGCTTTAGGGACATTGTTATTATGGCATGCCTGGATACTGTAATCCATAATATATCAATGTCAGCAAGATCAGGTACCATTGATTTGGGCAGGAGAAAAAAGCTGATTCTAGACTGGGAGTTATGTGGCAGCGAGAAGAAGGTGAAGTCTTTTGTCATGGGGTGCTGCAGATGCTGGGGTCCACCATTCCAGTGTTCTCTTTCAAGACTGGTAGTTCCGTTCCTGGTCGATGGAAACAAACTTGTTGACAGTCAAGAAGCAGGTCCAGGACTAAGTCAAAGTCACTGCCAAGGACAATGGGGGTCAGGGTAGAGTCTATTAGTTCTTTCTCAATATCTTGGAAAAATAGGGGGTCACCCTCAGTTGGACCTTATAAAGTGAGGAGGGTGAGAATTAATTGACCTAGTTGAATAGTGGCCTTGGCCCGGTGTCCTGAGCCATCAATACAAGTTTGCAGAATAGTCGGGGTTAGAGTATGCTGAACAAGGATACTAACTCCACCCTTCTTTTGAACTGCAGGAGAGGAGATAACATGCCTATAAGGTCCTGATTCCAATTTTTGAGTTTCCACGGATGGTATGTGCATTTCTTGTAGGAACACTACATCTGCCCCACTCTTCTGACAGTATAACATCTTTTTTCATTTTATTGGATAGTTGATTCTCTTGACATTTAAAGAAAGAAATTTAAGGGGTACAACCATTAGAATAAGGCAATCTGAGAGTACCGTTTGAGCACAAAAAGGGGTCCGGGAATATATCTTCTCCTCACATGAATTAAGATAAACCAGTCAGCAGGAGAAAATGAAGCCACCAATTATAACCCCAAATGGAGAAGTACACAGTATAATTTAAGAAGCCAGGAAGTGTAGTCGAAAACCTCTGTGATAACATTTGGGGGAAAACCACCTGCTGCAGGTGACCAAGATGGAGTCTTAAAAGTAACAGTTCAAAGACACATTTCCTTCCCCCTCCACCACCCACCACATCAATACAGCAGACCCAAATATACATATAGCAAGAAACAATAGTTCTTTCCCCCTCCCCAAGCACACATCTCAGAAAAAGGCAACAAATAACAGACTCTCCTAACTATTCACATGCATACTTACAGTCCTCTCTCATTCACCTGCTATATCAGGGAGCATTGTGGAGTAAATTACTAGTCCTAAGCACTAAAAGATACTCTTAGCAAGAGTGTCTGCAAAAAGGGGATCCAGGGGGAAGACAGTGTTGTGGCCTGCCTGTAGATCAGTATACTTCAAAGGAGTGTCCAAGGGTCAAAACCTACTTAGAGCCATGAGAGAACGCTAGGACACTATAAATAATACGAGGCCACATCCGTCTATGAGTTTGACTCACCTTTAAAGATACAGGATGACTGACCATCAATGATCAAACAAAAATAATAACCAAGGTCTAGTGGAGAAGGCCCTTATCCTTGAATAATAGATAGCAACGGTTGGAGTAGATGCAGGCACGCTGAGTCAGAAAGACATACCTACCCAACAACAGGTACTAGTTGGTATCCATCCCGACAGAAATTCTTGGACATCTGCAGGATTTTCAAATGTGTGGGTTCTATTTGTGAAGCTTGATCCAAAGCTTCTTGGCCTGTAAGTGCTGGAACTGTGGGTGAAAAGCTAACAGTTTTTTCTACCATGCCATGGTGGATTTATTCAAATCAGGGAAAAAGAGGAGTCGTTGCCCATCCAGTTGGATCAGTGACTGCTGCTGTGCAGCCTGTAATATTTGTAAGGTTTGTGGGTAGCGCAGAACCTTGAAAATTATCAGGTGCAGGTATTTCATTGCTAGAGCATGATAGGAGAGTACTCTATGAGCACACTCAATTTTGAATGCATGCTGGAAATCAACATGGAGAAGCCGAGGAAGCAGCTTTTCCAAAAAGGAAACAGGATCTGTGCCCTCCTATCCTACACATATTCCAAGAATTCTAATGTTATTACGCCAGGATCGATTATTTCATTCTTCCAGACTACGTTCTAGTTGTGTGATCCTCTTAGCAGAGGATCGCACAACTATCAGAGGAGCCTCTCATGGTGCTTCAAAGTAGTGTCCACAAAGTCTAGTCATAGGGAAAGCCCTGCAAATTGGATCTTGACTGTGGCCAACTCAGCTTGCATGGTGAATAGCACCTCACCCTTTGTGGAGACAAGCTCCTCAGCCTGTCGGATCTCACTAGTTCTTTTAAAATGCCATCCGATTCCTTGGTCGCCACCATTTTGTTCAGGAAGGAGGCTCCAGTTCGGAGCACTTGACACCATGGGTTACAGCCACCGAATAATCTAGCTTGGTCAGTTTGATCACTGTCATGTTTAGGAAGGGCACTGTGGCTTTAGTACTGGCAGTGCAGGTGGGAGAGAGCAGAAGGAATCAGGAATCTAAGTAGCGGCTGCCGGAGCAAAGACTCAAGCGGCCATCTTCATCTAAGGATAGCCTACACAGCTTTTCTAAAATGTGCCTTCACATGTACACATGTTGATATTCGGCCCCTATATGTATAGTTTACATGCTTGACTCTGATTTGAAATAAATAGGTATATCTTGGGCCATCTGAATGTATAACTTCCATGTCTAGCATTGATATTCAGGGTGTTATATGCATAGCTTATATATACTTATACGTGTGAAGTCAGATTTTAGATAGAAGGTGTTAGACAGAGGAATTTAAATGGCCAGATCTGGATGCTGAGCCCGTTGTAAAATAGGTACAGGATTGTGTGTTGATGGCTTCTGACATCCAAGGGGAGCAGCCATTTTAAAAAAGTAGCTCACATTTTTATTTATTTATTTATTTTATTTTATTTTCTTATATACCGCACTCTTTAGTATCAGCGCGGTTTACATGGAACAAGGAACCATAAACAACAAGTATCGGTTTTACATAGAACAGGGAAGTACAACTTGGATAACTTAGGGAGACATGCAAAACAACTATTTACATATGTAGCAGTAATCTTTGAGGAATGGCCTATGAGCAATCTACAGATAGGTATTAAGAGTAGGCATTATGTGCGGCTATGGTGGATTATGATTTATCTTGTAGTATTGTATAAATAAGTGTTGCTTGAGTGCCCTCCTGAATTGCATGAGATCGGTAATGGCTCGGATTTCTGGAGCCATGCGCATGGGAGCAGAATTTTTAAAATTATTGCTCCCCAATTTGAATGCACACCCCGATCCTGCAGTACAAATCTCTCTTCAGATCAACCCCCTCCCCCAAAATACAGGTAAAGTCACATTGTTTCCCTCTGCTATAGCGCTGTTCAATAGCCATGCACCTCTGTAGCTAAACCAGAAAATGTTGTTTTTTCCCAAGTTTAGTACCAATTAATTATGTTTAAGCTAGTCATTAGCCCGAGTCCTGTTGTGACCTGAGGAAGGGGGTTGTAACACCAGAAAGCTAGTCCACTAAAAAGGTATCACCTTATTCTTTGGGCTTGATATTGAAAGCAATTAACATGGTTAGGAGACCTGCTAACCACATTAACTGTAGCATCTGGGATATTCAGTAGTGCTAACACAGATAGTGGTGCTGAATGTCCCTGGGTGCCACTGCTAAATACCCTGACGCTAGCTGGCTAGCATCAGGGCGCTCTGAGAGTGGAGCGAGGAGGCACAGAAGCTAATTGGGCTTTTGCCACAGAAGCTAATGGGGCAGAGGCTGAATATTGTCACTGCCCAGTTAGCTTCCACACTATCTGGCCAACCCATCTCATCTTCACATCGAGCCTCTGGAGCTCTGCCTGCTCCTTTGATCTGGTGCATGGAACAGGAAGCATTTCTGAGAACGCTACCCTGGAAGTTCTGTATTTCAGCTTCCTACCTAAAAGCCTAAATTTGGTTCCCAGAACCTCCCTCCTAAACTTTCTTATATCATTGGTACCAACATATACCAAGACAGTGGGCTCCTCCCCAGCATTATCTAAAATCTTATCTAGGTGGCGCGTGAGGTTTGCCACCTTTGATCCAGGCAGGCAAGTTACTAGACAATCCTCACATCCACCAGCCACCCAGTTATCTACATGCCTAATGATCGAATTGCCAACTATAATGGCCATACTAACCCTTCCCTCGTGGTCACATGGCCCTGGAGACACATCTTCAGTGCGAGAGGGTATTTTATTTATTTATTTATTTATTGGAGGATAGTTCCTAGCTACAGGATCACTTCCTGTCACACCAAGGTGATACTCTTCTTTTCACGTGATCTCTCTCCTCCAAGGCAGCAGAGATGCTGCTGAACTGGAGTTGGGACTTATCTGCTATGTCCTTGTAGGTCTCTTCTATATATCTGTATGTCTGCCTCAGCTCCTGTAAGTCTGCTATTCTAGCCTCAAGAAATCAGATTCCCTGACAGCAAAGAGCTCTGCCTCTAACGGAGATATAGGACCTCTCACCAACTGGGAGAAAATAGTACATGAGACACTCCGCCCCCATCTCATTGCTGGATTGCTACTTGCATCTTAGTTTTAAAGATTTGTTTTAGCTATTTAAAGTTGTTCAGTTATTTAAAGTTTCTAGAGGAATAGGAATATTTGAATTAGTACAATTATACCTAATAAGTTTAAGGGCCTTTGTTTAGTGTTCACCTCAAGATGCACTGCAAGGCCTTAATTTATTAATTCCTAAGGCCTAATAACTTGCTGATGAAGATAACCAGCTAAACCTGAGAGTGAATAAGATCATTCCTTTCCCCTTAATTAGTTTAAGAGTCTATAAATCAAAGATTATGCCTAGTGTGGGCAAAAGCCAGGGTAGGCAGATGTGAAATGAACACTAAGTGAAAGTTGGCTTGTTATACCAAGTCCTAACGGACTTAACAATATACAGAATTTTAAAATAGGCTGATGTTATCAGCTTAAACAGAAAGCATTCCCTTTTCCCCAAGATTTGGGAATTTCTCAGCAAGTAAAAACTTAAATGAGCAGATTTCTTTCCAGCAGTCTCTTTCCTTTTTTTTAAAATTGCCTTTAGGTTGATGCTGGGTATTCTTGGCAAGGAACGACCAGAAGTAACGGGAGGATAAAATGACTTTCCCAAGACCACAAGGAGTACCAGTGAGAATTGAGCTCACACCTCCTGCATAACAGGCTGTTGCTCTAACCACTAGGCTACTCCTCCACTCTTTTCCTTGGCTTCTGGTATTTTTGTTATTTGGGTAATGCAGCTTTAAAAGCTTAGCACCAGTAACCAGTACACATTTTGTATTGTATCTGAAAAAAAAAGCATGAAATTGTACTCAAAAATATTCCTTAGATCTGAAAATACAGCTTGTGATGAAGAGAAGACTGGCATAAATAAATAAAAAGTGGTATATCTTAGAAGATTAACCTATGGAAAGTTACACTGCATATTGCAGACTGACTGCAGAATTACTGCTTTACCAAGTTCTTCATAAATACGCAAGAATGATTTATGCCATCGAATTGCACTCAGGTCAATAGTGTGTCACTACTGGCGCTCATCATAATTTAATGAGGACTCACTAATCCAAGCATTATGCAAAACTTATCTGCAGTATGCAGGCTGTGCATTCAATAAAGACTTTCAGTATTATCTGGGAAAGAATGTCTTGATCCTACACTTTGTCAAGCTGGAGTTATGTAAAACATTGATTAGCTTTTATTCTTCCTTGCATACGCATTCATTCAAATGTGTTCTGTATGAGAAGGTTATCGCAAGATAGCCCAGAATTATGAACCACAATTTAGGTTTATGACATTAACATTCACGTCTTCCTTTTAAGCAGTTGACTGTGGGAAAAACAGAGGCTAAATCTTTTTGCACCTATGAAAGGATGAAGGTTTTAAGCAACTTGCCCTTATCACCCAGAGCTTTTGTAACTTGGAAATCTAGCCATTTTGGAAAACCCACTCTAATTTCATCACATTTTCTTTAGGTAGTTTCAGCCTTTCCATGTGTTTTTGATAGATTTAGGAGATCTGAGACATGCTATTATCAGGCCTTCTTTGAATGAAGTTCATCTTTTAAACAGCAGTATTTCAGAAGCTGTTCATTACAAATAATTTATGGAGTTAATATATATTTGTGGTGGTCAGTATTTGTTTAAACTCTGATTGTTATGGCTAAATAAACTCCAGATATTTAGTTCTGATAGCCACTAAATATCCAGAATCAGAAATGAATGGAGCTGCTGAAAGGACTGCAGTGATATTCTGTCTAAATAGCTAACAGAATAAAATTAGGACAGTCTTTCTTTATGGACGAACTTTACGTGCATAGTCGTCCAGTTGTGAGCTGAATATTGCTGCTTTGCAGATAACTGTGAACTCAGCCCGAGCTCTGGATAGTGCCAAAACAGACAGAGGAAATATTCAGCTGCACTATACAGATAGTGCTGCTGAATATCTCACTGGCCATATAAGGTGACATTTTACTTACCAGATAATTTCCTTTCCTTGAGTCCTGCTAGACCAATCCAGACAAGTGGGTTGTGTTCCCCTACCAGCAAAATGGGGAAGACAAAGAACCAATGAAAAGTCCAGGTTTCAATGACATCACTCCAAAGCCTCTATCCACCTCAGCCACCAGAGGTCTCTTCAGTATTTGTCCCAAAGCATATGGGAGAACATGGTAAGCCTCACACAACCTCAACGTGGGCAACAATGAGTAATCAAAAAGTAGAGAACTATGTACAGGAAAACATAAACAGAAGGCTGTCCGTAGAAGAGGGACCTGTAGAGCCAAGTATATAAATCATAGCAGATACAAGGGTACTGCCGCAGAAGAACACAGCAAACACAGTTCCAGGAGGCGAGTCCTGGACTGGTCTAGCAGGACGAAAGGAAAAATACATTATCTGGTAAATAAAATATCACCTTCCATATCGTCCTGCTAGACCAGTCCAGATAAGTGGGATGTACCAAAGCTACGCCTCCACTGGGTGGGAAGAAGATACAGCAGCTCACAAAAACTTAGAGCCAAAGGCTGTCTCTGCCCAAACGTGGACATCCAAGCGGAAATGTTTGACAAAAGTGGAAAGTGATGCCCATGTTGCCATCCGACATATCTGAAGGGGCTACCGAGATCTGCTCTGCCCATGAAGATGCTTGCGCTTGGGTAGAATCGGTGTGCAAACCCTCTGGAACTAGCCAGTTCAACAACATAGAAACATAGAAATATGATGACAGAAAAAGACCACATGGCCTATCTAGTCTGTCCTTCCATATCAACAACTACAACAGTTCCCTTTTTTCCTTCAGAGATCCTCTGTGTTTGTCCCATGCTTTTTTGAATTCAGTTACTGTCCTCATCTCTACCATCTCCACTGGGAGACTATTCCATGGATCCACCACTCTTTCCGTAAAGAAATATTTCCGCATATCACTCCTGAATCTATCCCCCTTCACCCTCATCCCATGTCCCCTCATTGCAGAACTTGCTTTCAATTGAAAGAGGCTCTCCTCCTGTACATTTATGCCACAGAGGTATTTAAACATCTCAATCATATCACCTCTATCTCCCCTTTCCTCTAAGGTATACATATTAAGATCCTTAAGTCTGTCCTCATATGCTTTATAATGAAGACCACTAATCGTCTTAGTAGCCACCCTCTGCACCGACTCCATCTTGTTCACATCCTTTTGAAGGTGCGGTCTCCAGAATTGCACATTATACTCCAAATGAGGTTGCACCAAAGACTTATACAGAGGCACTATCACCTCCTTTTTTCTGCTAGACATTCCTCTCTGTATGCACCCAAGCATCCTTCTAGCTTTTGCCGTTGCCTTTTCTGTTTAGCTACTTTAAGATCATCAGACACAACTATGCCTAGGTTCCGCTCTTCTTTAGTGGACAAAAGTACTTCACCCCTATACTATATTGCTCCCTTGGATTGCTGCAGCCGAAATGCATGAACTTACATTTTTTACCATTAAATCCCAGCTTCCAAATTCTAGACCATTCTTCAAGCTTAGCTAGATCCCTCCTCATGTTATCTACACCTTCCTGGGTGTCTACTATATTGCAGATTTTGGTATCATCCGCAAAGAGGCAAACATTACCCGACAGCCCTTCCGCTATATCACTAACAAAGATGTTAAAAAGAATCGGACCAAGGACAGATCCCTGGGGCACACTACTGGTAACATCCTTCTCCTCAGAGTGAGCTCCATTTACCTATACTCTTTGTCGCCTCCCACCCAACCGATTTCTAACCCAAGCAGTAACTTTAGGGTCCATCTCTAGGGTGCTCAGTTTGTTTATAAGTCGCCTGTGAGGAACAGTGTCAAAGCCTTTACTCAAATCTAAATACACCACATCTAGGGCTCTCCCTCGGTCCAACTCCCTGGTCACCCAGTCAAAGAAATTATTCAGATTTGTCTGACAAGACCTGCCTCTGGTGAATCCATGCTGCCTCAGATCCTGTAATCCGCAGGACTCCAGAAACCTCACTATTTTCTCTTTCAGCAGCGTTTCCAATAATTTACTCAGCACCGAAGTTAAACTAACTTGCCTGTAGTTTTCAACCAAATCCTTACTTCCGCTTTTGTGTAAAGGTACCACATGAGCCTCTCTCCAGTCCTTTGGCACCACTCCCAACTCTAACGAGGCATTGATAAGGTCAGTCGGTGGAGATGCTAGAACGTCCCCAAGTTCCCAAAGTATTCTAGGGTGTATCCCATCCAGTCCCATCGCTTTGTCTACTTTAAGTTGAGCTAGATTCTCACGAACACAAACTTCTGAAAATTGTTCCAAGATGTCCCTCGCTTCAGTTCCTGTTTATGGGTGTTTTCTGAGGTCCTGCTCCTGGTTCTTAATCCGTTAACACAGAACAGAAATATTTGTTAAGCAATTCCGCTTTATCCTCATCAGCTTCTACATATTCCTCCCCTTCACCCTTGACTCTGACAGTACCACTTTTACCCTACCTCGTCTCACTAACATATCTGAAAAATGTCTTATCCCCCACATTTTATTGTATTGGCTATTTCCTCCTCTTTTTGAATCTTTGCTTTCCTGAATACTCTACTAGATTCTCTAAGTTTTTCCAAATATAGATAGTCTTCCTCTCTCTGTGATCTCTTGTATTTCATGAAGGTCTCCCTCTTTTTCTTCACATTTTCCCTACTTCTTTTGAAAGCCATAACAGTCTCTTTTTCCTTTTACCTTTATTTACCATTTTAACAAAAAGGATGGTTGCCCTTAAAATATCCCCTTTCAGTTTTGCCCACTGTTTTTCTACATCCCCCAGCTGTTCCCAACCCGCTAACCACTCCCTGAGGTATTGGCCCATCTTGGCAAAGTTGGTCTTTCTAAAGTCTAAGACCCTCACCTTTGAATGGATTCTAAGAGTCCTAGTCCTAATACTGAACCACACCATCTGGTGATTACTGGATGCAAAATGATTTCCCACTATAACATCAGAAACACTTTCACCATTGCTAAGCACCAAGTTCAGTATGGCCCCTTCACGTGTGGGGTCTGTTACCAATTGCCTGAATAGTTCTCCCTGTAGAGAAACCAGGATCTCTTTACTTCTAGATGATACTGCAGCAGGAATGTGCCAGTCAACATCTGGCATATTGAAATCCCCTATCAGTAGCGCTTCTCCTTTTCTAGCAATGCTGTGTATGTCTTCAATTAACTCTCTGTCCACCTTTTCCTCTTGTAAGGGAGGTCTGTATATTATGCCAATGCAAATTGATTTCTCTTTCCCTCTTTCTAGTTTAACCCACAATGCCTCCTCTCTCCCTTTTAAGCTCTGTAATTCCAAAGCTTTAATAGTATTTTTTACATATAGTGCCAATCCTCCTCCCCTTCTTCCTATCCTGTCCTTTCTGAATAAAGTATAGCCAGGTATAGTTACATCCCAGTCATGGTTTTCTGTGAACCATGTTTCTGTAACTGCCACTAAATCCAAATTGGCCACTCCCACCAAAGCTTCAACATCAGGGATCTTATTTCCCATGCTACGGGCATTTATACACACTGCTTTCGATATGTTACCCCTGTTACCCATTTCCATAAAGGTATTTAATGTATCATCTACCTGGGGGCTTTCTTCACCCATCCCATGGAGTAGAGGAGTGGCCTAGTGGTTGGGGCAAGGTACTTCAGGCTGGAAGGTTGGGGGTTCAAATCCCACTAGAAGACAGCAACCTTGGGCTGGAAGGACTGGGGTTTCTAGTCCCACAGGTGCTCCTTGTGGTCTTGGGCAAGCCACTTAACCTTCCATAGCCCATGTTCCCTGTACAATAGTTAACTCCAAGTTATAATGCCCTATTCAATGTAATTTCAGTTTGTTCAATGTAAACCACACTGATGCAGAATAGCACAGTATATAACAGAATGTAAATAAATAAATCCCCAGCAAATCTAGTTTAAAGCCCTCTTCAGTAGATTAGCCAGTCTACTACTGAAGACGTGTCAAACTTTCTTGGACAGATGGATGCCATCTCTGCTCTGCAACTCTTGGAACAGCATTCTATGGTCTAGGAAACCAAAAAGCTCTCGATGACACCATCCACACAGCCATGCATTCATCTCCAGGATGCAAGCATCTCTGCCTTAGCCTTTAACCTCAACCAGGAGGATTGAAGAGAACACCATCTGTGCACCTAACTGCTTCACCTTCTGTCCCAGAGCCATGAAGTCACTTTTGATACGCCCAGAGGGATACCTGGCAGTATCATTTGTTCCAACATGGATTATCAACATTGGGTAATGGTCAGTGGGCTTGATGAGTCTCGGCAAACTCTCCGTAACATCTTGGATTTTGGCACCAGGCAGACAGCATACCTCTCTGGACATCAAGTCTGGCCGGCAGATGGACGCCTCAATACCCCTCAGAAGAGAGTCACCAACCACCACTACCCTTCACTTCCTTAACACTTATTCAGCAAATTTGGGGTACTTGAGCTCTGGTTCTTCCTTTTCCAGGGATGCTTTCACCTCCTCCACTTTCAGGGCTGCATAATGGTTCTCCAGTTCAAGGGCTGGAGAAGTTGGATTGGTGATACTGCAGGCCCTGGTGACTTGTGTCCAACCTTCGTCATTCTGTTGGCCCCCATCTTCTCTGCTGGAGAGCTTGGTTGCTGCAAGAAGCATCTCATCAATGTACTTCTCACTGTCTTGAATGCTCCTCAGTCTCGTCACCTCCTCTCTGAGTTCCTCCACTTGTTTCCTCAGAGCTTCAGCATGCAGACACCCTGCACATGGAACCAGTCCTTCAACTGGCATTGGGACCTCTGTCTGGACAGAGGCAGAAGCTGTAACGGGGGCAACATCATTAGCAATGTGATTTTTCCCAGCCTTTGTTCTGTTCGTGGAGCTTAGGATCGTTGTTTGACCTGTAGAGCTCCTGTTAGGAATGCCTCAATCCAGTGCCCCAATGCAGACCTAGCCACTGCATCACCTTTCATGTGCCAGCATACAGCACAAATAGATGGTCTGACTTATGAAAAAAATTCAAAAACTCCAGGAACCAGAGAAGCATCCTCTGGACAACCACAATGTGAATATGCTTATCCTTCCCCCAACACATTTCCTTAGAGAAGGAGGGCAGGCAAACCACCTGGTTCATATGAAAGTGAGAAGTCACCTCCAGGAAGGAAGGAAGGCTTGGGCTGAATTGGAACAGCCTCCTTAGAAAAAGATAGGTAAGGATCTTGATAAGTCAAGAGCTGGCAGCTCAGAATCCTTTTTGAAGAACAAATCGCAATCAAGACCATCTTGAGCGTCAAATCCTTCAGAGTAGAGCACTTCAATAGCTCAAGGGGCTCCAACATCAGGGCCCCAAGTACCAGACACAGATCCCAGGAAAGTGACCACAGACCATAAGAGGGAAGCAGATGCCGAACCCCCTAAAGAAAGTACAAAACATCTGTGTGTCAGGTTAGAGACTTACCAGCCAATGGAACTCTGAAACAGGCTACAGCTGCTACCTGAACTTTCAGGGAGCTAAGAAAAAGGTCCTTCTCCAGATTATCCTGCAGAAAAGGCCAGCAGAAGCAGCACCTTGGCTGCCTCAGGAGCCAGCTGTTATGCACTGCACCAGCACTCAAAGCACCAGACCTGCACTTATGCCAGTTTGGTAGACCTTCACAGGGCTCTGAGCAGAGTGGAAACTACCACCAGAGAGTAGCCTGTATGTGCTAACCATCTCCTTTCAGGAGTGAAGTCATAAACGAGAAGAGAGCTAGGTTCACCAGGTCAAGTGATTCCTGACCCAATAGGCCCCGAGACAGAGGCAAATGAAGAGATGGCGCTTGCAAGAGCCACATCAGATCTCTAAATCACTCTCTCCTCATCCAACCTGACATCGCCAGAATAATCCTTCCCAGGTAGCATTCCATACACCAAAGCAAATGCCCAATAGGAGCCATGGGGGAAACACATACAGTAGGTGCTAGCTAGGTCAAGGTTGAGCCAGGATACTGATGCCCTCAGACCCCATCTCCGTGCGGCGGCTGAAGAAGCAGAACAATTTGGCATTGGAGAAGGTCACCATCAGATCCCTCTCTGGTTGACCTCAGTGACACAGAAGCAACTGAAACACATCCTGACTCAACTCCCACTCTCCTGGAATGAGAGAGTGCTGGCTGAGAAAATTGGTTACCACAGTATCCACCCTGGCTGCAGAGTTAACAAACAGGAAAGCCATCTCCAGGTCTACCCCGGCAACTCCTCGTGCCGCCTTGACAATTGACATAAACCACCACTGTGGCATTGTCCAAGAACACTTGAACCACCCAGCCCTTGATCAGGGTCCGGAAACACAGAACAGCCAACCTGATGGGGTTCCAATGGCCCTTGGCCTTTCAGCCTTGGCAACGGACTTCCCAGCTCAAGAGACTGGCAACCATTATCAGAAGGATCCATGAGCAATCATCCAGTGGCATGCCCTTCCTCATAAGACTGGGCTGCAGCCACCACCACAGGCTGGCTATCACCAACATTGGGAGCGGGAGCCAGAGCACGAACTGCTGAGAACTCGAGAACCACCGAGTTATTAAGGACTGTCAGAGCGGCTGGATATGAGCAAGTGCTCATGGCACCATCTCGATAGTCACTGCCATCAATCTGAGGAGGAAAAGATCAACCTGGACTTTGGGATCCTGCTGCGAACAGAACTGTGCTAGGCAATCCAACAGCCTTTGACTTGCTCGTCTGACAGGAAGACTCAGCACACTCGGGTATGAAATGCAACAATTGGCTCTTTCCCCAATTGATCACCCAGCCAAGGCTAATCAGAAAGGACACCACTCGGGGAGCTACACGAGATGTTTCTGAAAAGAATGGGCTCAGATGAACTAGTAGTCCAGATATGGCTGAACACAAATCCCTTGGCCCTGTAGCACTGCAGCCGCTACTACCATGACTTTGGAGCAGGGCCATACTGAGCCAAAATCACGCCCTGTGCGACTTTCACATCAGGCGCACCCCCCATACCTCTGTCCAGCTGCTGACTGCCGCCCTCTGTTTTCTCCACAGCAACGCCGGCAGCAGGGCAAGAGCAGGCAGAGACTAGATGGAGGGGGAGGGGGGTGCACCTGATGTGCAAGCAAGTCGCTGGCACTTTAAGCAGATTTGTCCCTCCCTGCACAACTTCAAACAACTTAAAGCAAGCCTTTCCAGAATACTTGACTCCCTTAACAGCCATATTCAATACATAAAAAGAATTACTGGATTTTTTCTGAAAAGCCATATTTAATTTCTAATTAATAAGCAAAATGCGCCATTAACACAGTTTTTTCTCCCACATTTAAAGCCTTTTCACAACCTCTGATGCTCTTCCTCCGCACTGCCATAATAAACAGCATCATGCCCAACACAACCATAGCTTGCCTGTTCAATCGAGTTTTACAAATAAATAAATATTAATTTTGTTAGCTTCCCAGTATGCCCCTGAGTCGGATTATACCCTTATTTAACCATAACGAGGCTTCAGGAGCCCACCCGGAGCCTCTGAAGACACGGGTCCCACATGCTTATACAACAGCTAATCGTGCTAGTTCTTTTAAAATTATTAATTTCCTGGGCTCTGGCCATCCCTCCCCCCCCCCCCCCAAACAATCAAGCTCCTTCTGTGACTCCTTTTGCCACCAAAACCAGCGATTCTGACACACTCCTAAGGACAGGCACACACAAGGGCAGCCCTGGCCCTATCACTGCTGGCTTTACCCCCTACCAGAACACCGGGACTGCGGGAGCCGCAAGTTGAGCTCGTCTGTGGCAATCTAGCACTCTGGCAAGGCTCCCCAAGCTGGCTCCCACTCCACCACTGCTATCAGCAGCCTCCACCACTGCCCCACAGCAGAATCGCTGCAGCTCCGACTGCCCACACCAATCCCACAGCTGCACTTACTGCGATCATATGGCTTCATTTTAAATTTTAAAAAATCTTGCTGCCTCACTCCTTCAGACTGCAATTGGGCCCACACAGCAGCTGACAGCCACAATCACAGTCCAGAGCTGCTCCGCTGCTGCACTCTGATTTTTCCAACATCCACGGGAACCCACGGCAGCACTTTAAATTTTTTTTAAAAACTGCTTAAAGTGCCGCAAAAAGGCTTAAGGGGTGCATTTTGGCTGCTTGCTGTTGCTCTGCCGCCACTGAGAAAAGAAAAAGTGGCGGCATCAGGGCAACGGCAGGCAGCCATAATGCGCTCCCTATGCCTTTGCGCCCTGTGCAGCTGCACCACTCGCACAGGGCTAGTTACAGTACTGCCTTGGAAAACATCCTTGGGCCAGTGGAGAATCTGAATGGGAGGGCGACGAACTGAAGGTGAGAACCAAGCATGGCAAAGCTATGCTATGCTGATCCCCCAGTATGGAATATGAAAATACACCTTGACCAAATCCAGAGATGCCAGGAACTAGCCTCAGCACACTGCTTGAATCATGGATTGCAAAGTTTCTATCCAGAAGCACATGAAGCGCAAACACTCATTGACACACTTGAGGACTAGAATGGTTCGGAATGTTCCTTCTATATTGGCACCACAAAATAGATGGAATACCTGCCCTTGCCACGATCGTCCAGGGGAACAGGCACCACTGCCTTCAGGAGAGACCACTTGTCCAAGGTGATCCACACAGCAGCCCTTCTGTCCACAAGGAGAGAAGATGAAAGTGGATGGAATCAGATCTTTGCCTTCCAGGACATAGCCAAACTGAATGGTGACAAGCACCCAATGATTCTTGGTGACCAGGGTCCATTTCTGAAAGAAGAGACGAAGCCTGCCCCCAACAAGAGGAACCAGGGAATGAGCCCCCAAACCTTCATTGTGCAGGATGGGACAGAACTCCTGGGCCCAAGCGCTCTTCAAAAGGACTGGGAATGAGCTCAAAGTCCATAAGCAGATGGGAAGAAAGGCTTTCCAGGTCAGTAGTGATGGGAGTCTCGAGACCCCTGGGAGTCTGACCAGCATGACCGCAAGGAGTGGGTGGAGGCTGATGGAAAAGAAGCTCCTGCCTGCTAGGTGGTAAGATTTTGTCTCTCCCAGGTCCTTCACAAGCTCCTCCAAACCAGACCCCAAAGAAGCGTCCCTCTAAGGCCAGATGGGCAACCAGGTTTTGGAAGATGATCCTGCTGCCCTGTGCCAGAGCCAAGCCAACGCCATGTCACCATTGAGAGGGCACAATCCCTGGCTGCTAGACTTAACAGGCCATACATGGCATCAGAAAGGAAGGATATAGCTGACTCCAAAAGAGAGGTAGAATCATCTGGCAGATGAGACTGAAGCCACTGAAGCAAGACTCGAGACATCAGGTCTGAACATACTGACATCTGAATATAGCAGTCACCATAGCGAACCAGTTCTTCAACACAAATACACTTTCTGGTCAAGAGTATCCTTTAAGGCTGATCTGCCTTCCACAGGAATAATGGTTCATCTGGTAACCGCCATGATCTGTGCATCCATCTTGGAAATATCAAACTACACAATGCACTCTTTCAGGAGAGCATGCATCTTCTTATACACCCTTAGCCCCTTAGGCGGGGAATCAGATGAATCCCAATCTGATTGAAACAGGCCTTTGAGCACCTCTGAGAACCGGAATACAGTAATGGATTTCCACACTCCTTGCAGGAGTATTCAGTTCCTGCTCCATGCCTGGAGCATCCACCAAGCTCAAGGTGAATCAATGGCTACAGTTCTTCCTCCTGGAACAGGCAGATAACATTGACCTCCTCACATTCCTCTGAAGGCAAGAGTATGCCTTCATCCACATCAGACGTCTGAATCCAAGCCACATTCCAAATCTCAGACAGATCCCAATTAATCCCCATCTCCAGGGGGCACCCTTCGCCGAGGATGCTTAGCCATAGGAAATCGAACAGAGCTTCCACTCTCAGCCTGCCCCACAAGAGACTGCACTCAGGGGAACCCAGAGGCTGCAGGATCTGAACTTCCACACCAGAATGATCAGGCCTCTTGTAAAAAGGAAAAGAATCGCAGAGAGTACAATCTAGATTCTAGAAGTTCTTCTCGCAGAAATGAACCCCCCTACACCAGGGGACATAGTCACTGTCAATCCCCTAGAGGTCAGGGAGCAGCGCACAGCACAGTTGTTGGAACCTCTGGCCGGCTGGTTATACTTACCCACAGCGCCATCCACAGCCTCCTGTCCTAAGGCAGGCAAGGCTGGACTAACCATATCCCCTGACAGAGAGGGGCAGCAATCCCTCCAGGGATAACTCAGAAGGTGCTATGCAAGAAGAGCAGTCCAGAAGCTGGAGATGAAGGACCTTGCTTACCACAGGCCAAATAATGTTTCCTGGAAGAAGGCAGAGAGTTAAGGCAAATATCACAATAGATGCGCTATGGACGCAGTGCCCCTGATGATGCACATTAGCAGCTCTTACATAACAACGTGCATTATGAGTGCTTGGGTAGGAATGCATGTTGGAGCCATTTTGGCAGAATACGTGCACGGACTGCATGATTGCTAGGTGCACAATAGTAAAAACACTACTAACGCATGCAGAAAAGGGTGGGAAACCCCCACGCCATGCCAACAGTTACCAACGGTCCATCCCAATTTACACCCCAGACGGAGAGAATTGGGAATCCCCAACAAGGACAATGTTGAGGTTAAGCCTTGGTACCAGGGCCGGCCCATCCATTGAGCAAGAATGTTTTTTGCACAGGGCCCCGCATTTCAGGGGGCCCCGCGCAAAGAACATTCTGCTTTTTTTCAAAATTAAATTTAAAAAAAAAAGCTGGCTGCTACCGCTGCCGCTGCGGCAGAATGGAGTGTCCCGCGGGGCCCCCTCTGCCCGGCTGAGTCCCTCCCTCCCTCCCTCCCTCTATGACGGCTGAGTCCCTCTGTGCCGGCTATCAGATTTGCGAAGGGAGAGTGTCTCCCTCACGTCTCTGTTAAGCCCGCAGGGGCTGATCGGAAATTTCCCATCTGCCCCTGCAGGCTTAACAGAGACGCGAGGGAGACACTCTCCCTTCGTGAATCTGAAAGCCGGCACAGAGGGGCTCATCCATCGCAGATGGAGGGAGGGAGGGACTCAGCCGGGCAGAGGGGGCCCCGCTGGACACTCCATACTGCTGCTGCCGCGGCGGCAGCAGCAGCGGTAGCAGCCAGCTTTTTTTTTTTTAAAATTTTACTTGAGCCGATGGGGGGGGGGGGTTAGGACTGGTAATGGGCTATGGTGGGGGGCTAGGACTGGAAATGGGCTGGGGGTTAAGACTGGAGGTGGGCTGATGGGGTTAGGACTGGTAATGGGCTGTGGGCTGATGGGGGGATTAGGACTGGCAATGGGCTATGGGGGGTTAGGACTGATAATGGGCTATGGGGGGCTAGGACAGGAAATGGGCTGATGGGGAGGGGTTAGGACTTGAGGTGGGCTGATGGGGTTAGGACTGGTAATGGGCTGTGGGCTGTTGGGGGGGGTTAGAACTGGTAATGGGCTATGGGGGGTTAAGACTGGTAATGGGCTGTGGGCTGATGGGGGGATTAGGACTGGCAATGGGCTATGGGGGACTAACTGGAAATGGGTTGATGGGGTTAGGACTGGAAGTGGGCTGATGGGGGGTTAGGACTGGTAATGGGTTATAGGGGGGGGCTTAAACTGAAAATGGGGTGATGGGGGGTTAGGACTGGAAGTGGGTTGATGGGGGGGCTAGGACTGGTATTGGGTTGGGGGGTTGCTAGGACTGGAAATGGGCTGATGGGGGCTAGACCTGGAAATGGGCTGATGCAGGGACTAGAAGTGAATGGATGCTGGTTGAGGCTGGAACTAGAAGGGAGCTGATGTTGGGGGAGGATTAGAATGGGATGGGGCTGGGAGATTAAAATGGAGAGGGGAAAAATATTTTGTGTGGGAGGGATAAAAAATTTACAATTGGCTGGGTATTGGGAGAGTAAGTGGGGATTGAGGATGGAGGGGTAAAATTTGAGTGGATGAAACAGGAATGAGGAAAGAGCAAAAGGAGAAAGATTAGTATGTTAAAACAGATGTAGAGAGAGAATAGAAAAAACTAGAAAGCAATTGCAGCTGAAAAAAAATGCACAAAAGGTAGAAAAATATCTCTTTATTTTGAATTTATTAATTGGAATATGTCAGCTCTGGTAAATGTGCATCATTAACGTCTGCGCTTTGTTTAGTACAAGAGCAAATTAATGTATAGCTTTATTTCTACAGTGTTGTACATTCCAAGTTTGGCTTTTGGGATTCCCAGTTTAATTATTGTCTTCCTGTTTCTAAATTGTGATTACTTGTTTGGTGATGGTCTATGTTCTGCATGTGTAACTGAGCTGAGGTGTTCTGTTTATATAATTCCTATTTGACATTGCCACTTGTTCTCTTTCCCCAGTAGGTCATGTATTGTTGTTCTCTGAAATGTATTGGTTTAATATTTGCATGTTTCCTTTTGATAGGTAGGGTATGGTGCTTTGTGAGTCCTGGTAGTGCTGTTAGGATACGGCAGGTTTGCTATGGGTTCTAAATGGGCAGTGTTTGTAGTAGTTCCTAATGTGTCTGGCGGTTGGCACTGGATTATAGTAATGTAGAAATCTTTTAGTCTTTCTTCATCCATACACTCATTAAGAGGCATGTTTACTAAAGGTTAGTATATGGTAACATTATGCAAATATTTATGCAAATGAGACCCCTTATGCAAATGAGGCCCCGCACCGAGTCTCCGCACATGGCCCCGCACCCCCCTTGGGCCGCCCCTGCTTGGTACTCAACCCTTGAGAGACCCAGGTAGAGAATCCGTACTGGACTCAGCTCTACTCCCCTGAAACTGGTTTCCTGGTTTTCCAGGCACTGCTTTTAAAGTGGCTTGCAGACAGATCCCTCTGAGAGCCATCTGCAATCTTCAGGAGCGAGCAGGGGAGGAACAGAGGAGGAGGGAGGGGGCACTGAGGTTGTGTAAGGCTGTTAAACTCTCCAAATACTTCCAGATCCCTCCAGTTTTCTGGCTGCTCAACAGACTCATCAGGGTAAGAGCGTGGAACTGAACCAATTTTCCCTCCTCCTATGGCTACCAAAAAGACCACAGTGTAGTGGAGCCTCCCATATTGTACTTCCTAACAGGGGCTCTACAGGTCAAACAATGGTAAGGATTTGAGGGTTTATTTTTATTAAATTGCTAGCTCTCTGACTAGGAGCTCTTAAAAGGGTTTTTGTATATTTTTAAAAGCAAAGTTACTTTCTTTTTGGTGCTTTAGTAGAAATTTCCTTTAGCAGAGTAGGTTTTTGAACTCTAGTAACCTTCTCAGCCTTTGGGAACTGCTGACACCTAATCAGGTGTTAGTTCCCTCCCTACCCACCCCGACTCCCACCCACCCCTAGTGAACAGTCTTGCTTTATAGGGCACCTCCCCATTTAACAAAGCACAGAGACTTGGAGCAGCACATTTTGAATATAATTAAAGAGATTTAACTGCTTTTTCTCTGAAAGGACAGCTGGGAAACTGTCTGGTACTTGGTAGATCTCTCTCTTTTGCTTTAACAGATACCTAAGCTCCACGAACAGAACAATGGCTGGGAAAAATCGTATCGCTAAAGCTGTTGCCCCCATTACAGCTTCTGCCTCTATCCAGACAGAGGTCCAAATGCCAGTTGAAGGACTGGTTCCATGTGCAGGGTGCCTGCATGCCGAAGCTCTGAGAAACCAAGTGGAGGAAATCAGAGAGGAGGTGGTGAGGCTAAGGAGCATTCAAGACAGTGAGAAGTACATTGATGAGATGCTTCTTGCAGCAACCAAGCTCTCCAGCAGAGGAGAAGATGGGTGCCAACAGAATGTCGATGGTTGGACACAAGTAACCAGGGCCTGCAAAATCACCAATCCACCTTCTCCAGCCCTTGAATTGAAGAACCATTATGCAGCCCTGGAAGGGAGGAGGTGAAAGCATCCCTGGAAATGGAAGAACGAGAGCTCAAGTACCACAAAGTTGCAGAATCAATGCCCACAAAGAAGCAAAGGGTAGTGGTGGTTGGAGACTCTCTTCTGAGGGGTACTGAGGCGTCCATCTGCCGACCAGACTTGATGTCCAGAGAGGTATGCTGTCTGCCTGGTGCCAAAATCCAAGATGTTACAGAGAGTTTTCTGAGACTCATCAAGCCCACTGATTATTACCCAATGTTGCTAATCCATGTTGGAACAAATGATACTGCCAGGTATACCTCGGAACGTATCAAAAGTGACTTCATGGCTCTGGGACAGAGGGTGAAGCAGTTAGATGCACAGGTGGTGTTCTCTTCAATCCTCCTTGTTGAGTGTAAAGGCTAAGGCAGAGAGGTTCGCATCCTGGAGATGAATGTATGGCTGTGTGGATTATGTCATTGAGAGCGTTTTGGTTTCCTAGACCATGGGATGCTGTTTCAAGGGTTGCAGAGCAGAGATGACATCCATCTGTCCAAGAAAGGTCAATGCGTCTTCGGTAGTAGACTGGCTAATCTACTGAAGAGGGCTTTAAACTAGATTCATTGGGGATGGGTGAAGAAAGCCCCCAGGTAGGTGATACATTAAATACCTTTATGGAAATGGGTAAAAGGGGTAACATATGGAAAGCAGTGTGTATAAATGCCCGATGTTGAAGCTTTGGTGGGAGTGGCCAATTTGGATTTAGTGGCAGTTACAGAAACATGGTTCACAGAAAACCATGACAGGATGTAACTATACCTGGCTATGCTTTATTCAGAAAGGACAGGGTAGGAAGAAGGGGAGGAGGATTGGCACTATATGTAAAAACTATTATTAAAGCTTTGGAATTACAGAACTTAAAAGGGAGAGAGGAGGCATTGTGGGTTAAACTAGAAAGAGGGAAAGAGAAATCTATTTACATTGGTGTGATATACAGACCTCCCTCACAAGAGGAAGAGGTGGACAGAGAGTTAATTGAAGACATACGCAGCATTGCTCGGAAAGGAGATGTGCTACTAATAGGAGATTTCAATATGCCAGATGTTGATTGGCACATTCCTGCTGCAGTATCATCTAGAAGTAAGGAGATCCTGGATTCTCTACAGGTAGAACTATTCAGGCAATTGGTAACAGACCCCACACGTGAAGGGGCCATACTGGACTTGGTGCTTACCAATGGTGAAAGTGTTTCTGATGTTGTAGTGGGAGATTATTTTGCATCCAGTAATCACCAGATGGTTTGGTTCAGTATTAGGACTAGGGCTGTTAGAATCCATTCAAAGGTGAGGATCTTAGACTTTAGGAAGACTAACTTTGCCAAGATGGGCCAATACCTGAGGGAGTTGTTAGTGGGATGGGAGCAGCTGGGGTATGTAGAAAAACAGCGGGCCAAACTGAAAGCGGATATTTTAAGGGCAACCAACCTTTTTGTTAAAATGGTAAATAAAGCTAAAAGGTAAAGGAGACCGCTATGTCTTTCAAAGGAAGTAGCTGAAAAAGTGAAGAAAAAGAGGGAAGCCTTCATGAAATACAAGAGATCACAGAGAGAGGAAGGCAGGCATCTATATTTGGAAAAACTTAGAGAAGCTAGCAAAGTAGTCAGGAAGGCAAAGATTCAAAAGGAGGAGGAAATAGCCAATGCAATAAAATGGGGGGATAAGACATTTTTCAGATATGTTAGTGAGAAGAGGAAGGGCAAAAGTGGTATTGTCAGACTCAAGAGTGCAGGGAAGAAATATGTAGAAACTGATAAGGATAAAGCGGAATTGTTTAACAAATATTTCTGTTCTGTGTTCACAGATGAAGAACCAGGAGCAGGACCTCAGAAAACACCCATAAACAGGAACAGAAGCGAGGGACATCTTTAACAATTTTCAGGAGACTGTATTCGTGAGAAAGTAGCTCAACTTAAAGTAGACAAAGCGATGGGACCGGATGGGATACACCCTATAATACTAAAGGAACTTGGAGACGTTCTAACAGCTCCACTGACTGACCTTTTCAATGCCTCGTTGGAGTCGGGAGTGGTGCCAAAGGACTGGAGAGAGGCTCATGTGGTACCTTTACACAAAAGCGGAAGTAAGGATGTGATTGAAAACTACAGGCTGGTTAGTTTAACTTCGGTGCTGAGTAAATTATTGGAAAAGCTGCTGAAAGAGAAAATAGTGAGGTTTCTGGAGTCCAGCGGATTACAGGATCCGAGGCAGCATGGATTCACCAGAGGCAGGTCTTGTCAGACAAATCTGATTGATTTCTTTGACTGGGTGACCAGGGAGTTGGACCAAGGTAGAGCCCTAGATGTGGTGTATTTAGATTTCAGTAAAGCCTTTGACACTGTTCCTCACAGGCGACTTATAAACAAACTGAGCACCCTAGGGATGGACCCTAAAGTTACTGCTTGGGTTAGAAATTGGTTGGGTGGGAGGCGACAAAGAGTACAGGTAAATGGAGCTCACTCTGAGGAGAAGGATGTTACCAGTGGTGTGCCCCAGGGATCTGTCCTTGGTCCGATTCTTTTTAATATCTTTGTTAGTGACATCTCCTCAGCCTTCGACACAGTGGACCACAACACCCTCCTAGAAAGACTAAAGAACACTGGTATACACGGTATCACATTGAAGTGGTTCCACTCGTACCTAACCGAAAGACAGCTACAGGTCAAGTCAGGACACAACACCTCCCGACCCATAAACGTCCAACAAGGAGTACCTCAAGGATCCGCACTCTCAGCTCTCCTATTTAACATCTACATACAACCAATTTGCAATATCATGAAAAAGAACAACATTCAATACACAATATATGCAGACGACATAATGATTTACACCCCAATATCAATCAACAACCCGGACTTCTCTAAGATAACAGACTGCCTCACCCAAATGGAGAGTTGGTGTCAAAACAACAACCTAGCAATAAACTACAACAAGACCGAAGCCCTAATCATCACCCGGAACCAAGGCTTCAAACACCCACCAAATTTAAAGATACAAAGCACCACTATACCAATAAGATCAGAAGTGAGATACCTCGGAGTTACTCTGGACAATAAACTCAATCTCAAACCACACATAGACAAAACAACCCAAAAAGCCTACTACAAGATGCGAATCATCAGGAGACTAAAGCCGCTCCTTGCCCCGGAACACTTCCGTACCGTCTGTCAAGCACTGATAACCCCACTACTGGACTTCTGCAATCCGATATACCTCGGCCTACCGAAACAAGCCCTCAAACCTCTACAACTAGCACAAAACACTGCTGCACGAATCATAACAGGAACGGCAAGACAGGAGCACATCACACCCACCTTAAAGGACTTACACTGGCTTCCAATCGGTGCACGCATCAAATACAAAACTATCATAAACATATTCAAGATCAAACACCACACATCAGCCAACAGCCTACACACACTCATACAATCAGACACCAGTACGCGTCCCAGAAGGAAACAAACCCACAACAGAGTCAGCACCCCCAGTGAATACAAACACACACGCAAGGACACAACAGACAGAGCACTCTCAATGGCCGCTCCAACAATATGGAACAAACTCCCGGACGACTTGAGGGCCGCTACAGACCTAAAAGACTTCAGAAAACAGCTAAAAACCATACTGTTCATAGAACACTATGGACACATCACATAACTTCAGAGAATGAACAACAGCACATGATCCCGCCTAACCAATGTATGCATGGAATTTGTTTTTGCACCACTGTATATAGCCCACTCTGTAAATAGCTCATACCAATCTAGCACACAACACGACACACACTCAATTTCCCCCCACAGCATGTATAACACACTCACCTGACCTGATTGTTTGCCGTGATACCACCTTGATTATTAAGATAAGGCGGTTTAGAAATACTGTTAAATAAATAAATAAATAAAAATAGTGGAAGGGCTGTCGGGTAAGGTTTGCCTCTTTGCAGATGATACCAAAATCTGCAATTGAGTAGACACCCAGGAAGGTATAAATAACATCAGGAGGGATCTAGCTAAGCTTGAAGAATGGTCTAGAATTTGGCAGCTGGGATTTAATGTTAAAAAAATTTAAGGTCATGCATTTGGGCTGCAGCAATCCAAGGGAGCAATATAGTATAGGGGGTGAAGTACTTTTGTCCACTAAAGAAGAGCAGGACCTAGGCGTGGTTGTGTCTGATGATCTTAAAGTAGCTAAACAGATAGAAAAGGCGACAGCAAAAGCTAGGAGGATGCTTGGGTGCATACGGAGAGGAATGGCTATCAGAAAAAAGGAGGTGATAATGCCTCTGTAAAAGTCTTTGGTGCAAGCTCATTTGGGAGTATAGTGTGCAATTCTGGAGACCACACCTTCAAAAGGATGTGAACAGGCTGGAGTCGGTGCAGAAGGTGGCTACTAAAATGGTTAGTGGTCTTCATTATAAAGCATATGAGGACAGACTTAAGGATCTTAATATGTACACCTTAGAGGAAAGGGGAGATAGAGGTGATATGATTGAGTTGTTTAAATACCTCTGTGGCATAAATGTTCAGGGAGAGAGCCTCTTTCAATTAAAAGCAAGTTCTGCTATGAGGGGACATGGGATGAGGATGAAGGGAGATAGATTCATGAGTGATATGCGGAAATATTTCTTTACGGAAAGAGTAGTGGATCCATGGAATAGTCTCCCAGTGGAGGTGGTAGAGATGAGGACAGTAACTGAATTCAAAAAAGCATGGGACAAACACAGAGGATCTCTAAAGGTAAAAAGAGGACTGTTGTAGTTGTTGATATGGAAGGGAGACTAGATAGGCCATGTGGTCTTTTTCTTTTGTCATATTTCTATATTTCTATGTTTCTAAGTGAGAGAGTCACCTTCAAGGTGGTCCTTCACAAGTATTTAAATCAGTCTTTTCCTCTGAATTCTTCAGATTTTCTTCAGAGAAGGGAAAGATTCATCCACCATCTGTTGGAGACTACTGGAGAGAAAGAAATACTGAAGAGACCTCTGGTGGCCGAGGCAGATAGAGGAATGGGAGTTATGTCATTGAAACCTGGCCTTTTCATTGGTTCTCTGTCTCCAGCAATCTGCTGGTAGGGGAACACAACCCGTTTGGCTGGACTGGTCCAGCAGGACGATATGGAAGTGCTTTTGAATATCATCTTCTATATCTCTAAGAAGCTACAACTTAAAGCTGTGAAATGATCTAAGATAGTGGACCCCAAACCCTTTCCGAGGTCCCCCCCCCCCCCAAGCCACAATGAATATCCATGACACTGATTTGCTTGCAGTGCTTCTATCACAAGCAAATTGACTGGCTGCATATTCATTGGGGATCGCCTTAAAATGTGACTGGCTATGTGCGTCCCAAAGACTAGGTTGAGAACCAAAGTTCTAAAAAGTGTCCATGTACTTTAGTGTTCTTCATGTCTTCTACTTGTACAAGCAGTGGGGGAGAGAGTGTAAAATAGCACATACGCTTTTGAAAGCCTCACCTATAGGGGTTGTTTCCTTCCTATGACCCTGGAAGCTCCTCTTTTTATCCCTTCTAAAAGAATCTGCATTGTAGAAGCCAGTCAGAGGAGAACAAGTTCAGACACTCTACACTTTCCTCCCACACTCCTCCTAAAGAACTCCACTGTGCCCTTCTCTTCCACTGCCAACTCCAGACTTTGATCTTTCCACCTTGTTGCTCCTTATGCCTGAAACAAACTATCTGAATCAGTGCATCAGGCTCCATCTCTGGCCTTATTCAAAGGCTAAAAACTTGTCTCTTTGAGGCTGCTTTTGGATCCTGATCTGCTATTCACCTCCTATGTGTTTCCTTACCCTTCTCCTAGATAGCCATTTTCTTAGTCCGCAGTTGTGTTGTCTGTTCTGAGTAGACTAAGCTCTGATGAGCAGGGACTATCTTTTAAATGTCACTGTACACATATCTTGTAGCGCTGTACAAATGATGATTAGTGGTAGTAGTAGCAGTCATTTTAACCATATAAATGGATTTATAAACTAATCTTAAAAACAATGGGTCCGATATTTAAAGGGATTAACATGGCTAGAAACCTGCTAAACGTGTTAATCTCCTTGGCTGGGATATTCAGCAGCACTAATGATGTTAGCCAGTTATTTCTTTATTTAGAGAGTTTTGTATATCACCTAGTTAGCATGGGGGGGGGGGTTCTGGCTGCAGAGTGGGGGCAGCACCTGATAAGCGGGTAGCGGCTCAATATCACTGCTGCCCGTTTATTGCAATGCAGCAAAAGTGAGGCACTTTAAATACTCGTCTAATTTATGCCTCAGAAGCTAACAAGGAAGCGACTGAATATCACCACTGCCCCGGTTAGCTCCTATTCCAGGGCCAGGATATTTTCACAGTATTGAATATCTGGGTCTAATGTTCAGTGGCGGCTAGCAGCCACTGCTGAATGTCAGACCAAACAATTAATGCAGCTGTTTGGAATTATGTTTGCTAAGGTCAATATTGAAAAAACTTTAGCCAGACTTGTTAACTGGTTAAATCCCGCTCAGCCCTATATTCAGTGGCACTGACAAGTAAGTGCTACTGAATATCACCGCAGACCACCTTAGAAACGTATGGTTTGTTTCAGAGCGGTCAGAGGGTAGAGCTGGGGTGGTTCTGGTGCCTTTCTAGTTAGCAATGATATTCAGCCACTAACCAGATAGGCAAATCGCATGAAGCGAGAACTGCTTAGACTACTGCAATTTTTTATACTGCGATTTGAAACAGTCCTCATTAAAGCATCTCCAACTTCTCCAGAGCTCTCCAGCTAGACTAATTAATCATAGTAGTCTTCCGCTATACCTTTCAAAGCTTCTGACCCAGTTCAGTCATCCAGACTGGTGAAATTTCAGCACACAAACCTTTACTTTTTACCTTATACCTCCTTACCAGTCACACTTCCTTTTCCTTTCTAGGATCAAGCATATGGAATGCTCTGATCCCCAGTCTGAGAGATAAACCCAACCTACTCCAATTCAAGGTAGCATTAAAAACTGCTTTCCTCACCCAAATCTTTGGAGAATCATGAAGCAAAGGTGGATTGCAGCCTCACAACCAGTCAGTTTAAACCAGTCTTTTTTCTTTCCCGTTCCCTAATATATTTTTAATTGTAAACCACTTTGAAAATCAGAGGTGTCCCTGCAGCATATTCTGTCCTCAGTTCTGAGCTGATCCTTCGAGTCCATGCTGATTCAGCACCTCCTGGGTTTTATTGGCAATGTAACTGGAATCAGATTGCTAGTCCTGTCTTCTGAGGCAATTGAGGCTTAAGTAATTTGCCCAAGACCACAAGGAATGCTAGCAGGAATCAAATGCTGGGCTCTTGGGTACCAAGCCAGTGCTCTAACCATTAGGTTACTCCCCCACTCTATATAGACACAAAAAGCACAATTAAACCACTATGCATGCAATAGGAGCAAAACCATACAGGGACAGCTTAACGATTAGGCAGACTAAGCTGTTGCCTATGGCAGCACCTTTTGGGAGGTGGCAAAAACAGGTACGGTCAAAACAATAAAAAAAAATAGATCCTAACAGACACACAATGAATCATCAGTGCATACTTTTACTCAGGGCGGGCCCAACCATTAGGCAAGCCAGGCGGCCGCACAGGGCGGCAGCTTCTGGTAGGCAGCAAAGATCAGAACATTCAAAGCTAAACAATAGATTCGGACAGCCAGAGGAGGCATAAGGCTTAAGGTTTAATTAGGGCACCAATATCTTGAACCAACTCTGGGGCCAGCCCTTGCTATAGCCAGCAGGGTATAGGGGCAATTTGACAACCTTTATTAGTCGCAGTTATGATGTTCAATCATATGTTTTCATAGGATCATTCTGAGGTGGGTGGCGTTGGGTTATCCTAATTAGTGAGTTTAATTATCAAAATCTTGGCGAGTAGAAGGGTCTGATGGACCAAAGGTTATTGGGGGAGAGGATGACGATTTGCTTATGGTGCCCAATACTCTTGCATCAACTCCGAAATCAGGCCTGGGTAAACCTGTCCTGGTTGGCTTGAAGGACTGGGTTTGAAATTCATGTAAAAAGAGTTAGAGAGAGAGGTTCACTGCTTGCTTCAAATTCTCTACCGGCAGCAAACTTATTCATCTAACTTTTTAAATTCTGACAGCTTTCTGCAAAGGTGATGAAAACTGTTAAAGCGAATTAGTTTTAAACGTGTCCTGCTCTTCTGAAGATTTGGTTTATATGATTTCCTACCTAAAAGAGATTACTGTTTTTTGACCTTTCAATAAAAGTTCAAGTTAGATTAAACATCCTGAGAGGAGTATCATCATTGTTTTGGTGAAAGCAAGCACGCCTGGACTCTTACACGGTCTTCAGCAAAGAAAGTGAAAGATGGTGGTGCAGGAGTTTGGATCAAAGGGGCAATAAAAATATTAAAAAAACATCCAAAGTCAAATTGGAAATACTTTCAAGTTAATAAAACATTATTTCCCTTTATGAGGCACCAAAATGGGGCTTTATACTTAAGTGTGTTGAACTGCTAACGTGGAATTAGTGTACCTTGTTTGTGCATGGCCACACTAATAGTTCACGTGGAAACCTGACATGCAACATATGATAATTCCCATGCTAATGGCATAATGTAGAATGTGCTGGGGAACAGACTTGAACTACATAATCTTACCCAGTGCTTTTTTTGTGACGGTACGTGGCGGTACGGCGTACCGGAAAATCTTGAGCCAAAAAAATTAAAAATATTAAGCAGCTAAATCTCATTGCCCTCTCTCTTTCATTTTGATTTTGAATTTTTGATACATTTTATTTTTTAAATGTTATAGATGGGCCAAATGGGAATGTGTCGGCTTTTACTATAGCTGTGTTTTTTGTTAACTGTTTAGACTGTTGACCATTCACAGCCAGATATCGTATTTCATCTAAGCAACTGTAGCAGACCTGCCACAAATAGACTAGGATGGCCTAGGGTGGCTTTGATCTTATCTGAGCCGAAGTAGCTTAGTTATCACTGCTTGTAGTCGATCATATTGGACCTTCATGTTAAATGTTAAGGAAGCAACTGTAATATCCCGTCTACAGGCAATGGGGTGACTGGACGGATTGGAGCTGGACACAGTGGCTCTAATCCACAAACTATAGACTGATCTTTGACGATCGCTATAGTGCATTCTGGTTAGATATTTACTTTGTATCTGTGTGACCTTAAGGTGAACGTTGTCATGTGTAGGCTAAATAAAACCCTTTTCCCTTTAGTAGGGAAAACCTACTACTTGGACTAGGGGCGATTGCGATAGCCTCTTCTCCCCTAGTCTTAGGGGAGAGTCCTGCTGAAGAGGCAGTATCATAGGGCGTGGACAGAGGGTGAAGCCTCTTCTGCCCAAGTCACTCGGGGAGGGCACTAGTGAGAGGCGGAAGCCCTGCAATTGGAACGGCCCTGCCATTGAGGAGTAACAGCGAAGGGCAAAGGTTGGATCCGCCCTGACAAGAGCCGTTCTGATGCAAGCCCGAGGGAAGGCGAGTCCGGAGAAGGCTTGCCGCGACCTCAGTGTGGCCGGTAAGAATCGTTTTCTATAACATTTTAAAGGTTAATTAGTCAAGGCATGCTTTATTTTTGCAAATGAGAAAATGCACAAATTGATCAGTTTTTAGAGTTTCCTTAGGCATGTTTAATTAAATAGGCTATTGCTCGAATAAGTGTACTGACAATTGACTCCTGAGGAATGCGTACCGGCAAATATCTTTTTCCAAAAAAAGCACTGATCTTACCTCATGTCAACTCTTAACATGGTAAATAACAGAGAATACCTAAAGCCACCTTAACAGATGGTGATAAGTGCATCTGCATTACCTGTAAAGTTTTATTAAACACTAAGAGGGTCATTCTGTGCCATGAATAGCAAAGATATGGTCTTGTCGGGATGTACATCGCCGCTATTTGTCTCCCTGCTGCCCCAGTGCAAATGTTCCCCATATGTACATCTGTGCCATAGGTGGGGGGCAGGAGGGGCAGTCAGGAGGCGAGGTGAGGATGGGTGGTGCAAGACCCTGGACATACAGGGCTGATTCAGAGGTCAGTCCTGTACATACGGGATGGGCTGGGTAGATGGGGTCGGCCCCTGGATGTTGGAGGATGGTGGCGAACAGCAGGGACAGACAGGTGAAGGACAAAGGAGATTCCCTATAGCCCAACCCTGGCCATGGGAGGCCAGATCAGGGGTCAGGTGTTGGGGAAAGGGCATTTTCGGTCAACGGCTGAGGAATGTGGCTCTGTAATAGAGCCAGGCTGAGTTAGCCAAGTATGTGATTGGGCATGCAACTGGTCAGAATCGTGGCCCAGGCCTGCATGTCCAGGCCACAGACCAGATTCTGAATCGGGTCTACCTCTGTATGCCCCGATTCAGATCAGTTGTATAGGGGCTAAGGGTAATTTAAAAAAGGTTTCTTCATATATATAAGCAAACCTTCAATGCATTGCTCGCAAGCTCTCACATCTACATCGGCATGAGTCTAGAACAGCTCGCCGAATAAAAATGAACTTAAACCACAACGGCACCGGCTGCAGGTAATGCAGCGGTAGCTGCTAGGTGCAATCCGACAAGAGGCCCTTCCGGTGGGAAATGCCTACTGAAGGCCGGCCTGTTTATCATACCTAGGACTCATGCCCACGAAAGTCAACTCGAGAGAACCCATCCACGCCCAGACTCATCTGAAGCAGCACAGGATCCATCTCAAGGTGAAACAGACACAATAGAGCCCAAAAATGGGCCATAAATCTGCAACACCTAGCTTCTGATTATACAGTCTTCACTGCAGGACCGTGTATGTATGTTTCCTATATATTTAGGATTAGGATTGTCTATAAGTTTGCATACCTATGATCACATGTATATTTACGCATTCTAACTGCTAATTTACCAGGCTTGAGTGTAAATTGCACCCAAACCATCTGACTCTAAGGCCTCACCAAGTCTCTACCACCTACACTACAGGCTGAATCAGTACAACTCCACTACCATACTACATATAAGACCCTATAAACACAAGGCAATTCAAACACAAAGAATGGCACACACCATGGCAACAATAATTTGCAGCTACCTCCTCTTAGGGTGGATCAGTAGCACTTTAGCCCTAACAAGCAATCACAAACACATACCTATTCTATGCAGATATGGGAGGAGATGGTCAAGCGATCCCCTTCACAAGTCAGTAGAAGGCACACAACCATCCCATCAGCACCTACTACACATTGCAATTCAACACACTACAAGTGTATAAAAGGCTAGCTTAGCTCCTCAAGATTTAAAATGTGCCCTCATAAATGCGCGTTCAGTCTGCAAGAAATGGCCTGTCATCACTGACCTAATAGCCCTCCATAACCTCGACATGCTTCTGATCACAGAGACATGGCTATCAAACGACGACACAGTCCTCCTCAACCTCCTTCTACCCCCCAACTTTACAATATTCACCTGCCACAGAGACAACAAAAGAGGCAGAGGAGTACTCATTCTCGTTAAAACCGACCTCAATTTCCACCTGTCTAGCTCCACCAACACAACCAACCTTGACATAGTAGTCATAGCGAATAATCATTGCTCCATCAGCCTACTGTACAGAGCTCCAACATCATCCCCTGACGACCTAGCCACAATAATTGAGTTAGCCTGCAATACCCCAAACCTGCGCACCCTAAACTGGATACTAGGAGACTTCAATCTGCCAACTCTACAAGACTCTCAAGCATCGGCGCTTCTCGATGCACTTAAAGACCTAGATTATCAGCAGCTAATTAACAAACCAACCCACACAAAGGGAAACATATTGGACTTGATTTTCGCCCCACTATCTGTCCCCGACTTGGCCCACATCACCGTGCCAACCTATACTGCAGTACCATGGTCCGACCATAAGCTAATCCTATTCCAAATTCCCCTGAATAACCAGCGCAGGAAGCCCCCTGAAAGTATAACAAACCCCATGAAGTTGCCATCATGAAGCTTCCAACCTTTCAACAAGGAAACCATCATGAACCACACTCAACCACTCTTCGGCATGACAACAACTAACCTTGATATGCTGGTCACCTGCTGGAATGACAGCCTTAGTACTATCGCTACGCACAGTACCTAACAAAGCTCCAAGGAAAAGGACCGCTGTGCCCTGGTACTCCAACGAACTTCGGACTTCGCTCCTCACCCTAAGAAAACTAGAAAGGCAATGGCGGCGATCACGATCCACGGAAGATCAGGTTGCCTATAACCTCCATCTGGCAAAATACTGCAATGCAATAACGGAGTAAATGCAACAAGCACACGCTGATACCCTAAGGCGGTCGCTAAGAAAACCTCACAACCTATATAACCTCGTCACGAACCTAACGAAAAAAACAGGACAGGAGCAAAAAACTGAGATCCACCCACAAGACTATGCTGACTTCCTTCAATCAAAATTATGCCAAACCATCAAGTCCGACTTACCCACCACCACCAAGAAACCAACAAACACAACTCAACTAACCGCATTCACCACCCCATCCAACAAGCAAATCGAGGACACCATCTCCACAATCAACACCACTACATCTCCGTCTGACCCCTGTCCCGCCTTCTGGATAAAGGATCTACAGACAGAGTTTAACCCATTCATATTTAGACTCATCAACACATCATTCACTACAGGCTCATTCCCACTGAGCCTAAAACACACATCCATCAGACCTCTGCTGAAAAACAGCAAGCTTGACCCCCAGAAAGTCGATTCATACAGACAAATTGCCAGCATTCCACTCTTGGCCAAAATAATCAAAAAAGAGGTCCAATGCCAGATACAGCAACATGTCAATAACGCCGCACCCCTAGATCCCTGCCAACATGGATTCAGAGAATCTCACGGGATAGAGACGCTACTCACCACCCTCTTCAGCAACATATTCAACACAATTGATAACATCCACTGCGGGGTTGTCCTTGTATTTTTAGACATAACCGCCGCATTCGACTCAGTATGTCACACAACTCTCCTGAGACGGCTAGAAGAGAAGGGCATCTGTGACTTAGCACTATCTTGGTGCAAATCATACTTATCCGACAGATGGCAGCATGTGAGAACAGAGACCGCAACATCCAAATCATTCCACCAGAAACAAGGCGTTCCACAAGGATCCTCTCTGTTGGCCTTGATGTTCAACATCTACATGCAGCCCATCTGCGACCTCATACGCTCATTCAACATCGAATGCATGATATATGCGGATGATGTTCTGCTCTACATGCCCTTCATGACTGACCAGATTAACCTCTCCGCACTAACAAACTGTTTTGACGCCGTGGCCAACTGGCTCCAAAATCAGAATCTCTGGATACAGCACAAAAAGACAGAAGTTCTGTTCATCACTAGAAACCAAAATTTCTCCCCTCCAGCCTACCTAAAAGTCAGGGAGGCAGAGCTACAAACCAAACCCACAATCCGTTACCTGGGAATCACACTAGACCAACTACTGGACATGAAAACGCACACTGGCAACATGGTAACGGCAACATATCATAAGATCAGGACACTTAGGCATCTACGCCCCATGCTACAACCAGAGGATTTCAGAACAATCTTTCAGGCTCTAACCATTCCTCATCTAGACTACACCAATGCAATCCTGCAAGGGTTCCCAAAATCCACCCTTAACCCACTTCAACTCGCCATGAACTCTGCAGTCAGAGTCCTAGACAGGGCTTCCAGGCGAGACCATGTAACACCCATCCTCAAAAGGCTCCACTGGCTCCCAATCCACTGTAGGATCGCCTTCAAGACCTTGCTACTAACATTTAAAACCATCAATGGACTCGCCCCCTCAACACTTGCGGGACTTACGCTCATTACCCCCCCCCCCCAACAGGGCCAGACGACCAACAGCAATAAACACACTGATAATACCCAAAACAAAGACCCACTGCACACAAGCGACTGCACAAAGGACGTTTTGTCTCTGCGCACCCAGCTCCTGGAACGCCCTACCACCCAACATACGTGCAATCACAGACCTAACTAAATTCAGGAGGGCATTGAAGCACCACCTCTTCCTCAAGTGCTACCCAGAGGAAGGAACACCAACTCGCCCCACTCACTACAAAGATCCATGACTACCCTTTAATTATCCCGCAAAGTGATGTATATATGTGTAAATAGTCACTCTGGTTATCCAAGTTGTGCTCCCTGTTACTTGTAACTTATAGTGTAATCCCCCACCGTAAGAATTTTATTGTTCCATGTAAACCGCACTGATGTCGAATAGCACGGTATATAAGAGAAATAAATAAATAAATAAAATAAAATATATATTCCAGTATGTTAAGTGCTATCAAGTTAATGCTGAGTGATGGTGATCCTGCGGATAATTTCCTAAACTGCCTTCACTTTTCAGTCGGTCAGGTGGCTAATTGTTGATAGAGTGATATCTATAGCTGCTGTTATTGTATTAATCCATCATATTACTACTCTTCTTCTTTTGCGTCCACTTTCAATCGTGCTGACTGGGATATTCAGCAGCACTAATGTAGCTAGTATCAGTGAGTTCCAGGTGTGGAGTAGGGGAGGCACCCAGGAATAACCAGGCAACGGTGATATTCAGCCACTGCCCGCTTATTCCTCAGCGGTGAACATTGGCACATCAAAGTTGGCCTAACTTATGCCTCCAAAGCTAACCAGCGCCTCTTGATGTGTTTTGATCTGTTATGTTTCTATATTGGTATGTAAATTATTTTTTCATATCTTTCCTGTTTTACTATGGCGTTCTTTTCTTGGATATGTTTCTTGGTTAATGCAAACCGCATAGATCTTTATAGATATGCAGTATATCAAATAAGGAGTTGCCTAACATAACATAACATATTGCTGCTGCAGGTTAGCTTCTGTGCTATCTGGCTGGCTCGGATATTCAATGCCGGTGGCTGGATATGGCCCTGGCATCGTATAGCCAGGTCTAAGGCTCAGCAGCAAAGGCTAGGAACCACTGCTGAATATCAGGCCCAGTATTCTTTTCCAGAACCATAATTGAAAGGCATCGATTTTCTTTCTGTCTTTCTTCTTCACTGTCCAACAAGGCCTCGTAGAAAATTACTTCCTATGTACATATAGTGTGCATTGGATGAGAAGAACATGTGTATCATGTCCAGGGTCAGAGTTTGAGTGGCATTATGGGTGCAGTCATGATTTATGCTTGTACTTTAACTGCATCTCGAGCCAGTGTAAATTACATAGGTTCATTATAGCCACAATTTCTGCAGGATTTGTGCTGCTAGTTTATAGAGACACATGAGTTTTTATGACATAGGCCCAAAATAAGTACCTACTTGCCCTTTGCACATAGGCTCGCTATTAAAAAAACTACCTTCTAGTTGTGTTTTCTCAGCATGAGCTGAGATGCAGATGCAAGGGATGTGAATGCCAAACCTAATGTTGGTCAGCATTTGTCCCTGGACCTCATTTGGTCAGTCTTCACAAACAGAATCATTCAAGTATTCGTCTCATTCAGCCCCGCTGACGTCCATGTGGCAAGCTGGAGCAGTGCGACTTGCCATTCAGTTTCAATCAAACATGCCTGAAACTTGCTGTAAGAGAGGCGATAGCACTACCAGGGTTGGTGCAAGGGTACCGGGCGCCCTAGGTGAACCTTTAGCCTTGTGCCCCCCTCCTTTCTCACAGATCACTGTAACACCACGCCCTTCACAACCATCCTGTGAAAACGCATAACTGAACATCATGGGCTGAACTTTAAATCTGGATATTCAATTCTGGGGCCATATCCAGCCAGCAGCATTGAACATCCGGGTTGGCCAGATAGAACTTTGCTGGCTGGTTAGCTACAGTGGCAAAGGTTAAGCAAGCCATTTAGGTGCCTAACTTTCACCACATTGGGATAACCGACCAGAGGCTGAATATCGCTGCAAACTGGTTATCGCCAGGTACTGCCTCTGCTTCACTCCCACAATGCCCCAATACCAGCTGGGCATTTAGTGGCATTGAATATCTCCCCCCCCTGCCCAACTTTAATATTTTATTTTGTACATATGTTTGTGCCCGCTCTCCCTACAGATAAAATAATGTGCTGATGGCTCTTTGCGTTTGTGTAGCTGTTGGGATCTATCGCTTTGCTTTGACTGCTGCTGCTCTTTCTGCCCTTCCGAAGCTGCTGCCCTAGGCAACCAGCTAGTCTTGCTTAATGGTTAGACTGGTCCTGAGTGCTACAAACCATCAAGAATGTCAAACACCTTATGGTATTAAAAGACGGCAAAGGGCACTTACTGTGGTAGGAAGACTACAAGCCATCATCAGAAGGGCAAAGTGGCACATAAAATAAAATGACCACCCTAGGTAGTAGAAGAGGGCAAAGTGGCAGCAAGATTGGCAGGAGAACCCTAAGTCACGAAGAGCATTGACAGAGCAGTAACACAGTAACAACACTTCAGCAATATTGTGCAGAAACACTGAAGCAAAGCACCACGGGATTCCCTCTCTCTTTACGAATGCCTCAAGAGAAAACGGTTGTTTGCTTTGATACTGTGCTGTATCATTCAGCTCAGTGCTGGCATCTATTTACTTATTTGCAGTTTGCGTCATTGACCGTGGGTTTTGGATAAGTCAGGCATAGATAGATTTGTTTGGCTGTTTGCCAAAGAGTTCCAAGATGGCTGGCTGAAGAGGCTCGTGCTTCTGGCTCGCACCCCCTTTCTCCCAGTGCATCTGGTCATGTGCATGCACCTCTGATGAAAATGAATGGGATAAAAGGGGGTTTGTGTAAAACAGTGATCTTTCATATTCAGCTGATGGTGAAAATAATGAAATATGCTGCCATTAGCATATGAAAGCATATTTGTGTAGGTGCTAGCAATGCTCCCAAAAGTTCACGCAGAAGCTTTGCGGTTATCACGCGGTAATTTGGGCAATTACTATGTTGTACTGTAAAAGTTTATCACACTTTAGTAAAAGGCGTCCAAAGTAAAGTATGCATTTATTAATAGTTTCTCGTGGTATTTTTCTTTCTTGATCTAGGTTACAGGAGTGCAGAAAATGTCCCCTGAAAAAAATGAAAAAAACAACAGCTTGTCTTTTCCAAAGGGAAACATGAAGAGAGGACTCACCACAATGAGCTATGTGGCACTTTAGAAACTCAGCAAAATTTCTGTTTTCTGAAGAAATATTGCACAAACGATATCTTCAAGGTTACATGGTCTCCAAGGTACATTCATAAATATTTGCAACCTTTCCATTTCACTGACAGAAACAATTACAAACAGCATGCAAGAATAATTTCACACAACCTGCAAAAGCAGTTAGTAGGAGCTTCTTAGGTAACGCTGGCAAACATCTGTTGCACTATTTTACATTTTTAGATCAACAACATATTGGGGCCCCTTTACTAAAGGGCACTATGGTGTTGCACCTAACATGTCCATAGCAACACCACTGTGTCAATTGTTGGGGGCGTGGAAAGTATGTTCCAGGCACTTAAAATGATTCACCCTTCCTTAATATAGGGACAAAATTAGCATGGGTACAATTACCTCTACCTATGGAGATGGCGGTAATTGCACCAATTGCTCTCCTTGCAGTTAACCCTGGAATTACCGAGATGTTATGCATACACTGAATACCGTTGGGGTCATAAATGACCCCACGACGAATTTTAATTGTTAACCATGAAAAAATTTAAACTAACCAGACAAAATATTATTCCGAATTAATTATTTATTATATGAAGGTTAAATGTTTTGAAATTTAATGCTTTATTATAAAATTACATGAAGAAGAGTTGCCATGAGAGTAGTTTTTGCATGCACTTGATGAACACAGTAAAGTACTACAGTCATTTGCATGAGACAGATAATTTCTGAATGTTCTTTGCAAACATTGCGCTTGCAGGAGATGCAAACTATGTTGCTTTTCTTATCTTTTTCTCTGGAACAGCAGTGACACCTTGCCCTTTTCTTTGGGATCCCGACATTGCAAACAGCATCAGTGGCTTCTTCAATGCTGGAAGAACTCTCACTGCAATTACTCTGAAGCAGCTGCTTTCCTAATTCCAAGAGGAATAGACAACGTCTGTGCTTTGACTTGGACTGCCATTCTGGATTTAGTGACATCCAAACAATGAAGGCGTTCAAAGCACTGATGTCCAACATGTTGTAGAAGATTGTCACTGGCCAGCGTCTTGTCATTCATTTTGTCGTATACGTGCACAACATTTGATCTGCCATATCTACTCCACCTTTACTAGAATTATAGTCCAAGATCATGCGTGTTTTTTTGTCTGGACATGTGTTATCTACTTCTTGATCATGCAAACTGCTCAGAAGAACAACCACGTTTCCTTTCTTTGGGCAATAGGAAACCAGGGTGGCGTCATCGCGAAAGGCAAACAGTGAAGTGAATACCTCTTGGCCCTTGCTGTTACAAATTCTGGAGGTAATTCTTTTCTGTTCTTTCGAATTGTCCCCAAAAGTGTCATTTGTTTTTCTAGCAATTTCCGTGACAGGGATAAACTGCAGAAGAAATTGTCAACAGTAACATTTCTGCGAGATCGCGTCAATCCTTCAGTGAGTTGCAGCATAACCCTTTCACCCTGATTCTGTTCCCCGTTTTGTCCGAATTCCCTTCCTGTATATAGTTGAAGATGCAGAACATATGACGTTGCACTGTCACACAACATCCATAGCTTTATGCCATATTTCCCAGGTTTGCTGGGAATATATTGTCTGAAGGGAACACGGCCACAAAATATAAGCAATTGCTCATCCACGGTAACATTTTCACCAGGAACAAAGGCGTCACTTGGAGTTGCTTCCCAGGTATCAAAAACATGTCTGATTGGAGCAAGCTTATCCACGCCTCGTTGTTCACGTCTGTTGGTTGCATCATCAAATCTGAGAGAACAAGAAATTTGCTGAAAACGATTATAGGCCATATTTTCCCCGAAAACAAAACGGCCATCTTCAAGGTTCCACAACTGAACTATGGATTCATTCCGTGACTTGTACATGCCTGAGAGGATCAGAAGTCCAAGAAAACGTTGAAATTTTCCGCTTGTCAAATCTTTCCAGGTGTTGTCATAAATGTGTCTTCCTTGTTTGCTCGTCCACATCATGATTTCATTCAATAAGTTCTTCCTCATGAACAAGTGGAATGCTGCGAAAGGGCCACCAACATTTCGTACAGCATACCTTGTAGGACCTTGTTGTACGGGCATGACATTAGCTCTGGTGTATCTTCCAGCAGCTTGCTTTATAGATTTCCTGTTCCATGATGTGGCATCCTTAGATACATAGGCTTCAATGGCAACATTTTTGCTTATAGCTGATGACCTCTTAGCTCCTCTACGACCACAACTAAGATTACTCACAGATGATACTGACATCGAGGACTCCTGCCTTCTTCCCCGTCCAGCACAGCCTCGACCTTTGCCTCGACCTGTAATCTCTCTGCTGCAGGCAATGTTACTGGCTCAACATCAGTCTCACATTCACTTGGCGACCAACTGCTGTCGCCATCTGAATCATGACTGTCATCATCAGATTTATCGCCCGAACTTGGCTGATATGCTTCTTCGCTTGCTGAATATGCTGCATCATCAGACAACTCAGAGCCGTCACTGTCAGCATCTCGTTGCAATATTTCTCTTACTTGGGCAGCTGAATACTTTCGTTTTGACATCATAAACAATAACTTAAAATAAATAAACAAAGATAAAGTTGAATAAAATGCAAAGCAGTTTTACTATAGTTGTACAATAATTGTGATGAACGAGCTGAAAGCCTTTAGATTTCATCGGAAATAATGAGAAAACGCATGATATCAATTACAGAAAATATGTAATTTTCATAAAATAAGAGTACAAAAAATAAATGATACGTAATGATAAATACCTTTGTCAGATCAAAAAAGTCACAAAACTGAAAATTGTATCACGATCCAAACCGGACGTAAGCAACTGGGGTCAAAAATGACCCCACTGGTACTCTGTGCTGCAATTCATCACTAGCGTCACCTAGCGGATGAAAATTATTTCTCTCATGGTGCAATATAAAGAGAATATTGACATGTGAAAAGTCATAAAAAGATTGCATTCTTTAACAACTAGTTTCCGAGATATGCGCTGTGAAACTTGCAATGGGGTCACTTTTGACCCCATCGGTACTCCCAGGGTTAATGCAGGGCATGCTGACTGTAAGGCACTCATCCCCCCTCCCCCTCCACTCTCTACCCATAACCTGTCCACTTGCAACCCCATCAGGCATCACACTGTTAGCCTGGAATTCAGGCCACACTAACTGTGCTGGTCCCGCACGAACAGCATGGAGCACAGCACCAGGTTGGTGCATGCTGTAACCCATGCTAACTGCTTAGCACCCTTTAGTAAAAGGGCCCCACACAGACACATGATAGGGCTTGGAAGTATAGTGATAAATGAAATGATATGAAAATGGTGCACCTTAGAAGGATATAACCATGGAATGGACTGCAGAGTTTAACAAATTATCCTCTCTTTCCCTTGTCCTACTGCCAACTTCCTACTCTAATTTCCTAACTAGGGTTGTATGCATCTCCTCTAGTAGAAGGGAAGAGGCTTGCTCTCATGAGTTTTGTGTGGATGAGTCAAGGATTCATTGACAATGATTTCAGTCTTTAGCTGAAATAAATTTATTTCACACTTTCTACTGTAGATTGCATTGTGCTTAAAAGACAAGAAGCAGAGAGAAGGACAAAATGGTCAGTTTTCTAATTGGAACAAGGTCAAAGGTCTTTACTAGAGTAACTGGCCTTTAATGCATTTTAACTTCCAGTCACCACTAATCTCTCCTCTGTGCTAATGGGCCAGTAAGAGGAAAAGAAGAATGGTAGAGTGTCAGGCCGAGTCTTTCCCCTCTGCCACCCTGGGCCTCTATGCTTTGAACCATACAGCTGTAAGTTGCCCTACATGGTTCCAAGCAGTCGTCAAGTCTGAGATAGTAGAAGAGAAAGATGTGGTTTTATGCGCCATCAAATTCCTCCTCCTCTTGCTGAGCAACAGAGGTGACTACAGGGAGTTGTGCTAGAAAGGGACTGAGGATTTTGTAACTAGGGGGCATGTTTACTAAAAACCGCTAATTTGCGCGCCGCAAAATAGTGCACTAAAAGCGGTACTTAAGAGCGCTTAAACGCCCCGCAATCGTGCGTGTCACCCCCGCACAGGTGCGCGGCACAATAACGGGCCCCGCACAAGTACGGGCCCGCAAATGTCCGATAGAGGCGTGGAACGGCTAACGGAGGGCGGAGGAAGGTTCCTGAGGGGCGGAGAGACGGGTTTAATGGACGGGGAAGGGGAGGGGAGAGGCTCCCCGCACATTATCGGGGCCGAATCCCAAAGCAAAACTACCGTGAGTGAAACACTCGCAGTAGAGGGCATTTAAAGGGAAGAGAAACCATTTCCGTCAGCAATGTACAGCAAAATCGGGGAAACCTGAAAAACGTGAGCAGTGTGATACATGTGCACAGCACAAAAGTGAAAATAAAAATAGAAAGTGACCACAACAAAAATATCACAAATAGTAATGCAGCTGGGGAACAGTTATAGTAATGGGCAAATATAGAAAACACACCCAGGAAAGCTCCAGAAAGAAGAAATGAATATTGGAAGGGTCTACGGAGCGGAGACTCATCCAAAACAAATGTCCTTCTTGGAGCTTTCCTGGGAGTGTTTGCTATGGTTGCCCATTAATATCACTTTTGCCCAGCGTGGTGATATATTGTTCCCCCAGTGTCTGTGGTCATTTCCGGGGTTTATGTGCACGTTTGTCACCAGACAGAGTGCATGTGCCCACAGTAAAAATGCGTAGAGCAGGGTTTGTGACTCCATCCTGCCAGGTTTACTACCTCCAGGGGCTGCATTGTCTCTGTGGCCATAGTGTGGTGCAGCAGACAGAGCCAGTACCTCTAGGACCAGAGGGTCAGAGGTTCAAATCCCAGCTGGGGCACATGCCAGCCCAGCCCCTATATTTTACCCACCACTAAACAAAGATAGCGCAGACACCCCTGTATTGCAGGGAACATAAGCATGGGGAAAACACCCATATTTTACACAACACTGCAAAAACACAACAACAATGGGCATTACCTACAGCCAAATCCCCCAAATGCAGTCCCGTACTGCCACATTGCAATCTGGTCATCTGCTGTTTCTGAGAGAAGCTCATGCCAGCATGTTGGCGGACGAGTACATGTGGTGCAGGGGGCAGTGGCTGCTAGCCACAGAAGACAGAGGCCTAGCCATGTGCAGGCTGGCACAGTCTACTGCAACAGACAGGCCCTGCCGGATCCACAGTCATGGACGTTCCAGGGAAACCAGCCAATCTGTGGCTACACGGTGGTGCAGTGCACACAAACAGTGCATGCAAGAACAGAAGGTCACAGGTTCAAAGCCCAGCTGGGGCTTCCGCCAATCCTAGCCACATATTTTTCCCACACCTACACAGTGATAGTAAGGACACACCTTTCGTGTCGAGGACATATGCAATGGTAATACGTCTATCTTTTACCCCACTGAGCACAGACACCATGAACAGGGGCAGTACCTAGAGCAGACTCTCCCAAATGCATTCCTGGTGTGCCACACACCAGTCAGGTTCCATGCTGCCACTCATACAAATGCCTGTGCTGTATATCTATGCACCACCCCCATGGCATGTAGATGTAGCTCATGCATATTCATGAGGGACAGCAGGAAAACACGAACAGTGTGATGCAGACCTGGACTGGGGTTGGGAATCTCTGCCGTAAAGCAGCAGCCAACAGGGGCAGACACACCCACACCCACACCCACAGGCCCCATTGGCCAATGTCTCCTGGAGAGGCAGAACAGTGGACCCTGCGTGCATCTCCCAATACTAGCACCTGCATACCTTAGCAATGTCACCCTACACCTGAGGTATACGGTACACAGCTCTGAGACATTTGCTAGGAGTACTGGCAGATAGATATCCATACGTTACGCACATACTGCTAGTTGACCCCATCAGAACAATCTGTTAGGTGTTTGCGGGGCGTGCTCCAGGACTGGCCTCTGATGGTGTTTACCACCCTGGGGAGTGACCCCCAGCAGTACTGCGTACCATATCCATGCCTTGCCGTGCCTAGGACAGGTTTGGTGGCCAAGGCTAATTACCTCCTCAATAGTAGCACCATGCTGGCATAGGTGTGGAAGTGTGTGTCTGTCTATACAGTGGGTGCTGGCTGCAAGCCCCTTCCACAGCCCACACTGCCAGCACTGTTGCCAGTATTGGCCTGCTAATGTGCATAATGAGTAGCAAGGGACCATGGGTATATCTCAGACAGGGTGGGCTGACCAGGATGCAGCTGCACAGGGCATAGGGCACTGGCAGGGACATGGTAGTGCCCGGCCACCACCTACACAGACAGGGGACCTCTGTATGTGCTGCTGGGGGATCACTCTCACCCTGAGTGTGCAGTGATGGCAGCATGGCTAGGCACACCCATAGTGCTGTATTGTGTTTCTCTCATGTGATATATATGGGTTTCCTGTTGGGGCCTTTTCACTGACTTATCTGCTTGTGTGTGCTGCCACTCCAGTTGTGGGTGCATGCATTTCCATCAGGACCAACCAGCAGACTGAGCACAGATGGTATGTGTCTTGATGGAGTGCCTTGCAGGGTGCAGTGGCTGATGGCTTGCTGCAGGCGAATATCAGATAGTGGTGGGGTGCATCTATGAATATCCAGGCCTAATGTCTGTCTGATATTGTGTTATGGATGTGTGTGGAGCTGCTTGGACTGCCCTGTGGGGGGTCTACTTCCCCAGCAGGACTGGGGTTGATGGTCGACTCTAGATTTTTTTGCTATGAATGTACTTGAAAAAGCTTTTATTATGCATTTTTGTTTCCATGACAAGCTTCTTTTCAAATTCTCTCTTTGCCTGCCTTATCAGTGCCTTGCATCTAACTTGTCAATGGTTATGTCGTTTCCTGACATTTGGCTCTTTTTCCGTTTCCTAAAATATGCTTTTTTTGGGAACAACAGTCTCTTTACTACTTATTTTTGGAGCATTGATGAGAAGAACAAATAAAGTGTTAATTTGATGCCTAATTTCCACTCATCTTGGGCTATTTACTCAACAGAACTACTGCTATAACTTTAAAAAGGAAGATGATGATAAAATGAGAAGGCCAATTAGAAAGAAACAAAATAAGTAGTTACAGGGAATAAATGGCTGCATGAGGCATGGCAATTATTTAAAAATCACCCCAAAAATAGGCAACCCAGTGATAAACTCAACAAAACACCAAAAATAAATCACTGGAAAAACTAATTCAATCGTGTTTCAATGCAGTTGTATATTCCACTTAAACAAAATTTTAATGTAAATTAATTTGCTTCAAATGGAAAAGTCCTCAAAGATATCCCTTTTATACCTAAAAGCCACACAACTCCCCAATGGGAGTCTCACTAAGCTTCAGGACTCACCTTCATTAGTCATAAAACCCATTGTAAAAAGTGACACCAAAATAATAGTTTAACTGGAAACTTCTTTATTCACTTCAGCCACTGTAGTCAATTGAGCTTTTTAAAGTCAGACGTTCTTTGAACTTATCTTTAAGCGTCTGCCTCAAAGCGGCAGTCTACCAATGCTAGCATACTCTCAGCCTATGATGTCACACTCAACGTGGCCACATTTTGCTGGTCAGCTGCATCAGCAGTATATAATCAAATGTCAGCTGACTGCCAGTGTACTCTATTATGGATATACAACAGTCACTTTAAGATGTCGCTGCTGATTTAAGTAACTCAAAAATAACGTGGCAAAACATGTTTATAAAACTAATCATCGTTGGATACTCTCATATCATTCACTTACTTGTAGTGCTATAATCTATGGGTCTGATATTCAACGGCGGCGCCTAGCACGAGTACAGCGTCTAGCCTTCATTGCTGAAAAGTTAACCAAGATATGCAATATTAGAGCCATATCTGGCCACCAGCATTGAATACATGGGTCTGTTGTACAGCGCTGGCACAGAAGCTAACCGGGCAGCAGTTAGCTTCAGCAGCAAAGGTTCGGACAGCTTTCGCTGCGCCTAATTCTCACCGCTGAGGGATAATTGGGCAGAGACTTAATATCGCCGTTGACTGGTTATCCCTGGGTACCACACCCGGAATGCCCCAATGCTAACCGTGTAGCATCCGATATCTGGGAATATTCAACAGCATTAACCATGTTAGTGCCGCTGAATATCCCGCTTAGAGGCAGTTACATAGTTTATGGGTCTATAAACCATATAACTGCTTTGGAATATCGGGGCCTATATGTCTTCCAGCTCCATGGAAGCTTGTAACAGATGTATCAAACAGCCTCTGTTTAATAGGGCCGTCACTGGTTACAGTATACTGCTATTTATGTTTGCTGACAACAGTGATCATCATCATCAACAAATTAATAATTTGGTTTGCTTATAAGGCTGGAAGTTTACTAATATTGTTACCGTACATAGTTTTTTATTGACGTCACCTTATTTCTGGTTCTTTTTAACCGGTGACAGTCATGTCAAGTATGACATTGTTGGCTGAGAGTAGACCACCACTTTGAGACAAACGTTTTAGGATAAATTCAAAGAACTTTTGACTTTAAAAAGCTCAATTGACTACAGTGGCTGACGTGAATAAAGACTTTTTTAGTTAAAGTATTATTCTGGCACCGCTTTTTACAAGGGGTTTCTATGACTGGTAAAGATGAGTCCTGAAGCTTAGTGAGACTCCTGTTTGGGAGTTGTGTGGCTTTTAGGTATAAATCTCTGAGATCTTTTCCCCTTAAAGTAATTTAATTTATATTACATTTTTGTTAAAGTGGACTATACAATTGCATTGAAACATGATTGAATTAGTTTTTCTGGTGAATTGTTTAAAAATACCATCTTAAGAAAAACAGCACGCAATTTTTAAAAAGCTGAAGCAGGAGCTAAATTTCATCACTATCCATATAACATTTGGCGGTACAAGTTGATACACATCTGCCAACTCCAAATTCAACAACTGTAGCAGTTGTGTGAAACCCTCTGTTTTCACCCACCAATTTCCAAGTCTTCCACAAATCCCTGAGGGAGGAGAAGAGGCTTTTAACTTCTCCAGAAGGGCCAATACTAAAAAGTACCAGTAAATTTTAGCTACACCACATATTAATATTTATTTATTCATTTCACTCATCAACCCCCATTCAATAGTCAATACTGAACAAGGCCATTGAAAAGATACAGTATTAAGCATCCCAAGTAAGCCCCCTTCAATTGAGTTTCAGCATACTTTCCTCCCCCCCTTGAGATTTTGATAATTCAACTCAACAATCATGGTCATCCCAACATCACCCCTCTCAAAATGATCCTGTGAATCATATAAGTGAACATCATGGTTTCAAAAATTAGACTTCGATTCCTATATATAACCTTCATCTATAGTTGGGGGGATTTTCAGTAGTGGCGGCCAGCACACTTAAAAAGTCTGGCTATCACCACCTTAAATTCATAGAAACATAAAAACATGATGGCAGAAAAAGACCACATGGTCTATCTAGTCTGCCCTTCCATATCAACCACTACAAGAGTACCCTTTTTTCCTTAAGAGATCTTCTGTGTTTGTCCCATGCTTTTTTGAATTCAGATACTGTCTTCATCTCTATCACCTCCACTGGGAGACTATTCCACACATCTACCACTCTTCCATAAAGAAATATTTCCGCATATTACTAATGAGTCTATCCCCTTTGACGCTCATCCTATGTCCCCTTGTAGCAGAGCTTGCTTTCCATTGAAAGAGGCTCTCCTCCTGTGCAATTATGCCACGGAGGTATTTAAACGCCTCGGTCATATCATCTCTATACCGCCTTTCCTCTAAAGTATACATATTAAACTCCTTAAGTCTGTCCTCATATACATAATAATGAAGACCACTAGCCATTTTAGTAGCAACCCTCTGCACCGACTCCAATCTATTTATATCCTTTTGAAGTTGCGGTCTCCAAAATTGCACACAATACTGCACCAAAGACCTATACAGAGGCACTATTACCTCCTTTCTTCTGCTTGCCATTCCTCTCCCTAAGCGCCCAAGCATCCTTCTAGCTTTTGCCATTGCCTTTTCAACCTATTTAGTTACTTTAAGATCATCAGATACAATCACACCTAGGTCCCGCTCTTCTTTTGTGGACAGAAGTACTTCATCCCCTATACTACCGTGTTTCCCCGAAAATAAGACCTACCCCGAAAATAAGCCCTAGCACGTTTTTCTGTGATTTTCGTAATATAAGCCCTACCCCGAAAATAAGCCCTAGTGAAGATCATCGATGGACTGACAGATTCGGTACCTGGGGGGGGGGGTCCCACCAGGGAGGAGCTTTCCTCCTGCTCCACTCCCCGACGCCGATCGGCTGCCAGTGCTGTGCTGCGCTGCGGGCTTCTTCTCTCCAAGGGGCTGTCTTTCAGTTGTTGCTGCTGTTGTGCTGATTGGCTTCGGCTTTGTTGTTCATGAATAAATGTGGATTGTTGTATATGAAAAAAAAAATAAGCCCTACCCCGAAAATAAGCCCTAGTGCATCTTTTGGAGCAAAAATAAATATAAGACCCGGTCTTATTTTCGGGGAAACACGGTATATTGCTCCCTTGGATTGCTGCAGCCCAAATGCATGACCTTGCATTTTTTAACGTTAAATATCAGCTGCCAAATTCTAGGCCATTCTTCAAGCTTAGCTAGATCCCTCCTCATGTTATCTACACCTTCCTGGGTGTCTATTGCTGAGGAATACCTTATCCAACAGCCCTTCCGCAATATCACTATCAAAAATGTTAAAAAGAATCGGACCAAGGACAGATCCCTGGAGCATGCCATTGGTAAACTCCTCCTCAGAGTGACCTTCTTTTACCTGTACCCTTTGCAGCCTACCACTCAATCAATTTCTAACCCAAGCAGTAACTTTACAGTCCACCTCTAGGGTGCTGAATTTGTTTATAAGTCGCTTATGCGGAATAGTGTCAAAGGCATTACTGAAATCTAAATACACCACATCTAGGGTTCTCCCTCAGTCCAACTCACTGGTCACCCAGTCAAGAAATCAATCAGATTTGTCTGACAAGACCTGCCTCTGGTGAATCCATGCTGCCTCTGATCCAGTAATCCGATGGATTCCAGAAAATTCACT